>CM068367.1:98422843-99835343 GCA_034769895.1 Magicicada septendecula
TGGTGCCTCTCCTCTCGCCGCCAGCTATAACGTAATGTATTCAGCTAGAGTACAGTCACAGCAGCAGCAATGGGAGGGGATGGGGGTAACAGAGCTAAATAAATACAAGTTTGGTGGTGCAGCTTCAGGCTATGCCCCTGTAACCAGATTACCCCCGACCACCACCGATACGTCATCCATCCTATCTGTACGCGTGGACTCGTCGCTTGCTCGCTATCACGCCGATCTTTATCCACGTCTTGTAAAAGGACATAAGAAAATCTCTTTCTCTCTCTGCAAAAAAAAAGAACGTTCTACTACGAAATTTATATTCGGCGCGGCTCGAAACGATAGATGATTATTCGACCAGAGAGCAAACGAGCGCAGTGACTTATTTGTGATTGTCGTCTCGTACAAACACTTATCTGTACGGCTGAGAATCTCCACTGCGTGCCTTTTGATGTGAATGTTTTGTCCTCACTACCCTATACGGAATAGTAGAGTCACTCCGTAAAATAAAGCAGCCTGTGTTTGTAAGCCATCGTCGATTAAAAAATATGTTTTAGCAAGTGGAAATGAATATGTGACACCGCTGACCTCTTAAGAACAATGGAGGAGAAAACAAAAGACGTATTTTGAGAAACGTAGATCAGTATTTGTGATCTTTATTGATTCGGAGAACGCATTTGATAGAGTTGACTGAAACAAGCTTACGAATATATTGTTACAACGGTCTAACTGATCATCGTATAGTACAGTGGAAAACAAAATACAAGACAGCAATTAAGTCACTAATCGCCAGTTTTAATTCTCACAATTAAACAGTTTGTAATCAATAAGATAGTCTCTTACAATAAATCAAATAAAAATTGTTCAGACGCAATAATAATGTCAACTAATAGAGTCTCGCACAATTATAAAACACAACACTTCGCCACAATACTTTGAACCGCACTTGAATAAATCGCCACTTAAACTGAACTAAGCGTCGCTGAATTCTTATTTTTATACCCCGCTGAGATTCCAGAATAATCCATAATACGCGTCAACACTACACTAGAGCGTAATTGCTCGCGGCCTTGAACACAACGCGCGCGCGGACCGATGAGTCTGGAACAATCTCGGCTACGGACGCGTGACAAGTGTCTTTCACCTCAAAGTAGCAGCAATGTGTACGCACACACACACTGTAGCCAGGCTTCGCTGGAATAGCCGAGAAACACGTGGAACGTTGTGTAATGACGTAACAATATTGAAGAAACACGAAATAAACCGGAGAGAGAGAGAGAGAGAGAGAGAGAGAGAGGAGGTTGATCAGAGGACTGAAGCGAAACGACAAAGGAAATGAAAATTGGAAAAGGTGTAAGGCAGGGTAGTTGTATGTCTCACACGCACTTTAATAAATACTTGGATGAAATAATAAATAATTGACTTGGTGGGAAAGAAGAGTTAGAGTCGGTGGAATGAGGACAGAATAAGGAATTCAGAAATAAAAAAGTGCACGGGAATCACTATGGACATACTTGAAACCATCGATGGTAAGAGATTAAGATGGTACGGTCATGAGCAGAGAATGGACCCCCCCCCTTCAAATAAGAAAAAAGACAGGCCGAGGAAAGTTGGAATAGAAAAATGAACATTGCTTTAGAAAATAGTGGATTGGAGTGTGGCGAATGGGCGCCCCGCAGACTTCAATCTAGCTAGATTGGAAGCTAGACTTTGAAAGCTAGGATTCGAGAGGCAATCGCAAAGAAACCTCGTAGCCTAATATGATGACATAGGATGTGGCTTTCGTATTGACATGAAGAGTACTACAGGGTACAGGAATGAGTGGCTACAGACAAGACTTGCAACAAGCCTTGCAACGTTTCGGGCCTTTAGCAATGAGAAAAGAAAAGGTTTTAAAGTAATACATGAAATGCCAAGGTCCGTAAGATTAAAGCTCTATAAATAACACACCTCTGGCCAAACTTTCTGCATGTTTCCTCTTACTTCTAACGCTTCTTTATTATTTTCATCTATATGTAAACCTTGCACTGTGAGATACATACTGCAATGTGTAAAACATTAACTGTAAATTGATTACATTTATTGTAAACAAAATAACTCTTCACTTGACTATATTCTTTATTCGCTGTACGTCTATTTTCAATTATAATCCATAATATATAAAACTGAAAGTCTGAAGATTTCTTTGTACTGTATAAAAATCTACATCGACACACCGATTGCCACCAAATTTTGCACAGGTAATCTTTGACACACGGCGAAAAACACTGTCTAACATGGAATTTGATATTCTGCCCCGTTCACACGATTCAGGCCCTTTTAATTATACCCTTTTGTTGACGAGTATAAAGATGTCAACAACACCATGGAGACCAGAATTAATTACCATAGTAACAAGTAAATAAACAAAAGCTATTTAGCGGCATCGGAACTGTACTTTTATCCGTTCTTGCAGTACATTATCGATGTTTTATATAATATGCGATTGTATCGATATATTATGATTTGGAAAAGAAGAAGTGTACTAACTGTAAATTGTCCTATTTCTTAATGCAAAGCGAAAATACGTATTGTTTTTATTTGTTAGGTTAGGTAACAACGGTTTTTGGTTTTTCGCTGAAATAAATAAAAGCCATGGTTGAGGAAACACACAACGTTTAATGTGATAATACAATGCTTATAGCACAGTAACACTTAAAATAAAGAACCTAACGTTTTTGAGTTAACGGGTACTTTATAAATATCTTCAAAGGCTTTATAAACGGGAACTTTTAAATCTCCAAAGGCTGTCGCACCAACATAATAATTTAGTACAAGTGTTCAAAACAGCTTTGGAGAGAATTTGACTAATGAGTACAAAATTGTTATACGAGCTGACAGAACGCCATATAGACGTAGGCCTAGACAATAAAAATTATATTAAAAGTCAAATATTCGCGTGCGGAGCCGACGGTAACAGCTAGTATACTACAAGAAACTGGCATTATCGAAAAAATTTACAGGCATTGCACAAATGCAATGCACAGAGAAGGGCATTGAAAATGCTTCAATAAATCTAAAAAATATATATATTTATGTTCATTCACCAATCAATGAATTCATTCTTTATTTACCAATGTACAGATTATAAGTTAAATGTAGTCGCATTCATATGTGTACTACGTTATTGACAACAAAGAAGTAGTTTCTATGGAAATTCACCGGTTCCCATTTTCGATCACGCACCAGCGATCGGCCGCAAATGTGCGACACGTCCTTATAAACATTTTCAATGTTAAAACACGGTATCGAAACTCTGACCTCTCGTTTGTAAGACTCACACAAGTAACAATATTGAAACCTCCGTAGCCGACATTACTATTAATTTTTCATCGTTTCGGCACGAAATTCATTCGGTATTAGGCCGTGGTGGTAATCATGGTGACGTCACACAGGAGTAGTGGATGTGCGGGGTCGGTATCTGTGTCCGTTAAGTAACACGATAACGGCCCCGTGTATACATAATGCAACAGGCTTGATACAACCGTTATTAATTGATGCCGCCAAGTATACTCACTCTCTCTCTCTCGCTCGTTCTCTCTCCTCTATAGCCAAGACGCCGTGCATAATGAACGAGCGACGAAAGCCGCAAGATTTACTCCGCAGCAACGCCAACAACATCGTCACGTGATACTCATGTTTGCTGTTTTTCCCCCAAATCGAATTATACTCGCGGTAAAACGTTCGAGACACCCATGCTACTTTTTTTTTAGAAATCCATTCGTTCAATTTCCAGAGTTTCGAGACCTCGAAAAAACTTCACCCGCATGAAACTGTGAACTTGCGTATTATGGGAAACAATACTCTTTTGGAATAAGACTATTCTATTAATATTTAAATAATTCTACTTATTTTAAATTTCAGTAACGAAGTTAACCCAACCAACATATCGAAACTAATTAACATACCAAAATTAATCCAATTAACATATCGAATTACCTGCTTATTTCTGACGTCATCTCTAACCAAATTAGTAATTCCAATAATTTCTCTTACTCTCTCTTGTTTGTAATCTTTCACCTTATATATTTTTATCCTTTAGTTAACTATTTAATAGTTGAATAGCTTTTCTTCTCAGGCAGTTTCTTCCATTACAGTACATGAATTTCCTACTGTGAAAGTTTCGTCCCAAAATATTTATTTTCTTTCTTTCCAAAGAAGGTAAATTTCATAAAATCCTTATGATCTTAAAAATTGGAATTTAAGATTTTCCAATTCACTTTCCAGTAAAATTCAAAATAGTCTAGAGATAGAAAAAAGCAAACACAAAAAATTAACACTTATGTAATTTTAAATTGAAAGAAACAGCTTGTGTAATTTGACCTGCAACAGAAAATTATTTTAAAACTTCTGTCACGGCCTCTTTTAAATTACAATAATTCACTCGCGTTCCCACCTCCTCAGTTTTACGAAAAAAAAATTCCCCCATCTCTTCCCTCTGAAGATTATTTATATTTGACAACGCGTTAGACGCATTAGGACTGACTGATGCTGTGTAGCCTTCTCCGCCTTCTCTCTGTCTGTTTATGTGCTCTGTTTATCAGCCGAAAACGTTTTACGATGATAACAATTGTATTTTATGTGCGTTTGAACGTTGGTACGCCTGCCAACACTTGGTACCAATAAACTCGCGCACTTTATTATGCGAGTAATACTATATCCCATTTTACTGCACACATACACACACACACACACACACACACACATCGTCCTTGTGAATTCTTTCTCACCTTCCGGTTACTTTATTTTATATATTCAATTCCCTGGCACGAAATTGAAAAAATGATATTACCATCAATAAAGTCACCTAGTTATTTGGCACCTGGTTCTTTCTGTGACCGTAAATCATACACATCATCATCATCATAATGTCGACGCTATCTTCTTCTTCTTTTTCTTTTCTTCTTCGTCGTCTTCTTCTTCTTCCACTTCACTTAAATGTAGAGAGGCAGCTAATCTCTTTAGTCTTTACTATAGCCTTCTTTCTCTCTGCCTATCCACGTCTATTCTGCCTTGTAATTTAATACTACCACTTATATTAAGTTTCACTCTTCTTCCATTCGTTCGATGGAAATTGTCTCCACTTCCATGTTTTCCCGTTTTCTCGTTCCAATCACTGTGTAGGCTATGTGTTTCATTTGGCCCGTATGCCACCATTTCTTACCTGAGCCTGTGGTCTTTAAATTTCTTTAAGAATTCCATTTCTATCGTTTAAATTCTTCCTTTCTCAAAGATGCGTTAGGTACATTTTCACAGCTTTAGCTTGTAGATCTCTGTCTCCTCCTGCACTCTTGCGTAATGTACTGTGGATAGTGTTACAAACATCCGGCACTTGATCGTTTTTTCGCGCTCTAATACTCATAACTTAATACAGGAATTACGTAAAACTGATACTTGGTATATCGCTTGCTTGTTATTAATAATAATCATCATCATCATCACCACCACCACTACCACCATCATCATCATCATCGTCATCATCATCATTTCTTCTTCTTCTTCTTCTTCTTCTTCTTCTTCTTCTTCTTCTTCTTCTTCTTCTTCTTCTTCTTCTTCTTCTTCTTCTTCTTCTTCTTCTTCCTACTGATCAAACACTATAGGTCTGTCGATCAGTTATGGTTTTAATTACTCCCACCACGTCATCTACCATGCAATATTTCATCTTTCCTCTTATACCTGTATTCATAGATTTTATCGGTAACAGAAAGTATGGCTAGCTCCATACCCAACTCATCTAATCTCGTAGAGACTTTGAAAACTAGCAGAAATTTTAAGACTGTTGTTTGAAAACGATTTACGTCTCTCTGTGCGTCACAAACCAAAATTCATTACCATATAACTCAATAACAGACTACTAAGACTTACTTAATTACTAAGACTAACTTAGACTACTATACAACCTTGTCGGACTTTTAACTGAGTCCACTTTTCCTCTGTTAGCTATCCTTATGATACTGAACTTGAAATAAACTTACTGAGCTTATTATTTACAAATCTGTTATATTGAAAACTCACGTTAAACCCAAGTCAATTAAACCAGAGGAGCTTAGGGTTAGTTGTTACAATATTAACGTTATATTTTTCTTTTTCAACTCAATCATAAAATTAGCGACTTCTACTTTGCACCAATTACTATGGAGCAAACATTTACCTACGTTTAAACAAAAATTTAGCTCTAAGTCTTAATGTTAACATTGTTTTTGTTTGTTTCTTGTAACTACACATGCAAGTTGAACTACTTGCCTCATGTTGGGGCTAACTGTTACGGGCATAGGGGCAGGTTAAAATCCTTTATTTGTACATTTTAATGCCAAAGCTTACACTAAATTACAATCATATTATAATTAGATCAAAATATAATTGAGTCGCAATAATAAAATTAAAATATGGGCTATAGTTTACCTACAACATTTGTCAAACTTACAAAAAAATTTATGGAATTCTTATTTCACACATTTATGATTAAGTTTAGTTAACTACTAAAAAATAATAATTTTGTACTTTCCTTTCCACTCATTATCAGAACTTGGACCTGATGCACAGTTTACACATACTTACATAAAATCGATTAATATTTTTTGCACACTTTTTGTAGATCCACAATTTTGGAAAAATACCAAAAGGCCACTGGAACTATTTTTATTAGCGCTGTAACAACCTGCCCCGTGTAACAACTATCCCCACTCTCCCCTATACTACTCGTGTCCCGACAGAGTTATTGACTTAAGAACATTTTTGTTAAGTACACCATGGAATACTACCGTTTTCGTAGCCGATGAAACTCAAATTGAGCTAATTAATGGAGTACTGCTGTCTGTCTTATGGAGTCCTCTAAATGTAATAAAATAATTTCAGAATGTTATTAGAACCTAAGAGCTACTTTCCATTAAAGACCATAACAGTTGTAATTTTAACTTATATTCGTTGTTTATGTAAGTACACGATTGATCTAAACGGTAGACTGAGTACTGTTCGTTTATGTTTACTGTAACATTAATTGACCAATAGCAAAAACATGCATACAGTTTCTCAAAATTATTAAATACCGGACTGCTAGACCGTAGTCGGTTGCTGTAAATACTCGACATCGTCGGTAACGTTTCGTATCCCATCCTTGGGGATCGTCTTCAGGCCGCAAAAAGCGACAAAGTGTTACAGAAACAGTTACGGCAGACCTTATTTACCCGAACGATACCCGACACTTGTTTCGGGTATATGTCGCTTTTGTCAGCTGAAGAGGATCCCCGGGGGTAGCATATGGAACGTTGCCGATGATGTCGAAAATTTACAGCAACCGACTACGGCCTAACGGCCCGGTATTTAATAATTTTGAGAATATTGACACCGGTCGTGTAAGCCTAAGACAAAAATTATGCACAATTTTTTTTTTTACGCTATTTTGAAATAAGGTTAGGTTGTTAAAGTGCCAGACCGCGTTACTTAAAAAGCGGCGGGAATCGAATACAGACCGCGCTAAGAAACTATTGGCATCAGCATTAACATCTAACCCTATGAACTGTAAAGTAATGCTGGAAAACGAGGGAAAGAGCTTACAGGGTACGGGTTAAAAATGAAGAGAAAGAGAACGAGAGATGAGAGTGGCGTGAGAAGAGGATGAGGAAGAGGACGGCGGCGTCCAGCCCATGTGCTGATTCGTCGGATTAAAACCCCGATGTTGTAGTCTGGCTGGTGCTGCTGCTGCTCCGCTTGCTACAGATTACATCTAAGGGGTTCACTATACACTTAATCTCTACTTCCGAGTCTTCCAATTAATTGAACAATCCGAAACACACTCACGCGCGCACCGACCGGCTGTTCTGAACGTTTAATTAGCTGAGAACTGAAAGACAAAAGAAAGGCGATTTTCTTTTTTAAATAATTAGTTTTCGATCGTCCTACGCCTCAACAACTATTCTGTTCCGACCGCTTTCTCAGTCGATTTGTTAGTTACTACACGAGTGTATACAGTGATTACCTTGTGTGTATTAGCGTATTATCTTTCCAGAATTTACGTGAGGGATCGTTAGGTTGGAGGCTTTAAATGTAGAACATTTTTTATTATTCTAGAGTAATGAGGTTCCTTCTGTTGATTCTCTTTCTTTTTTTTATGAAAATCTCCATCTTTGCCAATTATTTCTTTAAGATTCAGTTTCCTTTCTGATAGTTTTGGTTCGTTGTTTCATGTTCTCCTCGATCTTTTTTTCTATTCTTCCATCTGGACGTTGCGTCTCATATATTCTTCACTTGTATATACGAATCACATCCCTTTTTTTCTTATCTTTAGCAATCTTCGTATTTTCCTAGCCACTATTACACCTTCGTTTCCGTCGCAACCTTCGGATTACTTTGTGGGATTTTATGTTAGCTGTTTTGTCTCTGTTTCTAAACATTCTCTCTCTCCCCTCTCTCTTTGTAAGATCTCAAGTACTCTCCCCCTTCCTCAGATTTTCGAGTAGTACATTGAAGTTAAACCGATGGATATGTACGTTATTCTTTATTATTATGAGTACGTGTCCCTGTGATTCAAAAATGTTTACTTAAGATCATATTTATCTTGAAAAAATTACCAGTGATCATCTACAACAGTTGTACTGCTCAGTATATCAAGTGGGTATGAACAACTTGTGGCCATCTTTCGTATCCACATCGCCAAGCCTCCCTGTCTCCTCTAATCTTCATTTCCCAGCAACTTTTTTCCAACATTTAGTGTAACCTATTTCAGCCAGTCTTCCGGTGCTGTCCTCTTTTTAACAGACTAAATGAAACTTCCTTACTTACTTACTTATACCTAAAGGCAAAAACATTAACGCTGCAGGCGCATATTTCTGTACCCTGTCGTCTTCTTTCGCTGGCGACGAGAGTCACATCCTATCTCACTGATTATTCTGGCCGAGTAGGACAAACCACGCCGCTTAAGTGATCTCTTCCCCGACACTTTGCCTTCAAGAACATTTCGTAAAAAGGCACCAACGCCGAAGAGCATGTCCCGACAACCTTGCCTTCCTAATAGGCTACCTATAGCGTTTAGGAAAGCCCTGTTCACCTTGATTCCACCCAACTTGTTTTGGTGAAACAAATCTCCAACGCAGTTTCAAGTTTTTTCGTGTCATGAGCCGCCTCCTCGTATCTAAGACTCACATCTATATGTCTATACATTTCAAACAAAAGGATTTAAATAAAGCCCTTTAGGCTTACTACTAATGTGCTTATTCTGCAATAAGGTTTGTTAAGAAACTACATCTCTTTCTTCTTCCATCAGGGAACAAGCGAATAGCCACTTCTGGTCTCAAAAGAAAATACATCCATTCAGTGGCGTAACTAGTAGCTGGTCCACGGGAAGGGGATGAGACTAGCTTCTGGGGGCGATGAGACTTGCTTATGGGGGACGGGGTATGAGATTAGCTTAAAGGTTGGGCTCCCTATTTTTCTAGGACAAATGAAAAAGTCAGGATTCTTCGCATATAATTTTATAAAGATAATTTATAAATTCTTTGCGTCTTAAAGTTTTTGAATAAACCGACGTGTGGTACTTGATGTTCCAAATACGTACGTTATTTAAGTGATTGTCATTATTAAGGAAACTCTAACTTAAATTTATTAACTTGCAAATATTGTAATTCCTTTCCTTTTATGTCTACAAATTATTTATAAGCATTATTTTTAAAGCACGCAACTGGCTTAGAAGTAGACCTGTGCTAAGTGATTGTCGAAATTCAATCAAATTTTTAATAGCTCTGGGGGCGGATTGATCCTCCTAATCCCCCCGTAGGTGCACCACTGCATTGACGTCACCAGCGCTTCCTAGGTATTCTATATATATATATATTTTTTTTTTTTCAATTGGTTTGTATTGCCAAGTTTCCTTAGCCAACCTGGCATCCTAGTCAGATGATGAGCAATCCATCCTTCTTTGTTTTCCGCAATGTGATCTTGCATACTAAGAGTTTCAACTCTTTGCGTGTGTCTTCGTTGTAGAGTCATCTCTTCGTATGCAGCCCAAGAATTCCATCTCCGATGCCTGTATCCTACTCAGTTGTCTCTTCATCGGAACGTCCAAGTTTCAGAACCATGCAACAACACTGCCACAGCCGTTACCTTACAGTATTTTAATCGAGTCGCTTCCCTTGTTTTTCTCGATAACGCTTGACGACCATATATATTTCTCGTGCCATATATTGACTGAAATTTCGCCAGCTTACGATCAACATCATGATCTACGTCATAAATGATGTCACAACCAAGATAGCGGAAATGTAACATCTAAACTATGCTCTTATTGTCTAATACAATTTTAGTTGACAAGAGCTGTTTTCCCATTTAAACCACAGTTTTTGTTGCTTGTGCACGGCAATTTTTATGTTGTACAATTCGAACAGACTTGTAACTGAAACATCGATCTCTGGAGTTCGTATTCATTCTTTTGGACAAATACGTCCTTGTCCACAAAGGGCATTGTCTTCAAGAATCATTTATTTTTACTCCTGGAGCCACTCTGGATTTTGTTAAGAAACTTTCTTAACAAAAATTTACCAACTGTGTTAAAGGACGAGAGTCTTTAGTACTGTACAACCGGTAGGCGTGCATAAGTAGTGACAAAAGTAAACTTCGTCAATCGTGACGAACGGAGGGACGGGCGGGCGGCCGTGAAGCAGCAGGGGAGGAGAAAGAGAGATGACGTTGTCGAACCAACCACCACCGCCGCCTCCTCCTTTGTGTACACAGATACACGGCAGCACAAAACATAATAACAATAGTAGGTATTTGAAGTCGGATAGACGTTGAGGAGGAGGTGGGTTATATAAATTACACACACAAGTAAAGGGAACACCACACGACATACATATATAAAGTAGCACAAGCGCGGGCATGCGCACATATTCCACCGTGTACGTCTCTAATATTTAACATTCATTACACGGTCGGTTGGCCCATTACACTTCCTATTAGTGCAATAATAAAAGCAGAAGCGTTGCCGGCGTCGTCGTTGTCGTCATCATCATACGCTTGAGACGTCTTTGTACAAGACAGAGAGGAGCAACAACCACACCACCACCAGCAGCCGACGACGAAAAAGTAAACACAATATACGGTGGCAGTGTCTAACTCCGGTGATGACGCAGGGCGCCACGAGATTGGGTAGGGAATTTCATCTATTGTGTGTGTGTGTGTGTGTGTGTGTGTGTGTGTAGTGGCAGAAAGTAAAAGCTCCCTTATGTATCCTCTGTGTGTGTGTGTGTCCAAGTTCCCACCACCGCGTCCTCCTCCTCCTCCGTAGTCCTCTTATTTGCCAACATTTGTGTGTAAACAATACGCGAACACACGCACGCTCACAGCGACCGGACTCGGGGTAATTTTCCGTTGTACCTCAGAGAATTACTACCTCACCTACTACCGGATATCTGTCACCCGTAGATGTATCGTACGTTCATTAGTATCTGGTACCGTAACGGTTGAGAGATGTTTTGTCTCATCGTTGTATTAATTACCCCTTACCGTGTTTCTTCGTATTAACAAATAGTAGAATGGACCCCTCAAAAAAAGCCGCTGAAGGGTGGTCATTAGTATAAGATTTTTTACTAATAGATGATACTGAAACAAATGTACGGTGCATTCACATACGACAACAGGGACTACACTAACTATACAAATCGCTTACAAAGACATTTGGTTAACATTTTAATATTGTCTGACAGGACATTTTAACTTTGCCGTTGGGATACAAAAATCGCAAAAGACGTTGACGTCGAGTTACGAGTCTATAGGCACGTTCTCACAGTAAAAAGCCAACGAACACCAATAAAAACTGATAAAAACAGTAAAAAATTTAAAATGTGATGTCACCGATTCGACAATAATATCTCATCATCAGAACCTGTATATAACTAAAACAAAAATACATAATATACACATAATACTTGTAGAATATTATAATTATATCCTGTTATTAATAATATATGTGTTATTATAATTATTATAATCCTTTAATGAACAAGCGAAGCGAGTTCTCAGATTTGACGGGTCCTTTTGCATTTGTCTGTCTCTGTCTGTCTGTCTATCTGTCTGTCTGTCTGTCTGTCTGTCTATCTGTCTGTCTCTGTCTGTCTCTGTCTCTGTCTGTCTGTCTGTCTGTCTCTGTCTGTCTCTCTCTGTCTCTCTCTCCTCTATTTGGGGTTTGTCTCACAATACTTTTGAACGCATTAATCGATTTTCGTAAAACTTGGCATGTGTGTCCATACTTTTACCAAACAGAATCCTATTGTTTCTGAGATTGATCCCTCCACAAAAGGGGGGCGGGGAAAACAAAAACTGTGAAAAAATCGCGAAAGCTTACGTGGTGTATCAAATTAAAGAAAATTTCAATCGCAATCTGAATATAGTGTTAATTTTTAAAATATTTCAAAATTTTTGGACCTCAGGACTTCAGAAATTTGAAAAACATTGTGAAAATCCAGCAGGGTGTCAGAGTGAAAGGAATTGTAACACAAATCCGAATATTTTGAGGTTCTAGTGTTTATTGTATGATTATGTGACATACAAATGTTATATTATTATAGAAATGAGGAGTAATCAGAATTTTTGTAATTTTCTCCATAATTGAAAAATTATCTAATACCGAAATTTGTGTAATAATAAAGATACTTTATTGAAGACACTGAGCGATTTCTGCAGCATCGGGAGAATTCTAGTATAATACATACGCACACAAAAAAGACTCATTAATTTGTTAATTATTTTTTTGTTGCCCTGATACAGGTCCTGATGATGACATAGTGACTCCCCAAACGTCAGTGCATGTACAGGCTTGGATTTCCCACTAGGCACACTAGGCACGTGCCTAGGAGCGGCAGGCTCAGGGGGGCGGCACGAGGTGAAAATTTATTTGTAAAAATTTCATGTTTTCGGTTTTAGATTTAGGATCAAATGAGATATTTGCAATAGAGATAGTTGAAATTACTATTTGCAATAACTTTTTTCAGCAGTCAACGAGAATTGAATATATAGAAGTTACTTGTTGGGGGGGGGGCGCTAACAATAGTGCCTAGGGGCGGCAGGACACTTAAATTCGGGCCTGAGTGCATATGTTCTATATTGTGATTAACTAATGACTAAACCTCATAAAACGTTTCACTACTAAACGTCATTAAACAATTTATTTTTGTCAAGCTCCAACTGTATTTCAATTAAAGTTGACCAAATACCTGAGGAGAAGTAGGCCTACTTTTTCAAAAGTAACTTGTCGTCTTCGTCTCTTTCTGTTTCCGCTATTCATACAAAAAGTAAAAACTGAAATCACGAACACGAACATAAAAAATGCGCCAAAATTCCTGGTAACAGATAGTGGTCGAATAGAGAGGGTTAGAAAATTTAAGTATCTAGGGGAAATAATTCAAGAGAATGGCTTAGAAACATCTGCTATAGAAGAAAGGATTCATAAAGTGGAAAGAGCATATGGTATAACTAAAGATATTTACAATAAAGTGCATATCTAAAAATGCGGAAATAAGGCATTACAGTACAGTAGTGAGGCCAGAATGCCTATATGCAAGTGAACGTCTAGCATTGAATTATAATTCAGACAAACTATACTCAGGAGAAAGCGCATTGCGCAGAGAGAGACAGAGTGTAACCTGCGACAGCTGGTAAGCGAAACGATTGACTTGCTCTTATTGGCTGATACATCACGTGACAATGCGCTCTTGCCTCTGCGCATCTGGCATCTCTCGCCTTTATATGTGCTCCCAAGTTTAGAGATATTGGAAAGACGAATTATTAGGAAAATATTAGCCCTAAGAAAAACTTCAGAAGGTTGGAAATTAAGAAGTAATGATGAAATATATCAAAGTACAGAAACAGAAACAGAACCAGTGTGAAAAAGAAGACTAGTATTTTTTGGACATTTATATAGAATGGACGACAATAGGTTAACAAAACAGACCTTCAAATACTTGTGGGGAAAGAAGTCAACATCAAGTTGGATTAAAGAAGTCAAAAAGGATTAGAAAAAAATAATATAAACGCAGAAGAAGCAATTGAAAGATACACCTGTTTAGGCTAGGTACACACGGGCGTAGCGTCGACGCGGCGTTACCGCCCGGCGGTTCAACAGTACATAGAATAAGATTAGCTAGTACACACGGTCGGGCGTTGACTAGCGTTGGCTCTGCGTTGGTTTTTGTCACCGCTGGGACTGCTGCAACGCGGCGTTGACGCGCCGTTGAGAGCGGTGTGCTAGTACATTGGCAGCATTGAACGACTACACACGGGCGTCGACGCAGACGATTTGGTTTTCTGTGACGTGCTCTCTTTCGTTTTATTTTTCTTATCCATGGCTGAATCATTGGACATAGAACTTTTGATCGAAGAAGTGAAGAAATACAGGGAAATTTGGGACGTGAAGTGTGAAAAGTATCATGATAAACACGCCAAAAGAGCAGAGTGGTTAAAAATTTGTGCAGTATTTGAACCACAGTTTGAAGAAATCTCCCTATTTCACTTATAAAGTAGTCAGCCTAAGTATTTCTCATTACATTCAAGGTGTTTCCTCCTTGTGTAATTTCTGGCCTTTCCCTGCTGTTTTGCAATCCCTCAATAGTTAAAGTATCTTCAAATTTATAACCGTCCCTATTTAGCGTAAAATTATGTAGACTGCAGCAAGCTTTGACTATACTTAAAGCTAAATCAAGGTTTCCGTTGAGGGGTCTGTGCAATATTATCCACTTGTTGCTTAAAATTCCGAAAGAACATTCGACATACCTTCTAGCTCGGGATAATCGGAAGTTGAATATTCTTTTCTTATGAGCCAGATATTTGCCACTATACGGGCATAATACATGCTGCGACAAGGAAAATGCCTCGTCACCAACAAAAACATAAGGCATGACTGGGTGATGTGTTCCGGGAAGTGTATTACCGTTCGGTATATTTAGCTCATTATTTTGTAGCTTGCGGTTGAGACTAGAGTTCTGAAATATGAAACTATCAGAATCCTTGCCGTAGGAACCAACATCTACATACAGAAATCTATATTTTGCATCAGCAACTGCCAATAATACGATTGAAAATAGTGTTTATAGTTAAAATACAACGATCCACTGTCTTCTGGTTTCAAAATGCGGATGTGCTTTCCATCAGTCACCCCCTACCAGTTTGGAAAATTTGCTTGCTGTTGAAACGTCATAGATATTTCGTTCCATATAACTTATCCTCTGTGAACGGTGGAAAGCATTCATCTTGTAGAACTGTCCAAATAGTCGAGCATGTTTTTCTTATTATTTGACAAAGAGTTGAATAGCCGATCCTATACGAATAGTGTAATTCTTTAATCGTGCATCCACTCCCAAGGTATCTAAAATCAGACAAAACTCGTGTAATTTATCATTAGTAGTGTTAATGTAACTTTAAAACGTAATGTAATAATATTATTTTCGTAAAATGAGATTGAATTGTTTTCCTGTTTTAGGGAAAATGGAAGAATGTGAAGGACAATTACACAAGGCCTGTAAGCCATTAATTACAGAAGGAATTAATGGAAAGCCAATATGAGCATGAATTACGGCTAAAATAGGATACCAGTCATTGTTCTGCCATATCTGAAATTATTTATTTAAAAATTATTTCTCTGTGTATTGTTTTTGATGTACATTTTTTGGGTACAATTTTTTAAACCTACAACTAAACTTATCATATGATGATCAGTTATACAAGTATTAACTATGTTTGCAGTAAATTTATGGATATTTCTAGCTATAATCCACACATGATGTATAAAAGTAGTTATTTACTTAAAGTATTTAGAGTATGTATGTATGTAGTATGTATTTAAAGTTATCCGTGCAAGTTTATAAAATGATTGGCACAACCCAAGATTAGGGATTACATGGACGTGAGAAATATAACAAAATAACGTAATATATAAAATAATTTTTTAACTTTGTTTGATCGAGTAAAGATTTTGCACAGTTAATAATTTTGCACAGATATGCATATTGTAGGGAAGAAGAAACAATGTGAAATTGCACTTACCTCAGTGTTACAGCACACATTTCCACCGGATTGACTGCAAGTCTCAGTTTGTGTCTCGGCAACGTATCACATATCCGATTCTGCTGGAGAGTTCATCAAATGATCTTCTACTCATTCGAAAGTAGTTGAAAAATTTGTCTTCATCGTTGCACAAATCAGTGAATAGGGACGTGAAAGCACCTTTCAAAAGCCTAGCACTAACCAATGGATGTACCCAAAACCGCTTATTTTTTTTCATTAAGTATCTATTAACAACATATGCAAATGCCACCTTCTTCTTTTGATACAATTCTAACTCCATTGCACTTGAAGAATGGTGACTGACGGGAGCGGACTTGATGCTGTGGAGGGGATAGCAACGCCGCGTTGACGGTGCTCTACCACCGCTCGTGTGAACTACCGCTCAACGTTGGCCGAGCGGTAACGCCGCGTCGACGCTACGCCCGTGTGTACTACACGTAGTCACAACCTCCCCTCGATACTTCAATTGCCTGGCGTAAAAGTTTCCTGATTCCCGACCTCCAAATATCATATTACACTCTAATTTTTACATATTAATTGTGAGAACTATCGGATTGTATTTATTTACCAGGAATCGTATGCTTGAATAACAAGTAGGCCTACATAATCATCATCATCATCTTCTTCTTCTTCTTCTTCTTCTTCTTCTTCTTCTTCTTCTTCTTCTTCTTCTTCTGCCTGTTCCGAAAACCATTTATCGTATGTATCACACTTCGCTGATCTCTGGCATGTAATTCAAGTCAATTCGGGTGAAGACGGTCTTGCTGCATTCTTTCTAAATGGTTTCACCAATTGATGTATTTATTAATTTTATTTTCATAATCAAGTTTTTCGGGCAAAAGTGTTAAAAATAGAAGGAGTCCAGGGTAGGAGAGAGAAAAACGCAGGTTCAAAGTGGACTGAAGACAGGAAGAAGAGATGAAAGAATATTGGAGAAAAAGAAAATAACAAGGAATAAAGAATTTAAATTGGCATGTGGTCCTCAGTTGGCCGATACAAATAGAAAAAAACTGAAATGTTAAGGAATAATAAAACAATCGTTAGTACTATCTAATAATGCGACTAAATATGTAACTAATGATTTTTAAAGAAACCATCGTACTTGCCTGTTTCAGTTTTCAGCTAATTAAACGTTCAGAACAGCCGGTCGGTGCGCGCGTGAGCGTGTGTCGGATTGTTCAATTAATTGGAAGACTCGGAAGTAGAGATTAAGTGTATAGTGAACCCCTTAGATGTAATCTGTAGCAAGCGGAGCAGCAGCAGCAGCAGCAGTAGCAGCCAGACTACAACATCGGGGTTTTAATCCTACGAATCAGCACATGGGCTGGACGCTCCTCGTCCTCTTCTTACTTCACTGTTTTCACTCCTCTCTTGCTCTTTATTTTTAACCCTTACCGTAATCTCTTTCTTTTCGCTTTTCGTCGTTATATTACAGCTACTTTGACTGTGGGGCTGTTTGTTATTGATGCGCTGAATCGCTACTCAACGCGGTCTGGATTCGAATCCCGCCATCGTTGTAGTGCAGCGACCTGATATCCAATCAAAATTACTCTAAAACAGTTTAAAAACAAATAAATTATGTGCTTTATTTAACGAAGACCAATTACCGAAAGATAAAATTTGGAAGTCGTCTTTTATTTGATTGCTTTCGCTCTTCTCTTTCATGGTTTTTATCTTTCTATTCATTTATTCTTAATCACTTTTACTCTCCTTTTCTTCATTATTTTAAAGTTAGTGATCGTTGACGTTGATCGTTGATCGTTAAAGTCATTATGAGAAGTGATCTTTGTGTTGGATCGAAATAATGCGAATTTTAATTAGATTATCGTTATAACAATACAATTAAATGGACATTCCCCTAGCAAGACAGTGATGAATCAGAACGGCGAGGAGTGTGCCTAGTAGCGATACTCAACAGTTCAGAGACTCTCGTGTTCCAGCAACAAAACACTTTCCGAGCTCACACCACGAGAACATGCACAGACGTCCAGACAATGCTGAATTTCTTCAGACTGCCGTATAAAGATGGAGAATATTTTACAAATTTAAGCTGCGATACATGTTCATATAGACACACAGACACGTATAAAATTTGTCGTGTTGATATGTAATTACAATACAATACTTTTTATAAATTTGTTGAGATATTTTTAGTGTTATAATGTTTTACCGATGTTGAGGTGCGGCTCAACGATCTAACCCCCAACCTGACGGACCGAGTGCTTTGATTTGTTTAAGAAGATCTTGTCAGATATCCCGGCTGCATCAAGTGAGAAATGAAGCAATAAGGAAGCGGGCAAATGTTAAAGATCATACTGATGGAATAACTGAACGACGTAGGCTGATGGTGGTACTAACACACACAACGAATGGGCAACGACAGGTGATTCACTCATGTTTAGATAAAGAATACTAGAATATGATTCACTCAACCGCAGGAAGAATGACAGGCCTTGAAGAACCTGAAGTCAGGATGTGGAAGAAGACGTGAGAAGCTGGAATTTACAGGAGACGAATTGTGGGATAACAGAAATTACTGACGATTGAAATGTGGGATGCGAGGAATGTCCTAGGCTTCCTGCGCTCTCTCTCTCTCTTTCTCTCTCTCTCTCTCTCTCTCTCTCTCTATATATATATATATATATATATATATATATAAGACCTATATACACTTTATAAACTTTTTTTTCTTCGTTATAAATAACCTGTCATAGAAAACCGAATTCTATGCTCGTTTTATTTCTGCTCCCTTAAAACAAACCAATTTACCAGTTGGTTGTTTGTTAAGAGTTAGGCCTATGTATTACTGGATACACCTGTTTACACGTAGTCACCACCCCCCTCGATACTTTAATTGCCTGGCATAAAAGCTTCCCGAATCTAGACCTCCATATTTCAAATTAGAATCTAACTTGTCCAAATTAATTGTGAGAACTGCCGGATCGTATTTATTTACAAGTAATCGTATGCTTGAATCACAAGTATTTCTTCTTCTTCTTCTTCTTCTTCTTCTTCTTCTTCTTCTTCTTCTTCTTCTTCTTCTTCTTCTTCTTCTACTGTCTGTTCCGAAACCATCTGTCGTCGTATGTATCACACTTCGCTGATCTCTGGCATGTATTTCAGGCCGATTCGGGGTAAGACGGTCTTGCTGCATTTTTCTAAATGGTTTCTTTGTATTCATTAATTTTATTTTCATAATTTTCCAATTCCTGTCTTACATTTTCGTTACTTATTCAGCGTGTATATTTAGGTGAAATTGAAAAGCAATATTAAGAGACGGAGAAAGAACGAAGAGGGAAGAGAGACGGCGTAAGGAAGAGGAAGACAAAATAAGGAGAAGTACTTTGTGTTCACAATGACTATGCTTGACACCTCAAAGCTGTACTGAATGAATTAAACTAATTATATGTAATTGCAAAGCCCCCGAAACTGGATCAACTCCCATACGAAAACACTTAAAGAAGCCATGAATAGCATTTACATTAAAAGGAGCCGGCTATTGAAAACAAAGCCGGCTGCGTATCAGACCAAGGGTGCGTACAAAATCATGACTGTTAAACTGACTAACACTTGGCTGCTCGGTATTCCACCCTCTTCTCTAAATACATTGATAGCATATATATACATCAGCCCTTAAATTGGTACCGGGGGACGGACGGATAGTACGGTCTATTTTTATCTAATCAACAATGAAATTTCGCTCCGGGCTACTACTATTACAACTACTACTACGGCTACTGCTACTACCACCACCGTCGCCAATACGACACTACTACCCCGCGCGTATTAGGCTAAAAGGGACCTAAGGGGTAGGGAGATGAAACTTGTAGTGTAAATAATGGAAGTCTCACTTTATTCCTTGCCATTGTTGTATCAATAGGAATTGGATTTTCCATTGAACTGTGCGATACCATTCCCTGACAGGTTGTCTATTGAATTATTTGCTTGCTTACTACAACCCCTATTTTTAAACCGCCCTTTCTGTCGTCTCGCCAGAGTACTGTTTACCATACGAACACTATTATCATTTGTCACACACACACACACACACACACACATTCAATATTGTTCATTCATATAAACATAAAATGTATTCTTAGCGTTAAAACATAATGGCATAATCATAATATGTTATGACAATTTCGGTTGGGGATTTTTCCAGTGACAGACGCACAGAGAATAATGCACGCACATATCTTATTTATCACCATTATTTTTTCTGCTGCCTTTACAACCCTTACTGCCCATCTCCACGAATAAATCTATCCACATCTATTTATAACATCCAGTGAGGACTAAGATAGTTATAATCAACAGTACTTTAGAACAGATGAGTCGTTTTAAATATCTCAAATTTCAAGTAAGATATGTGTCAGAATTTGATATAACAGACAACATAAATAAATTTAGATGTATTTATGGAACGATTCATAGAAATATTATAAATGAAACTAGACACAGTACAAGAATTAAATTTTATAAGGCGATTGAATTATCCACGTTGACATATGCGAGTGAGGTGTGTGATATGACGAAAAAGGAACGTGCCAAGATTCAGAGTTCTGAAATGCAGTTTCTTCGAGATACGTTAAACTGTTTTAATGCAAGATACAAAAAGGAATGAGCATATAAGGGCAGAACTAGTAGTAAAAGATATAAATGCAATCATTTCACATACAGGAGTAATCATCTGCAAAGGATGACAGAGAATCGATTGCCGAAATCGGACTGAACTATAAACCATTGGTAGAAGAGACGTGGGTCGTCCGAGGATGAGATGGGCGCCGGAACAGATGTATATAACCTAGTCCTTGAAGTGAAGAAGAATAAGATCACTGTTCATTCCTCTGCTCCTCCATCCTCGAACAACCCTTTATTACCTAGATCTTATGAAACATCATCCAACCATCTCTTTCGACAGTCTTTCGCAATACAACCTTCCCTTAATCTTCCGTTAAGAAATCCGCTCCACATGTTCGACCACCAAGTCGTCTGAGATTTAACGGCATTCTGTTCCTAAATGACATTTCACAATTTATTTGCGTTTGTGCGAGCGAATAAAAACTGTAGATAATTTTTCATAATTTTAAGGGAAAAGCACAAAACTAGACGGCAAGTACTAACAGACGCGAGGAAATACGTCATGTGTGCTGTGCTAGAGTCAGCAACGTTCGGCTTAATGATTATCATTCTCCCGCTTTAAAATCGAATAACAACGTTAGCGAGTGTAAACTAAAGACTTAAGCGTCTCCACGCGCGCGTGTGTGGCATTCGTACTAATGTCAGCGACAGACTGATGACGTTGAATGGATTGTTCCTCGACTACACACCCGTAATCACCCCAAAAACCCTAAATCCAGACTTTTACTTATATATGCAAATATGATACATAACTTATACTTATATTACTTATATGAGTTCGTTTCCCTTATAACAATGCTTTCGATTTCACACGATATTTTCCTTGACATTCTGTCTAAAAGATATATATCTACTCTAAACTAAATGAATTTATATGAATTTTTTCGACACTTGCCATTAAATAAGCTGTTCGTAGCTACGAGCTCATACTTTACTTGTTTTCGTATGAAAGTTAATGCAGTTATCGAATTTCTTATTTACAGTATAATAGAGTGGATTACTACAGTTTTAAGGTCTTACTACAGGTCTTAAAGTAGTAACTGTAAAAGTAAGTTTTGGTCAGTATACGCTTTGCTGCAGTCCGTTGATGGAAAAACGCTCCGCGACTTTATACGTTGTCACTTCCTATTTACCGCATGCCTAGAGTTTTGCAGTGGAGACGTGTGTTCTTCAAGCTTCTTTTACTTTGTTTTTCTACTATGAGAGTCTTCTTCTTCCTCACCTTCTCCTTCTCCTTCTCCTCCTCCTCCTCCTCATCATCATCATCATCATCATCATCTTCTTCTTCTTCTTCTTCTTCTTCTTCTTCTTCTTCTTCTTCTTCTTCTTCCTCTTCCTCTTCCTCTTCCTCTTCCTCTTCCTCTTCCTCTTCCTCTTCTTCTTCTTCTTCTTCTTCTTCTTCTTCTTCTTCTTCTTCTTCTTCTTCTTCTTCTGACTGATCAAAGATGGTAGGTCTATCGATCAGTTATAATTTGAATTAAGCCACCATTCTCAAATTTCAATAAAATTCGTTCACCCGATACTGCGTACTCGTTTTTGTCTTTCCGCTTCTTCTAGTTTCTCTTGCATTTACATTTATCACTTTATTTTAATTTTGTAGTTCATTTACTATATTAGCGTAGAGTAGAGTCTTCGAATTCATTTCCAAACCGGTTGTCTGTTATCCTTACTTTTCTTTACCACCTGCACTTTTGAATTTGACCAGAACTTCTGTACTTTCTACTACTAACAGTATCCTAATAATTTGCTAATTTGATTTCTTGTTAAACTCACCACTCTTTATTACTTTTCCTTTATTTATTGTTTATACTTATATAATTGGGAATTTGTTAAATTTACTACAGTTTAACTGCACTAAATTTGAGTTTCAGTAAACCTCGTTTTATTTCAAAATCTCTGATATTCTCAAATAACCATATACTGTGCTTTTAGTAAATTAATTACCATTTCTTCTTCTCAAATTCTTCTTCTAGTCTTCTCGCAATATTATTACCATGTTATCTATCTTACGTTAGGATCTACTATTACTTAATCAACGGGCAGCCAGAACAACCGTGTGTACATTGCTTTCTTTTATTTCATCAAAAAGATATTATTTAATATTTATTTTTTTACTTTAATTCTTCTTCAAAGCCACAACTTTTACAAATAATATATCTTAATACACAATAAATCTGTTAATACACAACAAGCTGAGTTAACGTTCTGCGTGCGTACGTTAATACATTGATATCGACTACTTCATAACGTTAGTAATGATCGATGCCGCTGCTGAAGCTAAGCGTTTGAGACTCCCCGATGACGTACTCCTCCGTTTAAACAGTACAATTAACTGCCACAGAACGATCCCAGCGTACTGTATACTGAAAAGCATCACTGTCCGCCTGAATAATCTATGAACTCGCTGCAGCAGACCTCTGGGGTCATGCTCGATTGTCAGGGGAACACACACACACGTGTCACGCTTGTACTACTACCAGCGTACATGACGCACGTTTTCATTACGTCTTGTGCACGACCTGAAAACCATACTTCATCGGAATTGACACCAATCCTGTTACGCTGTCGCCCTTGACAACTCGAACTGTCATTCAAAATGACTTTTCAAACAGTTAACTAAATTTCTAAAAATAGTAATTATATTTATCGTGTATGCTTGCATGTCGATTACACAAAGAATATTCGGATGAACTGATAACAAGGAAGATGGATTACCGGAGAATAGCTGTGGCCTTACAACACCGGAAAAAATATACGGAATGAAGAAATTAGATAAAAACGGCGGACGACGTCCATAAAATCCTAACGTATAGAGGCAAAGCAAATGAGTTGGTACGACCACTTGAAAAGAATGCCCACAAGAAGATACGGAACGGACAGTTAGCAGCAAAAAAAAGAATCATCAAGACTTGCGTGCGAAGGTGGAGTGAAGAAACTATAGAAAGTAACCAACTGGAAGAAAAGTTAAATTGGAAGAAAAATCGGAGATTTAGGCAGAAATGGAAACTAGAACACGACAGACGTTCACTTCATATAGTCCATTATTATTCCATCACTAAACTTATCACTTCTTCAACATTACAGCCCAACGTGAGCCAACAACAACCTTCTCCAAAGTCTCCTGTCCATCCATCTCAGTGTAACCCCTCACGTCCATTCTTCTGAGATCTTCCAGCACATCATCCAACCATCTTGTCCTATGTCGGCCCCTCTTTCTACTTTTATAGACCTGCGACCTCAGAATTTTCTTTAGCATACGCTGATCATGCACTAGGTGACCTAAAAATTGTATTCGCTGAGCCTTTATGAATCGTACAATGTCTTCGTGATTGAATAGCTCATCTATCTCCTAGTTATTTCTGATTGTCCATTCGTCATCTTCTTCAACCGGGCCATAAACACGTCTTATGATCTTTCTGTCAAACCTTCTTAATGTTCCTTCTTCCTTTTTTATCAGCGTCCATGTCTCGCCTCCATAAGTAACAACCGGTCTGATAAGTGTCTTGTACATTTTTATTTTTGTATTACGACTAATGAGTTTGGCATAATGTGCCCTATTTCCTATCTGTATCCTATCATGTATTGTCGTGTTTATGGATCTTTCATTATTTATCATATTACCCAGGTATCTCAACTTATTAACTGCATCAAATGAATTATCCCCTATACACAAATTATACACATTTCTTCTCCTTTCTGATGCATGTACATTGACACACAGTGTTGTATTTATCGCTCTACGCTGAAACGTTAACCATACAGTATGCACACATACATACATACACATATATCAGTCTACACACATGACATTGTGTTTACATACAACCCAGTATACGGAACGTTTATTTTAACTATCCTTCAACATGTATTATATACAATGAATTTCTTTAATTCAAACAGAAGTAAGTCTCTTTCAAACTTACTATTCGCTTCATAAATATTTTTTTTAACAGATAACCACTGAATATCGTTCCTACGAGTTATTTTACTTTACAGCCTAATCGATTATTCAGGACCAGATCGATTCAGTATCGAAAACTCAGTGAAATGGTTTCTTCCTCTTTGCTCAAGGATTAGGTGAATTCATCTATTCTGGTTCTCAAGATCTATACATATTGGGATCTTTACCGTGATTTTCAGACATTTCCCCTTCAGAGAAGAAAAAACCTGTCCCGGTTCTCTCAAGCTCTATATATCTTTTCCATGGTCTCTTTTTTTGGAAAAGAAAATCGTCTCCATGTTTTCAATGTATGGAAAAAACTTCCTGGGCAGCCCTGTTTTCATACCCTATGAGCATACACTGTACCTATGCATTGTGAACAGTACAAGTGATCTTCAGAGATCTCAAAATTTCGTCTGCGATCTTACATAAGCCGTGACACAACTAAGATACGTCATTCCGCAGTCAGAATAATAATTACAGTTGATCACAGCCCAATAGCCCGGATCTTAATTCCAATAAGCATGGCGCCAGCCGTGAAATCCTTAGAAATATTTATATATTTACATAAATAAAAAGATATATCTATTAAATAGTACAATCCAGTTTTCTGACCCATCTATAAAAATCGCGACAACCATAGCTTTACAAAACTTAAATTGAGTTTTTGTAACATCTTCCTTCTTAAGTATATTTCAATGGTATTTGCAAACTGACTACAATTTTTCCTACTTTAGGCTATATCGACATCAAAATTATAAGAAAAGGCGGAGCCTGAATATTGGAATTAGACGCCTGTTCCAAAAACATATGTTCACCAACTTTTGGTCTGGCATCAACATTAACCCATTAAAGTCTTGTCTTGTTAATGGAAATCAACACATTCTAGACCAAAAACTTGGAAAGCTAGCTAACATACCTTATACCGTTCTCTGAAGATCGCCGTCACATCACCGTGTGTGATAACCGGACCATTAATTTGTAAAACAACACTGTGTTTATAAAGAATAAAATTATTTTCCAGCCCTTGTTTCGTGATTTTCGCCAGCGAGATTTCGTTACGCAATAGTTTCCACCGCATCACAAATACCCATCGCATATAAACGATGGTTTTTTTTTGCAAAATAAAAACACAACACATTTCGCTGCCGCGAAACAATTTGAATCGCACTCGAAACAAACAAGACACAAATGAAGTGCCGTGCCGACCTGGAGAGCATTTGAAGTGCGAAACGTTTGTGTGTAGGCCTATGTGTGAAGGTTTGATTGTTTAGGTGTTGTGACTATAATGATAAATGGCGGGGGGGGGGGGGGGAGATGGCGAGTCCCCGCGGACAGCAATCATTGACAGCGGCCAATCATAGCCTGGCCAACATGCTCATCAACAATTTGATTTGTATCCGCGCCCGCCAACAGAACATTTCATCATCGTGTGTCGCGCCCGCTGAAACGCCGGCTGGCCGCTAGATTAATTTGAAAACTTTTTCATTTATTTTCCTAACCTCACCTCCCCCTCGGGCGGCACGGCGCGCGACCCGTCCGTGTCCATCAACAAACACATTTTACATAAACAACACGGGGGCAGTCCTCCACGCCACGCCGCGGAGGTCAACAATATTTTTTATTGTCATACTTTCCAATTATAAACACGTTGAATAAAAAAAAAACTGAACAACAACAAACAAACAAAAAACATATATACAAATGCATTCATTTTTTCACCTATTTCACCCACCACTCACTCTTCTGCTTTTTCTCTTTCACCTGGTCGTTTCCCCCTCTATCCATCCATCCATCCACCTCGTCCCTGTCGAAAGGAAGTAATGTTGTCGCTCTCCCGTATATTTGTTTTTGTTTTGTTTTGTTTTGTTGTGTTGTGCTGTTGCCATTTTAGAGTTACGGTCGGCGACGAAGAGTGTGTGTACGTATACGTACGTGGGTGTGAGTGTGGTGTTTGTTTTTTCCAGGTTAGTTGATGATTTTTTTATTTAGATGGTTGTCATTTTTTTGTTCGGTAACAGCTGAGGGTGAGAGGAGCGTGTTCTCTCTCCACACCAGCCAAAGGCAGCGTTGCTAGATCGCAGTTGACGTATTACATAATGTATACGCGGCACTGCTCAAGTCTCTCTCTCTCTCTCTCTCTCTCTCTCTCTTTCTCACACTCGGTCCGTCCTTCACCGTCTTTTATTCTCCTACACATGTACCACTGTCTTTTAGTTTGTCCACTTCGCTTTATACTTCATCTCTGCATTGTCTTAGACTAATACAATTGAACCGCGAATTCGATTACAAGAAGAATTTGAATATCTCAATTTCTGTATTTGAATGAAATCTTATCGACTTTCTATAACTCAAATACTGATAACTCAAGTGTTTCCACCATACATTTATTCGTGGACGTAAGCAGAAGGGAATTTTGGGGGGAGGGGTTCCATCCAACTCAACTAAAAACCTTAATATTATGTCATTTTATTTTTCTTTTCGGAAGGACTAAATATAATATACGGTACAGATTAAGCAATTATATTAAATTCTGTATGTATAAATGACATTAGAAAACAAAATTGCTATTAGGTTATAGGATGATCACAATATTCATCCCATCCACTTTTTATATAACCCCCTCCGAAATAAAATCTGCATACTCCCAAGTATACGCATAACTGACTTTATTATGTGAGCTTAAATTTAAATGAAGTTTTACCGCAATTTGTATTATTCTGGTTTGAATCACCAGAAACATAATGGTTTTAACTACAACAGAAACGTGTTCCTGGGAAACCAGAAGATGTTCATAAAAGGTTTCAGTTGGAGCATATGCCCATGTGGCTCAGAAATCTGTACCTGAGGAAATTGGAAAGGAGCTATCGTGTAGCTTTTCAGATGTGATGCTACAGGAGGGCCTTAAGAATACAGTGGACAGAAAGACCGACTAACGATGAGGTCCTGAAGAAAGTGGATGAAAGAAGAATTCTGCTAAAAACCACTGCGGAGATGAGAAACCTACAGGCCTACGATGGTCACCTACTACGTCATTCAAACTGGTTCACCGCCCAAATCGAGGGAATGACTGAGGGACGTAGTGAGACGGGACAGCCATACAGGAGCATGTGCACGAAATAATAGGAGGAAGCAAGTATGTAGAGATTAAGAGACTGTTTTCAGAAGGGATGAAATTCCAAGCCCACCAAACTCTGGTGGAAAAAAGAAATTTGGGGGGGAGTGTGGAAGGTCTCATTTGTTCGTTCCTTACAATCGAATTAACATTTTTATAGTCACAACGGAGCCTCGATAAACCTGAACAATCAGTGAGTGCACTTTTGTACTTATCAAATGTTTCGAGTAACTGAATGGGCACATTAAATAAGATTGTTTCCGATGATCAGTAATATTCAGTACATAAAAACGTGGACATTATATTTACACGTGAGCGTGACAAAAATCTAAAAAGCAAAATTACATTCGCATATTTAAAAAAATAAGTTGTGTACACTTAAAAAAGTCCCGATTGGAGAGACGTTGGTTACAAAGAATTATGCCAAAAGCGTATACTTAGTAGACTACTTATCGTAGTACTTATCACTACAAGATAAGTTTAGATTACTCAATTTGCGTTGTAGCAATCCATCAAAATATAAAGTGCTCGATGACACCCTATAAACAATTTTCTGCCCCGACCCAAACCCTAGCGATGACCACCCATCATTTCCCTAATTAACAATCAAAAACCAAGTGTCGTTCCTCTTACTTTTCATGTTAAAATGAAATTTTAACCTTCCATCCTTTCCCTAGTCAATCAAAACAAGCAATGCGACATCCCTCTTAAAAAGCAGTTGCGGATCGCTTTGCATCCACGCACAGTCTCCATCCCTCCAAAAATATACAGGAGGAATATTTCCAACAACAACATGGCTCCTCAGGTGAAGTGTTGCATCAGCCAGCCATCAGGCCTCGCCCGGACACTGTGACCACTGGGGAACATTCAGCTGCTGCTCCAACAATTGGCCTTCCTCTTGGTCTACGACACTCGTCGCGTCCCGTATCCTAACCGCCAGTAATCTCTGATTGTTAGTCAGTCTCCTGCACTTCTTATCTTCACACGTATCCTCTCTCCAAGTTCTTCAAGGCCTACTACTTTTCCTGCAATTGAGCGGATGATATACTAGTATCCTTCTAGGCCACCTTATTCGCTGTATGTGTCCATACCGTATTAACCTACGTTGTTCAACTATTCCGTTAATACTTTCTTTGACATTTGGTCGCTCCCTTATAACCTCATATCTTACACGGTGCAGACGAACAAATCCCAAACAAATCTAAATATACCCCTTATTTAATCTAATAGGAGGTCCTTATTAGGGCCGCTCAGCCATTGCCACGGTACTGCGGTGTCACTGACGGACATCTTGTCAGTATAAATTTAAGTCCAATGGCGAGGTTGACACGTCTGTGTTAAACAACAGAAGACCACGGCCTGATAGCCGGACAGTATTTCTTATTATTAGACGCCGGCCGTGAATGCTTAAGGAATCAACTAAATATTCTCATTCGATAACAAAACAAGATTTTCTCATTCGGTTTCTCGCCAGAATATAAGAGTTTTAGAAGAGTTGTTGGTTATATGTAAGACACTGCTAAGTACCACACACAAGTTGAACAAACGTATTTATTCAAATTACTGCCGATTGGCGCATATACATACACGTGCTTCCTTACTTACATGAGTAAGAATGTGATTTGAACCCTGTAAGACGGCGTGAAACTCTACTACGTATATACGACGGGTTGCGGAGACGATTTATGGAACCCATAAAGATGAACGACGAAGCCGTAAAATTGGAATAAGAGGGGGGGAACCTTTCCGACATCAGCAGCGTGGTGTTTCAGTCTCTACGAAAAACAAACATACGTGAGACGAAGAAAGTCGACAACAGAATGCAGGGAAATTAGTTGTGAATAGAGGGGGGGTCAACATCGCATTCGCCGCAACGTTGTACAGTCTAAAAGGCCACTACAACTACTCTGCTACTCATGTTTATGTTACGTTAGACCACCGGCACTACTTGTAAAGTGTTATAAAACGCGATTCAGCAGCAGATTTGTCGCCGGCACCGTAAAAGTCAAATTTATTGCCCCGCTCGTAATGAAGTATTCCTTCAGTCTCTGCACATAATGTCCATATCATTTTCACACTCAGTGTTGTAACATTTTAAAGAATAGTTTAAAGGACCATGCGTTTTCTCTACGTTGTTAAAAATGTAAAGAAACTGGGTTATTTTTTCCGATATCCAAACAGCTAAATATAATAAATTTAAACAAATCTTTAATTATTTATTTACATCTCTTTCTTAAAATAGTGACCATGAGATCGAGGACGTAATGCTAAAAATTACCCAAGTTCCTACGTGTTATTTTACGGAAAACTGAAATTAAAGTTTTTCACGAGGAATGATGTCATAAAACTAATTTTCAAGGTTATTTTCTTTTTTTTTTGGTTTTGTATCAGCCATCTAAGAACCACATGCCAATTACAGTTCTTTATTCTTTGTTCTTTTCTTTTTCTCCAATATTCTTTCATCTTTTCACTGTATCTCTTCTTCCTGCCTTCAGTCCACTTTGAACCTGCGTTTTTCTCTCTCCTAGCCCGGACTCCTTCTATTTTTAACACATTCCCCCGAAAAACTTCTCTTTCAATTGCTTCTTTTGCGTTTATATATTTTTTCTAAATCCTTTTGGGCTTCTTTAATCCAACTTGATGTTGACTTCTTCCCCACAGATATATGAAGATATGCTTTGTTAATCTATTGTCGTCCATTCTATATAAATGTCCAAAAAATAATAGTCTTCTTTTTCTCATTGCTTCTATTATATTTTGTATGCTTTGATATATTTCATCATTACTTCTTAATTTCCAACCTTCTGACGTTTTTCGTGGGCCTAATATTTTCCTAATAATTCGTCTTTCCAATATTTCTAGTTTGTCTAAATTATAATTCAATGCTAGACATTCACTTGCATATAGGCATTCTGGCCTCACTACTGTACTGTAATGCGTTATTTTCGCATTTTTAGATATGCACTTTTTATTGTAAATATCTTTAGTTATACCATACGCTCTTTCCATTTTATGAATCCTTTCTTCTACAGCAGATTTTTCTAAACCATTCTCTTGAATTATTTCTCCTAGACACTTCAATTTTCGAACCCTCTCTATTCTACCAATATCTGTTACCAGGAATTTTGGCCCATTTTTAATGTTCGTGAGAAATTGGTTTTTTCTGCAGAAATTCTTGAGCCTGTTCTACTGGCTATGTCCTCTAAAAAATTAACTTGTGTTACTGCACATGTCAGATGTTCAGAAAGTATAGCAAAGTCATCTGCGAATGCCAAACAGTTTATTTCAATACGTTTGTTCCTTGTTCCCAACAAGGTTAACTTTTATTATTAGTAGAGTTTTTTATTGATTACATAGCTGCTAAAAAGGAAAAATAAAAAGAGAAATGCATAAAAACTTTCGCTTTTGAAACATCTTAATTAAAACTTCTAATTGGGTAGTTGTACCACTAATCCCTCGATATACGCACATATTTATGCTCTTTTACTAAATATGAATGAGCATCCGTTTGAGGTATGAGTTATCATGTGGTCTAAATACAGTAGAATTAAAAACTGTTAAATCATGGTAAACACCCTAAAGCGGTTTCAAAGAACCACTCGTGCAACTAATCTTGATAAAGTAATGGAAATGTAAATACGCGGGTTATTATGATGAAAATAGGCTAAATGTTTTGATAGGAAGAATAGAATATTAGCCTATAATAACTTCATTATTTTGTAACCGAATTCTATAAACAAGGGATCGTTAAACTGGCTATTCTTTATGTTAAGTACTTATGTTTGTGAAACTTAGAACTAAAATTTTCAGTCAGCCGCTATTTAAAAAATGTTTAAGGTAACATTTTGTTTTGTTTTTTTGTACCAAATGAAATACATCTCATTTCGTTCAGCAGTAATTAATAATTAATATTTTTTTATAAAAACAAGTACAGGATGAAGACGGAAAACGAAACATTTGTCGACATATGTTTATGGACATTTTTCCTTCAGTTTAACGAGTACAATCATTTTCCGAGGTTTGGCACCATCTTATAGGAACACCTACGCGCGAGCGCACGTACACACACGTACTATATAAAACTCATATTTTTCTTCATAGTACAATTATCGGACAAGCCCGTTAGAATATATTGCTGAATGGGAGAAAGATAGAGGAAGTTAGAGAGTTCATCTACGTAAGAAGTAAAATCACAAAAGACGGAACAAGTAAGAGAGAAATATAAGTAGGATCGGATAGGACAAAGTTGCACTTAACAGTAACTGGAAATTGTTGACTTCTACAGACATATCCTTGAAACAAGAAATAGGTTCCTGTAGAGTTACATATGGAGCATTGCTTTATATTGATGTGAGACGTGGACAATTGGAACAGAGTAAAGGAGAAGACTTGAAGCACTGGGAATGTGGCTTTATAGGAAGTTACGGAAAGTAAGTTTTATTGACAAGGCTAGTAAGATGAGATTCTAACTAGAGTTGGAGAAAAAAATGAGTTTTTAGCAAAATATTGTGAAGCGTACTGTTGAATTTATTGGCCATATTATGCGTCACGAGAATTTGATAGAGACAATAATAGAAGGTTACACTCAAGGAAAAAAAAGATTAGGAAGACCGAGACTCCAATATATGGATCAGGTTGCTAATCCAATCCGCGTATTGCTAACTGAAGAAGAGAATAAGAAATAAGATTATAAACCTCTGAAGGTGCAGACTTTAGTTAATGTGAATTTCCAAAATTTACGTTTTATTCTTCTAGAACATATATGTTTCTGTTATCTTTCTATTCCAGTTTTAACCTCTTTCGCGTAAGACCCATGTTTTAGTATAACTTTATATTACAGGCAGGGGCGGACTGGCTAGGTCGGCTGGTCGGCCATCCCCGAGGGTTTACTACCGGTATATACTTTTACCGGTATTAAAAACCTTTTCTCGTCTAAATATTGTTGGAAATAAATGTTCAGAATTTGGTCAGATTGGAAGTGATCACTTCTCAGCCTTGTTTACATACAGCCTATTTAGTATTTACTAATGGAGGAAAGCGAAGGAGGTTACTGTAGAGGCGCTCCGCGCGGCAACTGACTACCGGGACGAGTAGTAGGCTATTGTCATTTTTGTTTGAATGTCATTGCAGCATTCAGGGCTGGGGGGCCCGAAAGGCTGGGAGGGCCTCAGGGCCTGATGTCAAGATTCAAAACGAGGCCGGCCCATGGCATAAACTTGCAGGAGGGCCCGGTTAAAAAAGTTACGCTACTGGGGCTATGGATTCGTGGGAGGGAGTGATAATGGACCGGGCGCCGAGCTCAAGGGGGCTCCACCGCCGTAATACACTGTGGAATATTTTCAATTGGGATTTTATGTAGATTTGTAGGGTATAAATGTTCTTTACAGTAGAAACATTTATAGTATGTAATTATGGTTTTAAAGCTGGTTATTTTAAAGTATAAAAATCAAATAAACTATCCTGTATGTTTTGTATTAAAACGTTCACTTACGTAAATACTGTACATACAATGTATCTGTAAAGAGTAAATAAATAATTTAAAAAAAGTATACGCATACAAAAACGCGCGTGTGCGTTTGTGTATGTAGCTGCAGGGGCCCCTTAACTGCTTCCACCCGTAGGCCCCTGATTCCAGGTGACAACATCTCAGAGAGACAATTTTTTGAAATGACGTACTTGAATGGAAGTCTCTCCGCATATGCCTGTGACGGGTGAGATATTCTCGCACAAACTAACACTGACTCGGAACGGCTATGTAGAAATATATTACCAGATAGAAATACTATTCTGATCTGCTATTGCCTTACGAGTGCCTTTTAAAAGCCAGATAATGACTTTGACCGTGGTTCCTAAGCCCCGTGGTATAACGAGTTTGTTTCCTATTGATTGAATGGCTGTCCATCATAACTTTGAACAGTAGTCTTATGTTGCTCTTCCAGAATAAGACATGTTTCTAAAGTGTAAGAAAATACACACTCTAACTGAATTTAATTATTTCTGTAAAATTCTCAATCAGATTTTACAGTCGAATACGATTTTTTTTTACAGTTTCTAAAATTTTGTTTTGTCTTTTGTTGCAGGTTTTTCCTTAAATTTTTCCTCAAGTGCAATCAAAACTGTTTAAAAAACGCCGGAAACCCAAGGGATATGAGAAGGTTTCAGGTAAGTCAACCGAAAGGGTTTTTTTTACAAACGTTATTATAAGTCACTATCTGTGTATGTACGCAAAATACATAAACCCAGACATACACACATGTATATAAAACATCATTAATGAATTTTCTGTTGAAAATTCATTTTTCAGGCGAAGTATTACACTTTTTTTCGAGGAGGGGGCTAAATATAGTTCTAAATTATATATATTTATTTATAACATATAGGCCTACATAATTACATCTTCACTTTAATTTTTCCATTTACAGATAAATGACACTGTATTTTTTTGAACGCACTTGAAACGCTTTATAGTACATGAAACCAAATATAGCCTAAAATAAATTCGTAATTCCAACTAAGAAATTCAAAATCAAATGTGTGTGTGGTGTAAGAACAGGAAATAATGGATAAGGAAAAAAGAAATAATACTATATAGTGCCGAATACAAATCAATATTGTCTATGGAAAGATATCAGACCACGTTAAAAATAGTAAAAGTAGTATTGACTAATACTTTGATAAAACCGACTCCCACCTTTGCGTTTGAAACTTGTATTTTTAAACAGGCAGTCCGCGAAGAATCGAATCCTTCAAATAATGAGTTTACAGAGTATTCTCGGTAGAACGCAGGACACGTGCTTCAACGTCAGATAAAATGGAGGTTGTAATACTGGCAATGAAGTGCCTAATCCTGGCAAGCAAGAAGAAGAAAAAGATACTCATACGCGTATATACGAGCTAGTTTATCTCTGAGCTGGAATACTACAAAAACAAATAAAACAATTTTATTGAATTAAAATAATTTTATCTACGTCAGGAAAAATGAAGGCTGTTAATATATATTAATAGCGTATATATAAAACCACTTTGAACTCACGTTGAACTGAAAAACAAGGAAATAGAAAATCATGTAGTAGACTATAATATACAAAAAATTAAGTCTAAAAGGTGTGGTAGATCTCTCGTGGGATGGAAGCATAGGCTTCAGAACATTCACGATGAGACATTCACCATAGTCTATATGAAGCAACAGAGTTAGTCCAGGCAGGATTCTAACATTTTGGAACGAACACATAAACACTAAATACTCCACTTAAAGGTGTTTAGTACCTTTTACTGTGATAAACAATTTACTGCTGTTTGGTTTTCATACTGTCAGTGTGTCCTTGCAGTGGTAATTGTTTCTTCTACACAACCTCACTATTTAAATAGTTGGAAAGAGTTGTTCCCCATTTGCGTTTAATTTCTATGATGTACAGTAACCTATAACTTTTCTGTGCGGTATCCTACACGGACAGGGTATTGTTACGACGGTCACTCAGACCGTAACGGAGGAAACAGAATAACTGTCACCAATGAAGTCACTAATTACGGACTTTCATTAGATGCAAACAACCGTTAGAAATCAACAATGGCATTCTTAAATTAAATGTGCCCAACACGCAACAACAATAAATGTCACCTTATTACAGTTTCGTACAATTAACACACGAAGCTCTATGTTATCCATAAATTTAAATAAAACAAAATGCATGACAATAGGTGACCTTCAGCAAGACTTGATACTGGAGGAAGACATGGGGAAGACATCATGTACGGAGGAATGTATTTAGGGGTGAACATTAAGGCCAACGGGAAGCAAGGCAAAAAAATAAAATCCAGAATTTATTTGGGAAAGATGGCTAATCTCTACATTAAATGAAATCCTGTTGAATAAGCAAATTACAACAGTAACTAACACCAAAATATTTAAAACCATTGTTAGAAGTGGGCATGACTTACGGCTCAGAAGTTTAGAGTGACAGCAGAGATGAACTTTTGGAGACGTTCGGCAAGAGTATCCAGACGTGGGAAAATTCGAAATGACGTTATTAAGGACAGAATGAGTGTGAAAAATTCAATTGTTGATTTTATCTAAAACAAAAAAATTACAATGGTATGGACACACAAAAAGAATGGCACAGGAAAGGTTGCCAAGGAGAGTTATGGAATGGACTCCACCAGGAAGAAGCAAAAGAGAAAGACCACCTATCACTTGGATAGAAGAAATTCAGACTATACTGAGGGAAAGAGAAACTGAAGAAATCTTTGGATAAGCAAGCAACAGTGGAAGATGAGAATTCAATCAATTCCGTAATCTTTGGTTCCAGAAAATGTATAAACATTGTACAACCGGAACAATTACCACACTAATCGATTTTTGCCAGTCACAATAATATACATTCCGAGCCTCACTCTAACATCGCTGGTATGTAGCCTATCTAAACTTGTCCTCTTTGAAGTTCAGTTTACAAATACTCCTCCACCTTGGCGAAACCTCCGCCACCTTGCACTGGAGCGAGATAACGGGCCTCGATACAGTAGAGTAGTCGAGTAACTTCTGGAAGGGACACCTCGAACAATCCAGAACGTTACGTAACTCTGGTGCACATACGCGTATATACGTGCAAGACTCACGTAGTCACTCATCAATGAGGTGCTATCCATTCTTGAGCGTAGGAGTATACTATGCGTTGGTCGAATTCCTAATGTTGAGGAAACTACAACCCTTTCTGCTCCACTTGGCTACGCCAATGGGCAGCAACAATTTACGCATTCTTGTCGAGAATCATCGACATCTAGCAGCAAGGTATTCGTCACTTCACAGTCAATTACAGATGTAACTTCATTGTTCACCGGCGTTTTTGCGGTAGAAGCTCATAAGTCTTTAGTTACGGTGAAACCTTTAGACGGTAAGCCTTTAAACTGGTTCTTAGCCTACAAAAGTTGTTAATAGATATACGGTAATGCCAAAATAGAACCGCCTAGTCCTTACAATGAAGGTGGAGGAGGAGGAGGAGGAGGAGAAGGGTAGTTCATCACTTACAAGATGTTAGCAATACAATGAATGTTACAATGACAGGCGTGCGATGTTTACTAATACATACATGTACTAATACAGTTAACTACATACATAATGTCGTCGTTAAGTAACGCACTAACTACGTTAAGATAAATGCGGCGGTGGTTGTGTCCGGCAACAACTGTGGTTAGCTCGTTAACGGGCGTTAGCCGTAGCGGCTACCATTGATTGCGGCGATTAGTTGCTTTGAGTGACACACACACGGGCTCTCTTAACATCTGCACCTACTACAGCCCTCGAAGCTCCCTGCCGCCACGTTTACGCCGCCCGGTGAGCGTCTTAATTGTAGCAACTCCCCCTAGGCGACTATCACACACACGCGCGCGCGCGCACGGCTAATTCCGACCTTTTGTACTGTCGCTAGTAGCACCACAATTGCCGACGCTTCCCTGTTTATGACTTCACAGAGTTCTAGCAAAATATTCTTATACCAGATATTCTTATATCTTCTTAGTCGGAAATCACAAATGATACTTACTTTTATAATTTAAATACTAATAAATGCGGTTTTCTGTAAGCACTATCATCTTTCTCTAGGGTCCTTCTCCATCCCCCCTCTTTCTCGATCTCTTCTCCCCATCCTTTCAAGGTCATTACTCGGACACTATTATTTATACATACACACATATGCTACAAAGTGATGGCACTTTGTTTGTTTGTGGATCAAAATCAGATCAAAACCATGGCCCTCTAGGAAAGTAGACTTTGATGGACTCATCATAAATGAGATTTCTTTTGATCAGTCAAAGATTGTACAAGACTCTAGCGTATAAAAAGTAATTATATAAGATATGAAGTAGGTCTACGACAGATAACAGAAATAACATTATAATATTAGATGGTAGGACCATGTTGTATACACGTCTCTGGATAGAATACCGAGGCAGGCTATGAGCTATAAGCCTGCGGGAAAGCGAAATATTGGGAAACCGAGAATAAGATGGTGCAGCCGGAACAGGCAAAAGTGGCTAATCCTGGCAACCAAGAAGAAGAAGAAGAAGATACGTATACATGAAGAAGATACATATACAAGAAGATACACATACATATAGCTTAGCTCAGAGCTGAAATATTATAAAAATTAATATTAAAAATTAATTTTACAAATTATAAAATCATCACAAGTAGGAGCATCATTTGTTTGCACATCCTAAAGGAACGCCTCCTTAGTGATATATCTCTTCTGAGGGCCATTCTTGTCCAGTACACAGTAGCACACCACAATATTTAACCAGTCTACACCTCTATGTTGCAAAACAAAGGCGTCTTCGTGACTTCTTTAAGTCTCTTAGCCTCCATCTAGCAATCTTTGTGACAAACTGCCATCATTCCGTCTAACCAGATATGCTGCCCACCTACATTTAATTTTATTAATTCTATAATGAGTCTAGTTTGGTTTCGTATCCATTTAATTGTACTCCTATCGCGCCTTGTTATTCCTAGGAACTTGTTACTTATACTTCTTTGTACAGTCTACATGTTTTTTTTTAACCATTCTTAGTTTATTCTTCAACTTTATCATATATAAATTGATATAAACTGAATAATTATATAATAATATATAATTATATATATAATTAAATATATTTATATAATTATTTATAAATATATATATATAAACTTGATTCTGGCACTGTAAGAAGCATAAACTTATTGGAAAAAAATACATTTTCTAAACACAGTGCCAGTTTACTGTCCCCTTCATAATAGTTCTCATCATCTTCTTAAAGCAATCCCATCCTATATAATTTGATTAGTAGTTTCTAGCATTGCGTCTCCAAAATACTTCCCCGTTATTGTATTTTTTATTATTATTATTATTTTTTTTTTACTTTTCTCAAATAATTTCACCAACATTTGCCATCACTTTCTTATACTTCTTTAACGTTTCACCCCCTTGTTAATTATTACGATCTTCTTCTTCCTCTTCTTCTACTGCTTCTTCTCCTCCTCCTTCTCCACCACCACCTCCTCCCCATCTTCCTTCTTCTTCTTATTTTTTACTTTCTTCTGCACATCACGGATTTAGTTTACAGCCCGTTTCATCGTCAGTCCTTGTGATGTGAAGAAGACGTCAGTCCATCTTCTTTTGGTTCTACCTACGTCTCTTTTACTACTTCATTTACTAAATTGAGTCCGCTCATTTTTTCAATTTGTTTGTTTCCCATCGCTCTGAGTTTCATATAGTTGAATTCTACTGAATAAAATTATATAATATTAATTTCAGATTCGACTCTTACGTCTTCACCAGTAATTTGTTCTCCTAGAATATGGCCTTATAAACTTTTCAGGAATTTCATTTCAGCTGGCTACATTCCCTGAACGCTTGTTTTCGCAGTCACCACGTTTCGCTCGCTCACATTGCCATTCTGCAACTCGTAACTAACACGACACTCCTAGGTTTAAATTAAAATGTGACACTTTCTACGTTTATCTTTTCTATATTCATTCTCCGATTAGTCTCTTCCCTTTTTTCATTTGGTTACATACACACAGACACGCACGCGCTAATACGAAGGTAAGTCAAAAAGTAAAGGCAAATTTTTAAAAAGGAACATTTTATTGTGAAAACAAGATGACAAGTAACATCATTTCTCTACATAATCTCCCTCAACTTCTATGCACTTGGTCCATCTCTTGACAAGCTTCCATAATTCCGTCCTGGAAGAAGATTTGTGGCATCGTGCACAGCCACTCGCGCACCGCCTCCACAACCTCGTCATCCGACGAAAACTTGGATTCACGCAGGTGCTCCTTCATCGGACCAAAAAGCTGAAAATCACTTGGAGCTAGGTCAGGACTGTACGGCGGATGCTCCAGCAGCTCAAAACCAAGATCTTGAATGCACTGGATCGTTTTCCCCGCAGTATGAGGACGGGCATTGTCCTGAAGCAAAAGCACACCTTTTGAAAGTTTACCTCGCCTCTTTGTTTTGATTTTGGGTTTCAGATCTCGCAGTAGCTCACAGTAGCTGTCACTATTCACTGTTTGACCTTTAGGAGTGTAATGAATTAGAAGTGGACCTTTCATATGCCAAAACACTGTCATCATCAACTTTCCTGCAGAAACTTGTCTTTTGAACTTTTTTGCTGTAGGCGAGGATGGATGTTTCCACACCATACTCTGCCGCTTACTCTGTGGTTCGAAGTGATGGACCCACGTCTCATTAACGGTTACTATGCGACTGAGAAACTCTTCTCCTTCCTCTTCTAAACGCCTTAAATGTGATTTCGAAATTTGCAAACGTTTCTGTTTGTGCTGGTCTGTCAGTCGATGTGGTATCCAACGAGCACACACTTTGCGATAATTTAGTGATTCGTGGATGATTGCAACTGCTGAACCGTGGCTAATGTTCAACGCATGCGCAATATCATCAATTTTAACACGACGATCATCATGAATCATTCGCTCAACTTTCTCGATGTTCTTGTCCATCTTCGAAGTGGATGGCCTACCTGAACGCTCTTCATCGCAGATAGATACACGACCATTTTTAAAGCGATTTATCCACTCATAAATTTTGCGTTCACTAAGACAGCTCTCACCGTACTGCTGCTGCATTCTGCGAATAATCTCCGCAGGTTTAGTCCCTTCAGAGTGCAGAAAACGTACCACTCCCCTCATTTCTTCCTTGGTGCACACGGACTACGGGGCACTCATAATAAAATGCCCTGAAATCACTACGAATGGAGCTGAGCACTGAAACAACACAGCTAAAGAACAAAAAAACTTTGAGGTTATGATATGTCATTGTTCAGTCAGTGCTGCCATCCATTGCAGCAGGGAAAATAAAATTTGCCTTTACTTTTTGACTTACCCTGTACATACTATATTGATACCATATATATTCTACAATATCACATCAGATCGTATATATTGGAGTAAACCAAATATTATATAATATTAGTGCATGCTAAAAGTCTATGATACAGAAAATTAATAAAAAGGAAAAATCCGTTCGGTCTACGAGCTGTCGAAATAAAGCGAGCGGACGCCGAGTCCATGAGCGTTTGAAACACTATTCAAATCTGTAAACACGTTCCAGTAAACTGTTTGACTCTGAGTATAATGTTGTTGTTGTGTGTGTGTGTGTGTGTGTGCGCGCGCTCGTGTGTGGAGTAAAATAAGCTAATGGAAACAAACGGCAGCTAGGGAATCGCGTCTGAGCCTACCAATATAGAACCCGTCAATAACCCAAGAATCAGGTACGCTCTGTACCTTACATATATATGTTTGTATATACAAAACTACTATCTATCACACTGGTTAAGCATTAGGCAATTGCCACACATATGTGCGCGCCCGCATAAATCCGCATAACAGAGTTTACAAAACACCTAGTACAAGATGCGTTTGCCTGTATTAAAAATAGCATTCGCTTCATTAATACTCCACACGTTAATAATTCCTTTAATTGTTACGTTGTTAGTATTTATCAACCAGCGGAAGAAAAGCAGGGTGCAAATGAAACTCACGATCGTCATTCGTTTAAAGGAAAGCCTACCGTACGATATGAAACTCAATATACGCATCAGATAGTTGGAAACATTATTGGCCGGGCTGTCAGGCCGTGGTCTAGGGTCTATGTTGACAGACGTGTCGGCCTCGCCATCGGATGCCATCATCAGGGTCGGTAACTATTGGCACGGCGTCCGCCAATTCACCAAAGTGATGAGGTGGAGACTAGTGTTTTGTTTAAGAAGGCTCACTTATATAGACTTACATACCGGCACGGTCTAACCGGCACCGATCTTACAAACAGCAACAAGTGCTGTCTAAACCATACCAAAACCAAATGGTATGGCACCAAAATATTCAAAACCTTATCACTGAATTACGGAGGAAGAGATAATAGAAAATTGTAATCGAATTTTGTAATACGAAATTTCACATATACAACATTTACTTATTTTGTCCATGTGTGTGTGTGTGTGTGTGTGTGTGTGTGTGTGTGTGTGTGTGTGTGTGTGTGTGTGTGTGTGTGTGTGTGTGTGTGTGTGTGTGTGTGTGTGTGTGTGTGTGTGTGTGTGTGTGTGTGTGTGTGTGTGTGTGTGTGTGTGTGTTCGTAGAACGCGAAATAAGAAAAAACATAATAAAAAGCCGAGAACTTTCAGGAATCATCCAGTACATATTTTAGTGCTTTCTGTGACGGCGTAGACTAATGAATTATTTCAAAAGATAAGCTGTGTATCGAATTGAACAAATTCCAAGAAATATACAAAAAAGGAAGATAGCTTTCACAAAGAACTTAACCTGTTGTTTTCTGCTAGTTCACTGGCTTCTGATAAACGCTTTCGAACGATTTAACTCATCATCTGATCGGACTGGTTAAACTAAGTCGCTTGAAAGCGGTTATCGGGAATCCCACAATTAGTGGAAAGGTATAGGCCGAATTCTATACAAGATCTACACTGGAAACTGTTTTTGTGTATTAGCCCTACATTACGTCTACTACTCTGTATGTACATTGTGTTTGAATTGCATAACTTGCGCCTGTCTATACCGGCAATACGAATTACTGAACCGATAAAATTTAAGACGTCTTGCCGTATAAGACGTTTATCTTTCGTGAGTTAATGAGGTTTTTTGACGTCAGTCTGAACCGCTGTCTGGCACAGCACACGTCAGATAACATCCTACAGCGGCGTCTTTCCCACGCTTGACGTATCAGTCCAACGTCCGCCAGACGTTTCAGATTTAGACAAAACAGAATCTCCACGATCCGCCACGGTAAACTGTCGTCCTAGGTACGGGAAACTTCAAAGGCTGCAAGTGCCTTCTTCCGGAATCCACTCGGCAGTCGCCGCGCCTACCGACCACGCCAGTGCTGCTCTAAACTCCTGCCGATGAACCCATGTGGCCATGGAGCTGCGCCCCAGGCGTCGAGCCAGTCCGGACCAATAAACGGAATCCTATCTTGCACGCCATATCCGCGCAAAAGGGATACGTGCTTTAATTTTTTGTGCTGCGAAAAAATGACTGCAACGGAAGAACATGGTGTTCATCGGGCTGCTACCCAGGCGCCAGGGAGCAAGAGAATAGTGCAACTTCTGTCTATGACGTTAGTGATTATATCATTTTTGCTGTAAACTATGAGTAGAACTCGTTAAATGTTAGAGAAAAGAGACGTGTATAACTGTTGTCTCTAATCAGTTTTTAATTTAAAGGTCGCCATCCATGAAATAGAGTATGTTACGTACGAACATGATTTAAGATAAATGACACAAAAACCGTACAAATATTATTAACGAGTAGAATGTCTTTAATCGCTCTTAGGTTAACATCCAGTTAGTTGGTTGGGAGCTGCTCTCCATGCTTCTTGATCACCCTTCCTCGTCAATGCACTGTACGAGGTGTAATTCATGTTTTTAACTATTCGGACCTTGTATTGCAGCGAGGCCCTTCTCTGCAGTTTTCCCTTCGATCATTTTTTTTTTATAAACTACAGAAGAAAGTGCCCAATTAACTGAGCTCTTCTCTTTTTCAAATGCTTTAAGAAGGTTCAGTTTTCTTGAACTCTACAAAGACCTCATCACTTACAAGTTTTTCTCTCCTATCTTATCGTCATGCTGTAGCACCACACTTCGAAAGCTAGGAGTATTTTCTTCCCCCCCTCTTCTGTGTCCACGATTCACTTCCACAAAAGACAACGCTCCAAACACAACTCTTTAACAAATTATTCCTCACCGATATTCTTCGAAATGAAAAGATATTTTCTTTTATTAAATACATGCTTAGGCTGACTAACTGATACCACTTAAAATTTACCTCCTACTGCTCGTGAATTTGTATTAAAATACGTAAATATACGGTCAATGGGCCAGAATCTGTATTGAATAAGAGTCTACATTAAAGAATCGGAAGGGTCGCAGAAGCCTGAGGCAACCGAACAAATGTTGAGTATTATATTAAGCAATCTACGTAATACATGAATTAGAGAAGAGAAAGAATAAATTCCTAATTTTTTTTTTTTGTTTAATCATGACAATCAGATAAACATATATTCGTGTTTATCGTTATTATAACGTTCTGTTAGTAAAATGTATATTTCTAAACAAATTAATACGGTATGTGCTTACCTTTGCTGCTTTGTGCATATAACCAGATGGATAGATCTTCTAGTAGAAGGTAAAACACCAAGGGTTAGATCGTTTGTAAGAAGGGAGAATAGACTTAAGAAAGTAACAGACCATTCAGTATACGAACCAATTCAGTTAGCTCAGCACAAAGAGTTCTAGAAAGAACAGACACTAAAAACTAATAGTACTAGCAAGGCCTACGACAACGGTAAAGGGACAGATGACAGATTTATTAAACGAAGTAAAATACTTTCTTAACAGAAATCTTCTATCTAAACAATTAACCTACACCAAGTAAGAATTTTATTTCAAAAAGTATTAGTTCATAAGTGTCTACACAACAGTAGTATGAATGAGAATGTGCATGGCGTAGGTGTCAGTCTATTTTTTTACTCGCGTCAGGTTATTAAAGTATACAGCGGACAAAACACATTGTTCCTGTAAATGAAATAAATAAAACCAAAAACAAACGGGGAAAAAAGCGCGGCGAACGACAACAACACAGAAGTTACCAATTAACTAAAGTTGCTACAAATTTTGTTGTTTGTAGTACGTGTGAGTGTATTTTTTTGTGATCGCCGCTGCTGCTGCCACGTTTTTGATTCCCCACAGACCTGATAGTTGCGAACTCGGCCACCGCAGGCTCTGCGATACCGCCATGCCAATGTCACGCTTCAATAAACTAACCATTGTTGCTGTGCTGTACGGTGTTGTGTCGTTATTTGTCACGCAAATAAATTTCCACTGCTTGAATTAACGATAAATTAAATGCGTGGCTGTCACGTGACCAGCTTCGTTGTTTTTTTTCTGTTTTGTTTTCATTTACTCGGAATACGTAGAGTTTTGTTGCCGGTCAACAGCACCTTTGTTTTTGATACAGTTTTTGGTGCTTGACTTGATATTAATAAATTAAATTAAGAGAAATTGTAATTAATTCTCAACAATAATACAATTTTTAATTCTTTACGTTCTTAAATTGTTGCTCCTTATTATAATATAACAATAACAATCAAAAATTATTTTCGATTTTATGAATAAAATATCTTGTCTGTCCTATGTTTACAGTAGGCTATAACATACACGAATACTATTCGATTGTAATTTCAAATTAAGTTCGTTAGATTGTTGTTTATTTACATTGTCAGCTGTTTCCAAGGTTGTGTTGAAATCGTGGTAGAGTACGATTTACTATTAGAGTCGTTATTACAAACATTTAACGTTTATTTATTTTAAATAAATAATCCTGTAGGCGTACGGTTTTATTTATATTTGTTCTTAAATTAGTTGTGTCGTCATTGTGAATGTATAGGATCATAAATCGCTCGATTTGTAAGAAATCCTGGTGAAGCGACTTCCGACACACTATAACTAGTAAGATCTTCCCACTGTTCACTTTGAGACCATTTTGTTCACTTTTAATTAATTTACCATTCTAAGCGTCTGATTAAAATTAAAATAATTGCAAGTAGGCTATTATTTACATATTACATACTTGTATGTAGCCTAAATTAAAAGTACAAGTCAGTAACGGAAATCGGATTCAGTTGTAAAAAAAATATTCCCAATAAGTATTAAAAGTCTTAAAGTTACTACTATATACAACAGATTCATAATACTGAAAAATATATGTTTGTAACACGAAATATATTTCATAATTTGTGATTATGGTCTCCAAGTCGCGTTATTGAAATAAAACTTATAGTTTTACCTTATTTCCTTTCCATCTTGCGACTTCGTTATATGTCATACACGACATGTTTCGGGAAACATGTTCCCATCTTCAGGTTTAAAAAGATGGGAACACCTAGTGCTCAACGATCAATTGTCGTTTAACTCGAACAGCTTGTACGATACTGCGTTACAACATGTTTATCAGATTATAGACGAATGAGAAATCAACAGTTGCGATTATGAACCCGAACAGTGCGCACTGATTCTTCGCGCGGTACGTTATTAATGTAGTGTGTTTTTAATTATGTTAGTAAAAGTTTTTATTTACGTTGACAAGTTCTTCATGTGAGAACGAAAAGTTTTTAAACCTGAAGATGGGAACATGTTTCCCGAAACATGTCGTGTATGACATATAACGAAGTCGCAAGATGGAAAGGAAATAAGGTAAAACTATAAGAAATATATTTAATAATATATGATCTTCAGACGTATCCTAGGTTGTTTCGTAATGTTGGCTACATTAATATAGATTTATAGGCTCTATATTACTTTTACCTCTTTAAAGAATTCTTAAAAAACAAATCTTTAAATTACAAAAAAATATCATTACTCATATCATATAGGCTAATTATCATGTTAGGACATATTCTATCATATATAGAATGTTATACTTACTGTTAAGGTAAAGATATAATACTACTAATTCATAGTCATTAATACAAAATTAAAATAATTTATGTTATTCATGACTAATATTATTTGTATAATAATATAGTTAATATAATTAATATTACAGTATAAACAACTAATAATTATGATTAATAATGGAACAATAATAAACTTTTAGAAAATACCAAATGTAGTTAATTGTGAATAAGTATAATAAAATACAAAAATAATAATAGTTTAAAAATTTTATAATTCTGGTCAGCATTAACATATTATTAGGATTATTAGCAAATAAATAAGTAAACAAAAGTAAAAATTAAACAACCACATAAAGCGAATTGAGAGCGAGATTTATTTTACTTACATGTTAACATAATAGACGTTAAAAAATGCTACGTAATAATAAATTAAAAAGCGTATGGAATGTGATGTATTTATTTACTAAGTTTAAATAATAATTATTATTTATTAACAGTCTAATTAAGTATTAAAATTGTATAACATCTAACAATAATTAATTATATGTACTACTAGTGTGTGTGCGTGCGTGCGTGCGTGCGTGTGTTCCTTGCCTCGGCATTTGTTTAAAATTTTATAAATTTCCTGTTATCAGTGAAAACCTTACGAGTTTTCAACATTATGAAAATAAAGAATTCTCATGTAAAAATTTCCGTTAAAAAATGGTGAATGCAACCATCGCTATTGTCATCAAAACCACATTGTAACTGATGATTTGCTTTACGATTTACATAATATACACCAGTGTTCATAAATAGTGTATACTTTACATTGGAATTTACATTCCGAGATCTTTGCATGATCTCATATTTTCTTATTCTTATTAGCACTTTTCGTGTAAGTTGGAACGGGTAGTCTTTTGACTGTCGTTTGAATTTTGTTAATGCACTTTATCGTAAGAGGCAGATGAAGAATAGAACTGATCTACTCTATTCATTTTGCTTTGCTAATTGGAACCTAAACAAATGGCTTAGTTAGGTCATAACCTTCCTTCAGCCCTGTGTACGCTTGGGTGACTCCACAGTACTGTTCCTTCAGCCCTCTTGGATGCTTAACGCCTCCAAAGCTCTAAGGTCTTTCGAAAGACCATCCATCCAACTTTCTGTTCTTCCTCTTGCTTTGAGGTCCACAATGTCATCTACTTTTCATCCCTCTATTTCCATTCATTCTTCATAATATTCAATTCTTCTGTCTCTTATTAATATTTGGTGATAATGTGTCTTAGTATTTTTTTGCAATTTCTACACAATAATTCTCTACATTAATCCGTTGTTGAAATCAGGTAGTACAAACCCTAATCGTTGATTCCTAGATTTTTGCGAAGTTGACATTTCATCCTTATCGCATTATCTCTTGTGGATGAGCTGATTTATGAGTGCGTGTAATGTATCAATTGCTGCAATCTTCTACCTGGTAGAAACGTATATACAAAATCAGTACTATTTATTTTCTTAAGCATTAAGTATTTATATCTGAAACATAAGGAAAAGACAAGAATTAGTTAAAAGTAATTTTAACTCATAAAATTTACAACAAAGAGCTTGTCATACCACAGAAGAGCTTTAATTACAGACACAATAATAATATAAATATTGTAACGGTTGATAAAATAGAATATTTGCCCCACGTTGTGGGAGCCCATATGTAACGGTTGATAAAAAAGAATAGTTGCCCCACGTGGTGGATGCCAGCATTTAACGGTTGCTTAAATAGAATAGTTGCCCCACGTTGTGGATGCCAAATATGTAATACTAAATAGTAAGTGTGGTTGTGAGTTTCTTCTGTTGATAACTATAATCATAATTATAGAAAGGTATATACAGTAAATCCCTTACCTTCTTCTCTATCTGAAGTTGAGATTTCTTGTTGGATAAATTCTATTTTTTGAAGTTGCTCTATAGCCTTAAGTTATTTCAAGTAGGTTTCTATAAAGTTCACTTTAAAGTTCTATAATTAGTTAATAATTTATTATGGATAGCAATCTGGTTCTTGCCTGATAATATTATGAATAAAATGGGCACCAAGGTAAAATAAAACATAGTTTACCAATTAGATGTCAATGAAATATCTTAAGTGGTTGAAATCAATCGATAACCCAATGTAACTAGGTTATGGGGGTATTCGGTTTTCAGGTAACAATATAATATTTCATCAGAAAAAAAACTTTTTATTTACTTTACTTGAATGATTTCATTTAATTTTAATTCAATTCACTATTTAATTCATGTCATTAATAAGTAAGTTTCAAAATTTATGTACTGCCAACTTAATCCTTTAGGTGGATTGAAAAATCATCGGGCATAAATTAAACAACATTTTATTTTAATTAAAATAATGATTAATACTCTTTTAATCCATTAATATTCTTTATTTTGTTCCTTCAGTACTTTCTTTCCCTTGGTAAATTCAATAAATAACCATGTATTCTTTATCTTAAATTGTCCAGGCTCTAAAATGTTTTGCTCAGGGTTTGACTCAAGTTCTTTGTCTCCAGGCATAGTTGATGAAGTTTTGTTATAAAAATATAAAATTTGTGGGGTTCTTTTGACTACAATACTAATAAACGAAAATGACTTTAAGAAGTACAAAGCATTTCAAACTAATTTGATTATAATATAACACAAAATAATAGCTTATCTAAAAAGAACAAGGTTGTAAAGTGGAACAGTGTCCATTTGTAAGTCAACCAACTCGGTTAGGGTTATATGGTTTCACACATAAACCATCAAGAAATATAATTTTAAATCGTTATTAATTATAATAGTGTTTGTGTTATTCTTCAGTGATAGAAGAATATGTACCTAGTGCAAAAGTGTTCACAAAGAGTGTTAAGTTGTCTTAGTATAGTATTTATAATTCGTAAACAAAATTATTAAAAATTAATTTTTTTATTTTTAAGTATTTGCACTATACTTTCCCTTATGGTTTATACTAATTATTAATCACTGTAATTAATTTGATTCACTATAACGTTCTTCATATATGATAACTGTTCACCACACTAGATCACTTTTAGGGGTTATGTTGATATTTACACTTTTTAGGGTTAGGTTGTGATGCGTAGGCCTACTCGTCACCGGTCCGAACAGCTGTGCGCTTCGTATGTTAATTTGCGGTTATGAGTGACTAGAGACGGCGTTCTATACACCCCGTGTTCCAACAAACGACTGCTTGGCGTGGCGTCAATTTCGTTCGGCTTGGCGTGGGCCTTTTAGTTCATGCAGCCGAAATTAATTCCGATTGGTTGTTTCCACTTGCATTGTAAAAAGAAGCGTCACCTTTTGGGTTCATAGCTATCAATTTCTGATGACAAAAATTGCCAAAATTCTTAAAACTAATATAATTTTCTTATAATAGGTCCAATCACAAAGACGTTAATAACAAGTATTTTAATACTAATAAAAAAACAATTTTAAACATTAAACTTTGATAAAAGCCTTGATTTATAATTTAGGCCTACTAAGGTCTTGTGACCTTGAGACAATAATTTGTTAATTATTATAAAATTACATAACTTTAATACAATTAAACATCTGTTATCTTCCTTATCATCTATTTCAACTATTGTGATAGGTCTGAAGATCTAATAGATATGGTATTCCTTGTAAGGTCTCTAATTAACTTAACATGTCTTGTGACCTTGGAACTGTTATTTGTTAATTACAACACAACTCTATTTAATTTTAACACAGTTAAACATTTCTATTATCTTCCTTGTGATCTATATTAACTATTGTGATATGTCTTAAGATCTAACATACATGGTATACCTTGTAAGGTCTCTAATTAATTTAAAATACTTCTGAAAAAACTATAGGTTTGTTGCCTAGATCCATTCTTTGTTATTTTTACATAATTACTTGTCTCTTTCAAGTATTTTATGTCACTAGTACTTTACTCCAATGATCTTCACTTATTCACCTAACGAACAGTCTCATTTATTACTATTTTTATACACTTAAATTGTTTATGTTATCTACTAGGTAGATGTAAGTTTGGGTATTACATAAATCTTGCAATAACTATTAGTATAGTTATTTCCTTTTTACAATATTAACTAGTCAGTTTGACTGTCACTTTTTAAACACTAAATTAGTTACAATATAGTCTTAGATACATGTTTATAAGTCTTTGGAAATCAATTGTTATGGTTCTTATTGCCTACCCAACATTGTAACATGTTTATACTAACATTAGACTTTTATTATACATTTATTTTACAATAATCTTAAACTCATTTGTCTATGGGGTTATTATCCACAAACAGAGGTAACTAATTAGTCTAATTTTACTGTTTTGTTTATCTTACAACTCATATTTTACAGTTGGAATTAGGTTAGGTTGCCATTTTTCTCTGCATACTAGGTTTTGACATATTTTGTACATTATAACTCATGCAGTTTATGGACTTGCTTACATTTAGTTTACAATACATAGTATTAACCTTGATTTGATCATATTTAATTTTACAATGGTGGTTAAATTTAATAGTTGTTGCTTATTTCTCATGACACTTTTATTACTTTTAGGTTTATTGTTTTGTACTTCCTTTATTTATGGGAGAATCTTTTATGTTATGTGAAGTGACACGTTACAATATATTTATATTATTAAATATAATAGTCAATAAAAATACCGTCAGTATGAACTAAGAGTGAGAGTAATGTCTCCTTGAAATCTGAAAGTCGACTCCTTTAGGTTCCACAAGTGTCAACATTTCGTTTCTAAAAGTCTGTACAGCTGATTAACACCTTGTTATTACCCAAATAACAGACAATGAGGACAAAAAGGCGAAGGACAGAAAACAACTGATAAACACGAGTCTCAGGAGAATCAGGAGGTGTTGGTGAAAGAAAAGTTTTTCACGCAACTGATGGCGTGTAGTTTTACGGAATTGACGAATGTGGTCACAATAAAGAAAACATTTCAAACTAAACACATGTTAAGGCAAGAGTGAAAATGAGTTGCCCCCTTTAAATATTATTATTAATATTATTATTATTATTCATTTTTATATAATATGCCTATATGTTAATATTTAAACTTTGATGCATTGTTAAATTTTCGCACAATAACTACAATATATATTTCTGTGTAGTTTCCATGTAATAATTAGTTGTAGATCTCACATAACTGAGGATTTTCACATATAAAAACGTATAGTATTTATTTACCACAAGTGTGCTGTAACTAGGCTATAGTTTGGAAAAATCACACAGTTCACATATACCTAAAGCGCTATTTGAGTAATATGTTTAACAATTTTAGTTAAAATCGAAAATTTCCCGGCTGTAGAGGCATGAACAAATTCATGTACAGTTATTGCATAGTTTCCACAGCGGCTTTGCCAGTTACCTTAAGTGTCGGTGCTTAAGAGACGTCACTCTCTACATTCAGCACTGAGCTCTCGTCAGCATCGACAATGAGCACCCGCAGACGCAGTCAAAACTTCTGAAACAACTACAAGGACCGGATTGTGCCCGGTCAGTTTCGAAATTATGGATTCAAAGTGTAATTTTGTTTACTTTAAGACTTAAACATCTTAAGTTTTGAAGTTAAAAGGTTACTAAATTTTTCTCTCTTTCTCGTGTTTCTGGTTTGTGCATTTAAAAGTTGGAAGTTTAATTAGAATCTCCAAAATCAGCTTATAGAATTTAATATGATCAGTGCTAACTACTTCAAATGAGCCAATCAGCTATGCCATGTCTATAGGCAACAGTCAATTTGTGAAGGCTTTCTAGCTTTGGAGCGAGGGAGAGGAGGGAGAGAGAGACAGACAGACAGACATAGATAGACAGACAGATAGAGATAGAGACAGACAGACAGACAGACAGACATAAACCCACAAGAACACGCTTTGGTGGAGTGCGCTGACTCTTATTGTACCCAGACTCTTCTTATCAAAAATATTTATTTGCATTACTCTTCTTCTGTGTTCCATGTACCGAACGGTGATTAATTATTTAGTGCGAGGCTTATCTCCAACTTTCTCACAACTCCTGAAATCAAAATCATACATTATCAATTCAGTGTCATTTCAAGAATCTTCACACCGATGTTAGCCTCTTACCATTTCGTCTTCATCCGCTGAACGCTAAGAATCAAGTCCTTCTTCTAAAGTAGAGTGCCTACATATACCGGAAAACAGAAAAATCAAACCATTAGTTTTAATTTGTGTACATTTGTTCAGACAAAAATATACTTATCCTAACTCTAATTATAGCCCTAATAAAATATAATAGCCTACATTCTACTAAATTAACCGTACGCACTGCCTGGTTTCATCTTATTTTTTCTTACCAGTTTCTACATTCATCATAATGACTGGATTGTAGTACTCATTTTTAGCACAAACTAAAGTTAAGCACTGCAAATTCCCTTTCATCAACGGACATTTCGCAGTGAAAATGTTTGCCTCCTCGTGATTCGTCTTCCTCTTTAATATTCCTTACGAACATCATTTACCTGAAACACATACATAAAACTCGTAAAATTAGATTGTTAATGTATTATTCGCTCAACGAATGTTAACAACAAAAGTGTCATTTTGCCTCTAAGAACATCAGTGCCCTTAAAAAAAAAAAAAATAGTAAGGTAATTGGTACGAACATTTAGATAACCTTCAAAAACTTTACTTCGAAAATAACAAGAAAAATTCCTTTTAAAAAATTAATGTAAACCTAATTGGGTTGGAATGAAATTGTGTACATCCTCATACCTGTGACTCGTTCTTTAGTCATGCAAACAGTTTTGCCAACTTGCATAGTTGTTTACTCTGTGAATAACTTAGGAACTTGGCCTACACAGTAATTTCCGATATTAATTAGTCTGTATCAGACAGTAAGTACTGCAATACTCTAATGATTATCAAAATAGAAATTCTACCTGATGAGTCTACCTTTATTAGTCTTTCTTTATGAGTCTACCTTTAAAAAAGTACTGATAATAACCAGAATATATATTAGAAGAAATAACGATGGTACAGGAGTTTTTATTTCATCAGGGTTGCAGAGTAAAAAAATACTGTTCACGTTATCAGTGAGTAAAAGTTTTTTATGATTTTTATAGACCACTCATGACTTATGTAACTAATGTGGGGGGGGGTTATGCCCGATTTTATATATCGAGACGCTTTCAATAGAAATAAGCAAACGCTCACAGTTTAAGAAATAAATAAATAAGAAGTAAACCCATTCAAAATAATAAATTGATTTTCTTCAGATCATTTTAAAACAGCTGATTGACAATTAATTCAATGTTCATAACCCACGACTACCAATCATTAAACAAGGCAAGTCATTTTGAAAAGTGCGCTTTAAACAACAACACTCATTTAGATATACTAATATTACTGTTTTCAGAAGATGCAGAATGGAGTTTTGAAAAAACAATGACTTGTAATAACATCTGAAACATCACTGAGAGGTAAAATCCAAGTGCCAAAGCACAGAGTGGAACATCTCAGTTCTTCAGGCAAGAAAAATTCAAGGCTCAATCATCAGTCGGAAAAGATACGTTAAGAGTGTTTTTGAGTGGTAAATGCCCAATTTTCTGCGATATGTTTGAATGACAGCGTACTACCAATAGACAGAAATATGACAGAGTTATGCACGAAAATAAAGCGAAGCATGCCATACTAACAGAAAAATGTAGCCTTACTTTACAGCGAAAAGGAACATTTTATCTTCTGGGTAACTGTCGTCAGCAAACTGTGCAGTCAATTCTACAAACCTTCGAGTAAATAGTTTGGAAGATTCTGCTGCATCCACTCATAGCCTAGACCTCTCTTCGTCAGAGTTCTTTTGTTTGGGTACCCCAAACGGTTATTTACCAACAACGAATTTTTGTTGTAGGTGTCTACTGGAAAACGAGTATGACAGGAAAAATGTATAATTATAGCAAGAGATTGTATTGAAAAAAGTAACTTTTAAATTTAGTTAATTAAGTATATTAAATTGACATCCGTTATTGCATGAACCACTAATTAAGAAAGATGGAAACGAGGACTGAAAAATTCAAAAGAAAAAAATCAAACGCGATAACAGAGTTCAGAATTATTTGCATGTGCTAACAGGTACATTGAATGGATCGAAGCGAGAGTCACGTAATCGGGACCCGTACTTTCGCCAACTAATAAAGTTGTTTACGCTACGAAGGTTGCTTAGGAATTTCTCTAACGTAACCACTTCCGACACACACCGGCCGAGACGAGACGACACGACGACGGTAAAATTTCAACAAAGCGGTGTGTCCGCGCGCGCGTCAAATTATACAATGTCAGGTGATTGTCAGCCATTCCGTTGTGTTTGTCAAGGATTAATACAAAGTTAACGAGTTTTAATCAATACAGGCTTTGTACTCTCGGTGAGTGACTGAGCGTACAGCGCGAGGGGACGCCGAGGGGAGCGCGCGCGCCAACGAGTAGGGGAATAACTTATTACAAGCGATATCAAATTGCTTATAGGTAGAGTGAGTGGCGCCATGAAGCAACCTATTCTATCCACCATTTTGTGGCCATCTCGCTGTGTATATCAACAGTGCTGTGCGCCGCGAGTGCGACAGAGAGCGAAACAGGAAGAGCGAAAGAGACGGAGAATATAGACTCCACCTCCCCTAGGGAGTTATGCAGGCCACCCCTAGGGAGTATAACTCCACGCAGGATTCATCCCCTCCCTCCGTCACCCCTCTCCCTTTAGGTTCCCATGGGAACCGGGATGACGACTCAAGCGTTCGATTTCTGAACCCCACTAGTAGTCGTAGTCAGAAATCGAACCCACCACCACCACATCGCCAAGCCGATATCTTCTTCTTCTTCTCATTCTTCATATTCTTGTTGTCCCTTCTATTCTGCTCCCTGCTTCTTTGTAAACAATTAGCTTCGTTGACCGTATTTCGCTTTCTCGTTACCTACTTGCCTCGCCAGTTTTTAAACTTTGTTAACACTTTAATTAACTATACAGACACAAACTTACTTTCAACGCTTTTTTACATTGATTTTTAAATGATTTTTACTACAACAAATTATAACTTTGGTATAAACTTTATTCACTACACAAAAGTATTAAATTCGTACATTTTAGTATATGACTTATTATGAATTATATTCTTTTCATTTTGACGGACTGTACTTAAGTAAAACGCCAATCAATTAGAACGCAGGACCTTATGTAGCGTGCTCTTGGTAAATAGTGTACCTCACAATAATTAAACTGTAGCAAAGTGTGATGCATTAGATGCTGCCTAAAATTATATTAAGTCAACACAGTGTGTCTATTTAAATGTTTCTAAATTCATCTAAAATTCAATTAAGTTTGCTGGAAAAATATTAAATACCTTTCTTTCTTTAAAACAAATTTTCTTATTACACAAGACTATAAAACTTATGCAGCCCAGGTTCTTTATTAGATCGTGATTAAACATAATATTTGAAAAGTTGGTTGAATAATAAAATTCACGTTTATGTAGAAATAATAATTTCTAAGTTGTTGATTTAAATAATAATTAGCACTATAAAATACTTACAAATTGTAGGCATCATACGACCACATATAACAGAAAAAATACAGACTATATAACTTCTTCTTCTTCTTCTTCATCTCCTCCTCCTCCTCCTTCTTCCTCTTATTTTCTTCTTATTCTTATTCTTTTTTCCTCCTCCTCCTCCCCTTCCTAGGGTCTGCATTGTAATTATCGTCATCATCATCATTATTTTCTTCATAAATCATCGTTACCATTGCATTATTGTTATTCGTCTGAATGCAACCGATTTCTTACAATACAAATAAAAAGCAAAAAACAACGCTAACAATAAACACAATTAAATAACAAAAAAATTGAATGCGTACTATTATTATAGTTTGCATTACATTTTTATTATTCAACGGTTTATATAAGTGAGGTTATGTTGAACGGAAGGCTTAAATCGTTACACCAAATTCACCCTATGTCCTGACCGCGGGACCGAAACATCACAACTGGATCTTAGAGTTTTCCAGCATAATAGCTTTTGTACACAAATTACAGATGTAGCCTAATTATATGAGAAGAATTTCTCATAGAGGAAAAACTAGTAGACGATAAAATATAGGTTTACATAAAAATAACAATTATAAAATTATTGAATAAAATAATAATAAAATTTATCACTATTACATGTAAATACAATAAATACATGTAAATACTATTATTATTGTTACTATTAGGCTACTACTGCGTGAATCTTACGTACATTGTCAAACAGGTAATTATATCAAATTGTAGTAATTAACAAATCCTAATAAAATACTACATATTACAATATATAATACAATTGCCTATAATTTACAATGAGGATCATTAGAAATAGCTATTGATTTGTCATTTTGTCGTGACGAAGTTGTGTTTAAATACATCATATTTCAAATAATATAAAAACTACGACAGCCACGACATGGCAAATTATTCAGTATTTACACACCGGCACAATATACAAAAAAAAAACATAAGAATTAAAACGAATGACAATTTAGTACAAGCCATCACGCCATCAAATGATTACAGGTCCAAATATTAGTAAAAACGCACATGCATGAACACAAACAAGTAAATAAAATGTTTAATTAAACGCTGGTAAACGATCACGAGATATACACATATATTGTCAAACATAAATAATACACGACCTAACAATCAAAGTCGTTATTAAGTGTTCATAGAAACGCAAAATAAATGAACGATCCATAGTGGGCCTACTTATTTAGTTTGTATTTCTTACTGAAATGGACTAACAATGAAATATTACTTTTTACAAAATAACAATAAACCATGTCCTTAACGTTTCTATGTAAACTATTTCAATAAGAAAAAATTTAACGTGTCTATTTTTGTTTTAAATAAAGCATGTAGTCTGTGCTAGCAATGTTAGTTACCTACCAATGATAACTTCAATTTTTTTAATAATGTGAGTTACTTTTCTCGTATAGTCTTCTAATAAATTATCCGTATATAGTTGTAACATAGATAGATTGATAACTTCTGAATCGTTAGTGGGGGGGGGGGGAGTACAACTTTACGACTTCACACCAACACATGTGTAATGATACCTCCGTCACATGTCTACTTAAGTAGAGCACGTGGCCAGGGCAGTATAGTTGTTACAAAATTCTTTTCATGCTTCCTCTTCTCTTTGGTAGGCTATATGAAGACTACACGTGGGTGTTTGATTGGTCGAATTGTCAATCAAACGATGGTTAGGATATTACACCGACACTGCGGACAGCGTCTAAGGAGAAAATTTGCAATAATTTGCCACTAACGAATGAGCATCTGTAGATATATGCGCGTGCGCGCGCGTGTATGTGTCAATATGAGTGCGCGGGCAACTAATTGCATTGGCACAAAAAATTCACCCGATCTCACGGCAGATACTGTTGACAGGTATATGGAAAAGGATGAGTCTCCCTCAGCATTTCCGTAAACATGTTTTCCATGTGTGGCTATCAGCTGGTAGTCAGCTGACTACTTGAAATACAAGTTTAGTTTTATCTACGGAAATAATTTATTTGTTCTAATGTAAAACTCCTTTTTTTTGAAAACTGTACAACAGATAGTTTATGTTGTAGGCTTACAGGTAGTACAAACTATATATATTTTCCTAATAAATAAATTATATAATAAAACAACAATGTACAGTTTTTGAAAACTACAGTGCAATATACTGTATAGTATATTTTATACATTACATTAATATAGGTCTACTATATTCTTTGTTGTATAATATTTTACACACTAATACTATTATATTATGAAATAGTAATATACAATACTAATATTATTGAATAGTACGGAAAACATGCCCATAAATGACATACAATTACTTTTCAATGCATAACTTACAAATTACAACAATTATGATGAGAACAAAAATAAAAGATGTCGCTTATAGAAGACTGTTTAGATTTAGAAAGGGAGGAGGGACTTGAGTCATTATATTGATCCTAAGTATAGAGATTTATGTAACTATAAAATTTATTATTACTATTATAATTATTAATATTTTATTACTAAACTTTACACTAGTAAGCTTCTAGAGCTGTACAACTTGTCAGTATTTTGAATGAAGTACATTTATTATTAGGTAAATTTCAATATTAGATAACTTTTTTTCAGTTATCAGAGTAATTACGAGAACTGCGATTACTCGATTATTTTTTAATTAAAATAACAATTGTAAACCATACAATCATATAATATACACTAAAAATTGAAATTATTGCATTGTTTTTTTTTAGATAAATTTATAACCATAATCTCTAAAAGACAAATAATTCTGTCAAAGCTGTTAACTTTATGTTCGCTTCTATAGATATCTGTGGATCTATATGCAATACGTTTTACAGATGTACATAACTGATAAAATAAGTAACGTTTTTTTTTGCAAAACATATCTTAAAACTTTTTGAAGGCACTCCAAAATTTGCAAAGTGCGTTGAGAGATATTAATTTTATCAAATTAACAAAGATATCGACTTTGTATTTTGAATAAAACTCCTCACATTTTGATGTCCCACACAGACTTTTACAATGTTTACAAAATTTTGATTCATTTTTGTAACAAATTTAACACATTTTCAGAATAAACATTATATTCGGATTTAAATTAAGATTCTTTTTATTTTTATACTCCACGTGGAATTTTGCTATTTTTTCAAAATTTGGATCCATTTTTTAGGCTTAGTGTCCAAAAGTTATAAAATTTCAAAGATTTAACATATATATTCAGATTTTTTGTTAAAATTTCCTTTTGTGTGATATTACACATGATTTTCTGCGATTTTTTCAAAATTTTGATCCTCATATTTTTGCCTCCCGTCCCCGTTTTTTGGGAAAATCAGTCTCAAAAACAGTACGAGTCTGTGGGAACTATCGTTTTGGGGAGCCGACAATCCGGCAATGACATGTATACCGCAAAAACGTTTAGCGAGCTATTCGTTGCAATCCGAAAGAAGAATTTTTATTGTTACTATTATTTGTTCTAATAAACATGCTATTATTTATGTTATACTACTCCAGTACTTTCATAATAAATCAATTCGAACCTTTATCCTCTGCTACGAGTGCAGAGAACGACGGCTTCCGAGCCGCCGAGTCATCCATACATGTTTGTGCATATTACCAAACTTCTATTACCAATAAAACTGATTAAACTTTAGCTCCCTTACTTGTTTTTAAGTCGTTACATGCAAAGAAGGCGGCAACCCATATTGGCAAGCTGTGTATTAGCAATAAGGGTTGGACATTGTTATTAGCTCCAAGTGATATCAAGTGCCTGTTGATATTATTTAGAAGTATGGTAGTACACATTCCTATTTTCAGTTGTTATTGGGGTACTGCATAATAAATTGCTAAATTACATATGACTTGGTCAAAACGTTTATCAAAAACATGCGAGTCTTTCACTGCGTCTGGTGACGATTTAATGTCAGTACTACAGATCGTTTTCCACGCAACAACATCCGCAATATGAGGCTAATTTCAAATAAACTCAACAGTCAACGGAATATTTAAGCCTGTTAAATTGGAAGGGCGCTTCACTGACGACAATAGAACGTTTTGCCCCGCAAGTGGCACCATCTGTAGGCCTATTTACGTAAACTGTGAATGCTTTCAGCGGCCCTCAAACTGTACACGACGACTGAGTAAGCTTACGTGGCAAAGGTCGTTAACCAATTATAACCCAAACTCTTAGCAAATATCAAGGTCATCGTAACGTCCTCTCCTGTATCGATTGAAAATATTTTAACCACAAGTGTTTTATTCTTTATATAGAAAAAGAAATGTTTATACATCTTCAGAACGAATTAAGTATATATGTATATAGCGCTTCTGTATGTTAATTCAAACATTTAAATTGATTTAGAATCGAAATATTTAAGTCGAAACACAAATCGATTATTCCTTAATACATTTTATAGTCTCTGTCTGGTAATACAGTAACATCCTGCAAAACTTGCATACACACCGATATACTGACACTTCCAGAAGAAATCATTTAGGCCTATTACAGTGACATATATAATGTGCATGTATGTAAACAACATACTTATGTTTCATGTGTGTGTGTGCGCGCGCATGCGCGTAATTTCGTAGCCAAGTAGTTAAACAGCTTTAACTACGTGTACACACATCTGTATGCACGCTGTACAGAACTACTGCATCGTAGACGGAATTAATTGAAATACACAGTTGATTGTAGAATTTAATATAAATCAGTCTCTAACGATGCAAAAATTAGCAGTTGAGGAGGGGATAGGCAGACAGTCTGAAAACAGTGAGATAAAGAGAGAGAGAGAGATTGTGTGTGAGAGGGGAGAGCGAATAAGTTTGTATTCATGAAGGTAAAAATCATGTATGGTGTAATTTTTATTACGAATTATTACGTTATTATAAAAGTTTATTGCTTAATAGTACGTTCAAAAGTTTTTAGAATTCGATTCCAGCAAATTAGTGTCGTAATCAGGTGTACGCCGGAACTGTATATTTGTGTACAACCAAATTAAGTGCTAAATACATAAACAAATACGGTGCGTGTGTATGTTTACGATCCGACTTCATTCAGTGACAGAGCCGCGGCAGCCTAAGGAACACGTGACTCCACACTCATGCGCACTCAGGTAGCAGCATCATATCTCTTTGTACGTAGGGGATTTGTAGCCAGCCCTCTTCGAGTCGAATTTCTCAACTGCTGAAATATTGTCATTGTACGTTTATTCACAGAGTTCAAAAGTAGGCAAGACAAATGAAAATTTTATCATTTTTATCCAAATAGACAATAATTTACGTATGTTAATGACACGAATAGGAATAACTTAGAATGCATAGTTTGAAAAACTCCACAATTTAGTTCCTTCTTAAAGTTTTATGTAATAGACTCACGTAACATTTTAGGTAAAGATTTTCAAACGTGAACAATGAGCAGTTTTTCAACGGCAAAAACATCCAAACATTGAGCAAAAGACTGCCCCAGAATCAAACGTACAGAGAACAGAGGTCTAACTTTTCATACCTGCCATGACTGACCAACCATCGTGAGGAGATAACAACGGCACTCCCGCTGTATATGTGATTTCACTATCCTTATGTAACTCACATTTCAGCGGGTATGAGAACAACAACACTAACGCACACCCGTCGTTATCAAATGTCCCATCACGGAGCGTAAACCTCCATGATACTTTTTCACTGTTCTCTCTTGTGTGTTAGACATGCTTAGGCTTTTCCGGAATATACGAGGTTTTGTGCCTTCAGCATTTTCTTTAACTTACTCTCTTGCCTTTTTTTTGGTTTATACTGTTTATGCCTTGGTACCAAGTGTGCTGCCATCACGATTCATCGTAACTACATGTTAGGCCCAACTCCATTTTAAATTTCTCTTAGATAATAGCGCACCTTGTATAGTGTCTTCTCTTAGTACGATGTCTTTTGCTTAGTCTTAAAATACTTACTTTCATGTTCCTCTGACAGACAGCCAGTTTCCTTTAAGCTTCTCTATACCATGTCCGATCTTACAGGTTCCATCTCTGTACCCGATATATCATTGACGCGAGAATTACCTCAACCTTCCAACTCAAAAGTACATACCACTATCTTCAATATTTGTTTCAATGCCCAGAATTTCCGTCCGGCTGTTGCACAGTTTATTATTCTTACGAATAATGTAATTATGTACGTGATAACAAATAATTTTAGTTGCCCAATAAAGGTACAGCCTAGTTATTTTCGTTCCCTATTAACAGCAAAAAATCAATGTTCTGTTATATTAAGACATATTTTCTAACGTAAGCAATATGCACCATTCTTATCGTCAATGTGGAGTACGTTTTAATTCCTCGTCGTCTGACGTTCCAACATTAAGCAAATCTGCCTAACTCGGCCTCACCGTCGAGTCATCGGCTTTCTGTCTTAACGCACTTCAACTTATCAGTTAAAATGTTTGTTGGATGCGAGTTATTTCCATCTTTCTTTATTATTTTCTCCGTATTGTGCTAACGGATAAATATTTAATGCCTATCTAATTGTCGCGTATTGTACCCTGTCTCTCTAACACGGCCTTTCGCTGATCTAAGAATTGTATTTCTTATGGTTCTAATTGTCTGTGATATCTTTACTTTGGTGCCCAATACTCCGAGCCACGCGACGCAAACCTTATAAAATTTTATCTGCGTGTCTTTTAATATCTTATTGTTAAGAGTCCTTATAATTGTACCATATGTCTGTCGAAATTTATTAATTTTGTTTGTGATGTCTTCATATTCTTCCTAACAGCTTAAAATAATTCTTGAGCTTCTAAGAAATCCTCGTACGTTTTTCACCACAAAACAAAAATACCCACCAAATTCAGTCACAACACGAAAACCAATTAATTCCAGCCGACATACAGTAACAGTCATCCAAAGTGCAAATACTTAAGCAGACAACGGACTACCCTGGATGACAATACGACGCACAGTCCTTCTGCATGCTGATTGAAACACGTGTCAAGTAAGAAAAGAAATGTCTCGATGGTATTTTACGTCACAACAGAGCTTCTCTATTATCATCAAAGGATTAAATTTTATTACAAACCACTAACATCGACATTTGCATTATAAAATAATGTTTATAATTATATAGGCCCTATATATACACTGAAGATGGTCTCCATAGGTGAGGCCGAAACGACATGAATAACGACACGAATAAAATGGAAGACCACGGCCTTACAGCTCGGATAGTAGTTTTAGTAATTATGTGTATGTATATTTAAATATGTATATAACATATATACACATAGGTCTATATATATGTTGTGTGTGTGTGTGTGTGTGTGTGTGTGTGTGTGTGTGTGTGTGTGTGTGTGTGTGTGTGTGTGTGTGTGTGTGTGTGTGTGTGTGTGTGTGTGTGTGTGTGTGTGTGTGTGTGTGTGTGTGTGTGTGTGTGTGTGTGTGTGTGTGTGTGTGTGTGTGTGTTCATTTTTCCTCACAATTATTCTTGTTTTATAATAATTAATAATAATAATAATATTTTTCTTTTTCTACAAGAATTTTTTTTTTTAATTAAAAATATAAAATATTATTTATTACTAATTATTATATACGATTTAGGTTCTCAGACCCAAATACAGAAGTAGTGTACATCCCAGCAGGTAAGGCAACTTGCGAAAATGACAGTAGTGATTTGTGAAAGCAACACAGACGCTTTCCTCTGCTCTGGAAGCAGACAGAATATCGAATCCTCAAAATTTAGCGCTCATCACCTTAGCACTTCCAGACTTCGTAATTTACATCAGACGACTACGCCGTTTTTTAATAATTTTTTCGAGTACCTTTCTTATCCTTCTATTCAGATCCAACGTTAGGCTAGCCATCATCTTCAGTAGCGATTATAGCCCTGTTCGTTCTGACATACATTTAACGTTGTGGTATTGTTTCTTTGCTTGCAGGTGGTGATATCGACACAAGTGAGCGTGGAAGGACCGCTCCTGGCCGTGTCCGACAATATGTTTGTACACAACAACTCCAAACACGGGAGGAGAGCGAAACGGCTCGACCCGTCAGAAGGTATGTACCGACCGTGCACCCTATAGACTTAGGCTACACTTTGTTTGTTACCTTTGTATCGCCTTATATATTCCCTTACGTGAAAGTAATAGACAGTGAGTCTTTATTACATTTTTACTTATGTGTGTGTGTGTGTGTGTATATATTGTAAATAAACGAATAAATTCTGTTTTTTGTGTTTTATTAATTGTTTAATAAAATTGTATTTTTATTTTTATTTATTTATTTTTTTATTTATTAAATTAATTTTTATTATTTAATTATGTTAAGTGTTTTTGTTATTTTTTATTATTATTATTCAATTAATTAAAATAATAATTAGTAATTAGGTATGACTTGGTGAAGAAATATTTGTTTTCACCGCGTTAAATAGATTGTCGTAGCCAAATCGATTGAAGGTAGCGGTCAATTCAGTGTCTTTATTTCTTCTTCTGCTAGTCTTTTTTCTTCAGAAGTCCTCGTTTATGAATTAAGAAGTAACGTATTTTAATTTAGTTCTTAACTAATCAATAAAACGACAATTTAAAACAAATAATTATGTTTATTATGATCAATGGGATTGTTCGACTTGCGTCGACTATTGCTCTCGGAGTCGAGACTGGATCTCAGGTCGATTAATACATATTCCAAAACTAATTCAAATTAAATTATTATTTAACATGGATTCTTTGAACTGTCGAAATAGTCAGGAAAGGCAAGTTAGAGAATTCAATACTTACAGTTAGAAAAAACGTATTCATTAACAGATAATAATAAAAAAATGTAGTATATAGTGAAAAGATATTCGAACCGCCGGCTGAGTGTGCTGACGTCACGCCTTCTTCGTCTCGGGCTGGTTGCAATTAAAAGATGGCTGCCTCCATACGTTGTCCCACGCTAACGATCATTCTCTGAGATTTTACTTCAATAAAGTGCAGTAATTGATAAATTCCTTTTCTGTGATGTAGTTATTGTAAGATCTTCAAGTTGTAGTGTTTGGTTTTCGTCCTCCACTGGATTTCGTCCGATAATACGTGTATAGTGCCGAATAGTTTCTTCAATCAGTTCGCTGTTCGTATATTAGGTTAGATTTATAATTCCATCGTGTCCACACGTTCTGGTAGTTAAATTTAGTGGTGTTTAATTTTGCTTTATTATTCCAATGACTATTTAAATCGGATTCATTATTTTATTGTATATTCTTCATTCCTTCATAATTCCATAATACATCTTGGTTTGAGTTAGTTAAAATTTAATTCAGATTTTTTCTAAATACTCTGACACGTCCGTTCTGCTGGGAGTTTAACAATCAACTAATTTTATTCGTTTCTTCATATAGAAAATCCTGTAAGATTTTGGTTGCATTTTTCATTGTTCACTATCAGCTGTTTGACTCATTACCAATTCGATTTTATTGAAATAAATTACATTTTTTATATTTTACTGGCTATAATTTAGTTATTTAGTATTTTTATGAAATTTTAATTACATAACTATATTCCTGCTTTGATTTTATACAAACTAATACTAAACATGATCTATTTTGGTTTGAATTAAACTCATTCCTTGAAATTTACTTCTAGGCCTTATCATGATTCACATAATTACCCATTAAATGGTTTACACTATGTTTTATGTTACCATTGTCCTCAAATAAGATCACTAATGAAATCATTATAATTTGCCTTCATTGCTTTGTCATTATACTAAACATTTACTGATTTATTTACATTTTACTTGTACTTGCTTTACTGCTTAGGCATTATCTTGTACCATCACTATTTAAGTCAATTTTACCCTCTGACTCTTTTAATTACTACTATAGGTTGTTGTGATAATTATAATAAAGTATTTGTATGCTAAAGGGAATAATTTATATCAATTTGGTCTAGTTTTTCATTAATTTATCTCCTCTGATTTGATTACAGGGTCAAAGTTGAATTTGGCATGATTATCAATTTTCATTTTTCCTATCCATATTATAATTATTTCACATTATTATGATTATCTTTTTTGATTTACTATTTATAAGACATTTGAATTAATATATTGCCTTTCCTTCCTTAACAAAATTCTGACATAATCTAACATTCTTTAACTACAATAAACACTTATTCTCTAACATCTAGTATATTCTAATATCAACATAGTATGTTTTGAATACCAATATAATAATTAACTATAATAACTAAACAAATCACGGTCTTAGCCTAATTACAGTCTTTTGCTGTCCTCTCAAAACTGGTTTGGGGCGTTTCCCCTTAATTATACACTGTTTTATTCATAATTAACTTTACATTATATCAGACTACTAGTATTGTATTCTCTTACTTTTTCATATGGGTTTCTAAATTTGTATAACAACTATAGTTTAATTTCATTTATTTATTTTGGTTTACTTTGATAGAGTGTTCTGTCTTTAAAATAGGTTTTGGTACCTTGGAGATTTTTCATTTTAATTAATTTGTTCTTGGCTGTATTTCCTTACTGCTCCTTATCTTACTGGGTATACTGATTATATTACTGGGCTAATAATCATCCTATATGGTTTAACACATTATGTTCTGAATTGACTGTATATAATTTCTTTGAATCGAGAGTTTTTATAGTTCTGATAAGGCATTTTTTTATTATTGTGATTACTTCTTTTATATTACTTTTATTTAAGTTTATTTTACTCATTCCAGATTGCTTCTTCCCTTCTTTTTCTATGTGATATTAAATTATAAAATAAGGCAAAATTTCCGTTATGCTACAATATATATATTCTTACAATTATCTGTCTACAGTGAGTCTTTATTACATTTTTACTTATATGTGTGTGTGTGTGTGTGTATATATATATATATACATATACATATAATTTGTGATGTTATTCAATTTGTTTCTTCTGCAAGTAGTATAATTGCGTATATTCTTTTTAACACCTGATGCACGTTTCACTGAAAAATATCAGTATGTTCAGAGGTTTGTAAGTAAATTTAGTATAAATAAATATAAATATAGAGATTTACATACAAACCTCTGATGATACTGATGTTTTTCAGTGAAACGTGCGTCAGGTGTTAAAAAGAATATATAAATTATACTACTTGCAGAAAAAACAAATTGAATAACATCACAAATTATATAATTACTGCAAGAAACGTCGAGTTACTTATACAGAAAATGATGAATAAATATATATATATGTATATGTTCTTACAATTATCTGTCTAAGAATTGTTACAGATAAAGTTATCAAATCTAGGGTCACCAGTTCAGGTAGGGTCGTTGGCTACTTACTAGGGTAACCAATAATTTAATCAGTCCAGTCCCTCAGAGTGTGTCAGTCGCCGAACTGACTGAAAACGTATCGACAATTCTAACTTGACATTTTATCAGCTTAACGGTGTTTCTTTTGTTGTCACTGACGTTTTCTTTTATTTTTCAAGTAAATTTTAATACTAAAATTGGCTTCAGCGTAAAACCGTCCGACGGTCTTCAATTGAGCCTTGGCCACCAGGAAGTAAACATGCAGTACTTTACTTACATAGCAGGTAGTTATATTATTATTATCATTAGGACATCAATAATTGCTTACATTAAGATTTACATTTTGAATACCACTTTAACATCATTATACTCTACGTAACAAAAACATAATGACGGCCGGAAAGTGGACGACTGGAGGCAGAGCTGTAGACTCCCAAGAATGGACAGAATCACCAACGATAAAATACGGCGAAGAATGAAGGTGGAACAAATACTGAAGAATAAGACTGACCTGCTATAGGCTGGAGCTGATGGATAACAAAAGTTCACAAACTGCAGTCTTCTTGGAAGATGAAGAAGACAGGGAGGGAGGCCTCGATGTTCGTGGTGAAATGGAGTGACCGAGGCGATGGAAATCGAGTATTGAATATCTACAAATACTGCAGTAGTAATTTCTTTCTCCTTTAGGCTCACCTGGTAACTTAAAGATGAATTAAGAGTAGGCTTAGTGCTAGCCACATTCCCATACTTGTATTCCGAATCACGAAAGTAATCTTCACTTGAAATAATTCCAGATGCTGACAAGAATATCCAAGGAGTAACTTTAACGTTAACGCTGAAAATGTACCCTAACTAAATGATTACAACAAATGAAAATAACTTTTTTCAGTCTCTGCCGATAAGTATTCTGTTCATTATCGTATATCACTACAAACTTAAACGTCTACCGTTAGACTAAGTAATATGACCAGGAGTAAATGATTCTCACGTTTTGGATTCGTATAAAACCAAACGGCTACATAAACTCCTCCTCATCCCTCTACTGCTACTGCTCCTCCACCCCCTTCTTATGCTATTCCTCATTATACCCTCCTCCTCCTCCTCCTCTGCCTTCTTTCTCTTCTTCTTCTTCTTCTTCTTCTTCTTCTTCTTCTTCTTCTTCTTCTTCTTCTTCTTCTTCTTCTTTTTCCTCCTCCTTCCACTGCTTCTCCCCCTCCCCCACCTCCCCCTCCTTATGCTCCTTCTCCTCCTCTTACACCTACTCTCCCTCCTTCTCCCCTCCTCCTCTTTCTCCTACGGAGCTATAGCCCGAAATGGGGCCTTGACCTCTTCTATCTTGACCCTTCTCCTCACTCTACAAATAACAAAGGATTTCCATCCTCAGACTCCCAACATCTATCTCGCATCTGTGGCAACAGTATCCACCAGTCTCTTCAATGAGCGGCCTGCCCTCCATGCTTCCCATGAAAGCTGATTCTGGTATGCACCAATTCTTACAACATGACTACCCCATTGCAGTCTCCAAACGGTTGTAACCTAATAAGCCATTATTTGAATCTTAGGGGTTATCTTGGTTACTACGTATCTAAAGTTGTTTAACAGTTCCACAAATTACCTGAAATACCTATATTTAATTTTTGTTCAATTCCTCGTTGAATTGATATGTAATATATGTATATACCACGTCCTAGTTAAGTACTTGATGCATCTACGAAAGTAGAATAATTGCTCTAGAATTGTACTGTTGTTGTTGTTGTTTTAATTTCCAATGCTTTAATATCTTTACTATGAAATTCAATACTCAATTAACTCCGTTTACCAGTAGAAGAAATGTTCAAGTATTATTAAGGTCAGTCACGTTTCGGGGGTTTTCAAAGGCTTTTCAAAAATGTTTTACACAAATAATTTCTTAATTTACTTTATTGTAAAATCTGTGAAGTATTACAATAATTGATTTAATTATTATTATTATTATTATTATTATTGCATTACGTAATAGTTAAAGGCTGATACGCCCGTTAGAGATAATCGCACAGTACAGATACGGCGGAGACACTTAATTGTTTAAAGCAGTGTTACCGTAACTGCTTTACAAAATAAGATTTATAAAGTGTTTAAGGAGGAGGAAAAAGAGGTTGAAACACGACAGAGAGAGAGAAAGACACAAAAAATAAACGGGGAAAACAAAATAAATTACAGTCAAAGCGAGAGAGAAGCGTAAGGAAACGAAAATCGTATAACATTTAATTTGTTATACAACGCAGAGAGTATAAAGGGAGAAGTAAAGTGCATTAAGAATAATTGGTCTAACATTGTAACTACCAACTCCGCGCGCGGCTGGAAAGAAGGAAAGAACAAAATACTGCGAGGGTGGAGGGAAAACAGGAATGAAAGTGTTGGAGAGAGAAAGAGAGATCTAAAGTCAGTGAATGGGAAAGGGGTAGCGGCGGGAGGGCGGGCGGCAGTAGCAGGACGAGCGGCGGTAGCGGGATGAGGCGGGGTGGAAAAAATACAACCGTAGAGTAACAAGGGAGAAAATGAAAACGGGATTTCTCGGCAAGAATAGTCAGTCATAAAGGCCGTTTTACCTTAGATTGTGTAATATATGTATAATATTACTACTACTACAACAAGAGAAAAGAGAGATATTTTTATGCCTAATGTTGGCCTCCCTGTTGTTGAAAACAAAAAAAAGAAGGATATAAATATAAGTGTAAAAAATATACGCGTATATAAACATTTACATGATGGCGCGGCGAGACTGGTTAATACTTTCAAAGCGACTGTTAGACGAGCTCATCATCACCGCTAGACAGAATGTCACAGCCATGAATCCTACTGCTGCAGTAGTAAAGTAAAACTTATTATGTACACGGCTTTATACAATACTAAGAGAGTAGCACTGTACTCTTGGTTTACGGCGAGACTTGATCGCGTATAGCGCGCTTATGAAGATCGTTTATCGATTTTGTCCTTCACAGTCCCTTTAAAAAATTTACTTAAATAAAGACAAGACTATATGGATTACACTTCGTTTAAAACTACCCAGTAACTGCAGCCATGACGTTTACAATAACTATCTTTTTTGCATTTAAACGTGTACCACAAAAATGGTTGTTGATAGAAAACGATATACAGTGATATATATATATATATATATATATGTGTGTGTGTATGTATGTATGTGTATTGCAACAGTACAAATGTATAGGGTACTGTGCATTGCACAAAATAATTAATTAAAGTAAATGAATAATCCATATTGTTAGCAATAATAATTCAGCTTTCAATCTGAACTGTAAAAGGAACGATTAAACTTTCATGTTGGAACAGGTTGATCACGCCACTTTGTGATGTATCTGTGTGTACACGCGTATGTTACATGTGTGAGTGAAACCTGTCAAATCCTGAAAATCGTCACTCTAAAGGAACGCTATTAATTATATGAATTTATTTATTTTGTAAAGATTGTGTGCAGAATATCACAAAACCAAATACACCAAAGTGTGTATAAAAATAAGACGCACATTTGTATAAAAAATAGTGTAAAAAGGATAAAAAGTGTAATTACAGGAAAATAAAAATAAATAAAACTTATGTTAATTAAGATAAAGAAAAAGGTTTATACATGGTGAAAACATAAAAATTACCGACAGAATGAATATCGGGTAATGTGCAAAAGACTTCGCATTTCACGAAGACAAGCGAATTAAGTGTGACAAGAATCGTGTGTGAGAAGTGACGCCTTCGACAGACTCTAACATGCAGAATATTGTCGAAACATGATTTTAGCGCCCTGGATATAAATACACTAGATGCGCTAACTTCATTCTCTTCCTCGATCAACTACCGTAGCAGCCGGAGGCTCTGCTTCACGAGTACAACTCTTTCTCGATCAACTACCGTAGCAGCCGGAGGCTCTGCTTCACGAGTACAACTCTTTCTCGATCGACTACTGTGGCAGCCGAAGGCTCTGCTTCACAACTACAACTCTTTCTCGTTCAACTACTGTGGCAGTCGGAGGCTCTCCCCAGAGACAACAACGTTTGTATCTCAACCACAGCAGCAGCCAGGGGCTTTACGACTACTCATCATTTTCGTGAGAGCACCTGCAACCTGAGGCCATGACGGGAAACGAGGGAGCAGCCGAGTACATGCAGTAGAATCCAGCGTACGAAAATCCGACGGACGAAGGACGAGGATCAAGGACTCCAGGACTACCCGACGACAAAGGAGCATCCAGGATCAAGGACCTAGGACCGAAGAAGACACGCTGCCGATTTACCACGACAATAAGGTGACAAACAACCATGTACTTGTAAACCAGAGAATCACACAAATACAATAATTAACGATATAAAAAAGAGAGACAATCTAATTCAAATATGAATTAATAAATTTTAAAAAATGTAAATATTCTTTGTATAATAATTAGAGTAATGTTTAAGAATGTTTAACTATAATTTTGAATCAATAACTTTGAAGCTATAATTTTGAAACTATAATTTTGATATTTAAATTGATAAAAGTAATTAGAAAATTTTAATTAGAAAGCTAAGCAATGCATATGCAGTAAAATCAAAAGAGATTAGATCATTAGAAAATAATTAGATAATCTAATCATTATCATACTAATGAGCAAGCCGAGAGCAATATTAGATTATTATAAATGTGTATTAGAGTATAAGATTGTATATTATGGCTATGTGTAATACGAGAGTATCACTTATATGTAATAATTAGATGTGTGCTATGGCTACACACACACAAGCAAATAATAATCCTATACTATTAAACGAGCAATAATTGTTTGTCTATAAATTTTGTTTCCGAAACGGCTCGAGGAATTTTCTCGGAAGTTGGTACTTAAGGGTATTTTGACACCAGGAATCGATTGGACTCGGTCTCATTTTCCGCAAAATTCGTCTAAGGGCCACATCTGAGGGCCATTATTTTAAAATATCGCGGGACCGATACCGCGCGACAATTAATTATTGCTAGGCAACTGTAATTTCTAACCAGCTTTCTTACCGTACAGATAAATAAATTACAGAAACCGTCGATAAATGCAAACGGCGCAGTATCGATATGTTTATATATGAAGAAGAATAAATAGCTGTTGCAATCAATGTAAATAAACAAAATAAGAGTTGAGACGAGCAATAATTGTCCGTCCGTCTATAAATTTATTTCCCGTAACGGCTCGAGGAATTTTCTCGAAATTTTTACATTACCGAAATTTCATTACATTATTATTCAATAACGTTGTGTCTGTTTGTTTATTCAAAGGTTTATTTGAAAATTATAGGTGAGCTATTTCAGAAATTAATCGATTTGTGTGATCATTTCTTTGTCTTTTACAGTGATTTATTCCAATCAGTTATTTAGTGTTAGATCTGCTCAGTAAAATAAAAAAATAATTGCAATTTTTCTCTGCTCAGTGATCTATTTACAATAAAAACCCATTACAGTGTTTGTGCAAGTGCAAAGCGACTCAAATTCTTGCTCGGTTGTTAATTTATATAGTTTTTTAAGAAGGTAAGTGTCATCACCTTAGGTTACATATTACTATTCTGTGCACACCCAAAAAGCATTGGACACTGTGCAACATTATTTATACTTCCAGTCTTATGCTCAAGTGCTTTTAAATATTTTTGGCAGAAAAAAGCAATCTGAAAATGTTATTTTTAGATGCCTCGCGGACGACCTCCTAAACAGCGAATTTTTAATAACTTAAGGCCACCGCAACAAAGACAGCAAGAAAATAAGCTACCACAGCCTCTTCAGAAAATAACGAATGACAGAGACGAACTTTCTGAAAATAATCCTATCAATGCTATTTATGAAAATCAGGCATCCACTTCAAGACCCCTTCCCCTTCCCGAAGTAACAAATGCCCGAAAACAAGTTCCTCAAAATAATACTAACAACGTCATTCATGAAAATCAGGCGTCAACTTCTAGACCTGTGCGAAGTGCCAAGAATGATTGTATGAATAAACTAAATGAAGTATTAAGGGAGCTTAACGAATACCAGTCGCAAGAATTACGTGAGCAAATAAGGGAGATAAATAATAAACGCAGAATATTGGCAGAATCAACAGAAGAGCGTGAACGACGGCAAGAAAACGATCGATTGCGAGCAAGTAAAAGGAGAGCTGAAGAGTCACCAGAGCAAAGAGCTCAACGGCTTCTAATCATTCGATTACGAGCAAGTCAAAGAAGAGCTGAAGAAAATGAAGAAAGACGTCAGCAGCGATTAGAGGAGCAACGTCGCCGGAATGAAAGACGTCAAAGAGCTCTGCTATTGAACCCTTTACGAACATACAAATTAGCTGTCACTTCTGATGTATCCAATCACACATTAGGAAATTTTAATGTTGCTTGCTTGCATTGTGGCGCTTTGCATTTTCCAGAAGAACGTGTTAGCAATCGAACCCATAGAAATTCTTTCGGAGACTGCTGTTTGCATGGCCGCATTGAGCTGCATCCACCTAAATTTCCAAATGAGTTGGTGCGACTATTTCTTCATTGTCATCCATTAACTGATGAATTTCATAAAAGAATACGTAATTTAAATGGATGTTTTGCAATGGCTTCATTCACCGTGGATGATAATCGAACCATAAACAATCGCGGAATTTATACGTCTATTGCAGCAGGGAATGTTTATCATAAAATTAACGTGGCTGCTCATCCAACTCAAAATTCACAAGGTGAGTTTGAACGACCTCGATATGGACAGCTGTACTTCCTCGATAATGAAGATGCTGTCAATGAACGTGTCAAAATTCCACTGAATAATGGAATTAGTGTCCCATTAATGAACCTGTTGGAAGGAATTATCCGCTCATAAAATCCATTTGTACAAGGTTTTATGATGATGCGAGAGATTGAAGAAGAAGTGAACCAGCGTGCTGCTGAGGAAAGAACTGAACCACCTTACGTGAAACTTCTCTTTGCGTTGCCCGAGGGGGCAGACCACAGAAGGTATAACATTCCATTCCAAAATGATGTTTGCGCCGTGGTCACTTTGAATGCCGATCAAAGTTTTCTAGATAATGAATTAGTTATTCGACAGAGAGGTAAATCCATTGTTACATTGAGGAACATCGACCAACGGGTTGAGCCATTCACTTACCCTCTATTTTATCCCAAAGGTACTTTTGGGCCATAGATCTACTATTAAGAACTCCGTATGCGAGTCGTCGTCACCTTACAAGACTTGAATTGGCTCAATATAGAATTGCTTTTCGGCCACAATTTGCTCAATTTCTTCCACTCGAGAATCCTGTAAGAAGTCCTGATCTGCGTCTCCTAAATTTTAACGCTCTACATTATGGTGGTAAACTTTTCCAACAGTACCTCGTTGATACTGCTATAAGAGTTATAAAAGATCGAATTGATTGGATTAAAGCTAATCAAAAAAAAAATTCTTGCTGCTAATTACGCTTCAGTTACTAATTTCATAAACCAACTTCCTGAACAAAAAAATGCTACTGTTGGGGAAAAACTTATATTACCTTCTTCATTTCCTGGATCTACAAGATATTACACTGAACATTTTGAAGATGCTATGGCCTTAGTCCGTCGTCTAGGATCGCCGGATTATTTCATTACGATGACATGCAATCCTGATTGGTCAGAAATTAAGGAAGCAGCAAGAATACAATTCCATGATCAAAGTCTTTTAAATCAACCAGGTCAAGATAGGCCTGGCCTCGTTGCAAGGGTCGCAAAAAAAAATTCATGAACTAATTGATGATTTGGATAAAAACAAATTTTTGGTAAAGTTGCAGCTTATGTGTACGCTATAGAATTTCAAAAGCGAGGTCTTCCCCACATGCACTTGCTATTGATTATGTCTTCTCAAGACAAAAAATATAACGTCGAGGAGCTTGATGACTTGATTTCTGCTGAAATTCCTGACGACGACAATACTGCGAGATTTGATGATTAAATGGATGATACATAATCCGTGTGGAGAGCATAACCAAGAAGCTCCATGTATGATCAATAAAGATGGAAAAATGAAGTTCGCTTCGGATTTCCAAAATCATTCAGACTTTACATCTTTAGTTGAAGATGAAAAAACCAATTGTCGACGTCGTTATGATTCGAGAATGGATCCAAACAGTCCAGACTTTTCACATCATCATGCTGTTTATCGTAAGGATAGTCAAGGTAGACGAACAGCAAGAGACAATCGCCATGTTGCTTCATATAACGCTTACCTTTTACAAAAATTTAATTGCCATATTAATGTAGAATACGTTGGTAGTATAAAAGCAGTTAAATATCTTTATAAATATGTTTACAAGGGACATGACTGTGCATTTGTCAAGGTAATTTAAAATCAACGAACATTAAATTACAATGAAGCAGAAACATATGTGCAAGGTCGATGCATCACACCTCCAGAAGCATGCTGAAGTCTCTTTGGCTATGAAATCCAGAAAAGCACTTTAGGTGGATAGGAAGTAACAGTGAATGGCAGCCCAGGGTCAGGCGCCTTCGAGTTATTGGTAGAGTTCACAGCATAAACTTTGTTTCGCAACCAGAACTTTACCATCTACGGCTATTGCTCTACCACGTCAAGGATGCTACAAGCTTCGATGACCTTTTATTGGTAGAAGGAACAAGATACGCTATATATAAACAAGCCTGCCTAGCTAGAGGACTAACATATGATGATCAACAATGGGTCGAAGGTTTGAGAGAATCTGCCATGTCAAAAATGCCTTCAGTAATGAGAACACTGTTCACACAAATTCTTATTCTTGGCGCTCCTGAAAATTATAAGGTTTTATGGGATATGTTCAAAGAAGAATTGGCTGAAGACTTTATTAGAGAGGCCAGACGTAATAACACTTCTATTGAAGAAGCGATAAAAAGAGCTTATCGGATCATTGCTTACAAATTGAACACAGAAACTACAGAAAGTCAAAATTTCTGCTTCTGGGTACAGAGATACAATATGGACGATATAGACAATTATGAAAATCAGTTGAATGAAGAAATAGTAAACGTTGATGAATACGCAGAATTGGGGGAAAGCATGTATCAACGTCTTCGAGGAAGACAATTAGAAATTGTGGATCGAATTTTAAGTGCTGCTGAAGGTCAATCTGAGCGAAGATGCTTTTTTATTGATGAACCTGGTGGTGCGGGAAAAACTTTTATTTATAAGACACTATTCCACATTCTTTCTGGAAGAAATTATAATTTAAAGTGCATGGTGTTCACTAGAATTGCGTCTATCTTACTTCCTAATGGTCGAACATCCCACAAAACATTTGGACTTAAAGTTCCTTTAACTGCTGAATCTGTTTCAAATATAAAATTAGGATCTTCGAAAGGCAGGGAACTCGCTCAAGTTCAAGTTTTTTTAATGGATGAAGCACCCATGTTACCTAAGTATGGAATGCATAATATGGAACAATTGCTTCGCGCTCTGGGCAATCCACATTTACCATCTGGAGGAAAAATTGTTGTTTTTGGAGGAGATTTTCGACAGTGCTTGCCTGTTCAACAACGTGCCAACAAAAATGAACTGATAGATCTATGCATAAAAATAAGTAACCTTTGCCAACATTTCCATCTCTTTTCTTTGACTGAAAATATGCGTGTAGATCCAGAGCAAAGAGATTTTGCTGAATATTTGTTGAAGGTCGGGAACGGAGAGTTGCCTGTAAATAATATGGACGAAATTGAGCTACCAGTAGATATTCTTTCTAATGGAAATCTAATTGATGAAGTCTTTGGAAACTGTATTACTAATAATAGATTTCAAGATATGAAAGACAGAGCTATAATTGCTCCTTTGAACAGAGACGTAACAAAAATTAATGCTGAGATCATTGAAAAACTACCTGGAGATATCAAAATTTATCACAGCTACGACTCTGTAAAAGATCAACCAGAAGGAGCTCTTCAATTCACTTCAGACTTCCTTAATTCTGTTGACATAGCCGATTTACTGCCACATGAACTTAAGTTGAAAAAGGATACTATAATAATGCTTTTACGAAACTTAGACATTACAGAAGGGCTTTGCAATGGAACTAGATTAAATATTACAGAGTTGTGCAATAACATTATCAAAGTTAAGATAATTACTGGAGAAAAATCGGGTCGAGAGGTACATATCCCAAGAATTACATTGGATTCTAACAAAGGTCAACTTGGCTGTACCATGCAAAGACATCAATTTCCCGTAAGACCGGCATTTTCTATGACAGCTCACAAGGTCCAGGGTCAAACATTTGAGTACGTTGGTGTTGACTTACGAACACCAGTTTATGCATGGAATGTTATACGTCGCTTTTTTCCGAGTTAAAAGGAAAGGCAGTTTAAAAGTTCTTCTAACACAAGAAAATCCTCGACACACTCGTAATATAGTGTGGAAAGAAACATTGAATGATATTGATTCTAATAATAATGTACAGAATAATCTACAAATGGATACTGATGATGAACATCTATTTTTGGACATTCCAGACAACTTGGATGATTTCAACATGACTTTTTTATAAAATACTGTACAAAATTAAATTTTTAAATATATTGCAATATATATTTTTTTAAATATATTGTGTTTGTTAACCTACATGATGAGTTATAAGATTACTATTTCTGTTTCCCAATTTCATAAAATTCATTTCCAATTTCTAAATTAATATTGTAAAATGCAAATCTGTTTTTGTTTTGTTACGTAAAAAGGAAAATGTAAAATCTTATAAAAAAATTATTTTTTATTTGAAACCGAGCTAAGCTCGGTCCCCCGGTACTGATATTTTAATTCGCAACCAAAATAAGAATTTTTGTTTAATAAATATTTAAATGAATTTGCTAACTGCTATAATGTTTTATTGTTCGACTAATCTTTTCGTCATTACTGACATCTTCAGGTCTTAAACAACCTGAAGATGTCAGTAATGACGAAAAGCTTAGTCGAACAATAAAAAATTATAGCAGTTAGCAAATTCATAAAAGAAATAGTAAGGATGGCTGCTAATTTAAACAATACGAAAAATATTTAAATGATTCTAAACAAAATTACATAGTGTTATTATTATTACGATTACACCCATCATCACATACAACTCGTTAACGTTCTATATAAAATGGCTTCCAAGAACGTGGGGCTAACATATTAAATAATTAACTCGTTAACGTTGTAATATATATATATTATATTCGTTTCTTCCCACATTATTCTTGTATATTTTTTATTATTATTAAATATGTATATATATATGTGTATATATAAAGAGGTCTATACACTATATATATATGTACACACGCGCGCGCGCGGATACACATATAATTCCGCGCAGCCAGTTGTATTTTCGATATTGCTGCATTTCCTGACGTACTGCGTGCTTTCTCTCCATAATCTGGATATCCGCTCACGCGTCTTCCTCAGTGTCATGTATCCCTTTCAAACACAGGCTCCCTCAGTAATGTGTGTTCAGACCACGAACAACAGTTAACGGTTTGTCAAAAGGTAGAGACGAGTGGAGATTTCTAAGAATAAAGCGGTCACTTCTAGAAAAACAACAACGCAAAAAAAATATGTAAGGATATCACTATATTCATGTGTGTGTGTGTGTGTGTGTGTGTGTGTGTGAGCCGTGCGCGCGCTCGAAAGATCTCCATGTATCGCTGCATTTCTCTTCTCAATCATCGTTTCCATCTGCTTCTGTCGTCCTCTCTTTCCAATCACCACTCTGCTGATTCGCCTTTTCCACAACTTCATCTACTTCATTCCCTCATGATCTCCGAGTTCCCCTTTTTCTTCGTCTTTTGGGGCTCCAACCTTTAATTCTGACGATCTCCTGTTTTTGTTGCTCTTCTCACATGTGTATTACACGTCAACGTCTTTCTACTGAATTCTGTCCTCCCATTTCTTCGTCAGTAAGTCACTCCGTTATCCTACGAATCTGAGGGTTGGGCCTTACCAGAGAAATGTTACAACATGCTGGACATCTTTGAGCGGAAGGTGTGGCGTAGGATATTCGAAACTGCAAACGAAGGAGGAACCTGGAGTGTTCGGTACGATCATAAGCTCTACGCATTATACAAGGAGCCCAAACTCTCGGACCATATAAAGCTGAAGCGTCTCCAATGGACAGAGCACGTACTGCGAATGCCGGAAGACAGAGTTACCAAAAACGTGTATAGGAGCCAACCAGGTGGAAAATGGCCAACGGGAAAACCGAGAATACAGTGGAGAAAGATAGTGTAGCAAAGGGAAGGACAGAAAAATGATCTTCTTCTTCTTCAGTTCATGTTTTAGGCATTCTGCTGGTTACGGTCCCCACCTTTTCCTTGGTCTACCTAAATTTCTTCTTCCTCTGGCTTTGTATTTTCTAGCTTTTACTGGAATCCTGTATTGTTGCATTCTTTCTAAATGTTCTTGCCTCTTGTTTCTATTAAATTTTATCTTTTCTTTTAAGTTGAATACCTGACGTTCTTGTCTAATCGTTTCATTTCTTATTTTGTCTATTCGACTACAGCCCTTAACTCGTCTTAAGAATCTCATTTCCTGTGCCTGAATTCGATTTTTTTGTGCCTTTGTCGTTACCCATGTTTCGCTGCCATATATAAGTGCGGGGACAGCCATTTTTGTATAAAATTTCAACATTGTCTCTTTTCTGGCTTTATTTTTCAGGCATCGACTGATAGTTCGGCAAATACAGTTAAAAGTAGGCCTACTAATTTTTTGGTCAATATCTTTACTTTAATCGAAGGAAATATCACAACCTAGGTATTTAAAATATTTTATTTGATCCAGTGTTTTATCGTTTAAGATGAGTTTGGCTCTTATTGGCTCTTTTCCTGCGAACGCCATTATTTTTGTTTTAGGAATTGAAATTTTTAAATTGTATCCTTCGCTAATTTGCTGCAGGTTGTATAATCCCTTTTGCAATTCTTCCTCTTTTTTCCCAATTTGTGTGAGGTCGTCAGCATATAAATCACATTTAATATTGTGTCTTTGTCTAAATATATTCCCTCTTTATGTAATTCTTTCCAGTTTCGGATTATATCATCTATATAAATATTAAATAACGTGGGTAAACTGCATCCCTTGTCTTACTCCTATATTAGTCATTACGGAATTACTTATCTTTCCGTCTAGGCTCATAAAAATTTTTGTTTTATGATATAGACTTTGAATTGTTCTGATGAGATGTGGTGGATATCCTCTTAAGAACATGATCTCCCATAATTTTTCTCTGCTGTCACGGTCAAAAGCTTTCTCAAAATCAACGAAAGCTATGTACGTACTTAAATTGTATTCTCGGCGCTTCTCGACTAGTTGTTGCAATGTAAACACAGCATCTATTGTGCTTCTTCCCTTTCTAAATCCCATCTGTTCTTCTCCTATTATGTTTTCCATTATATTTTTTAAGCGGTCGTTTAAAATCTTGGCTTAAATTTTGTATGCCGTATCTAGTAAACTTATGCCGCGATAATTTTCGCAAACATTCTTGTTACCTTTTTTAAACAAAGATATATCCTTGGCTGCTCTCCAATCATTGGGAATATAACTTTGTTTCCAGAACATGTTGAAAAGGTGTAATAAGCGTAAATGTAAAATTATTCCTCCGTACTTCCACAGCTCTGTGTTAATATTGTTCATCCCTGCCGCTTTCCGGTTTTTTGATGTACGTAAAGCTTCATTTAATTCGTCTAATGTTAAATCATCTAAACCTCTTGTGTCAACTACTTCTTGTTGGTCTTCTTGTATTATTCCTTCGTCGTACCACAAATTTTTATAGTAATCTATCCAGTCGTCGACTTTTATAACATTTATTCTTAATTGTTCTTTCTCTGAATTATTTATTGTCTTCATGACTTTACAGGCTATTAGTTGTCGTCCATGTATGTCATTTTCAATGTTAGCGATAAAACGTTCCCATGAGTCTTTATGTGCTTCTCTTACTAATTGCTTTGCTATATTTCTTTTATGTTTGTATCTGTCTTTGTTTTCTTCAGTGGGATCATTAATGTATTTTTTTATATTCCTTCTGTTTGGAATTTATGGCGTCTTCTATTTCTTCAGACCATATTCTCAAACCTTTCATTTTTCTAAATTTTCTTTTTGTGCCAAGACATTCCGATGCTATCTGTTTAACTACTTGTTGTAAGTTTAACCATTCTTGTTCTATATTATTTATGCTTTCCAAACTTGTTAGTCTTTCAGCTAATCTTTTCTGATACAATAGTTTAATACTTTCCTCTTTTAATAGATATGTTTTATATACTTGTTCATTTTGTACTTCTTTTGATGGTTTCTTTGTTTCTTCCATTTAGTACACATATTTATTTTTGAAACTACCAGGTAGTGGTCTGTGCCAACGTCTTGACCTCTATATGCTCGGGTGTCTCTAACTTGTCCAGCCAGTTTTCCATTTGTGATAACATAGTCTATTAATGATCTGCAACCTCGCTCCGTCCAAGTGTATTTATGTATATCCTTCTTCCTAAAGAAAGTATTCGTTATTGTTAATCTATTGTAAGTAGCGAAGTCTCTCAGAAGGTTTCCGTTTACATTACAGGTTTGTTCTCCAAAAGTTCCAATTATATTTGGGATAGGTCTATTTCCTACTCTAGCGTTTAGATCACCCATTAAAATTACTTGGTCTGAGTTGACAGTCGTGTTCATTATCTGTTGAAGTACTTCATAAAAGTCCTCAGATTCTCTCAGCTTTCCCTCTTCTGGAGCATATACCGCTATAATTGTTACTTTTCCTCTCTCTAATTTTATTTTTATTGTGATTACTCTGCCATTAACGTATTTGTAGTTTACTGTATTGTTTTCTCATATTTTATGTATATAAAGCGCAACTCCTTTGCTAGCTCGTTTCTCTAATTCCACTCCACTATAAAACATAATATTATTGTCGACATACTTGTTTCTTCTTAGCTTCTTTTTTGTTTCTGTGATAGCTGCAAAGTCTATTTTCTGTTTGCTTAAAATATTTTCTAATTTCGTTTTCTTTATGCATTATTCCTCTGACATTCCAGGTAGCCATTCTTATTTGGTTTGTTATCCTTTTACGTTTGTCCTTTTTCATTGCCGTTGTCGTTACCATAGTATCCATCCTATTTCCGAGGCTAATTGGGGAACTAGGAGTAAATAGTAGATTCCTCTGAACAGATTACCAATCTCGTAGCAGAGCTACTACCTTACGGCCTTTTGTCCTGCCGATTTTTCTGTTGGGGTTGTCTCCCATAGCCGATAGGTTCCAGTTATTTATGGGCGCCGGAAACTCGCCCCTCGCCCTCTTCTTTCTGCTACATAACGTACATCCATTGCACACCATGCATTGCCCAGGGGTCACGTGACTCATGTCTTCGTGGACGTAGAAGTAGGATTTGCTGGCAGAGCTTTTAAATTCAGTGAGCATTTCTCAGGGTTTTAAATGCTATACAGACATAGAAAAATGATACATACTAGAATTTTTGAGAAAGAGGCTTTGAACCGGGTTGCCTGGAAGTGCTCAACTGAAGAGGCCAAGATTCGATATGGTCTGTAGTGCAATCGGAAGAAAAAGAAGAAGAAGAATTCGTACTTGAAAAACAAAGCTCCTTCTCACGAAGTAATTCTTGTAGTTTTAGAACCCCTCATCCGCCCATTTGGTATCCGTTCTCTCCTGAAGCTTCAGGTTTCTCGTATCCAAAATTCCATTTCGGTTGTTTTTACGTTATGTTTCATTCAGTGGCCTTGCCGCACAACTATAATACTTCTTACTATTATGTTACAAACTTCTTCCGTTATGTTTAGTATGCCTAACAGATTTTTCTTCCAGGCTCTTTCTTTATTTCCTTGAAGTATCCAGTGAAATAGTAAAGAATACAAAGGGTTATTATGAAATGTCAAATTAGCCACACTGAGCTGTTAAAATAATAACTCAATAATAATAAGGGGCTGAAAGGGAAAAGATCAGGAAATATGCTACACTGGCCGGGGAATAGGCTACAAGAAGATTTACAAATAACATTACACTGAAGTAATACCGCTAATAATTATAATCACAGCAACAGATCTTGTAAACAAAATCCTGGAAACGAATCTGTCTAACCTGCAATTGAACACGAAAAGTGTAATAAGCACTTCGTGTTTATTTTTTATACAGTTCAAAAGTCAGTCATCCTGGAAATATGGCGAACATTTAAAAAAACACTTAAACGTATCGTCATACGCACGGTGCTAGAGTTTATCATATAGACCTTCTAACACGGAATGATCTACGATAATAACTGATAATAACAATAATAATAATATCCATCATTATCACCACCAGTGGCGTAACTACGTGGGGGGAGATCAGGGGGATCAATTATCCCCGAAATATTAAAAACTTCAGTAAAATTCCGTAATCACTAGACCTATCCGTAGTCCTATCCAGTTGTGTGTATTTTAAAAAAGACTTATAAATAACTGTATAAATAATTATATGGGATGAATCTTGAATATCTCGTTTTCCTAAGGAAAATGGAGAGTCCAACCTTCAAGTTAGTCTCATTCCTTCCCCAGAAACTAGTCTCACCCTCTCCCCCAGAAACAGCTTATAGTTACGCCAATGGTCACCACCATCACCATTGTCATCGTCGTCGTCGTCATCATCATCGTCATAATCACAATCATAATTACTACAATACGTAATTGTACAGAGTGAGCCATAATTGTTAAAAAAAAAAGAATTTTTTTAACAGTAACTAGTGTCAAGCGACTTATGACCCACTCTGTATTTATACACGTACCTAGTATTAAAACACAGGTACAATTTAAAATACAATAAACCTAGATAAACCTAGATATTCACCTAGATAAACCTTTCCTCGAAATTTTGAAGCTCTACAATTCCTTTACCCTATCTTCTGCATTCGCTAACTACTGCTACTAATATTTTCAGAAGCTGTTATTCAACCGTTTTTCTTACAAATTGTGTAAACGTGCAACACTGAAACAGTAAATAGATCTATAATACAATCTTCAAGAATTTGGTACTACTCTGAAGACAGGTGAAGTCACAATAGGCTTATAATACCTCTTTATAATTTGATCTCTAACAGAAGAATACCTGACAACTGAATGGCTTTCATATAATTATTCAGAACTATTGTGCATCCAGTATATATCATATAATATATCATGTATTATTGTATAATGTATACTATTCACATACTTTGCTTCGGACAAAATAAAACTATTTACATTTAATAGCTATTAGCATTCAATCTTCATATTCCACTACAATTTTGTGTGATCCAATATCAAAAATACAATTACTTCGTTTCCCAAAAATATTTAATATATATTGTTGCCTATAATATAGGTACATATACAGATAAGGTTTAATTCATTTTTATTTATTTTTTATTTTTATTTTTTCAGCTTATATGCCTGACGAAGGTATGTTACACTTTTTTTTACATTTGTAACAATTGGCTTCGAAATCGAACTCATCGATAGAGATACTAAATTACGTAATACACTCTTTAGTAAACACACATCGTACACAGAAATTACAATTACAAATAGACCTAATGTGTAATTTTCTTTGTTAGTGCATGCAAGAATACTAACCACTAACATTTGTGAAAGAAATATTCTACAGTATAGTAAAGTGAGACGCGTGCATTAGTAGACATATTACAATAATGGCTGATGATCACAACTTTTCGGGATAAATTCAACTAAGTAACAAAAAGAAGTCACATTGGGTTCACCTTGATAAGTAAAACAAGCAGAGTATACACGATTTATACAGCTGGCACCGGTCGTTTCCCAAAGTCTAGTGTCCAAAGTTATCAACCAGTCTCTTTCATTGAGGCCCCTGCTTGTCACTGCTGTATTCACTTCTCCGCGTTTCCTTATTTTCCAGCTATATTTTCTTTTTTCTTCCTCGTTATCTCTTTTCCTTGGCTTTCTCGTCTTCAACGTTGGTTGCTAGTAGAGTTTTCTTTATGGCCAACAGTGGTCGGACATTCTGCACACATACCCATACCATCGTCATCTCTTGCACTCTGCAATGTCAATTATGTCAATCTGTATTCAAACGCATTCGCTTATGTCTGTATTCTTTCCCTGTCCAACCTAGATCTACAATAAATTCGTCTCGATAGATCCAACTAGAGAGCATTTAGTTTGTTACAGTTCTGCTGATTTATTATCTATACTTATGCTCCGTATGTATTGATATTTTCAAATACCGTTTTATATATACGGATTTTCGCGTTTTCATAATTTGGCGACCCAAAGCACTAAACTACTTGATTGATCTCCTTCCTTTAACTGTTATTTCGCAAATGTTATTTCTCTGTCTGCTAATCCACAGTTACTCCGCCACGACCCCCAAGATATTTCTAGCTTTTGGTCTCCTGTCCACAAGCTCCTCTACCTAAATTTAGCTTCACAGCGCAACAAAAATACACCTAAAAATCATACTTTCTGGATCAACCTACCACCTCCGGTTATGAGTAATATATAAACGAATAAGGATAAATGAATCTGGATTCTTTGACAACAACAATTAACAAGCGTGAAATTTATTTATCCGTGTATAATCATCATCGTCATCGTCCTCCTCCTCTTCCTCCTTCTCCTTCTGCGACCTCCTTATACGATAAACGTGCATCATATTTATCCGTTAACCATAAATACGTATGGAATTAAATAAATAATTCCAATTTATGGATGGTCGTAACGTTTACCAAGTTCTATGACTCGTTATCGTTTCCAAACTTCCCCGCCGGTACCTTATAATCGGGTTACATTCGTTCTCCATCTAGGTGATACATCTTTAATTATTTCTGTAATCAATCTGAAATCTTGAGAATAAAACGATTCCTCCGGTCCGTTTCGTAAATGAGAGCTAAAAACTTCAAATTCTCTTTTACTTCCACAAGTCGAACCTTTCGTAAGTTCGCATAACTTCAGATTTACGTACTCATCTTATCGCTACGGTGCTGCGTGTATTTGGCGTCTACCATGATGTGCCAACAATCGTCGCTTCTCCTCCCTAAACAACTTCTCGGTCCATTTACACATTTGCTACCGTTCCTCGCGACATACTGCAGCCAGCATGTCCCTGGAGATCTTCTATTTTTAGACTATCCAACACTCCTCTAGATTCTATATACTGGTATTCGTTCTACGTGCTCCAACGGTCCTAATCCTATGGATTTAATAAACTTTAAATGTTTTGGCTTTCTATGGTTTTCGTTTTCTGTGGCTCTGAAAGTATGAAAGAATCGCCAAATGACTTAATAATCCGTCATTGCCTAAACTTAGTAATGAGGCTGTCACCTCACTACATCCAAGCCTGCAGGATTTTCATTCTGAGTGTTTCTCCCGTAGGCTTCTCTGTTCTCCACCGTTTGGGAATCACTACCTTCTCCGCCGTCGAGATCATTGACCGGCGGAACCTTTGTATGACCTATATACCCTACATCAATGCGGTGCGCATTGATTTTGGGGCTCCATCTCTACGATCTGCCCATTACTAACCTTCGCCGGCTATTTTATTTTACCGGCACTCCCCTCCCCCCCCCCAGCCATTAATAAGTGGTGAGCACTCCACACATCCAACTCCTGTGGAGGCTCCCGATTGGGACTACGAAACTGTCCAGCCGCCTAGAATTTAATGTTCGCCAAAATTGTAGAGTAGAAGGTATTCGTAATGGAATAGAACGATAGGAAAAGGTATGAAGAAAACAGATCAGCGTGTTAGAATTCCAAAATTATCCAGAGCTATAAAAGGTTTGTAAAATGGTGAATAGTTCAGGTAAGGAAGAGGTGGAGTGACTAGCTATTGTAACGCCTAAACCATTATAGCAATCTGATCATTCATCAAAAATCAGATCCATATAGTTAATGATGATGATGGTGGTGGTGGTGGTGGTTGTAGTTTTTGTGGGGAGGAGGAGGAGGAGGACGACGACGACGATGACGATGATGATTTAATTTGATTTGTTGATCAACTTCTAATGCTAATCGTGTGACGTCTTTGCTACTCCATCCCTTTTAAATTCAGTTGTTTCGCTTCCGCTTGAATTACTTCGTACCTAACATTTCACGGTACCCAGCGAGACACGCAGAATTAATATGGCTTTAATGTTATAATGCAGACTTGGAAAAAGTCAGTAAAATTATATGAAACCAGTAATGATCCATTACCATCGTTATACTTTTTACATACTCTCTCTCTCTCTCTCTCTCTCTCTCTCTCTCTCTCTCTCTCTCTCTCTCTCTCTCTCTCTCTCTCTCTCTCTCTCTCTCTCTCTCTCTCTCTCTCTCTTCCCCTCCTGTATCTTACGTTTCTCTTTTCAACATATAAAAGGAAAGGAGGAATGTGTGTGTGTGTCCAGTACTGAGTTTGCTAGCCAATGAGAGTATGTATGTCGCGACGTAGCCTACACAAGCATATACGAGATGTAGACAGAAAAGTCGTGTACAGTATTTTAAAAACAGTACGACCCTAAATGTATACCTATTATAGCGAAATACATAGTGTCCTGAATATGTCACCTGGACCGGAACATTTTCCTTCTCATACTCCTCGGTTTGTATTCTCATTTAACCAGTACGCGCGCACACATACGTACACACATACACGTACTAAATCATTCGCGTTCTTCGTCGTCTACTCTCACCTAGTCCGTCGTTTGTTCATGTAAAACACAGAAATACGAAAGTAAGAAACGCATGGTACCGTAACAGAAGTAAAGAAGGAGACAGAGAGAAAGATAGAGAGAGTGAGGAGAAAAGAGCAGAGGTTGCCAGATAAGGTGGACGTGGAGGTAGGTAAGGGGCGAATAATAAAAAAGGACGAATAAGAAGGGTGTGTGTGTGTGTGTGTGTGTGTGTGTGTGTGTGTGTGTGTGTGTGTGTGTGTGTGTGTGTGTGTGTGTGTGTGTGTGTGTGTGTGTGTGTGTGTGTGTGTGTGTGTGTGTGTGTGTGTGTGTGTGTGTGTGTGTGTGTGTGTGTGTGTGTGTGTGTGTGTGTGTGTGTGTGTGTGTGTGTGTGTGTGTGTGTGTGTGTGTGTGTGTGTGTGTGTGTGTGTGTGTGCAGTGAGCGGAGGAGGGTTCGTTCCTTCACTGAACTGAATCGGGAGCCAATTTCAGAAAGTTTTGGATCATGTAGTGAGTTTCGCATACAAACGAGTTACTGTTACTGACTGCTCTCTCTCTCTCTCTCTCTCTCTCTCTCTCTCTCTCTCTCTCTCTCTCTCTCTCTCTCTCTCTCTCTCCTTCTCTCCTTCTCTCTCTATCTAATTCTTTCTCTCTCACTAGCACTGCCTTTCTTTACGGCGACACCCGGTCATCCTTGCAATAAAGATTTGATCCAATCATATCCAAACGTCCTACAAAAAAAACATACATACCCTCATAGTCATTTAGTATCGTCCAATTTTCAGGCTAAACGAAAATATGAAAAGTAAAATTATGTCATTTGGTAAAAACTTTCGGGTTAAGAAGGGAAGGGATGGAATGGTTAAGAACTATCTCTTCGTTACTGGCTGACGTTTCGACGGCTTGACCGCGGTCATCTCCAGGAAAGTGGCAGATAGTAGAATCCACAGATGTCCCACAGACTGCTTACAAAGTCTGTTAACCGACAATCTTGGGATATCTGTACCATCCTGATATCGGTCCCCGCTGTGACGGTAGCGACCGCTCAACGCGTCTGAACGTCAGACAGTAACAAATAGAACGTTTTAACAGTAGAGGTCGTTAACCGACAATGTTGGAATAGCTGTACCATCCAGATAAAGGTATCCACTGTGACCGCTAGAGGCGTCGAAACGTCTGGCAGTAACAGAGAGAGATGGTGTTTAACAATAGATCACGGCCGGCAAACAGAAAGTTTCAACAAGTAACATGGATGACTCGGGCCGTGGCAACGATGGAAAACAGAAAGTCCACCATGACCCATAGTAAATTATATATTCTATGAAAAATAGAATAAAATGATTTTATAAAAATGATAAACACGCAAAGTGGTGTACAAATCAAATATCAGAGGCGCTACACAAGCACACAATTGGCACTGTACAAGATGTCAGCTTAACTAACGCCGGTAGTTCGTAAAACAAAATCACATGATTACTTGACATTATTACGTTGAACATTGATATATTATAAGTGATATATTATATCGTTGATTGTAATATTATAAGCGGACTATAGTATAACGAACTTTAGTTGCCAAACACAGAAGAACGTTGTTTTGGAATGGTATAATTATCAGCTCGTTACAGTTTCAAAAGATAAAAAACCGGAAGAATTTTCAACGCCTACAATTTTAATCTTCGTCTTTATCTACCTTTGAAGAACAAGTCCTTTAGTCAGGTGTCATTTAGCGGTTTTCAGTCCGATACTGCAACTCTCCAAAACACTTAACCTTGAATTAAGGTGTTACTGTATACCTACATAAAAAAACGAAAAAATGTCAATTTCTTTTTTCTTATCAAAATACTGTATTCTCTCCTTTTTCTGAAAACTAACAACCTTTGTATGTAATTGTCTTGTGATGCTTTACTTTTTCTGAAAACTGTAATAACAATCTTTATGACAATAAATATCCCGTCCAGACTAAAGCTTTTTAAATACGTTTGTACAAAGTAATTTTCTGCGATTCGTCAATGTAACGCGTTGTTCGATACTTATCATACGTATGTGATAGAGGTCTGAAGAGTATGCTGTTTCAAATGCGCCAGAATTGAAAAGGCTGACCGGATGGAAGAAGAATTGATTGTCCAGAAGAAAGTGAAGGACACAAATACAAAATGTTTGCAGAACAAGCAGAGATGTAAATCTACACAGACGGTAAAACATTACGTTGAAAAGGAAGAAAATAGATCTTTCTGTCCATGGTCAATGATTCAGAACTAAACAAAAAAATTATGTACAAAAATTATCCAATAGAAACTTCTACAAATTAAAAATTAATTTAATTTTTAATATCTTCAATTATAATACAATTATAATTATAAACTAGACCTAGAAAGCGTAGGTGAAGTGGATGTATTGCCTTTGGGACCGGAACAGGTGTTTGTCTATTTCCTGATGGAAGAAGAAGATATAATTCTACCAATCACGTTAATGTTAACGGAAACATTATACCTTATGAAACATATGGACCACATTGACACCTAATGCCAAACAGTAGCATATCTAGAATTTAGCCTTGCAGGGTCCGGGTTCGGGTCGGCTTCATGGAAAAGAAAAAGCAAGTTAGGACTTATCAACATTACTGTCTTTAAAGTGGTTGAAATCGCTCCCATTAAAGTAGACCTAAACGGTAATGACACATTAAAAATACTCGTTATTGGATACTTATTGACTGAATCGATTTTCCTATATTTCAAACGTTTATGCGCTAACGCTGCGTAATACATCTGTTTGCACGGCATATATTTAAAAAAGAGTTACAACTATATTAGCGTACACAGCTGAAAAAATAATAAAACAGCCTAGAAATTAAGAAATTAACAAAATTCATCAACTTTTTCGACCCTCTGGGGGGTCCGGTCCCGTTCGTCCCCCTCCCCGTAAATACGCCCCTGATGGTAAATACCTTGATATTATCCTACATACGACGAAAGGTGCGTATTAAAAAGGAGAAGGCAAAACCAATTTAAAATTTTAAAAATCTATGGACATTTCAACGAAATGTCTTCTTACAAAAGTCTTCTTTTTCATACATTGCAACCTTGGAATATTCATCGTGGCCCACTCATCAATTAAGTTCCAATTAAGTTTTCAGGTATCCCGGGTACCAGATAGCAATAACAGCCAGCTAACAAATAAATTACAAACAATGTACTGACTTATTTGAAAGTAATATTCTACATGAGTTTTTCTGAAAACAATTCAGGAAATAAATAAAAGCAACCAAATGTTAGCGACTACATTACAGATGTGTATTGCTGTCTATACACTGAATCTGAATTTACGACAGACATATGTGTATTTATTCAGTCATAAAACGATAATAGAGAACGTGACGATTCCAATCCAACGTGGCAAAAAAATCTGTGTTAAATGAAACTCCGGTTACGATAAATTACACCGATGACCAGATTACGAATAAACTTGAGTGTGTGTGTCAACACGTTCGTTTACGACGATTTAAAAGTAAAGTGTACGTTGCTTTTTTTTTGTTTACATTTGAAACTTGATTGGGCACGGCGAAATCTGTATACGTACATCGAGCGGAGCGGAGCGGAGCAGGCACGGTAGCGGAAGGGGGATATGGGGTAGTGCAGGCAAGAGACCGGCGGGGCATACCAATGAGACACACACACTCACTCTGCGCACACTTCTCTCCAATTTGCAGAGATGATTTGTGTCCGACACTGTATTTATTCCTGTTCCCTACTCTCTACGCTCTACCTACTACGTGCTATCCACTTCGCCGCTTACTTCTGCCAGATCATCAACGTTAAGAAATGTAAAGATCATGTGATCGTACGATAAGCAACTCTAGATTATCTTATCAGTTGTCATGTAGGAAGAACAACTAGGAATATATTTACACTCTGTTAAAAATAGATTAACCATATAATTAACAGAACAATGTTAGAGCAAGTGACATTGTTCTCCAATGCCTGGTGTGTGTGAGGGAGGCAGGGAGAGAGAGAGAGAGAGAGAGAGAGAGAGAGAGAGAGAGAGAGAGAGAGAGAGAGAGAGAGAGAGAGCAGTCAGTAACAGTAACTCGTTTGTATGCGCGTTAACACAACCCAGACCAAACCGGGAAAAAGCCACACTATACCATACCCGCGCGAAAATCTGAAAATTATCATAATTATATAATATTTATAATAACTTTACCTCAAGATGTTTTTTCCTTATTTGGAACATGTTTTGGGATACTTAGTGTTCCCATCCTCAGCCTTCCTAATTTTGAATCTTGTGAAGTAGGCCCACTTGTGTGTGGATAGTTGTTGTTATGGTTTCCTGTTGGCCTTTGGCACTTTACATTGGTATTTCCTGCAATTCCAAAGGCCAACAGGAAACCATAAAAACAACCAACCAACACACAAGTACTTCACAAGATTCAAAATTAGGAAGGCTGAGAATGGGAACACTAAATATCCCGAAACATGTTCTAAATAAGGAAAAAACATCTTGAGGTAAAGTTATTATAAATATTACATATATTATATTCATCAAGAAATAGACTGTAGCAAAAAGTGTTTGACTACACACACACACACACACACACACACACACACACACATATATCCGATTTCCAATCTCCGCCTCTCCACCGTCTCGTCTCTCAATTCCGCGCGTCTTTTCCTTTCTCCAGCGTTTTCTTGGATTGCCTGGTCTCCTTCTGGCCTTCGATTGGAATTTTATGGTCTGTTTTGGCATTCTCTTTTCTGTTTTCGTTGTACACGTAATACCTAGATTGATTGTTTCTAAACCTGGAAGTTGTAGCAGGCGAAAAACTAGCGTAAAAAGCGGAAATCAAAGAAACGAAGGTTTAGAATTTCAGTAAAAACACCTACGTACTCTCAGAGTGTCACGGGTATAATGCGGTCAAATGATTCCTTATTGCAAGAACTGCAGTTAAAAACAACTACGTGAAGAGATTAACGAGGCTACTTTGAACACACGATCAGAAGAACAAGCTAGGTGGAAGTTCTTGAAGGAAATGTATAATAAAATGTAAGATACCTAAAGAGGTAGTACTGAGACGAACACTTGACATAGCGTTAGGAAATTTACCGGTATTTCAGGAAAGAACAAAAATATATTAACATCTGATAGTACAATCGAACGCTCAGAAGGGCAGAATGAGTGTAGGATATTATACGATGCGACCTGAGGAATTAAGTCAGAGAGAGTTCATTAAAAAAAAAGGTAAATTAAAAAAAAACAGTTTATTCCCTGTTTCGATTGCCTATATGATTTGTTGAAGGCCGGAATTGTCATTTTCAAGTTATATAAACACTAAATAGACGTTAATACTAAGGTGGGAAGTGAAGAAAGGGAAGCGAACATAATAAAAGGGGGGCTGAGAGGGAGCTGTACTTATCGCCGCTACTTTCAATTTGTACGCTGAAGGACGAATGCATAAGTTGAAAGAGACTCTCGAAACTGGAGTTACAGTTCCTGAAGAGAGTTTCCCCATGTTGAAATTTGCCGTTAAAGTTGCTTCCTTGGCAGAAAACGAAAGGGAACTGGAAGAATATATGAAAATATAAATGGAAAGGTAAATGAAAGACAGGATGTTGGAGGATTCTTACAGGTTGAGAATTAATCAATATAAATCTCAGATGTGGAATTTAGCAGGAAAGAGGCCTGCAATGAACCGAATATTAAAATATAAAATGAAAAAAGGAAGTGGTAACTTAATTCTACTATTTTGAGAGTTAAATCACAAGACGGAAGAAGAAAGGTGTATAAACTGGGATTATACAAACAAAGAAATTTTTTGTTAAGAAGAAACTTTTACTGTTATCAAATAGGTTTACATATTAGGACACATCAAAGTTATATATGTATGTATGAAATATGGCCCTTTATGGTAGCAAAGCATAGACCTTGGGAATTAATTATGTTTTCGAAATGTGATGCCATAGAAGGATGTTGAGGATCAGATGGTCAGACGGGGGCGAGAAATGAAGAGGTTTTGGAGATAGCTACAGGGGGGAGGAGCTCTTATGGAAGATTCTTATCAGGAGAAAAGACGCGAACTTAGTTTATACGTTAGTGGTGGAATTGTGGATAGAAACAGTGTAAAGGAAGATTGCTACGGACACACATGAATCAGATTTCGGATGATGTGGATTGTGGGAATTATGTTCAAATGAACAGGATTGCTCCGGATACGGATCGATTTTTGGAGTATCGTTTCGAACCGGTCAGACAACTGATAACAGATGATTTGTTGATTTTCGTAATATAATCTAAATTAAAACTCCAGTTAAATATATGAATAGTTATGCCGTGTATAAATATAATATAAATAAATCTTTTCTTTTCATTAATATTTGTATTAATATATGTCTATTCTTTTTTTATCTATTGATTCATTTACTATTCTGTAGTCATATAACAATTGTAGAGCAGGCAACAATGCGATAAACTAAAGCAAAAAACTAACATTCCAATTTGGATTACAATTCCTTTTAGTGCGACACCCCGCTGAATTTTCACAATCTATTCAAATTTTTAATGTCTTTTTTAATAAACTATGGGCTTCAAAATTTTGAAATTTCAAAAACTCAACGCTAGATTCAGCTACTGGTTAACATTCTCTTTATTTGATACCCCGCATACGTTTTGCGATATTATCAAAATTTTCATCCACTTTATGAACCCTGATGACCAAATATTTTGCAATTTTCAAAAATGAATACTAGGCTAATACTCAGGATTAAGTTCTCTTTCATTTAATACCTCACATGGCCTTTTGCGACTTTTTCATAATTTTCATCCCTCACATTTTTGTCTCCGTCTCCTCTACTTTTGGGGCGATCAAAAGTACTCAAAAGTATGGGTTCTGTAGGGTAAAAGTATGTATATACGTGCCAAGTTTTACGGAAACAGGTTGATGATGCGTTCAAAAGTTATCGTGATACATACCCCAAACACACAAATAGACAGACATAGAGACAAATGTCAAACGGTCAAGTTAAAACTGAGAACCGCTTAGCTCGTACAATTATTTTATTATTATTACCAGTACTACTTTAAGAAATTCAGAGTACGTTCTTTATTGATTTTGCCATCTTAAATAAAAAACCAAATATAGTTTTATTGTAGAGGATGTAGTTATAAACGTGGGATTTTACATGATGTTCGGTGACAAATTTTGTGAGTCCTCGACGTTGCCCATGTCTCACAGCCTCCTCACGTATGCAACTAGTGAAACACACGATGCACAGTCTGGGCGCACACGTACGCGCGCGCGCGTGATTGTGTTCCAATAGAACAGACAACAGCGTAAGGTTAAGGTAACTACAGCACCGTCAGTGAAAGAATGCGGGAGGGTGCCAGCCATAGTCGCGCGAAGGGGGCGGGGTGGGGACGACGGAGTAATTGCAAGGAAAGGACGGTTACGCCACGCGCCTCTCACGGCACGGCGAGCGACACAAGACACGAAGCAAGCATCCCCATGATTTTCTGGTCGACATCACAGAGCCTGCTGCCTGCCTTCATTCCCTTCCCTTCCCACCGTCATGTTTCAATCCCGTCCCCCCCCCGCCGAACACGTTCACCTCCTCTTTTAAATTCCTTGTTTGCTTTGCTTTGTTCCTTTTATTGTTAAGTATTTGAAGAATAAGAAGAAGAAGTAAAAAAACCTTCTTCCCGCCCTCCGCCGCGTCGTCGGCGTCGTCGTCGTATCCAACGGAAAAAATTGGTTTCACCGCGGCGTCGCTTTTACCTTCTTCTTTAATCATGTTACGTGAGATTACATTTTTTCTCCCTTTTTTTTAATTCGCCGCCACAGTTAAAATTACGCCAGCCAGCAGGACGCCCTCTCGCGTGTGTGATGGATGTTACGTCTTTACGCTCGCATAACTCTTCTTTTATGTAGGCCCTACTACGTCCTTCTTCGCTGTACTTTTACAAGGCACCGCGTTTTCTTTATCTTTCCTGTCTTCGATCTTTTCCTATATTTGACATGTTTATCTCAATCTCTCTTTCTTAATTATATCCGACTCTTTCTCCGAGTGTCTGTTCTTTATAGTATCACTCATTACACAGCACACATTAACTCATGTAGCCTACTTTGCTTATATTTATTGTTTCGCCACTTTTTATAAAAGAACTGTTATATCTGTTATTTTTTACCAGAATTCCTTAAAAAAAGGTATCATTGGATTACGAATAAAAGGAATAATAGTTAATGTAATAAGGAAGTTTTGTTTTACGTTCTCGGTTTTGTGAAATTTAGAATTAAAACTTTCAATCAGCCGCCATTTAAAAATTGTTAGAATAACATTTTGGTTTTGTTTAGTACTTACAAGAAATAGTACGTCTAATACGTATACGAAATATCAACTCAACGTCTCATTTCATTTACCAGTAATTAATTTTCTTTAATAAAAACACAGACATACGGACAGAAAACAAAGCATTTTTCAATAGGCCTATATGTTTAGTGAACGTTTTTTCTTCAGATTAATGAGTAGAATTATTTCCCGAAGTTTAGCCAGGGTCAGGAGGCAGGCGAACCATCATCGACCCGGTCTGCTAACGTCAGATAACAATGTTCTGTGGCGTATCTAGAATTTGGCTTTGGGGGTCCGGGGTCAGGTATGCTTTATATAAAGAAAAAACAAGTTAATCAACATTACTATCTTTAAAGTAGCTGATAACATCCTGAAATTAATCTCATTAAACTAAACAGTAATAACACAATAAAAATACGCGTTTTTGAAACATGTTAAAAGACACTAACTGAATTTATTTTCCTATATTTCATTATTTAAATGTATACCTAATGCTGTGTAAGAAATCTGTTTGTATATCTGTAAAAGAACTACTACTATATTAGCGTACACAACTGAAAAAAGTAGTATAATAAAACAACCTAAACATTAAGAGATTAACAAAATTATTCAACTTTTTCGACCCTCTAGTGGGGGTTTCGCCGCCCCCCCCGTAAATACGTCTCTTCCAGGAACACGTGAAACAGTATATAACAGAAAAACATACTCTTTTTGTAGGACACCACGGAAGATGTTGAAACGTCAATGAATCAATATCAAGAACAAGAAGAAACCCTTATAATCGGACAACCGATAACACCTATAACTGGCTACGGAAATCTACAAGAACCAACTCAGCTACCATACACACATCCATAGTGTTACGTGAAGAAACACAAATGGAACGATGACCAACGGGATAAAGACAACATGACAAACAAATATGACGTCAGCAATAACCGACTAACTACGCGAATACCACAATTACGGAACAAAAAGTATCACCACGCGCGCGCACACAGAGAAGAAAAGTTTGCCGCCGATAAGTTTGCCAGTAGTAGCGCCGCGTCGTACTTTGCAAACACACTCCCCCCCCCCGCAATAATAATTAATACAGCAGCCAGCAGCAGCCACCACGAGTAGCAGCGGGTTTGCGCTGTTAAATGGCCCGTTAAATTTACCTTCCTACTGAAATATTTTAATCTTAATTACTTTAATTCTTGTTATAACAACCCTTCTTCATTAATTACATACTGAGAACCGAAGCGCCCGAGCGCCGTGCTCCTCCAGTTACACGAAATACACATTAACAACAACAACTCTGACTTACTGTGCTGCTTTCGCTTGATTTATTTACAACCTTTATAAATATCTGATATTAACGTCTTATGGTCAAAGCCGGTGTCTAAAGAAAGAAACGACACTTTTGTTTGTATTGTTTTATATTGACGTGAAATCTGCCGATAAATAAAAGACGCGAAGATGGTGCGCTAGAAATGGACGGATATATGTCACCACAACACATATGTAAGGTCTGAATTGTTCTGAGAAAAATAGCTTACCTAGCACAGTGTATCCGTAGTCCACTTCGAAGTATTATCCTTTGGAACTTTACACACTTACCTTAGCGTCTCTACCACTTTTTAAAACATCTTCAAAGTCCTATTTCAAAATCGTTATCAACTACCTCGTCGCATTCTCCTGAACCTCGTACACCAATTTAAATCTCCTCCTGTTCAGCGGCGATAGTACCTCCGGAAGAGCCAGTTGGTGGGAGCCAGATCAGGATTGTAGAGTGGCTGAGGGATCTCCGTTATGTAATGTTTCACCAACAAATTCTGTATCAGGTGCGAAGAATATGCATTTGCATTGACATAGTGAAGATGTCAGTCACCACTTGCCTACAACTGATTCCGGTTTCTCCTCACTGCGTCCCTTGGTCGTCGTCGTCAATTCACGGTACAGGCTTACACCCTGTTTCGTCTGCATTGTAGCCATCTCTTCCAGGGCCTACACACAGATCTTCTGCCAACTGGTTTGTAGTCTACAGCGCGCTTTACTATCCTCTGGTGGTCCGTTCTGTAGACCTGCTCCATCCACTGCCGTTTTCGTTCTTCTACCTTACCATTGATAGGAGAATATACCCAGTTCGACCCTTACATGTTCATTACGCATTCGATAACCAATCACGTGCCTTTGAAAATTCATTTCAGCGGTTTGTATATGCTGCGTTTCTTTCCCAGTTATCGTCCATGTTTCATTAGCATACGTAAGAACAGGTATCGCCATTACTTTATAGAACTTCATTTTAGTATCAGTTCTTGTTTTGTTTCTTAGTGTTCGTTGTATTGCGCCACAACGTTCCCTTAGCTTGCGAAGAATTTTTTTGTAGTACTCCTTAGTTCTTGACTGACTGACCTAGAGGAGCGAACCCATAATGGACCACACATTCATGGCGAAAAATAGTCATCATGGCTTTGAAGTTGCTTCCAGAACATGGATTTTACAGATTCTTGCCCACCTTACAAACGTCAGTACCACATCTCATGGAATCCTCCTTGAAGACTCAATTAATCATTCAAATGGTTTCCGTGGGTGGATTTCCAAGTAGAGAAGCAAAAGCAATGATGCAGATTCACTGATCAACTTACTCAGTCATTGCGAATGCAACGGTCACATAAAACACACGGTAACTTAATGGAATGTCACTGCCGAACGAGAGATTCGATGATGCAAGCTTGACTCTTCATGGATGTGCAGTAAGGTCTTCTGAGAATGGCTACGCAGTTTCGCAGAGGTTACATGAAGCGATATCAATATCTTCAAAATAGCTGAATACTTTCTGGAACTCATACAGAATACATAAAAATAAGGAATCTTCTGTAGAGATATAAAAATTGTGTTACCCATCGACCGATCCTCTCAAACTTTCATTACTTATCGATTCACCATCACTTCATCAAGGTTGCAGGCTTCATTAAAATCACTTCATATAATCTCTGCAGTATATGCACGGTTTCTATATTTACTGAACAGTACCCATACTTCGTACCTAAATAACAGAGTGGAATTCTCAGAACATCATTTAAGTTTACCTATCATTACCTAATATTTATTTAAGTTTACCTTCTTGTTTTCCTTTCTAAACGCCTTTGATAATTCCGGAAATTGCCTGAAATCTATTCATCTTTACCTTCTGGATAACATTTGATGTCCAGTTCACATCCTAGGCGTATTGAAAGAGAAATATTTGCTCTGTAAATATTACCCTATATCGTTAAAAGCAATTACTTTTATTTTATGAATGGAGATATTCAAGATAAATCCAATAATATGGTTTCTGAGTCGCCATTTATAAAATGTCTTCTGTTCATTCCATTACGATCTAATCACTTGTGTATAATAGTGTTCAAAGAAATTTCTGTATTTATATAATCTATGTTATTAATTTGTTAATAATAATAATACTCCTCTTCCATCACGAACTTCTCCTCCTCCACCATGTTTCCTTGTACGCCTACTTCTTCCTCTTCTTCTCCTGCTTCTTATCTTCCTCGTAATCCTCATTCTTCTTCTCAAATCTTGCCTACCCATTCCATTCATATTTCCTTTCCCATGTCCAATTTCTTCATCTTCTGTCACATCTGTAAGTCTCTAGTACCCAATTGGTCAACATGCTGTTTCACTCTTGTTTTCTCACTGACCTGTACATACTTTCACTTACTAATGTAGCTCACATGTGCTGGCCTATCTCGTCTTACAGTCTATACCACGCAGCAAACAATCTTTAAGCGTTATAAAATTTTCATTTCAATGGTTGACGCGTTGACATATCTTTCATGTACGTCTCTCTGCGTGTATCTCTAATGATGTTCTCCCTTTCCTTTTTACTCTTTTTTCTCTTCATTCCTGTCCTTTCACACCTCCTCCTCCTCCCTCCAATCCTCCTCCTCCACCAACTTCTTTCTTCCCTCCTCCCACTCCTCCTCCTTCTAATCTTCTTCCTCCACCACCCCTACCCTCTACCACTCCTCCTCCTTCTAATCTTCTTCCTCCACCAACTTCTCTCTTGCTTTCTTCTTCTCCACCAACATTTTCTTTTCCTCCTGTCCTCCTTCTACCTCCTCCTCCTCCTCCTCCTCCTCCTCCTCCCCAACTCCGTTTCATTCTCTCGTACTTCCCTCCTTCTTCTAATACTTCTCGCCCTTCTCATCCTGAACCCCAACCACATCCTCTGTCACCTCTGTAAGTCACTAGTAATCGCCTTCAAAACCTTAGACAACTGTGGTAAAAAGTGACGATTATCCTTTAAAACAAATGTAATTTTTAGACTATCTTTTAAAATCCACTCATTACAGAATGTATACAGTTAAACATATTCAATAGCGGTTGGTGGGGGTGCCGACAGGAAAAGACTGAAAGAAAGTAGACAAAGAAGCAAACAATGAAAGTCAGAGGAAAAATGAAAGAAATAGAAAAACGTGATAATGAAACTACATGACGTCTGTTGCTGTTGTTCATTTTATTTCTGTTGTTTTCAACTCGTTTCGGGTCACATACAGCCTGTATATAAAGGGATCGTAGTTTTAATTAAGAAAAATCCATCCATTTTCTAAGAAGAGTAGGAAATAGAGGGGCGAGTGTTAGTGGAGAGAGGGGGATACGATAAAAGAGAGAAAAAAGCTGTATGTATGACATCGTATGGGCTAATACAAAGCGACAAATTATTGTTGAAACTGGAACAATAAAAGGGTTCATTCAGAATATATGAACTAAACACACACATTCACATGTGTGTATGTGTGTGTGTACGTGTACGTATCCCTATTGCATTCCTTGAAAATACACTGTTACTAAATAATGTAGATACATATTTTTGTAATAATTTTTTTAACAATTAACACACCGTCCTGCCGCCTATTCTCTCTCTCTCTCTCTCTCTCTCTCTCTCTCTCTCTCTCTCTCTCTCTCTCTCTCTCTCTCTCTCTCTCTCTCTCTCTCTCCCGTTTTTGTATGTCACTATTAAAAATAAAAATATGTAATATGAATTATCGACCGACGATGGACGGGCGGTCGAGCTGGCTGCTAGTTGATGAATTTTATTTATTTTTTCTGAATAATTAATAACATTTTTCTTTCATAATTAATGGGCGGACGAAACGACCCCCATTGTTACGCTCCCTCATGTAAAATTAAAAACGTAAAATTAATTTGAGCCTGTGCGACAATATAAATAATACATCTGCATAATATTCATACGTTACCATTGTATTTTTTCTACCAATCTTCGCCGCGTATTGCCTTGTATCTAGATACACCGGTATTTTTTACAGTTATACTAGCGACGGTCTGTTTAATCACATTGTTAGTAAGTTTGTCTTACACTACCTCGCAAGAAATGCAATCGTAAGTAAAATGAAAATCAAACCACATAATTTTTTCTTGCATATACTCTGTATAACTGCGGCTGCCAAAGGCATAACATTCGAAAGAATATGTTGTGATAACATGTTCTTACAAATGGAACACTGCCCGTCCTCGCCAATCAGATTGTCCCGTTATTAAAGAGACTCACATTCAGTCCACGGAGGCTAGTAGTTTTGTTGCCACAATCAGTATTTTTAGTGGCTTTTTGAGAACGTCTGGTAGACGCTTAAAAATATAATGAAATGTCCGTAAAAATAATACTGTAGATACAACAATGATCTCCTCTTCAATAAGAAAGATCCTGGGCCTTACCAAGTTTTTTTTCTGTCTAGCTTGCGTGTGTTCCAGAGAATCCTTCGACGATTCACGATGCGCTAAGATCTTCGTGTGGTGTTTATTTCTCTCTCTGTAAACAAAGTTAGAAACAAACTGTCATTAATAGTCTACGCTCAACAACAATACTATAAATATCGGTATGGAGAACCAAACATGACTTCCATGTTCTAAGATTTATATTTAAAATCATATTCGAAATGAAATATTTCCATAGAAACTACTTCTTTCCACTTACTGCTTCAGCCTTAACCACAGTACTAACGTATACCACCTCACGTTTTCGCACTCGATTTTCACTGATGATGGCAGTCGATGGGACTGCCGAAACGTCTGGTTTTACAGAAAACATTGGACTACGGCTCAACAGCCCGGGAAGGAATTTTAACAAAAAACTACTTCTTTGTTGCCGATAACGTAGTACACATAAAAAATTCTCCCCTCCCTCTTCAACTACAATTTTCATTAATAGAAAATTACTCCCACCCCGTTCACCTAACCTCTTCATTTATAGATATTTCATCTACGTTTCTACAGTGGATTATTATGAGCTTCTTATCAGGATACTTTATTTATCAAAATTAAGTACTTTCACTCTTGTTAAAACATAAAACGTTGCAGGTGAACTATCCCTATCTCTTAACTGAGCTTCACCAAAATCAACAGGCCTTGAGATCTCTACAATTGAGGCACGCATGCAAAACATTATTTGATTCTGTTTGAATGTCCGGCAGTTATCGTTCGTCATAGAAACAATTACTCTTGTTAAAACATGAAAAGTGGCAAGTAAACTACCCCTTTCCCTTAACCGATCTTCACCAAAATCAACAGACCTTCACTTCTTTACAATTCAGGACTGCATACAAAAAGTATTTGATTCTCTTTGAATTTACGGCAGTTATCGTTCGTCATAAAAAAATTACCCTTGTTAAAACATAAAACGTTGCTGGTAAACTACCCCTTTCCACTAACCGATCTTCAACAAAATCAACAGACCTTGAATACTCAATAATTCAAAAATGTATGCAAAAAAGTAGTTGATTCTGTTTTAATTTACGGCAGTTATCGTTGGTCATAGAAAAAATTAATCTTGTTAAAACATAAAAGGTTGCAGGTAAACTACCCCTTTTCCCTAACCGATCTTCACCAACACCAACAGGTCTTAAGAACTCTATAATAATTCAGGGCTGTATGCAAAAAATTATTTGATTCTGTTTGAATTTGCGGCTCTTTTCGTTCGTCATAGCAAATACCATTGTTAAAACATAAAACGTTGCTGGTAAACTACCCCTTTCCCTTAACCGATCTTCACCAAAAACAATAGGCCTTGAGAACTCTACAATTCAGGGACGTATCCAAAACATTATTTGATTCTCTTTGAATTTACGGCAGTTATCGTTCGTCATAGAAAAAATTACCCTTGTTAAAACATAAAACGTTGCGGGTAAACTACCCCTTTCCCTTAACCGATCTTCACCAAAACCAATAAATGTTGAGAACTCTACAACTCAGAGCTGTATCCAAAACATTATTTGATTCTGTTTGAATTTGCGGCTGTTATCGTTTGCCATAGAAAAAAATTACCCTTGATAAACAAAATGTTGCAGGTAAACTACCCCTTTCCCTTAACCGATCTTCACCAAAAACAATAGGTCTTGAGTACTTTGTAACGGAAAATTTGATCTATCTATAATTTTAATAAATAAACTATGCTGAAAATAGAAAGAAGGGTGTGTTTTAGAAAGCAGGGAGGCATTTAGACGCTAGCAAGCGAGGCGGCAATAAGTGAAAAGAGAATTACTTGCTAAAAGCTCGATAATGCATGTACTGTATGTTAAGGCATGATTTGGGACACTACTGTCATAAACTATTATGTTTCAGATAGTAAGGGTGTTTACCAAACGTTGTAAAACCTAAGTGCATACAACAATAGCTGTCGTGGGAAAGCGATCTTGTTGTGCGAGAGAGATAGCGATGGACGCTAGTTTCTGTAAACACGTGTACACGGAAAAACGTTGGGCGAATCAGAAAAAGCGTCATACGTTGCGCGGGAAGTTTTAGTTAAGCAGATTGGTTGAATTTATATTTCGCGGTAGTTTGTACCTATAGGAACGTTTTGTTGTAGTTCGTAAGTAAGGGAAACTTGAGGCATGTATATATTGTGAACTTAGAGGGAAATAAGGGCAGTCTTCTTAATATCGGCGGAATTATACGAAGAGACTCGTGTATGTTGTTTTATATATATATATATATATATATATATATATTAATAATTAACAGAAAGAATCAGTAAATTTATCAGAAATAACAAAGTACGGGAATGCGATAATTATTAATATTAAAGTTATAAAGCAAGTTTCATAAATCATAATAAGTTAAAGAGTGTATAATCGAAGTTATAATAAACAATAAGAAATAATAAATACATGCGAAGTTCTGTTAATTCTATACGTGGCGGTAAATCGCGGAAGGATGCGTAGGAGTTCGAAAGAAAGTTACGACGGTATCAATTAGTCGGGCCAAACGCGACGTGAAGTGAGTTAAATGCACTTAAGTTATATTCTGTCATCTTTGTGTCCAGTGTGTAATTATACAACATAATTATAGGTATAATCCATATGTTAGTGTAGTGCACTTGTGATAAAGTGAATTGTGCAGTTTTAACCCGGATCAACACGACGACGGCTGCTGACGAATCACCGATCTACAATAGCTTCAGGACCACGCACTTTGGAAGGATTTACGCAAGTAAAGAATAATGAACATTTAATTCTATGTTTTTGATAAATAAACATATGTTGTAGTCAACATAGTGACTCAATCTGTCATAAAGGACTCACTGCTAGTTAATCATATTCAATTTGTTCAATAAACAATTCAATTCATATAAGAAAATTTTAATTTTGTAATGTATAAATACAAATTGTTCATTAAAGTGATTAACATACTTTAATTTGTGTTTATTATTACTGGCGCCCTGAGGTAAATCAATAGTCGGTACACTGGAATAAGTACCATAAATTATTACATATCATATTTGATCAAGATAGTTTGTGATTTTATTTTTTTACATGCTCATAGGCCAACATAATTTTCAAATAACTAATTTAACTCTTTTACAAAGGCCTAGCAAGAAGTGTATTACATTCTGGCGCCCAACGTGGGGCACGATTGAGTCAGTATTAAATAAATTATAAATTAAGAACAAGTAGAAATTAAGAAATAGTATAAAACATAGTTTATGATTTTATGATTACGCGAAGTAGGAGTAGGAGAAACAAGGACATACAAAACAACATTCATAACCTATACAGCAACATGAGCACAAACACAAGTACCCAAAGCAACACTATGGAGTTCCAAATAAATAATCAACTAGGCGATCCAGACACGCTCGCAGACATTTCAGAGGAGGATGAAGCGTCAGGGACGCGGGGACTAAACGGACAGAACGATGTCAACGCAGAAACACAACAATTTACACCAACAGTAATAACAGAAATCCAAGAACAACCGATAAGTCAGACACCACCAGAGACAGACAAGAACACTGATATCTACACAATGCTACAACAAATACTAGAACAACAGTTGTCGCAAAACACACGACGAATAGAAGAACAGATACAAAAACAATCAGAAAAAACAAAAGAACAAATCTCACAACAAATTGCTGAACATGCGAAAAAACAGACGAACGGTTAGAACAACATGAGGTAAGATTAGAACAAGCAGTACTACAAATGAACGAACAAATCAATAAACAACACGTAGAAATAAGAGACGAAGTCGCCATACAAATAGAACAAGAAAGAACAAACAACAAAAGACTGTTCCAAGACTACCAAGTAGAGACGAACCACAAAATACAAGACAATACCGACAAAATTACTGAACTTAGTATAAATACTAAACAGCATTTCATAGAGTTGGACGAACGATATAGTAATAACATTCAAGTTATAAACAAGAGATGCGAAAATAACACAGCCGCAATTCATAAATTATGAGCCGAAAAGATGGAAGAAGTGAAGAAAGTGTCGGAAGAAACTGGCCTACAAATACGAAAATTACAACTAGAATTTAGTAATAAATTAGCATCAATTAATAACCAACCATACAACCATAACATTACTAACGAACAATTAAAAAATATCAAATACAATGGGACTGGAGACTTCCCGATGGAGTTTATGAAGGAGATGGAGGATGTCTACATGGAATACTACCAAGATAATGGCAACGTCGCATGGATCGGAAGGCACCTAGAAGGAGAGACCGCAGTGTGGTGGAGATTGATCAAGAATAGCGTAACCAATTTCGCAGAGTTCAAAGAAGCATTCACGAACAAATACTGGAGTGACATATCCAAGAAAGGGTAAGAAACGAGCTCGAGTTTGGACGTTATCAGATGGAGAGTGGTATGAACATGATACAATATCTAGAACGAAAATTATTAGAGAACAGACAACTAATTCCACCGATACCTGATCAATACCTAATCGGAAAGATCGCTAAACATTATTCTCAAGGAGTACAGATCGCCATTATTACTCGTGGGGTTACGACTATTAATGAATTCGAACAAGTGCTCTCAGAATTCATGGATTTGAGGAGTGAAACAAGGACAATGACTAGAACACATTATGACACTCGACGTGAACATAAGCCATGGGTGAGAGATGAAGAGGAGAGTGGAAAAAGGATAGAACAAGCACGGGCACACGAAAGTGAAAACCGAACAGCAAATCAACATTACAATAGACGACCAAACAAATTTAGAAATGAACCAGAACCGGTCCCTTCGACTAGCGGTACCCAACATAACAAAAACGCCACTGCAATGTCAAAAAACTAGGTCAGTTTTGTACAGATGAATTAGATGTAAGTACTATTAAAAAGTATATTAATACCGTTGCTCTAGATTTAGAAAACGATGCCTTAAATAATGATGATATAAGTGTAGAATATTGTATAAACAAATGCCCGGAGATCAGAATATCATTAAATGAAATGCCCTTATACGGATTGATTGATACGGGGAGCCAAGTAAACGCGATATCTGAGAAATGGTTTAAAAATAATAAGAATAAATTGGGAAATGTAGAAACCTTAAGGCTATCAAATACTGTCATCAAAGGAGCAACTGGACAGAGATCAAAAAGGGTGACGCAGCAGGTTTTATTAACGGCCAAGATCGGCGATGTGGAAATGGACGGCGTATTCCTCGTGGTACTAGAACTAGTAACGGACTGTATAATAGGCATAGGATTACTAGAAGAATATGGGTGTATTATCGATTTCCGCAACCAACAAGTCACAATTCCAGAAAAGGGGAACCAGAAGGAAGTCACGGCAGAGATATTCATGGCAGAGGTATTCAACGTAGCAGTAGTGTATGAGGGAGCAGATAATGAAGGAATGGAGGAAGAAACCCAAAACACACACACACACAGAGAAACACCACACAAAAATTGAAAACATAATGTAATAGCACACATCCGTATATTAATGTAGTAGTAATAGGTAGCAAATATAAATGTAAAGAAAGTCAATGTAATAACGTATAATGAAAGTTAGTTATATAAGAAATTATGAATGTTTAGAAAATAAGTAAATAAGAATGGTCACCAGATGTTTAAAAAGGGAAATTGTTGTGTGTAACAGATGTTATTGAAAGAGAAAGTAGACCACCCACATTTTAAAGAGTAGTTTGACAAGTCAGCCATAGAGGGACGGATAGTTTGTTTGTAAACAAGTCATAAAACCAGACCAACCCTTAATGTCTAGTATTCAGTAATGACGGAGTAGTGTTGTAATAAAATACTCACCCAAGTATACTAAGAAATTTAAAACAATTAATTAAATTGAATACGTTGTTAATTTTAATTATAATGAATGTATTAATTATGTCAAGTTAATAGAATATTGAACAAAGTACTTATAATTATAATAATTTTAGGGACGCATCAATTGAACTAGTTTACAATTTTGAAAAATATGAACGTTAGTTCAATAGGGGGACTTATGTAACGGAAAATTTGATCTATTTATAATTTTAATAAATAAACTATGCTGAAAATAGAAAGAAGGGTGTGTTTTAGAAAGCAAGGAGGCATTTAGACGCTAGTAAGCGAGGCGGCAATAAGTGAAAAGAGAATTACTTGCTAAAAGCTCGATAATGCATGTTCTGTATGTTAAGGCATGATTTGGGACACTACTGTCATAAACTGTATTATGTTTCAGATAGTAAGGGTGTTTACCAAACGTTGTAAAACCTAAGTGCATATAACAATAGCTGTCGTGGGAAAGCGATCTTGTTGTGCGAGAGAGATAGCGATGGACGCTAGTTTCTGTAAACACGTGTACACGGAAAAACGTTGGGCGAATCAGAAAGAGCGTCATACGTTGCGCGGGAAGTTTTAGTTAAGCAGATTGGTTGAATTTATATTTCGCGGTAGTTTGTACCTATAGGAACGTTTTGTTGTAGTTCGTAAGTAAGGGAAACTTGAGGCATGTATATATTGTGAACTTAGAGGGAAATAAGGGCAGTCTTCTTAATATCGGCGGAATTATACGAAGAGACTCGTGTATGTTGTTTTATATATATATATATATATATATATATATATTAATAATTAACAGAAAGAATCAGTAAATTTATCAGAAATAACAAAGTACGGGAATGCGATAATTATTAATATTAAAGTTATAAAGCAAGTTTCATAAATCATAATAAGTTAAAGAGTGTATAATCGAAGTTATAATAAACAATAAGAAATAATAAATACATGCGAAGTTCTGTTAATTCTATACGTGGCGGTAAATCGCGGAAGGATGCGTAGGAGTTCGAAAGAAAGTTACGACGGTATCAATTAGTCGGGCCAAACGCGACGTGAAGTGAGTTAAATGCACTTAAGTTATATTCTGTCATCTTTGTGTCCAGTGTGTAATTATACAACATAATTATAGGTATAATCCATATGTTAGTGTAGTGCACTTGTGATAAAGTGAATTGTGCAGTTTTAACCCGGATCAACACGACGACGGCTGCTGACGAATCACCGATCTACAATAGCTTCAGGACCACGCACTTTGGAAGGATTTACGCAAGTAAAGAATAATGAACATTTAATTCTATGTTTTTGATAAATAAACATATGTTGTAGTCAACATAGTGACTCAATCTGTCATAAAGGACTCACTGCTAGTTAATCATATTCAATTTGTTCAATAAACAATTCAATTCATATAAGAAAATTTTAATTTTGTAATGTATAAATACAAATTGTTCATTAAAGTGATTAACATACTTTAATTTGTGTTTATTATTACTGGCGCCCTGAGGTAAATCAATAGTCGGTACACTGGAATAAGTACCATAAATTATTATATATCATATTTGATCAAGATAGTTTGTGATTTTATTTTTTTACATGCTCGTAGGCCAACATAATTTTCAAATAACTAATTTAACTCTTTTACAAAGGCCTAGCAAGAAGTGTATTACAACTTTACAAATCAGGGCTGTATGCAAATAATTATTTGATTCAGTTTGAATTTGCGGCTATCGTTTGCCATTGAAAAAAATCTACAGACACATAGACAGACACACATACACACACACACACACACACACACACTTTTCGAAAAATGCCTTTTTTCATGTTTTGAGTGTAGTACAATCAGAATCTGCAATAATCTCGAAAACGATTTTTTTTTTGCCATCACCATACTTCCATTTCCTTAAGGAACATGGAAGTAAAATTATCTGGCACATTAGTATCTAATATTGTGAATATTATGGATGTCTGCCAATTTGTCCGAACAAAAAGTGATTAATATTGTACGTGTACTATAGTATTGGACATTAGGTAAAGTATTAATTTCAAAATTTTTCCGGTTTGGTTGTGTTCGGTAATGGCAGATCTCGTCTTCCTCAAGACTAAACGTTATAAACTGTAAAGTAATTAATGTAGTTCAATAACAAAACGTTTACTCTCGCAACAGAACGAATTATTTCATAGTATTCTAAATTCTCTGTATAGCAATAATTCCCTCTAAAACATTTTTCTGGTCCGAACATAATATTTGTGTCCAGATTTCGCTGAACAATTTGAATAGAGTTTTTTCGCGACTTCCATAACATTAAAGTTGTTTTTTGCATCCTAGGATCTAAAAGACCTTATATTTCCAATCTCTTTCTCGGAGCTTCCTTTCTCTCATGGGTGATGGTACGCCATCTTCCAAGTTTATCTTGACCTTCTCTTCTTCTTCGTTCTCAAGATGGGCCTTAACATTTTTTTGCCACCTTTCCTCCATCGCAGTTTCCATATGACCATCGTAGATTTTATGCTTCTATTGTACTGATTATTTATGTACATATAAACTAAACGTTCTCTGCCTAACTAAACTTAGGCCTAACGTAAACTGGCTAATTTCACATGCGGTCACGTAATTGCAATCTAGCGTCTCGTTAGAATTCCATTTCCACAGCTTTAAGTCACTCTTTTGCTTACTCCTAGTTTCCCAGACTTCCGCACCATCCGTAACCATATTTTCCACAATCGTCTCGTAACTTCTTACTTTAGCATCTTTTCTGTCCTCTTTGTTCTAAAGCACAGACTGTAATTGTCTAATCGGTTGCTTTCCTTGCCCTGTTCTCTTTCCGATCATTGCATCATTGATTTCTTTCTTATCAAAGATCACCCCCAGGTAGGTTGACAAACTTACACCTTTTACCCTTCTTCCTTGTTCGAGAAGCAAGTCTATTGCGTTGTCACCAACAATTATATACTCAGATATTCTTTGTTGATGGTTAACCCCCCGTTTCTTACATTCTTCGCTTAGCTTTCTCAGCACGTAGATGCCATCGTCGTCTTCTGCAATCACAACCTGACCATCGGCAAAATGTAGTGTGACCAATCAACTATGTCCAATTGGAATACCTATATTTTAACACTTACGTCTCCAAACCGTTAATCATGATGTAAGGTACACCTATGTTTTGAATAAAGTTCATGCAATTGTGCAGCCTTAACGTAAACTTTCTTTTTATTTAGTTTAATATAATTGAGGCTTCTTGATTTTGAGTATTTTCAAGTTTATTTTGAAGGCTCCACAAAATATCTTCCAATAATGTAGCCCTACGGATAGTTGATGAAGAAGCAAAATTCTGAATACTTTGGACGTGTTTTTCGAGGACAAAAATACGAAGTTCTACAACTCGTACGTCGGAAAAAATAGAAAACAGAAGATTGTCTGCGCGAAGAGCATAGGAAACCTGCCAGAACAGTATTCAATTGCACATCAACAGGCATGTTCAAGGGAGTTGCTTGAACGACCGGATAGCCATGACGACTGTCAAGCTACGCCGGGAGACTCCACCATAAGAACAATTTTCGTACCTGACTTAGTAATTTGCATAGGGCATTAAACTTTTAAAGTCCCTCTCTTCACATCCGTTACGTGTTAGTTTTATCACCCCGCAAAGCAAAAAAATTTAGCTTCTTCTTCTTCTTCTTCGTCTTCCGCTCTGTAGTAGGTGTAGACACCTGTTCCGGTTGCAGAAACCTTATATACATTGTGAATTTACATTGTAAATACTGTACTTATAAATATTTTAAGTTGAATTATAAATCAGACGCTCGTTTTCTGGTCCTTCCTACATTTGGACTTCCCTGTGGAGTATAAAATAATGCGGCGTTTGGTATAGTCCTTTCTTTTTCATACGAAGAACATGTTCCCTCCAAGTATTTTTATATTCAAATTATTTTTTAATGCGGATACATTAAGCTCTCATACATTGCAAAGCATATCTAATCGTGAGCACCTTTCGACCATTCTTAACAACCTCGTTTCTACCGCGGCGGTTTTGTTTACATCCGCCTTACAAAATGTATTCTGCTAACAACTGGGTAGAGCTATATACTTTGCCAATACAAAGTCTGCCGGGAAACGTATCACCATATATCGTGGAAAGATTCGCGTGTTTCCGAGACTCGACTCTTGACAAGTGGTAAAATAAAATTTTAAAAACGTTTCGCAACTGCTGTACTAAATTGAAAAACTGTTATTTGTACACGAAATTATATAATTATATATTGAATAGGAAATTAATTTCTCTTTACAAAGTTATAATGGTAAAACCGTAATGCACGCTTACGACAGTAGTTTTGCAAATCAAGTAAAACATTTTAAAACTAACCGCGGTCGGGAAAACGCGTATGTGTACGTGTATCAATATTAAATGTGTTCGTGAACACGTGTGTGCGCAACGTAACAGCATGCGACGTGCAACAATTTTCTGCGTCGTTCAGAGTACAAAAACAATTACGTTTACGGGGACTCGAACGCCCGGCGTTGACGAGTCACAGAGATTTGTGACAACAAATACAACACAACAAAAAAACGCTTTATAATTCAGAAAATATCTTTGAAAATTCTTGAAGACACATTAGGCCTATGCTGTGCGTGAACATATGAAAGTAATTTCAACCATTTTCCGTGGTGCAGAAAGTACAAAAATAATTTTCCCTACACGCGTTCAATATTCCGTGTCATACGAGCCGGGAACCCGTGTGTGTGTGTGTGGGGGGGGGTGCGTGTGTGTCCGTGTGTGTTGTGCGCCTCCACTCGGAGAATAAATGTCAGAAACAATTTCTACGTGTTTCTAACGTGCAACTGTACCGTACTACTACTACGGTGATCATTATACGGCGAACTGAGTGGAGGCATGTAAGGAATCAAGTCTCACTCAGGTCATTTTATCGATCTATCGCCATAACTTCCCTGTTTGTTCCTTTTCCCTCGTGTTGGCTTCCTTCCAGACCCATCCTCCTTTAGCCGTACTCCCCTCCCCTCCCCTCGCGCTCCCTTTCCCGCCGTTTGATATCTTCAATCCAGCCGCCACCCCGTCCCTCGCCTTCGTTGTCGTTCCCCTCCCCCACTCCTGCCACCTACTCTTCCTATGACATCACATGTGTTGGCAAACCGAAAAAAAAACTAACAGAAAAATCTGCTTCTACCAAAGCTACTACGTTTAGTACCTTACTTTCTAAAATAGATTTCCAGGAGAAGAAAATATATTTTCGATATTACGGTGACTGAAAGAGACACTTTTAGTCTACTTTCCTACCGGCCTGTGTGTGTGATTTCTCTCTCCGAGTGTAACATTATAAACAAAGCCATACTTTATTTCAGTATTAATACATGTAATGCATAAGTTATACGATGAATACAAATAATTAGGAATTACATATGGCCAGTCGGGAACCGACGAACAAAAAGTCCAGTATAGAAATACGGATGTCACAGCTTTTACAGTAGTATTCCTGGAACAAATGCGTTACAAGATTAACATATACGAAACAATGATAAAAATCAGCCCTGGTTATAAGGCTCAAACATGGACGATAAGATAAAATTATTTTTAAAATTTTGAAATTATTTATATGGACGGTATTAGAAGATTACTTGTTGATATGTCAAGGATGAATGAATTAGAAGTAAAGTATTAAGACAACGAATGAGTACAGAAGTAACAATATCAGCAGACACAGACAAAGATAAAAAAAGGATTAACTGGTTTGGCCATGTAGCAGATGAAAAGAAGAAGAGCGGCTTCTTAAACAAGTGTTATTACAGCAACACTAAAGAAGCATACAAACTGAAAGAGAGTTGGAACCTCTATAAAAGGGCAGCTATCAGTAGTAGAAACATATAAGGAACGAGTTTACAATACGTGAATACAATACGATTGGAGTTTAAATAACGAGTAAATGAGTTCGCCATAAGCCTTTTGACACTATTAATTATGAACAAATGAATTTTGTTAAGCGGACACGGCCGCCTTACACATACTATATACATCTTCTTCTTTGGTAAAACAGTCTTACAAGTGTCAAAATTAATGTCTCCATTTTTCTCTGCCCATTGCTTCTAACTATCTCGTAGTTTTGTCTATGTTCCACCACAGGTCGAATTACACTTAATTTGTACTATTGGTGTTAACCTAGGTGATGTCATATCCCAGACAGCGGAAGTGGAATAGGCTACTTGTTAAATTATAACGTCGTAGGCAAAAATGAAAAAAACAAATAAAACGGATGGATAACAAAAGATATGATTAAACAAGCTTTTAAATACAAAGTAAAAGGTACGCGTACATGGAATATGACTAAAGAAAGATCATCAGATACTTGAAGACAGAAGAGAGAAAGGTCAAAACTATACAACAAAGATTGTGATGATTAACAAAAGGTGGATATCAACCGACTAAAATGCTGTTTGTTTGATATATAGTTTGTTATCCTAATATCAAATGTTTCGTCTATTCTATGATGTGACATTCCCAGCAAGAAAGCTGAAACTGAAGTATTACTCTCGGCCACTCCGCCTGAGGACGCCACATCAAAGAATAGGCGAAACGTTTGGTCATCGTCATCATCTTCAGCAAGGATTAAACCGTAAATAGTTTGTCCCAATCCCAAGAAGATGGACTGGAGGTCACTCCAACGCTTCTTCAGGCGCCCCACACTTCTCCGTCCTATCGGAATATAATTCCATAGTTGTTTGGGAATGCGGCAGTCGTATTAACATATTCAGTTAATATGTTCCAATCATTTTAGCCGACATTGGGCGATCTATGAAATGTACTCGCAATATTCAGTGTCTGCCGTACATCGACAATTCTTTTGCGGTCTTGAAGAGTATACCCTGCCACGTGTCTGAGAAATCTCATTTCGGCCGGTTGAATACGACTGGCCTGGGATTTCATTAAAGTCCAATTCTCAGACCCCATAGAGATATGTGGAAAGAGACATCACCTTGTAGAACTTCAGGCGTGTTTCTTTACTCGTTAGAGTTCTCCACAGATAGTCCCTCACACATGCGGTTTCTTCACCACATCTCGTCTGTAATGTAAGACACTTTACAGCCCAGATATTCAAAATTACTGATCTGCTACAGAACAGTACCATCTACAACAATCTGTAAATGGATCAAGGGAATTTGTAGAGGTATTACTCCTTTGTACCGGGGACTAGGTACTGGTCCTCACAAAGTCCCAGAGTTGGAGGAGCCCTCAGCGTCTCTCCAGCCAAAACCTTGCTGCGCGGTGAAGTGTCACATCCTACAAGAGGTGACCCTGCGGATGCAGAACAGTGCGGACAGTGCTAGACCGTAAGACTGATAATGGAAGGCAGCAGCAGTAGCCACCAGTACCAAATTAAGGCGTACCGGAAATGATCCTAGACCGGCTTATCTTTGGAATATTACAGGCGTGAATCTAGTTGGATTTAGTCGGCTGTAACACTGCGTGCAGAGAAACCTGTTCCCTTTAGTCCGGTGAGACAGCCAGTTTGTGAGAAACAACTTAGACAGAAAATCGGGGTGGACGTAGTAGTAGTAAAAATAATTTGAGAAATGTAGGTCAACATTTAATGGACGGAAGAGAAGTTGAATATATCTTCCAATACAAATATCTGGGCACTCTAGTTAATGAGAATTCGAAACATAACACGAATTCCTATCCCGCCCCCACCCTATCACCTACCTCGCCGTCGTTTCATTGAGACGATAAAATCATTGCTAGCTAGCCTCTAACCTGTCTTTATCTATAACGGAAAATAGTTGTTATCTGTCAACTTTTTTCTCTGTTCCTATAAAACACCACAAGACCATAAAGGAAGAATAAAAGCGTTCGAAGTCACGTTGTGTGCGGAGTTCCTAAATATTTCCTAGACAGACCGTGTGCCATACTGCTAAAAAGGATTAGAGAAAACCTAATAAATTTATTTTTACTGTTAATGGAAGGGAACTAAATTTCCTTGAGTCCGTACCACAAGTTGTGACTATTGATTTCTTCATCCACAACAAAATACAAGACAAAAAGATCATTCATAGACGTCAAATCTCCTAGCTGAGAAACTACTTAGACGATACACGAATGGATCTACATTCACTGCACCTTTTTGAAATAGGCCTACTAAAGCAGCCACAATGAACATCAGTCTCCAAACATTATGTTACAACGCCTTTCAAAAAGAAGAGAAAGTTACGTTTTTTTAAATGGCAATGAAGTTGCATTCACAGACTTAATGACTGTTTTCCTACCGCCCATTGTTTACGTTAGTTGCAGCAGTAGCACTGGCAGAGGCAGTGTGGTGGTTTTCTTCAGAGTAGGTCTATGCCACTTGAAAAGAATTCTAAGAAAAATCTTTCGACCAGTGAAGAAGCTGAAGAATGGCGCATACGGAACAACACGGATTTTGAGGAATTAGTGACGTTCATGAAGTCTATAAGGATCAGCTGGTTGGGACATGTGATGCATATGGAGGATGACAGAATGCCCAAACCAATTCTTAGAGGGACAATAGACAGGTAAAGAAGGAAAGGAAGACCTAGAATAAGGTGGCTGCAGGACGTTTAAGAGGACGGCTACCTCAGGAGGATGGGTATCGAGGATTGGAGACGGAGACTGGAGGGCCGAGGTGTTTGGAGGCGACTAGTCGTGGAGGTCAAGGCTCATTGTGGGCTGTAGCGCCAGAGGAACTGAACTAGGCCTATGCCTCGCGCCACAGTCCGCCTTTAGGTAGGATGTCCCACAATGCACCGTCCAAAAGGGGCATACTGAAAGATTGACACGTGAATGCCGACCAATGGTCGACTTTATTCTTGGATTATATTTTCGAATTGGACAGTGGAAAGGAAGGCGGTCCATAGTGTCCGAATGAGGGCCTTCTGGCAGGCCTTCATCTTCTTCTGCTGGAAGTAATTCAAGTTTGTTTTCTGTTTGGTTCTGTATAACATCTACAAGCTTGCATTTGCATAAGAGTTCAAAGTTTCAGAAAACCTTGAAGACAACCTCCTGGATCATGTGGAACTTTGCGACGAAAGCCTTCTAATGACAAATGGCACAATTCTGCACCAGTTATTTTCCAGTCGACTGATTTAAAGCAAATTATGTTAAATTGTCGAACTGCCCAAAGCAGACAGTGACGAACATGTGGTATTTTCCAGTCATTTGGATCGTCTGAAATATTTAGACGTAGGCTACCTGATTCGTCTTGAAATGACTGTGAACAGTCCACCTCACACAACGTAAAGCAAAACAATTTTATTGGATGGAAATGATGTTACAGGAAGTATAAATGCTCCAACAAGAAATTAAAGACGAAGAAAGCCCAGATCGACACGTACTTGTGTGTGAGATATATATATATATATATATATATATATATATATATATATATATAGAGAGAGAGAGAGAGAGAGATGGGACGATGCGAAGGCTGGCAAAGAAGAAACAAGAGTGGAAGAAACTTTTGCATGAGTAAAGTCTAGTTATTTAGTACTCTGCAGCATATTCTGGTAATAAGGACTTGGGACCTCTTCGCAAAACACACACACACAGAACAGAAACGTGTCTTAGATTTAATTCTCTATAATATATAAATTCAACACCAAATTGACTTCATTACAAGAACCCTATAATTAATGTCACAAAATTATACATTATATCAAACCAATGCTGTGATATATTGGTTTGGTAAAGTTAACGATGTTTTCTAGATGATCAGTATAGGGACAGCAGTGGCAGCAGCAGCAGTGGTGGCCTGTTATTACGGGTAGTATATCATCGTTTTCACTGCCGCTTCTGATCACACACCACTACCACACTACCACACTACCACGACTAGTATAGACCGACCGCCGACGACGAGTAGTCCGCCACCATCTTTACTGATACAGCGGACCGACCCGACCCCTCGTCCACCCATCCCCTAACTACATCTCTTTCCTTATCTTGTACGGTACGCGCTGAAAATGGCTGTAAAGTCGCCACCCACCCTTCCGATACGTACACTCAACCCCCAACGACGTACACGTTTTCTCCGATACTACTCAAGAAAAAAAAAAAATTACTCGATTTTTTCCTTCAATCTGTTCACATCTAAATACTGTAAGTTATAACACAGTATAATACAATATTGTACTTCAATGTCGGTGGAAGGATTGGAGTATTAAAGAAAAATATTATTTAGTGGACGAACTCACATATTCACCGTGGGCGGCGGCGGCGGCGGCGGCGGCGGCGGCGGCGGCGGCGGCGGTGGTGTTGTTGTTGATGATGATGATGATGATGATGATGATGATGATGATGATGACGATGATGATGACGACGACGACGACGACGACTACGACTACGATGACGATGACGACGACGATGACGACGATGATGATGATGTGTTCTCACAAATGAACCTTGTGTTCTTACATGCATCAACCATTTGCATGCATAATATGTACTCTCCGATTTCGTCACAGACACAAAGAATGCGTGTATCTTCAGTTAATATTTATTTTTCTTGCTCCAATCCCCGTTTCGCAGCCTATAACATACCTTGAAAATGTCGTTTTACGCGAAAAATCTTATCTTTCAACTACCAAATATTTTAATTCATATTTCATATATACCATTGGGGTATGGACCAATAAGAAATGTTAATGGCACGTGGAGGATCCAGATGAATCATGAACTCGACCAAATTAAAGTATAAAAGGAGCTGACGTAGTAAGATATCGCACGGACCCGAAAGCAGTTGGTTTTATGGCTTTAGGCCTACCTTATTAACCTTTTCGGCATATCTCTCTCTCTCTCTCTCTCTCTCTCTCTCACGGATACATAACTCCTGGCAAAATACTGACAAGACAGAAGAGAATGAAGACTAGAAGAATCCAGAAGGCGGAAACCTCTATAATACGTATAATGCCGTCATTGCAGCAGCGGGATACAGTTTACCAAGAGCTGCACCATAATATGGAGTGTGGTTATAAAGTATCAAAGAACGGAACAGATGTTGGCCTGCGTAATGGACTGAACATCCCCACTATCGCCACACACCTTAAATCTGGTGTAATTTTATACCTTTAGTGTTACAGATAAAATTAAGCAAAAAATTGTATTTATATGTTGATACGATACAGAGAAGACAAAGATACGATACAAACAAAAGTAAAACGAAAAACGCAGCAGACAATTCAATAGCTAGCATTTAATTCAATAACTCTCAATCTTCGTTAGGTCATTAAATTTTATTGGTTTTTTTAGAAGCTGGACTTTGTGCGGTGTGCGCGCGCTCGCGCGTGTCTGACGAGAAAAAGAGCTGAATGATAGAAAAAGACAAATAGAGAGCGATCGAGTAGGGGGGGTATCATATTCTTTCATCTATTCTCTTCTCTCCCCTTTCTGCGTAAGTTTATGTATATTCACTTGCAGTTGTTAGTCCTTCCTCTACACCACACGCGTTTACGAGAACGTTCTCCACACGCGCGCATACACCCGCACACACATTGCGTATACAGTCCATAAAATTTAATTGCCCCAAATAAAGTCGTGGGATTGAGAAGGAACTGTTTAAATAAAAGCTAATCGTATTTAAGAATAAAAGATGGGTCAATCCATTTCAGATCACCCAGGTTGGTGTTGCTCAGCATTTTAAACATTAAACATTTTTTGAAAACTGGTTAAAAATTTTTTTTGAAAATATAGTTTTTCTGGCGGCCACTTTTTATCAGCGACGTAGTACAGTATATTTTTAGCGAAAAACATGTTTTACGTAAAATCTCGTAACTTCTTTAGTTTGAAAATATCAAGACAAATAAAAATCCAAAATGTTTAGCACGAATTGGTTTATATTTTAGACTCTCACTAATTCTTTTGTCCTAAGTTGTAAGGATCTTGGACCAACAAAATTAAAAAAGAAAATGGATAAGAAAATTTAAGAACTAAATTTTCCATATGAATAAAGAATCTTCTATATTATTCTTTATGAAGGAAACGAGACCCACCTTAAGTATTTTTTTTCTTGGACAGGCCCCTACAATGAATAAATTTGACTCTAATTTAAATTTGTTGTGCCCCACGTTCATTGGGAGCCAATTTATACAATGAACAAATTATGCTAATTTATGGAATCTAATTATGTAATTATCCAATTATGTTAATTTATGTCAGATTAATTTAAATCACGTAATATATTAATTACTTTGATGTGATTGACTGTGTTCATTAACGATTAGCATAATTACTGCATTGAGACTCTTATAGTTGTATAAAAATGATATAGGAAAATTTACTACAAATAATTCAATTGACGTTAGTGTTTGTTACAAGGTAAAATGACAATAATGAACGCATAAATACTTAGCAAATAAATACTTATTTATTAACATTATTCAAATAAAGAAAACTTCCGATATATGGGTATAAATTATGCCCTGTAAATATATTCATAAAAGAAAACATATATATAAGAATACAAATTACAATATGAATTCATTAAGTCGTTCGCTGAAAAAACACACATATATATATATATAACACAATGAATATACATAAACATAGACAATCAATATATTAATCTTACACTAATGCGTTCATTTTGCCTCAGATGAGTAGCTTTATATATTTAATGTTATCATTACATTGATATAATTCCTCAAAGTGTGGTTTCTTTGAAAAGAGTCAGGACAGTAGAGTTATTATAACAGTAATAACATGAAGATTTACTTGTGATAGTGGTTTATCCAAAAACTCCATCGGTGAAAGTCCTTTCCACTGATGATCCAAATAAGTAAAGGTTGCGTAGATTTGATGCTTGTCATCACTTAGCACTCGCGGATAAGATTCACTCGCGGCGTGTGTGTGTCCTCCGTTGGTGTCGGCCGTTAATATGAAAGTCTATAAAGTTTTTGTGTTGCATAAGTGCGTTCATTGTTAATGATCGTGTATAGATAACTGTCTACCGTCAAACTTCTTCGTGCGTCTATATACGTTAATTTATTGTGTTTAGTTTACATGACGTATTGTTTCATTAAAATATCGTGCTTGAATCTTAGCGGTATTATAACACTTCACACTGCGTTACCGCGATACACTTCCGTAACTCGGTAAAATATTGACGTAAAGTTTTGTGAGTCTGTTATTAAATGAAGACTGATTAACTGAATAACTTGTGAATAAATGGCTTAGTTATTAACAAGCGGTAGCTGAGTAAAAACTGAGTAACTGAAAGTTTTTAACAACTGAAGTATACTGCATGATTGAGTAAGTGCTAATACACTGAGACTGAATAACTTGTGAATAATTGAAAGTACTGTGTTAACCGACTAAAGTACTGCGTAACTGAGTTTTAGAAAAGACTGAGAGTTATAGTAAGACTGAGGCTCCGCGTGCCCTGTAAACCGTTTTTGTTAAGCTTCATTTACCATAATGCAATGTCCTGGCAAATACGCCTTTGGTCAATCACGATAGGTCAGATAATTCCTACCACTACGAAGAACTATGGTTCTCGACCCGTGATTCGCTGTTCTCGTTGCCCTCATGACGACAGTCCTCTCCACTCGCGTCCTGGGAAGATGCTAGACTCTGGTTGGTTATCGGACATCCCCTCAAGTACACGACGAAAGGGCTCCGTACCATTTCTTAGAATGTAGAGCAATCCCGCGCCTGTCCATCAAGCTTTTGTTCAAGTATGCTCCGAAGGTCTGATGTTATTCTCATGCGAACAATACGTAGCATTTCGTTATTGTTCGACTTCCCACGACCCTTTTTTGTCAATTAGCAGCTCCTTGCGTGTCGTCATCCCCAAGATGCCACTCCGGTCTCCCGTCATAATACTAGTTGTCATCCTTACGATGTTTTTATGCTGTGCACACTTCCTGGCTGCATTTACTTGGTGTACACTTCTTTGTCTTCATACGGGGTAAGATTCTCCTAAACCCTTTGTGTGAGTATCCTTTTCTTATTGGTGGCACGCTCCAAATTAACCTTACAGCGTGTGTTCGCTACAATTTCTCCGTATCTTTGCCACCGTACTGTATCCTTTGTTTAGTTTGTTGTGGGGCTGTAAATCTGAGTTGGACCGAGTCTGTCACAGTTGATCCTTACTTTCTATTGTAGCGTTGTGTCAGGCGTTCTCACATTGTTTCCTAGCAAGCGTCCAGTTGACATGTTGTTAAGTTGTCCCTTTATTTATTACTTCTGGCTTGGGTTGGGGTGACTCGACCTGTGTAACGCACTTTTTGATCAAAATTTATAAAATTAAAATTTTTGGTCATTACACCCCCCCAACGAGTTACTTGTATCTTGTAAACAGTGTCTCAATAGCGCGTATTTTTATGTGTTATTACAGTTTACTTTAATGGCATTAATTTCAGGATGTTATCACACTTTTTCGCCACTTTAAAGACAGTAGGCGTAATGTTGATTAGTCTTAACTTGTTTTTTCTTTTGCATGAAGCCGATTCGACCGGAACCCCCCCCCAAATGTCAAATTCTAGATACGCCACTGCCGCGAAAATAGGAAACTGTAAGAGAAATATTTAACCTAACAGGGGTTACTAAGTAATTTAACTTAAATTTTCTGTTTAGGTTTTTCAAGGTATTGTGTGCTCATATATTCGTACTCAGCGGGTTTTACAAGGTTTTGTCAGCTCATACCCCGTGTTTTTCACCGACTGGCAGCGGACTTTCCCAATTTTCTAAAGGGGTTATTCTTTTGTAAAAATTACATTATAAATTATATACAAGTAATAGAAATCTAAAGTAAATATAAATAATATTTGTAATAAAAATGTTAAGTAATAGTAATGTAATGTTAAGTTTAAATAATTATTTACAAAATTTTACTTATTTTTATTATTATTTAAAATATTCTATTTTTCTTACTAATAAAAGAAGATTATTATTATTATTATTATTATTATTATTATTATTATTATTATTATTATTATTATTATTATTATTTACTACTAAGTTTAGATCAATAATCATTAAAAGAAATACTCGCGAAAGCCAAATGAAGTTACTTATCAACCCCCCCCCCCCAAAAAAACATCACCATCTTACACCATACAACATACTGAAATAAATTTATAATACAGTAAAACATATCGAGTTGCAAGTCTTCGTCAAATAAATAACTTTACTACTTAACCCTTTGTCCATAATTAAAACTTGTCACCTGTAACTTGCGAATGTAATACGCGTATGTTGACACTGAAACAAGATAAAAGAGAAGCACTGCTTTCTTGATTCGCAATCTGTCTATTTACAAAATCTTATTATAAATCTAGGTCACTTACGGATATCCGTAGTACTGACTTTTAAAAATCTTAATATACAGTATCATATAGTGAGCAATTGTCATTACTTAATCTTGTGGGGCTTTGCTCGTGCTGTACGTAGAAACTATATCAAAGCTCCCAACGTCGTCGTCGTAGTAGTAGTCGTCTGAGCGTCGTGGACATATATTATTTGCGTCGCCTAGCAACCGAGCGATAAATTGTATCGAATCATATCGTGTTTTATTATAAAATTATTCGCCCACACTTTAGCAGCCCTCTATATAACATTTACCGCCATTCCTTGCCGACCAGCCAGACCTTTTTGTTTTTACTTTACTTGGGTTTTTCGTCTTTTACTGTACACGCAGAAAATCTTCACTAAGTCGGGCACAGGTTTTTTTTACGCCTATATATTTTTAATGTTTCTAATATTCTAATCCATCAACGACACTATATACACATATTTTGTCACACATAATCACCGCACTTTCTTTCGCTATTCTTGAAGTAAATTATTATATTATATAATATTAATTAAAAATCACTTTCTCAAAGAAATTACTTTTTTATTTTTCACAGCGGTTTCGGGGACCGGCAGTGTCTCCTTTTTCAGTGCTTGGCAAACTTTATATTGTTTATTCACAATAAAATGGTCAAGCACTGAGGCAGGGGGTTCTGTCGATCCCCGAAAGCGGTCTACAAAAAGAAAAAGTATGCACTTGAGAAAGTCCACACACACACACACACACACACACACACACACACACATACATGCAAAATATATACCATAAACTTAATGGTAAAGTGTTCAAAGGTTTTAGAGTTAATAAACTAATTTAAAAATCTAAAAAAATATTTTATCGACTTAATATTTTCATCACCAGCTGTAAAAGCAAAATTGATTTAGCCTACGTTTCCAAGAAACAAGAAATTATAATATAATAGGCATATAATATTTTTTAATTTTTTAATATTGTTATTATTATTTTATGCATAGGCCTATGCGTCTCTATAGAAGGTCTACAATATTTCTGACAATGTTTCAGTATTATTGTCACAATATATAATACAATAAATACAATATAATAATAAGTATGATTGTCACAATTATACAATATAATAATAAGTATTATTGTCACAATTATACAATATAGCCCTAATAATAAGTATGATTGTCACAATTATACAATATAATAATAAGTGTGATTGTCACAATTACACAATATAATAATAAGTATACCTATTATTGTCACAATTATACAAGTAGCGTATATAAAATAAGGATAAGGCAAGAACAAAAATCTGTGTCTGCCGGTCTGTCTGTCTGTCTGTCTGTCTGTCTGTCTGTCTCTCTCTCCCTCTCTCTCTCTCTCTCTCTCCCCTCTCTCTCTCTCTCTCTCTCTCTCTCTCTCTCTCTCTCTCTCTCTCTCTCTCTCTCTCTCATATTATGCAAACTGTTAAGATACTGTGAAGAGAAAAGTAAAATCAACGTGAAAGAATGTGGCAATAAAAATATACGTTTCAGCAAAGATAGTATTAATTTTGAATTATTCATTTTTAAAGCCGTAAAACAACAGTGACGGCTTTGAAATAATAATTATGCAATATGCCTGTATCCTTCTGTTTTATCACTCATCTGTCTGTGACTGAATACATGTGAACACGATAAAAGTAGAATGGTTCTAAGTGAACCGGCCAAGGGAATGTGATCGAACTGCGATTCTTCAGTTTTATAAACAATTTGCATTAACCTGAATTACGATTAGAAAAAAATTTATTAGAAACACATTAGAAAGCGTTACTTTAGTTCAGCGACGTGTCTGTTGCAAAATGTAGCAAAATTTATGTCCAACATGTTGTACTGTATCTGCCATAGTCTTCTAGAAATAATAATTCAAGAAATCATTACCTTCACTGTCAATTTCTTTAAAACCTTTCACGAACCTTATCAATGATCACTCGTGATACAATAACTGGTGTATTACAAATATTAGCAAAATCATAAACAATAGACTGAAAGTTATAACAGACGCAATTATCACAAGGGGATAATGCAGCTTAAGAAGGACATATTAATGCTGGTATAAGGATTAATGCAAACAATTTCCTAAAAAATCAGCTACTTGCACATGATCAAATTATAATACAATCCACAGAAAACTAACTACAAACAGCTGTTTACAATACAACTTTAACGAAAACGAAAGCATTTGCACTCTGCGGTAACTCCCGGTACGTTTCAAAATCTATTCATAGTCATATTCTTGAACAAGCATATTTAGGATATTATTACGGTAACTTACCTTTGAATATCAAATTAAGAAAGTACAGCTGTGCTGGTTTGGACACGTTCCGAGGATGGAAGGGGACAGACGTCCAAAACAACAGTATGAGACAAGAATTGCTGGAAGAAGACCCAGGGGCCGGAGAAGAGTGACTTGTGAGGTCTTCTCTACAAGGGTTGGGAGTGCAGTGGAATGAAGCCAAGGCCCTGGATATACAGAGACCAGGGTGGCGACGGTGGCCTTTGGTCAACCTCTACACCTTGCGGTAGAAGGGGATTGGAATAAGAAGAAGATTACGGTAACTTATGGTAAAGATACAGATGTAGAAATTGTTACACAGGTATCAAACAATATATGTGGAACTATAAGGTGAAGTTTAAAGAATAACATCGGAAAGTGTACTCAGTTAAAGTTTTGTGCAAAGTTACGGTTGTTCCCATATTCAGAAGTAAAGATCGAAAACATGAGTAATAAAAATAAAAAGGATTACACCATAACCCAAGTTGCTGAAATAAAGTTTTCTGAACGCCGTTAAAGATCGGCATAGAATAAACTATAGAATACAAAACGAAAGTATTTAAGAGGAAGGTGGCATTTTTCAATTATTAAATAAAAATCTATATATTTAGAGAAGAGTCGATAGATCATATAAATAGCGTGAACGAGAAGAAGCTTTCACAAAATATAATTAAGCATAAACTCAAAGGTAGAAGTGGAATAGGAAGATATTTTAAAAGACAGAAATCAAATGAAGCCAGGATAAGCGATGGGATGGCCTAATCTCGAAGTGAAACGAAGACAATTTTTTTTAATTTACCTCTTTAATACGCTTTTGATGGAGTCTACAGTCAATGTAGTACAGACTATCTTACTTAGCCACTTGATGAAGGACAACGTGATTAGCACGATACCTACATCAACTATGTTCTATAGCCAATTAAGTTAGATGACCACTAGACGCCGTAAAAAATATACATCCTAAGACGGTTTCGAACCCACTATTTTGAAACGGACGCCGTGACCACTGGGGTTACCCAGACTCATCCGTTACAAATTTTTGTTTCCAAATATTCATAACAATTAAACAAATAATGATTATTATCCACCGTTTTTTGTCAACATAAAGTCAAAACGACCTTTCGTTCATGGCACAGGAGGAGAGCCACATACAAAAACCTTGCACTCAATTAGGCACAGCGTCTAGACAGCGATTGGGTTTACACCTCAGCTAAACGTAGCAGACACAGTAGCGGAATCCCTCAATCATTTATTTAACGATAACAAGTACGGTTTAGCCTCTCAGTGTGTGTGTGTGTGTGTGTGGGGGGGGGGGCTTTACGTTTACGACTGTACATAACATCTGCTACTGATGTCTCATAACGATCTCAGAGCACACTTGTGCACCGTTACAGCCCACTATAATTGACACCATGAATATAAAACACACACTACACACAACATTATCATTCTATAAAAACGTATTAAGAAAATATTCAATTTATTTTCCGCAACTATTTAGAAAAAATTTGTTTATAGTTCGATTTTACTTCAGTCGTATACTAGTGGTTACTTGATTTGTAATTGTTGGTCTCTGTCTGTCTGTCTGTCTGTCTGTCTGTCTCTCTCTCTCTCTCTCTCTCTCTCTCTCTCTCTCTCTCTCTCTCTCTCTCTCTCTCTCTCTCTCTCTCTCTCTCTCTCTCTCTCTCTCTCTTCCGTTATCTATTTATCTATCTACATACCTGTCTACCTTTCTGTCTGTCTATCCATCTAACGATCTCGACTCACACACAAATTTTTAAAAGTTTTGCATTTTAACTCTGACATTCCGGATTACACTTATACAGGACTACAGCACTTCTGGTTAATAGATTATAAAATAAACATATTCCGTATACGACTTCAAATTTTCAAACTGAACTGTAGAACCGCGGTTTAACTTTTATTCTTCTCTCAGACGTTTGACAGGCAGAATCTTCACTCTCGGTGCTGTCAAATGACCCCACCATTCATCTTCGTCTGGCCACAGAATGTCAATCGAAGCTGACAACGACCTAGTTAGCATCGATACTGAAGACACGTACTGTCTCGTTACTGTTCTCGTTGTTTATTTTATACAAAATCTTCGGTATGTTATACTAACCTGTAATTTTATTCAATATTACAACGTAGTTCGTTACAATTACTAATTATCCTGTGCCTGCTAAAATGATATAGAATTAAGTTTAGCATAAGGATACAAGTAAATTTATTGGAAAATAGAATTCCTTGTTTTTGTTCCAGGTCTGTACCCGCCTCTTCCGGTGGCGACGCCGTGTATCAAAGCCATCAGTCCGAGCGAAGGATGGACGAGCGGAGGATCCACTGTCATCATAATCGGAGACAATTTCTTCGACGGCTTACAAGTGGTCTTTGGAACGATGCTCGTCTGGAGTGAGGTAGGTCGAACTACTTTTAAACAAGGCATGGACTTGCCTTAATTTTCTTTTCAATTTCATATTAAAACTAGTTATAAAGACTAACCATTAATTTGTTTCTTAAATTAATAGTTAATTTAACTACAGAACACATGAGGAAAAGATGACGAGCCACGAAAATGGGATAGTGGAGGAGGTACTGAAGGATACATTGCAGGATAGAGTTAAAAATCCAGAAATAAGAGATAGAATGAATATATGTACCAGTATAAATGACACAACTGATGTAAAAAGATTAAAATGGGACGGGCATGTTTGCCGTATGGGCAATGATAGATGGCCAATGAAATTATTAGAATGAACTCTCCTGAAAGAAGAAAAAGAGGGAAGCAACGAAAGACTTGGACGGAAGGCATGTGGAATGCAATGGTGTAGAGAAATCTGAAGGCTGACGATTAGAAAGATCGTAAAGTATGGAAGCTAGGATGCAAAACTGGCTTAAATGTAGCAGCCTTAAAACGGCACAAGTGTAGCAGAAATAAAAAATCGTATAGGTCAAGGGAACAAATGACGATATAGTTACATTCTTCTTTATGGAGCAATCAACTAAGACCCGAAACAAAAATCAAAATATATAACACAATAATGAAAAGTATTTTAACATATGGGGCTGAAGTGTAAGAAACAACAGAACATATGAGGAAAAGATTACGAGCCGTGAAAATGGGATACTGGAGAAGGTGTTGTAGGTTTACATTGCAAAATAGGATTTAAAATAAAGAAACAAGAGAAAGAATGATTAAGTGTACCTGTACAAATGACACAACGGATGCAACAAGATTAAGCTGGCACGGGCATCTGTGTTGTATGATAGATGCCCAGTGAAATTACTAAAATGGAGATTCCTGAAAGAAGAATAAGAGGGAGGCCACGAAAGAAATGCAATGATCAGAGGAATTTGAAGGAGAAGGATTGGAAATATCGTAAAGTTTGGGAGCTATGATGCGAAAAACGACTTTAAATGTTATTTGTAAATCGCTATATATCGATTTAATGGCATTCACTGTTCATCCAATGGCATTCTAAAGTCGTTACATCTAATATACTATACACAAATACACTATACTGTGCACTACACTACACACTGAACACTACGTCAGTTTGAAAGGCTCTGTTCTCTTCAACATTCCGTATTGTTTCCAGTGTCAAGCAATCAGACAGCCTCGACATTGGACATACATGCCAGCGAGCGTCATGATTGGGAGCAAATCGTTTTATTTTCGAAAATCCCATAATCACGATGCAGATCGCTATTAATATGTACCATAGAGCGTCGGCCACATTCCGTAGATTTTGTTTTTCGAAGGGTCGAAGGTCCTTTTAATGTCTCGGTTTGAATTTTTTTGCACAGCGTCGAAGAATAAGTAAATTACATTCATTTCATTTATGGAACACTTTAATCGTAAAACGTTTTATGACAGGTTATAAATAAGTTTATGTGTGTGTACCACACATTTTATGTTTTCTTTAGGCAATCAAAAACAAAGTGCATTATTATAAGCTAAAATAATCGTTAGTCGTTAATTGGAATCTTTCGAAATGTGGCTTTACCGTAGAATACTGAGGATTTCATGGACAGCACATATAACTAATGTTGAAGTTCTTAGAAAGATGAAGAAAGAAAGGGAAGTTATTAACACATTGAAGATAAGAAACCTTCAGTACCTGGGACATCTTATGAGAAATGAACAGAGATTGTACTTATTGCAGTCCATACTACAGGGAAAAATACTTGGAAAGAGAGGAGTTGGGCGGCCGAGAATCTCATGGCTGAGAAATTTAAGGACCTGGTTTGGCATAAATACAACTGACTTATTCCGTGCAGCAGTACAGAAAGTTAAAACTAATCTGTATGATAATCCAACATCCGAAACGGATAGAAACTATCAAAAGAAGAAACTAATCGTTAGTTTACTTTATTAGCACTCTGACACCACACACGATCTTTGCTTAAAATTTAAACCACTTTCCCACCGCTACTTATTTTATTTACTACAAAGGACACTTGAATATACTGGAAAATGTATCGTTTTCAAAGCTTATCATTCACAAATCATATATCTTTCTTTACACTAACACTCCTCCCCCTTAAGTTGCTCTAAACTTCGCGTTGTTGGTTCTAAACAGGAAAACAAGAAATCAAAATAGAAACTAAGATAAAATTGTTATGTCAATTTTGAGAATAAAATGTCGCTCGCGAGACACGGGTTTTCAGTAAAATCAAACAAGAAATCAAATTACAAGCTTTAGAGATAAAGTGCCTGAGAAGACTCGTGTAAGGACTACAAGGAAAACTGACCGAATAACGTATAAGTTACATAAATTAGAGAGATGCAACATAAACTTGAATTTATAAAGGGACGGCAATTTAGGCGGCGGTTACATTGCATCAGAATTCGTAAGAAAATGTGGTCGTACGAAATCGTGAGAGTTCGTGCGAATTCGTCGAAAGTGAACAAACCCTTTGTTGTTCATAGACGCGGTTAATTTGCTTCCGACCTCTGCATACAAATACTCACGAATTCGTATGTCTAGTCGTATGCGACCAAAATAATTTGTTTTTCATCAGTTTTCGTACGAAATTTGCCGTCTCTGGAAGTCCAGGAATGTGTCTATTTCAGAAGATTCGCCTCGACAGTCTCCAAAATGTAATCGAATGTAGAGCGTGTCATTCGGGTATATTCAAAGAACTTTTAATCATTTCTTCTAAGCTCTTCATACGATCTTCCAGATTCCCCATTCTTACTTCTCGATTCAAAATATTGTTGAACTCACTCACGTCTTTTCAACCTTTCCACTTCAAGAAAACTTATGGCAGGAGAGTCCAAAAAGAAATCTAGTTCAGCTGGATCCACCTCTCCTTCTATTCCACTCAACACTCGTATGATTTCGGAAAGAAATTGTTTCCACGCTATTCTTACGATTTCGTACGAACCGTTACTCGCGATTTCTCACGAATTCGCACGACCACAAATTCTGATGCAATGTAACCGCAGCATGCCTGTACGACACATACAGCACATTTGAGCTGAGAAAAAAGAAAAGTGTTATAAACGTGGTAGCAAGAATACTGGAAAGAAAAGGGATAACAGAGGTGACGCGAAGTGACTGGCAGAGAACAAAAAATAGTGAGAAATATTTGTCTAAAAGTAAAACATTATTAAAATATATCTTACACTATTATATGCTTATATGGTATCAGGATAACAGTTTTGTTTTGTGTGTGTGCGCGCGCGCGTGCGTTTGTGAAATCAGCTATGAATAATAATTATCGATCAGGTTGTCGGAAACCAACCATTCCCATTTAGAAACATTAACCAGTATCAGATTTAACAATCTGCAAAACAATTGTTTATTTTTGGAAATTAAACTACGATATTCAACAACAAAAATGTAAAAATCGGGGTGTAAAGTATTAAAGTAAGTATGGAAATAAAGCACACAATCGTATGTACTTGTTACGTGTAATGCATTAAATGAATTTACATTCGTGTGATGTATTTAGTAATTATTTAAAATACAATAAGCGTGTATTACCTTTTGAAATGATTATCTAGCACTCTGTCTTTCCAGTCGCCGTAAATATTCTATATAATGATGACACAAATAATAAGACGCACAAAATTTAATATGATTTAATAAAAGTTTTATATTTACAACGGCAGAACGACTCGTTAGTTAGACAAACTACGAACATGAAAATGGACGCAATTCTTTGTCTGAACAAACACAACTACCAACTGATTTCACTAAATGTACAAGATATTGCCAACCGACGCGTATCGCTAATCTGACATGGCTTCGATTCTATGTACAGAACAAAGACCGTAAAACACGATATCGTTTTTTATACATTATTTAAATGAGGATAGTCACAATTTTAGCTACTGAAGTTGTAGTGAATTGATGTTTTATGCAAATGGTAATATATTGTTTTAGATAATTCATGTTTTTGTAATGATTCCGATCCATTTGATTTAAATTAACCGTGATTGTTACATTAAAACTGTTTTATGTTACATACATTCAGATATATTTTTTAGGTTACATACAGACATAAGAAACTACAAAATTGTTCACTACATAAAACAGTGGTTAAAAATACTCGAACAAATAATGTGTAGGCTATGTGGTTTTTTAAAATAACAGTGTTGTTTCTATTTGTCTTAGTACTGAGTATCACGTGCAGAAACGTCAAGTAAAGAATTTTAAATAGTGTAATTCTGTTTTCTTCGCAGCTTTCGTCTATTCGTTGCTAGATATTCATAATACTTTGTCCCTTCGTCATGGCATGATTCTTATTATGTCATACGACCATTTTCTTATAACTCTGTTCTTGCGATCTTTACAATTTTGCATTAAAACAAACATTTTAGAATTAAAATTGATACATAAGCCAAATTATCATATAAATAAGGTATCCCAGTTATAACTATATTTATTGCATACAGTACACAATTACCAGTTTCCCAAGAATTGCTAAACTGTTAAGTTTCTACATCTGTATACCAAAATTAAGGTATTTAATGTCACTTAACAATAATTAACCTTAGCTTAGTAGGAACGTGAATTAATAAATGACGAACGGTTTTCTGACGTTCGACCATTAACTAAACACAATTTCAAAACATTTGTATTGACATTTCGACAAAATTTACGCGTACTGTCATCGTCATGACCTGTAGGCTATATAAAGAATACAGAAATTAATAGGCCTACATGTATAATATAATAAGTGGTGCACATATAACATTTAACATAATAACAGCATGATTTTTGTATTTCACTTATATTGACATCATCTACTGTTAAATTCCAAGTTTCTGCTCAGCAGAAAAACGTTCTCTTATTGTTTATTACATTTTACACCATACCATTTAGCGTCTTTATTATATACATGGCTTTGCTAGATTGCGAATCTTTTTAGTTTCCTTTCCTTCGTTATTAAGTATTGATCACAGGTGAGATGATAGTGTGAATAATGAAAAGATCATGCGAAGATTTGGAGAAACATGCGAAGTCTGTGATGGAACATCGCTGAGAGAAGAGAGAGAGACTTATAGGATATCGTTTTAACACACACGTAGGGTCGGTACAAACAGTGGTTGAAGAGACCCTGCAGGGGAAAATTTCAGAGGAAGACAAAGATTGGATTATACGAAAAAACCTGCTCTGGGTGTGGGATGTTGAAGCTGTTGCAGAGGAGGAGGTTGGCAAAGAAGCGAAGGAGTTCACAGATGATAAACGAGACTAGTCTGCTTCTTGAAACCAAGCTATAAACTGAAGACTAAAGAGAGAGATCAAGCAGCCTTGTCGCTTCCTCATTAACGTCACTGGATACGGCCTCGACCAAGTCGTTTGTTTTCGTTAATAACAGCGCCTACTTTTAAATCACGGTTGAAATCACTATTTCGAACATGACGTGGCGCAATGACCATGATTGGGAAATCTTTATTCTGAAAATGTTGAATAACCTCAGTACTCTTTGGTTACACGATTTCAAAGCTAGATGCCCACAGGCCGAATGCATTTCACGGATTGTTTATGGTTCTAACTAATTACGTAATGCCAACATCAGTGAGTCCTGTCATCATCGCCATCATCTTCAGCAAGGATTAAATAAAATTGGTTTGTTCCGGTCCCACTGGAGCTAATTCGATTACGTAGGCTTGGACGGCCGGTGCCAACGTTATTAATATGTTGTTAGGCCGCGGTCGGTTGCTAACATAGTCCATATTGCGACATTAGCCGTCTAACGTTCGCTTCCACCCACCGGGTATCTTCTTCAGAGCCGTTGCGAAACGACCGAGAACACGTGCGGCAGACGTAAGCCGAACAATACCCGAGTCTTTCTCGCGAATAAGACTGGAGCCAGTTACTACAACGCTTCTTCGGACGCTCCACACCTCTCCGTCCTTTCGGCATATAATTCAATACTTGTTTGGGAATACAGCAGGTAAAGATTCGGTTAAGATGTTCATTTTAGCAGATATTGGGCAATCCTATCGAGTATACTCATAATATTCAGCTCCTGCCGCACATCGACATTTCTTTTGCGACCATATCTTGCCACGTGCCTGAGAAATCTCATTTCGGCCGCTTGAATACGACTGGCGCCGGATCTCGTTAAAGTCCAATTGTCAGACCCGTAGTGAAGTGTGGGGAGGGCCAGCACCTTGTAGAACTTCAGGCGTGTTTCTTTAGGCCTACTTGTTGACTTTAGAGTTTCCCTGATGGTCCCACACATATCGTCGGACTTGTGCAGCTTCTTCACCACGTCATTCTTTGTAATGTAAGACACATTATAGCCCAGATATTCACAATTATTGACCTGCTCTAGAACAATACCATCTACAACAATTTTTGGTCTATGGGATCAGCTTCGTGAAAAGCCATCATCTTGGCCTTAAATGTGGAAATCTGTAATCCGAAATCGTTGCAGATTCGACTTAATGAGGAAAGCCATCTGCAATCCCCTTTCCGCGTTCCACCTAACCGTTTCAGTAACTGACTTACTTCGCTTTCCGACTGAGTCCTGTCATTAACTTAATTTATTCTAATAGAATTTCCTATCTTGAAATGAACGACTTGCTTCCGTTACATAAAACAGAGATGTAATCCGCCAATTACGGAGATAATAGTAAGTATGCTGTTTATGAGCTACATGGAACATACAATTGACTGCGGTTATTAAGCCATCGGCGGTTAAGTAAAACCGAATATTAAATGGAAACTGCAAGATCCCGCCAAATCACTGGAAGCCTGTATGATATAATACAACGGTTATTAAGTAACAAAGACTAGTTTCCGGTGAGATCCATCCGGCTTTTCGTGAAGATTTTAAGTATGTTTTAGTTTCCTTAGTAAAGGTTACCAACCTCTAGCTAAGTAGTTAGGTGGTGGGGCTGCCACCTTCAGGTATCCTAACAGGCCTGTTACCTGTTAGCGTTGTCTCCCCTAGCCGAAGGTTCCAGTTTTAATACGCTGGAAACTCGCCTTTCAGCCTCTTCTGACAGTTACATAACGCACATCCACTGTACGCCATGCTTTCCAGGGGCCACGCCGCTTTCGCCTTCGGAGACGTGGAAGTAGGCTTTGCTGGCAGAGCTGACTTGATTTCTCAAGTTCCGACTTTTGATAATAAGAAACAGACCTCAAGGAAGACGAAATATAAGTAGACCAAGGAGGAGGAGGCTTTAGTTAAGGCGGAACAGGCTGTAAGCCTATACCTTGACGTAGAGAAGAAGAAGAAGAAGAAGAAGAAGAAGAAGAAGATGAAGAAGAAGAAGAAGATTAAGTAACAAAACTGCGATTATTAAGCTACTTTTTGCTTTGAAAACTAATATTTTTAGGTTTATAAATGTTGGCATACAAAGGGTTAGCAAACTTACTACACATTGTCAAATGCGTAACGTGTAAACGAATTTAATTAGAACCTCTATTCCACTTTATTTTATAGTACGAATGACAAATAACTGACGGAAGAAGACATTGTGACACATATCACATATCAGAAACGGGCAAACAAAATGTGCGATAAACAGTATGAGAGTCAGGAGGCGACGAACCATCACCGACCCTCATTTAGGACCGGTCTGCTAACGTCTGCTAACAATTTTCAGTGGTGTGTCTATAATTTGGCCTCGGGGGGGGGGGGGGGGGTCCGGTCTAGTCGGGTTCATACAAAAGAAATAACAAGTTATGACTACTCAACATTACTATCTTTAAAGTGATTGAAAAACGTGTGATTATATCCTGAAACCATCCCATTAAAGTAAACGGCAATAACACAATAAAAATACGCGTTATGAAATATTTTTTAGAAGATATCTACTGACTAACTTGACTTTCCTAAGTTTCATATTTCAAACGTAGGCCTACAAGTATACCTAAATGCTGTGACTAAACCTTTTTGTATATTTAAGAAAGAGTTACTACTATATTAGCACAGCTGTATAAAATAATAAAATAGACCAAAATTTAAAGAGATTAACAAAATTCGTCAACTTTTTCGCCCCTCTGGGGGGGGGTGTCCGGTCCCGTTCGTCCCCTCCCCCCGTAAATTCGCCTCTGACAATGTTCTTCCGAAATGCTGGCGAAGAAAGGGCCTGGTGAAAGCTTGAACAGGTTGACAGAATATTGAGCTCCGAATTTTCTAATAAACAAAAGCAGATAAAATTCACTGAATTTTCTTTAAAACATTTTGATGATTTTTTTAAATTAATTAAGAATACTTTAGAACGTAATATATTTTCATAAATAGTCTGTGTTACATACTTATCAATACATTATATCGTATGTGTGACTGCAATACGGTAATAGACCTACCGTGTACTTAAACTTAAACTTTGCTTCATACGTAACTTCGGCTAACAAACTGTCACAATAAGGTTTCATGAAATTACAGTTAAATTTGAAATGGCTAAATAATTACATCGCGCTCAACAAATCTCGATCGAACTGTCAGAAGTTAAAAAGCTATTTCAGAAATTCAAATAATAGAACTTAAAAATTTATAACAATACAAAACGTGAATAAATAAATCTGTTTTAAGCGTACTGAATTATATATGGAAAGGGGAAACGTATTCCACACGTAACAATCAGCGTGGCTACAGAAGTTGCGGAAATCGTCACTCGGGTTGTTCAGGACAACTCGAGCGCTATCTATGAGCGAAATACGTAACTCACTGTAAATTTAAACATTTATTTTAAAAGTTACTTCAGTCCATGTTGATAGTCAATAAAGTAATAAACCCCGTAAACTTCAAAAAATTATCACTCTATCTGTAATTAACGATTCTCTATTAAATAAATTTTTGTTTATAGTGGACATATTGGACTGACTAAGTCGCTTAAATCTTTCTATAATTAGCAAGAAATTGGACAATAGTTCAATAACATCGTAAGACAATGTACTGTTTAGTTTAACGTACTTTTAACAATTTAAGATAAATCGAGTTTTTACTCCAAGACTTTCTCAGTTGTATCCTCATCAGTTCTCATAATTTCTCTAATCCATTCGTTCCTTACTCTCCAGTCTGGATATTCACACTGCCCTCCTTAACAAATCCATTGGTCTTACCATCAGCCTATTTTTCTAGGCATCAGGAAATGCTAAATTTCCATCCATAGAAATTTTGCATCCGTACAAAGCTACGTTTACAGGATCATTATATGTAAACATTCACTTATAGCCCTATAATTTCCGCAATGCTTCTGACCCAAATTATAGCGTTGAGGACAGCGACCAGCGTCCGTTCTTGATTTACCCGTTCATCGACCTCTATTCTGCGACTATAGTCACAACCCACTTTCATCGGCAACAACAGTCAATGAAGCGCTCCATTCATCCAGAGCCTGTACACAACAAATCATCATCATGTCTCAGGAATTAGGCACTGATTATGCCTGTTCCGCCCTAAAGGTTTGTTGTGTCCATGTTGCGTTTGGGCGCCCTGGATCTCTTTTACCTCTTACTGTATAGGCCTGATGCCAAGTTTTTTTTTTTAGCAATGTTATCATCTGGCTGTTTATTTAAATGACCTTCCAATTTAGAACGATACTTCATTAATTTTTCATTTATTGAAAATATACTCAGTTCCTTCCTGATATCATCATTCCTCTTACCATCTCTCAATATATACCCTGCCTCTGAAAGCAAAACTTTTATCTCTGCAACCTGGTTAGATTACTTTAGACAACAAACATAAAATTAAAAGCGCCAATACTCTCGGAAACCTAACAGCGTTGGAAGCAGCAACAGTCGGCCACTCGAGACCGAAGAAGGACACGGCTAGTGCGAGCGGGTAGAAGCAGTATCAGCCTCAACTCAGAATTCATATGTCGCTATCAGTTAAACAAATTAAACAAAAGTACGTCATCATCATAGTCTCTTTCATGTAAGAGGTACCCCGACTTGTTACGACCTCTGCTTCAGTAATTCTACTTCATCGATCCTTTACCTGAAGTATTAAAAGTTACTACAAGAGTTACACCTTACTACCTTACTATTGTATTAATGTAATGTAGGCTATATAATATAATTTACACACAAATACGTATTTACGTATTTCCCGCCGTTGCGTACACAATCTATAAATACATATTATTTTATATGTTTTTTCTTTATAAGTAACTCGTTATGTTCCTTCCAGGATTCTTGTATATATTTTTATCAAATTATATTACTTTTGCAAGTAGAACGTTCTTACTTTCAGCGCTTTATTTCAATCTGACTCGCGTATCACAGCACTGATCTGTATCATCAGAGGTTTCTAAATTCATTGAACCTTTGATGATACAAATCAATTCTGTGAACAGTGCGTTAGGTTGAAATTTAACGATAAAAATAAAAACTAATATAATTTTATACAAACTATATAGATATTATATTTTATATGTACAATAATGGCACAGTAAAGTATATACTTAAATAATAACTGATCATTTAAATTGTGAATACTGTATGCAGTAAATATTATTTTTTTCAAATTTATACTTTCAAATATGTAGTTATAATTTCAGTTTCAAATTATATGCATTTATGTAACTGAAATAATTATAAATTTTCTTTTTCACGAATTAGGTGAACGATTTTCTATTTACCTGTTAATTTCGTTTTAAAGGTAAAAACAAAATGTCCTACTTCCGAGACAAAATGTATGGCTTATAAAAAATTTGCATCCGGTAACCGTTTTGAGATCATTCTGTGCATGTACTTCCGTATCATACATAATCTAACCCAGTTATCTGCGTTCCAGCTGATAACGTCACATGCGATCAGGGTACAGACTCCACCCAGACACATTCCCGGCGTCGTAGAGGTCACACTAAGCTACAAGTCCAAACAGTTCTGCAAAGGAGCGCCCGGACGATTCGTATACGTTTGTAAGTTGTCACACTACTTTACTTTCAATTTCGTAAGTTTAAAAATTAAAAAAAATATATATAGTAATAGACTATTATGTCCAAGTTTTTCAATTTGTTTTCGTGTGTTGTGTTTCAGCGTTAAACGAGCCTACGATAGACTACGGGTTCCAGAGATTACAAAAACTAATACCCAGGCATCCTGGAGACCCGGAGAAGTTACCCAAAGTTAGTAGTTTATGCAAGTTGTAATTTAGTATTCCACAAGTAGATTATATTTATTGATTATATTTATATTTATTTATAAAGTTATGATTAGACCGGTGATAACAATGGCAGCGAGACTTGGGCTCTAAACAATTAAGCCGCTAACATAGTCAATACCTTTGAAAGGAGAATTTTGAGGAGAATATATGGACCAATCCAAGTCAATGGGATATGGAGAATGCGTCACAATGAAGAACTATACAAGCTATATAAAGACAATGATCTAGCCACCACTATCCGACTGCATAGATTGCAATGGGCAGGACACATCATTAGGATGGAAGGAAACCGAATACCTAGGAAGGTACTGTTTAGTCAAATCGAGGGTAGAAGGCCTGTCGGAAGACCCAAGCATCGCTGGATTGACCCAGTGGCGAGGGATGCTGATACTTTACTTAAAATAAAACGCTGGACATCGATCGCCAAGGACAGGGAAAATGGAGGCGGATGATTATGGAGGTTAAGGTTCGCCTCCGAACTGTGACGCCATAGAAGAAGAAGAAGAAGAAGAAGAAGAAGAAGAAGAAGAAGAAGAAGAAGAAGAAGAAGAAGAAGAAGAAGAAGAAGAAGAAGAAGAAGAAGATTATATTTATTTAGACTAGTTCTTAAGCTATCACAGCCGGCTTCAACATTGTTAAAATTAAGCATACCCGGGGCATTGTTGTTGGTGACAAACTTTTCGGTCCCATCATCGGAGGCCATTTTCAGTGTTGCGACACTTTTGGCAGTTATTTGCCAATTCACCCCAGTACTGGAGATATACTATCAGTACCGGGGTCTAGTCTACCTCAGTACAGGGGTGAATTGGCGGAACTATCTGACAAAACTATCACGACACTGAAGATGGCTTCCGATGGTGGAACCGAATCGTTTGTCACTAACAGCCTAACGGTCTAACAGCCTGGCTATGGATAATTTTAACACTGTAGATTATATTTGTTTCATGGTGATTTCGAGTTGGTTTCTTAAAAACGGTTTATGCAGACTTAGTCACTTGTAAGAACTCACGCAATCGTTTTGAGGCTTGAAGCGATGTTTGCGACATTTCGACACCATCATCGCGCTCCTTCGGCTCTGCATTCATGTTCTACCTATTGTGTCAGCCTTTCTAAGGGCAAAAACACTCGGGAAATAATCCGAAACCTGCAAGAGTCTGGCGAACAATATTAAACCGAACGAATATAGTAAGCCTATATGGTAGGCGAAGATTGAACCTTGTCTTAATTCTGTTTGCTTTTCAATGATTTTGGAATTTGCTTTTCCTCTGATGTTGCTACCAGTGGCGGCTGGTGGTTACAAATTTGGGTGATTGCAGTAGTTGGTTAGGTGGGGGGAGGGTAAAAGATTACTTTTAAACAGTACGCAGAGTTACACATCTGTATCATACATAGTGCTGTCGTATGAAAAAAAAAGACAATTAACTGCTTTCCCCCAAAAGAGAAATGCCATTGATAATGCAATGACCTCACTGCTGTAGGTATGCTGACCTATGCCAGTTTCCATGTTCCCAAATACTAGATATGCAGCAAAGGCGAAAGTTAACAGTACCGTGGTTTTTACAAACTACACGTGGTTTGAACGCACACAGAATTCCAGAAGCACACAGCAGCACTAAACAAAGAAAAAATAATACTTAACGCACATTAATTAATACTAGTTGATTGACACTTTACTATCACAATCACAGATATAAAAAATTATTCCTATTTTATAACCTCAAACAACGGGTACCGTTTACCTTCAAGTAACGTAAACACTAACCGAGTCCAGCTGATTTCATGACATAACTAAGGTTGCACTAAACGCTCTTACTGGAGCGTTGCGAAAGATTTGCAACCATCGAGCTCATATATATGAAACATTGGGGCATTACGAACAGTAACAGACGTCCTCCCATGTGTGTGTGTGTGTGTGTGTGTGTGTGTGGTAAGCTCTGCCATTAACTCTTCAAGTTGGAATCGGCCTACAACCACCAGCCTGTGCGCCACATTTAAATTGTACATGAACTTTTCCGCAAAGAAGCTAATAAATTTCCTTTTAAACTGATGACACTTTTAACTTCATAATGTTTTCGTATATTACTTTACAGTTTAGTTATTCTATACTGGTGGTTCTGCAACTCTGCAACCATAACATCAGCTGCCACTGGTTGGTACATCTCGTAATATGTACGCGCCAAGCCACTCAGGTACATGCCGAGTTCTAACAAATTTTTAGAATACCCTTACTTGTGAACTGCAGTGGTCAACATGTTTTTTCGTAAAGTAGGCCAATATTAATATTTTAGGCTTACTGCGCCAAGGTGCAGAATATAAATTAATCTGTCTGTAGGTAATTAAAACAAAAACGAAAATAGACGAAAAACGAGGATACGAATAATTTTTGTCGACCAATTAGCGCATTTATATTTCAATCAATTTTTTGTAGACCCATAAGCAGAATCCGTGTCATGACGAATTCTTTTCGACATTTTAAAACTGCAGAAATTATTCACTCGCGGGCCGCGAAAAAAATAACCGAGGGGTTGGATTTGGCTCGCGGGCCGTATCTTGGCGACCTATGATATACTGTTGAATTTCACCTTGTTGTCTCTAAGCTTTAACATAGTCTGAGAAATGGATATTTATATATACAAATACGTGTTATTATTCTTATATAACTTTCCTTAATATACTTATTTATTCATACATAATTAGTTAGCTTTCTATCCGTTGGGTCTAAGGGTATTTCTTTCATTACTATGACCATGACATTTTTTGTATTATTTAGTTTTGTGGACATTCGTATATGACAATAAAAACATCTAGGCTCAAAAATAACGTATATAAAAAACACATGATTCAACGAATTCAACGGTCGGTAAGAGAAAAATATTATTACTGTGTTGTCACAGTGAAAAGGGCGAAACGTATCATCTGATAACGCCGGCTGCAAAGAGGAAAACGTTGACGTGTCAATCAGTTCCAGCTGACGCGTCAGGTGTCAACGCAGTTTCGATTCAATCAAGTGATACTTTCAAACAAAATAAATACATTTAACCTTGGCCGGATCGTTATCGATATTAAAACGCTGAATTGGCCCTTTACATTTGACGCAGCACGATTCCTAGATTTCGTTGGTTCGTATAAAGTATCGATTCGCATATACGTAAATCTGTCAGCTTTTATATATTGGCCTAGACTAATTGTTTTTGATCAGCATATCTCCTTCCTCTTCTTCTTCTTCTTCTTTTTTCTTCTTAGTCTCCTTATTTTTACTCTCATTATTCCCGAGGTTATACAGCCCTGCTAGGAGACGACTTGTCTTAGTTTCCACTCCATCGAGAACAATTCCTAGCCGTCGCTTGCCAGTTTGTCACATTCCTTGCTTCTTGAGCGACCTGACATATATTCTCCCAGTGAGTTGCTCGTCTCTCTCTCTCTCTCTCTCTCTCTCTCTCTCTCTCTCTCTCTCTCTCTCTCTCTCTCTCTCTCTCTCTCTCTTTCTCTCTCTATTTATACTACCTTTAGTTGTCTCATCAGAAAAGTATGTAGTTGTCTTAGCTCACTGTTCTGTCTGATACGCCATCTTCCTTCTCCTGTTATGTGCCCATAAATCTTATTAGGCATGGCTTCTTTCAAAAGTGTCGATCATTTCTTTTGTTTTCTTTGTCAGCGCCCACACTTCGCAAACCGTAGATGACAAATGATCTTATCAGTATCTTGTATATTATTTGTTGTCACTTAAAAATTTAGACTTTATTATTCTATTTATGACACATAAACGTTTATTTCCTTTTGTCATATTACCTATCGAAATATTTGGTCCCATCCTTCTTACAAAACACGATGTTTAAAAATAATGAATTTACGTTCAATAAATGTAAGTTATATTTGACCCGACTCTTTGAATATGTCGCATTTCTGTTTCTTTTCACATTAGCATTTTACATTGTCTCCCAATTTGGAGCGTCTTATGAACTGGTTTCAGCTGCTTAAATCTAACTTAAATCTGTGCAGGCTCCCAGCCGCTGACTGGACCGTAAGGTGCCCATGTACGAAAAATACATTACTTCATACATTTTCGATTTACTAACAGTTTTGCATGTCTACTGAAAGCGCTGTATTGTAATCTCTATTTATATACCTTTTACGTTAAAATTCCTTTTTTTCTCCACTTACTTCATATAAGTCTGTTATGGTATTCACAGTTTCTTCGACCCACCCTAGTTGTGGTAAGCGTCATTGGCAATCTATCCCAAGAAATTCTTCTCAGATGGTCTCTTCAAATCGTTTTTAGTTTTCTTTTATTGTTTTACTTAGACCTCAGCTGAGGTCCACACCCATAGTATTGTAAATTGTAACTTATCCATACTTATTTAAATAATAACTTTATCGTTCGTATTGAAAATAATAACTTTATCATTCGTATTTGGGATGATACGTTACATATGGGACAGACATTGATCTGGATGAAAAATTAAACAAATTTAGGAACATGTGTGGAACAATTTACAGATACCTTAAAAATAGACAAAAAAGGAAACAAGGATAAGGTTTTTTAACACTGTAGCGGTACCAGTTCTGTTGTAGGAGATAAAGTTATAACGGAAAGAGACAAGGCAAAGATTCAGGCAACGGAGATGAAGTTTATGAGGAGTACTCTGGGCTGTAAAATTCTCGACAGAAAGAAGAATGCGGATATAAGGACGGAACTGGAGGGTCGACCCATTGTTAGAACAGCTAAGGAGCAACAAAAGAAGGTGGTGTGAACATTTGGGAAGAATGGCGGGTGACAGGATTCCACTGCGCATTTACTTTAATCTTTTTTTTTTGTGACCCATATTCAGAATGCGTGACATGACGAATTCTTTTCGACATTTTAAAACTGCAGAAACTCGCAACTCGTGGGCTGCGAAAAAATAACCGAGGGGTTGGATTTGGTCCGCGGGGCGTAACTTGGCGACCTCTGGTGAACTGTTGAAGAATTCGCCCTGTTGTCTCTAAGCTGTAACATAGTCTGAGAAAAGGATATTTATAGATACAAATAGATGCTATTATTCTTATATAGCTTTCCTTTATATACTTATTTATTGACACATAATAAGTTAGCTTTCTATCCGTAGGGTGTAAGGGTATTTGTTTCTCTCTAGACCGGTAGGGAAGAGAGATGTAGGACGGCCGTGAGTGAAGTGGGTCCCGGAACAGGTTCAGGATGAGTCTAATCCTTGAGGTTGATGATGATGATCTTCACCATCATTCGTATTAAGCTCAGAATTTACAAATATATTTTGTCGCATGTCAAATGACGAGTTCACTTTTGATTTTTAAATCTTAAATATGTCGTCAAAGTTTAGGCTACAACATGTCCATTACCCCCTGTATAGATGTCGGCGGTAATGGGCCGATCCACTGCCTTCTTGAAGTGACGTCACAGCCAGGAAGCCTCAAGATGTCGGCGGTAATGGCATGTCGCTATACTTTGGTGAGAGAGGATAACTGCTTTATTATTGGGAATTCTCCGTCGTGAGTGTATTACAGAGTAACCGTTGTTTCACCTTAAGAACTATAGGCCCACTACGTATACTAAAAATTTGTAAGCTCTCCTCAAACTTGAAAGACCTAGTCATATTTAATAATCTTGTAAAACGTAGTGCAGTGTCCATTGTTTTACGTTTCCAGGAGATAATACTGAAGCGAGCGGCGGATCTGGCGGAAGCGCTGTACAGTATGCCGCGGAACAACCAGCTGTCGCTATCAGCGCCCAGATCGCCTACCAGCATGTCAAACAACGGCATGACTTCCTCAGGGTTCAACACTTACACCGGTCAGTTAGCGGTCAGCGTCCAGGAGAACGGAAATGGCCAGTGGACTGAAGGTAACAAATAATAGCCTACATGTCAAAAAATAAAAAAAAACACTTTCTTTAAATGTGATACTGATGTAGCTGACGAAACAACTGCTAGAATCTAATAATTTTTTTAAATTAATATTTTCTAGTTTTACTACTCCAGAAAACGTATAAGTAAATTTGGTACTGTACATTTATGCGTACCCGCACTCATTTTCGATATTTCGATTATGCGATTGTTTGGTTTCGATATGTAGTGAATATATCGCACATAATAATTTTATGTTTCGTATGTTGCAAAATACTTGGCTGGCGACTGCAATTGGTTTTGTTTTGTCATTTTTTCAACGGAAAATGTTTGTAGCAGTAATATATCACCGGTGCGTCCCTGTGTCGCCAAAAGTTGATGTTGTTAGTTTAACATGAAAACTGAAATTACACATTGAAACCGATAAGTCTGTAATGTAAAACTCGTTTTTTTTTGCGAAAACCACGAAAAAACCCAACTCGATAAATAAGGCGGTGTGGCCCAAAGGCCATCCCGTGCCTATTACTATACATGTCTCCCTTTTTGTGGCAGAACTCGGTTTTCCAGTAGAACTCGTTTTTTCAGTAGGCCTAGTACTCGTTTTTTAATTAATACTCGTTCTGTGACTCGATCGCTGGCAAGCCATCAAACTCGAAAGTAAGGAAGTGTAGCCCAAGGGCCACTCCTTGCCCATTACTATACATCACGTCACTTTTTTGTGCAGAACTCGTTTTTTCGGTAGATAAATAATAAAAACAATACAATAGAAAATTAGGTAATATTCATTTTCCAACAAGTACTCGTTTTGAAGGTTACCAAAAAGAAACGTCCATTATGTACAATATGTAGAGCGTATGTTGTCATTCCTTAATACATTGGGCTTTTTGTTTTTTTTCCCCAATAACCATAAACATTTGTATTTTTCAGTTCACATTTTCTGTTGTAGTTTTTGACAATTTGTCAACTTAAAAACGTTCGGTTCTTTATTTTAAGTGTTACTCTGTTATAAGCATTATATATACCACATTAAACGTTATGTTTTTATCAACCATGGCTTTTATTTATTTCAGCAGTAAACTAAAAACCAAAATCATTGTTACCTAACCTCACAAATGAAAACAACACGTATTTTCGCTTTACATTAAGAAATAGGATAATTTCCAATTAGTATACTTCTTCTTTTCCACATCAATATATTGATACAATCCCATATTAAAAGCATCTAAGATGTACTGCGGGTACGCATAAAGATACAGTTTTGTAAATTTTTACGAACAATAAATATGTACATTTGTCTTTTTAATATCACTGATATTCTTCATTACAGTAACTGCGCTGCTACTGTATTAATACATTGTCTATATATGATAATAATATGGATGAATTTGATATTAGGCCTACTTGTAAATTGACAATAATAAATAATTATGGATAATAATATGTATTTATTATTTTATTATTTAATTATACTGACAGGCTTCAGTGGAGTAATAGGGCTAACCTGTTTAATCAAACTGTCCATTCTCAGAGCCCTATAATAAGATGAACTATACTGAGTCCTCGATTACACGATACCAACTGGCAAAGTTTGTTTACAACAAACCCAGATATTTATAAACAAATCTCAATTTTGTGATTGCGATTCGACTTTTCAATTTCTCGTCACAGTCACTTTCAAGCTCCAATGTGGAGCCAAAATATCTGAAGCGGTTCATCCCCCCGCTTCTATGCTTTCCTCGTGAACGGGGACCCATTCACCAATACAATACAGTTTTGACCGTTTAATTATTTGTTTGTTTGGTGTTTTTTTTTTTTATTTATTTAAGCCTTATACTCTGACAATTCTATACAGATGATCTGAGGGAATGGGATGATGGACTTCCTAATTGATAGCAACGACAGCTGTGTTATCCGCATAACAGATGTGTAGAACACGAGTTGTCTTATATATAGTTTATTATCTACAATTAAATATTATTTATTATTACAACGTATAATACATCATCATCATCATAATATTATTATTATTGTTGTTGTTGTTGTTGTTGTTGTTGTCGTTGTCGTTGTCGTTGTCGTTGTCGTTGTCGTTGTCGTTGTCGTTGTCGTTGTCGTTGTCGTTGTCGTTGTCGTTGTCGTTGTCGTTGTCGTTGTCGTTGTCGTTGTCGTTGTCGTTGTCGTTGTCGTTGTCGTTGTCGTTGTCGTTGTCGTTGTTGTTGTTGTTGTTGTTGTTGTTGTTGTTCTTTTATTATAGACCAATCCGTCTTAGTATGCTTGTAAGATAGACGGTGTGGCTGTTGAAAGAAAAGAACTCATACAGACCTGTTCTTTTTTCATCGAGTTCTTCTTGGACTTAGTGGATTGCCCATGACCACTGGTTTGAAAGTCCCGTACTTACACACTTAGTGTAAGTTACAAGTTTATTGGTGTGGACGTGCAGGATCGTGTAGTACAGTTGTGAGATGCATTGAAGTTGCCAACCCCTATGTTGACGTCCTCCACTCTTAGTGACAAAAAGAAGTTTCAACGGGCAGTAGGGGCTGGAATTATCTGCCTGCACTTGTTTGACCTGCCACATTCATTTCGTGGTGTGACTTTTTAGAGGCATAATACTTGTAATTTACTATGTCTTGTACTTTTTCGTGTAACAGACGTCTTCTTACTTGACATAATTAATCCCTCAGATTTATGTCTTTTATAAGTGCTGTATACTAAGGTTCTATGAACTGATGTAGCATGCTTGATCCCTGTCTCTCTACTGGGTGTCCTTCTGTCCCAGTGGGTGGATTGGCAGGGTGCAGGGGCTGTGTCGGACCCCTGCAAAAAATATATTATTATTACTATTACTATTATTATTATTATTGTTATTATTATTTTATGTATTTTGTAAATAAAAAATATCATAGTCTTAAATTTTAAACAATATTCTACTGAAAACTTTACAACGGAACTGTACAGCGACTGCACTGACGTGTTACAGAAGAGTACGGACGCGGGCAGAGCAGTAGCGTGTCACCGAGAGGCGGTGGGTACGGGTCCAGCGCGTCGACACCGCACTCGTCCAACGGCGGCTCTTACAACCCGGCGCCAGGAGCCACCACCATGAACGGCACCAGCTACAGCGGAGCGCCGCCCGGCAGCACCACCACCACCCAGCTCACCAACATGGGCTCACCAGCTGCAGGTCTTTTTAATTCACCTTCCAGTAAGTTGGTTATAGTTTGAAAACAGCTGATTTTATTTCCGGAAAAAAAATAGAACTAAGTTTTTCAGAGTCGTTACAAATATAGACCTACATACGTAGTTAACAGGATTACTTTTCTAATAAATATATTGTTAACAGGCGATATTATGACCTGTTCTTTTACTTCGAATCTCTTCGATAGCGGTCTACGTCACTATCCGATACCCAACATCCGGTTTTCAATGTTCAGTTACCAGTGGCGTATCTAGAATTTGGCCTAAGGGATCCGGAGTCGAGTCGGTTTCATACAAAAGAAAAAGTAAGTTAACACTAATCAGAATTACTATCTTTAAAGTGGCTTGAAAACATATGATAACATCGTGAAATTAGTCCCATTAAAGTAAACAGTAATAAGACAATAAAAATACGCATTACTGAAACACTGTTTACAAGATACTAATTGACTAAATTGATTTTCCTATATTTCATATTTCAAACGTATACGCTAATGTTGTGTAATAAACCTGTTTGTGTATTTAAAAAAAAGAGTTACTACCATATTAGCGTACACAGCTGAAAAAAATAATGAAACAGCCTAAACATTAGGAGATAAACAAAATTCGTCTAACGTTTCGATCCCCTGGTGGGTCCGGTCCCGTTCGCCCCCCCCCGTAAATACCCCTCTCAGTTACCCGTCTAGTTTTATTGTACAGTTTTGTAACCCTGTACCCAGTTAATTATTACCCATTCGATGGAACTGGCCATGTAAATTGTTTTTGAGTTGCAGTGTGTAAAATGTTCCACTTGAAGAGCTGGAATTCTCTAACTTCTTGGTTTGTCCGACGTTCTGTTCTCGAAATTCCATCACTTCATTGCCTTCAAACGCTTTTGTTTCTTTTATCTGACTTCAACTTTTATGAAAATTTCAGAAACAAATTTGTTTTCACTTTGTGAATTAGAAGACATCGTATTTCGATTTCTGTTAAATTCTACTATCGTATCATAGCCTGCCAGTCCTTATCAGATGGTTAGTAACAACTCATCTGTTCCTTTTAGAACTTCCAATTAGGTATATTTACATTGAGATATATTAGTTTCTTTTCTGATGTCATAATATCTAAGATCTCGTTTATAGTCCTGTGTTTCTGAAACATCTTTTTCTTTGAGAATCCATGTTCTTCTTCATAGAGTAAAGTTCGAACTGCTGAACGTCAACAAGTCCCTTTCTGTGTCTTATATTTGTTAATATTCTCTTATCTTTACTACGGGTATAACCAAGTTTACCTAACCTCTATACAATACCTACAGCTTTCGTAGATTCCATATCACAATTCAAATAACCAAAATTCAAAACTTTATTTAACTGTCTTTCGCTACTTTTAGTCAAAGCCACGGATTTTTTCAGTTTTTTTAATTTTCTTAAATATATTTTAAGTATACTATATTTAACTTACGGAAATATTCCTGTAACTCGTCTTCATCTTGTTCAATAATTATTTTGGTCATTAACATACAGCAATGTCTCAAGTGAATTAATCAGCGAGATTTGATGTTACGGTGCCACACGCCCATCCATTCGAGTAAGCTTTATTAATAACAACCCGACGTTTCTCCATATGTAAAGCTATGCACTATGTTATATCGGTATCGTTCCTCTTTCTTAAACCAGGAGAAAATAATCACCAATAAGTTTTAACCTGCTTTCATCTTCACTCAAAAAACGTAGTCTATACTTCGCTAGTGATCAAAATTTTTTTCAATTATGTTTAAGAGCTCTTCGTCCAATTCATACGTTAAAATGGTTCCATTTTATCATTTTCTCCTTCTTTTCCTTCTACGTTTTATGCATAAATAGACTACGCACTGTTCTTTAAAACATTTCTTTAGAATAACATTTCCATTCCCCTAATCATGCCTTCGTTATTCTTTTCCTAGTTCCACAAATCTATGGTCTACCTGCTCCATATTAAATAAACTGCTTTTAAAAAGTCTTTTCTTGTATTGCTTTTATTGAAACAGGACAGAATTTAACACAATAATATTTTATTTTAAATAAATTTGATACCAGAAATAATAAAAATAAAAGTTATTAAGCTATTACTTTTTTTAAAAATCAAACTGAAGAATAAATAACATTTCTTAGCGTTTAATAATATTACCGATTTGTTTATTAACCAATTGTAATAAAATCAGCTGTTTGATATTCACTTTGGTGGTTCTGTCTTTAGTTAATAATTTTACAAAAATTACGAATCTGCGTGGGCAAAGTCGTATCAACTATAAATTAAAGATTAATCTTGTTCATATAAGTAATTATTTCATTCTTATTCTGTGAAAATGGTATCAGGCAGTATTACCTCTTTATCTAATACTGGTATTAATTCTAAAATATCGCATAATGTCATTTCAGCTGTTTGTCTCATATCGTATTATATATGTATATATATATATATATATATATCCATCATTTTCTATATAAGTAACTCGATGTTTCTTGCAGTAATTATATAATTTGTGATGTTTTCAATTTGTTTCTTCTGCAAGTAGTATAAATTTCGTATATTCTTTTTGACGCCTTAAAAATTACACTTTTTAAAAAGAATATACGAAATTTATACTACTTGTAGAAGAAACAAATTGAAAACATCACAAATTATATATATATATATATATATATATTCGTAAGTTATTAACTGTTATTGTCACTTTTATTTATTGTTACTGTTATTATTACTATTATTATTACTATTATTATTATTTATATTACTATTATTATTATCATTATCATGAATATGATCTGTGAAATATTATTTATTATTACTATTATTCTTGAAGGTACTATTCTTATCATTGTTTAATATAATTTAGTCACGAGAAATTAGGTTTCTTTTAATTTCTTTTGACAGTCCGATTTAGCACTATGGATTAAAAGTCAGCTTATAATTTCCTTGAGCAAATTATAACGGCTTAATGTTAACTGGCCGTAACGTACGTTATTCTATTATGTACAAACATTAAAGATATAAAATAAAAATTACATTCTAATATAGCTGAGTCGCAAACATTTGTGGATTTCGTTACTAGGAATACACGGTTTATCCTTTGGTTAATCACCAAACATTTCGCTGTCTCCGCAATCCACTGAGGATGCCTCATTACGGAACGAACGAAATGTTTGGTGATAAAAGTAACACGTATCTTGGAACCTGAAACAATCTTGTTTTTATATTCTACTACAGCTGCTGGATCTTACATTAATTTTGTGAACTGATATTAATTATTAGATATAACGGCTTAGACGTTTGATCGATGAATCACTAATTTTTGTTTATTTTAAAATTACGTCTTTATCCATATTTATATTGATCCTCCGTCGGATACAACATAATTATCCGAGACTTCAAAACACTTTTCGAGTGTATTTTTTACTTTAGCTTTGTTCATATCCTCAACGTACTCAATGTAACTTTGCCTGTAGAGAGGCAAAATCGTCAACAATCTTATCTAAATCTAGACGCCCGGATATACCGTTTTGTCTACCGTGTCCCGTTTTGGTTAACATAATTCACGGACGGTGCTGCGTGTCACCCAATATTAAGCGCGTGGTAGTGTCATCATGCGTTATGTAATTTCCCACATTAAAACTATTTCAGAACATTTTCTAAAGTTGTGTATTTGCCACTGAGTTGGCCCCTCCAACTGTGTCACCCGGAGCTACTGCTGAACACATGTATTAGATCTGCCTCAAGACAAAAACACGTAAATTACATCTACCAATACGGAAGTGAAAATTAATTTTCTTTTTCTTCTCCTTACAAGGATTAGACGATATCACTTGTTCCGATCAGTAAAGTCTGAGCCATTTCTTTATTGGTCTCTCTCTTTCCTTTGGGCCTACAAAATAGCCATTGCCTGGGCAACCTGCCGGCTGACATTCGGTCTATATGACGCATCCATCGATTCCGATATACTTAGATCTTTTCGTTCAGTGGGAAAATATTTAGTTCCGGTGTATATCCTCATTACGTATGCTACCTGCTTCTGAGCATCCCTTTACAAACGTAGAAACCTCTTCGTGGAAGCACTGAATCCTGTTCACACCTCTCTTAGTGTTGTTATCCAGTTCTCGGACCCATATAACATAGCAGGGACTCCCATGACTCTATAAAATTTAATTGGGTCTCCTTTCTCGTTTTTCTACGTACTCCACAGATTCGTATCGCACCACAGATTAAACTAACCTTGGCAATTTTAGCGTCTATGTTGCCGCAGGCGATGTCATATTCCAGATAGTGGAAAATGTACTACTTATTTCATTGTTGCATCATTTATTATTACATTTAATCTGATACGGTTCTGCGCTCTAAAATCCATCAGCTTAGTTTTAACTGCAGAGATTTCCATGTTATATTCAGACGAGGCAAGGTTACCAGAAAAGGTAGACCGACCTTTGAAGGTTACCTTCCTGAATAATAATCTGATCACAAAAAAAAAAGCTAGGAGACGGATATTCTGATTTCAAACCAAGAGTTGGTCAAGCCCTATAGATGAACAACTGTCCCTAGGAGAAGATATTTTGTGCCAACGGGGGTAGAGGGTAGATTCGGTTGGATTCGCTTCTTACGACCAGTAGCACCCGATTCAACCACTCCCATCGCCCCATCGCTTCTGGGGCTTTACTCGGACGGCTAATCTTATATACGAACACGGCGATACCTACAGACATAAGACAATCTGTATAGGTTTCGTGGAGCTCGCCACTTCACCCTGTTCATACGTAGTCTAATTTGCTGGCAGGGTTGTGTCTTAGAGTTCAACGCAACACATCGGAGATGATGGCGACCGAAGAAGTATACTTTACTATATGCTTGTAAACGATATTTCCTATCACGAATTACTCTAAATTTCTCAATTCTTGGTCCTCCATGTTGGGGATTTTGTTGCTATGGGGTGGCAACCTATCCCAGTAAAAATTCTGACAAATTCACAAATCAGAAAAGGAAAAGCCGGACGAATATATAATCGACAACGAACAGACAATGGAAAAATAATTTTAGTAAACAAAAACAAAAACATTGTTACTTCCTACCAGTAGAGTACTGCTAATAACGTGTAAAAGCTTATACACACAAACCGCACAGCACACGACTCCCTGAGGAAGGCCAATTAAAACAGTAACGAAACTTCCGTTTTATACTCATATAAAAAAATAAAACATTTTACACAAGTTCTGGTAAACACGCGAAAGATAAACGTACCAGTACATTGTAACAGACTCATCGCTCTAACAGCTGGATTTAAACAACCTTTTTTGTCTAATGCGGTGAAAAAATATGTGTGTGTGTGTGTGTGTGTGTGTGTGTGTGTGTGTGTGTGTGTGTGTGTGTGTGTGTGTGTGTGTGTGTGTGTGTGTGTGTGTGTGTGTGTGTGTGTGTGTGTGTGTGTGTGTGTGTGTGGATATAAAATGTGTCGTAAAATAAGGCAACAGTACACTCTGCACAACTCCCATCATAAAAATTAAGTTTAATTATTTTTAATGGGATCTGTGTTATTAGCCGGTAGCCAGCCAGGCACTCGGTGTGTGTGTGTGTGTGTGTGTGTGTGTGTGTGTGTGTGTGTGTGTGTGTGTGTGTGTGTGTGTGTGTGTGTGTGTGTGTGTGTGTGTGTGTGTGTGTGTGTGTGTGTGTGTGTGTGTGTGTGTGTGTGTGTGTGTGTGTGTGTGTGTGTGTGTGTGTGTGTGTGTGTGTGTGTGTGTGAAAATAATTACATTAAAATGTAAGTCGGTCGCTTGGCGCAATCATGCAACAATGTGCTAAACACGCCGTGGCCTTTTCGCGCGCGAGTCTGGCCGCTTGCTGCCACTGTAAAAAAAACGCCATCTTACGCTGTGGTAGACACACGAACGAGCACCTGCAAAGTATACACGGTACAGTTTACTAGCTTATTCTTCTGTAAACACACACACACTGACAATTATTAATCAAAGTCGATTATTCCGAATAATGAATCATCCTTTTAATCTCGTCACCATTTTTCCAGGTCAACCAACAACAGTCACACCCTGACAGTATGGTCTCTACAAAATTTTCAAAATAATCCACAAATGACAGAATAACTGAAATATTATATTACGTATTATGTATGGTATTACTGTAAAAAAAAAACTAAAAAACAAAATAACACGTTTGCAATGGCGTCTCTGGATTGTGAATTAAGCCGGTTAGTCTACGCACTAACCATCGCCGCTGTCCAGCATGCCCGACGTCCGTGATGGATGTGCGCACCACACTGTCGTGCAAATCGTCCAGCGTGCCAGACGTTCTCGTTCATAGGATACGTCCCACATACATCTATTTAATTTATATTTTTCGATAAATTTTGATGTTATTTCACGGTCCATTATGAATTGTAATTAAAAAAATTAATAATAACAATATTAAATATAATAACTGCTAATGATATTTGAATGTATTATGTAAACGAAGAATAAACTAAACTAAATATTAAACTGAAATTTTATCTGAATCGTTACTTATTAAATAGAAACTAAAGAATGAATGTAACGTAAAATTAAACAGTAAACATTTATGAAACGAATGTGCTCTAAAAACATGTACTGTACTTGCTCGGAAATGACGATTTGATAGACAGCAAGCGTACGCATGGTCAAACATGCAAGATCCACGATTCCTTGACATCCGTCAACACTACACACGATCCATCCGCACGTCGTGCGGCTTGAGGTGATGGTCTTGCTAGACTCATTTTTCGTCGTGCATATCCTTCAAAAAATATAGACGACGTGCAGATGGATGTCAAAGCTACGCACTGTCGTTTTTGACTTGCTGTCCGTCATGACGTCCAGCGGCGATGGTTAGTGCGTGACCGGCTTTAGGTGATTAGAACGAGAATGAAATTTTGTGTGAGGCTTTCACGCCCGGAGTCGATGTTATTAAAATTATTGTTTGCCGCACTGTAAGGCGTGGTACAAAGTTGTTGATTGAAGACGTTTCAGCCGTATCTTCGACGGCCATCTTCAGTGCTTAAATCAGGCTACACACTAACGCAGATATCTCAGTAAGTGGTTAAGGCTGAACCACAGTAATGTGGTCTCTGACTGAGACATCTGCGTCAGTGTGTAGCCTGATTTAAGCACCGAAGACGGAAGTCGAAGGCATGGTTGAAATGTCTTCAGTCAACAACTTTGGACCACGGCCTTACAGCCCAGCAAACAACAATTTTAATAACAGAATGATGAATGATTTCTCAGTTGAACTAAGCTTATAACAAATATAACAATAAAATAAATTATTAATAATTATTATAACCTGGAAACCTGTGGTAAATTTGGTACCTTTTCTAAGTCGTACTTGATCTACTTGATCTTAAATCTTTTTTTTTTACAATCGTTTCCTTCGAAAACAACCTTGAACTCTCAAGAACATGACAGGTAGCACGTAACACGTAACACTGACAGTTAACAAAACCCATAAAGTAATTGGAACATTTAGGACTGTGCTAATTATCTTATTTTGAAACAAGTATTTCAGTTGTTTTGGGGCGTAAATTTCTAAGTACTATTATTCCGGTTGTACATGTTTACACATCTTCCGGAACCAAAGTTTACAGAAGTGATTGAATTCTCCTCTTCCACTGCCGCTTGTCCATCCAAAGATCTTCTTCAATTTCTCGTTCCCTCAATATAGTATGAATTTCTTCCATCCAGGTGATAGGTGGTCTTTCTCTTTTCCTTCTTGCTGGTGGGGTCCATTCCATAACTCTCCTTGGCAATCTTTCCTGCGCCATTCTTTTCGTGTGTAATTTCTATTTAGAATAAAATTAGTATTTAGAAATTTTGTTAAAAACCCAAATCTCTAAATACTAATATAAAAAAAATTATCAATTATGTAAGCGAAGTCTACATGTCGCCGTTAGGGTCTCCCCTCTATCGCCGGGTACCGTGAACACCTTACACCCCCATTAGGACATCCCTGCACGTACGGTGTCTTAATGTTCACGCTTACTTTCATGTATTTGTTTTTACTCGCGTAATTTACATAAAGTTACAAAAAATTATATTTACTCCAAACTCAAACGGGTATCAACATATCTCGTCGACAAATACATAATCAATTTATTGTCTTCCTTTTACAAATGTTACATAACATGTATTTTGTTTTGTGTTATACTGATTTCAGTAAGCGATAATCACGAATAATCATGTGCTGTCAGCGAAGTGTCGACGTTATCAACACTCGACAATATTATCATTATTATTTATAATACTACCTTAACTAATATATTTAGAAAGGTATCTATTTGCTACAAAATTAAAACTCATTCATTATTTTATTTGTTTTTTATTGTTTATTTGGTGATTTATTTATTACTTTTCGTTTATTTTAGTTATCGTTCCTGACCATTACGGGGGGTACACGCAGTTTGGGGGCTCCTCTTCCTCTTCCTCAGGTCCGGCCGCGACTGCCTGTAAAGAAGAGAAAAGCGCGTTCCTTCCGGTGCCACGGGGGCTTCAGCCCCCCACGACCACTTGGAATCACTTAGCCGTTCAGGGCTGAAACAGGTAGGAGCCCACTATATAACCAAGAGAAAATTAAATTTGGTGGTGGATGATCTTTTGTTTTTAGCTTTGATGTTTGTTTTTATTCATTTAGATTGTGTTCTTGATTATAGTTTTGTTGATTTTTGTGGTGGAATAGTTAATAATTAATTCTAAGGTTTGGTTTTTTTAAAAATTGTAGACGTCAAAGTTTCTGACCACAAGTCTACTTCGTATACCTATACCAAGAGGTAGTGCACGAAAGTACAAGATATATAGGTTATAGATATTATAAAAACACAGGAAAAAATATTCTTTACACAATCATAGAAAAAAAGAATAAAAATATAATACACAATCAAAGTGTAAAGTTTAAAGTACTTTTATCGCATAAAAAATTGTCTAAACCCGTATATTAAAATAGGCGTACACTTCATCGTTATCATCATTTCAGACGTGTTACATTGAGCTGTAACACAAGTCTTACTTAACACAGCACCGCCAGGAACTCGAAACTACTTATCAACAGCGTGAAGCGGCGAGGTTCATGAAAGCAAGATATTGCGTTGTGTATGTGCTAGTGTAGATATCGCCATGTTCCTATCTAAGGTTAGCCGTCCAAGTAAAGCCCCAGAATCAATACGAACGTGCTCGAATCGGAGCCAACCGAATCTACCTCTAGCTACAACCAGTGAATCAGCATTCACATCTGGGCAAACACTTCCCCTTCTTTATTAAACTAAACACATTTTTTAAATCCAAATATTGTTCGTTATTCGGCATACTAAAATTCTGACCTTCCATTATTAATTTTAACATGTTATTTCCAAAAGCGTGCAGACCTTTACAGATGAAGTCACATAAGTTAAAATTAAAAAATTTCGGGCAAGAACCCCTTAGCCCAATTTCACACCTCTCTTGAACGTTTTAACTGCGGTTCCGGCAATCATCGTCAGTGTACATACCGACTAGAATAGGCTACAGGGTCTTCATCCGGGCGGATGACATCACGCCGATGACACTCGACTGGGTGAAGACAGTACGGCAGCTATACTGAAGTCGGTTACCGCAGCTGTAGTTGAAACATCTGGAAGCGAATCTAAAATTAGATTTTTTTTTATTCGGGGTCAAAACGTCCTATGACGTTGTGCCCAACCTTGTGACGATTTAATTGGTAATAAATAATTTAATAATAAAAAAATTAGAAAGCAAACAAGTATTTTTTAAATCGCACAATTAAACCAAATACCCCTGTACTAACTCAGAATAGCATGATATTTAAATTAAGAAAATCTAACTAAATAAGTAATTTAAAAAAAATCGTAATGTAAAAAGTTAAGAATAATACAGTTAACCCTTTAGTAAATCATCATGCGTTGACCTGTTTAATTCCGGACACAACGTGCATAGCGAACAGTCTGTAACTTAGAAATATCTGAAAATCGTAATGTAAGTAATTAATAATTTGAAGGCACAGGTAGTAGTTAAAATAATTCCTGTAAACTAAATAAGTCTAAATAATTTGTTTCATCTTGCTATAAGAATGTCTATTTAAATAAAAGTTGGAACTATATTATGGCGGAGTACTCGCTCCGCTTCGTTGTAATGTACCTGTCGTATCAATGCAAGAGTTACGATGCGGCGTTCAGACAGTACACACCTCCAAGCGAGGGCTCTTCAAAAATGTTTTATTTAAACTTTCAAATAATGGTTAGCTACCACTAAAAAACGTGGGGAGCTAGTGCTAGAAGATGTAGTAAAAGGTTTGTTAAAGAAATGTGGCAATATAAAAAAAAATTAAGAACTCGTAAATAAGGTGACGTCTTAAGTTAAGATGCAAACTCCAGTACAACTCTACCAGTGAATATGTGACGTGCCCAACTGCATATACGGACGTCTACAATCCATACAACACTCACCAGGACCGACGAGGATCAACCCGACTTCATGCAGCATTACATCAATCACCTCACTAATACAGCTATAAGATATTCACCAGAGACACGACTCAGATGACTACCCCGACTACCAGAGTTCCGAAGAGTCACGCCCCAGGACGAGGACAGCAAAAGCTTATTTGAGAGGTGACTCGGTAGCTTGCCTACCGAGAATTAAGTACATTTAAAACATAACTTTTCATACATGGCAGAGACTTTTCAAAAGACAATAATTTTATGTAAGCAATAAATAAAACAAAAGAAATGTAAACTGTAATATCGAAAATCATACGTTGTAACATTAATCTTGAAATGTAAGTTATAATCCCTTAATTAAATAATACCATTCTTCAAATGGTTTATGTAATCATGCAAGCTCCTTGATTAGCAAAGTATAATTCAGACGTCTTTACTAGATTTAAAGAGACTCGGATCCGAGGTAAATTACATGATCAATATGATCCCTTGTTTAACAGAAACCCCTTTTTAAAGATCTCAGTATAAACTTTTATGTTATGCGATCTATTTATATAATTTGTTAATAAAGAGATGTCATCTTATTACAGATTGAAGTGAGTGCATAAATCAGTGAAATACCTTCCCTTGTGTCCTAATTATTAGAGTAAATATTATTGTTCTACGTGTTGAGTTTAATTTCAGTTTGTTACAACGTAGGCAGCCTGCATAATTGGCTAGCGTCAATTATCACGGGTTCCCTGGATTTGTAACGTAGCCCGGAACGTTACAAAAATGCGCAACTCTGCTTATTAAAAAATGAAATAATTGTGTTGTTGCTGTATTGTAAAAATAATTGTGTACAGATTGTCACAAACAAAGTTGCGCGTGTAAAGTAATTGTTACGTAGTAAAATAGATAACTCTCTGCTGATCTATGCACTCAGTTACTGTATTTCATGTTAATATTAATTTACATAAGGTGAATTTATTTTGTACACGATTACGCACTAACTTGCGTATAATGTAATTTATTTAAGATACGCAAAATAATACAAACTATCATTGTATTACACCAATGCAAGTACGTACATGAATTTTAGTGCTTGTCAAAGTGTTCAGTCTTTAATAGGTTTATATTGCGACAATTCAAGACCTGTAGTTTCCAGAATATGCCTGCATAGAATGTAAGTTGTATGTCTGTCGTCACGGTGAAAAATATAAACTCCTGACTAAAGTAGACCAGGTTAATTACGTGTAAATAAATTCGTAACTTAATTTTGTTAAAAAAAAATAAATTAAAAATAATTTCAGAAATTAAAGGTAGAACGTAAGACAATTAATTACTAAACTCAGGTTGTTACAGCCCGTAATACTCCCTGTAACTTGTGAAGCGTGTATCGTTGCACCGAATTCACCCCTTGTTGCAACTGGCTTCCCCCAGTTGAAACCGGTCGATAAAGATAGCCATCCGCTATTGTTATAGAGAACAATACTTGAGTGTAATCCTCGCGTTCCCACGCATACAACAACTATTCCATTGTTTACAAAGTAAACTAGGGTGACCTACATTCCAACGAACAGCTGATCGTTGACTTTACATTGACGTGTGTGTGGAATTTTTGTCTTTCCCTTAGAAGAGAGATTATTCTCTTGTGAACAATGCAAATGATTTAACCAAGAAATAAATTGTCTATGTAATAAGTGTATAGTATAGTAGAGCAAGTATTTTCACCGTGACAACAATTAAATAATATAGTGACTTAAATTTCAAATAAATAAATGACTTAGTTAACCTTCCATTGTTAGATAAAGTGTTAAACCCCATGCCCCAAAACAGTAAACTTTAAACTGAGCAAAACTGAAAAACAAAGTAAATAAAGTGTCCTAAATAAATATGGTAATTTGATAGGAAATAATTCTAAGTAAGTTTCTTAAATCTCCCCCAAAGTAAATAATAAATAAATAAAAGAAAAAGGTAAGTTTCTTAGAAAGAGACCAAAAGGAAAATAATAAGAAGTGAATAATAATTGCTTTAAATAATAAGGCTGAATAAATCTTAAGTTAAACTAAATTTGTGTAAAGTGTAGCAGTAATTCAGGGAAAAGAAAATAATAATAAAAGTGTAGTTGAATAGTGTAAACACCCGGTCGTGGCCTGTTCGAGAAAAATAAAGCGTGTTGAGAAATGTAGTAAGCAGCCACCCTCCCCCTATTGTTATGAAATGGTAGCATCGCTAAACAATGAAAACCTCCCTGGTGTATAATACAATGCGTCCAGTGTTTGTCCCCTCCTGCATAGTTTGTAACAGCTGATCATTTAAAGAGAGAGTAAAAATTATCTTCATGAAATTCCGCTTCTCTCAGTAGCGTAAGAAATTAGGATTAGAAATAATCTAAAGTGGAGTATGGGATCCGCTTTAGGTTATATTAGAGGTAATTTTATAATATATAAAAGAATTATATATGTAACGTAACATAGTCACAACGGCGCCGACTGAAAAGGGTAATGATGGTGCAAAAAGGTGTGCCAAAGTAATCATTACAGAGTGCTGAAAGCTAACTTGTGTAGTTAGAGTAAGCCGATGTCAGTCGGGCCACGATATTGTGAGTTACGGAAAGTAGGGAAATTAGTATTAAGAATTAAAATATAAGTTAGCGTTTTAAGAAACGAGATAAAGGGAATTTCACGAATGAGAACAAGACAAGAAATAAATAAAGTTAACGAGAGATAGAGAAAACAAACCGTGTACTAAAATATACTTCACACAGTAACGGTAAGCATACTCCAAGTACCCCACTTTTGAATTTTCCTTACTAAAATTCCCAATGTCGATTTTAAGCGGCGGAGTATGTGACGATTTAATTGGTAATAAATAATTTAATAATAAAAAAAAATAGAAAGCAAACAAGTATTTTTTAAATCGCACAATTAAACCAAATACCCCTGTACTAACTCAGAATAGCATGATATTTAAATTAAGAAAATCTAACTAAATAAGTAATTAAAAAAAAATCGTAATGTAAAAAGTTAAGAATAATACAGTTAACCCTTTAGTAAATCATCATGCGTTCACCTGTTTAATTCCGGACACAACGTGCATAGCGAACAGTCTGTAACTTAGAAATATCTGAAAATCGTAATGTAAGTAATTAATAATTTGAAGGCACAGGTAGTAGTTAAAATAATTCCTGTAAACTAAATAAGTCTAAATAATTTGTTTCATCTTGCTATAAGAATGTCTATTTAAATAAAAGTTGGAACTATATTATGGCGGAGTACTCGCTCCGCTTCGTTGTAATGTACCTGTCGTATCAATGCAAGAGTTACGATGCGGCGTTCAGACAGTACACACCTCCAAGCGAGGGCTCTTCAAAAATGTTTTATTTAAACTTTCAAATAATGGTTAGCTACCACTAAAAAACGTGGGGAGCTAGTGCTAGTTATATGTATAAGATGTAGTAAAAGGTTTGTTAAAGAAATGTGGCAATATAAAAAAAAAATTAAGAATCGTAAATAAGGTGACGTCTCAAGTTAAGATGCAAACTCCAGTACAACTCTACCAGTGAATATGTGACGTGCCCAACTGCTTATACGGACGTCTACAATCCATACAACACTCACCAGGACCGGCGAGGATCAACCCGACTTCATGCAGCATTACACCAATCTCCTCACTAATACAGCTATAAGATATTCACCAGAGACACGACCCAGATGATTACCCCGACTTCCGAAGAGTCACGCCTCAGGACGAGGACAGCAAAAGCTTATTTGAGAGGTGACTCGGTAGCTTGCCTACCGAGAATTAAGTACATTTAAAACATAACTTTTCATACATGGCAGAGACTTTTCAAAAGACAATAATTTTATTTAAGCAATAAATAAAACAAAAGAAATGTAAACTGTAATATCGAAAATCATACGTTGTAACATTAATCTTGAAATGTAAGTTATAATCCCTTAATTAAATAATACCATTCTTCAAATGGTTTATGTAATCATGCAAGCTCCTTGATTAGCAAAGTATAATTCAGACGTCTTTGTAGATTTAAAGAGACTCGGATCCGAGGTAAGTTACATGATCAATATGATCCCTTGTTTAACAGAAACCCCTTTTTAAAGATTTCAGTATAAACTTTAATGTTATGGGATCTATTTATATAATTTGTTAATAAAGAGATGTCATCTTATTACAGATTGAAGTGAGTGCATAAATCAGTGAAATACCTTCCCTTGTGTCCTAATTATTAGAGTAAATATTATTGTTCTATGTGTTGAGTTTAATTTCAGTTTGTTACAACGTAGGCAGCCTGCATAATTGGCTAGCGTCAATTATCACGGGTTCCCTGGATTTGTAACGTAGCCCGGAACGTTACAACCTCCATTGTTGTCTGTCGTTGCAGTTTTCATCGTTTAGTCCTCATTGATCTTCTTATGCCCTCTATCCATGTTTTCTTGGGTCTTCCTTTCTTTCTGTGCTCTCTACGTATCCATCTCATTGTTTTCTTTGGTAGTCAGTCTTGTCCCATTCTCTGTACGTGTCCATACCAGATTAGTTGTTTTCCTTCAATGCGGACGTTGATTGTCTTTTGTACGCCCATTTCTTCTTTGATCGTTTCATTTCGTATTCGCTCTAGCCTTGAAATTATAGCAGCCCGTCTCAAAGCATCCATTTCTGTAATTTCTAACTTTCTTTTTACTTGTTCCTTTATTCTCCATGTTTCGGATCAACGTGCTTTGAATATCGTATATTCTTTTCTTCCTTTCATCTTATTCCAGATTAATGCTCTATGTTCCAGAAATTATAAATTGTAAAGCAACTCGTTTTGAATGGAACATAATAATTAAAATGTATGGACCTCTACAAGAAAAATAAATCTGTAGGATGAGGAACAAATATGAGTTAGATAATATACTCGAAGGAAAACTATATAATGTAATACGATTTATCAACTCGAAAAGATCCGGCTAGTTAGGTCGTGTGAAGAGAATGGGTCAAGACAGGCTGCCAAAGAGTGTCTTGTATGGTGAAGTGGGAGCAATGAGGCGGGTAAGAAGTCCGAGAAGATTATGGCTGCAGGAGGTGGAAGCAGATTTGGGAAGGTTGGCAATCAGGAACTGGAGACCCCTGACAGGAGAAAGAAGTGAGCGGAGACGAATACTAGATGAAGAAGAACGCAAATTGTTTATGCGTCTCAAATTTCCCCGTTGCTTTATTCATGAATACACGCAGAACAGGCGCTACACGATTTAATAAGACACATCATCGTCTGATAATAAAACATAATCCTTCAAGACGCCTGACGAAGACTTGTGTTTGCCCACGGAGATCTGATCAACTCATAACTCAGATTGGATAAACAATCGTATCTCACAAAGTGATTTCCACAGAAGGAAAATAAGGGAAAGAAGAAGGTCAATAAGAAAAATAAAAGATGAAGGAGACGACGATATTGCCGGTAATTATCTTGTTGATGATGATTATGATTATGACGGCGACGATGACTATGACGACGACTGTGATATGATTTTATAATACTGCTATCGACTTTGTAATAATAATAATAAGAAGAAGAAGATGAAAAAGAAGGAGAAGAAGAAGAATATGAAGAAGAATAAGAAGAAAAGGAATGTGTTATTCAGGTATTCATGTGCATTCTCATACCGCAGGAACAAACACGCAGTGAGGTAACGTACAGTCGACTGATTCCTCCTCCTCCTCCTCCTCCTCCTGCTACTCCTTCTTTCCTTCTTCTACTTCTTCTTCAAGGTTTGGATTTCAGTTCATTTTGATTTCACGTAGTGTTTTGACGTAGTGTCCTACCGGCATTTCACGATTAATTACGGACACTCTTATCAGATGGTACGTAATTCAGATCTGTTCGGCCTTTATTCGTTCCACTCTGTCTTTTTATCATATCGCTTCTGTAACGAACTTCGTCGCCTTTGAAAAGTCCTGTTTCTCCGTTCACCGCTTTTTTTGCACACGCTTTCCACGATACTTTTCACATTTATCCTCTTAAACACTTCATTGTTTCTCACCCTATACCTCCATGAAGTCTTCTACATTCGCCTCCGGCTCTGTACCTCAAAAACGACTATATAGGTTAGTTGACCCTCTAACCTACGGTTCATGATTATCACCACACACACAGAAAGCGATCCGCATACAAAAGACTTGGTGATATTTTCTATTGTTTCAACTATAAGATATCCGCTTTATACTAATCACTAAATTCGCCATTAAACCCTACGAGGATGATCACTTGGGTTGTTACATCGTCTTCTGGTCAGTACCAAATCTGGTGTGATTAAATAAAAACTGTACAGGATACTGTCTCAGCAACGCGCGGCCGGGACGGAGTCTCGGTAATACGGCCGTTCAACTGTCCGACACGTCTCGTAATCCGGCGTATACCAACCGAAACTTGTCGTCTTTAAGAAGCAATAGTGGAGTGTGAGAAAAACACTGAACTGCTCCAAGAATGTCCGACACAATTATAAGTGAGCTAGATGCCGGCGAAGAGGAGTGTCTTCAAATACTGACGCATATAAAGACAACCGACAATTTGAAGAGATAACAATAGCAAAAATGAGCAAGGGACAAGTACCACCCTCATTATCCATCCGCACAATTCGACACAATGACCTTAAACACGTATTGTCGAATAAAGCAACGTACGTTTCAAGGAACGTTTTCTTAAAGGTACATTTATAAACAATGACATGAAACAGCTGACACTTCTTGTATAAGTGAAGTCCTAAACATTTCTTAATTGACAAATAGATTTTTGTTCACATTTATAAATATAAATATTAATATTAATAAAAATACTGATAATAATTTCGAATGCTACGTTAATGGCAACAAATCCTGTTAAATGATAATGAATTCTGGAATGATATGTAGTGTAGTATAGCTTAACAAAATTATTCCGCCTATTTTCCAGTAATCCAATGAGACTGTGCTGTATTTATAATAAGATTGAGTATAGGATTTGATTTCTTTTTAATTGTTTTAAAACTGTGGTGAAAATTTTCGTCGATAAATTCAGATCTACTAACACTTTAGAATAGTATAGACATAGACAAACGTAGATAACGGGTGTAACCCGTTTTGTCCGTACCCAGACATTCGTCAGGTTATACGGATTCACTGCCTTTTCTTTTTTTCTTCCGACATAATATTTTCGTACGCATGTACTGCACGGGCACAAGCTGTGCTACCGAGACGCCTGAAGAGCGGGGGGGGGGCTCTACTGAATGATAACGCGCGCTTGTGTTGGTGCGGTATTACTGGTTCTGTAAACATTGTTCAGTAAGCTATATGCAATTAGAAATACCGTGCGGAAGACAGTGTTAAACGTATTTTAAATGTGTAGTAGTACCGTGATACGTGCAGTCGAATGGCAAACGTCACCGCATTCCTTGTTGGTTTGCAAAGCTTAACACATGATAGTACTTTACGTTTCAATTACTATTATTCGGAAATAAAAATATTTTTTTAATCAGATTTATGAAAAACTACGTTAATATTGTACTTACTTAAAATCCGTTACAAATCTATTATGATTCTATTACCCGTTAAGTGACCTCCCTCTGCCACGCAATTTTATCTTTAAAAGTTTCAAACAGTCGAATGTAGGCTATGTAGTTTCTATGGATAAGTTTTTCGTGGATGAAACTCTTTTAATTTTTCATGGACGAGTTTAATCTTCGCTTTTTTTCGGATGTTGACACTGTGTTTACTGTTGGATTTTCTGGCGTTTCGTTGGAGACAGTAGACCCAACTGAAAATGATCGGTGAATATACGTATCGGTAAAAAACAGTACATCTGTAGGCAGCGATTTCATTGTGCAAAGACCACATTCGTCGATGGAATGCGTGGGTGGGCTACAACACCCAGAAGACCAAAACAAAACGAATATTAAAAATTTTTCTTTTTTTGTCTAACGGCCCCCAAACCTCAACGCTTGTGCGTACTGTACCAAAATTTAGTGTATATAGAAGATTTGGTCAAAAGGTTAGTGCAATTTTTCATTATTTCCCGAGTGATTCAAAAACTGATTATTTATGACATTAGTACGTTTCTCTGTAGCAAGTATCTACACTTACAACCACACTTCCCATATAACCCACATAACCTTACTTATAACCACAGCGAATGTCGAATAACATTTAGATTCGCCAACCAACTGAATAAGTTTTGTTTCGGTATATTAGGCTACTTCAAACTGTTCTAACGCGGTAAAAACGTTTGACAAGCGGTGAAATCAACGTGGTAGAAAGCTTTTGGAGGTCTAGCATGCATGACCTAATGGTTTAGAAGTGGTATAAGAGCTTTCAAAACTGTCGCGAATCAGTTGAAATGTTGTTACAGTAAGACGACGATCATAGTACGGCTTTTGTTAACTAAGTGCTACGGTTAATAAGCAGTAGTCTATTATTTCGGTATTTTACCTTATCTGCTTGAAGCTATTCACAGAAAACTTCCATAGATTTATGGAAGGATAAATGATGCAAATTTAACCACGATAATGCGTCAGCTCGCACATTAATCCTTATTCAAGAATCCGGATTAAATTTATTCAAAAAAATTACCACCGCAAACGCCATATTCACCAGATGTGATTCCCTGTGACTTTTCAGTCTTACCACAAATTAAAAAAGAAAATGGCAACTTTTCACGACTGTAGAATGTATAAAATAAAAATCGCCGAGCGAGCTCAAGATTAGACTATACTGGAAAGTTCATTCAATAAATGCTTTGAAGACTATTAAAAACGTTGGCATAAATAGGAGGTGTTCCCGGGGGGGGGGGAGGGGAGGTTTAGACTAGCAAGAAGGTTGGACTTCCCATTTTCCTCAGGACAAGTGAGATATTCAAGATTCTTTCCATATAATTATTCATACAGCTATTTTTAAGCCTTACTTTAACACATGCAACTGGCTTAGAAATACGCCTACGCTAAGTGATTATGGTATTTTCAATAAGTTGGGGGGGGGGATTGATCCTCCTGATCCCCCGCATAGTTACGCAGAATCTAAATGGGGCCATCCGATTAGGTCAATAAACGAGGGGCAGTTGAAATTTCGCAAAGCGACGTCTATAAGCTAGCTTAGCGGTAGAACTAAAAAAATATGAGTGTTCTGTAAGACTCGTATTTTATGTAAACACCTGTTAATTTCCAAATCTGCCTGTCAATTTATTAATTGTTTACCGAGTGTTCGAAATTTACGTGTCACGCGTGTTTTGAAAAATGGACAAAACGCAAACATCGTGCTGTTATCCTTTGTTAAAAAGTGTCTAGCGCCAGTGGAAATTCACAACAAAATAGAAAATGTATTAGGAGGTACACTGCCTTCAAAATCAATGGTTTGTAAGTGGGCACTGGAGTTTAAACGTGAACGTAAAAGCATTGAAGATGATCCCCGAGGTGGACGCCCAAGAAAAGCAACAATTCCAAATATCATTTTTTTAAATGTCATATACGGTGTTGGCGATTGAGAGTCGATGACACTGCTGGGATCATAGGAATCTCACATGTGCGTGCGTATCATATTTTAACTCAAAAACATGGCATGACAAAAACGTTGTGCAAGGTGGATGCCGTATTTGGAGTTGTCGAACTTTTTGGGCGTCCATTGTGAGAATCATCTTCAGTAGCCTAATCGATGTGAATTTCCATAGACGCTACACCTTTTTACCAAAGATGTAATCACAGCACGATGTTTGATTTTGTCTATTTTTAAAACTCGTGAACGTAGATTTCGAACAGCTGGGGTAAACAGTGAATAAATTGGCAGACAGATCTGGAAATTAACAGGTGTTTACATAAAATTAAAATTTTACAACACACGAAAAATGTTAGGTCTACCGTTAAGCTACAGATGTCGCTCCGCGAATCTTTCAAACTGTTCCTCATAAATAGCCTATGTATGAAAGAGAGCATAAATATTCTGAGCTATTAGGACATAGTTGACAGTTTGCGTGCCATGGTTGTTATCATTGTTCTCTACTATAGGTAACAGTCGGACACTGAGACCTAATCCGATTTGCCACTGAGGACAATTGCCATGGACGCAGCCAACATGTTTGGCATTCAAAATGTCACGATGGGCTACGGCCTAACAACCCAGCAGATTTTAGAACTATTTTAGCACTGCGAAAGCCTAAGATCAATGACACAGACACAATTTTTAAAACAACAACGTTGCATGAACATTTTGACCAAACCTTTAATGTATACAGTTATGCAAAAAGAATGAACCGGTTTCATAACGCAATATTTTATTAAGGAAAAGTAATACAAAATTCCAACCAAATCACAAGTATTCTACTCATAATCAAGGTTTATTTTATATGTTAATATAATATAATATAAAATTATACATTCAATATACTGTATATATTTTATATAATTAAATGTACAGTTCAATGTGGCCTCCACTTGCAGCACAGACAACATCAAGGCGATATGACGCGTAGCAACATATCACGACACACTGAGTTGACCGCTGTTGTTATTCTATGTTTAAGGTCATTGAGGTCTGTAGTGGTGAGTAGCGGTTGAAGAAAAACTCTAATCTTTTACAGATCCCCACAAGAAAAAATCACATACTGTGAGATCTGGAGATCTCGCAGGCCAATCACATGAAAAATTGCGACATGAAATCGGTTCATTCTTTTTGAACACTTTTAAGGAAACAACACTTGATTGTGTGTAGAATACTTGTGATTTGTTTGGAATTTTTTATTACTTTTCTTTAATAAAATATTGCATTATGAAATCGATTCATTCCTTTTTAATAACCCCGTATATCCATAGCATTAAGTTGTATGTAAGTACTGTACAGATACATAAATAACTAACTTGTCAATAACGTTGTCTGTTGACAGGAGTTGGCAGTCTGGTGTCATCCCCGTTCGCAACCATGAACCCGTTCACGTTACCAACATGCAACAGCCAAACGTACGGATCGAGTCCGCTGATTGGCACCACCAAATAGTAACACGGATCGTACTCTCAGTAACAGCAAACACATCAGTAAATACTCATCACCACCACCACCACCATCATCTTCGTCTTTAACGTAATCTAGGTTAGAGGTCACTACGTCGACTCGTTCCTTCACACTTGTATTGTGCTGTACGTACGTGTTCCACAACACACTGAACTGATCCAGATCTCGTTTGAACTGATCCAGTTTTCTTTTTATTAATGGCGTCGGTTTATTCGATAATGGCGTACATCCCGTATCGCATCATGATACACGTTAGTGGCGACCAATACAGATGTGACGGAGTGAGAAATAATCACCGATTTCGATTTTCAGTCATTTGCTGAAAGCTATTTACAGAGTCTGTTCAGTACCGAAACACGTTCACTCACGTAACTGTTACCAAACGCTGTACTTTCTAGGCCTACGAAAAACCTATGATTACCCGTGGAACAACATTACGTTGTTTTTCTTCTTCGTATAGGCCTAACGTTTTACCAGTGTCATAGAACCCAAACATTCCAAACATATAAAATCAACTGGTTCTTATTTACTCATAAGCAGATGATTCTCGCCACCAAAGACGTGTTATTCACTGATCACAGGGGTGGACAGTGATACTAATCGTCCTGTTTAACATTCTATTTCCGATTCCCGTTTTCTACGCGTGACAACACGGGATTTATCTCAAAGTCATTCCAAGGTCACATTACGACATTCCTACTGTAACAAGTGGGAGTCAGAATATGTCATAAAACGGGACTGTGACTTAATTAATTTTTCTCTATGTGTTTAGAGAGAGAAATCTAAAAAGAAACCTAATTTTGAAATTATTTAACATGTATTTCACTTCTACGTGAACGCGAACAAGTCTACGTCATTCCATGTTAGCTTGAAATATAGTGATTAAGCACTATTAATATACGAGTCCTTAACAACATGTATTTAAAAAAATAGCCATTCTCGTCTATTACTTTGTGCATGAGCTCTAAATGCTCTTTTTGATTTTCCGTTTGCTATTTTAGAGCGAACATAACACAAAAAAACGTTGTGCAAACAGTTACAAGACAGTACTAACAATATCCCTTTAAATAATTACATCGATTGCAGTGTCGAGAGGAAACACTGATAAGTAATAATGAATACAAAGAAATTAACTCAATATGTAGAATTAATTTTTAAAAATAGAAAGTTACAAAGTATTGTATTTAAGAGGCAAATACATACTTTTTTTATTTGATTCAAAAAGCCAATACCATTTTTGTTTTCTCGTAGACTCTTTTGAAAATATTTTACAGATATTTTAGCAATACTGAATCAAAATATTTGCCTCAACTGCATCAATTCGTTGGTCCTGCTGTAACGAAATCATTAGTTCGACACTCGTTGATGTTCCACATTGTTAAAAAACGAAAGATCAATGGCTCCTATGCAGAGTTCAGTCAAGTAAAAACCAATTAAATTACAGTGTATATATATATATATATATGTTTGTTTGTTGTTTCCAACTTGATTAATTCAAAAGTTACCTGAGTGGACAGTTGTTAAAACAAGCATAAGGGTGACAGCAGCCCGTCACGTCTTCATGTCTTCTCTCTCTCTCTCTCTCTCTCTCTCTCTCTCTCTCTCTCTCTCTCTCCCTCCGCAATGTACATAATGTAATTAACTGTTTTTATATAAAAAAACGGTCGCACAAAAAAAAAACAAAAAAAGAAATAAAACCTTGAGAAATTGTTCGTAACCAACCAAAAAAATATTGAAATACATTTTATATAATGATTGAACCGAAGGATCTGGGAAAAGTGATTTATTTATTGTAAAAATCTCTTTTAGAAATCGATAAAGCCACAGGAAAACGTTGATTATTCTCGATAAACAATAACAGCATTTTTCCAGATAAACAAATTTTTCTTATAATTTTGTCATCCATCCAAAAATTTTGTGTCTGCCGCATGATTTAGGAATACCGATTAATCGACGTTCTACTGTAATATGTTTTATATAATTTTACTTAATGAAGTTATAAGAAAAACAAACTTACGCAGAAAGTAACAGAACTTAAAAACTGAAAACCTATTATTGTTTAAAAACAGTTTACCATTAAAAAACTCATATAATTCACAATACTTATAATTTTCAATATACATTATTTGTTATTTACAATATTTACATATCTTTTACATTTCAACAGAAGACTAAATATCAGTTTTGGTTAAGTATATTTTAACTTATTACGACCTATGTAATTAATGTGTCTATTAATAGGTATATAGTTAAGCATTTGAAAATCTACAAAAGTTGATTTATTTTAAATATGAAAGGTAAAATGGAAAACCATCAATTAAACAGAGGAATAGGGTAAAATTAAGTATTATACAGAGCAGATAATTTTTTAAGAGTTACTGAACTATTTTACCTGCACTCATAGTTTTATTATCTTCAGTATGTTTAATTTTACAGCTACGAATTACTTTAACATGTAAATAATACTGTTGATGAAAAAACGGTGGACCTATTCTGATTAAGATTTTCACAATAGTCTCTTTAGCAGCTGCTCGTCAGTGTTAACTTTAATTAAAAAACAAGGTCGTTCGTTAGACTTCCTAAATCAGCTGATAAATGCAATCAGCTGACAGAATTAAATAACTAGTCACATCAGTTCCTATCCTTAGTATACTAAAGAGTAAAGAAACATTATAGACTGGCGTACATTAAAATCTCTCCAAAGAAGATTTTAAAACATTTTGACCTAGAATTAGTTTGCGCAAAATTTCCAGTCACTAAGATGCGAATTATATATGCTTGAAAAATCCCATTCAAAATTTTCCTTTATACAAAAAATAATACAAGGATTTTAGGATCTAGTCTGTATAAAACGAGAACAAAGGAAATTTTGTCTGGTCAAAAAGAAACATTATTGGTCATTTTCAGTCCTTTTTTCCTAATGGTTTTTAAAGTCTACGATGATTTTAATTGTGGAGACAATTCTGATAGTGTTTTTCTCTTAGTTGCGATCTTAGGTTTACAAGTAATTAGCCAAACTAGAATAAACATATCAATATCTGAACAATCAGTGACAAGTAAAAAGCCTTTATTGTAAATTCTTTTCTTACATAGAAAACGAATTTAGTCAGACTCTAAATCGGAGACCGAAGGAAATAAGAAACTAAGTACCGATTCCCGTGTAGGATTAGAGTATCGATCATGAGTAATGACATCACAGAGTAATATAAATTACTTGCATGAATGCTTTCTTACATGATTTTGTCTTTACAAACCAAATATGTTCATCACAGACTGTTTGGGAGGAATACAAGTATGTTCTCAGGATCTAACTATAGTAGTGAATTCATAAGATCTCAAATTCTATTGATATACGTTTATTTCTTCTTTTTTTATCAACTATTAAAAGAAAATAATTCTGATGTGCCATATGATAGAGACTATATGTACCTTAATTTAATTTACCATTATATATTTGTTAATTATATTACCATTTACAAATACCAAATACGAATATGTAGTAGTTTATGGTACTCCTAGTAAATAAGATACCTGTATTATATTATACATATAACGTGTAAAGTACATTGACTATGTAAGTTATGTGTATAAAAGTTTTAATTCATTATCTAATGAAAAAAGTGTATCATACAATTAATTTTAAATAAAAATGTACAGTGTATTATATGTTTGTAAATACAATTATATAAGTCAGTATATAAAATATATAAAATACTCGGATAAGTTTTATTTGACAATGTACTTTTAAACCGTATTAAGAAAAGTAAATAAAATAAAATAGATATGTCTTTCTAAGTCGTGTATATATATAGTAGTTTATTTCTTTTGAAAATATAATAAATTAATACAGATGTACATCTGTTGATACGAGCGAGTCCTCATATAGAGAAGAATCTCAGTAATAAGCGTCTCTCATTAATAACACTACGAAAAACTGTCGATATTCTTCAACACGTGTTCAAATGTAAATTCTCCCATATATGCTTTTTTGTTGGAAGCCGATGAAATAGCACCCATCAAGCAAATATGTCGCCCAGACAAAAACAATTCCAACGCAGTTAGAAAATATTTAATAATCCTTGAAAGTGACGAAATGGTCGCCTATTGGTACAAATCGGCCACTCTTGTCTCTTAAAACTCAACAGCCTTGTTCACTTTCGTCTTCGAACACTATTGCCCGCTGAATTGAGCCCTTATTCCATTATAATCCATTTCGCTCTGTGCGACTCCTGTTGTGGGTCTTCAGCGAACGTCTGTATACCGTCACTTTTCGACGTCTCTTCCCTGTCCGTGATCTCCACCTCCATGATCCCCATCTCATTGTCATCCCGTCTCGCCGTTCATTTAACACAACTTTGTTTTCTCTTTTAGTATTGACAATTTACTAACAACAACAAATCTTTTGGGCACATTATTATGCTCCTACTTTTTTATATCGTAACAACAGACACTGCCTTCAACTAACACTAAGATCCGTGATAATCTCCCGCCTCTCGATATCGATAGATAACAGATAAGGTAGTTGAGTTTCGTAAGCAATTTTTCAAAATAATCAGCACTGTAGTAATACGAAAACAAGCAGCTTAATGCACATTTTAAAAAAAGCCTTCTCAACAAAAACATTCTATGAAAAAAACTCGTTTAAGCTGTGATGATTTAGAGTTCAAATTACTACCTACTACGTGGTTTTTTTAAAGATCACGATTTTATCGAATACATATCAATTTTATTGTTTATCAAAAACAAAAATTTTAATTTAAAATATTTACTTACAAAAAATACTTTAAAACATTAAAATAAAAATATAACAATCACGTTTCTATAAAAAAAGTGATTGCCTCTAAAACCAGATTTCCCTAAACGGGCTACAGTTTGCACTTCATCTCGACAGCTATTTTAATAGATGTAGTGTTTTCCAGGGGACGGCATGACGAAAACATATGATTAACAGCTGTTTTAGAGGTAAGCACTGTAAATTTGTCAACACGAGTTTCATCAAATAATATCAGCGATACCTAATCATACGACATATACCCAGAACTGTAAAATGTTATGAAATAAAAAATGGAAGTATCATTAATTGACATAAATAACTAACATAATTAACAGCTTATTCAAATTTTAACAGCTTAAAAATTAAAATCAAAATTAGACCTTCAAAATGGATCAGTTTAATCGACTTCAATTATTAATTTACCTGTTACAATATAAATTTATTGATGTTATTTTTTTAGCTAGAAAGTATTACAATCAATTTGACTAGATAATTTTGAAAAAAACATTAATTAAACTGTAACTGTTCATTGTATTAAATCAATAGAACTGTGAATGCCAATTTATAACTATTATTACATTTCTTTCCTTTGTATGATTTATGTGTATGTCTGCAGATTAATTAAATTGCTTATGTATTTTTTAGTTGGTGAATATATATTTTTTTTTGAATACCATATCTAAAAAAACAATAAACTATACACAATATTAACTTATTTCAATAAATGTAAAATATACATGATTTGAAGCGAGGATATATATTTTAAGTAGTTAGACGGCTTATAACCACATCATCATCATCACAATTACAAAACGAACTGAAAACTTTCTTTAAAAAATTTTTAGTTCATTTATTTTGGATTATTGTTTCGAGTTAAACAATAAATGTGTCTTTAAAAACATTCTATATAAAAACTTTCAAGATATGTTTTATTGATGAAAATAAAGAAAAAAGTTCACGAAACGTGGGTCCGGAAACGCTGTTTTCAAGTTACGGATTTATTACAAATTTTAAAGTAAAGCGTATTTTTTTAATTCAAATGTTCTTCATGTACATTTGTAGGCCTATATTAAGTTATGACAAATTGACTATATTACACTTATTAAGACTACAATATTATTACGATATTATTAATACAGTATTATTACGATATTGGCAGATTATATTTTATTTACCCTTACGATTTTTGTACCCTTTTCTTTAAAAATGTGATTTTTTACAGTTACATGCTTATTTCGTTCAATATATTCACACAAAATAGATGTAACACTAACTTCTTTCTTATTTGGAAGAAAGAATTCTGTATTTTGGGAAATTTTTATTGTTTTTCAGTGATATGGTCCCTTTTTAAAGTTTGTCTTAAAAAGGTTAAGAAATCATTTCTGAGTAATTATTTTTTCCTAGATTTCTGACTAAAAATCTAAAATCGTAATTTTTGCCATGAAGTCAGTATACACATGCGTAAAATCTGAATCTATGTTAAAATTTGATTTCATTATTAGTTTATGAACAATTTCATTTGATGTTACAATCTGAGGTAAATCTTTAGACGCCGTCATTTAAAAAAGGTGTTTCCAGTCATTTGTTTTTATGAACGTTACTATTTTTTAACATGATAATGTTTTTAGGCTGGGGGTCATTCCACAAAATGCGTGATGCAAAATGTGTAACGTCATCGAAAAATGTAACACTCCAGGTGATGTTAACACTATATTTTTTCCACACTTTCGATTCCCCACAGTCTAGAAATCTTCGGTCTCTGTCGTTTTAATATGATAATGTTTGTTATATAGTAAATATATTTTTTATATAGTAAATATATTTGTTATATAGTAAATATATTTGTTATATAGTAAATATTTGTTATATAGTTATATAGAAAACATGATAACACATTATCATGCTTCGATGTTTCGGTTTCGTCGAAATTTTTTTTTATCCGTAGAGCATGTCTTGAAAGTATTTTTGATACTCCGTGAAACACCATGTATATAAATTTATTAATAATATGTTATTTCTCACTAACTTTTTTAATGAACATTTTTATTCTGTTTCACATTTTACTAGATCTTCCAATAAAAACAAACATAAGTTAGGAACTAGAAACAAATAATTTGTTACCTGCTATCTGTTTATGACTTCTTTTATATTATTCCTATGACGGGTTAGAGAACAATTGTCCCATCTATAGGTTGGTTATCGCTCGATAGAGCCCGTTAAACATTAAGAAATATTTACATATTAAATTACACAATTTAGCATAACATATATCGGAAACTTAAACACAAACGCTCGCGTTCATTTAACCTATGTGATCACTGTTGGTTTTGTACTGGCTCTAGCTATCGATAATGTACACGGTGGACCTTTGTACCCTTGTCTACTCCACGCTGTGTCATATAATGAACTTCACTGGAAATTCAACTGGTTATTTAGTAAACGACCTTGGCTAAATCTGATGGCCAAGTTCTTCGACAGCATTCATGAATTTTCCTCTCTCTCTCTCTCTCTCTCTCTCTCTCTCACACACACACACACACACACACACACACGCTCCTTGCTACAGTCATTTTCTTGATACATAAATTATTTAATATTTATTACTGTTTTATTATTTATTAGTAATAAATATTAAATTTTGCATTTCATATTTGCTCAGATTTTCTTGTATATATTCTTTCAGTTTTTCAGTTGTATTCTTTATATTATTATTAATAATAATAAAACTTTTTGTACAAGAATATATTTTTTCATCATCACAAGACATATCTGATGATGATAGTACTATTGAAACACTGTAATATTCAAAAAATAATAAAAAAATATATTCTTGTACAAAAAGTTTTATGATTATTAATAATGATCAAATAATAATAATAACAAACTCTATATATATATATATATATATATATATATATACAAAGGCCTGTAAATGCGTATTAAAGTCTGTTCTACTATGGTGTTTATAGATTTTAAACAAAGTCCACAATTAGAACTGTCTATAATAGTCTTTTTTAAGGTCAATGTCTTTTAAAACTTTTTGTAAAAGGTTTTTCTGTCTGGGCTGTGTAAAAAGCTCGTCCAATAGCTGCGTGCTATTTTATAAACTCCTCCTTTTTTTTAATAGCCTAAACATGTTTCTCGACAAGAAAATTTCCAGATGTAAGTACTCACATTCTTGAAGGTTTCGGTTAACTATTTTTATTCAAGGAAGTCATAAGCCAAATAGCGAGAAAAAATTATTTATTTCTAATTATTCAAAGCGCGGTCTCGTTACTACGAAATAGAAACATGAATTTTAATCAAGTTAGAAACTCGTTTTATATTCACGGAATAATATTATTTAATTTAATAATCAAACAAAAAGAGGATACATATCATAAGAGTAATCTCAGCTGTGCGCCTCTCGTCTGTATAACGTTATCATCGACTAGTTTATCTATCATAATAAACATATTGTGTAATGTACATTTTACGTAAGACAGTTCTGTATATAAAGTCTTCTGTACATATATACGCATTCATTCATAATGAACGATACCAAAAAACTCTCCTGTATATACTGAAAATGATAATAACATATGATTATGATTATGATTATGATTATTATTATTATTATATTACTATTAATATTATTATTATTATTGTTAGTACTGTTCTGTAAAACATTGTAATGTAATTGTCATATATATACATATAATATATATTATATTATTTAACGATAATAATAAAAAACATTACTTCCTTTTGTATGTCGTGTCTGTATATAAATACCTATTACCAACCAATCATACAACAGGCTTTATTACATAATTTAAGAAGCAGATAAATTTTTTTTCTGTTAAGGCCACTTCGGACAGCATGGCACATTTTGTTCTTTTCTCTTTTTCCAGTAGACTTTCATTCTTTCACTTCCGATCTTTCTCTTGTCTTCTGTAATTACACCTCGCCTCCCTTATCTGTTGATCCCTCGTTTCTTCCAGCTACAATTCCTCTTTTATAAAGTTTAGTTTCCAAAGTCCAGTTAGGTGAATTTACTGGAAACTTAAAGGTTTTCAAGTGTATTGATAAATCATAAAGTTATTAAACTGATTTTCAAGGTTAATTTTTATTACTAATAGAGTTCTTTATTGATTATATACCTTTTGGAAAATGAAAAGAAAAATAGAAATTAATTTGAAAAAATAAAATGTCTTTTGAAACAACACTGAACTTGGGTAGTTTTACCACTAACCCTCGATTTATTCCTATCCTTAATTGTCTGTATTTTGGATCTGCTCTAAATCTTTCTGTACTTCTTTCTGCCAAACACACATGTTTCTTAGATTTTAAAATATGTTCCGATAATATTTTATTTTCCATTCTTAATAAATGACCACAAAATTTTAATCTTCTCTTCTGCGTTTCTGTGGAAAGTTTAGAGAAATGTATGTAAATTTCTTCATTTTATCTTATTCTAGATTTAAAATCTTTCGTTTGTTTAATCCATTCATTTTTCTTAATATTCTTCTTTTACTTTTAATATTTTTTCTGAGGATACGACTCCCAAACATTCATATGCATATAAAGTTTCAGGGTATATACGTTTTATTAATGTTTTAATTTTGCATTTCTGGTTACGAATTTTTTGTTATAAATGATTGTTGTTAGATGCGATTTCCATCTTTTGTACTGTTCCATCCCTTAGGTAATAAATTTTTGAACTTCGTTTCCTCTACTATTTTCGAAATCAAACTGCTTTCTGTGGTTTTTAATATTACAGACATATTCTGTTTTAACATTGAAAATGTTTATAAGGACGTGTCGCACATTTGCTGCCGATCGCTGGTGCGTTATCGAAAATGGGAACCGGTGAGTTTCCATAGAAACTACTTCTATGTTGTCAATAACGTAGTACACATATAAAACTTCGCTTATGAATGCGACTACATTTAACTTATAATCTGTACATTGGTAAATGAAGAATGAATTCATTGATTGGTGAATGAAGAATGAATTCATTGATTGGTGAATGAAAAATGAACCCATTGATTGGTGAATGAACATAAATATATATATTTTTTAGATTTATTGAAGCATTTTCAATGCCCTTCTCTGTGCATTGCATTTGTGCAATGCCTGTAAATTTTTTTCAAAAGACACTTGTAAGCCCACTCTTGAAGCAAGTTTTTCCAAAAACTGGACTTCAATGTTGTGCTAAAGCAACTAAATCATCTGCAAATGCTAAGTTATTCTTTGTTGCACCAAGATAGATCGTGTCCAAACATTTTCTTCGTTTAACAGTTTTTCCGAGTCTCTTACAACTGCACAGTTAAAGAGCAACGACGAGACACCATCACCTTGTCTAACACCGGTTCATATTTCGAAAGGCTTCAACAGTTCTCCAATAATTTGACCTTGGAGTATGTATCTGATAGTATTTTCTTGATCAGTGCTAAACTACTATCGTCAGCACAAGTGTCAATTATTAAAACAAACATAAAACAATTTTCTAAAAACTCTGCAGAAAATGCCTCGCATGTCACCGCACGGAATGAAAAATATTCGTGGAGAACCACGATAGATTAATTATTTGATAATGAGTTAAATACAGTAACATAATACATGTTTCGTTATATTATTATTATTACCATTAATATTATTATTATTACTACTATGATTATCATTGGTATTATTATTCAGTAATACGTTAAACGCTGGTTTGTGAATTAAAAAGAAAGATTAGTGTGTGAAGATGATTAGGAAAGACACGGTACCAATTTAAAAAACATGCAATGTAACGGTACATAAATATTTAACTTGCTGAAATAAGATTATGGTATGAGCACATTTCGAGAATCGAAGATACAAGCAAGGCTGGGGGATAAAAGCAAGGGATTGTAAACCAAACCCTAAGAGAAGATATACTGTTCAAGGGTTTCACGCACGGCCCATGTCAAAACTATCATTAGATTCCCCGACTATTTAGCCGTGGTCTAGTGTTCCAGACTACATCTTTCCTAATGGCTGACGTTACGACTACTTGTGCATTTGTATGGCCCTAAATATCCCGAAAGTTTGGTCTTACAAAATGTAAGACTTTTGTTACTAAACTTTCGGAACATTTAACGTTATACCATTAGTCCCGTCTCGGATGTAGACAACCGCTAGAGCCGTCGAAACGTCAGAGATGTAGTTTCGAACATTAGACCACGGCCAAACAGTTTGGGGGTAATTTTGACATCCAACTAAAAGGAGAGTCAGGGCATCCAAAACATATACGTAAAGGTGCCGTAAAGTCATAAGACACTACTACCATCCCCTTTAAAGTTTCCAGCGTTCTCGTTACCGTCTCTCACATGTGTTTAAACTTCTCTGTTTTTTTTTTTATCTACATATATATACATCTCTTCAATATAAGTCACATCCAATTAACACAAACAAATGTACTTGCTCAACCAGTTGATAATTCATTACTAGTTTACACGTTACAGGAAAGAATCATTTTGAAAGCCATATACTTAGTCTTGATAAGAGAGATTTTCAGGCAGTACATTGTAATTATCTGGTAGAATTCATATAGGCCCCTCTGCAGCCTATCTTTAGTGTCTCCTGTTACGACCTGATCGTCAGCAAATATTCACTTTTGAAAGCCATGTACTCAGTCTTGATAACAGAGATTTTCAGACAGTACATTGTGATTATCTGGTAGAATTCATGTAGGCCCGTCTGCAGGCTATCTTTAGTATCTCCTGTTACGACCTGATCGTCAGCAAATATTCACTTTTCAAAGCCAGCAAAGTAATAGCTGCACCGACTCTTATGTATGGATGAGAAGTAACGTTTCTTCCATATGTTAAGAGATGTGTAAAGCGGAGGTCGTCTTCGAAATATGGATATCAGGCGTATTCACAGACTGTACAAAAGCAGAACTGTTCAGAAAAGTTCTGTGTACACGCGTAAAGAAAGAAGAGGTACTGGAAGAAATTGTCTGCGCCTTTAAAAGCCAATGAATTTACATAATCCTTGAATAGAAATAATAAAGACATGTTTTTCACAAACGCGATTCCATAGATCAGGCCAAAATGTGAAAATCACCAACACCAGTGAAATTCGATTCCACAAAATCAGTTCGAAACGTACTTTTGAAGAGCGGAGTAGGCACTGGCGTTGGTGCGTAATGCCCCAAGGTGATTATTCTGAAGAAGAGCGCATGACATTCAGATATTCAGCGACACGGTTTGAACGTAGAAATTTTACTGCAGCGAATTCGTGAAATTTACTCTCATGCCTCGTACGTAAAAATAAAAACAAACACGGTCAAGCGACTATGTTTCTTTTAATCATCACGATTAGCGTCTAAGTCGCAAGTAACCATACATTAATTAATATTGTTAATTACCCGTAATATATTTCCGTCTGTGACTTTGTACTTTTCTTATTTATAACAATGCGTTGCGAAAATATTTCTTCATCGTTAGGTTTTATAAAACACGAATCGTTAAAAAAAAAGTCACCCAATACATTATTAAAACGTCACAATTTCGAACTGTCGATTGGCAGTAGCAGTACACCCAAACATTTGTAGAAATTAGACATTTAATTCAGATGTACATGTTATGCGGAACGGTCACAAAACAGTTTGAAATTTGCAATGTAATATTAATATCCTATCCTTTTTACCATCTACCCAGTCTAGAAGCTAGACGGGGTACAGGACACTTCATGTAAACAGTTTGGCATACAAGGAATATAGTGTGGTCAGCACTACGCGTCAGCCGCCTATTATTACCTCTCCCCCCCCCCAGGATTTTATTCCAGGCACTAATCTGCACAGCTACACCCAGGCCAGGCTACACCCACACTGGTCTATTAACACTCCTCTTTGTAATATTCTTCTATTACATATCCTCACCATAAAACATCTCTGAGATTAACTTGGTGTTTTTTTTAATGTGAGAAAAATTCAATTTACAGGATTCTTTTATTAAAAAACTCCAATGTTAATCTCAGAAACGTGTTAACGCTGGGGATACGACGGTAATGGCTAAAGATAAAAAAACGTTGAACAGCAATCTACGAACATATACAAAAATACTGAATACAATACAAAATTCGTATCATCCAGGATAAAACAAATCGTTAACAAAAAAACACTTAATAGAACAGGAAGAAAATTTTGAAATTTAAGAGAAGTAGGAAAATTTTAATGTTTAGGAAAAAAAAATCGCAGAGTGGAAGGTTAGAATGGAAATCCGGAAATAATGATATGAAACACAGAATGAAACAAGGAAAATGAAAGTAACTGAAATGATATTCTTACAAAAAACAGACAGTGAAACAAATCGTGTCTCAGATAAAAATTAAAATTAAAACCCTATTCAATAGGGAAAAGCAACTGAGATGGTTCTGTCATATTAAGAGAATAAATGATGAAAAGATAGCGCGAAGAGTGTTGTGAGGCAAAAACCATTAAAAGAGAGAAACAAAGACAGGGTGGCGAGCGGGATGGAATAAGAAAAGCGAGTGAGAAGAAAGAGGAGAAAAACTGGTCGACATAGCCGAAATAGCACAGAACTGGAAGAAATGGAAAGAAATTGGAAATGAAATAGAAAAGATACCCTGTAAAGTGCTCAACTTGACAAACCGCCTTACACTTATAAGGGCAGATAATGTATACGGATTAAGTAACTAAAAAAAACACACATTAATGATTCCCCTTACGAAGTCACACAAAACATTCACAACCATTTTAAACCAGTTGCAAAATGTAATTATTTATTAATACCAACATACACGCGTACGTCCCAATGTCTAACAACTAAAGGCCCCCTTCTGCGCGCGCGCGCGCACACACACACACACACACAGAGGGATGTTATGTGTAAGTAAGAGTAAACACGCCTCATCTCCACTATAAAGTGTTACATACAGATAAGTCCGTGTTGTGTTACTTATTTCGCTTTTTACAAAGAGACTGTCAAAGTGCACAGAGGAGTATTTTGTTGTGCAAAGAGATAATCATCCGGCCGACAGTTCGATACCGAGTGGAGGGGTGTCGGCATACTAGATAGGTTTAACGTTACACGCATTGTCCGAAGGCGGGAGGGTTAAATCTCTTTTCTACACGATTGCTTCATCAAATATGAAAGCTCGCTCTCTACACATATCTCTTGGTTCAATCGGACTCACACACACACAAGTACTACCGGTAGCGAGCGGATTACTCGTGTGTTACCGGCCACGTGACTCGTGTGTCTGTAAACACGTGATTGTAGCTTCCCATTGTCTGGTGCACGTGACTGCCGCCGTCGCCCTCTCGCCATCTCCGTGCCAATCAAACGCGACGCCGACCGTCATCCACCACCACCTTTTCCGTTTCACACCCTGTTGCTATGTTGTACACACAGAGAGACACATACATAACAAATTGAACTGTTATTACGCTAATACGTTCCCCATATATTAGTCGCAAACCGAGCAAGTCCCACTGCATACCCTGATATAAATGCGTGTACATATTATGCTTGACCAATACTTTCATACAATTTTCAGACATTTCGTGGGTAGGTACACAAATGTCCGCTGCTAGCGCTGGAAGAACAGGTTTCACGTTAGAAATACTTATTTCAACTTATTCCTACTACACAGTGTCAGTTTGTAGTATAGAGAAAACATTATCCAAGTCACTCTACAGTTCGGGAGGAGTTTACCAGGTCCTTTTGTATGTGAGTATGAGCTTGAGGTGTAAATGACAATTGCAGATTGGTTTGTGGGTGGTTAGTTAACAATAAATTCTGAACCCGTTGTCGGTATGGATTTGCCGCACAGAAAGTTCTGTAAGTCGGTCTGTTTGTATTGCCGCTACAATTAGAGTCCGACAAAATAGCCTGATCGTCCGCAAACAACAAAGTGTCAATTGCAGAGTACAATAGCTAATTATTGGTGAAATATTAATCTTTAAACTGTCTTCATAAAAAATAAAAAACGTGGCAAACAGAATCCGAATTTTGATAAATTATTATTTATATAATAAATCTTTTTCGTTTAATAGAGTTATGTTAATACTATTGTCAGGTTTATATTCAGGTGGCTTTGCAAAGCCGTGGCATTCGTACGTTGCCGCAACTAGGTAATGTCCTACTGGCACGCGACCGCGCGGCTATCAATTAACAATTGCATGATTTATTGTTAACGGCGTAATAACGTTTTTGTTTATTTGTTTACGTGTCCGTCCTATTTTGGCCATCACCACATCGCCACAAACATGCTACGCTCTCCGTTTCGACCTGTTATTACCCCGTTAATTAACGGATGGTCACTTTAATTTCGAGAGTGTAATACTCAAAACAACGAACACGAAGGCAGACAATGAACTGAAACTGGGGCAAATTTCAGACACGAATTGACGCCTAAAAAAACGGTTTTAATGGGACAGTTTTGAAACCTATTCTCCGAAATTTCTGACAGTCTGATTTATCTACTGTTGGTGTTCTCAAGCAGTGGCGTATCTAGAATTTGGCCTTGGGAGGGAGGAGACCTGCCGAGTCGGCTTCATCATCATCTGCAAGGATTAAAACAAGGATGTTTGTTACGGTCTCAAACAGGCAAAGATTAGAGCTGGTCACTCCAGCGCTTCCTCGGACGTCCCACACTTCTCTATCCCTTCGGCTTATAGTTCCATAGTTGTTTTGGAAATGCGGCAGTCATCCATTCGGCAAAGATGTTCCCACCAATTCAGCCGATACTGAGCAATCCGAATACTCCTTATTTGAGACAATTTAGTAATGAATATGTCCCCTGGATACATTACTAGCATATCGCAGGGTAAGACGTATGGTGGGGCTGCCACCTTCAGGCTTAATGTCAGCCCGATTTTCTGTCTGGGTGTTCTCCCATTAACTGGCTGTCTTATCAAGACTAAAGAGATTAGTTTTCCCTGTTGAGATATCCATAAGGATCTTTAGTATGGTGGTTTCTCCTTGCCTCCCAGATCCTACGTCGTTGACCAATGGAAGCTCATCCATCTTTAGGGTAATTTCTCACCTCAAGGGCAAGAGGGTGCCCTAACACCTTGACAAAGTCGGCTTCATACAAAAGAAAAACAAGTTAAGACTAATCAACATTACTACGGTTAAAGTGGTGGAAAAATTTGTGATACCATCCTGAAATCAATCCCATTAAAGTAAACGGTAATAACACAATAAAAATATGCGTTATCGAAACGTTGTTTACAAGCTACTTATTGACTCCATTGATTTCTTATATTTCATATTTTAAACGTATACGCAAATCCTGTGTAATGAACCAATTTGTATAAATCTATTTCAAAAAAAGAGTTCGTACTATATTACCTTCCACAGCTAAAAATAAAACTAATAAAGTAGCCTAAATTTAAGAGATTAATAAAATTTGTCAACTTTTTTCGACCTTCTGGGGGGGGGGGGAGATCCGGTCCCGTTCATCCCCCAAAAAATACGCCACTGTCCTCAAGATCTGAATAACTAGTCTGTGCATGCGCACGCGCGCGCAGTTCGTGAACTGTTACGGATATCAAAGGATATCTAAGTGAGGAAAAACTCGAGGCTACAAGCAGGGCCAAAGACTTTTTTCAAGCTATAATTTCGTATGTAATAAATTGATAATTTTTTGTCTGTTTTCGTATTTTTTCATTGTTTATAAAAATGACATTGTCTTAATTATATTTAAAATTTAAACCTAATAGCTCACTAAATATTTTAAATAAAAATTTCAAATAGTTATATAGTAATACGTAATATGTTACTTTGTATGTGTACTATGTTATACGTATAATACATACGTACGAACGTTTACTAATTATAGTCACCCAAAGCATTTATGTGTATTTTGCACATAATGAAATCATCTTTGTCCGCCGTTTCACCTCAGAAACAAAGAATAACACACAACTCCGGTATGGTCTAGTGGCTAGGATACCTGGCTCTCACCCAGGAGGCTCGGGTTCGATTCCCGGTACCGGAAAACTTTTTTTTTTACCATTTTCAAATTTTTCCTTAAAGTTTTTTTCTCTTTATCTGAATACAAAACTACTATTTATTATCAATCGTTAACTCGATTTTCTTTGTCTCAAATAAATTTCTCATAGGAAAACATATTTGTATATTATTGCTATTATCTGTAATTATGTTAAAACGCATTATGTACAGAAAGAAAAGCAAATTTACTGTTTTTATTTGTTTTATTAAATTCTGGTAAGAGATAACTTGAAATTATTTTCCTAATTTTTATCTTAATTTAATTTATATAAATTTAAATTTATAGAAATGTTATTCAAATTCAGTACTAAACCGGTTCAGCATCGTTAGTAAATTATAACAAATTCTAAATACTCTTAATTTTAAAAATTTCTTAACGTATACTTATATAAATTTACACCAACATATAAACTTGGAGTTAAATTAATTCGACTCTTGTTATGTTTATTTGCAAATTAACAGTTTAATGTTATTGTTATAGCGGATGGTTAGTGAGGATCGGTCAATAATACAAATTTTAGCTATTTTGCGTCGACGTTTCGACAATATTTATTCTCATCTTCAGGACCCGTGTATGAAATACAATAGAAATATCAAACATAACAAAACAATTAAATATTTGGGTGAACGTGTTGGTGTATGTGAGTGTGCGTGTGCGTATGTATGTGCACATTTTATATGTGAAGACTTATGATAGTTGTTTACATCTTCAAATTATCTTTAAGAATTATTAAATTATTTGCTCGTTTTCTTAAAGATAATTTGAAGATGTAAACAACTATCATGTCTTCACATATAAAATGTGCACATACATACGCACACGCACACTCACATACACCAACACGTTCACCCAAATATTTAATTGTTTTGTTATGTTTGATATTTCTATTGTATTTCATACACGGGTCCTGAAGATGACAATAAATATTGTCGAAACGTCGACGCAAAATAGCTAAAATTTGTATTATTGACCGATCCTCACTAACCATCCACTAAAACATTCATTCATTGACGGTCACTAAAAATTTAAGGATTTAGCTATTGTTATATATTGTTATAATTCAGTCGTGTTGCTTATGTTTTTCGGTAATCTGAATAGAATCGTAAATTTAAATGAATTGTTTTATTCTTCAGTTACTACTATTTTTCTTTTATTGTTGTTGTTATTATTATTGTTGTTGTTGTTGTTGTTGTTGTTGTTGTTGTTGTTGTTGTTGTTGTTGTTATTATTAAAGAAAGTAACAGTGTTGGAAATAAACTGCGGGCTATTGGGCCGTAGTCCACTAAAGTTACGTACATTCTTTCCCACAGTACTGTGGTTTTCTGACGAACATCGTGTCAGTTGTGTGACTCGTTTTATGCACTGAAGATGGCCTCCAGATGTGGGCCGAAACGTCTGAAATTAATAACTTTAGTGGAGCACGGCCGAACAGCCCGCAGTTTACCTAATTCCAATACCACTGTTGGCGCCGGCCGTGAAAGCGTTAGAAATAAAATTAATAAATTTATATAATTTACATCAATTATAAGAATCATCCTTTAAGCGAATTTGAGGTCGTTAGATTGTCTGTACTTTTTATTTATTACTAATATCATTACATTTTTTTTTAAGATGGGAAAAACTTCAAAAGGCACCGGGCAGGTGGCCAAACTGTCTGGTAATGTGATCTTTACCTACTAAACAACCCATTTTTGTCCACGATTTCCCACGTCGGGACCGCTTTCGCATTACTTCGGTCTGGGGCATGCGTGCTTAACTCAACGGGCTACCATCTATACGACTGGGCCGCCTCCTTCTTACTATCACGTGTCGGATAAATACCCTTTCTCTTTTTTACGACACAGAATGCTCTCTAAGTACACTGCGACTGCTTCTTAGTAGTCTCCCTCTGAAGCATAAGTTCAACAACATATATAAGAATTGAAAATTCTGATCCTTGAGACTGAGAGTCGACGGACATTCTCGAAACATAAGCACTCGTAAAAGTGTGAGAAACTTTTATTAAAAAAAACTTTTTGTAAAAACCCTCTGCGATGTGCAAAAGCTGCAGTGAATGAATACAGGTACTCACTGCATGCTTCCTATCCGATTACTCACGGAAGTATCCACGGCATGTCAGGAACTACGTGAAGAAGAAGTTTACCTCGCCATGGTTGCGCTCCATGCACGGTCCTAAATTCCTGATGAGTCTTTCCGTCCAGCGACCTCTGGTGTATCTCCCACTTCTGTTGCCTTACGGTCATAATAAGAGCACAGACCTGGACAACTGATTCTACTCTCCCAAGATCTCCACTGTGCGCGTAGAAACGTTTGAGCTCCAGTGCCAAGAAGCCTATCGGCATAATGCTGGCCATCATCAGAACTACCAGCTCCGGCACGTAGCACGCGATTCTCAGTGTTACTCGCCGCTGATCAACAGCCATACGCGTACGCGCTGTAGTGTACCCAAAGTACCATCGACCCAAACTTCAGCGCCGTTTAGCTTGATGGACTGCACCGATAGCATCAGCAGCTTCTCTTCCTCGGTAAAAGCCCGCCAATATTCGTCTACTAAGGGAAACAGTCACCAGACGCCTTATCATATGTTTACTGATATGATCCCAGACGGTGAGCGCTTACAGTTAAGAGTTACTCCCAAGTATTTGGCCGAACGTTTTGTGAATTTCTTCATTTCCTACCCTGTACGGAATGATTGTGGGGATCCTTCTCATAGTCAGGTCAGCATAACTATCTTGGTCTTCTTCGAGATCGCCAGCTGGAGACCGTAACCATCCACTAACTCGGCGCATGACTTGGTGCAGCTTCAGCTGAACCAGATCTAGATTGCATGCTCTGTTGACTGCCGCCACATCGTCAGCGTACCCAACTAGGTACACGTTTTCAGGCATCTCTGTACGTAACATGCTGTAGTACGAGACGTTCTAAAGATTAGTCCCAGTATTGACCTTCAGCAGCACCACAGGTGACATTTGTCACCATCCGTCTCGTACGTCTAAAGAAAATTAAGAGTTTTTTATAATTTACTAACAATGCTGAACCCGCCTAGTACTAAATTCGAAAATAAAATTTCTATAAATTTAATTCATATAAATTAAATTAAGACAAAAATTAGAAATATAATTTCTGGTTATCGCGTATACAAGCCGGCAATCCTTCATGTAATCTTTTACCATAGTTAAAATACATCGCGCTATTCGAAAAGTCCGCTCGAGAGTCTGTGTATGTCACAACAGCACGCCGAGTTAGGACCAACGCGTTCCTTACATCAAAGGTCACCAACAAAACCAAAGGTCGCGGCTGGTGACACGTTGTCTCTGCACGTCTGACGGCCTCGATCATCTCGGAGATCGCACCGATGGTAGAACGCCCTCCTCTGAATCCATACTGCCGGGTAGAAAGATCACCTACGGCTCGAATGGCCTGCTGCAGTCGCGGCTTCAAAAATTTCTCCATCAACTTCCCCACTGTGTCCAGTATAAATAGGGAACGCTTGCCCTAAGGTTCTTCCAACATGGAGGAAGAACTGTAGCTTTCAAGCTTTGAGGCAGGCAGAAGGTTTGAAGGTCTGCTGCCTATAATACCTCTGCTGGGACACTATTCGGATCAGGGACCTTCCCATTCTTCACTGAAGCTGCCACGCTAATCAACTCCGCTTTGTTGAATATATGGATAGCTTGTGCCTCCGCCAGTGTTCAGGATCAACTCTAGTAGGATGAGTGGGAGAAAGGGAGTCCGTTATGTTCTGCATTCATCCATCGTTGCATCCATCATGGTAATTGCTCTTAAGGTACCAAGATTACGAGTGACGACCTTGTATAGCTTGCTCCATGAGTCTCAGTTCATCTTCTCGCATATCGTGCGCCAGCAATGAGCCTCGCTTGAAAGAATTACCTTCTTTTAAGGGCCTTATATACTTCGAATCTCGCTGCGACGTCTGACTCGTTGTGGCTTCCGGCGGTTGGGCGGCGGCTGAATTACTTGTAAGGATGTGCACCCAGTTTATAATAATATTTTTGCTAACGTCGACTTCTTTTACGGTTAAACAAATTACATATACTTAATTCTAGAAAATAGATTTTTAAGACATTGTAAATAAATGTTTAGCCCGATTTCGCAACCCACCAACGCCCCCGTTGTGACCCAGCAGTGGGAAACGCTGCTCTACAGTATGAAACGATGACATTTAAAAGTATTCATACGTTGTCTAAATTATTGTCCAAAAAATACGCGCGCGCGCAATAATAGGCAAGTGTCAGTACGCGCGCTGAGTATGCTTTTGTATGTTTTTTTTTATATTAAAAAGTAGTTAACAAACAATTATGATCAACATCGTGATTCCAAAATAGCATTTGATGCTACAGCAGTGTCCCGCCGTAACCGAGACGAGTTTACAAACAGAAACCTTATCTAGCCGACGTCGGTCGGTCACCCGCGTCATCATTATTATTTTTGTTATTATAGTTACTGTTATTGTTAGTGGGTTTTAATACCCGATGATGAGTACCGGATAGAATAAGAACCAAACACTCACACCAGCTCAGATAAGTCCTTATGATGCTACATGTATTAGGCAAACATTACGCTAGCCGACACGTGCGTGCTGCCTGCCCCGTCTCTCCCGTGCGTAGATACAATCTCGCACGCACACGCGTCTCCCCCTCACTCCGCCATCGTCATCCCCTCACAGCCATCAACGACCGCAAGCCCATCACACAGTTACTTTCATTAATAAGTAATTGCTTCATTGCATCTTACTACATCGTCATCATCATCGTCATCGCCATCGTCGTCGTCCTTGTCGTTGATATCGTCATCGTGGTCATCATGATGAGCCATCCGTTCGTTATCATCATCGCCTCAGATTCAGTTGCTGGCCTCAATTCGCTCGTGAGCAGAAGACGCTTTAGTTTCTGTCATAATATTACTAAACTTTTACATCTCGACTATGCGGTAAATAATGGCAAAACGAGTGTAATTAAACACTGGATGTCCATCCTAGATCCTTCTTTTTAAACACAAGAAAACAATAACTCAACTGAAGTGCTATAAAAGTGTTCTGGTTCTGAATAGGAACAATGAACAAGATAAACAACAATTACAAACAAAACACGACATTTCTAAGAATAGTGAAAGGATACAAACGACTAGTCAGATTCAGAAACGAGGACATAAGACAAACTCCTCCTCCTCCTACTCACTCCTCCTCCTCCTTCCTCCATTCTCCCTCCACTTCCTCACTCTGTTCTTTCTCCTCCCCTAATGTTCCTCCTTTTCCTCCCTGTAATGGTTCTTCTCCTCCTCCTCTTCATACCTCTATTTCCCTCACTCTATTCCTCCTCCTCCTCCTCCTCCTCCTCCTCCTCCTCCTCCTCCTCCTCCTCCTCCTCCTTCTCCTCCTCCTCCTACTCTTCATCCTTTCCCTCCCTGTAATTTCCTCCTCCTCCTCCTCCTCTTCTTCCCCCTCCTCATCCTACTCTTCCTCCTTTTCCACCCTCTAATGTTATTCCTCCTCCTCCCCTTTTCTTCTTCTTCTCCCTATTTTCCTCCTCCCTCCTCCTTTTCCTCCAACTGTTTTACTTCCTCCTCCTCCTTCTCCACCTCCTTATATTTAGCATCAACGACAGAATTAATGAAAACAGAAAACAAAGAAAGGAATGCCTTTATAGTATAGACATGGACAGGAACCTAATACCTTTTGTAGCACTGAATTATAAATGTTGAGAAAGAAAAATGTCGGCAGTCCGAGAAGACGGGTCTACTGTAACACAAGGAGTTGTAATCTATTATCTAAAACGAAGAGAAAAGTTAATGTTACTCATATGACTCTCGCCACCAACATTCGTTAATTTAAAATTGCCTTCTCGGTTAAAAGTGGTGTGTGTGTGTGTGTGTGTGTGTGTGTGTGTGTGTGTGTGTGTGTGTGTGTGTGTGTGTGTGTGTGTGTGTGTGTGTGTGTGTGTGTGTGTGTGTGTGTGTGTGTGTGTGTGTGTGTGTGTGTGTGTGTGTGTGTGCGCGCGCGCGCGCGCGCGCGATTAATTGTAACTCGTACGTATCTTGCAGGTATAATTTAATGATTTAAAAAATTATACACATATAAAATTACTCACATTTCTTGTACATTGTGAATATTAATAATAAATATTTTTCTTACAAGAATATACTTTATATATATTTACATTCTATTAATTTGTTTTCACAGTTTTGTTTTTTGTACTGGCATCTTCAGATTTATAACACATAATTTATGATAAAACACTAACGCAAATAAGTATACAATATATTCTTGTATAAAAACATTAAACACACACACATACAAATTCATATAGCCTAAACCCGATTTCTTTAAAATTACGTTTTTATTGTTTTTTACAATATTTTTTATTATACAAAATAATATTGACACACGCTTCTAAAGACCATATCTCTGGTATGGTCTAGTGGTTAGGATACCTGGCTCTCACCCAGGAGCCTCGGGTTCGATTCCCAGTACCGGAAGGAAATATTGTTTATTTCTTCTTTTACCAAGCATTTATTTTTATTTTGTAACATCAACAAAACAAATATGAAATATGTCGCCTATTTGTTTTACGCGTAAGCTTGCGCATAAGAAAGAATAAGATCGCGCGCGCGCGCGTGTGTGTGTGTGTGTGGTAATCTATTCTATTCTCATCAATTAACAATAGTTAATTATTTTATACTGAAACTATCATACTACAACTGTTGTTTTACTAGAACCTATCAAGTATCATCTGAAGATAAAATATTTTAAAGGTATAATCGATCTGAATTCACCCAAGAATTTTTGTTTAAAATTCAGATCGATTGTTGAGGTTTTTAATCTTTATTTCATTACACTATTACAAATACAATATTACAACAACACAATAGAGTGACAAAAGAAAATAGAGGCCCCCTAGAAATGACAGTGTTGGAGTTTCCCTCACATACGTAAACATATCTAACTCCGCCTGCTGCTTCACAAAAACAAATCAAATAAATTTCTTAACTTACAAAAAAAAATTATTAAAATTAAACACACAAATCCAGAAAGTTGCACTAAAGAAATACAATATAATATAATACAATAATATTAGAACTACAATATGATATAAAAGAATAATACAATTCTACAATATAACAAACTTACAATATACTTCTTTTCGTACGAGCCACTGTGCACTACGTTTGGTTCAACTGGTTCCTCCCTTCTTCTCCTCTCTCTTTCACCTCTACCGTATCTCCTTCGTTCTTGATCGATGTCTCTCCCTCCTTTCGTCAGTCCAGATGGCATTTGTCCTCTTCTTGGATTTTTCCTAAAAACCCTGGGCATTTTTTAATTTATTTTTCAGCGGCAAGCGTTCTTCAATGTCTTCTTCAGTAATCTGGAGTTCTTCTGTGCCTTTGTCTGTTCCTTTGAACCACGTATTGGGCATTTTTATTATTTTATTATTGGTGACGTATATTTTTTTATTATATAATTATTTTTTATTCAACATTTTTAAAAGTTTCTTCAGAATCTGAAACTAAAAGTTTTCTCAGATTTTTCATAAATTTGCCTAGAGTGTATCCAAGGCTGACATATATGGCATTGACAAATTAAAGAAGCGTGGATCATTACTACAAAACAGAAAACAAACACTAAGTTTGTTGGTTAGGTTTTGTCAATGTACAAATTTGATTCTGCGTAACGTACGGTACTTCGGGCTATACAAAAATTTAACCTTCCACCATTTTGTTTATATACATGTATATATAGGCGTAACTAAATTTTACACAATATACACATCGTAACTAAATTATATTTACATAATATAATTTAAATAATGTAACTAAATTACATATACATAATACATAGATTTACCATTCATAAAATTAATAATTTGTATTTCCCGTTTCATTTAAGAAACATAAGGCTTCTTAAGGACATATATCTCCGGTATGGTCTAGTGGCTAGGATACCTGGCTCTCACCCAGGAGGCTCTGGTTCGATTCCCGGTACCCGGAATTTGTCTACTTTTTAAAAAATTTCCGCCACTTCTTTTCTTGCGAGCTGAAAACAAAATTATAGGCTAAGCTATACAGCATAAATTATTTATTTCATCTCTTATTACAACGGATCAAGTATAAAGATTGTACTTGTTTGCGACACATTTGGATTAATAGGCCTAAGGTTGCAGAAATTTGGGTTAGAAGTTCACTCTTAGTGCAGGAAACTTTGGCGATAACAGCAATGTCAACAGTGGCCTTCCTGGGGAAGAACCCTCTAAGAGTAAAAAATTTTAATTGATACCAGTGTTTTGGAGCAAGTATTACAATTTAAATATTTGGGATTTGATGTCTCGTATAGGCAGGCCAACGATATCGAGAGAAAATTAAATAAATTTATTTATACCTGTGGAACAATAAGACAACTATTAAAGAGTAAAACGCAGAGGCATACACACCTGAAGTTCTATAAGGTCGTGGCTGTGCCGACTTTAATGTATGGATGTGAAACATGGACTCTCCTGCAAAAAGATATTTCAAAAATACAGGCTTCGGAAATGAAATTTTTAAGACCAGTTAAGATATGCAGTTTGAGAGATCGTCTAAGAAACGACGACATAAGGAAAGCCCTGAAGTTACAGTCGCTTCTGGATAGAATAAAGGAATACAGACAGAATTGGAAGTCCCATGTGGAACATGGTAGACACGCGTATTCCTAAACAAGCGTTTGAATATAGGCCAGTGGGAACGAGAGGTCGTGGAAGACCCTGGTAAAGTGGTCAGAGACTCTGTGAAGTCGGAATGGGCTATAGCCCAAGCCCAAGAAGAACAGCAGTGACTATTCCGACAAAACCGATTGTTGCGACCATATTTTGTACATTATAAACAGTCTCTCACCGGTTATAACGTATAACGTATTGAGAAAAAGGACTTTAGCGTATACTATTACGTTTGTCGTTTTACGGAATGCCTTACACTCTGTAGGCCTATACCAGAACTCCTACAATACAAAGGATAATCCTTCTGCTGTATCCACGCTGCATGTGTAATCAAAAAGATGTCAGTCTTATGCTACCAGTATGCTAACGCTCTAGAACCAGGAGAGAATACCATGTCATTTGGAATGGAAGTTATTATCTTTGTCAAGTTGGTACCACAGATGAAATTAAAAAAGTTTTGAAAAAATTCAATTAATTCGAATAAATTCGATGTATCGACAATAAATAACTATACTTTGTCCAACAGTCACATGAGACTATGGGCGAAATAGGGAAATGCATTGTTCTTATGGAGAAACCGCTCGTGTATACTAGCTAACTTGAAAATGTTGTAATCGAGAAAGAACTATAACAACAAAATAACCATAAAATGCTGTCATGGGTTGGTCTGCCTACAAGTCATTTTTTCACATTTTTTTTTAATTAAAATTTGTTGTCAGTAACGCTATATCAGGCCTTACCTAACCTTTCTTGTCTTCTACCTACGTTTTTTTGTAAATACCGGTAATCACTAAAAAAAAACCCCCAACGAACCAAGGCCCACCTCTTGCAGATTGTTTGAATGATTACGAATAAGAATAAGAACGAAGACCTTTTAGTATCACCGAAATGGCTTAGGAATTAGACAGGGTAGACAACCTATGTGAGCCCTGCGGCATACAAAGACAGTGTGGCCAGCACTACGCTCCAGCCCATATATTTTGTGAATATAATTATTAGAAAATGATAAAAAAGTACTTAATTTTTTACAAAATTAAGGAAAAATGGTCCAAAAGTGCCAAGATTAGTATCTGTTATATTGTCCTCTTGTGGAATTGAATTTTAACCTCTAAAATTCATAGTTCGGCCTTACTGTTCAAGTATTAATATCTACTTTCATCAATAATAATGTTAGTATCAAGTATTGTTTAATCACCCTCAATGAATAAAAACAATAATCTATATATTTACTATATTACACGCTAAAAATTTGTAACTGGAAAACATTCTGAAACATTAAGTACACACACACACACACACACACACACACACACACACACACACACACACACACACACACACACACACACACACACACACACACACACACACACACACACACACACACACACACACACACACACACACACACACACACACACAGGGTTTCACGACACGAGACGTAAGTGTGTGTTTGCAGTTGATTAAAATGTGATTGCTCGAGAGTTTCGAAGGCGTTAAAGATAGAAGCGCGGAGAGAGAGAGACGGAGTGAGAGAGAAAGAGGAGTGAAGGCGAACAGAAACATACGCGCGCCGGGTGATAAGACATTAAAGACGTGAGGAGATGGGCTCTGAAGTTGATATCGCTCTTAACTACACGACAGGGAAACATCGCTACTGGTGATAACAACAACTGATATGCGAGGAAAAAGTCTTGTAACGCCAAGCATCATATTCACTGGAGTGCTATCTAAGAGCGAGCTCTGTGAATTTGCAATGAGCTGGCTGGCTGGCTGGATGCTGCTGCCGCTCTTGTTGGTACGTAGTGCCATATGTAGTGTGTGTGTGTGTGTGTGTGTGAGGGGGAGGTGGTTAGGGGCGAAAACTGTCACAATCCGACGACTTTAGTCGTGTCCAATTGCTTACTCCACCCTCACCGTGCCAAGCAGCGCTCTCTATTACTACTTACAGTACTACATTACACACACTTTACTTACACATTTACATATAATTTGTGTGCGTTTGCGCGCGTGCGCACAAAAATATATTTTCACTATATTTTTTCACTGTTCTTGATGTAAATTATTATATATTAATTTATGCTAATGGAATATATTAAAACTTACATTTACATAATTCATTTGTGAATGATAATTTTTTTTTAATTACACTTTTATTTTTATTACAATTTTAATTTAATAATATCATTATAGTGTCCCGACAGCTTATATTTTACTGTCATCTTCAGAATATAATTTTTTTAAATCCTTTCTGTTTTTAATTTTTTACATCTGATTAAAGTTCTACAAAGTTATGTCAGTCCCTGTACTGTCCTATGGGTATGAATTATGTGCAACAACCAAGAAACAAGACAGCAAAATACAGGCCTCGGAAATGGCGTTCTTAAGAGGAGTTAAAACATCCTTTAAATTCGACCGTATAAAGAAAGAGGCCACAAGAGAAGAGTTACAAGTTATTAACTTGAATGAAAAATACAAAAATTACAGACAACGTGGAAAGAACACTTTGAAAGGATGTCAGATTCCAGACTGACCAAACAAGTCTGGAAATTCAAACCTATAGGACACAGGTGTGTGGGTAGACCCAGGAAGAGATAGCGAGAGGATGTTTGAAGGCGGAACAGGCAGCACCTTGCCTATGCCGTGTTGTGAAGATGACGATGACGATGACATCTTGAAGACGACGGTAAAATATAAGCTGTCGAAACACTTAATGATACAATTAAATATAAATCATATTACTCTTAGAAGAATTATTTATTATTCAATATTAAAAATGCAACAAGCATAAAGAGCATGATTTTTGAGTCCAATACAATTAAACAGAAAACTTACGTTAATGTAATTTAACTTAACTAAATTAATATAATATTTTATGTAGCCTTATTAAAAAAACTCAGCATTCATGTATGCCTCGGACTATTGGACAGTTAAGAAAACTGAGCTTCGCAGAATTATTGATATTTTCAAATGACAAGCTGGTGAAGAATGCTTAGAAAACCGTAGACTGGTAGAAGAACGTAAATGTCCGTAGGGGTAGCAGAATTAAAAGTCAAAGACCAGCTGACCGAGAAAACAAATCGTCTAATAACGTAATATTTTTGACAAATCGTTAAGAAAGACGGGCTAGAAAAACGAACGATATAACACGTAAAATCGAAGATTTCAAGGAGAGAGGAAGATTACCTACTCGGTTCACTGAAATAAACAAATATAATAAACACGTGTCTGACCACTGCACAGCGATAGCCGAAGACAGGAGGACCGTATCACAGTCGAATATTACTGAAGATTCACGAAGTCACGTTATTCGGTACGGATGACCGACAAGAAACATATACATACGTATTCGCTTTTTTTACCGAGTTTTCGATAATACAAACGCACTGTATGCGCATTGATAAACTACAAGTAATTTTTAAACGTAGGCCTACTTTCCCAACAACCGTACCTACGCTACATTTTCGATGTTCTGAGTAAGCGATAGAATCGACACACCAGCAGTTAAGAAGAAGAAGTGTATCAGTTGTAATAATTTAATCGCTGAATGTGATGCGAAAGATATTACATAATGTAGAAATACGTGAGGTTAGGTGAGAACGTTTCGGTTTTGTAGTTTATTATTTTATGTAAACATAGTTCACTGTTGACAATATATAATGTTTAATAAGATTGTCGTTTAATAACGATTATAACAGATCGACACTTGGTGACAATATCAGCACGTACAAGAAAACAACTAAAACCAAACTGACCTAAACATTATTGTGACATTCAAGCGTTCATAAACATACTGAACCTACACTTAAAACGTTGTTCATAATGGATGTATTTTACTATTAACGGGATTGTATTTAAACCTCACCTAACGAACCTAACCATGCGAACGAAAACACTAAGTTTTTTTTTGCAAACGTGTTGCAATTATAACACAATAATTATTTTTACGGACTGTACTGTAACCGTATACATGGTATACATAAACATTCTAAAAGCATTCTAAAATTAGTACAGGACCAGAGAAAAGGGCATTTTCGAGGCAAGGAGTCAATAAGAACAAAAATAAATGATTAGTGATTGTACGGTAGCGCGATGATTTTATTTTCTAGGTTGGCTAATCTGCGTTATACTTCGCCTCAATATTCGCGTTGTTGTACTTTGCACAGTGCTTAGCTAGCTATCTCGGCGTTCGGTTCGCCGAATCCTTCGCTGTCAATTAGTGTCGACATTAAATGTACGCTTTAGGCCCTTATATTCTCGATTATGGCCGACTAGGCCCGCTTCATGTTTATCTAAATTCTTAATACTTCGCAACATGCAGTATTAGCCAGCCTTATTCAAATTAACAGCTGTAATGTAACTAGTTCAGATATTAAAATTATTCGTATACAGTCCACTTCTCGTCATTTTTCTTCCTGCAGAATCAATTCATGTATTACATATCATTTCAATTACTATGGAAGATCAGCCACAGAATATTTAACTCAAGAAGCATACATTTAGCCACTTGGGCCCACTTTCTTAACTTTCTTGTCCACACATGCTGGATCATCATTCTTATTCAATTTTTCGGTCCACGTGGACCGGACACTAATCATTTTTTTGGTCCACCGTGCCTGGATTCTAATTAACATTTTAGTCCTCACGGTGCGCATCAACCATTTTTTTGGTCACTCCGGACCTGGATTTCCATTTAATACTTTTACATCTGTTTCTGGCCATCACGGGCGGATTGGCACGTCAGCTAATGCGACCGTGGCGTGATTTGCGTCGCCATTTCGCTCGTCATCTTCGGACAACGTGGTAGCAAGTTCCTGCCGGCTGCAGTGCTTATTCAAAGTGGTCATCTCTGCCAGCTGTTAACCATCTTTACCAAGGAGCCGACGCTGCGGGACGTCGCCAACCAGGTACCACCAGCAACAGTAAAAAAGGTGCGTAAAAATGTCTGAAGAAGGCCTCAAGGTGCTGACCAGAAAGAGAGGCGGATTAAAGTCCGCGATAGTGCGGATACAATCCGCGGTAAATTCATTCGATATTAATTTAAGCACAAAACATTTTCTGACTGTAAGACTGGAAAGTCTTAAAAGCTTGGCCTCGAAGTACGACGAGGTACAGTCTGAGATAGAGCTTATCAGTAAAGACGCGAGCGTTGCTCAGGCAGACCGAGTTGAGGTTGAAGAAATGATATACTCAACTGAGGCAAACATTTTACAACTTCTTGACACTTTTAATACTCAGACTGTGCCTCCTGTATTATCGACGCCTATGCATTTAAAGCCGATAAGTTTGCCCTGCTTCTCAGGTAACATACTTGAGTGGCAACATTTTTATTCAATTTTCAATGATCTAGTGCATTCGAGATCCGACTTAACACCAGTGCAAAAACTGCATTATTTGCATTCTTCTGTGAAGTGTGAACCGTTAGATTTAATTAAATCATTACCCATTTGTCAAGAAAATTACGTAATAGCGTTGAACTTGCTGTCCGAAAGGTATAACAACCCATTTATATTAGCCAAATACTATGTACAAAACCTACTTCAGGTTAAGTCCACAATAAAGGACTCAGTCCAAAGCTTGGCGGAGTTTACGAATACAATAACGTCTTCCGTTAATTCACTGGCGGCAATGAAGCTGTCCGTGAATTCATTTGAATTTATTACCATACAGTTGCTCTCCACCAAACACTTGACCCTATTACTTTAAAACTTTGGAAGGAGTCAATAGACCCTGACAACTTACCCAGCTTTCAAGACTTTACGCATTTTTTAAATTTACGCAGACAGCTTTTAGAAAATACAATGCCTATTGAATCCGGACAGCAATTCAACAAACTTAGCGTAAAACCCAACAATAAATTTGAGAAATGTAGCTTAAGAAATACTGCTGGCAGCAATACCTTTAAAAACTATCACGCAGCGGCAAAGCATTATTCATGCGTGTGTTGTAAATCTGACCACCCGCTTTACATGTGTAATAATTTTCGCATATTAAGTGCCGCTGAGCGGGGGCAATTGGTTGCAAATCATAAATGTTGTATTAACTGCCTTAGAGCAGGTCATCTAATAACGAATTGTAAGAGTAAACAAGTCTGTAAAATTTGTTCAAAGGGTCACCACACATTGCTGCACGCAAATTACGTGCCGAAATCAACAGCTGCCAGCAGCAATTATTGCTCATTTAAATTGCAGTGTAAAAACAATGTTCTTTTATCCACAGCGGTTGTATATGTCGTCGATCAGGCTGGCAACACGCATAAAGCTAGAGCGGTTCTGGACGCCGGTTCCCAGATCAATTTCTGTACGAAATCATTTGCGAAAAGGTTGCACCTTAAACTAACCAGATCTAATATTCCAATCACAGGAATAAACAACACAGCGTGTTGCGCTACTGACATTGTTTCTATACGTATTATTTCTCGCTATCAGAGACATAGTTTCGAGGCCAAATGTGCCGTCCTATCTAACTTAACTCACAATCTGCCTTCAATCTCGTTTGACATCAACCGGTTCCACATTCCAAATAAAATTTTTCTCGCCGACCCAGATTTTAATATATCTTCACAGATCGACATACTATTAGGGGCACAATTTTATCTGGATTTAATATTAGCCAATAAATACACACGCGGACCCAACTTCCCTATCATTCAGGAAACAAAACTAGGTTACATTCTCGCCGGCAATCTGCCCAAACACTGCCACACCCAGGGTCCTGCTGTTTCGTTCCTGGCCAGGAACAATGACAGCCAAATTCTGCAATCTCTCGAGAGATTTTGGGAGGCAGAAACAATCCCTGACGATACCCCTGATAGCGAGTCGGCTTGCGAAGAGCATTTTGTGCGCTCTACTCAGCGCAACCACGAGGGTAGATTTATAGTGTCGCTCCCATTCAAGTCTGATAATCCCCACCTGGGGGAATCTTACACAAGTGCCGAATCAAGATTCTTAGGTTTAGAGCGTCGATTTAGGCGCGATCCCAAGCTCGCTCGCGACTACGCGGACTTTATCAGGGAATACATGGATCTTGGGCACATGACACTCATCGATAATGGCGCTATCAATTTAGTAGCGTCAAACACTTACTACATATACTTATGTGTATACTTATACATACTCATATACTTACTCTGGCTTTGCAAGACTGGTTGGGATGAACCAACCTCCGGTCAGTCACGTTCGGATTGGCATTCTTTGTGCTCCAAATCTCGCGTGGCTCCCCTACGCCAGGTGTCATTACCTCGCATCGAGCTCTGCGCTTGCTTGTTATTATCGCGACTTGTATCTAAGGTTATTCCTGCTCTTTATTCGTTTATTGATGGTGTACATTTGTATTCTGATTCCATGGTTGCTCTTTACTGGATTCATGCGCAATCTACGCGTTGGAAAACATACGTCGCTAATCGAGTTGCTGAAATTCAGCGTCGTACGCAAACATATACCTGGCATCACATTGATTCGCGACGCAATCCTGCTGACATTATTTCTAGAGGGTGTTTCCCTGACGTTTTGCGCGATTGCTCGCTTTGGTGGCACGGTCCTAGCTGTCTGTCTCAATCGTCAGAGTTCAATTCCTTCCCATCTTTCGTACCGGCCACTCAGTCGTCCTCGGAAGTTACCGCGGAAGAGAAAACTATACATAACCGGTCGCTAATGTCTACCCTGGCTGTTGACTTATCTTTGGACTTTTCCTCGTTGCACCGGCTGACACGTGTATACGCTTACTGTTTTCGTTTCATCAGAAATATTAGGCACTCATTTGCGGACAGAATTTCGGGCGATTTGACCCCTGTAGAAATTCATCAGTCTCTCAATTTCTTCATAAAACAGTCCCAGTCGATCCATTTCGCAACCGAAACTAATTGTCTTCGGAACGGATCTTCTGTTTCCATTAGGAGCAAGTTGGCTTCTCTCGACCCGTTTCTTGACGATTCTGGAGTGATACGCGTGGGCGGACGATTGCAGCATTCCCAATTACCCTACGATTCGAAACATCCTATTGTATTACCCCCATCGGCGCATATTACCCGCCTTATCATCGAACGTGAACATATTCGTTTACTTCACGCTGGTGCTCAACTCGTGCATCATTCACTGCGTCAACGTTGGTGGATTGTTAATGCCCGGCTGGTCATCCGTTCCATTATTCGTAAGTGTCAAGTGTATCAGGTTTAGTGCCACACAGCAGGTTCAGAGACTTGGTATTCTGCCATCCCCTAGAGTCACTCCTTCAAGGCCGTTTCTATTTTGCGCGGTTGATTATGGTGGTCCCTTCATGATTCGTCATGGCGGGCAGAAGTCTAGAACTCTTACTAAGGCATATGTATCTTTGTTTGTTTGCTTAGCGACTAGGGCTATTCACTTGGAATTGGTGTCCGACCTTACGGCCAGCGCATTTATAGCCGCTTTACGTCGTTTCATGGCACGTCGGGGTATACCCAGTCAACTGTACTCCGACAACGGCACAAATTTCAGGAAGGCCCGCACCATCTTACATGATATTTGCAACCTTTGGCACAACAAGGATGCCATCTCCTCGATTAAGTCATTCACATCCTCTCAGGGGATATCATGGTTATTTATTCCGCCCTCCTCACCTCATTTCGGTGGCCTTTGGGAGAGCGGCATAAAGAGTTTAAAATTTCATCTGCGCCGCGTGGTAGGCAAATCTATACTAAACTTCGAAGAGTTCACAACCGTTTTGTCTCAGATAGAGGCATGTCTGAACTCTCGACCTTTATTTGCTATCTCATCGGATATTAACGACCCGGTGCCACTCACACCGGGCCATTTTTTGATTTGCGTGCCCTTAACGGCGATTCCGGACCCGGACCTTTCTCACGTTCCTGTTTCTCGTCTTGGTCGTTGGCAACTCCTTCAGAGGTTTGTCCGGGGCATTTGGAAGGCGTGGTCTCGCGATTATTTGCACCAGTTGCAGCAGCGTCACAAGTGGAAGTTTGCCAAAGATAATGTTTCCATTGGTGACTTAGTCCTGCTTATTGAGGATAACTTGCCTCCATTAGCCTGGAAATTTGGCGTGATCATCGCCACATTTCCCGGCCCAGATAACTTGGTTCGTGTCGTGGACATTCGCACGCCTACGGGTGTTTTGCGGAGACCCATACATAAATTATGTCTGTTGCCAGCGCGAGACGAGATTTGACATTATGATTACTTAGCACAATGCTACTCTATTCAGCCATTGGCTTACTACTTATTACGACCATTTGGTCAACACAATCGTGATGAATCATCACAATATTTTCTTGTCAATTTTGCGTCATTGCACGCTTCTAATTATCACAGTTTTGGTGGTATCTTGATATTTGTATTGTATGTTAATTTGTGTGGCATACTATGTCTTACACATTTTCATTTGATGTTATGGGGTATATTGCTTGTTTTTTGGTGGTCTCATTTATAAAATGTTATTGCATAACATTTGCATGTCTTGCTGTTAGCAATCATGCATTCATTTCTTTATATTGTTGCTGATAAATATGTACTATTCTGTGAATGTCTTTAAATTGTTAAATTGTCTCTGTAATTTCAGTATTGTATTGTTATTTGACATTGCAATTATTTATTTTGTAATTATTCAAATTATTGTTACCGTATTCGCATAAATTATGTCTATGCAAAAAACTATTGTTAGCGTCTGCCGTATGTAACTGCCACGTCTAGTTTCATTGTATATTGTACTTTATATTTTATTCATTTTGCAAGTAAGCATGCACAATTCTTACTTAAAATTATGACCTACATGTCATAACTGGGCTTGCATTCGGCATCTAGCTTGTTCATATGTCATTATATTGTAAATTCCTGAAACATCAGGAATAGCATGTCTAGGTCAATACATGCCGCCCTGCTGAATATACAATAGAACATGTAACTACAACATGTTCAACAACAATTTTGTTCATGTAATAAACTCTCTGTACAGGTCTACGGGTCTCAAGTAACTTTAAGGTAGCCGTCTATGACTTGCATAGGACTACCAGCGATCGGTCCATCATGTGATGAGCTTCCGATCATGCATTAAACATTATATAATTATGTATTTTCTTTCATGTTTTATAATGTTTTGGACTGCACACACTTGTGTCAGTAATACTGGTCAACCAGACTTATTCATATATGAAACAGCTGTTCGCCAAACTTGGCCTACAAGCGCCTATCTCTAGGCTTATCTTATGCATGCTTATCTCTAAACTAGTAACGGATTGCCGTTATCTAATCTTATAACCCAAGGTTCAACTTGGCCTTGAAGCTAACCATTGTTAGTAAGAACTGTTCTCTTTAAATCAAATTGTAAATGTATTATAATTTATTAAAAAATGTATTAAAAAATCTTTTTGATTTTTGCCGGTCAGCTTATGTACGGTAGCGTGATGATTTTATTTTCTAGGTTGGCTAATCAGCGTTATACTTCGCCTCAATCTTCGCGTTGTTGTACTTTGCACAGTGCTTAGCTAGCTATCTCGGCGTTCGGTTCGCCGAATCCTTCGCTGTCAATTAGTGTCGACATTAAATGTACGCTTTAGGCCCTTATATTCTCGATTATGGCCGACTAGGCCCGCTTCATGTTTATCTAAATTCTTAATACTTCGCAACATGCAGTATTAGCCAGCCTTATTCAAATTAACAGCTGTAATGTAACTAGTTCAGATATTAAAATTATTCGTATACAGTCCACTTCTCGTCATTTTTCTTCCTGCAGAATCAATTCATGTATTACATATCATTTCAATTACTATGGAAGATCAGCCACAGAATATTTAACTCAAGAAGCATACATTTAGCCACTTGGGCCCACTTTCTTAACTTTCTTGTCCACACATGCTGGATCATCATTCTTATTCAATTTTTCGGTCCACGTGGACCGGACACTAATCAGTGATCGAATTCTAGAACACGTGAGACACTTTAATTATTTGGGAAATGATATTGGCTATGACAGAAATTATAATAGTGATGTTAAGTTATGTGAGTTCCAGACGATCTGTGGAACAATCAACCGTATTTTCAGAAACAAGGTACGTCGAGATACAAAATTAAAGTTCTACAAAGTCATGGCAGTCCTGTACTGCCCTACTGGTGTGAATTATGGGCAACAACCAAGAAACAAGACAGTAAAATACAGGCCTCGGAAATGACGTTCTTAAGGGAAGTTAAAAGATGTTCTAAAATCGACCGTATAAAGAATAAGGACATAAGAGAAGTTTTTATATAATAGGGTTGCTACACCTAGTGCCGTCTCCCTTCCTTCAACCTGGCTTTCCAATTCTCCCGATGTTCCCATTGTCCTTCCTCAAGTCCTATACGTTGCATAGATTCATTCACTTCGTCCCTCCAAAATCTTCTCGGTCTTCCCCTTTTTCTCCTTCCTAATGGACTCCATTCCGTCACTTTGTTGATCCACCTATTTTGGGCTCTCCGGACATGACCGGACATTCTCTTTGTTCCGAAGTAGTTTCGTCGCAACAAATCACACTGAGTGCAAGAAATCTGCCCACTTAACTAAATGAAATGTTGGGAAAAAACAATAAACAACTAAATGCAACCGTCTTACGAACGAGAGCAAACATGTCTGTTGGTTTAATACACAAATCTCTGCCACCGGAATACTATTTTTCACAAAGAGTCCTCTCGTGTCGAATACGCGGACTGATTAGTCGCATAGGTTGTTGACAGACCACAGAACCGACCCCTACACAAAATTCTTGGAAACGATAGCATTGTAACGACAAAAACCGCGACGACGCTATGTATTGAACAATCACGAAAAAGAAATGAATATTAAGCAAACATGTGGCATCATACTAAACCTAAAAAAAATAATTAACTAAATAAAAGAAAAGAATTTTAAAAGCATTCAGCTCGATCTCTCAGCATGTGAGTACATTTTCTTTTATCATAAATAAAATTATTTGTAATAGTTATTATTCTTGTAATACTATTTAAACAAGGGAAGGGAAGAAGGGAAGAATCACAAAGGTCGACCCCGTTTAGACTACATGAAACAGGTTATGGTCGACATGAACTGCACATCATATTGTGAGTTGAAAAGAAAAGCAGAGAAGCATGAAGAATGGCGAGCTGCTGCCAACCAGCCTATGGGCTGCTAACCTAGAAGAGAAGAAGACTATTTAAACAGTTAGAATTTGCTCACATTCTTTAAAATATGCGAACGCTTCGCTTAAATTACATATATCTTTGTCAGTAGGTAAATTTTGTAGAGCTATGTGGGGAAAAGAGGTTTGATTGACCTTGCAACTTTTTCGTTTCCGCTATTTTGTGATGCGTACTGCCCTAAGATCGCGGGATGTACGGAAGTGAGCCGGGCTCCATAACCACATATATTAATAAGATTAACAAATGAAATTAATAAAACGTAGGCCTAATTACTAAATGTAGTAAAATATTCAGTGGAATATTTCCGCTATTTTGTGATCCGTACTGCCCTAAGATCGCAAGATGTACGGGAGTCAGCCGGGCTCCATAGTCCCATATATTAATAAGATTAACAAATGAAATTAATAAAACGTAGGCCTAATTACTAAATGTAGTTGAATGTTCAGTGAAATGCATAAATCAATTGAAAAATTTTGGTTTTCGAAGTAGATTGTTAATTACACTAAACTTCAGAACATCAACCAATCTTAACATTAAAGGCTAAAGACTCCATTAAAAAACGGAGCCGTTCGTACAATACTACAGGGTTAAACCTGTTTGTATATTTAAAAAAAAGAGATACTACTATATTAGCGTGCAAGGCTGAAAAAATAATAAAATAGTATACAAATTAAGAGATTAACAAATTCGTCAACTTTTTTTACCCTCAGGGAGGGGGGAGTCCGGTTCCTTTCGTCCTCCCCCCATAATATGCCCCTGCTCCAAATCGTTATAGGTGAAGTCGTTGACAAAGACTAAGTCACAGAACTCCAACACTGGGCCAAATACATGATGATATCAATCTACGAACCTGCGCACTTACGAAAAGCGGAAGATCAAGAACAATGGTACCGCGATTCTTTAGACATGGAGGTTACGACAAAGAATAATAAATACAGTTCAAATAATATTTCCGTCTTACCATCTTCTTATTTATCTTCCCCTTGTGCCTTCAACCCCTTTCTAAACTTCATTCTGAATTCGTCGAAGCGTTTCACTTCCTGTAAAACCCTTCTCTTTTCTGATAGCCAGTTTCTCAATGTGTTCCACCCTCTCGCATCATGGCCCACTTCTCTTCCTCTTCCTCCTGGATGTGCTTCCATCATGATTTGACGACTTTCAACTTCTTTTCGTTACTCACCTTCTTTTACATATCCTCCTCATGATTTCCTCATTTAATTTCCTGTTAAAACTATTTACTGACGGTCGTATTCATAATTCGGTCTCTTCCAATTCTTCCAGTTGCCCGCCTCAAAAATCTCACGTCGCTTGTAAACTGCTTCTATATTTTTCTCAAGGAGGATTAGGAATGCCCATCTTTTCCGTCCCGTATGTTGTTATGTGTAGGAAAACTATCTTGCAGACCCGTATCTTGATTTTTCTGCAATAAATTAATTTCTCAATAATATAAAAATATGATATCTTCAAAATCAAGTAAAGACATCACTAAAGTCTTCATAACACATGGCCACAGTGGCGGATCTATGGTGATGACCGTTAAAGGGAATACCTATTATTTCTAAACAAATTTTAGAATGCAAGTAGTGCCTTTACAAACGTGGTATTATATTGAAAATAAAATTAAAATAAAATGTTATTTATTATAATAAAATAGCAGGCCTAGTTCATAAGAACATAATACAGCAATCTCCCGTTATAATGGACAGCTCTAAGAAACACGTAATGTTGAAAAATCAGGCTAAAAATTACGCTCAGCTGTTTAGGGTCGTTGAGCTGTGTGACTTGTTCTGTTCATCAATGGTCTCGTCTCCCGCATGCTTCTAGTAATAGCCTACTACTATATTACGTGAGGCGTGACAAAGGGCCTATCTGCCGATTTTGAGTCAGTGACCATGTAATTTTTTGATTCCTTTTGCTATGTCTTCCTAAAAGGTTCTAGAAGAAAGTTAAGGAAACATTTTGGCCCGCTCTTACCCTTAAAGGGTTGAAAATTACCCCGAAAAGGTTGAAAATATGAAACAACGCGAGGATGCATTTTGAAGCCATGAAATTAGGTACTTATAGGTTTGGGGGGGGGGTTGATAACGATTCTGACGCCCAAAATTATATTCGACGCAAAGGGTAGTTTTTAGAGGGTTGAAGCAGACTGTAATCAAGGGGTGTATTAAACTTCGCGAGAATGCCGGTCAAAGCCTCGAAAGTGAGTAACTACAGGTTTTTGGGGGTACTGATTACGATTTTGACGTCAAACGATACATCTGACGCAAGGGTTGGACTTTAAAGGGTTGAAAACCATCTCTAAAGGGTTGAAAACCTGAAACAAGTCGAGGATGTGCTTTGAAGTCTTGAAATTGGGTACCTACAGGTTTTGGGGGACGTTTAACCTACAATTACTTAAACATCACAACATTAATAATATTTAACAAAATATTACAACCCTTACACAATAACAAACATCTCCGACGCTCAGCTGTTGCTCCAAAAAACACGTGACAGCTGTAAGCAGTGAGCATCAGGTAGCACATCAGGCCTCTTCTGGACTCCGCTAGAGGGTCCGTTTTTTAGCGGTCATAATTCAAAATTCAGTCAAACAAATATATATTTCATCCATGCTAATGAAATTTAATAAAAAAAGTCGAACCATAAATATTATATTATTTTATTTTATTATATATTCGATTGATATAACGAACCAGCCGTACAGACAGTGACAAATTGCAACAGATATTCTTTTGTTTACAATAGACGTTAAAAAATAATAATGATACTTAATTTTACTGTCAATCTGAAAACAAAATTAGTTTAGTATAAATTAATAGGGTCTCAGGATCGCACCCGAACATATAACGTACGATAACAATATCTAACTGTTGGAGCGCGTTTACATTTTTAGTCATAACTCAGTCAATTTTTAAGAAACAAATTTTAAACAAAATGCGTTTTGTAGGAAATGTAAAGAGCTACAACTTTTGTTGTGTAAACTATAATCGAAAAACCTACTGTACACTAGATATTTTGCCTAGAAGTCAAAACGTTTTTACATGAAGTCGGCAAAATAGACTTTACACTGCTATAACTCATCGACGATTAGTCGTAAAGGAATAAAACAAAATTCACAATTTTTTGTTTTTATAAGCTTTATTTTTGGTTCATATCAACCTTTCGATAAAACGCATCGTTACTGAGATATTTAATAAAAAAGGCGAATTTTGGGAAAAAAAACTTGAATTTTCTTAATACGTTACGCGTTACTGTACAGCAATACATATATGCTTTAAAAAATTTGAGAACATTGCTAATATAATATACAACCGAAAACTACAATATCTCGGCTTAATATGCATATTTGACAAAGTGGCGGACGTCCCTTTTTTACTTTCTTGGAAACAATTTGCAAAAATTCTAATATTTTCCTACATAACTTCGTTACTGTTTTAAGCTAGACAAACGATTAACCCACTGTGTTTTAGAAAATTAACAGAGCTTTCATTTGATACTAATTTGGTTACGATCAAACCATTGTTCGTTGAGTTATATCAGTTCTAAGCACGTAATTTGATCAAAAAACGGTGAATCGTCATTTTGTTTTGACTGTATCTCAAGAACCATTTGACATAACAAAACCAACCAAAGTGGAAAACGTTCGTCTGTTAATAAGCTTTAATTTTGATTGATACAAATGTTTTGCAAAGTGGCGTCGTTTTTAGTTATTTGCAGATTAATGTTAAAAAACACGTTTCTTGGCAAAACTTTGAACCCTTGTAACTCGCCAACAATGCTTTTTTTTCGAAAAAGTGTATACCACCTTTCTGCTTAGAATTTGATTCTCTATCGGTTCCCGGGGTTACTTAAATTTTGTTTTACAGGGGTGAAAATAACCCTTAAATTTTGTTTACTTAAACCCCAAAAAGGGGTGAAAATAACCCTTAAATTTAAGAGCGGGGCAAAAAATTTCCTTAACTTTATTCTGTAATCTTTTATGAAGACGTTGCAAAAAAATCAGAAGAATTCATGGACACTGACTCAAAATCGGCAGAAAATTTCTCACGTAAGACTATACGTGTTGTTGCGTATTCTATGAATTGACCGCCTATCATAACACCGCTCCTATATAGATTTGGATCTATCTCAGTCAGCTGTTGTTCCAGTCACAGCTGATACGTAGGATGTTGTCTTCTTTCGCTTGTGCTGAGTTCCCAGTTTTTATAGTGTTTACTGGTTACAATACAATTTTACGAGTTTCCTATAGGCTATAAATATAGTAGGTACAGTATGAATATAGTTTGGTACATCTATTTTATATAAATGCAGTAAAACAAATAATGTTTTTTATCCACGTAGCTTAAATGAGTTTATACCCACATTGTAAGGCCTACTTGCTACATAGGCCTACAGTTTCGCTTTCAATATAACGGAAACCTCAGAGCACCTATTAATCCGCTATAACAGCGAATTACTGTGTACACTTTGTCCATATTTACTAAAGTCTGAAAATACTTTTGACGATTCTATTCTCCAATTCTGTTCTTTCATACGAATCGAATGTGTAAATCGTGGGATTAACATCGATGTGTGAAACGTTAAATCGGCTTTTTCACCTCGATCTCGTACTGATTACACACAACGAGGCAAACTTAACGTTAAATGATCTCGGAAGGATTCAAATGAAGTTGAAGTTACATTAAATGTTTTAGAGAAACAAACGACTTAGTTCTCTGTCCAAACATTTCGATGCGTGCCGTAAAAATTGAACAAGTTTGTTCGTATATATTTGATTTAAAAAAAAATAAACATGTAGACTATGAACTGACAATCGGTACAATCAAATTGCAAAGGCGAACCAATATTGCGGGCGGCCTACAAAATATTTTCGAACATTATTCAGTCAGATGGTCCTATTTTCTTAAAAAGATTATACAACCGATGTCTATTTTGTGTGGTGTGCGCGGCACACTATAAAGGAAAACTGATAATGAAAGTTATACTACTGGAAAATTTTTTTAATAAACAGATAAGTGATCGAAAAAAAGAGATGTGAATTTTTTATAAACTCCGATTTATTTAAAGACGTAACTTAAATCAATTTCCATTAGCAAGTACGAATCAGAAGTTTCAAACGTGTAAGTTAAAAACGCGTCGCCAGATGGCAGCATCTCCTACGCATGTACCTTGTCAACTAGTGTTGTTTCCAAACAAGAACTGAGTAGCGCTGATGTTAACCGCTGCTGATTCGTTTAATAGTAAGTTTTAAGGAAGTTTTATCTCTACATCTGTCACAAATTATTTACAGTGAATATTGTATAAATTACTAGAACTAAAGGAAGAATGAGATACATATTATAGACTTGCACAGTACAATCATCAAAAACAATTTATTGTGCATTTTGATTGCAGTAAAATAAATAAGAGTTAGGTTCAAGAATTTCAAGTAATTAATGGCGTAGCCAGAATTTATTCATGGTGGTGAGCTAATGCTGATAAGTATGGGATAGTTATTAGCAGTGGCGGCTGGTCGTTCCAAATTTTTGTGTTTGCAGTAGTCAGTTGAGTGGGAGGGGGGAGTTAAAGTGCATCATACATCGCTATGTTGTATGGAAAAAAATAGAAAGTTACTGTTTTCTATTTGTTTGAGCAGTTAGTTTATGGGAAATTCCAAGTAAGTTGTGTCAAGACAGTTCATCTAACAAGCATGATGCAAGCGACAGAGCATCATGTTTAGGGGGAGCAATGAAATCCCAAAATCTTTCAACCCGTTTACCTTTTATTATATAATGATACACTATGACCATTTGAAAAACATTAGCAACATCAGTGGTCTCATCAGCTATTACAGCCAAATAATCCCCTTCTTATATCTTACTCGTTATTTCTTCATGGCATATTTCTAACATATTTAAAAAATCACTGAATGGTTTTTGATGTGCCCTTAAATACAGTTGCTTCCTCTAAATGATTTTTCATTGCTGTGACAAGCTCAGAACTGGAACCAAATAAGCCTTGAATACACCAGGATCTGATGAAGTTATGGCTTACCATAAATAAGCCTCATTATGACTCCGCAAAGCTAATTCAAGAGGTCCACAGAAGCGAATACAGTTTATTATTATATTTAAGACGATTATTGTGTGCTCTTTCAATGTGTAAAACAATATTTCGTCTATATTCACTGTCCAGCTGCTGTGCTCTATGTCCCAAAAAAAGAAAACTGAAAAGCATTCTTTATATATACACTTGATGCCTGATGATTTAGTTTTTTGGCTAGATGACTAATATCATTCATTCCGAATTTTGTCCAGGGGTCCTCCCCTCCAAACAATAAACATGGAAAACAAAATAAAGAATTTCTTTCGTCACAACCACATAACCAGTTAGTATTTTCATAATATTCTAGTTTAAATGATCGCGTGATGTTACAATTTGATTTATTGTTAAGGGAGACATTTGGGCACCTAGTCTGCTGGTTCTTAACACTATTCATTTTAAACTAAAAAAAAAAAAAAAACATTTAAAAGCATGCAGAAACAGTAACTTCAAAAAGCACACAGCAGCACTAAACAAAGAAAAAATAATGCTTAACACACAGTTTACTTAATAAAAAGCCAATTCACTCTTTATTATCACAATTGCAGTTATGCCAAATTGTTACTATAATTTTATAAATTCAAACAATGGGTAACGTTTACCTTGAACCTGTAAACACTAAACCTGACACAACTTACAAATCAAGAAGGCTGTGCTGACTTCATGACACAACTAAGGATGAACTACAATGCTACTAGTGGAGCATTGCAGAAGCTTTTGCAACCACCTAGCTAACATAGGGAACATAGGATAGTTGTGAAGATAGTGCACGACCTCCCATATGTTTGTGTAGTAAAGCTCTGCCATTTACTCAAGTTGCAAGCAGCCTACAACCACCAGCCTGTGCGCCACACTTGAATTGTACGCGAACATTACCCCATAGAATCTAATATGCTCTTCATTGAAATTTATGACACTTTTAACTGCTTAATGTTTTTATATATTATTTTACAGTTAAGTTATTCTATTTTGGTGGTTCTGCAATGCTGCAACCATAGCACCAGTCGCCACTGGTTATTAGTGGTAGACGGGAATTCTCCAGTTGTAGCTTACTGTATACCTTAGATAACGGCCGCTGCGACCTAATACTGCCTGCCTACAGATTTTACCTAATAAAATCCATTGATGATCTACCCAATGGGAGGCAGTTTAACCTACACAACCCCCCTTGGCTACGTCACTGTAGGTAACTTTTTTTGGACAAATGGACAAACATAAACTACCTACTTCCTAGAAATTAAATATACCATCCTCGTTCAAGCATAGTAGAATTTATGTTCTATGAGAAGGAATAGTTCGATGTGGAAACCATCAAGAGGAAGCGAACATTGAGAAAGGAGTAAGACAGGGATGTTCTCTGCCTCCACGTTTGTTTAACTTGTATGTCCAAGAAGTGAGAGAAGACAGAAGTGAGAGATAGAGTAAGAGAAGACGTCCATCTCAGAGTAAACATACATGGGGAAAAGTGGACATGCTTAGGTTCGCAGATGACATAGCAGTGACTGCAGAGAACAACGAAGATCAACATAAGATTCTTGACACAATGGATCAAGTAATGAAGAATTAATTCAATATGAAAATAAATGAACAAAAGACCAAAGTCCTAGTCTGCAGTCGGAAGGAAGAAGGTCCACTCAGAATAATTCTTGGAAATAATGTTCCCCAGGCAGTTAAAGAATATAACTATCTAGGAAGTAAAATCACAAGTGATGGACGTAGCAGTAAGGAAATTATAAGCAGAATTAACCAAGCTGAAATTGCTTTCAACAATCAGAAAATTGCTTTCTTCACTTCAAACACTATCAGCCTAAAAGTAAGGAAGAATCTAGTAAAGACATACATGTGGAGTGTTGCCCTATACGGGAGTGAATCGTAGAAAATTGGAGAAAGTGACAAGAAAAGACTCCAAGCATTTGAGACCTGGTGCAACAGAAGAATAATCACAATAAGCTGGAGGGAGAAGATAACGAATGAGGAAGTCTTTAGAAGAGCTCAGGAGGAGAAGAGTTTTTACAAAATTTAAAAGGCAAAAGAGCTAAGTTTAGGACATATACTACGACACAATGGGTTGATTACGAGAATAATAGAAGGAACAATTGAAGGGAAGAATCACAGAGGACGACCCCGTTTAGACTACATGAAACTGCTTATGGTCGATATGAACTGCACATCATATTGTGAGTTGACAAGGAAAGCAGAGAAGAGTGAAGAATGCCGAGCTGCTGCCAACCAGCCTATGGGCTGCTAACCTAGGAGAGGAGAATCCATTATTGCAAAAACCTCTGGATACATACCACTACTAAAACTGTCTGGATGCATAAGGATTTGTACAATAAAAAAATAACACCTGGAGAGACAAGAACGGTTGACTCCTTGAAGGAGTATGTACCCAACAATTCGTGGCTTCCTGTATTATTTTAGCTACCAGTATTCACTAAAGTACCCGTTTTCCATATTAAGGCTGATCAAAAACTACTTCCAACCAGCAGTGTTCTATAGAAAATTCTTCAGTCTCCATCTTGTGGAAAGAAACGCATATTGTTTCAAACTGAACATTTAGTCATTTATACATTTAGCACTACTACAATTGGGTCAGCCTTTTGTGGACGAGTTTCTATATATATTTGTTAAATTTTAAAAAATTAATTTTGTTCAATTACTGTCCACATGTCCCTTATTTGTTGGGTGTTATACAACATTTTTACAATCATACGATAAAAATGATAAAATGACCAATATACACAGCTTGGTTTATCATCTTCAATTATCACCTTCTTGAAATTTTTGCTTCATTCTTCAATGTGCAATATTCTAATATCTCACTAATCCAAATCTTTTTAGTCCGAACCCTCCAGTAATCCAAACTCGAATCTGAAATAAAAGTTTTTATAACGTATTATTTTTTGTACTATTATTTCTATTTAATAATTATAATTTTAACTATTATTATTAATTTACAATATTTTTTCTTACTGTTGATTGTATAGTTATGCTGTAAGCCTATTTTCAGGGGCGGAATAGAAGTGCATGGTGTCCTATGCAACCATCAGAGTGGTGTCCCCCCCCCCCCAATTAAACATTCAATATTTTATCCATTATTCACAGTGATAAATGGCATACACAATTTCAAAAGTTACCCATTATTTTATTAAACTCTCAAATTATAACAAATATTTAGCTAAATAGTGATTACAATGACCATAGAAATACTTAAGCTTAGAAAATACTAAGTGGTCATTTTTTTCTTGATTTTGTCTTAACGAAGTCTTGTATAATTTCTTCTAAATCGAGTGATTCAAGTATCTTGTTTTCAATATTCAACCTTGTACAGAAATTAACTTTTTACAATTGTTATTCTTTTCATACCCGTGTTACACAAAACAGCTGTGCTCGCGTCTGCTTTGCCGGACGCCATTTTGTAACTGTTGCCAACTTACTTTTTCCCTACCAAGGTCCAAGGTCCTTTGGGTGAACAGGAGAGCAGAATGGTGTTATTTTCAGTAAATAACTTATTCAAATAGTTCAAAATTTCATTTTATTGACATTAGTAAAAAAATTTATCTCTTCTTACTTCATTTTACAAATTGCCAAATAAACGTGAACAAATATAAAAGTAAATTAAATGAAATTTGACCTTTCTTATGGTTAGATTGTACTCTTATAAATGAGAACAAATATAGAAATAGAATTAAACTTTATTAGGGCAAACCAGCACTTCTTTTTATATATATTTTTTTTTTTATACACACACTCTCATACCATTTAATAAACCCCACCCCTTTATTTTCTTTGAGATCTCAATTTCTTTTGTGAATGTTTATGAATTTTGAAAATCTGTTTAAACCCCATTTGTTACTTATCTGTCCATTGTCCTGAAGACGCAAGCCATATTACACACGCACTTCACAGTCGATTTCCACTAACTCTACTTCACTGTCGGTTTTCACTAACTCTTCTTATTTAAAACTGTTATTACTGTTTACTATTAATTATTTTTTTACATTTTTATACTTTTTTGGCAGTGAGCCCACCCGAAATTTCGTCTGCGGACTGTTATGCGGCCGTTCGGCGCGAGATTGAAGACAGATCTGCCGCAGAAAGCTGCTCGCGTATAGTTTTATTAAACATTGATCACATGGTTCCCCTCCTCTGCTAAACGTTCCATGTCGGTGAATTTTAAGGCTTGGCAATGACCATCTTGAATTCCAAGGTTATGTAAACATGGGCTAGGCCCATGACGTGTTTGTGACGTCAATTGTAACACAATGCTTTAGGGATGGGCATTGCTAAAAATAACTGTTGATTCACTGATTTGCGATGTACACCCAAGCTTCTGACCCCGTATTTTCTGGCCGTTTTATTTAAATTATAATCCAGAATTACGATTATTAAAGTACTTACCCCATGTTATACTTTAGGCCACGGTTTGTACCGTCACAATACCCCCTCAATGAGAGGTTTTATGCCGAAACATAAAAACTCTCATTGACATACACACTAAGAGGATCAGTCCGGATATGACGCCATGACCCCCTTACATTTTATTAAAACCATGGGTTACTTACCCCTTTGGTCCAGTGGCTGCAGCCGCACCTGAATGACCTTACTGGACTTCCTGGTGTAGGATCCCAACACCGCAAGGCCAGACAGGCACTAGACGCCCCTGCTCTAACATGCGGGCCAGCACAGGACCGCCGCCACAGTATCACCAGACACTGAAACATCCAATCAAAAAAAACAAATAATGGCCTTACATTATACTATATCCGGAACTGATTTGGTCTCCCCTTAACCGTACTGGTTTACATTGAAGAAGCACTGGGTTTTTCTTAACTTCTAATACACACATTCTATGTTAACAGAACTCCTTAACTTAACAGGATATATTTTAATTCAAACATTTTATATGACCATCTTCTTATTATTTCTTATTCCAAATTCAAAATATTTTCCTGATTCCAATCAGAATTTAAATAACTTCCTATTACTCTTTTATTTAAACAGATCATTTCATCTCTTCATTTCTTCAGTATTAATCTGTATACTATACATGACAAACACAAAAATTAACAATTATACAATACTATACGTACAGTCAACCATATGTGTAGTTTAACACTATACTATTACTCATTATATCGTGAGTTAATCATCACTCTCTCTATCTTATTTTTCATTTACATTTTCAATTCCTCCTTCCACACACACTATTACCCCCCCCCCTGGACTGTCTCACCCAGTTGCTTCCACAAGGACTGAAGCGGAAGGGGTGAACATTTTTTCTTTTATTTCTCCCCCACCCTTGCTTCGGCATTACACAAAATTCGGTATTACTAGCGTATTACACAAGTAACCTTACTAATACAATTTATTTATACGCCCCTAATCAGTCTACCACCCTTCCTATAGGTATGTAGCCGTTGTTCCAAAAATTTCTTAGATCCCCCTTTCTGTTCCCCATTAAATTTCTAGGTTCACCAATTTAGAATAACAAGCCAACTCCACGGTCAGGGTTTGGTGAAGCCGTGACCGCCCGAAAATGGGGAATCGCAGTTAAAACATACAATAGGCCTACATGTTTTACACCTATACACAGTTACATCCTACTCAATTAAACACTTTATGTTTCACATGATAAACATAATACAACATAATAAACACTCAAAATGAATATTACCATTATTACATTGACATAAACATTGCATAAAATTACCAACATTACAACTTTTAATTTCAATTTTCTATTAAAGATTCCACTTGTTATATCATTATTTCAATTCTGCATTTCCATTCAACATTTTAATCATCTACCATTGATTATTCAATTCAAATCTCAACCAAAATTTTAAATTAATTACCAAAATTCATCTGTTACAACACTTTAAATTAACTAAATCATCACAAATTAATTTAATTCCATCAAAACTATAAATCGGTCACACAAAATACAATGTACATACCAACAACATAACCTTAACACAATACATTTAATATCAATACAAATTTATCTACAATTTTCGTCATATCATGTTATTGTTTACCACACCTCATTACATAAGTCAGACAAGTAATTACACCATAAACTAAAATAATTAAATGTTCATTCACTATATATATGCCCTCCATCATCAAAATTTAATCTTATCTTGTACATGCACAATTCATTTTTCATCAAAATATTGCCCTTCTTGATATAATGCCCCTTTAAATCCGTTTTATCCATTATACCTTCATAAAAATCTGCAGAATTGTTCCATATTATTATTCTATCACGAAACCTGTCTACATTGTTAATTTTGGCCCAGTTTCCATTAGTATTATTTGTTACAACCAGGTAAGTTACAATATCCCCGCAATCATCATCACTTACTATTACACCAGTTACCCCAGTCTCATTACCAGGTAAGTCATCAATATCTTCAACATTATCAGCACCATCTGCTGCACTAGTATCATCACAAGGTAAGTTTTCAATTTTATCTACTTTTTCAATATTTAACTTCTCTAACAACTCTTCATAACCCCTATCTAACTTGAAAATCTCTCTCTCTCTCTCTCTCTATATATATATATATATATATATATATATATATATTTTTTTTTTTTTTTTTTTTTTTGTGATGTTTTCAATTTGTTTCTTCTGCAAGTAGATAATATTGTATATTCTTTTTAACACCTGACGCACGTTTCACTGAAAAATATCAGTATCATCAGAGGTTTCTAAGTGAATTAATAACAATCGAAATAATTCTATTAATATATATATAATAATATAATATAATTATAGAATTTTATATTAATAGAATTATTTCGATTGTTATTAATTCACTTAGAAACCTCTGATGATACTGATATTTTTCAGTGAAACGTGCGTCAGGTGTTAAAAAGAATATACAATATTATCTACTTGCAGAAGAAACAAATTGAAAACATCACAAATTATATAATTACTGCAAGAAACATCGAGTTACTTATATAGAAAATGATATATATATATATATATATATATATATATATATTTCACTTTCCCGACCCATTTCACTTTCTCTCTCTCATTCCACGCAGAGGGCAATACAGCGTTATTAAAACTCATCCTGGCTTTACCAGGTACCTTACAAAAATTCAAGGGACTATTATTTGCAGACCATATGTCTCCCAAATAAACCTTAGAAAAACTTTCATTCTCTACCAACACTTGTGAAGCCGCTACTTCACATTTAACCTGGGGAAAATTTACCCTCCACCCCCCATATCTACTAAAACTCTCGTCATACCCTCTCTTCAGCTCATCAATACTTACTACCACCCCCTCACTAATCTCGACTCCCATTATATTCTCGTTATCACTACTACTTAATGTATCATTCTTAGATACCCCATTTTCAACTACATTACCATTATTACTTGTTATTTCACTATGATAGTTATCACTATTTTCATTCTCACTTACCTTGTCAACTACAACCTTGTTATTATGCGTTATCATTTCACCATTATAATTATCACTTGTATTGACACCATTATTATTATTTTTATTACACTTACCTGTACCATCTTGATTATCGTTCTCACTATTAAACCCGCTTACCTGTTTCAGTTCACTTTCTGTATTCTCCTTTAATTTATGTCTATCTCTTTCCCACTTCTCGTTTCGTTTTTTCATATTATTAATCAAGTCATCTGCATTTCTATTAAAATTTTCATTCATTTCACTTATTTTATCCCCTAGCTCAGTGGTACTCACTAGGATTTCATGAAGAGCCATTTTTGAGATCACCAAAGTTCCAAGGGCCGCACACCGAAGGGCACCTTATACGCTTACACCACCAATAATATTGACAATATTATTGATCTAAACCAGTGTTCCGCAAACTTTTTTTTACTCACGGCACACCCCAGACGGGCCTAGACTCAACACGGCACACCAAAATGTCTGTCCCCTCAAAATCATATGAATCTTAATATAATTACGAAATATTACGTCGTTATGTAATCAATTTTTATTATTATTATTATTAGTATTATTATTATCATTATTATTATTATTATAAAACAGGAATAGACTCATGCATTTATTAACAATTTATTAACTTTAATTCACTGTAGAAAATACGAATTTTAAAGTAAATAACTCTACTCATACCTTCAATGTGATACTTGAGCCTGCTTAGCTGCACACAGACGGCTGATTTCGTGGCGGAATCGTTGACAAAGCAAGCCTCATTTCTTCATCCATGGATTTGAGTCTCTCTCTCTTTGATGTTTTAATTTCAGTCAACGTCGAGAAGCCCAGTTCACACAAATATGTAGTTGAAAATATTACCATTTTATTAACCGTGTTATTACCAACACATTAACTGCCATCTCGGAGATAACCGGGTATTCACTGCTTATTGACAATCAAAATGTTTCCAAAGGCACTTCGAAAAATTTTAATTTCAATGTTCTGTCTGCTTTCAAATCTGCCAGGTCCTCTTGTAAGCCTAAACTATTCGGAAGATGTTTCGAATCCATAATGAATGGATCACGAACCCAGTCAAAATATTCGACACTCTCTCCAAAATATTTTTTGAAATTCTGCTGCAAGAGTACTAAATGTTCTTTAATTAAGTCCATCAACAACTTATTATCGTCAGCAAGGGGCCATACCATTGGGAACATCTCACACGATCCATTTTCAATTGTCTGTATCCACAAATTTAACTTATTAATTAATAAATCCTTGAATCTTATCCATACTAGTCAGAATATTTTCATTTCTACCTTGCATTTTTCTGTTTAGTTCATTCAAGTGTACGAAAATATCGGAAAGATATGCCAACTTAGATACCCATTCATCATCTGCAAATAAATCCGCATACTCATGCCCTCAATAGTCAAAAATGCAAGTACCTCCTCTTGAAGTTCAAACATTCGCGTTAACACTTTACCTCGAGATAACCATCGTACTTCTGTATGTAGCAGAAATGTAGTGTGCTCTGATCCCATTTCTTGACACAAAATGTTAAATAGCCGCATATTTAGGGGCCGCGATTTGATGAGAAAAAGTTCACGACTTTTACCACTTCGTCCATCACAATTTTCAGAGGAGATGGCAAAGACTTAGCAACAATGGCTTCGCGGTGAATGAGACAATGGTCGGTTCGTAAGTTAGGATTTACTTCGCGTACTTTACCCACGAATCCTTTCACTCGGCCTGTCATAGAAGCGGCTCCGTCTGTACAAACACTAACGCAATCCTCCCATGTTAATTCATTACGGACCACATATTCATTAGTCGTACGAAATATTTCTTCACCGGTTGCTCGCTCGGGTAGTTCTTTGCAAAAAAAGAAATTAGTTCCAATTACATTCCCATCAACATACCTTATGTAGGAAAGAAGTTGTGCGTGACCGCCAATATCGGTGGACTCGTCGATCTGAAGTGATAAATTTCGACTGCTCTTTATTTTCTCCTTCATAATGTCTTCGATGTCACTGGACATGTCACTAACTCGGCGGCTGATTATGTCAGCAGAGAGAGGAATTTTTGAAATTTCAGTACCAGCTTCTAAACCCAGGACTATTTTTACCATTTCTTTACACGCGGGCATTAATAACGTTTCTGCTATTGTGTGTGGTTTTTTGGCCTTTACGATAAGTTCGGCTACCTTATAGCTAGCTTCCTGTACTTTTTGTGAAACACGTACCGACGTAGTCATGAGCGTCACTTGTTTTTATTTTGTTCCAACAACCGACGAAAATAATTCACATCTTTACTTAACAGAGAGGAATGTTTTGTTGACAAATGCCGTTTCAATTTACTGGGAACCATAGCAGCATTACTGAGTTTTTCACCACACACAACACACTCGGGGATTGGGCATGTTTTGTCGCCACACCAAAAAACACGTAGGATAAATAATTATCACTATATTGCCGGTGAACTCCTTTCTGTTTCTTTTTTTCGGGCTCGATGGTTTCACTACTTGCACTCGAGGACGGACCACTCCGTACAAGAAACTTATCCACATCGAAAAAAAAAATAGTTTAATAACACTGTAATAGAAAATAGTAAGACTGGTGTAGCAATCACAATATTCGCACTACTCCAGAGCACAGCTGTGATAGAACTGAACTGAAATACTGTAATTGTTGTCTGATAATGTGTGGGTCCTTCGGCGAAGGAAAAGAGCAATAAAGTTTAAGAAGCGCCGATAAACAGGCACAAATATCAAAACAAGGCAATAAAATAATAAAAGATAGGGAAATTTTTGCTAATCCCCGCAATTTTAGTTAAAAGCACATACAGCCAGCCGTACACAAAAGATGTGGCGTTCCAACGAACTCTCTTGAATAGAGTTTTGAACGTTTAGAGTTTTGAACGTAAACTCTATTGTATGATTGGTGCGGGCTGCTAAAAGTCTTACGCGGCTTTCTTTGCGGTGAACACAAAGCTTGCCACCTGTAACCCATCAAACCGGCCCAATATTTCAGGCGAGAATACAAATAACTTAAGATAAGCAAACTATAACAACAATATTGAGTAAATAAATTACATTTAATTTCTATGAAAATATAACAGTTATGAGCATGTATTAAAGAATAAACAAGCACCTTCTTACTTAAAATCGACAATTAATTTATTACAATAATAGGTAAAAGTTCGCGTCACACCTTTCACCTTGTGACGGCACACTATTGTGCCGCGGCACACCGGTTGCGGAACACTGATCTATACAATACGAATACACTAATGAAAATAGCCAATCCAACCATCAATATCAAGGATTTAACTTAAATATTATTGTCCATACTTACTTATTTATTGATAGTGTAAGTAAGGGACGTTTCGAATGTGAAAAAAATATATTAGAAAGCCCTACTTTTGCTAACATTAATTAACTTGCAAACAAATATAAACTGATACTTTGTGGATTTTTATGAAATATTAATAATTTTATATTCAGTTATTAATATTTCGACAGCAAATATTTTATCAGTAAATCTGCCACATTAATACAGTAGAACTTGGCTAATTCAAACGTGCATAATTCGAATTCGTGGATAATTAACTAATTAATTAACTTTTACCGTGGTCCCTTGAATATCCTATGTAAAACCATGCAAAAACATCGTCTGTAATTCGAACTTTTTTTGGTTAATTCGAAATAAAAATTTTGCTCTAACTACAAAAAATCGCCTGCTGTATGGGCTAGACCACGTAACAATAGAGACATGACTGGAAACAGACAAGCAGGCATCGCCCTTTGTGAACAGACGCTTGTCCTTTGTGTCAAATTCATGGAATTGCCGTCAGTATCTGGCGATGACACATGACTGGCTCGTGTAACGGTACCGTCCGCCATTGTCCCTTGTTCCATGCCTTGTCAGTCAGCCACCCTCACTGTTGCTTTCAGTTCAGTCTGCCTGCATTCGTGGAAGTGTTAAGTCTTTTTGAGTTTCTACTGTGTGAGCTGTGTTCTGTAGTGAGAGACCATTCCTTTCTTTATACAGTAATGTATACACAGACTGGTGTGTTTTAGTGACGCTTATTGTGCAGTTTTATTGTGTTGCGTGTTCATCATGGCCCTTTCAAAACCAACACGGACCCAATACAAATCATTGACATTTGCCGAAAAAGTTGCCATTACACGGGAAGTGGAAAAGGGACAAAAAAAGAAATCTGAAATTGCCAAGGAATTCGGGATACCACCAAATACGCTGTCAACGTATCTAAAAAATAAAGAGAAGATTTTGAATAGTGTGTGTAAAACAAGCGACAAAGATAGGAAAAGAGCGCGAGGACCAGAAAATCCTGACGTGGATGAATGTGTAGTGAAGTGGTTTAAGCAAGCAAGGGACAAAAAAATTCCAGTCAGTGGGCCCCTCGTCAGAGCCAAAGCTGAGGAATTCGCATCTAGCTTAGGGAAAAATGATTTTAAGGCCAGCACTGGTTGGCTCGATGGTTTTAAAGAAAGGAATGGCATGTCTTTCAAAACTGTTTGTGGGGAAAGTGGATCTGTTGACGTTGAAGCTGCAAATTCATGGAAAGACGATTTGTTGCAAATGATTTCTGATAGAGGCGCTAAAGACATTTTTAACGTAGATGAGACGGGCTTATTCTTCAAATGCACCCCCGACAAAACACTTGCTTTTAAAGGAGAAAGTTGTAGTGGCGGCAAACACAACAAGGAGCGCATAACACTTTTAATCAGAGCAAACATGGATGGCTCGGAAAAACTGCCTTTGCTAATGATAGGGAAGTCAGCCACCCCACGTTGTTTCAAAAATGTAAAAACGAAACCAGTTGAATATGAATCAAACAATAAAGCTTGGATGACAGGTGAAATTTTTGAAAGATGGCTTTTAAAAATCAACAGGAAATTTCGGAATCAAAACAGAAGAATCGTCTTGTTTACTGACAACTGTACAGCGCACAACACTATTCCTGTGATGGAAAATGTAAAGGTTGTGTTTTTCCCTCCAAACATGACTTCAGTAGTTCCACCTATGGACCAAGGTGTAATAAAAAATTGTAAGCATTTTTACAGACGGCTTGTGGTCCAAAACATTCTGTCAGGTGCTTATTTAGATGAGCACGAAAATATCAAGATTAACATCCTTCAAGCTGCCCGCATGTGCAACAGTGCTTGGAACCAAGTTACGCAAAAAACAATTGCTAATTGTTTTCGTAAAGGTGGTTTCTGCCACATTGAAGGTGAAGAGGAGAATAAAGCTGCTAGAGAAGTCGTACCCACTACGGATAACTGGGAAGATGTTGGACATGACGCAGGCATTCGTTACGAAGAGTTTGTAAACATGGATGAAGACTTGGCGGTGTGCGGTGAACAGACAGATGCGGAGATCGTGGCTGATGTTATGAACAAAAAAAATGATGGTACATCTTCAGATGAAGAAGGGGACCGGCTAGAACTTCCAGAGATACCGATTCCAACGGCTTCACAGTCATCAAATTACATTCAAGACTTGAGACGGTTTGTTGAAGGACAGCAGAACGTAAGTGACGCTATTTTCCAAGCACTTAATAAACTTGAAGAATTTACTATAACTCAGTGTATTAACTGCAAAATGCAATCAAAAGTTTCTAGCTTTTTTAAAAAACTGTAAATGCTATATTTTGTACTGAAACATATTTATACGTTTGTAATACATATGTATAAGGAAATTGTTTAATAAAATAACATATTGCTTTACTGAATTTCGGTTTTTGATTTGATTTTTCTACCGTTATTAAAAGTTTTCCTAATTCGAATTTTTGGATAATTCGAATTTTTTACTGGTCCCTTCAGCTTCGAATTAGCCAAGTTCTACTGTATTAATTAATATCCACAGTATGTTAATAGTTAAAAATGTATTACTTTCTTATCGAGTAACTTTAGCTTCATTAACTCCTCCAAAGGACTGAAATGAAACAAGCAGAACTATTGAAATTTATTACAGTACAAAGAAAAGCTGGTAAATGTGTCGTTTTGACATAGGCCTACTACACTTCAAATAAGTTATTTTGAAAATCAAACTATTATAGAATACATATGACTTATACATATGACGTTTTGCAAGGTTTATGCAGATTTATTTTACTAGTCTTGATTAGTATAAAAACACACAAACTGATAATTTTGAAACTTTACCAAATATAAATGATTCAATTAATAGTACTTTGGCACCAAATATTTCTTTCAGTATACTGTCACTTTAATACTGAAGAAAATCCACAGTATTACAATCAGGTCTTAGCAAAATTTACGTTCGTTAGTTAAAAGAAGTAAAGAAAAGCTGTTAATGACAAAATTATTACATATTAAAAATTAGTTATCATGAAATCAAACTGTTTTTATTATGTTTTTGATGTTGAAGGTCGGAATCTTTCACAAGCTTCCAAAACATTGTCAATGTCTGCAGGCTCTGTGGAAACTGCGATTCTCAGCAGGTGCTGTAGATTTTCACTGGTGAGGCGGGATCTATTTTTGTTTTTTATAAACTTTAACTTACTAAAAATTGACTCACATATGTATGTTGAGGCAAATATGCACAGGATCAACTTAGAATATTTTTCCAAGTTTGGAAACTGATTTTCTTCTATTATAGTCCAAAACTTATAATGTTCCTTTTCTTTTGCCTTTTGTTCAAAAAGAGTTTTAAGTTCCGTATCTTGCTGCATGTCAATGAGTTCTTCTTTTAAAAGCTTGCTTTGAAACCCAAAAATTGCTAGCTCTGCTATGTTTGCAGCTGTTATTGACCATGGATTTTCAATAAGGCGAAATGAGTCCTTGTACTTTCTAAAATCTGACTGCCATTTCGGTTTTTATATCTCTTAGTACTGCTTTTAGGCATTCGAGGTCTTTTTGTTCATCCGGGTTTTCCTTCAAAAAGTGTTTCAACGGAGGGAAAACTGCTCAAATCCTCCTTTGAAACCTCCTCTGAATACATGGACAGTTTCTCGTCAAGAGAAAATACTATTTACATCATTTTTGTAACAATTTTGTTATAATCTCCCTGCAATTTTGTCATAGTTTCATTAATTATACTGGTGACATCAGTAAGTATGGCCACATGCAACCACCATTTGAAATCATAAGTTTCAGGGAATTCTTTTTTCTCACTTAGGAAGAGGGTTATTTCATGTCGAAGTTGAAAAAATTTTTACAAAACCCTTCCTTTACTCAACCACCTTACCTCAGTGTGATACAAAACATCGCCATACTGAGTTATGATTTCTTTCTGGAACTCGTGAAACATTCTGTGATTCAATTCATGTGATCTTATGTAATTTACTATTGTGACCACTTTATTCATTACATTATTCAATTCTTTGCCAAACTTTACTGAAAGGCTTTCTTGGTGAATTATGCAATGAAAACTTAATAAGTTTTCATTTTTAAGGTGTTTTTTCAACAAAGAAATTAATCCTGAATGTGCTCCAACCATGAATGGGCAACCGTCGCTACAGACAGAAAAAAGCTTGTTGATGTCAATTTTATGATTGTTAAAAAACTTTAACACTGATTCTAAATAGCCAATACCTCGGGTTCGTCCGGTCATGGGTATTAAAGTTAAAAAGTTTTCCTTAACTTCACCATCAGGCAAAATATATCTTAAAAATGAAATTAATTGTGAAGTAGATGTTATGTCAGTAGACGAGTCCAGAGCAAGACTGAAGCATATGCATTTTTGTAAATCATCCATAACATGTAAAAAAATATTGCTAGACATATCTTCACATCTCCTTACACATGTAGAATCTGATAGCTGAAGTTTGGTTACTTCACTCATGATTTGTTTACTGTTAGGTAAGTTCGAAAACAATGTATTACACACAGCAACAATGCAATCTTTAACAATTTAAGCATCTGCAAAAGGTTTCATTTTCTTTGCTAAGATTTCTGTTACGAGATAAGAAGCTTTTGTGGTAAGTTCATTTTTTGTTACAGCGTTAAACAAAGTTTTTTCCTCAAGTGAAACAGACTTTTTTAATGAGAGTAACTTTTCTTTCCTGATTTTAGATTTTGAGGGATATTTACTTTCGAAATTGGCATGCACTGTTGTGTAATGCCGATGTAAGTTAAACGTTTGTTTCCCATTATTACTTCACGGCATAGTAAACACATTGCTGAGCCTTCTTTCTTATCTCTGACAAAAAAGAAATCGTGTTCCCAATCATCTTGAAAAGTCCTGTTTTCTTCCTCAATTTTCCGTTTCTTACCTTTATAAAAAACTGCCGCCATTTCTTGATATAAAAAACTGATCAACTTAACAAAAATACAAGTTTTAATTTTCACTTCACCAAATCACTGATTTACGTGAGTGTCGTGCACACACAAATAATCCAGTAAATAACTCCAGCACAAATAAACCAGCTCATACGAGGCCTGTAACTGTCAATAAAATAGCGAAATGACTCAACTCATCACCTGCAGCTCACAGGCACAGGCCGCGACACACACGTGTACTAATTGAACAAAGAAACACATGCGGAATATCACTGCGACGCACAGCGCAAAGTAAACAAAGCACGGGGTTTGGTAGTCAGGGGAGGGGTGGAGGGAAAGCGGCAGGTGCTTCCAGCGCGTGACGTTGACTGAATTCCACTACACTGCGTGCCATCTTGGTGTGTAGAGGAATAAATATTGCGTTTTTTCAGATTTTTATTTTTATTCTCGAATCGCGAATATGTTGTCAGAGGGCCGCGTAGTGAGTACCTCTCCAAGCTTCTTAAAATTACTTTCAAACTTTTCATTAATATTTTCAAAACGTTTATTAATTTCATTAACATTACTCTTTAATTCATTATTTTGTTCTTTCATTTCGCTAATATTACTCTTTAATTCATTGTTTTGTTCTTTCATTTCACTAAAATTATTCTTTACAATTACCCACTGACAGGCCCGGCTCCAGACAGGGGCGAACCGTACCGCCACCCAGAGTGGAAAATTTTAAATGGCGGCAGATTCCAGGATTTTAAGTTTTGAAATTGAGGGAAAAATAAAATTATTTACTTAATTTCATCAAAATATGTAAGATCAGTAAGAATTACTTCATGTATAAAGTCCGTGGAGTTTAACGAAGAGTCGAAAACTCGTGAACGATAGAACGTAAGCCTAACTGTTTTCAAAGCTCAAACTTACTAAAACTTATCTCAGATCGAGCAAGTCTGAGACTCGCCTGAGTGGTCTGGTGACTATATCTATAGAACATCAGTTACCTGAATACAATGACGTCATAAAGGAGTTTGCCAGTGCAAAAGCTAGATGAGTATTTTTTAACTAAGGTATATGATACATTACTTTTTTTATATTTCAATCATAATGAATTTTAGGTATTATTTTTATTTTAAGTCATCACATACGCATACATTTTTATTGTCTCACACGATTCCTTGCATTATCTACAATTTTTATTGTTAACCATTCGCCGCATCGTAAACGTGAAAGCAATTATTTGACTAGTAGTTATTTGATAAACACAACAATGCAAACATCCCTAGTCATCATTTGAAGGCAATCGCCATATCTTTAGAGTAGGTCTAGTGTGTTCAGAGTTAAAATAGGGAAGGGGCAGCACTCATAAACACTGCACAGGGCAGCAGAAGCCTTGGGGCCGGCCCTGCCAACTGACAGATATGCCTGGCCGTTTTGACAATCCGTTGAAGTTCAACGTATTTGGTCTTGGATTCATTTATCCTTAACCTCTTTTATGTGCTTCACTATCTAGTGAAGTACATTTTCCTCTAGCCATCTCTTTATTTTTGCCGAGAATAGCTATGCCATCACCATAAGTATACACTCCTGTGGTTTTCATGCCGATGTGTCCAGAAACATCTAGTTTTCGAATGGCTGCCTCCAGAACTAGGCTACTACCACTACTTCATTTATTTACAGAAATAAACATTGATGTACCATTGGAATCTAATTACTTTTGTCTTAAAAACTTAGTTATTGTTGTCACTCAGGGAAAAGTTAACTAATCCGAACGAGCATGATTTTTGTTAGTTCAGATTATTAGGATATTACTGTAGCATCATGTGCAGTTTAGAACTTTCACATAACAAAAAAAGATGTCACACACTACTAACTTGTTCCAAGACAGTAACATACTTTCCACAATCCAGGAATTGTAGGAACAGCCAGAAATCCAAGAGAAAATAATCCTCATGTATTTTCTTTTTAAATGGTTTTCATACAATATACAGTTCTCTCCATTCCTGCACTATATCTTTAAGGTCTTTATAATTCATCCCACCCATCATTAAGTCGCCAGCATACCATATCTTGACCTTACTCTTTTCTCTTCCATTAAAATATCAGTTACTGTAAACAGCCCTTTCTTAAGATATGATCAATCCAATTTGTTTTCTAAGAGCTCAAATTAATTTCCTCTTGTCATTTATTCCCTTAATACACCATTTGTCATCTTCTCTCTCTCTCTCTCCAGCGAATTTTCCCATTCTTTGCCACAACCTCATTTCAGAGCTTTCCAAATATTTCCTTTCTCTGCTCCCAGTGATCCATGTCTCTGTTGTATTACTACAATACTCTACACAAAACGGTTAAGAAATCTCTTACTTAACTCATTTGTTATTCTGCTCAGAAGATTTCTTAGTCCACCAAATTCTACTTTTCTCAGTGAAAAATTGCAAAAGAAAAACGAACACTATTCTGAACAGATGATTTCACAGAATTGGTCTAAATAATTCAACTACTAATAAAGGAGCCATTTTAAATAAAAGCCATTTTCCATGAAATAACACAGGAATGTACAATAAAAACTGTGAACCAGGATGAAGTCTGGGTTTTTACTTTCAATAAAATTACACACAGTCAGTAAAATATCCCATTAAAATGCTCCCATTTATGCTATTCCATAAAATATGCTTTTTTTCTAGACCCTTAATGTCTCATACACAGAATCCTTACAAAATCTTCCGTTTACTGCACCCAAATCCCACATAATACACTTTTATCTAGAATTTTCTATTCAATTTTATCAAAGTTTGAAACAAATATGAGTATTATGACTGTCTTGGCCGAGCTACAGTCATCAGTACCTCAGAATTGGATTTTAAGCTTATACCAGACAAATCATACATTTTCAAACGTAATACATCCAGGGGTGGATTAGAAGCACATGGTGCCCTATGCTGCCACCAGACTGGTGCTCCCCCTCCCAATTCAAAATTCAACCTTTTAACCATTATTTACACTGATAAATGGCATACATATTTTCAAAAGTTGACAATTATTTTATTAAACTCTCAAATTACAATAAATATTTAGCTAAATAGAAATTACAATTACCATTGTAATACTTTATCTTAGAAAATACTAATTGATCCATTTTTTCTTGATTTTACGTTAATGAAGTCTTATATAATTTCTTCTAAATTTAGCGATTCAAGTATCTTGCTTTCAATATTCAACCTTGCTAATTAAGATAATCTCTCATCTCCCATAGTTGAACTCAACATATACCCAATGCGTTTTAATACAGAAAATTATCTTTCGAATTCGCAGTTAACTTTTGGAATCGTCAAATGCAGATGATAAGCAATGCATATATTTGGAAATACATAAATCATTTTACAGTCAATAATCCAGTTTAATACTTTGAGCAGACAAAATGTAGTATCATGGAATCTATCATATTCATTCGAACGATTTGGAAAAACCTCTTTCTTGCAATTTTACTCATGGCAATAAGTGCTTTAATTATATTAGATTGTTATTCAGATCTTTTGAGTAAACTTCTATAAGAGCTTCAATATGTACTTCTAATTACTTTGAGTAAACTTCTGTATGTTTAAAAAGCATAACGGTGAACTTGTACAAAAGTGTGCACACATCTTTTTATGATTTTGTATTTAGGACATTTGATTTTTTTTATATTTATTATCTTCAAAAAGTGTTTGTAATTTAGGGCTGGATGGTGCCCCCTCAGACAGCTGAGGCCCTGGTACCCAGTGCTGCAGCATACCCTAACGTTATTGACAATCCACCACTGAATGTATTAGTTACTGGAGTGTTTGGACTAAAGAGGTCGAGGTTAGCAAGATACCACAGTACCACATTGAACAGTGAGAAGCATTTGAAGTGTAAGACAAAAATTTCAAGAAGGTTCAGAAGATAATAATAAACCAAGCTGTACATATTCGCCATTTTACCAGCAAGAAGAACCAGACAACTGGATTTGGGGATAAGCGATCATGAATAAAAAAATGTTTATTGTACTTACTTACTTACTAGCCAACGCCCACCCTTGGCTGTTGGGCCATTAGGCGGCGCGCTGACCAGTAGAGACGTGAGAGCCTTGCCGTACCATCTTCGTCTTGGACTTGCGTGTCCGAGATCAAGGCTGGACATGCAATTAGGTGATCCGCATTCATGGAAGCGTATCCACAGAGAACACATTCAGGAGACGAATGTTTATTGTATAGTAATTTATTTATTGAAAAGTTTTAAAATTTGACTAGGTTAATTAGTAACGTAAAAGTGGTACATACTGTAAATACTAGACTGCACTATTTGCATAAGAAGTTTACAAATTAGATCGTTCAGCAGTGATCCAAAAGAGGCGTTGGACAAACTGACTGCATAATTTGGCAACGATCGACACACTTATATAACCAAAAGTGGTTAGGAGTGACTAGTAAAAAATATTATATATCTACCCTACATACACACATAACACAGTAATTCCACATATGTTTAACAAAAACTTTCAATCCAAACGAGGTTAGTAGCAATCTGTAAGAGGTATTGGCTGAAATTTGACAACTATGTATACGTTTAGTGTTACACTTTTCCCTACCTGTGGAAAGAAGTCTGCAAGTAGCTAGTTAATAGTAGATTCCATAATTATCGAAAAAAATTTTTTTTTTTAAATATGGTAGCCTATTAAATATTATACAAGACTTATAGGTGCCTGGTTAGTATAGAGGTAAAGGATGGGTTAAATAATATACTGTGGCCCTTGTTCTGAATTTTTGCCTTCTTTTTAATCGTTTGTGTATATCTGATGATAGAAATAAATAGCTAATGCAGCTAGAATTAGTATCACATAAACAAATGACTTTCTTAACATTCTGATTGTTATATTTTGCCCACGTATTCTATAATTACCCACGTTTGATCATTCTTGACTTAGCCCCTCCCCCATTCAAACACAAGACGCATTATCAAGTTTATATTGGAGAGTATACACATGCCACCATTTTATGATGCCCGACTTCAATTGTGACCTATACAAATTAAACATAATGTTTCTAGTTGTTGAATGAATATGGAGTTAGAATCAACCAACCCAGGACTGTAAATGTGCTCGCTCTCATGTAGTGTGGTTTTGATTAATGGAGAAAACTATTGGGCACACCAATCTCACTAGATTAGGCATTGGTGTACTAACATTTATTTATCATTTTCATACCACACACACATTTCCTTATACTATTTTACTTTGAAGATAATAAAGAACAGTGACAACTTGAAATTCTTGTGGTATTTTTTATAATGTCCTACTAAATCGAATAAAAGAGAAATTCCATTTACCACAGAAAACAACTACAAAGTTCATTTACCAAAACATGGAGAAAGGCACTTTTACTATTCACACTTTTAATTTTTTTAATATATACCTTCAGACAGAACCTCATTAAAACTGTATTCTATAGAATACATTGCACATGTAGACTGATACATATCTACAAACAAAGAAAGAATTTTATATATACAATTTACCTTAGAAATTTTTTTTTTTAATTATTAAGTAAAAACAAATAAAAATCAATCGTGTCTCCAAATCCATCTTGTTTTTTAAATCCACTAGGGTTATGTTACAAAAATTCCTTTACATTGTTAAGAATTTGCATCTTATTTTACAGACTTTTATTTCTGAAAATTTAACAGTATGCTAACATACAGTATATGATAATCTCTTAAGTTATTCATCTGGTGTCTTATCTATTCAAAATTGTTTTAGTGGAGACAATTTGTAAAAATAATTGATTATCTTTTAATTCTACCTTTATACCAACAATAAACTAGACAGTCTGAAGATTCAAGTCATGTCACTTACCTAGAGCCTCCATTACTTGGCAATATGGAATATACTCTTCAATGCTGCAACGAAAAATCCCTATTATCTGGGACAAACATTGATTCAAGCACATCCTCCCCAATTAAATAGGTGAGGGAGACAAATTACTGCAAGTAATTGTTTAAATAAAGTAACCAGGTACTCTTATCCATGTCGAAATTAAACAAAAAAAGAGACCTAGTGGTACACTATTTGCATTCCAGAACAATAATGTTATGTTTAATACAGTATATTACATTAATTATTAATAATTATTATTACATTATATTACATTCAATATATTAAATTATTTAAAAATTTTAATATTTACTAAAACCTAACATGTTTAAATACATTTTCATTAAAAGTTCAAAATGGTTGCATCCTTGTAGAAACAGAATGGCTGAACCGATTTAGATGAAACACACATAGTCATAGACATAGTCTGAACAAATAAATATTTTTATTTTTCAATATAATTTCCTTTTAGAGTGATCCATTTATTCTAGCAACGTTCCAATTGCTGCAATCACCTCTTGATTTGATGAAAAATGCTGACCAGCAAGAAAGAGATGGAATTTTGGTAAAAGATGATAGTCTGAGGGGATCAAATCTGGGGAATAGGCAGGATATTCCAACAAATCATAGCCAAGATCTCTTTATTTTTCCCATTGCCAAAAACACTTATGTAGCCAGGAGCATTGTTTTGGTTAACAAGGATTTTTCTTGGCAAACCAGGTCTTTTTTCATAAATGTTTTTATCTCTTTTTTTAATAAAAGACTGGAATAATATTCCCCAGTTATTGTTGCACCCTTAGCATCCCAAAACACTAATCCCATGACTTTTCCTGCTGATGGAATTGACTTTGCCTTCTTTGGCACTGAACAATGAGCTTCTGTCCATTACTTTGACTCTGGTGTGTAGTGGTGGATCCAAGTTTCATCCACCATATTAAACCAGTGAACAAAATCTGTTTTGTTCTTGTTAAAATGGTCCAAGGACTCTTCAGATATTTTCATGCACACGTAGTTTTGATCTGCTGTGAGTACACGAGTCACCCATCTAGCACAAAGCTTTTTACATTAGTAATTCCACATGTAAAATATGTCTGACACATTCTTTTAAAATCCCTATAGTCTCGGCAATTTCATGTACTTTAATTCGGCAATCATCCAGTACCAAGTCATGCACTTTTTCAATGGTTTCTGGGTGTTGTTATTGTTTTTGGACCATCCATGTGGATCATCTTCCAGGCTGGTACAACCATTTAAACTCAGTACCCCATTTTTTAATTGTTGAAAATGAAGAGCACTAATGGTTGTACTAATTGTTGAAGTCCCCATACACTCTAATGGACCTTGAATAAATCTTACTTGGTGTTAAACCTTCTTTCATAAAGGAACTTTGACTGCACGATACTCAATTTTCTCCATTTTAGGGATTGCGGACAACACTTCTGTTTCAAACACCTGTATAAAACAAATTACTTAATAGAAGGACCAGAAATCTCACAGATGCTAACAACCGACGCAGTACCAACATAGAAAAACAAATCGGCATCAGTATTGCCATCTATTGGTCGAGGCTGACAACTTTTCAGACTGCCCTCGTACATTCTTGTATTTAATATTGCCCTAGGACAAATTTTAAACAATTTTTACATTGCAAAATTCATTATTCTTAAAAAATTAAAAATGGCAAATAACAATTTTTAGTTCGACATCATATAACATCTGAAATTTATTTTTCAAAATCTTGCATATACAGTACCAATTTGACAATAAAACAAGCATTTTGATGTTTATTTCTCTGAAAATATAGAGATTAAAACAAACATCGCCAGACTGAAAAACATATTGTTCTTGCACATGCAGAGTTTGGTAAAAATAAATTCAAATCTGCAATTTTGTATGCTATGCATTTGACTCGTGCATAATTCATATATAACATGTCTTAGTTATGACGCTTGTTTAAAAAAAATAAGTAATAACACCACACACAATAAATTAAGAATTGCACATTTTGAATGGTAGATATAACCATTGCTTTTGTAATTTGTATGCGAGTCATTTATAATACACATATACAGTACTATACAGTGGGTGCCCTCTTAACCGGCCACCTGGCTGTGATAAACAATGATTCATACGGTACCAAGCGGCTCACCGACTATCAAAACTTGCATGATTTGCACTTGTTTATTTTAAGTTTTTTAGTCAGTTTAGTGGTTGATTTATCAAAGGGAAGACGTGCGTCGATTGTAAGCGATTTTATGAGTTTGCTGACGCTATTTGTGAAATCGGAGAATGGATAACTGGTGATCAAGACCTTGAAAATGAAACTTTGGCTCACGAGGAAATTATAAGTGTTGTCTGCCAACAAACTGATTTTGACAAAGATGAGATCGAAGAAGAAAAAGAAAAAGAAAAAAGAAGCGAGGGAAAAGTCAGTCGCAAAGATGCATTGGAAGTATTACAGCTGACAGTACGACATGTCGAAACGAGGCATCTGATATCGATGTCACATTTATGAGAAAGTGGCATGACTACACTTTTAAAAAATTCATTGAAAACTAAGAAGCAAAAACAATCATGAATTTTTTAAAAGTGTAACTGAAATATACAGTATTGTTCAGTGTCATAAATGGAGTAATTATTATTTTCTTTTCCAAAGTGTTTTACTAGATTAATGTTGTGTTTGTATTTAATTAATGTTGAGCTACTCATAATTTATTACAGTATTTTGCTGAACAATAAATAGATTGCAATTTAATATTATTCTTTTTTACATAAGTAAACAGTATTAAAACATTTTAATCAGAGTTAAAACTCAGTTTGAAAGAAAATTCGGTTTAACCGGCCATTTTGTTAACTGGCTGACCCCCCCCCAGTCTCGAGCTGACAAGTTAAGAGCGCGTCCACTGTACTAAGTACCATTCATGCTGTTTTCTCTTTTCTCAATATGACAAACAACTCCAAAGGTCCTTTGCACACATGGCTTTAGATCACTAAAAGAATGGATTTCTAAAATACACAACGTGTAATGTACACAAAAATTGGCTATCATTTGATACACGACTCATTAAAATCAGGGTCCAGCCATTCGCTCTCTGTAAGCACACAAAGAACCAACATTACTGTGAAAACAACTCTCCTTTGCGCATGTTCAATCAGGTAATACTGTAAAATGCTAACCTCTCCATCAGCATTCCTTGCAAGCTCTGCACATTTAATCCCCTCAACATATAAACCTGTGTTTATACAGAAATTTTTCTGTTACACTTATGTAAAGACTAAATAAAATTTAGTACTTTATTGTATTAAATGCTTTTATATGGAAATGATTACAGTCCACCTCCTGTTGTAGAAGTGTAGCCAAATTAAGATGATACTGTGTGCAGACTATCGGTAAGCTTATATGAGAGACATACAAGTGTCTTCCACTCTTTAATGATACGAGTAAGTCTCAACCTTATGTACTGTTCAGTAAATAAATAATCACTTATCCTCTTAATGTGTCCGTTTATCAACATGAGGGTTTGGTAGTAGTATCAGATTTCATTAACCATTGTTCATTTCAGGAAGCCAAGACCAAATTTCTGATGCTTTAATTTCTTAAATCTGCCCATCCATCTAATTGTGCAGACCCATGCACTTAGCCTATGTATGTTCAATGTCTCCGAAGCAGCTTACACAATCCTTATTAATCTATTTTAAATATTTTTTCATAACCCGCACAGTTCTTGAAATGTGCTAGCATTTGTTGTACACTCTATCTGTAGCATTCTTAAGAATATATTTGTAGACTCATAATTCACACAATTCAATTATTCTGTATATGGTGTCAAAACTCAGGTTTCAGACACTTCAATAAAATTGGGGAATACCAAAGTACTGGTCATCACTACTTTCAAATCACATTAAAATGCCCTGAAAAAAAAGATATGAAGGAGGTTTTTAATCACACATGTACAGTTTTTTTAAACATATTTATTGTAAACAATTCCCTTTAAATTCATTTATCTGTTACATGGCATAACTGAGAACAAACTATTAAAAGGCAATAATTTTAATATATTCAAAGGCAATTTTCTTCACTGTTCCTCTGATAATAATAAAGTCACAACGAAGTAAAGATTAAAAAAAATAATAATAAACTTTATAAAAACCATACACAAAATTCATGTCACTTTTTCAGTTTTCAATTAAATAAATTGAATATCACGAGTTATAATATAAATTTCCAAATAGTATTTGTTAAAATAACAATCCTCATTAAATGTTTTTGTATCTGTCTTATCATTCATCGTAATACAGAAATAAATTGTTAACTTTGATTTAAATAAATTTTTACTTCGTGCACAATACACTTCTTCTCAGTCATGCCATTACGTTTTTGTTGTTATCATTAAAAATAATAAACAAAGTGCCTACAATATTAAAAATTCTACAACAAAGTGAAATGCCGAGCTGTAGTAGTAGTAATAATAAAGATAATAATAATTATAATAATAATAGTAATAGTAATAATAATAATAATAATAATAATAATAATACAAGGAGGAATTATATAAAATATACAGTAGTAATCACTTTTATTATAAGTATTTTGATTGAACTGATTTTATTTTCATTGTAACCTACAACGACGTACGTAATGTTTGAAATAACAATTACATCTTAGGATTATTAAAGTTATTTGCGTTCGTAAATATTATTTTCATTCACTGTTATATTATTTGCAGTTATCGAGAGAAAATATTTTGATATACAGGTGAATATATGTAAAAGAAGATTAAAAAAAGAACAAACATATTTTCCTTTAAAAGAAAGTCTGTTTTATTGAAAACAAGAGAACAATATAAGAAGTTTCCAATGTGTAATAAAATTTATTGTTTGTTAAATCTACACAATTCTCAATTAAAAAAAATAAAACCAAAAGTCACACACACACACACGTACACACGCACACACACACACACACACACACACACACACACACACACACACACACACAGAATCATACTCACTCATTCACAAAAACAACAAACATATAATAGGTATATTACATTCATAAGCTGTATAATTAATTTCACAAATAATCTCTGGTATGTAGTTCTACACATAAACATTTTAATATCATAATTTATTTCACCATTTAAAACGGAAAACATTCATAAAACTTATTTTATAACACAGAACTTACAATATTTTCTTTAAAAACATATAAAAATCTCATCTAATTTCACAACTGTTATTACTTCTTTGTAACTGAAGTTAATATTTATCATGTAAATTCAACAAACAATGTTTACCGTATAATCTCATTTTTTAACTTTAAATAATAAACTTACAAATAATATAGTAATAATAATAAAAATAATGAGTCCATTCATTCTCCATATATTTTTTCTTCTTATAATACATTCAGTAAAGCTTTCTTATTTACTTTTTATATTATATATATTAATATATTCTTTAGTAAATTTATATAACATACTTAAAATATTTGTTTGTAATAATGATGAAAAAGACTAAACTAAGAGTAGAGACGACAACAGACATCAAATACAGAAATATGCACATTGGCGGTAGCGACATGTGCTGAAGACTTTTTCCGTTTTGTAATTATAAAAGAACTTGTGAATGACAAAAATAAGTATTATCGAGAGTGATAGCGGGTGACTTATGAGAGATGGAATAATATTATAAATAACGTGTTTCACTCGCATTTTTTTTGTGCATCAATTATCACACCATCAACTTGAAACATCATCCTTCTCAACTTAAAAACATCATCAGTCACTCCATTTTCATACGCATTAAAATTGTTTTAAGGTAAAAATGTTTCAAACAAAAAAATTAAAACAAAATAGACAACTTCAATCGTTTGCCATTGCTACCATTAATATAAAACAATAGAAAAAAGCCTTTCATTATATTTATATTTAAAATTAAATTTTTATTATATTATATATTTATATATTAAACTAACATTGCAATTCAATATAATAATAATAATTTATAAATTACCAAAAGGCAATTTTTTTTAGATTTATATTTTCACATTAAAATCATACTCTCTTCTGCAACACTATATCTGTACACAAGAAGCTTACAAATAATGTCCACAAATTATAAAATAATATATATGTATATATTTATAATAATAGGTCCACTGTGTTGTGTGTGTGTGGTTTGTGTGCAGAAACTTGTTCATCATCATCATTTGTCGTTTAATATTATTATAACAAAACTGGAAAGCAGAGCAAACTCGAATTTTCAAATTCTTTTTTTTTTTTTTTTTGTTTGTTAAACAGAAGCACCTACTTTGGCCCACAAAATATTATACTTGACACAGGCAGTGGCACAAATCCCACGTTACTTATATATTCACAACGATGAGCTTTTTTCCTTTTTTTTTTAATTTGTTCAATTAATCTCATCTTCGATATTTTTTTAAATTGGTGGCAGTGTCTGAAATTAAAAACATACTTTTATTAGTACATATAATACACAAACGTTTTATAAATTATAAAACAAGTTTATAACAAATAATGACATACAGAAGATGTTCCACTGTAAGTTGTCTCTTCATTATTAATATCAGTTACTTATAACAGTACTTGAATATAACGTTACATCTAGCAACATCCATTTTGATGACATCTTTCAAATTAATGAGGTTTGAGATTACCTCATTTGGTACATACAAAGGCATACTGGTTACATGTAGCTTTTGACCATGTATTGTGAAATCATGAAATCACTGCAAAGCTTTCCAAATTTGAGTTACTAACTGAATCCCATATGCTGACAAACAGCATAATTTATAAACACAGTTTTATAAATTAGGATTTATTATTTAAGAACGTTATGAGTGTCTACCGAACAGGTAACACATCTTTCTGAACACTTCATAAACAATGGACAGTCAATACTGCATAATACTGTGAGTTCTTAAAAAGCTTAAATAGCCTGCAAGTCTACGAGACTGAACATTCCCATCTGCAGTAATTTTGTTTCTCATTATAATGAAATATCCCATGTCATTACTACAGTACAACGCAAAACTTAATGAACTGTTCTGGACAGCCCTGACATATATCTTAGGAGAAGAACAGTTTTTGTGCCAAAGATGTGGAAGACATGTGTGCAACAGGATTTTTACTCATCCTGTTACTCTTAATGAAGCAAAAGTACGTATTAACGAGAATGCTACTGACTCACTAGTAAAAAAGTGTAGACATCCGTGGACACCATAACAAAAATAACTTTATTTTCAAGTCAAAAATCAAATACATTTTTGAAGAAAAAAAAAGGTTTATCAAATATAAATTTATCTGTCAATTGAAATGTAACACCTTGTAATTTACGATCATAAATATAAATAAATTACCTGTTAATATACTACCTATGCTTCGGCGACCTTCTTCTTTTCCTTCTTTTTCTTAAGAAAAGATGGCGTTCTGAGACCTTTCTTCTTCTTCTTATCTTTTTTAGGTGAATCTTCAGTGGAAATATCCTTTGTTGGTGAGCCCTACAATGACATACACATTAAGAAATCAATATCAACGTATAAATGAGTAAATAGTTGTGATAGCATAAAACCACCAAAATATCACATTAAGTACAAAATAACACACACACACACACACACAAGTCCCAGAAAATTTGTCTATGACTTTCATGTTGTAGCCACGGCTTAAATTAACCAATTTTAATTAATACATATTACTATTTAAAACTTATCGCAGATTGTCTTCAGACCTTGTAACGGGACAGATTTGAGGGGTTTTTCTTTATTAAGAGTTAATGGTAGAAGTATGTTACCCATATGGAACCTCAGTTGTTAACAATAGGCGTTCACTTGTGGAACACCCAGTTGCACATTTGTCCAGAAAGTCTGTCAACATGCACAGTTTTCAGGTGCTCTGGAATGTCTCAAAGCGCGCGCATGCTTGCCCGCGCATGGTGATAATCACGTATTTTTTGCGAGCCCTAGGACTATGGTACGCCAGCCAGCTTTTGATACTAAACTCGCTCTCCATGAGATGCCACGTGGCGCCTTTTAGCCAATCAGGGGCAAGAAGCCGAGCCAGAGAACATTTTTGGGTATCTTGAAGACGCTTGGTTTTAAGCGTGTCGACTAACAGCATCAGACCGCGCGGTCGTATAAAAACATTGCTCGAGTAAATTAGGGTCGGCCGACCAGTAAATCATGTGATTTAACTTGATACAACGAAAAATCATGTCATAGTGATCAATCAGACATAATCTGCAAGTACTAACAGTTTAAACTTATTTTTGGAGTGTGTTAGGGAAATCGGGAGTTAACAGTGATGGTGTAACCACGTGGAGACGGTGATAAAAGGATGAGTACATAATATAAGCAGTTGACCAGATAAAACACTTCAATTTTAAATGAATTAAGTACCAAAAACAATTAGGAAAATTTAAATATAAAGCGCTTTATAATAAAAAATGTAAAATATAAATGTGAGTGTGAGAGAACAAAAGAATGAGCAGATGCTGGGTTGCCTTTTTATAAGTTAAGTTAAGTAATTATTTGTGTTCAGTATAATGAAAGAGAATATTAAATTTTGTTTGTACTTGTTAAATGAGGATATGGCCTCAATATTGAAATTTGTTTGGAATTAAATTCTGAAGGAAGTAATTTACGAAAAGAGAATACTAAAAAACATGTAATGAAATTTGAATGAGTTAACCAGTGATATGGGAGTAATTATTACAACACATAACCCTAAATCACGTTTATAGATCACGAGTTCGTGTGAAGAACCCAAGACGACACAAGGTAAGCAAAGATGAGTCTTTAGTAATTATTATTTGGTAGAGTAATTGTACAATTACATTTGGCGCCGCGAACTTGGACTGTTTTTATAAATTTAATTTTATATAAACCACAACTACAAGTGGATATAAGCGTGATTTGGGAGTACGTATAAATTACGTGAAGGTTATGTGATGGGTATACTATGGCTAAATGGTAATGCGTACTAATTACGTATAAAGAAGTGATGTTAAGTTATAGTTAAGTGGTACTTATATTATACTATATTGAATAATACTTAATGAATGTAAAATAAGGATTGCTAAAACATATGATAAGTTCATAAGTAAAAATGGCAGGAAATAACGAAAATAATATAAGTGAGATAACTGAATTTAATGAATCAGCTGTCATGAGTAACCTGGGAGTTCATTCAACTCCGAATGTAGGTCAAGACAAAACAGTCGAAGTAAGTGTTACAGATGAAACAGATATTGCAGAGGATTCGGGAGTTCAGTTAACTCCAACCTCAACAAAATGTAATAGTCAATTTAATAATGAGATAATGAGTATTTTAAGAACAATATCAAAGGATATGAATGAGCAAAATAATAAATTTGATAAATTAAGCAGTGATGTTAATGAACTGAAAGAACACAATAAAGAAGTAAAGAGTAGTTTCGAAGTACAGAATAACAAGTTCGATGAAATAAACAATAAGTTTGATAAAATAAGTAATAATTTTGACGAAGTAAATGTCAAACTAAATGAACAAAAAATCAAATGTGAAAGTAATTTCAGTGAGTTAAAAAACCATATTAATGAAATCAATTTTGCGTTTTGAAAATACTAATGAAGAATTTGCCAGTAAGTTTAACGAATTAAATACCAAAGTAGATAGTTCTATAAATAACAAGATATTAAAGTTAATGAGATAGATAATAGAATAACAGAAAGTCTAGAAAGTAGAATAAACAATGTAAATGAACAAATAACAGAGCAAATTAAAATACAAGTTAAAGAACAGTCTGCAGAAGTAGAGAATAAGTGCATGAATACAATTAACAAGAATAATGATAATGTTCAGAATAAAATAGCTGACATAGCCAATAAGTGTAAACAAGATATACAATTTGTACAAGAAAACATGGGGGTTATGAATGAAAATTACCTCAAATATAAAAATGAGAATACTAGTAAATTTAAGATAATCGAACAAAATATATGCGAGATTAAAGATGAATTACAGGTGGTGGGAAGCCAAAAATCAAATAATGTAGCGGAGCAAATAATATATACCCGTGACGCGAAAGACGAAATCGAACTGGAAACATTTTGCAGTGAGAACCGTAGAGTACATCCAATGCAGTTTTTAAATAGAGTACGGGAGTTCAATCAGTTTAACGGTAATAGTTGGGAGGTAAAACTTTTATAAAATTTTTAAATGTTTTAAAGGTAATTCTGAGATATGGGCGGAGGTGCATAGAAACGAGTGGGGGAGTTACGGAAATTTTGAAACAGCATTCCGGAATAAATATTGGTCGGAAGAGGAGCAGGAAATATTGCGTAGCCGAATAATGGGAACAGGGAATTTCAGGGGACAGAGTAATAATATTACTGTATACGTTGTAACGTTACATAACCCATGCCCAAATATGATAACACAATCATCCCACTCTAAAGGTCAGAAATGGGTATTATGTACCTAGCTATAGAATACTTTGTACTACAGAACACTATAAACAATAACAAAGTGACATATAGTGTACAAAGTGAGATATAGTGTACATAGTGAGAGGGTAAATTGTTAAAAAGGAGCATCTCACAGATTTATACTGTAGATGGAAAAAAAACAATCAATTGTAGCAGTGGACTATATTGCTGCTGACAAATTTTGTATTTTGTTTGTATTTTGTATAATTTGTATTGTGTAGGCCACAAAGGTCGTGTACCTAGGTATAATTTTTGTGTTTAATATAATAATTGTGTTTAAATATAAGATAACCCAGGGTTAGGTATAAAATAATAATAATATAAAATAATACTATGTAAGTAAAATGGCACAGGAAAATAGTTTAGAGTAAGAATACTTTGAGCAAATAATAAATAAATACAATTGAAGGAAATTAAAATATTAAAGACCTATGTATAAGCTTAAGAGAAAATAGAAAGAAAAACCTTAGATAAATTAAATTGGATTATAAACAAAATAAAAAAAGGATTATTTTTCTATAAAGAAGAAATAAATTTATAATAATTAATAATAGCCTATATACTCAAAAGTATATAGATTCACCAATAAAAAATGATAAAAAATTCTTGGTTACTACGAGTAACCAACTAACAAGATTTGAATTAATTGTTAAAACGATTGGGAAGTGAACGTTTGAAAAAAGTGTAATGCCTATTTAAAATTTGAAAATTTATGAATACTTTCGGAATAAACAGTGCGAAATTTAATAAAAATTGATGAGAGATGTACACCTTCTAATAGAACTTCTTCAAGTAGCACCATCCAAGCCCTTTATTTGACGAAATTTTGAGAAAACTTAAAGACTGGTTCCAGGCCTAGTATCTAGCACTTCGAGATTTTGGTGAGACCGTATCCTAGTAAAAATTAACTAAATTACAACTCAACTATAACTTCTAACACTAGAAACAGCACCATATAAGTAAACACTTCAGGAAAAGAGGTGAAACAAACTTTATTATTTTTTGTTAACCAAAAAATCTGCATAACGGATCTCGGTGAATTTTCAGCCGCCATTAAATAATTCCGTGTTTGTAGCGAAGAACATAACCTGTACTCTGGCGGATAAACCCGGAACTACATACTAAAGAACAAACAAATCTAATCTATTTTTTTATGTAAAGCTTGGTATTAAATTATTCATTTCTGACCATCTCATAGCACAAAGAACTTGCAATTAACCCTGGGAAATTAATAAATTAATTCTTTATTGTTTTATATTTTATAAAGGATAAAAATATTTTGTTATACTTTCTATGTTTACCAAATAAGATCGAACTAATGTTGTGTTGACAGGGAGAATCGATTATAACTTTTTGTATTGGGAGAAGATAAAAAACAGTGTATTTAATAAACAAATACCATGAATACTTTGTTATAAATAATAAAATGTGTATTATTTTCAGTAGAGGGTAGTTGTTTACAGAGTGTCAGGAGACAAAGAAGAGGATGAACAACCAGAAAATATTACAGACAATTGGTGTTAATTTAACCTCCAATTTGTTTGTAAACGTCAAAATCAGCTGGTCTCATGAGCGGAGAAATTTAAATTAAGTAATTGTACGAGAGGATAATACCTTTTGCACTCTCTCTCCTAACTACGGTCATACAACTTCATTGAATTCTCCCAAATCACACACACTCGAATTCATTTTTTTTTTGGAACTGTAAACATAAAATACAACGAATTCTGTGACGATCGCAAGCATGACGATAAGATCAAACGATACTATGCGATCTTTACCCGCGAGACGTTACAAGATGGCGCTCAACTTAAAAGGGCTTTAATTAGGAAAGAAATTTTGAGATATTCGACAAAATAATATCACAAAAACCTAATTTTCGTCGGCAGCTATGAGAAAACAAGAAATGCATAATACCAGAGGCAGATCGAAGAAGAGGGCAGAAGACAAGGAGAAGGAAGAAGGTGGACAGGAACGAGAAATAGAAGTAGTCACGGACAGTGAAACAGAACAACAGATAGGCATAAAGAAGAAACTGAAGCAATTATGGACACGGAAAGGGAAATGATTGAAGAGGATGCCCAAGGGGACCAACCAGATAAATCCGCCCCAAAAGGAAGACATGAGTATGCAGGAGCTGTTGAGGATTATAATGGAAAGCAATAAACAAATAAATGAGGAAAATAAGGAAAATTTTAGGAGACAGGAGGAAAAATTCGATAAAATAGATGAAAATTTTAGGAAACAGGAGGAAACTTCAAAGGAACAAAACAAACAAACCAATGATAAAATAGATGAAATTCAGGAAAGTTTAGTAAAACAACTAAACGAAAAAATTGAGACCATTCATGGAGATATCAAAGAAACCATGAATGAACAAAACCGTAAAATAGAGAATTTCAATAAGGAGTTAAGGGAAAATCTTGAGAGTAAAATTGAACTGGTCAGTAATACGCTTAGCCAAAGAGTAGATGAATATAAGGAAGAGGCAGAAAAGAAAATAATAGAAACCAATCAAAGATTAGAGAAAACTGAAGAGAAAATGGAACAAATTAAAACAGGAATAGATGGCCGAATGGACCGAGAGGAACAAAGTAATCAAGTTCGTATAATGGCCATACGCCAAGAGAATAGTGACCAGTTAGATAGTATAAAAAGCAACATAAACTGTAAATTCACAGATTTTAACGAAACCATAGAAAATGTCAAGAATCGGTTCCATAGCCAAGTAGAAAAATTAGACAATTTACAACAACTACATACAAACTTACAAGGGGATGTAGATAGAATGGGTTCCAGATCTACATGCAACACTCAACATGCTATCCAAGATAGTAGGGAAAGTGTAAACTTTCGAGATTATCGAAGAAACCCACTCGAATTTTTAGGGAGAGTAGATGAAATTTTGAATAGGTCAAAGGAGAACCGATGGAACATGATTCAAGGAATACTAGATGAATCTTTCAAAAACATTAACGATAATTGGTGGACTGTAATCCGGAACAAGGTGTGAGGTGTGTGATTATGGGAATTTTAAGATGATGTTCAAGCTTAAGTACTGGTCTGAGTCAGTGCAAAACATTATTAGAGACGATATCTGTCATGGTAGGTATGACCGCAATATAGGACAGACACCTACTACTTATTTTTTGGGGAAGGTGTGTGTAGCAAAATATTTAGACCCAAAGATCCCTGAAGAGTGTTTGGTGACCAAAATCGCATATCACTTCGAGGAAAAGATTATCAGTGCTCGATTAAGCGGACAAATAAAAACCATAGGAGGTATGGAAACGCTATTAGAGAACTATGAGCAAGAATCATATTACAGGAGGAGTAGATGGAGGTCAGGGAATACAGAGGAGCGGAAAAACGAACCACCTAGAGATAATCGACCAAGAGTAAATTATGTCCGTGCCAACAATAATTATTATAATAACAGGTATCGAGGAAGAGGGCAAAATTATAACAATCGAAATTATAGAAATGATTCCTATCAGAGAGAAGAAGGTCCACAAAGAAGTAGGAGTGAAGAACAACCTAGATTCAGAGCTAGTGAGGAAGAAAGAAGGCCATTAAACAATACTCAACATAGTGAGAATGTTGAACCAAATAATAATAATGAAGGAAATCGGGGAAACGGGTACCAGCAGTGAGAAGATGTGACTGCCCGTCACTGCTAGAAACAACCGGGCACAGAATTTACCACAGACCTAATAATAATAGTAAATTAACAAAACCCATAACAATTATCAGAAACCATTATTTAAAGGATATAATGGAAGAAAGATATAATGGATATAATGGATTTGGGCGGAGTTAATGGAAGAAAGAGCAATTAAAGGGTCATTACCAAACAATGATATAGTTTATATACGAATCAAATTAAATGGAGTGTTAGCAGAAGCCATGATTGATACATGAGCAAATGTTTCAATTATTGATCAATTAGAACTTGACCGAATTACTGAACTAACTACTGAGAGAATACCTACTTTACCAATTAATAATTTAACAATTATTGGCGCCACCAGGAAGCAAAATAAAACAATCAGAAAACAAGTGTCTTTGAATGTTACCAACAGTGGGATAGGAATACCTATGGGATTTTTAGTAGCCAAAGGGCTACCTTTTAGGGTGTTAATAGGGCGTGATATGCTACGGCGACACACTGCAGTTATAAATCTGGCCAGTGGTATAGTAACACTGAGTGCAGAAGAAGATGAGTTATCGGCTGAGATAATTGGTAGCCAAAGTGCCCCTCAGTGTCCGAGGTCATTCTATATTAGGGAGAATAATAGGTTAACCCTAGGAAAAAATACAGAAGTAACAGAATCAAAGATTTGCCAAGAGAAGATAGAAGAAATCATAGAGTTTCAAGATAGGCAGGCCCAGGAAGTGATTAGTGTAGAACAAAAACAACAACTTATAAAAATTTATAATAAATGTAAATCAGTATTCTCGGATTCACCTGGAAAAGAAAAAAACTTCCTGTGTGAATTAAAGTTCAAAGAAAATGTCAATTTTAATAAACGGTCATATCCCATTGCTCAAGCTTTGAAAGAAGCAGCAAGAAAGGAAATTCAGAGAATGATATTGGAAGATTTCTTTCTATTGAAAGAAGCAGTTCTCCGTATACCAGCCCATTGGTAGCTATACCAAAGAAAGATGGTCAAGTAAGACTATGCCTCGATGCTCGGGAGCTGAATAAAATGCTCCTTAACGACCGCACGTCTCCAGGTGAGATTGAAGAAATAATGAAAAAGTTCTATGGATGTAAGTACATGAGTACTTGGGATGCAGTCTGTGGATATTGGCAAATAGAGTTGCACCCTAACAGCAGACAATATGTTGCTTTCATATTCGAAGGACGAAATTATCATTTTAAACGTTTGCCTTTCGGATTGGTAAATTCTGTGGCCGTGTTCATCCAATGCATGGATCAAATTTTGGGTAAAGAAGTTTTAGACTTCACTACTATATATGTTGATGACATATTAATTACTTCTTGTACATGGGAGGAGCATGGTAATAGAGTGGAAACAGTGTTAAATAAACTGTTACAATATAATATAACTTTGAAACTAGATAAATCTAAATTTATCACACATGAATTACCATTTTTAGGATTCATTCTGTCAGCTACTGGAATTAAACCATCTCCTGAGAAAGTAAAGGCTATCCAAGATTTCCCTAAACCAAAAATACTTACCTGAAGTGGGAAGACCTGAAACCATAATAATGGATCATGGGACGCAGTTTAGAGGTAAAAAGTGGAAAGAATAATTGAGGAAATGGCAAATAAGGACATATAAAACGTCAGTATATCACCCTAGTAGTAATCCTGCCGAACGCGTCTTAAGGGAAGTTGGCAGAATTTTGCGTACCTACTGTCACCAAAAACATAAAAGATGGAGCCAGTACATTGAACCAGCAGAAACCTTCCTTAATTGGTCTTACCATGACACTATCGGAACCAGCCCTTATCAAGTAATGTTTGACAGACCACCACCAAGAGAAATCACATCATTAATAAATTTTCCTCCAGGAGAGAGAGAGTGGAATTAAATAAGATCGAAATGCACAACAGGTTGTTGCATAAAGCTGAACTTCAACATAAAAAGGAAACGGAGAAGAAGAAAAGAATAGATACATACCAAGTAGGAGATAAGGTGTTGATAAAAAATAGACAATTACCCAGTTCTATAGAGGGTATTGCTAGAAAATTACTTTTACTTTATACCGGACCATACATCGTAACCCAGGTGAAAGGGAATAATACATATGAAATCAAATCGGTTAACAATAACAAAGTAAAAGGAGTATATAACCAAACAGAAATGAAAAGATATCATGAAGAATAAGGCAAGAATACGAAGATTGAAGAGTTCAACAATTTATTTTAAAACCAGTAAACAAAAATAAATCTGTTCTAGTGGGGGGGCTTTATGTAACGTTACATAACCCATGCCCAAATATGATAACACAATCATCCACTCTAAAGGTCAGAAATGGGTATTATGTACCTAGCTATAGAATACTTTGTACTACAGAACACTATAAACAATAACAAAGTGACATATAGTGTACAAAGTGAGATATAGTGTACATAGTGAGAGGGTAAATTGTTAAAAAGGAGCATCTCACAGATTTATACTGTAGATGAAAAAACAATCAATTGTAGCAGTACTGTGGTATACTATAGTATTACTATATGTGGTGTACTATAGTATTGTGGACTATATTGCTGCTGACAAATTTCTGACAAATTTTGTATTTTGTTTGTATTTTGTATAATTTGTATTGTGTAGGCCACAAAGGTCGTGTACCTAGGTATAATTTTTGTGTTTAATATAATAATTGTGTTTAAATATAAGATAACCCAGGGTTAGGTATAAAATAATAATAATATAAAATAATACTATGTAAGTAAAATGGCACAGGAAAATAGTTTAGAGTAAGAATACTTTGAGCAAATAATAAATAAATACAATTGAAGGAAATTAAAATATTAAAGACCTATGTATAAGCTTAAGAGAAAATAGAAAGAAAAACCTTAGATAAATTAAATTGGATTATAAACAAAATAAAAAAAGGATTATTTTTCTATAAAGAAGAAATAAATTTATAATAATTAATAATAGCCTATATACTCAAAAGTATATAGATTCACCAATAAAAAATGATAAAAAATTCTTGGTTACTACGAGTAACCAACTAACAAGATTTGAATTAATTGTTAAAACGATTGGGAAGTGAACGTTTGAAAAAAGTGTAATGCCTATTTAAAATTTGAAAATTTATGAATACTTTCGGAATAAACAGTGCGAAATTTAATAAAAATTGACGAGAGATGTACACCTTCTAACAGAACTTCTTCAAGTAGCACCATCCAAGCCCTTTATTTGACGAAATTTTGAGAAAACTTAAAGACTGGTTCCAGGCCTAGTATCTAGCACTTCGAGATTTTGGTGAGACCGTATCCTAGTAAAAATTAACTAAATTACAACTCAACTATAACTTCTAACACTAGAAACAGCACCATATAAGTAAACACTTCAGGAAAAGAGGTGAAACAAACTTTATTATTTTTTGTTAACCAAAAAATCTGCATAACGGATCTCGGTGAATTTTCAGCCGCCATTAAATAATTCCGTGTTTGTAGCGAAGAACATAACCTGCACTCTGGCGGATAAACCCGGAACTACATACTAAAGAAAAAACAAATCTAATCTATTTTTTTACGTAAAGCTTGGTATTAAATTATTCATTTTTGACCGTCTCATAGCACAAAGAACTTGCAATTAACCCTGGGAAATTAATAAATTAATTCTTTATTGTTTTATATTTTATAAAGGATAAAAATATTTTGTTATACTTTCTATGTTTACCAAATAAGATCGAACTAATGTTGTGTTGACAGGGAGAATCGATTATAACTTTTTGTATTGGGAGAAGATAAAAAACAGCGTATTTAATAAATAACTACCATGAATACTTTGTTATAAATAATAAAATGTGTATTATTTTCAGTAGAGGGTAGTTGTTTACAGAGTGTCAGGAGACAAAGAAGAGGACGAACAACCAGAAAATGTTACAGACAATTGGTGTTAATTTAACCTCCAATTTGTTTGTAAACGTCAAAATCAGCTGGTCTCATGAGCGGAGAAATTTAAATTAAGTAATTGTATGCCAAGAGGATAATACCTTTTGCACTCTCTCTCCTAACTACGGTCAAACAACTTCATTGAATGCTCCCAAATCACACACACTCGATTTCATTTTTTTTTTTTGGAACTGTAAACATAAAATATAACGAATTCTGTGACGATCGCAAGCGTGACGATAAGATCAAACGATACTATCCGATCTTTACCCGCGAGACGTTACAACGTGATGAAACTCTTGAACGAGGCGAAGTATTTAGAGCCGCCATTGCCATTCCAGTCATTCGTCCAGCATATCAGCAAACACCTACCTAGAGAGGTGCAAATCACTCTGATGACGAGAGAGGTGAGTAACATAAGTGAGTTAGAGAATATGCTGGATGTTTTTCAGAGTATTAAGGACCGGGAAGTCAGCAGACGTCCACAACAACCTAATGTGAACAGCGGAGGGAGTTACACAACAGCAAGTAGGACAACACACGGGAACTACGTACAATGGTCGGGAACCAAGCAGATGATATCCTATGTGGAGATGTGGTGGGTGTGTCCAATGGAAAATTATGCAGACCGTAATTTTTGTTATAGATGCAAGAAGGCGAGGCCAGGTCAACAGAACCGGATGCAGCAGAGATATAGCAACCCACATCAGAGAACAGGTGAGGATTGAGCAGAAATACCCAGGAATGGAGGAGGAAACCACCGAGCGGAAAGAGTGTACACACCAGGAGGTACGGCCAAGCGGGCAGAAAACTGAGAAGGACAATGGATAAGGAGGCCCGGCCATTGTCGATAGATGACTGCGGGGTCCATGGAGATAGATACGGGAATCACATCATTCACACAGATATGGCTACAGAACTAATGGAAGAAGAGGAGATGGGAACGATGAGGCCAGAGGCCTGGTTGACGGAGGTAAAGCTGGAAATTGAAGGTAAGCCAGTTACGATACTAATAGACACAGGCAGTGAAGTATCAGTAACAGCAGAACACATATTAAATAAGTTAAGGGAAAATGATAAACATGTTCCATCTTTGCCAGTTGCGGGGGTAACCACTGTGGGCATTACGGGTGTTAGAAGTAAAAGGGTGACAACACAAGTCCAATTGAGCATAGTAATAAATGGGGAGAGTTATGAAAATACATACTTAGTGGTAAGGGGATTAAACTTAGAAGTAATATTGGGTAATGATTTTCTGATCAGGAATAATGCGATAATCAATTTTAAAAAGAGAGTATTAGAATTAAATAGTGAACGTAAACAGATAACGGTTAATTTTGAGCGGGTGTTAGATACGGTGAAGATTTCGGGGATACGGGTTACCAAATAGGGTTATACATAGGGACATGGAGGTTAGTATGAATATATGTAGAGAGAGAGTGAGTGATGAGAGTGAGGAGCGAATATGGGATAGAGCGGTCAAATTTTGTGGTGAGGGTGGTGCAATAGGGAGTTCTCAACGTGAAGCATTGTGGCAGGTAGTAGAGGGTTTTAGGGGAGTGTTTGCCGGGGAACCAGGAAGGGCAAAAGGTTACGAGTGTGAATTAAAGGTGAGGGAACATGGGCCGTACGTACAACGAAGTTATCCGGTACCATATTCAAAGAGGAGAGCCGTACAGTTAGAATTGGATAGGATGTTAGAGGGGGGTATTATAGAGAGATCGGTGTCGACCTATTCCAACCCTTTAGTGGTAGTTATAAAGAAAGACGAGAGATTTAGGTTGTGTCTACATGCAAGAAAAATTAACCAAATTATTATTCCAGACAGGGAGTCCTCTGAAGCAATCGAAGAGATTTTCCAGAAGTTTAGTGGGGTAAAATATATGACGTCACTGGACTTGACGGCAGGGTATTGGCAGGTACCGCTAGCACAAAATAGCCGCAAGTATACCGCATTTTTATTTAACGGGAAGAATTATCAATTCACTCGCTTACCATTCGGGTTGAACACCAGCGTAGCTAGTTTTATTAAGTGGCTTGACGAAATTTTGTAACCCCACAATTTAGATTTTTTGACCATCTATGTGAATGACATTTTGACTGCTTCTAGGACGTTCGAGGAGCATATAGAACATTTGGAATATGTATTAGATAAGTTATACCGGGGAGGCCTAACAGTGCATTGGGACAAATCGAAGTTTTTACAGAAGGAAATTCATTTTTTAGGATTCATCATAACACCTACAGGAATCCGGGCTAGTCCAGACAAAGTGGAATCCATCATGACGTTTCCTGAGCCAAAAAACACAAAGCAGCTACAAAGTTTTCTTGGTTTATGTAATTTTTATAGGAAGTTCCAGCGAAACTACGCCCAGACTACAGCAAGACTCAGTGCGGTGTTGCAGAAAAACAAACAATGGAAATGGGGGGAAAACGAAAGGGAGGCATTCTGCGAAATTAAGAGTAAGTTCACCAACATGATTTTGATGAACCACCCAAATTTCAATAACAATTTTTATTTACAGACGGATGCTACCAATATAGCATTAGGATCCGAACTATACCAGGAGGACGATGCTAAAGAACACCATACCATCGCTTTCACCAGTCAGACACTGCTAGCATCAGAGAGAAACTACACTACTACCGAGAAGGAGCTTCTCAGCATCGTGTTTGCCGTTAAGAAATTCAGGACCTATCTGCTGGGGAGTAACACCATTATAAGGACGGACCATAAAGCTCTGTCGTTTTTGAACACCTGTAAGCTCACACACAGCCGGATAACCAGGTGGATGCTAGCTCTCCAAGAGTTATACTCCCCAAGAGTTTCTACCCCCTTAATATATTCCCAAGAGAAATTATTTTCTCTTGGGAATATATTAAGGGGGTAGAAAACCGGGTACCAGACACACTATCACGAATAGACCCAGATAGGAATAGAACGGGTAGAGATATTAAGGAAACACAGATTTACAGATTGTCCAGGGAAGATAAACTTTTTGGGGAGGAGTTAAAAGACATAAACCTAATGCAGAGAGCAGATAGCAAATTAAACAAAATCATGACAAGCGTAGAGTCGGAATTAGATGAATTGGGGTATAGACAATATTTTCAAGTATTTAATGGGAGTTTATTTAAAAGAGTAGAGGGTAGAGAGAGGGATTGGAGGCTAGTCATACTGGAGGGATTGATAGAAAAAATAGTGTGGGACTGTCTCACTATAGGTATGGACATTTTGGGGCAAAGAAGTGTGTGTGTGTACTAAGAGAATCTTGTATATTTAGAAATATGGAAAGGCGGGTGCGAAAAATACTTAGAAGTTGTGAGTTATGCCAAAAATCTAAAGTGGTAAATTATAGGGTAGAAGGGGAATTGAACTATATTAAAGTTGAGAAACCATTTGACTTGGTAGCGGTAGATTTGTATGGCCCATTGCCAAAGGGTAGAGGCGGTGTTATGTATATATTCGTTGTCCTTGATACTTTTTCAAAATATGTCCGATTGTATAGTGTGAAGAGAGCGACAAGTAAGGTGCTGAGTGAGAAAATCACACGCGACTACATGATCCATGTCGGAAAGCCGAAAGTAATACTCTCAGATCATGGACCGCAGTTCATCAGTGGAAAATGGCGCCAGACTCTCAGATGGGAAGGCATCATACCAAAACACACCGCAGTATATCATCCGCAATCCAACCAGGCGGAGAGGGTCATGAGGGAACTGGCCAGGATTTTCCGAGCTTACTGTCACGCCAAACATAGCGAGTGGCCCTTATACGTTCAAAGAGTTGAGAACTGGCTGAACTGTGTACCACATAAGTCGACAGGGTTCACGCCTTACGAGTTGGTAAGAGGAACAACGTCCACCTCGGATTTTAGAGCAGTTATTCGACTATCCACCAGAGACAAATACAATAAACCAAGACGTGAAATTGAGGCTGGCTAATGAGACATTATTGACAAAAGGAGAAAGGAGAAAACGGAGGCACGATATGAAAGGTAAGTGCGTGAAATATGAAATCGGGCAGTTAGTGTTGGTAAAGCGCCATGACTTATCAAGTGCTCAAGACAAGGAGATAAAAAAGTTCTTTTTGCTGTACGAAGGCCCCTACGAAATAATAGAAATCAAAATGAATAATTCATATGTTTTGCAGAACCAGGCGACACGAGAAATAGTGGGTACACATAATGCCACGAATTTAAAGCGATATTGGTCGCAATAGATTCTAAATCAAGTTTTATGAATTTTAATATGTCTTGTATGTTTCAGAAGGGATCCTCCCCCATTTTCGGGCGGTCACGAACTTACCAATCCTGACCGTGGGTTTTGGCACTTTGGAGGCGGACCATGGTTGGCGGAACTTCCATCTGGTGGTGAAAGCGACGATGGTCCGGTTTCACAAAATTGGTATCAAATAGAAATTCAACCATATTGTTGAACGGGGAGGGGGACCCCTAAGGTACATGCAAAAAACCTTACTTTCAAGGTGTACAAAGTAGCACCACACCACATACCAATAATTGCCTAAGAAGTAAAATAAGAAAAAATAAAAAGAGGCAATTTTCAAATACTATAAATAACAAGTGTCATTTGAGAATAAAATTTTGCAAATGATAAAATTTTTCAGTATTCTAACAAAAACATGTTTTGTCGAGATGGGTTTGGAGGGGGAGATAGACAGCATACGTGGATGAATGAGAGAGTAAATTCTTTTAAACTGTAATTAAAGATTTAATCATTAGTTAGTGCTAGATTGTAAAAATATGAATAGATTAGTTTAGGTAAACAAGTAAATATTTTGTGGTACTCACTATTAGTATGCTCATGAAAGTCACAATGAAAGAAAGTAGGAAGACAAATGAATGGGGCTAGAGAACCCAGTATACGTATTATGAGTTTGTATAATGAGATTTGTAAATCTTTATTTTTAATTTAAATAAATAACATAGATTATATACTTGTGATTCCCCACTTTCGGACGGTCACGGAGTCACCGAACCCTGACCGTGGATTTGGATTATTGGTAGCAAATGTGGTTAGGCAGATTGTATCCTAGCCATACTTGTTATTACTTTAAAAATTGGTGAATTTAGAAATCAACTGGGGAGTAAAGAAAAGGGGAATCACCAAACTATGGAACAGCGTCTATCATCGGAGGTGGTGGTAGTGCCGTGTTAAGGGCTTGTAAGTAATAGGTTTACTGGTGTCCTCGGACAACCGAATTTTTTATAACGCTGAAGCAAGAATGGGGTAGGCAGCGTCTACACCCCTTATAACTGCAGTTCTTGTGGATGCAAATGGGCGCTACAGTCCACCATCAGGAAACAATAGTGTGTGTGGAAAAGGAGCTAGCCCAGGGGCACAGATACCGCATCTGTGCATAAGGTAAATACTTGATCCGGTTTATCCGGCGGGTGGTTGCCTAATTGTAACTGGGTATAAAGGGGGGAAATAATAGAATGATGAAGTAGGAGATGAGGAGTATGTAACAGTACATAAAGGCCCAATACCTTAATTATGGGATCTGAGGTTATTTTTTATGTTTTATTGTATAACTGTTAACTACAGAATGGTTAGGTCCATTGTCCCTCTGTAAAAAGGAACAACGCATATTCGGTGAGAGTAGTACCATGCCAAGGTCACCGTTGGACGAGCAAAAGCCGGTAGAGGTAATGGCGGTGTATATGATGACGGACTATAAATAAGAATTGTGATTGGGTTATAAAGCTGTTTCGTCATAAACAAAAGACAATGACGCATGAACCACAACGTATGTAACGAGGCGTTGTCCCATCAGACAAAAGACGATGACGTCAAATGCACTAACACAAGCGCAAATTTGCATATTCCTCTTTCTCAGTTCAACGCAGCATTCCAAGGGGTCAGCAGCGATGTATCGCTGTCTGGTCAGTTTTTCAACAAAAGTTTAAAATTACTATTATCTAAAATCAAAATGTGATAGTGGAGCGGTAGAGGGCTCAAGTTTTTATTAACAGTAAAAACATAAAATGTAGAATCAGTGCACAATGTATTAAACAAGAAATATGAGACGAACACCGGCCATACCACTGGAGAACAGCCAACACCAGCGAGGGATCAACTCCGACCACGTTTAGAGAAGTTGAACCATTATCACCTTTTATTTTCTTAATAATGAGCTCATTAACTGATACTAGCTAAATTTGATCAATATATTTGCAACAGGGAGAATGAATGTGAGTATGAGTGAGTGAACGCATGGCCATGATTATATATGCAAATGGCACTGGTTTGTGTATCTGTTAATATACGATTCATTACATAATTAGAGCTGCAGCCAAAAGTAAAAATTTTATAAGAATAGTAACAAGATTCACTATGGTGAAAATATTATGACTGAATAGGTTTTGAATAAAAATAGCCACCATTTTGTTTTGTACAATTGGATGTGACGCCATTTTGGGGCCTTACTCTATATATATGTTTGTTTTGTTCCAACAATTAAAATCAAGTGATTACACTCAGTTAACTATCAGTGTTATTATTTCTATCACCTTTTTGAATCTGAATCTCGCTGAGAATGAACCCTGGCCCCTTAGATTTACAGTAGAAAGAAATCACGTGCTCCCACATACATGGAATCGGTAAGTACACGTGTTTACCATATAACAGTTAATTTTATATGTATATAAATATAAATATTTGTGTGTAAGAGTAAAGTGAGGTAACAAATTGACGCCCAGAACTAGGGACTTTAGTAATTGAGATTGTTAACAAATGGCCCCCGAACAACGGACTTTATATAAAGATATTTTATATAAAATATAAGCCAGATTCAGAAACAAGGAAGGTGATAGAATGGTGCATAACCTAATACACGAGAGGTTATGTTGACAAAACATATTAAGTAATAATTGCGACAAGTGTAACTAAATAGTCATTTCAATATTCAAATTACCAAAAAGGCAGAAAGTAATGATAGCATAGAAATCAATAATACAGCTACAGAGTCAATTTTATTAGACGGAATAAATGCCAACTCAACACCTAAAATAATTGAGAATAAAATATCATTGGAAGATTTATTTACATTAATTAATGACAAATTTAACCAGATGAATAGTACATTTAATGTAAAGTTAGACAGTTTCGAGAACGAACTAAAGAAACAAAATAACTTACGAAATGTAAAATTGAATCAATTAGAGGAGAAATTAGACAAGAGAATTAATGAGATAGAGTTAGAAAATAAGAGTAGAGAAATAGACAAATTAGATGGAAACAAAGACAAGGTCAGTAGTACTGGAAATTATGATAATATAAATAAAAATATGGTAATAGGAGATAATAGTGTGGATGTTGGTAGTAATAATGAGGTTTTATGGGGAATAGAATATAATAATAATGGAATGATAGTGTGTGTTAAAGGGTTAAAGAGAGTGTGTAGAGAAAGTATAATTGTAGGGGAATTGCAGGGGTTAGATTTTCCCTTAATGGTGTATTTGGGGGTGATATACATGTTTTTAGGAAGGACGAGAGTGCCTGCGATGTAGATTTGGGAGACATAGGGTCTACAAATAAAGTTGTCTTTGGTTTTTTTAGTGCACTTCACAGGCGGTGCAATAATTGTGAATTAGTGTCCCCTGCAAATGTGGAAAGAGAGAGATGTTTTAAAAGTGAGAGGTATTGGGAGAGAATAAGAGAAGTAGAGATTTTTAAGATAAGTAGAAATTATGAAGAATTTCTAGAAAGGTTAGGTGGAGAGAGAAGTGAAAATAATAGCAAGTACTTACCTTGTATTGAAACTGAGGTAGTAGGAGATGATGTTGATAACAATGATAATACAACTTACCTAATTACGACTAATTATACCAAAGGTGACAGAACCATACCCGATCATGAGGCATATGAATTTGTGGAAAAGGATAAAAATTTGAATAGTTGGTGCATGTATAATGATAAGATAAGATGTCTAATATTAAACAATGTATATAGTTTTAAGATTCGACTATTATTTGACGATGGAGGGTAAACATTTTATTGTGTTTATAAACATTTAATTATGTGGACAGTGTTTGTTGAGATGGACTGTTTATGACTGATTTATGGTAAAAGATTAATTGGTAATTTTGGATTGTATAGTTTGTGTATATTGATGTCAGTGTATTTGTGATTTTTTGTAGTTGTGTATTTTATATATTTGTTATGTAAACCAGGTACGGTAGAATTTTAAATAATTTAAGGAAGTTTGATGATTTTAAATGATATTATGAGATTCAGATTCTAATGGTTAGTAAATGATTAAGCATATGATATATTTGGATATTGAGTTGTTTTAGGATTATAAGATAAGTGATGAATTTTCTAGTTGTATATTAAGGTGAATTGTTCCAAAAGAGTTTGGGTAATAACGATAAATAAGGGCATTGGAGTTAGTTAAATAGAGTTAATGGGAGTTAGTGGAAATAAGAATGTTGAGATACAGATAATATATAAAGAGGTGTTAGATATTTTAGGGACACAGTGGTTAGTGATTATATGTAGAGGTGAGTATGGTAATTATATTTGTTGATGATATTTTGTAGTAAGGGTAGTGGTGTAGGGAGTCCGCAATGAAAGGTGTTGGGACAGAAAGGGGTTACCTGAAGGGTCAGGAACCAATAAGGGAATGAGCATAGATAGGGAAGACACCTACTAGTACAAAAAATGAGCGGTGCCAGAGGTTTTAAATGGATTAGTGAAGGGGGTTATTATAGTGATATTGGTGTCATAATATGTAAATGGTTAGAAGCGGTTAGTAAAAAAGAGGTGAGTAAGGTTAGGTTGACAAATGCCAAAATAAGATAGAGAGAATAATGAATAATAGAGAGTCACCCAAACTAATAAGTAATGATCAAGGGTTAGAAAAAGAAAATTCACGGTAGGAAGGTAATTGTAACAGAAAGGTAAGGATAAATTTGAAAATTTTGTATAGAGTCTTATAATGAATGTCAAATAAATAAAAAGTTAATCGAAAATTGATGATAAAAATGTTATAAAGTTTTGGTACAAGTCATGTAAATGTAAATTGTTTAATGTAAGATAAATGTAACAATGTTAATGTTTAATGTTCAATGTTCTATGATGTTTTTATTATGTTGATGGCAATAGTGTGTGTGGTTAGGAGGTCGCTACAGGGGTAACGACGGTAACAAATGTTAAAAGATAGTAGATTTTGGATGTTAAAAGTATAAAGATACCAATGGTGTTAAATAAAATATAGTATGATGTCATTTGCAAAAGACAAAATGATTATAAAGTTGAGTAATAAAATTTGAATAATGAACTTGTCTGCCATAGTAGTTGTAGGTTGAATTTTATAGAAATAAATAGGTGAAGGTGTTTTGGGTAATGTTAAAGAATTGTTTGTGTATTATCTTATTTTTAGGAACATATGTTTTTTTTCTCTTACAAGGAAGAGATTGAATTTGGTGGTGGTAGAAAATCAGTCTATGTTGGATTCTTGTTGTTGCGTTGAAAATTTTAATTGAACAAACCAATGCCCAGACACAAACCAATGCATCTAAAGGGAAACATATCAGTTGTAGATATGGAAGTATATTAGACCACTATTTTAAAATTTTGTATTCAATGTTTCCGAGTTTTGTGGTGTTGTGACCGCGGTCCTGAGCTGGCCGGAGCGTCAGAACAGGAGCGTTCAGCGCCTCATGGCCTTATGGTGTTGGGATCTCTCCTGAGAAGTCCAGTAAGGTCAGAGGGTGCGATCAGCATCATTGGACCAAGGGTAAGTGATTGTCAATTTTTATCTATATAAACATTACAGGGGGTTGTGGTGACATATCTAGGCTGATCCTTTTAGAACCGTATGAATGAGTCAATGAAAGTTTTTGTGTCTCGACACAAAATCTTTCATTGAGGGGGTTTGTAACAGTACATAAAGGCCCAATACCTTAATTATGGGATCTGAGGTTATTTTTTGTTTTATTGTATAACTGTTAACTACAGAATGGTTAGGTCCATTGTCCCTCTGTAAAAAGGAACAACGCATATTCGGTGAGAGTAGTACCATGCCAAGGTCACCGTTGGACGAGCAAAAGCCGGTAGAGGTAATGGCGGTGTATATGATGACGGACTATAAATAAGAATTGTGATTGGGTTATAAAGCTGTTTCGTCATAAACAAAAGACAATGACGCATGAACCACAACGTATGTAACGAGGCGTTGTCCCATCAGACAAAAGATGATGACGTCAAATGCACTAACACAAGCGCAAATTTGCATATTCCTCTTTCTCAGTTCAACGCAGCATTCCAAGGGGTCAGCAGCGATGTATCGCTGTCTGGTCAGTTTTTCAACAAAAGTTTAAAATTACTATTATCTAAAATCAAAATGTGATAGTGGAGCGGTAGAGGGCTCAAGTTTTTATTAACAGTAAAAACATAAAATGTAGAATCAGTGCACAATGTATTAAACAAGAAATATGAGACGAACACCGGCCATACCACTGGAGAACAGCCAACACCAGCGAGGGATCAACTCCGACCACGTTTAGAGAAGTTGAACCATTATCACCTTTTATTTTCTTAATAATGAGCTCATTAACTGATACTAGCTAAATTTGATCAATATATTTGCAACAGGGAGAATGAATGTGAGTATGAGTGAGTGAACGCATGGCCATGATTATATATGCAAATGGCACTGGTTTGTGTATCTGTTAATATACGATTCATTACATAATTAGAGCTGCAGCCAAAAGTAAAAATTTTATAAGAATAGTAACAAGATTCACTATGGTGAAAATATTATGACTGAATAGGTTTTGAATAAAAATAGCCACCATTTTGTTTTGTACAATTGGATGTGACGCCATTTTGGGGCCTTACTCTATATATATGTTTGTTTTGTTCCAACAATTAAAATCAAGTGATTACACTCAGTTAACTATCAGTGTTATTATTTCTATCACCTCTTTGAATCTGAATCTCGCTGAGAATGAACCCTGGCCCCTTAGAGAGAGATTTACAGTAGAAAGAAATCACGTGCTCCCACATACATGGAATCGGTAAGTACACGTGTTTACCATATAACAGTTAATTTTATATGTATATAAATATAAATATTTGTGTGTAAGAGTAAAGTGAGGTAACAAATTGACGCCCAGAACTAGGGACTTTATTAAGTTTGTTAACAAGTAACAACCGTAACAGCAGTCCAATCAAGTTGACCTACTCTAACTAGAGAGTTGGCAATTGATGACCCAGTTCCTGTTCGGTAATGGTTACTACAAGTTTATGATTCAATGATTAGTGATGAATATTCACTTATGAGAACAAACGATTTTAAGTGCTAGGTTCAATTGTAATGATTTTTAATCCACAAGAACATTTTATGATTGTAATTATATAATTTTGTATATTTGTGTTAGTTGTATTTAGGGTGACTGAAGTAAGGTCATTCACCTAACAGTGAGGTATCAGCTGATGACTGGTGTGGACTGTATAAGGTTCAATGTAATCAATTCATATGTTCTTTTAATAATCAATCTAATTTTATTTAATAAATTTTCTTTCTATTAATTGTCAGAATATATGTTTCTGGAATTTAAATTCATTTTATTATTGAAGAAACAAAACAAAAACAAAAAATTAATTTTTTTGAAGTACCGATTGTGTTGTGTTTTCATGGTCACTATATAAAGTGAGGTGGTGTTGATAATGTATCAGCTGATTAAGAGTGTTTATATGATATGCTTTGTAACCAAATGTAGTGGTAATGGAGTTGATGATAGAAATAAGGTTGCTTATTTTATTTTGTGTATTATGATTGTTAGCATCTAGTTATGAGTATTTATAAAGAAAAGTAAATTCATTTAAAAAGATTTTGGAATTTTGAAAATTGTGATTAAATTGATTAATTGAAAGAGACGATGTAAATTAACTTCAATGTGAATCTTTGGTAAGGGACTTAGATTTTTTTACTATTTGAACAAAATTTAAATAATTTAATTTGATTTGAAACAGTAACGTCAAGCAAACAATTAATGGTTGAGAAATGGGAATGAGTTTTGTTTAGAAGCAAATATAAAATGTTTATGTGAATTTTACCTTAATGATGAATATTTGGAGATAGTGTGTTTAAGATAGTAATGAATATGTGTACGCACCCAGTATTTTGCTAAAGGCAATCCAGTATATATGTGTAAGGGGAGATATATCGGTTGAGGATCTGGTATGGTATAAGGCTAGTTGTGGATTTTATTTGGAATGTTACAAGGTTAGGTGGTACTGTGGTGAGTACCTGTCCGACGTTACGGTGTTGGGATCTCGAACAAAGAAGTCCAGTAATGTCGTTCAGGTGCAGCCATAGTCGCCGAGCTAGGGAGGTAGTTTACCCATGATGTATTAAGGAATAAAGGGGGGCTGTTGGCGCCAAATCCTCACTGATCCTCTTAGTGTTAGCAATGAGTTTTTCTGCTTTGGCAGAAAACCTTTCATTGGGGGGGGGTATTGTAATGGGACAGATTTGAGGGGTTTTTCTTTATTAAGAGTTAATGGTATAAGTACATTACCCATATGGGGCCTCAGTCGTTAACAATAGGCGTTCACTTGTGGAACACCCAGTTGCACGTTTGTCCAGAAAGTCTGTCAACATGCACAGTTTTCAGGTGCTCTGGAATGTCTCAAAGCGCGCGCTTGGTGATAATCACGTATTTTTTGCGAGCCCTAGGACTATGGTACGCCAGCCAGCTTTTGGTACTAAACTCGCTCTCCATGAGATGCCACGTGGCGCCTTTTAGCCAATCAGGGGCAAGAAGCCGTTCCAGAGAACATTTTTGGCCATCTTGAAGACGCTTGATTTTAAGCGTGAGTCGACTAACAGCATCAGACCGCGCGGTCGTATAAACACATTGCTCGAGTAAATTAGGGTTGGCCGACCAGTAAATCATGTGATTTAACTTAATACAACGAAAAATCATGTCATAGTGATCAATCAGACGTAATCTGCAAGTACTGACAGTTTAAACTTATTTTCGGAATGTGTTGGGGAAATCGGGAGTTAACAGTGATGGTGTAACCACGTGGAGACGGTGATAAAAGGATGAATACATAATATAAGCTGTTGACCAGATAAAAACATTTCAATTTTAAATGAATTAAGTACAGAAAACAATTAGGCAAATTTAAATATAAAGCGCTTTATAATAAAAAATGTAAAATATAAATGTGGGTGTGAGAGAACAAAAGAATGAGCAGATGCTGGGTTGCCTTTTTATAAGTTAAGTAATTATTTGTGTTCAGTATAATAAAAGAGAATATTAAATTTTGTTTGTACTTGTTAAATGAGGATATGGCCTTAATATTGAAATTTGTTTGGAATTAAATTCTGAAGGAAGTAATTTACGAATAGAGAATACTAAAAAATATGTTTAATAAAATTTGAATGAGTTAACCAGTGATATGGGAGTAATTATTACAACACACAACCCTAAATCATGTTTATAGATCACAAGTTCGTGTGAAGAACCCTAGACGACACAAGGTAAGCAAAGATGAGTTTTTAGTAATTATTATGTGGTAGAGTAATTGTACGATTACAACCTTGCCTTCAACTAGATAACATATCTTTAAGGCATGTTCAGGAAGTATCAATTGATTTGGTTTCTCTAATTAAGACTACCAAAGTACTTCACAATATTTTTAGCATTCACAGCCAGAGTTTAATGGTCAATTTTTGAAACTTTCTGGGCTGAAGAAGACTGATCCACTGTTTGATATCACATGTTATCCAGAATATCCAGTTAGGTAATAATCCTGGGTTTTATTGTATGGGTTCAGAATGATTATTTGTCTTGATGAAGTGTAACATTGTGTAAAATGGTGTAGGGAAAACATGAATATGTGATTTGGATATGTGAATATTTGAAATCTGAATATGTGATTTGGACTGGGAAAGTACAGCATATGTGCTCTAACCATGAAACATGCGCACGCACAAGTGTAACATTCCCACTCATCAAATGCAAGTAGTTACAAAAGGTTAACACAAACCAGTTACAACCAACAGACAAAAAGTTACACAGAATCAGACATAGCAGGTACAATGGGCAGCCAGTCACTTGCAAGGACTCAGCCAGTACGGACAGACATTATTTTTGACCGTTGACCATTGACAGCATTATGAAAAGCTGTGGTTACATAAAATTGAAGAACAAGGAAGCAACAAAGCAATTTGTAAGTACAAAATTGAAATGCAAAAAGTGAAAAACTACATTTATAAAAATGGGCAAGACTTTCACAAGACAAAACTAATACAATTTCAAATACTTCATTCAACAAATGGGAGTTGCTATAATATGGGTAGAATAACATCAATAAGCATTTTAAACTTCTTTTTTTTTTAACAATTAGCAAATACAATTCAGGAGCAGGGAGTAGAAATGGCGAATATGTATTTCAGTCTTAAAAAACATAGATTGATTAGTTTATATTTATATTTATAAATAAATAATTAATGATAAGTAAAATTTAAAAAAAATAATATAAAATATATTCGCCTTTACTCCTCCAATAGTACAGCACTAAGCTCTCAGCTGGTTTTATGCAGTCCATACATTTCAATCCTATTTACAAAATACTAAGGGTGAATATATACATGATAGTGGTATTACAGTGTTCTTAACATGTCAGAAAATACGATTCTGTAAAAAAAAAAATCAATTTTTTTTATTCGCCCTTTCTCCTCCGAGCTCTTGAATTTAATTATTAGCTGGTCTGCCGCAATGAGTAACATCAATCATGTATACTATTCTAATTAACACCAACTCTGTCACCACTGCAAAACTGCTAGTCGCTACGCTCTCAATGAAGCCTTTCGGTGTTTCCACCACCTTCAGGTCTTAAATGAAGACCTGTCATTTAAGATCTGAAGAAGGCATAAACACCAAAAGGCCTAGTCGAGAGCGAAGTGACTAGCAGTTTTGCAATAAGTGGTGACAAAGTTGCTGTTAAGATGGCTGCCAATAAAACTAACTTAACTGGAAATATTCTAATTAAGGTACCAACATTATCACTGAAGACTATTGTAATTATAGCAAAAACATCTTGATTGCATCTTGCCATAGTTTCGCAATTCACAGTTCTAACTTGTAGCCTCAATGTTAATAAATGTAGAATATATTACTTCCATGTTCCGTAAGGAAATGGAAGTATAGTGATTGCGAAAAAACGTGTTCGAGATAAGGGGTGATTCTGACTGTACTGTACTGCCCTCAAAACATGAAGAAAAGTCATTTTCTGAAGGGTGCGTGCGTGAGTGCACGCGCGCGCGCGCGCGTGTGAATTTTTTCTATGGCGAATGATAACTGCCACAAATTCAAAACAATCAAATAATTTTTTGCATATGTGCCTAAGTTGTAAAGGACTCAAAGCTTATTGATTTTAGTGAAGACCAATTACTGCTGAGGGGTAGTTTACCTGCAACATTTCACGTTTTAACAAGAGTAAAATAATTAGTTTTGATAAATAAAGTATCCTGAAAAGAAGATCATAATAATCCACTGTAGAAATATAGATGAAATATCTATAAATGAAAAGGGTAGTTGAAGAGGTCATAATTTTTCGAAAACTACCTTTTTGATGTCAAATAAACTACTTCACTTTGAAGGATAAGATACCTTAGTAATTACATATAATGAAACTATTACTCAATAAAAGTGTAAATATCAAAAATAGGGTTGTTCGGTTAAGGGGGACGGGTCATTCACTTGCATTGTTTGTGTTTTAACAAGAGTAAAATGCTTAACTTTGATAAATAAGTGCCATGAAAATAAAGTTATATTAATCCAGTGTAAAATGGTAAATGAGCTATAAATGGAGAGGGTAGTTGAAGAGGGAGGGGTGATTTTTTTAAAATTACTTTGCTGATATCAAGTAAAGTACGAGCATTTAATTTTGAAGGATAATACCTTGGCAATTACATATGATAAAACTATTACTCTATGAAAGTGTACATATCATTAATGGTGAGGATCGGTTGAGGAGGAGGGATGATTATCTGAGGTCAGTTTATTTATAAAGTACCTAATATTCATAAAGTGACTCGAAAATAACATTATATTAAACGACTACCCCATAATAACAAAAATATCTATAAATAGTGAAAATAGTTTGAGTTTGAGGGTAGGGATATTTTTTTAGAAATTATCGAACCGAATTCAAGTAAATTATTTTAAATATAAGTCTTAGAACATGGAAGTCACATATAGTTCTTCATACCAATTTTTGGTAACTACTGTCCAATGAAACGCATCCTTATTATTTAAAATTATCTGAATACAACATAAATCATGTAACATTTATGTACATATCCTTTTCATCACTTTAGCACATGAAACTTGGCTATAAAGAAATACCGTCATTGTAGCAACTAGATACTGACAGAATTTCAGCATGTGCTGTGGTTCTTTCATGAAATGCTGTATAATATAAAAAGAAAATTTTGTAGTGCAACAAAAAACATTGACAAATCAAAGGGTAAATTATCTTCTGCACTAACCTCTGCTGAAACACAATATGAGTCATACAACAAGCAATTTTAAAAGGTACACAAATCAAAAGAAGAACCATGCCATAATTTTGGAAAAAAATGTTGAGGCACTAATAATTGTACATTAAAACTTGCTCAAAATAGAACCTGAATAAAGCAGAAACTTGGGGAAAGTCAAAAAATTTTATAGTCATAGGAAATGTGAAGAGTTTTATGTTATTCATTTTCTTTAAAGTTTATTACAGTATGTATTTATTACTTTATTAACTTAATAAGTTTGAAAATATTATTGTTTTTAGTGTTAATTTGTATTTGTTTGTCAATTAATTTATTATTTACTCTGTTTTTACATATTTATATTTTGAATATGCCCAGAAATTAAAATTTTGAAACAAATAAAAAATATTGTTTATTATTAATAAACTAATTGTGTTACTACACAAAACAAATTAAGCTGTCTAAATACATAATAAAGACAAGTAAACACATTTATATAGCAATTATTTTTATGACAAAAGCGTATGAAATAGTATAAGTAAAAATACAATTTGTGATGCAAAACTTCTCCAACTTGGAAAAAAACTTCAGTCCCTTGGAATTTCACTTTAAACAAATTTTACTGTACAACAAACAAGTGAATAAAAACCTTTGACTGAAGACTTTTATTGAAACTGCATAAGTTAAAAACTCTTATGTTATTACTATTACTATTATTATTAAAGACAAAAAAAGAATTACATGAAAAATAAATTAAATGAAAGCACACAATATGGTGCAAGCAATTCTTAAATTTCTTGCATACAATTTTGAGAACCAATTTGCAAAATAATATTTGTTTATCTATAAACACAATCTGTTGTTCTCTGAAATTTTCTTTTCTTGCAACATGAGTACAGCAAAATAGAATATACTGACAGTTCTGCCTAGTAGAAGAGTAATTTATTTTTACTCACAATAGCATAAAACTTAATAGCAATGTTACACTTTTAAAACAAAAATTCATTAACAAAGAACTTTATGTATTCACTAGATGACATTTTGTGTATGTATATTAATTTTTTTTGTTTATAAGATAAAACTAACCTCTTTACTGCTATGAGAGAAGGTACTCTGGTGCGCATCAGAGTGATCTCCGTTGTACGTATTTTCACCTGTAATTATGAATAAAATGAAAATAACAAAAATCGTATTTAATTCCATTAAATTTTGTATTATAACTGTTTTCATTAATAATCTGAATTATTGAATTACTTATGAATTTTACACAGAGCAATTTTACAATGAGATTTAAATAACATAAGTATTTACAATCTCTATGGGTATTTGTGTATGGGATTGTTAAAAAGTGAAAAACGCGTTTTGCAAAAGTTGTGAAAAGTGCCATGCTTTTTTTTTCGTATTCACATAACAAGCACATACAACAATTAACCAAAAATTACAATCATGCTCTGAAAAGATGGTAAGAAGTTATTTAAAAAAGTTAAAAATAAAGCTTGTTACCTTACACCACAAACGATGATTACAGATTGTCTTCTTTGTACAAAACAATTCAACCAACCCTTTTCTAAAATTAATAAAAAAAAAATTTAATTAAAAAATTGAAAGTCATCCTTCGTTCATAATGGTCTAATTCCAATTCCACAGTTTGTTATAAAAAAAATATTATCTTTCAGTGTAACAACCATATTTTATTAGGCACATATAACTTTATTCCTGTAGTCACCACTCATCAAGACTACAAGCACGGATATGCAAACAGAAATCGTTTAGTACATTTGCTGTAATAATGAAATGGCCATAATGTCCATATTTCTGTCATAAGTTTTTTTTTTTTTTTTTTTTTTTTTTTTTTTTTTTTTTTTTTTTTTTTTCCGAGTACCGTGCTGGAAAAAACCCGCTGGTTGTAACAACGAAACCAGCTGTAGCAATTACATATTGCACATAATAAACCACATTTCACATGGTATAACACCTATACAAACTGGCAGTCTTTCAGCATGTACTGTGCTCATCTATCCTGGACTGCTGTTTGATACAATGTTACAGCAACAAATTCAACAAAGAATGTTTATACCGCACCAAAATCCAACGTAAGTCACACGATACAATAGTCTCATACTAACATTAAAAAACGATTTATTAAAATCAGCCAATCCATTCTCGAGTAATCGGCAAAAATTCATTAAAACAAATGGACGAAATATAGAACCTCCTTCTTTTTGAAGTCGGTTAAAAATAAGCTGAAACTCGTTATCATTTGAATTGTATTACCAGTAGTAAATTATTTTTCATTATTACTTAACAATAATACACGAAAATAATGGCTTAAAACAAAAATGAAGCAAACAAAAAATAACGTAGTAGTTACCGCACTATTAGTGACTAGGAGGTTTAGCATAACCAATTTTCAACGGTCTGCTAGAGGCAGTTTCTAATTACCAAAGTTTATATGGACTTTGGTATTTGAAATATGCATAAACACTATTTTCATTTATTTACCTAATACATGGTCACTCTCATGTAATGCGCAGTTTTGCCTCATTATTAAAGATCACCAGCTTCCAAGGTTCACATGATAAACTTTGGTTCCGTTTTACATGTTGGCTATCTTTCCCAATCCCTTCCCAGCTGTTTATCAACTCGAATTTGTTTTTGTTGTCTTATGCTTGGTGGAGCACTACCAATGTCATCTGTACTCATTGATTGTATCACAGTCAGTGAATATTTTAACTCCGATCACACACATGTTTCCAATATGGTACACTCACTTGTAGCCTTTAATCTGAATAAGAAAAATCATTTCAAAATATGAATTTCTAGTCTTGATCTTATATTTTGACTACCCAAGTTCTGGAAGCATATAAGTGTTTCTTTATAAAACGAAGATTATTTTTGCTGTGGTGAGAATTAATACGTGGTTGTAATCGCTTATCTACAGTGGTGTAGTGAAACAACGTACTCCTCACTGCACTATTCCCATTACTACTCTCATAAATTTAGTATGGATGATATATTCATGTTTTCATATGCCAAATAAAATTGAGCGTTTACCTGAAGGAAAAACAGTCTGTCCTCTAATTACAATGGTATTATCGCAAAATAAGAAAAACACTAAAATACTAGTACTAACATTACACAAAAAACAAAATTATAACAATTACATATGGCTTTTTTTAATACTCTTGTAATATTTTGAAATAGCAAGTTTTTTCTATAACTTCAACTGAACAAATTACTGATTCAGCTAATGTTGCTAAGCTAAGCTTCCCATCTTGCTAAGCATAAAAGATAGGTTAACCTTCATTGGTTAACCAGCATGTCTAAACTTCTGCCACATAAAAGATTTTTATCCCTAATTAAGTATGTTAAATAAGTATCTCTATGTTAGGTAATGTTAAAATAATGTGTTAAATAGTACGAACATTGTTAGTTGTCAAGCAATGTTAGTTAGTCTCCAAATAATGTTAAACACAAACTTGAAATGTTGTTTTTCTGGATTTTTGTAATGTTTGAAATTTTGAATACGTTTTCAACCTTTGTAACAAACAAATCATTGTCGATTCAAGTTTTTTCTTGGGAGGGGGGGTGTTATTCAAATGTACTATTAAGCTCCACACAAATTACTTAAATGCACGTTAATATAGCAAAAAATAAGTTTACTGCAAATCTGTTCAAATTCATAAATTTATGCCCTCCCTTTTAATGTCTGAAATCAGCTGCATGGGTCTAATCTTACTTGCTTCAGTGGGTTTAATCTAATATAGTTGCATGGGTTTTTAACACTTCCATATTCAGAGACTACATGTATTTATAAAAAACACAAGGCTATTTGGCCATGGTCAACTGTTGATTAAAGTTAAAAACAACTGTTGATTTAAATCACTGGGGTGTTAACATCAAGTCCAGGCTACTGAAGATGGCCATAGGAGCCACCAAAACACTTAGCAGAAATTTAATCAACAACCGTCCATGGCAGAATAGCCCAATAGCTTTTATGAATACACCTGACTCAGGCCACGAAGGAAGCTGTCATAATTTATTGTAGAATGAATACTTTTATGCTGGCATTTTTCATCTTACTGTAACGAGACAGGACTCCAAGCTAAGACTAAATGTATCAAGTGATGTCTCTCACACAATACTGCAATACTGGGCACTGATTACTTTTGAAACTGTACAAAAGATCTATATCTAATTACATTTTCAATTTCACTTATCCATATAGTTATTGGACATACAGTTATACAAATGTGTGCAAACAAGTATCTGTACACCGTGCGATAATAATACAGGAAACACACAAACGTCAAAATAAAACAGGCCATTATACTCAACAAAAATTTAAATTTTAATGAAACAAGATAATTTTGATAATACAAATCAAACATAAACACTAGTTCTTATACTCACTCAAATACTGTCCTTAGTAGTTTAATTTTCTAAACTTTTTGGATTTTCTTTTTTTACAAAATGTCTACTGTTACAAATATTTACTACGTTATAGTTTACAATATCACAATTACAGAGATCAAAAACAAAAAAAAACAAACGTTACACAAACTACACAAATGATGAACAATCATAACTCTTCAATGATTATAACATTATGTAACAAAATCTACTCAATTTCAATGTATGTTACTACTACTGCGCATAACAAAATCTAACATTTATTTGTAACAGTTACTAATTTGTTAAAATATTTTTTGTTTTATTTACTCCAGAGTATGGTGTATATCTTACATGGGAAAATCAATATCTATAGTACAACACTTAGGTTCTTTGTATACAAAAAAAAAAGTACTTTCTGTATTATGACAGAACTACAAAATGAAATTATGTACAAGGTAACATGTGTGACCACCATCTGAAACATGTATTCTACCTCTGATCCCGAGTGTATAGATACTGACTGAATCTAATGATAAGTACTCGTAATACTGTTTTAAAGTGCTTGTCTGTTTAACTAGACCCAACTCAACCATACACCTATTTGTAGTAGTATTTGGATACAGCTATAGTAGTTATTTAGATCAACTGACGTTTTCTTTTTATAACCCAACATCTATTTTCTGTATGGACCTAGGTCTGGCAGAGGAACTGAGTCTTAGGCACAGAAGGTGCTGCAATGGTTGTTCGTTGCACACTTGCATATTTACAAGACTAGTTATGTTTCTTCTGAATTTGCTCACAAGGTACAGGCGTTTTTTCAACAAAATGTGAATTTTTAAAGGTGCACGGCAGGAATTATGCAATGATGGATTGCTGATAAAAAGTGAATTCATTTGTTATGTAAATTGTAAATAGTTCCAACAGTATTAATCCCAGATATCAGGCCTGCTAGGCATGTCTATAATTCATCCCAGACAATACTGTTTATATTATTTTATTGTTAATCTGTTATTCTTGTTACATAACAAAAATATCAAGTTCCGATTTAATATAAAAAAAGGTGAAATCATGTAAGATACTTCTTAGTTTAACCGGTATTCTTAAAAGAAATTATTTAAAAGGTTATATGTATTAACTGTTGGAAAAAAAAAATAAAATAAAGTGTCCTCAAAAGCACAGCAGCAAATCCATAAGTATTGCTACTTCAAAGTTATACATACAAGACAAAGAAATAAAAAAGAAAAACTATTGTCCAGTAATGAAAATGGAAAGATGGTTTGCAGCAGAATATAAATATTCATATAATAAAAAAAGTCAAGTAAAGTTCAGTGTCAACAGACTAGTACTCTTTATATATTACATGTCATTCTGGTTTACTTGCCAACTTTTATTAATTCTGTGTTAAGTGAAAAGACAGTAATATATTATTTGTAAACAAGCTTCAATTCAATTTTAGTCTCATCTGTATATGTATGTGTGAGGCAAGACGACCGGTGAATGTTTAACATGGCGAACAAGGAAGTATCATAAAAGCCATGCCTACAAGCGTGAAGCTAAACATCAACTATTAATATGTACAAACAAGTAAGTATAAAAACAGCAAGCTATACAAGCAGGGTGCACAGATCTGGGTGTTGTCTTGATCACTTGCAAACAAATTTATATTTTCGAATAAACTCAACTAAATTGGTTCTACAATTTTGCATTTTCATTAAATTTGTATTTATTACCTCTAAACCTTAAAAGTCCAAAAGCATTTTATTTTAAATTCACATTTATATTCATCTACCAATGTAAGAGGTTCATAGTAAGAAATGCTTTATACAAGAAAACACATACAGAATTCATTTGATTGTAGAAACAAATGTGGCCTTTTTATAAAATGTATTAATAACAGATATGCTTACATCATTCTAAGTTCCTTTAAAATAACATTACAGGAAGCACTTCCTACACTCTGTTGACTGAAGAACACCAATGATAAGCACTTCTTCAAAACAATAGTTTTACTTTAAGCATTAAAAAAAATGTGTTTGAACACTATGTAAAAAAAATAATACAATGGTACCATCAATCAAACTAATGAACCTCACTTATTTTATGAATTAGTAGTCCGACTGGCTGTTAATTATAGGTTTCTGAATCAATATGTTCTTTGGAGTCAGGAAAGATTTTTAACCTTGAATGTCATTTTCAACTCACATCTTAATGACGACTAAAAACATTTCTTCACGAAATCTGGGTTGAAAATGCCTACTACAAGACTGGAAACCACATCCCCTGCACCAACGAAAACAGCAACTGAGAAACCTTGTTAGCTACAGTTAAAAATTTCACCATATTTAAAAATTATTTTCACAAACATTTCACACTTTTTTTGTTATTTACAATAACAGTAAATTGGGTTTCACTTCAAATACAGTTAGAGGTACAGTGAAATAAAAACATAAAAACCTACACACAACTACATAAAAAATATTAATGTATACATGTACAAAGGTATACATGATTTCTAAGATCTACACAGACTTCAGTCATAAACATTTATGACCATGTTTTTTTTATTTATGACTAGCTATGTTTTTATATAATTCTAATTACAAAATTAAAGTACTCAATATTATTTTGTACTACAACACAAAAATGAACATTTTAATTCTTTCATGAAACATAGACAGTGTGTGTGTGTGTGTGTGTGTGTGTGTGTGTGTGTGTGTGTATGTGTGTGTGTGTGTGTGTGTGTGTGTGTGTGTGTGTGTGTGTGTGTGTGTGTGTGTGTGTGTGTGTGTGTGTGTGTGTGTGTGTGTGTGTGTGTGTGTGTGTGTGTGTGTGTGTGTGTGTGTGTGTGTCCTGTTATTACCATGGCTTGTTAGCCTGAGATGATTTACTCTGCTGGCCAATGAGAAAACTGATACTAACATCAGTATCAGCATAGCATACTGTTAAAGTGCACAAACTAATGGGTGAAATGTTAAACATGCTTCCACTTTTTTCATGTGTGGAATAAAATAAAACAGCTCAAAATACAATAAAACAGTTATTTTTACTTTGTATTTTTGGTAAAAAAAAATACCATCAATAATAAAAACTACTTTTAATAAATTGTATACAATATTATATAGTGTCTTGATAAAAAAAAATGCTCTATGGTATATTACAATGCTCGTTTTCTTCTGTGATTGGGGACAGAATGTCCATTTTTCTACTAAACAGTGCAGCCACAGGAGGGGACAGCACACTTCCTGTTGATGAAACTTTCTCAGTGGGGCTACAGCGAACTGAATTTGTTTCGTCCCTTCTGTGATCAGTATGTTGTGTTTCCTTAACTATACATGTACGGTCCAAATAATGTTTACCATTCTCATTATTGTTATTATCAGCAAAATTTTCATCGTTTACTACAAATATGATGTCATCGTCAACTGACTCAGCAGACAGATATGATGAATCTTGATCTGTAGCTGCACTTGGTTTCATTGTTTCTAGATTTTCAGAAGCTTCCGGAACAACTAAGGAAGACAAGACATGATCTGCATTATCATCACATAAGTAACCAACTGTAGCATAGTTTCTTTCAGTGCCAGTGTTAATTGGTGTCGATGACTGAATCTGTAAGTTGTCATTAATGTCTTTGAAGTCTAAAATAACCATATCAGAAATAACATCATCCAGAAACGAATTGCTGTTTTCAGTTTCCATGTAACTGGTATCAGCAATAAATTCAGACACAAGAAATGAATCACTAAGGTTTATATCCTCTGTATCTACGTCGGCCTCATATCCTGATTCATTAAAACTATGTACCTGACAATGACCATCTTGGTTTCTTATCTGATCAGTACTGTCAAACTGACTGCAAAGACATTTGCAATGTACATCTAACTGCACTTCAACAGTTTCTTTTATTTTACGGTTAAATTCATTTGGTGTTACATACACAGATGCAGAATACTGTATATGTAGTTTGTTATCACTAAACTCGCCATTGTTATCAGTTAAATTTACTTTAATATCACTGTCAATCTGTACTACATTTTCATCATCTAAACTGGCTAGCTGTATCCTACTGTTGACTTCACCAGGACATGAAACGCTGTATTCCACTTGTTCTGTTTTAGTGTTATCTGAACAGCAGGGTTGAAACTTTTTAGCAGAAACATCCGATACCATATCTACTCTATCATGAATCTGATCTGAACTGGAAATAGCGCTTTCCATTTTATCTACCACTGTATTTTCTGAATTGTAATCAGTGTCACAAATCTGATTTGACCTGTCTTCTGGTTCATTAACAGTGCTGAATGTTTTATGATGTCCACTGTCACTTGCCTCATCATTTTCTTGAACATTTTCAACAGCACTATCTTCAATTAAATCATTTAACCACGTGAACGTATAAAACGATGGCATTCTACAATTACTAGAATAGTTTTTAAGACTTTCACGAACATTTTCCTTATCAGCATTTGTTTCATTTATGGTATCTTCAGATTTTGTGACCTTTGATATCATCTTCCTCGCTACATCTTCACACAGCAAATGACTGTCACTATCATCTGAAAACGATATATCTGATATAAACTCTACCTGCTCGTTTAATTGATTCATTCCCTCGACTTCATTCTCAGAAGATGAAGATGATGTAATCAATTTACAGCCTTCACGTAACACAGGTTCACGATCTAGATCCACTATAGGTATAGCATATGCAGGTGTTCCTTCTTCAAAATCTTCACCAATGTAATCTTCGGTTAACAGATTTTCAACTGTTCTGTTACACTCATTGGACAACGACCAATTCGAGTTCTCTGAAATATGCAATTCATCAGACGACCAGTCATCTTCCTTACCAAGTATGGCACGTTTATAAAACCTAAAACGTTCCACAACTTCAGATATAACATCATCATCACCTGCATCCCGATTCATGCACACAGAACGAGACTTTCCTTTGTATGGTGTGTAATTTAATTTAATAATCTCATTAACTTCATACTCATATTTTCCACCAGAATCTCTGGGCTGTTCAATTGAAAAGTCAGTATTCTCCAATGGTGTACTGGTAACATAGTCCTGTTCACGTGAAGAAGTGTTCTTTGAGCCAGTCAGCTGTGTTATCAATATTGTCTTATCAACAGAATCAATACACGTATTTACGCTAAAATCTGTTGAAACATGGTCAGTGTCAACATTAAGTATATCTTCTACATCACCAGAAACATTTCTCTCATTACCCCTCTGTACAGACTCCAGTGTTACAGAATCAATTTTTTTGTAAAAACTTCCATCATTAATCCTCCACAAATTTGTCTCATTCAATAAGTTTGGGCTGTTTTTTTGTATGAGTTTATCAATTCCTGCTTGAACAGTTTTGAGAGTAGGAATTATTACTATATTCTTTAACACATCCTCATACTCACCACCGCTATTGGAAAGTTTAAAATCTGGCATCTTAGCAGTAGTGAATGGATCAGCTGTTATCTGCCTCATACGAGCAAATTCACAAAATCCACATGGACAGTTCTCCATCCTTTTTCCTTCATCTGGGGTGTTTAAATTTGTTTCAACAGAGGAGGCAACACTGTCTACCATTTCCTTAGCATCTGATGCTTTGTTATACAAATTGAACACGTCCATTTGTACAGAATAACTATTAATTCTGTCTATAATTTCTAATACAATAATATACATATCTCTATACAATTCTCGAGATTCAGAAATTTCACCACCTGTGTCTATATGTAAAGACAAATCTTTCACACAATTGTCCTGTGAAATAATTGTTCCAAAACCTGCGCTCGTCTGTGTAGCTGAACTTACTGTACACTCTTCCACATTAACATTTTTTAATACGCTAAGACGATGGTCTTCTATATCTGAACTGGAGGCTCTTTGCCTTTCACATACAGTAAGATCTGAACACTGGTTATCTGTCAGCTCAGAATCAAATTCTGAATCCCACATGGCTGACAACAGGGCAAATGTGTCAGCACCATCTTCAGCCACAGTGCCACTTAATGCCTGTAATTCACTGTCTATATCTTCATCTGTGTACAGTGTTTCGTCTATAGTATAACCTGCAGTCTCTACAGCCACAGTGGTACTTATTTTTTGTAATTCGCTGTCTGTATCTTCATCTGTGTCGCTGTCTGTATCTTCATCTGTGTCACTGTCTATATCTTCATCTGTGTACAGTGCGTTGTGGAGATCTGTGTTTGGGCTGTTTTTTTGTATGAGTTTATCAATTGCTGCTTGTACAGTTTTGAGAGTAGGAATTATTACTATATTCTTTAACACATCCTCATACTCACCACCGCTATTGGAAAGTTTAAAATCTGGCATCTTAGCAGTAGTGAATGGATCAGCTGTTATCTGCCTCATACGAGCAAATTCACAAAATCCACACGGACAGTTCTCCATCCTTTTTCCTTCATCTGGGGTGTTTAAATTTGTTTCAACAGAGGAGGCAACACTGCCTACCATTTCCTTAGCATCTGATGCTTTGTTATACAAATTGAACACGTCCATTTGTACAGAATAACTATCAATTCTGTCTATAATTTCTAATACAATAATATACATATCTCTATACAATTCTTGAGATTCAGAAATTTCACCATCTGTGTCTATTTGTAAAGACAAATCATTCACACAATTATCCTGTGAAATAATTGTTCCAAAACCTGCGTTCGTCTGTGCAGCTGAAGAAATAATTGTTCCAAAACCTGCGTTCGTCTGTGCAGCTGAACTTACTGTACACTCTTCCACATTAACATTTTTAAATAAGCTACGATGGTGGTCTTCTATATCTGAACTGGAGGCTCTTTGCCTTTCACATACAGTAAGATCTGGACACTGGTTATCTGTCAGTTCAGAATCTAATTCTGAATCCCACATGGCTGACAACAGGGCAAATGTGTCGGCACCATCTTCAGCCACAGTGCCACTTAATGCCTGTAATTCACTGTCTATATCTTCATCTGTGTACAGTGTTTCGTCTATAGTATAACCTGGAGTCTTTTCACCCACAGTGGTACTTATTTTTTGTAATTCGCTGTCTATATCTTCATCTGTGTACAGTGTTTCGTCTATAGTATAACCCGCAGAAAGTGATTCACTGCTTGATGAAACAGGCTGTGTCACTGCAATATGACTCAGAGGCACTTCATTATCATCACTTTTGCCTTTCGTACAACGTTCCTCCTCCAAAATAAACATTTTACTACCTTTGCCGACTTGTCGTATTGCACTCAGTGTATAATCTTGTAGACAAACACTTTCTACATCTGCATCAGTGGTTCCCTTACTTACACAAGAACCAAGACTTAAACTATGATCCCCTGTCAGTTTCTGACACAACTCAGATTCAATTATTACATCCTTCATGTCTTCTTGCAAGACTGACATCTCTTCATCCAGTGAGACATACAATTCTTCTATGGCATTACCTATTTCAGCCATTTGTGTGTCATTTCTATTGTTACTCAATTCTGCTGACAGTGATTTACCAAAAACATCTGCACCACTCGACTGAGACACTTCATGATGATTCAAAAGAGAAGTATTTATACTAAAAACTCCACTTTTATAATTCATATCTTCTTTAATGCCTGAAACGTCTCCTAATGAACACCCCTGAGCTGAAATAATTTCAGTGTCTACTACTTGGGGCATATTCATTGGATAGAGTTCATTAAACTTCACATTTTCTCCGTGTTGTTTACTTTCTTCAACACATATACTTGCATTTAATGAATCACATTTATTCAATAATTTATCTTTTACATCTGAACCAGCTGATACTGAGAAGTAAGTTAAATTACCATCTTCATCACATACTGTATCGTAAGAGTCACTCTCCACAATACAAGTGCAACTATCTTCAACACTTTTATTAATTAATACATCATCAATAATGGCTATTTCTGTGAGAACATCGTGATAAACTGAAAATTTTTTGGCAACCAAGTCTCCTTCATTTGTACCAATATTATCTTTACTTATTATTTCTTTGGTGGGACCTTCCTGATTAGTTGGCATTTCTTCACAAACAAAATATTCTGCAGGCCCATCAAATTTTTTTATATTTTTGATGTCTTTATTTATAAGTCCATGTGTAGTTGATATCTCTTCACGGGCCAAGACTGGTATGTATATGTTTTCTACGTCACGGGGTAAATTTTCAAGAATTTTTTCATTGCTAAATTCAATTGGCTGATATTTTGGATTATACTCGGTATATTCATTTTCTTTAAATTCATTAAAGTATGTGTTATTACATATAGACACTGGCTTTGTCTCAATACATTCAGACTGCTTCACATTAGACGATTTTATAGATTCCCAACTATCCACAATAACAACATCACTTGCTAAATTATTATTTTGTGATAGATTCCTTGCAGCTATCTGGTCTTCAGAAACATCATCAAACTTTAACACAAGTTCATCAATTATTTCTTTTACCAAACGGAAAGAGACAAGGTCAGATGAGTGTTCAGGACCAGATATTTCAGGGACATTTATCTGGTTATCAAACTTTGTGAAAGACAAATTTTCTCTACCATGATAACATTTTTCATTACTTAGCTGTTCTTCATTAAATATTCTTTCTGTCAGAGTATAATCATCTGGTGATATCATATCTTTAGTATTTGTAATTTCCTTTAACACTGATCTCCCAGTGGTTTCATAGAAATTTTTACTTATCCTATCAGAATTTTCTTTTACATGATTAGTTTCTTCAACTGCACTTCCAGTGTCTAGTTTTGGTGCCTTATCATCAATCGTCAACATTAATATACCTTTTTCCAAGTTCTCAATACTGGACAAATGTGTCGCACACACACTTTCATGTTTCTGATCTCTAAAAACGGGCATCTCTTGCCTGTCCATCAGACTCTTGTCAGTATCACTAAAGAGATTTCTCCTGCTCTTTAATTTTCTTGTTAGTTTTGGCATTATTCCTCTTGAGATGTTTTCAGTATTACTTTTCCTCTCATTTGCTGTGCCATCTTCTGGAAAGACAAATTCTTCAATTTCTTTCAAAGACACAGTTAGTTTATCATTCTCTACAAAACTATCACAAAACCCGTTTTGGAATTTCACACTTCTGCTTGTGATGTGATGGGAATCATCGGTGTGGAGCAATACTCTGGCCAATTTACTTGATTTTGGAGAATCATCCAACCTCTCATCAGAAGTGTATAAATTATTTGGAACCTCTTTTGAATTAGTAAGACTTTCACTTTGGCATTCACTTTGACATCTATTACTCAACACAGTTTGAACTTCAATTATGTTACCAGTATTTCTATCATTTTCACTGCAGCTGTCAGTCTCTTCATCCGAGTCATACCCGTCATCAACATAAACAACTTCTACATCTGTCATTGATGATACATGTACACTTGCTTCCACTGTCTCAACTGCTTCAACTCGTACTACTTCTGGTAAAAATTTATCCACAACATCCTGATTTGTGACTTTCCTATCATAGCTGGCTACAATGTACTGTGCCCTTTCATTCAATTCTTGTTTATAGTTACTTACAGAATCGTGTGCCTTCTGTTCCACAAGGTCAACATTGAAATTCTTAAAAAACTCTTGTCTTAACTTGGATGACAATGACTGGTATCTAGGAACACTGTTGGCAAGAACCCTGCTGTCCTTTTTGTTAAACTTGTCAACAATTCTGGCGACAACAGTACCTTTTGAATAATTGAGACCAATTTTCTTATTACCATTTGTTGTGTTAACACATTTACCATTTCTAAGATTAACTATATTGGGAGTTTTTGGACATTCTGTAAAAACACTAGATATTTTAACATAAGTGGGATAATTTTGCAATTCGCTATCTGAAACTGAAATAAAATCTTCACTACTCAGTGAACCTCGACGTGAACTATTCTGGTCATCAGCAGGCAGTAGCTTAGCAGAAGAACATTTACTAAAACCATGGCGTGCATCTAAAGGACAAAATAGCAATTCAGTCCATACACCAAACAGACAAAAAGCATGCACAATTAGTCATATCAGTGGAAACAAAAATGTTATAACAGAATGTAATGGAGAGAAAACTAAATATTGTATTTAGAATCTGCTGTTTACAATTTTTAAAGATTTTCCATCAAGTTTCTGTATCTTTAACATAGGAATCTATGATATTTTCTACTGTATTCACAAAGGCGAGTCAAATCACAACCAGGATAAGGCTGATTCATCACCCTCAACAATCCCGGACGATTATAATTAACTTGTTCTATTAAAATTAACATGTATAAAATGATATACGGCATATAATGCAATTCAGATTCTCAGCTGCCCATACCAAGAATAAATAAATTTAGAATACTTTAATTTTATAAATTCACACTTGGTATAGTTCTACAGATACTTTTTATTTTCCTGACAACTATTTCACCAGTTATGTCAGCTTCAGAGGTTAGATTTGAACTGTGTGATTTGAAATGTATGTTAGGCGGGGGGAGGGGGAGGTAGTGTATGACCAAGGGGACATTAGAAAGTCCCAGGTAAACGGTCTAACAAAGGTCCTTGTTCTAACTGTTTGGAACAAAATAATTGGGGATTTTACAGTATCACCATTAATTCAAACAATAATTTTAAATTGTTTTATTTTCTTTATACCTTGTTTTATATAGAGGACAGTCCCAACATTAATTCAGTCAATAAATAATTGGGGATTTTACAATATCCATATTAATTCAAACAATAATTTTAAACTATTTTATTTTCTTTATACATTGTTTTATATAGAGGAGAGTGTCAACATTAATTCAGTCAATCTTTTAAATCTGTTTTATTTACAGCAGTTTAATATTATACATATTTTTATTATTTTACATTGTACTGGGAATTTCACATTGTTTTACTTGTAAATCGGTTACTGTAAATTAGACACAAAAGCTTGGTGTATTTATACTCACCTAGTAATTGTACTATATGTATTTTACGTATATTTACATAGTTTTTAAGTCCCACGTATATTGACTTGTAAATTGTTTGTAATGGTACTTTACTTTGTTCTAAACAGTAGAACATGGACCTTTGTTAAACCGTTTACCTGGGACTTTCCAATTCACCATCAGTCATACACTACTTCCACCCCACCCCCACCTAACATGTATTTCAAATTTCTCAGTTCAAATCTAACATCAGAAGCTGCTGTACCTGGTGAAACAACTGTCAGAAAATAAAAAAGTATCTGTAGAACTATACCAGGTGTTTATTTATTAAATTCTCAAGTATTAATAAAAACATTCTATCAAGTGCCGAGCAACCTTTCGATCAGTGAAAATTTAGAAACTTGATGGCAATAAGTGCTTACTAACTGATTCATTATGAACTGTTGGTTAACCAAAAAACCTGGAACATTCTACATGTCATATGCCACTGAGGAACAGCAGCGTTAACACGTACTCTACTGGACTGTTCCACAAACGTTTAACCTGCTTTTTGCAGCAGTCTAAAAAAAAACCCCTTGCAGTTAGATTCTGGGCCACAGTGTCCCATAAGGGCAAGGTATCAAAACAAAATACTGTCCTAATGTACAAAACATTAGAGGACATTACTGTACTGTAACCACATTTGTACTGTATTAAGTACAAAACTACTTACTTATTATTATTATTATTATTATTACCACCACTTAATTTCAGTTAAAAATTTTGATGTTTTTGTTACCAAAAACAATTCCAAACTCTTACACAGCTTATGTTACTACAGATGGAGACAATATACCACATAAATTCTAACAGGTACTTGAATTCATTATTCCTATGGTTTGGGTGCTCACTGAAACATGATTACACAATCTCAGCAATTCCACTCCTGATATTCCTACACACTGCTGTTCTGTATTACAACTATTGTACACTTAGTTGTCTCTCCATTTAGAAAAAAATATCTAAATCTAGCAAATTACAAGTAAACAAGGTGTAAACATAAACATTAGACTGGTTAATAACTAGGAAAAACAGTAACAGACAAAGGAAGGATTCTTCACGTCAGCCACATGGGAAAGGTAAAGACAAATCACAGAAAATTTTGTACTGTTATCGAGTTGTGTTTGGAATCACTTACCCTTAGTATTGTTTTGATCCCTGCTCAAAGAGCGGGCACGATTCAACTGGTTTGTCACTTCAGGAGCTACACAAAACAATTAACATGCATGCTACAGATAATGCCATTGACATACAAAAATATATATACGCTATGATTAAATGTGTGAAACAAATATTATTTAACATGTGGTGACACTTTAATAAAAAAGCCAAATAAATTACTTTTTCAAAACTGGACAGACTGTAACTCATTTATTTGTTATGTAATAGCAAAAGGTCAAACTGTATATCCATGAGAACACACACCACTGCATACACAGAAGTGTTCAATAATTTGTTTGGTTGTTTTCTAATGAAACGTCACGTCAACCAGGAAACATAGTTACTCAAACTGGAACTGAAACTGAAGTAATAGCAAAATCATTCCTCATCATCATAAATATTACACTCTTCTTTTTGCTAGTGTTGACACAGAAAATTATTTGGGAAAAAATACATCCAATATACTGTGGCACATATTAGAAAAACAAGACCCCCACAACTTACAGAAACTACATGCAGCCTATATAGCAGAACAATAATAACTATTATTGGAAAAACTCTAATTCATCTCTTAAAGAATAACTTTTAATTAAAGTGTTTGAGACACAAGTGTAGAAAGACATTGATCCTTTTTATCATTTTATTGGTGATATAACAAAAAACAAATGGAAATACTAGTAAACCATGGTCCACAAGACAGACATCTGTGTATACTTCTATTTGCCGATGACCTGTTTATTCAGGATTCAGTCTGCACTAAAAATTTTGATCTGAAGTTTAATTAGATTTGTGAGCAATACTCCAATATAAAAAATCTTCAACTGTAAACACACAAGTAATTGCATATCAATATAAAAAATAAGTAAGAACAAATAATAATTAATGATCAAAGCTCACTTTTTTTTGAATGATACTGACTGTAATAACGATTAGATATAAAGTTAGATAAGAGTTTTAAACAGTTCTGGCAGTCCCTGTACTCTACTGTAGGAGGTAAAGTAAAATATGGGCTCCAGAAATAATATTCTTAAGAGGAGTTGGGAGAAGCATAAACTTGATCACGTAATGAATGAAGACATAAGAGAAACCTTAAAAGAGTTTTTTAACTTAAATGATAGATTTAAAAATTGCAAATGGCAATGGGAAGAACATTTTGTAAGACTGTCAGATTCAAAACCGGCTGAACAAATATGTTTATGTAAGTATACAGGACATACATCTGTGGGTAGACCTTTCAAAGTAGAACAAGTGACTTCTTGTCTATGCTATGATATAAAAAAGAAAAACTGATACTGCTGCCAAGAGTGAAAATTATGTAGCACCTGGTCTGCAGTTCAACTACTGCAAATCAACTGCGGTACTGGGCTTGAAATTGTGCTCTCAATATAGAACCAATGGGGAGTAGTTATGGCAACTTACCATTCCATTTTAACTATTTTAGCTGAATTCATTAATAAAATCAATTCTGAATGTTTCACATACAACATTTTAACATCTCCAGAATGACACATCAAAACTATACCAGGAGCAAAGAAATGTTTCTTTTTTTTCAATACTGAACATGTAGTCATAGTTAGTATGTTAATAATTTAACGATTTAAAAAAAAAATTGAAGATATAGGTATAAGATATAGAAAAAGTCAAACAATACTTCACTACAAAAAATGGGGTGGCAAGGAAATGTAGAACCTGGAACTGTAATTAATGAAGTCTGGATCCTGCAGATCACCATTTAGTACTTACAGAAGACATAAGACATTCTGTACAAAATTAGACTGAAAAAGTAATTGGAATTAGAAATAAATATAAACAAGACAAACCATGTGACAACTGATGTCCCACAGCATTACAGAGTAAGGAACGATTTGTGTATAGATACGAGGATATATTAAAGAAAATTACAAACACAAAAAGGAATATAAGATTAGTATATAGTGAATATTGGTGTTTAAATGAAAAAGTAGGCTTTAAAAAAGAAGTATGACAACGAAAAAAAAGTGAGCACATCACTTAGTCATTTGCTTTTAGAAATTGTACATAGCACAGCTGGGGCAAACACATTTAGTTATTATAACCAATGTATACAACAATTTATCATCACTTGTCTGTATAACAGAAACAAGTACATCTCACAACATACCAATGTCTTGAGCTTCATTGTAGCTCCTACATGGGGAGAGGAACATAAGATCTTTATTGGCTTAGAAAATATTGGTCTTTTGCCATGGGATTATGAATGTTAGTATGTATACATGATTCAGTATGATGCATGTGAATCTTTATGTATAATTAACTTTTTGTTTGTATTTTATGCCAAATTAACTTTTTTCTCCAATAGGTCATATGCATGTACCACAGAGTTTCACTCCTGTTCCTTGCACATGCTTAATATGATTTTTCTCCTTCCATGTACTAAAATCTTTAAGGAGGTTCCAATAAGTTTAAGGAGGAATTTTAATAATGATTAATTAAGCCCCAGCACTAAGGTCATGTGGTTAGAGCACTGAGGAAGCTCCACTTGAAAGTCAAATCTGATAAGCAGGAATACAAATCTGGATAGATGACCACAAAGTGGCTTTAGTAAAGATTCAATTAAATTAATTACCCACCCCCTCCAATGTCATGTTTTGAATTTAGTGAGCACAATTTCTGATATTTATCATTACTATTATTACCACCGTTTCTATTGTAATTCAATGGCTTTTATCTGTATAGTCTTTACATAATCATGCAGCAGACTGAAGATTGAAGCAACAACAAAAATATGCAGCAATCACTAATTTTCATGCAGACACAATTTATTACAACACAAAAAAGTCTCTACAGCACGTGTACACAATGGTCCAGTCATAGCAGTATAGCTGCAAACCATTTTCTTCTTAACACTTTGAATGCAGGTATTGAGTATTATGAATTAAAGGTTTCTAGCCTTTCTGATTAGCGCTGTAATATTATACACAACTTTCTTCTAATTTTCAAAAACCACCATGAATTTGATCTGTACAAGTCAATAGAAACAGTCACTGACTTGTTGTTCTGTAGTTCACATTCTCACTAACTGACAGACACACTTTGCAGTAATTTGAATTTTTATTCATTAGAATTAATCACAACTATGACCAAACAGTCTCTATAGTATTGTAGGCAATACAATATTAGTGTACAAAAGTTTGTTCATAGTACATGTGATTAACTTTTTCGACTGGATATATTACTATTGCTTACAGGAATAACAAGAAAATATGCTCAAGAGCTCTTACATTTCCAAACATGGATTAGCTGAACCAGTAAGTAACTGGGTGGGTAGGGGGACCAGGTGGACAATCCCCTCACCAGAGCTATTAGAATTTCTGTGAAATGCCATAAATTACTTAACATAGGCCTATTTCTAAGCCAGATGTGTGTTTTAAAATGAGGCTTAGAAATATTCATAGAAATAAAATTAATTAAAATATTTGTAAATTAACAAAATAAAGAGGAGTCCAACCTTCAACCTAGCCTCACCCCCTCACCCCAGGAGAAGCCCATCACTGAGCTAAACAAATGTAAATTCTGTGGCCGTAGAGAAATAGCAGCCATACAGAGTCAATTTGGACCACAATAACATATAAATCAATGTGGGTTAACTATTATTTTGTTTATTTAATTTTACAAAGTGACAAGACACCATTTCAAAAACCTAATTAAAGAATATAAAATAGTTATTATTTATGGAAAGGCCATATATCTTCCTGCAGAAGGAACAATGGAATGGTACGTGATAAATAATGTATTTATTATATTACACACAAAAAATAATATAGCCTACTCAACACAGTCCCTCAAATTTAAGCAAATTTCAGTAAATAAGATGCGCTACAACTGAGTAAACAGACAAAAATTAGACACTAATACAAAAATATGACTTTCCATTTGGCTATTCAAGTTCAATCTAGCTTGTTGAACATGGTAAACTAGAAACCACTTTTATGTTTCTATTATACAAATTTAAAATTATTTAACATGGATCGTGAAATTGACAATCAAAAAGTTTCATAAATACTGAATATTTTTAATATAATAACATCTTAACCTTTTTTTAAGATAAGTCTTATAAATGACTGCTAACACATATTATCCATTTATAAGACAAATTTGATATCCTGCATTCAAAAGTGTTAACAAGACTAAATTTACTAAAAAAAAAAAAAAAACACAAATTTACTTTAAAAGTTTCCTGTCCTACAGTCAATTCAGTTTTACAATGAATACTAACACTATCTACACAACAGTGATAATGATTTGATAAAATCTTACCTTTGGGTGGAAGACGAGTTGATTGTGAACGTTCCATGTGGGGTGGTGGAAAGTCTGACTCGGCAGACTCAGTCTGGTCTATAGGCAACAGTAACAACAAACATGCATTTTACTGTGGCAATTATATACATGCATCAGTACATCTTTGACGTTCAATACCAACTATGTAAAATTTTAACATACAAGGACAAGACACAGGGCATGCAAAAACAACACAACGCAACTACATATTTAAATAAACATGGCAATCACTAAAATGATCATCGAGCATATCACAGTTTCTCTAATTATCTTCCATCCTCAATATTCTACTAGAAATCTCCTGGAATACATTGAACACTTAAATTTACCATATTAAATTAAATGTTATATTAAATTTTGATATTACTCCCCCCCCATCTATAGTACTCGAGGCTGTGAGTAATGCCTTACGATCTGATTCCTCTAAGTGAAATATCCAGCCAAGCCACACCTCCAAGTGGTGGGGATGGTAAACACCTATAGGTAGCTAACATGACTTTGAAGACCAAGTGCAGTTGGTATAAGCTGTTCCTCCTACTTGACAACATGTAGATGTTAGGAGGCATCCTGTTGCCCTTGGGGTAAGAAAGATGTTTCAGCAGGTTAGCAAATTCACTGAAAACTTGCAGAGAAGCACTACTTCCAAAGAAAGGCTTAATAATTTGGCAATTTTAGCTATTGAAAATGAAATGGCTAAGATACTGATTTTTCAGATGTTATTGACCATTTTGCTCAAACAAAAGCAAGAAGAAATTGCCCCTAAAAGCCTATGACCCTTTGTTGGTCAACAGCATTGGATGTGGGAGGCAAGGAGAAACCACCAAATTAAAGATCCTTATCTTGAACAGGGAATACTGATCTCTTTAATCCATTAAGACCCCCAGTTTAAGAGAGATAATCCAAATAGAAAATCAGGTGGGACGTTGAGCCAGAAGGTGGCACCCCCACCATTGTCTTAACCTGCTATATGCTAGTAATATACCTAGAGAACATCTGTCTCAAGTAAGGTATACAGCAGGAGCTGAATATTATGAGGTACACTCAATAGGATTTCCCAATATCAGGGCTAAAATTGTTGGAACATCTTAACTGAATGGATGACTGCCGCATTCCCAAACAACTATGGAACTATAAGCCCAGGGGACGGAGAGGTGTGGAACGTCTGAGGAAACACTGGAGTGACCAGCTCTAATCTTTTCCTATTTGAGACCGTAACAAACCACCCTTGATTTAATCCTTGAAGATGATGATGATGATGATGAAATAATCCTTGAAGAAGATGATGAAATATTCAAGAACTGACGAGGATGTTGCAACACTGAGGTGTGTGTGTGTGTGTGTGTGTGTGTGTGTGTGTGTGTGTGTGTGTGTGTGTGTGTGTGTGTGTGTGTGTGTGTGTGTGTGTGTGTGTGTGTGTGTGTGTGTGTGTGTGTGTGTGTGTGTGTGTGTGTGTGTGTGTGTGTGTGTGTGTGTGTGTGTGTGTGTGTGTGTGTGTGTGTGTGTGTGTGTGTGTGTGTGTGTGTGTGTGTGTGTGTGGTATAGCACAGTCTGTTGAAGCTGTTCTGTAAGTAAACTGCTCACAATTTCTTATACACAGTAATCAGATTTACTCTGGCGAAGTAATAAAAAGACTATAAGTGAGAACATTTGATGAAAAAGGCCTGAACTTTTATCCAGCAACTATTAATCTGGTATGGTAATAATGTTCCAGTTTTTATAATGACTGTCTAGAAGAGAAGTGGAGAAAAAACTGCTTGGAAAACCACCCAATTAACTCGATGAGGCCGCAGTGCAATTTTGTCTTAAACAGAGAGGAAACACTGAACCGTTTTGTTGGCACTGGTGTCATCAAGACCAATCGAACAGCAGTTTTGAAAAGTGGACTAAGCCCTAGATTCTCAAGTGTAATGCTCTAAGATTAGAGTATAGCTCCTCGAGAAGACTGTTCTGAAGGGGACCAGAGTAATATTTAACAAGATGAAAAAAAAATGAATGCACTAGTTTGCAAAGTTTACTGATACGCCTCATTGTTAACGTAACCACTAAACTTGCACTTGCAAATTTCTTTCAGAGCCATAATGTAACAACAATTATTTTTGTATCTACCCCTCCCCATACACACACTTACAAAATGAAGAATAATCTTTTAAGAGGAGAACTTTCTGTTAAGGCACCCCACCTTATACTATCCTAAGTAGTACAGTACGCTACGGCAGGAATCTCCAAACTTTTTCACTTGAGGGCCGAATTGAAAAATCTTGGAATTCAGGCGGGCCCACAACACACACACACACACACAGAGTAAACTTATTTTTTAAGTAAGCCAATAAAATAGGTATTTAAATAAAAATTAAGTAGACTTATCCAAAGAAAGCAAATCCATTATTCAAAATAATGCAAATAAAAGTAAGGAAAAAATAACAGACGTATTATTTTTTGGCTTCCTTATGTACGTATGGGATGTGTGGAGTTGCTTCTGACATATAATGTCTGCCCATTTTGGATCAAATTTTGATGCTCCTATCACTAAAATGGATTTCAAGTGTTTGTCAGACAAGTTAGCCCTGTACTTTGATTTTATACAAAGTTCATTTTTGAAAACGTTTGTTTGCAGATATAGGTTGATCCAAACATTGAAAGCATTGCTCTTGCCAAGCGTAGAGTTCACTCAAGGCTTCATTCAAGGCAGCCAGACGAACAAGCACATTAACCATGTAAATGTTTTAAATTTGTACAAAATATTATAACATTTTACTGAACTTATTTCTTGTTTAGTTATTTAGTAAAATGTTATAATATTTGAAGTATTTTGACGATCTATTTAAAAACTGCACTCAGCATCGAGCGGGTTGCTGCGGGCGGATTCGGCCTGCGGGCCGTAGTTTGGAGACCCCTGCGCTACGGCATTATTTCTTGGAACAATAACGGATAATCCAGACTCCAATTGAAGAAAAAAAAAGGTTCCAATGGTGAGGAACTTGAGGATTATGGGAGATGATTGAGAATGTTGCTGACTGCTGCACACACGTATTAGAGAAGGCCCAATTTAACACACAATTCAGCAAGCGTCAGGACAAGAAGTTCTTGAATTCACAGTGATAACAATACTGTACAGAGACAACACAGTCATCAGCAAATCACTACTTTCAGCTTTTCATGCAGTTTCCATACATCACAAAAAACATGCCGCCTACTAACATTCTTACATCATAAACACCCTTTGATAAAATCATGCTTGAAGACACTTCACTGTATTGCTGAGTTCACATGTGCACAAGTTGAGTTAATTTTGAACTAAATCAAGATTTCACTCCAGCTCTGTATTCTCTGACAGTATATCTCCATCAATCTGTATTTTTAAAGTGAATATGGTAATAGGTCACTGCTATCGTAATAGTTACCTGATCATCTTGCACCCATGAAATTTGCTTAACAGTCTTGTTTTTTTATATTTACCAGTTTACTAAGAGTTTAAACTGCTAATATTTAGCAGTTTACTAAGTTGTTTACAAAATACAAACATTATTTTTGCCTGATGTGAAAAGAAATTGTACCAAGTGTTACATGGATTCCAAATGGATCTTTATATAAAGTGCATTCAGTTATTCAGTATCAATGTACATTGGCATTAACAAGTAACTGCTATGCTCATAATTTTTTTTTTCTTTAGGTCAGTAGACATGTAGGTGAAGAAAAACAAAAAAAGGTTAGACTGGTTGTTTGGCAAATAGTGCTGACTTTTCACTCCAAAACAGTAGTTTGGGAAAAAAATGAGTACAAAAAACCAAGAATGGATAGTTTAGGTTCACATCTCTAATAATTCAAAATTAATAGACTGCTACAGTAATCTGAACTCTATGTTAAACATAACACTGTTTTTGGTAAACTTAAATTTGATGGTAAGCATTGTATCCTGTAATTAATTTTAAGAGGGAAAATTAGAACTGTCAACATCTTTCACATCCTGGCAAACCATTCTCTTAACAACAATTCTGAAACTACATTTCCTATTATATATCATTCAACATTTATACGTGCAAGTGTGAAAAATAATTACCTACGTTCCTAACTTCTGGAGCACATGTAAACCCAACATAAATTCTAATCTTATTCTTACCTGCTGTGAAGTTAATATTCAAAAGATTCAAAGCATACCGAACATAAATGAGGTCAATGTTCTCTCTCTCTCTTTCTCGCTTCTCCCCCCCCACACACACACACACACACACACATATACACACTCCAAGTTATACACAAAAGAAGGATGGTGACAAACATACACATTGGGTAAATTAGGGAGGTACTTGAGACAATGAGACAACAGACAAGACCAGGGAAATCACAATTTAAACTTATATGTATGCATAACATGAAAAAATCCACATACAACATGCCTGGCATTTACAAATATAAAATATATGTTTATTTTAAACTCAAAAAAATGAAACAGTTCTGAACTTTTAAGTAAGTTATGGCATATACATAAAACACAGTTATGGCAGTATGCACTCACCATCGCTGAGAACAACCTCTGCTTGGCTCGGTTTTGGAGCCTGCTTTGTTTCTATCCGCAGAACTTGTGGTTCTATATTAAACAGAACAATATGTTCATTATTTTTATAGTTAATCAATAAAACTTACAAAACTATGAAAACACTGATATACAAAACCTACAGTTGTCCTTTCAGCATTGTAACTGATTATAGCCAATTCGACTTCCATCCCTAATAGATGATTGCTTAACTAGACCATGTTACATAATTTTTGGTTTTTAATAGCTTTATATCCTACTGCCATCTTTATTGGTTTGCAAAAAACAGTTTGAACTTAATATTATGTACTGCTTTCCTTACAATGGCCCTGAATCAACCTGACATGACAGCTGATGCCCAGATATAGTTAATTTTTACATACCTGCTTTAATGCCATATCATGTCAAATAAAACAGGTAGTATGATTTAAAGTGTAATGAATACCTTTGAGAGACATTACACAGATTAGATAATGAAGCATGCACAGAGGTTTACATGTACATCAATTTAGAAAACTAAATGCATGTCTAGATCCACTAAGAATGATAATGACATGATTCAAATAAATACATTTTTAAACAATCTACCGAAGTCTTCATATATTTTAGGACTTATGTCAGTAATAACATTTAACATTTAAACCTAATTTCCAGTATACAAAGTGAAAATTGTTAGTATGGACATGTGAAATAAATGGTCACAAAAATTAGAGAAAAAATACTAAAATAATTCTGTACGACCATTATGTTAACGTACAGAAGTAAAGTATGGATTATGACCAACAGGACATCTACTTTAGCCATTCAAATGTATATTATGAAGGAAGGTCTATGTATCTGTATGAAATATGATGGTGCACGGTGAATCTGAATGAATCATTATGCTGATAAATAGTAAAGGCAGCAAAATCACCAAGACCAGATTGCCCAGATTGGGCATTTATCTAGACTGGACCAGAGTAGTAGAATTTTTTTATTGTAGAGGCCCACACATAAAACAAATGAAAGGAAGGGCAAAATATTAAATTGAAAAGATGACAGAAGAACAGCTAAAGGAAATGGAAATACGAAACTGGCAAAGAACTGCTGAAAGAACACTAAAATGGGCAAGTTCTGTTGAAAAGACAAAAACTCACAAAGAGATTTGAATACTATTTGAAGATGTTCAGCTGTATCCCACAATTTTGTTATGTTAGTTTCATAACCTACGGACATATGGCAAACAAAGTCTTGCAAAGAAAAAAATACAACACACATACAACTCCAATTAACATAATACACTTGACCAAAAATCACAGATAATAATGTAGAAAAGTATATTTGAATATTTTCTAATACAGTATAAAATGTTATTAGAATATCATAAATTTCCATATGATAACACTGTTCTAATCTCTATATGTAAAATCTTCAAATAAATATACTGGAAGTAGGTATATTTTCACCTGACGCACGTTTCAAAGAAATTATTCTGTATCTTCAGAGGTTTGTTTGAATTGTAATTGGAAATAAGCTTATGGAAGTAGAAGCATTACAAGAAAAGGGTTTAACTTATTACATTAACATACAAACTACCGTTTATACTGTATTGTTATACAAATTAGGATATACTCACAAGATGCCAATAAAAGCAAAGACACAGTACAGAGTCAAGTTTTTTGAGGATCTAGTAAAGCCTCTCAAAATTACAATTCAAACAAACCTCTGAAGACACGGAATAATTTCTGTGAAACGTGCGTCAAGTGAAAATAAACCTACTTGCACTATATTTATTTGAAGATATTATATAGGAGTCTTGCAAGAAACTCAACGAGTTACTTGCAAAGGAATAATCTCTATATCTAACAGTTATTAGAATGCTGTCAAAATCTCCATAATATTTTACACTGTTATTACTGGAATCCTTACTTAAGAATGGTGCACAAATATTTCAAAACAGACAAAACATTCAAACTAACCAGCACAGTTCATTTACAATTTCATGTAAGAAGTTTTTACAAGAAATTAAATTCTACATTTATATTTTATGTTATACTTTCCATAGCACATAAATGAAAATCTTTAAAGCACCATGATATTCTAGGAAGATACTAAATATAAAAACTATAGGATATATATTATACTGAGAATTGCTAGTCAGAATTTTACCTGGTAAATTCATATAATCTGAATTATTCTAGGTTGAAATGTTTCCAAACAAGCAAGAACATAATATAACACACAGAAATAGTTTTATTTTTACAAAAATCTAAATTTTTCTAACCATCACGGCTTTCCTCTTCTGTTTCACTGGCCGGTGACTTGATACCTGTTGGTGGTAATGCTGCAGAAGATGACAAAGCTTCAGATTCACTTTGATCTTCCTCATCTGAATAAACGAAAACAAAAGCATAAAACTCCATAACCACCAAAAAAACTTTATAAATCTTAACTTATAAATTCCCTTGTGACCTCAAGTTAAAGTTCTCAAAGAGCTGTACAAATCTGCAGAACTTCAATTACTTTAAATCAACATCAGTTTGTTGAAGTATTCCTACAAGAAAATCACTCAAACAAACAAGCTATGTCAAACTCTGGTTAAGGTTCAAATTGAAAAAACATTAATTTTTTCTTTTTTTTTTGTCATTATATGTAATGGAAATGGGTTAAAAAAAATATAACTACAAAAGTGAAAGTGTTTCATTCATTAACACTTATGAAGAGACGTGAAAGTGTGAAGCCCTTTAGGAAGATCAAAAAATACTTAATTTCAACAAGTACTTATGTATATAATACATAACTTGTTCAACCATCCTAAACTTGGTATCAATTTCTGTTGCCTGTGAAACTCCAATTACGGAACTTGTACAGTAGAGCATAGACCATCGATTATCCGAACCTCTTGGGACAACGTATTTTGGATAATAGATCGTAAATTGAAAATATAATTTCTCTTTACAAAAATGAAGGTTTTTATTACAAAATCATTTCTAACATACTGTTATATAATTACACCAACCTGTATACGTACTGTAACATATTACTAAGGCTAAAAATCACTGAATTAAAACTGAGTGTAATTAATAAAAACCAAAAGTTAATTTAAACAAAATTAGTGTTTAACGACAAACACTGTACTATAAAATTAATTAAATATTAAAAAACAAAACATTCAGCACTATGAATTTACACTTTTTTGAAGAATTAATTGTTCTATCACTGTCTACTTCAAACCAATACCCCGTTTTCTTGCTGCTAATGACTGAAGTTGTTTAAGATTCATAAGCTGAATACAATCTATCTCGACTTCTGTTTCAGCCTACTTTAGAACAGTCTCAACTGTGTCAAAACCTTTTGCTGCCATCAGTGGTTTTGTATTAGTATCATTCTCGCCATCTTCATCTGAATCTGTTTCGTTTTCATTACGTTCATTTAATAACTCAACTATCTCTTCATCTGTTAATAACTGAAAGCCGGGATCAGCTTCATCCACCTTTAGCCAATCATTAACATCTTCTTTATTACAGTTTTTAAACTGAGGAATATTCTGTACCATTTAATGCATGATTTCAACATCTGTGTCTTGATGTTCAGTATCAGATTTATGTTCCTCATTTAACGTTTGATTTAGAAGTTTTCCTCAAGCTCGTTTTAGAGTTTCAGTTTTTATGCTATCCCAGGCATCTGCAATCATATACGCACTTTCCTTTAAGTTAAATACTTTTATTAAGTGTTCGGATCCTTCTTCATTTTTACTAAGTACTAATAGGAACTGGAGAAAAATTTGAGGTAAACCCATTTAAATGTTTCAATTTTTTATGTTCTATAAATATCCAATTACATTACATAATTGTACTTTTTATTGAGTTCGGATAATAGATCGTTTGGTTAATGGATGTTCGGATAATCGATGCTCTACTGTATACGAAAATAAGGATAATTTGCTTTATTTTACACATTATACTGAAGAAAATGACATTATAAAATTATTATGGTGGTGAGTAATGCAACTGGAAATAACCTTACAGAAGTAGAAGCACTACAAGAAAAGGTTTCAACTTATTACATTAACATATAAATTACCGTTTATACTGTACTCTTATACAAATTAAGATATACAGAGAAACCCTGATATAACGCTCTCCTGCGGATCAGCCAAAAAGCTCTTTATATCAAGGGTCACTTTTTATAAAGGTCCCAAGTTTAACTATTTCATTTGCTGGGACCGTGAAAAATGAGCGTTACATCAAGGGTCGTGTTTTATCACAGGGGTGTTATATCGAGGTTCCACTGTACTCAGAAGATGCAAAAAAAAAAAAGCAAAGACACAGTACAGCATCAAGTTTTTTGAGAATCTAGTATACAGAAGTGATGAAATCATATATGTGTGTACTGGAAATTAACGGAAAAGTACTGACACAGAACTCCAACCTATTATGGTAGTGTGTAGTAGGCACCTGAAAACTAAGATCTGTTTTTCTGTCTGGTTGTTCATACACTTGTGTACTCATGATAAGAAATACAAATGTAAATAGAAGGTAATTACTAGTTTATTGTAGCTTTTATTCTAATCTAACGAGGCACTAATTATTCGAAAACGCTTACTAGGAATCAATGGAAAATCAGATGTCATTGCACAATATAACTACATATTGTTCTATATAGTTTGTGATTCTATAGTATTCTGTACAACTAATAAAAAAGTTTTTCATGCCTGTGTGTGTGTGTGTGTGTGTGTGTGTGTGTTAAATTCTAACCACTTCACCAACCCTAATCAACACCAACAGGATGATTTTTCATAACGAAACAACAAATAAAAGGGGGATGACCTGTATGGATGTTACTGGTTCGTGTTATGAGCAAGTTGGGAAGATGTATAGGCTATTTACACTGGTGAGACTAGTGACAATAAGCTGCAGAACAGCACTTGAGAAAGGAGGAATGAACTTAAAGGCCTCATACAGAATGTCATGTGATTAACGTTATCCACTCCATGCCCATATATAATATGGGCAGCACTACATGTGGCAATGGACCAGCCCCATATATCAGACCTGCAGTGTGAGGCTAATTCATTCAATACATAGCCTGCTGTTGAAACTTAGTTCGACATTTTACCAGTAGTTGTCTCCCAGAAATCAGTAATCGGTGTTCAGGGTCAGCTGTTGCACGTTTGAACGAATCTGCTGTAATAGCGCCAATTGATGAAAATTATTCAGAATACGACTGTTTTTCATTGATTTCTGATAGAGACTAATTAAATTAGCTATCAGAGTGTCAATATAATTGCCATGAACTTCAATAACAAAAGATTTAAAAAACTTTTGTGATGGAAGAGTATGTTTAAAACTAATTTGTTAAATCTTATACACGTCATAAAAATACAAAGACTATATGTCATAGCTGCATAAAAGAAGCTTAAAAATTATATAATGTATTATTTGGTTAAAAGATAAATTTGCTACAATTGTTTTAAATAATGCTAAAAAAAGTGGTTCACCAAGGAATGACACAAAAAACAGTGGTGTTTAAAGTGTTAATAGACTGGCAACAAAAATGACTGCCAGTTAATAATACTGTATATACAACTTACATCCTCTTCTTTCAATAAAGATAATTCCACTTACACATCTTATGAACAAAATAAATATTCAAATATTTCTAAGGCCGTGTAATTATATTTTTAGTCAAACTTACACGATGATTCTCCTTTCTGCTTCCGCGTAACATCTCGCTTGTATTCCTCCAGTTCCTGGTCAGTAATAGCATCAAATGGGTTCTTGGCATATGGCGTTTTATAAACCGTAGCATTGTGCTGGAAACCTCTCTGTATTATACCCTTAGAAGCAGCCCCAACAAGGATCACCTGATCTCCTGTCATACTTATGTTTGCATCCTTCAGTAAACGAAATTGAAATATTACAAACACATTATTAAAACTAGTACCATAAAAACAGACAAATTCAATTTCAATTCAGTTAGTGTCCGCCAATTACTATTTTTTTTTCAGCAAAGTCTCTTTTTTCCCAAAAGAGTTCACACTGTACCTTACTTCATTTTTGCAACTGAGTACCATCCGTTCCCTATCTACATTTTACTGATTTCCATTTGGCAAAACATGAGAGTGACTGAAACCAAAGCCTCAAAGTAAAAACTGTATTTTTGAGAAAACTAAAACAATTCCTAAAAACCTTCTAAAGTAACTGTAACAGACGTGTCTGTTCAATAATAGATTCTATTTGCAATTTATTACAGCTGAAACTCAAGTTTTTTTTTACAAATCAGTGACCTTGTCAAAGGTTCCCCTTTTGTTGGCAACCTGTAAATCTGTCTTTTATTGGCAAGGGTTGCATTGCGTAATTATCTAATTTATTGTAAATAGATTCTGTATTGCTAATTATCGTAAATTCTTTTTTTCTGTAAATAGGACTGTAAAAAGCGTAAACTAACTTTTACACAAATAGTTTTTGAAAGCATGGAATATAACTGACATGTATACGTATAAAATTTTTTAAACAACAGACATGTTTGATAATTTTGATTTTTGTTTGTACCGCATAACAAAAATGCTTATAAACAACATTTACTTGGCGTTAGTGTGACAAAAAGTAAGTACTGACAGTGGTCAGCTAACATTATTTATTTTACGAATTTGATAAAAATGGTGACTATTTCTATCTATTTAAACTAAATAAACAGACAGGACAGGATCAATTTGGGCACGTATTACTACTTTTATCAATACTGACATTACAAACCAAAACAAAACAACATTATACCTGTAACTTTTTGGCTTCTTCCCACGTTACGCCTTCCAAAATATGTGATTGTGGTCCAGATGTAATCTTGTCTGCACGTCTATTTTCTTTTATCTGAATAATTAAAAACACAGATATGTAGTAACAAAATATGGAAGATTTAAAACTACTGTATAACAACTAAAAGTAATATACCTAAAGATACACTAAAATGTAATATATCGATACCTTTACTCTAATACCACGTATGAGAACTTTTAGGAAAATTCAGGGTTTGAATGTATCTTATCTTGTTTCTAACATTCTACCCAGTGATTCTAATACACTGTATCAGAAAAAATACATAGTATGTTATGCACAGTTAATTGAAAACACGCATCACAATCAGAATCAGAAATTTACCTTTACCCAGTTCTAACATCATGTATGTTATTCAAAAATACAACTAAATTATTTTTTATGATTACTTTATTTTAAATGTTATCACAGCAGTACCTTACTGAGAAAAATGCAGGATTATAGCATGGCTGAAAACATCTGTTATTCCTTTCCCCTATAAAATGTTCAATATCTCATACATGGTATTAGCATGAAGGTACGATATACATCTCTATCAATTTCAGTGAAATTAATGTACATTAAAAACAACACTTCTTTTAGGTGATAATTACATAATAAAATCATAAGAACACTTGGAGAAAACAAAAATGCGGGATATGATAAACTTATATTCTACAATTCCAGATCCTACTTAATTTGCTTAAATTTTGATTACAGAAAAACGCAAAAGTAATAAATAAATGTATCAAAAATTCACTACAAGTTCTCTGCACAAGTGAGTATTGTATTGACAATGTGTGTACAGATGATCATTCAGTTTAACTTTTGTTTGTTCAATTTACTGGCAAATTTATTTTAACTGTTGGTATAATAACTAATTTATGAATTGGTTTAATTTTATGTGTGTATCACCATAGATACTATTAGGCTAAATTTTTAGTTATCTGAAGATGATGAAAGATCGTTAGAAAACAAAATGTTGGAACACACATTTTGCAATAATTGAATTTCTATAGTCTGCACCAAGTGTTATAACAATTTTATTTGTATTTGTTTTAACTTCATTCACTATTACTTATTTTTGTAGTCCACATAATTTTCACTACATAACACTTTTAGTAAAATATTTTAGTTGGTATTAACTAAAAAATTGAATTACTGCAGTATAAAGAAAATACGACTGAAGTAAGATACACATTCTTGACACTCGTTTCTCTTTAAACAGAGGTACTTTTTACTTAACACTTTGAGGACCAACGGCATAATATTGCGCCGCCAGTAGACTTGGTATTTTGACAGACGGCGGACATTTACGCTGCCTCACTTTTCAATGCTTTCAAACGCTTCGTGTCTTACTATTGCACCACAGAATGAATGCGGAAGTTTTATTTGACATTTTAGTTCATGTTCAGATTGCAGCACTGACTGAAGAAAATAGTTTTTAGGAAATAATTTGTACAGTTGGCAACAAGCATCAGGACTTCGTCTATATTTGGCGTGTTCAAGGTGGAAGTTGCGGTTTTTGTTTACATCAGGTTTGCGGGTTTCTGAGATTATTTCGTGTTATTGACAGTAGTGAGTGTGTTTGTTTTAATTACTATATTATTAATTACAAAACTGATAAACAATATTTGACAGAACTTTTTTGGTTAAAATTAAACAAAACATTGTATTTTTAACCAGCTTCGGTTGCAACATATAAAATCAACAATAAAAATATTATGAGTATTTTCATAAGAGGAAAGTCTGGAAAAAGGTTGGTATAATTATTATTTTTTAGTATGAAATTGTATTAAGTATTTATATATATATATATATATATATATATATATATCGGATCTTTACAGCTGTTGCCATTTCTCCGTCCCCAACTTCCATTGTAACCTATCGTAGCATGTAAGTTCTTCTAAATTTCTTGCAACCATTGCTTCCGCTACGTCATCTCGCCAACTCCTCCGTGGACGTCCTCTTTTCCTCCTCACCGGTGGTATCCATTCCAATATTTTGCGGGGCCATCTGTCATCTTCCAATCTCTTCACATGCCCAAACTAAGTCAATTGTCTCCTTTCTATTTCGTCTATTATTGTCCTGTCAATATTCATCTCGGCTCTAATAGTCTCATTTCTAACCCTGTCTAATTTTGATGTTCTACAACTCCTCCTGAAGAAGTCCATTTCCGCTGCCATCAGCTTTTTCTTATTTACGTTTGAAACGTTCCAAACTTCTGCTCCATAAAGGATTACACTTCGCACCATGCTATTATATATATGTTTCTTTGTATTTCTGGTTATATATTTTCCCACAGAAGCGAATTCAGCGTTCTTATAACGGTTCGCCCCTTGTTAACACGTTCTTCAATTTCATCTTTGCTGCTTCCCTGTTTGTTGAAAATAACGCCTAAGTATTTACTTTTTTCAACACCTCTTATCCTATCCACATCCAATTTTAAGTCCTTAACTTCTTCATTGCCCACTATCAGGTACTCACATTTTGCCATGTACATCGTCAAACCAGCTGCATCATATTCCTCTTTTAACTTTCTGACCATATACTCAAGGTCTTCGTCATCCTCTCCTACCACAATCTGGTCATCGGCAAAATATTGTATTAAGTATTTACGAATGTTTAAACACCAGTGCTTTTTTTAAAAAAACCACTGGTCATAGGGTTTATGTATAAACGCCACCATGGTATTCAAAAGTGTTAATTCATTTTTAGTATAAAATTTTATAACATTGAAAAAAAATTATTTTGCGGTAAAAAATAACTCTCACCTGCTGTTGCAGCTTTTTGAACTCCTTAGGGTTTGTATTTTTTGGCACAAACTGCAGCACTGAATCAATCTTCACTGGCGTGCTGCTATGGGTCGGAGAGCCGTCGGCAACCCACTGCACAGACAAAACCAGCTCATTAGGGACCATTTCTTTATTTCAAGTATAATTTTCAAAATAATTTGTGTGTGCCTGTTTTAACCACTTTTAACAATTAGAAATAATGATTTTTTTTTAATTATTATTATTATTATAAGAAGAGACCAATACATGTTTTACAAGAGTTTGAAGAGAAATATTATTTTACACATTTACTACATTCTCAAAGTAACTTTATTTGTGCAAAACTGCAGAGCATATTACCAGTCTACAGTACAGCTGAATACATAATTAATTTAATGAGGAGGTCCCTTATATGACTTGGTTTTGTCTGTGTGAAAGATACACACACACAATCCTACAATCCTCAGTGACAAAACAAAAGCCAAATACATATTGATCGCTTAACACAAAAAAAAGAACTGGCAGGATAAAAGTGGCAAACAGGCACAACAGCTTATACATCCTTGGATAATTCTATATAAGCTTTCTATACAAACTTAATTTAAACATATTTAATTGTCCCTTTCAGCAGACACAAAGAACATTCCTTCCATAAGCACTAAATTTGTTATCAAAAACAACAGTAATCATGCAATCTTAGCAATAACGTTTACATTAATCAGCTTCAATTTATTCGTTCGCTTATAAAACATATTTCTTCAAAACAACAAACATTTATACTCACTACATTAGTATCTGTTACTAAAACAATAGCAGAAGTTTGTAATCTCTTTTTACAAAGATGTTTACTCCTTCAAAAAAGGTTAAAAATAAAAATAAAAATTTGTGTACTTTAATACTATATTAAACCCAACTATAATCTGTATTATACAACCTTTGTAAACATAAGGTATACAAGTTTTAAAAATTTCTTAATTTTGAAAATAAGTCTATTGTTCATAAGCTAACAGCTTGGACGTACTTAATATCGTAGTGAAGAGCCTACACAAGGCAAAATCCATAAGTGACAATACATAAATGCACTTTCTGTTTACGCATGTCTCTTTTCAAATATATGATAATCAGACTTCAGCACCATGATGTATTTTACTTATCTGCTCCTGAATACAGTACAGTGCAGTTAAGCTACAGATAACTTGCATAATTTTATTTTTGCAACGTTTATCAAGTATAAATAACATCAAGTTTATAGTCCCACCAAGAGTAAAAAGTAGTCAACTGATTTCAGTAATAACCAAATGTCCAACTTACCCCCATTATTTAGTTAAACAAGCGTTAGCCAGGCTGTTAGGCCATGGTCTAATGGAGTTAAAATCAGACGTTTCAGCCTCGCCATTGGAGGCCATCTTCAGTGAAAAACTGTGGCATTCGTTCGCGAAATAACCCTAGTACTGATGTTAGTTTTTGACTCAGTACTGAGGTTATTTGGCAAAAAACTGCCACAATTTTCTACTAAAAAAAGTCCTCTGATGGTGAGGCAAGCTGTCTGGTTTTAACACCATTAGACCATAGCCTAACACCCCAGCTAATGCTCGTTTAACTAATGTTGATGCCAGCCATGAAAGCCTTAGATCAAAATTACCTCCATTATTTTTAAACTTGTAAATTACAACACATATTCTAGTTCAATTAGATATTAATTTAATTGTATTCCTTTTTCTTCCTGTTGTTCTTCCCATAACCATTTGCATACTTCTCCATGTAACCTGCCTGCAAGTTGTTTAATTATTTTCTTTTGTTCATCGTCCATGCTTCTGACATAGTTATTGCAGAATCTCACAATGACTAAATCCATTCCTTTTGCTTAAATACAATGCAGCTGGTTAATCTTCATTATATTGTTCATATTTTCACAGGTAACTGCCCCAATCTTATTGGCTGACAATGTTTAATTTGGCATTGCGTCATCCACTGGTTTTTACTATCTTGCCTAACTTGCAAACTCAGAAAATACAGAAACAATCAAGAAATTATAGCTCCTGTTATTGACACTGGATATCATCATACGCTTTTTTTCCCCCCCTCTAAATTTCATTCTAATGCCAATATGAACTCATCCTTAAAACCAGAATTATTACTGAACACGTTTTTAGCAAAAACTGGCTGACTTGCTGGTAATTAACAGGAATGAAACCACTCATAATTTGAACTGTACATTGAAAGTACAAAAAAATACTGTTAAGAGCAAAATCAACATTCAAACTAAAATCTAATATCACACATCCACAAAGAGACATGCTTTTTCTTTATAAACACAGCGATGAACAATAGATGGTTAATAACTGTAGGGTGAACACACACAAAAATAATACTTAACTTATACTACAATTAAAGTGGTAGTGAATATCAAAGAAAAGAATACTCATTATGGTTTTTTCATACAGCTTAACAACTTTCATATCCTCTTATTTAAATTTACAGACTGCATACACCACTCTTTAAGCAATCCAAATTCTCTTTTATAAACTTAACACACACATACTTATGGTATAATTACTTAATTACCATTAAAAGAGTACTGAAAACTGGACTGTAATTAATTTGTTATTCTAACACTTGATTTTACAGAGAAACTGTTAACATGCCTACTGTGATTATATATAAACATGCAATGTAAGCCAAGTAACTAATAGAGCAGAAACTAAGCAGCGCACAGCACCTAACTAACCACAGCACAGAAGAAACTAAGAAACTTATATAGCTATGTCACTATATGAACATACACAGCAATAATACAGTCAAAGTTACAGGTTAGTATTCATAATTATGGAGGCCAATGTACAAGAATGTCAACGAAGTATTAAAATCTCTCTCTCTCTCTCTCTCTCTCTCTCTCTCTCTCTCTCTCCCTCCCCCTCCCCCTCCCTCCCTCCCTCTCTCTCTCTCTCTCTCTCTCTCTCTCTCTCTCTCTCTCTCTCTCTCTCGTCTCTCTCTCTCTCTCTCTCTCTCTCTCCCTCCCTCCCTCTAATACATGCATTATGAGCACATGTTATATCTATTTTTTCACATGATACTTTCTTTGATTTCACTGGCTGGCATAATTAGATATGAAGTATTACAATTTTGACAGTCACAGTAATGAGATAACAACAACCAGGGTTAAAAATTAGATTTTACTTAGAATAATGTTTCCGATGCAAGCTAAGATGTGGTATTTACTGGTATATGACAATGGAAAATCAAACAGAATGTTATTAAATTTGTTTAATGTACAAACAGAGTTAACTATCAATGACATGAATCCTCCTAGTGCAATCATGCAAAGTGTGTACCACACTTACCAATAAATACACAAACAAATGAAACAACAAATAAATTAAACTAATTATATGGACAATTAAAGCTTTATGACAGTTACTGTGCTGTAAACACATCATGGTTATGTGTGTGTGTGTGTGTGTGTGACACAATATTTGTATTACTACAAACCCATCAATACAAACAGCACAATGCACAACTTAGATACTCAGAACATATACAAAAAAATGAAAAAATCTTATTCCAGTTATTTGATCAACTGATTAATTAGGGCTATCTTTGTTTTAAATACACAGCTCAAAAAGGCCAAATCTCAAGTACAGTAATATAGTTTTCTGCATTTAATTTGGGATAAAATCCCTTTTATCGTTGACAAGTTGACTGCAGAAATACTGAAAATTACTCTCCTGTCGGGACTGAAAATTCCTCAGCTCATCAATTACCTTGGTTTTCATTAATGACACCAGCAAGAGGTATGCCTGAAGAATATCAACAAAAAATCTCAATCTCCATCTTCACTTCAAGGCTTGCAATCACAGACTGTTCTGTTATTCGCAGGAACCATCTCTCCTTAATCTACCAAAATCTCTTCCTCCCCAGAAAGTTTAGAACACACAACCAGCTTAACTAGCCTATCCTGCTATCATCTATTACACTTACATGCTGCACGTCAATTCAACTCTTTCAAATACATATATTAAACTACATATATGTCTGGCTCGTGTGATATTTCACAGAGCTGGGGCAACCGTTTAATCAGAAAACGTACACTAGTGTGAATCTGTGTTTCAAATAACTGGTATCCACTCTGTAGCCTTATTATGTTATTGTCTTCATACAAAGCTAAGAAACTGCAACCACAAACATTCTTGGTGTGGATAAATGTATAACATAAGTTACCCAGCAAGTCTGATTGTACTCGCTTACACAAACAGCTAATGTCCTTCCTCTCACTTGTTGGTTTATATTGTTTTGAAGAATAAGAAGGATGAGCAAGCTGATGGTATCAAATATAATCAACCAAAAAGAAATTTATGTTTATCCATACATTTGTAGAGAGTGTACAATGAATGTACTGTCTGCTGTATGAATATGTGACGGTACAATTCTGGTACCATAATAATTTTGGTAAACTATGGTTCCATTGTAAAACATAATTATTGTATTTTATTTTCTAACCAATTTTTAATAATAATAATTTTATTTTGTATTCCCTATAAGAGTTTTGGTGAGAATCGTGAACAACACAAATTTAAGTTAACAGGATTTATGTCGAATTCAATGGAAAATTACAAATGTGACAAAAAAACAGTGTCACAATAACGGGTAAACAAGACCAACCCATGATTACGTCAGCCCAAAGAATGCAAGACGTAATACATCACGTCTTGTATGTAACGTGTTTTGTAAACAAACGGGGCTTGGCTGTTCGAACAAAGAGCCAGTGACGTATTTTTTTCCCACCTCTGCAATACGCAGCGGTGAGAACTGTGTCATTCTCATTGCGACCGTGAAGTGGGCCGTCAGGCCAATACACGCGGCCGGCGTATTCAACCAAGTGTAGTTATTTAAATTTTACGCCACCAAAAGTGGGTTAATAATTGTGGTACAGTAACAGTTAAATTTTTGAGTCAAACATCGCAGAGTGAAATCATGTGCAGCTAAAAAATCTGGCAGAAGTCTGATCCAGGGGGGGATGCTACGATAGAGAGCGTGTGCCCGAAGACGATATGTGACAATCCAGAATCAACGAATTCGAGGTGTACGATGTTCGACAAAAGTTGCAGCTAAGTACCGTTGGCCACAACAAATTTTAATATTTCATTACAACAAATAATATAATTTCAAAATTATAAATGACCATTTAATTCATTAAAATAACAAAACTATCTTTTATAATGAGCTCATAATAACAATTGTACCGAGAGTGAGGGGGGAGGGGAGAGAGAGAGAGAAGAGAGAGAGAGAGAGGAGAGAGAGAGAGAGAGAGAGAGAGAGAGAGAGAGAGAGAGAGAGGAGAGGAGAGAGAGAGAGAGAGAGAGAGAGAGAGAGAGAAGAGAGAGAGAGAGAGAGAGAGAGAGAGAGGAGAGAGTGGGATAATAATAATATATCATAAAAAGTGCTGGGTTGTGACAAAAAAAATTCATATATATATTACATGTTTAATATGTTTAACATTTCAATATTATAATACATATGTATTTTGAGGGCTTGTGTAATGTTTAAGGGGAAAGTTAACTTGAAGATTTAACTTCGCACATGGCGGAGAGTAGCGTGGTTTGTTTTACACTCACATTAATGTTTTACATTCATTTGTACGATTAAAAATAAAAGGTAATTCAATGGTAACAAACAGAAACACCGACTCTGTTCGTATAACACGAATTCTGACCTTAGTTAAGCATACATATTTGTTTGTTGAATTTCAGTTGGCAACATGGCGCCCGATAGTAAAATTACATCAGATTAAATATAACCAGTGAATTAATTATTGTAATTAAAGTCAATAGGTACAAATAGTTGTGCCATTACAAACAGCTGCAAAGCGAAGAAATGATATGCATACTAATCTGTAAATCTCCACAAAAGACTAGAACTTTTATTTTGTCAATACTGATTAGGGACGTCGTGTAAATACTGTCCAAGAATACGTAGTAAGACAATATTGTGTTATACAAAATGAAAAGAAGTCACTTAATAATTACCATACAAGAAGGCAGACAATTAATGGATAATTGGTTACTGTCACCAATAAGACTTTTCGTAAAATATGACACAAAAATTCCAATGTTAGACTGGTCTTCTCCACAGGACTAAAGGGAAAATGACTCATCATATCACTTCCTACTCATTATCAAACTGTCCAGACACTCTTAAGAGAGATGAGGAATGAAGAGCCCAGAAAAGAACTAAGAAAAAATTTGTAAAGCTACTAACTCAAAAAATGATCTAACTAATAATTGTCTCTAAGTTTACAAGTTTCTGTCAAGCATTATGTTATCAGGTGCAAAGAGGAACAACACCATTAGGGCATATGTTCCTTAAAGAATCACAGAAAAATTAAATCATAGCACTTCACACAGATAAAGCTACAAAAAGCTAAATGAAGTAATACCCCAAAACTAGTGCAGAAGTGAAATGGTTGTTTAGGTATACAACAAAAACAACTTAATATGTCAATTGTTTGCTCTATACTACTATGTGCTATTAAAGGTGTGTCAGTGGTTATAATCACAAACATAAATAACCCTCCTGTACACCACTATAGATAAAAAAAATTCCGATTAGCGCTTTCAAGTTTCACAGCTCATCATCAGATCTTGTAACAATGTTGTGACTTGTAACAAAAAGAAGTCACGTGGCCTAGGTTTGGTGGGGATTGGTAGTCATGTTTGTAGAAGTTAAAGCTGTACAAAATGAATGAGTTGGCACACCTTCATGATGCAACAAGCACAGAACGCTTCTGCTTCTGTCAAACTCGATCTCTTTTGACCTTAGTAATTTCCACCGAGATAATTGCTGTTTTGTTTCTGGGTCATACAATGAAACTAGGGTTATTTTCACAACTCTTCTACTCCCGGTACACATGAACTCGACGTTCTATTTGATCATCTACTCATGTTTTTTAATCAATCAATCATTACAGTAACGCTTAGTCTGGTTGCTAAATGGCATTTTTAACCTAAACCTGGAAGTAAGGTCTGCCCAATGTTTTTTAGTGATTCCTGCTTCTTCAAGGCATACATAATGAAAATCTGCAGGGTGCCACTTTGTCACGCTTGAGCTAATTTAATTATTCAAGATGGCGGCCGAGATGGCTTAAAAATCATATATCGGCCATATCTTCGCGTATAGAACAGACAGGATAATCATTTTGGTGTCTAATACTATGTTTTCAGGGTCAGGGAATACTAATAACGGATTATCTTGGTGATAAAATATACATTTCTGCTTTAACATTTATATTATGCTGAGCAATGGGATTATCATTGTCGAAATACACATATTTTTAATTTCTGTTTCAGGTGATGTGAACTGCAATCTGTGATCTGATGACAACTGAGAAAATTGTGTGTTTAAGTGTGGCAAAATGGATATCAATATTATAGACTGTGGTGCTCAGAGAAGCCGAATTATTATTGAGTGTAGCAAACGGCGAAAAGACGGTATAAACACTGAACTGGAGCAACTGCTTGATTGAAAATGCAACAGTACGGTGCCACAAGAATTGTTTTTCGACTTACACTTCAAATACACATATCGAACGCTACTTGAGGAAACACAAAGTCAGTGCGGAGTTACCACATAATGCACCTGGGCCTAAGAGAGTACGTCGTAGTGTTGGTCCGCATTTCATTTTTTTGGAACATTCCATATTTTGTGGTGAAATGTGTATCATGGATATTGACTCAAAGAATCCAAGTCGATGGCGACAAGTGAAAATGTGCAGAACCATTGATCCTTTATCCAGTTCTAAAACCTTCAAAGAAAACATTTTAGCTGTTTGCGATGCATGTAATGACGAAGAAGCTGCGAACGTTAGAATAAGAATTTCTGGAGCTATAAGTGACTTGCATGTTGCTGATGCAAGATACCACGACGACTGCAGGAAGAAATTCATGGCTATTCGTTCCATTAATGCTGCTGTCTCAGGAAGTATGCATGAAGTCAATGAAAAAGACATTGCATTTGAAAAGGTTGTGGAGGAAATGAAAGCAAACATGTCAGACATGTGGACCTCAATAGATGTCTCCCAATTGTACGCCAAGAATGGAGGAACAATTCTCAGTCGCAAAGCATTAGTTCAAAAATTATCAGAATTTTTTTGACCAAATTTGCTTGTTTTATTTTGTACGGGAATGGCCAACCTGCTCATGTTCAAGACAGCTGCAGCTCGAATTCTTCGTTTAGTTTCAGATGAAGATGATGATGAGGTTGCCATTAAAAAGGTCGCTAAATTGATTACGAAAGAATCGAAAGAAAGAAGCCCATCTACTAACGAGTATAAAATAAAACTTGACAGCGATGTAATCAAAGAATGTGTGAGCCCAACATTACACTCATTGCTATCCCACATAAATGGAAGTAATTGTCCTTCGCTGCCAGAAATTATGATTGGGAACATCATAACAAACATTGTAATAAAACATTCAACACCTCTTCTTGTTGCACTTGGAATCCTGGTTCGAGAAAAACGTGTACTTGAAAAACTATCACGATTTCATGTTACTTGTACCTACGACGAGATGTTGCGCTTTAAAGCATCAGCAGCAAAATCTGCTGCAAGAGAACTATCATGTATTGAAAGTTGTGAAGAGATCAACACACTCTTTGGCAATGCTAGTCACTCAACAACGGACAAAATCAAACTCTGAAAGAGAAGACACAATCCAGAGACTGAAAAAAGAAGAAATGAAAGCTGACAATACATCTGAAATTGCTGTGCAACAATTTATTGGACCGAAAAAGCCTGCTATACCGGAAAGTGATGTAAAAAGACACGTTCTTCCCTTGCGTATTTTATCGAAGCAAGTAGTGCTATTACATAGAGCACATAACTTAGATTTCGATTGTCTACGTACCATTGTCGAAACTCCAAAAACACCAGAGTACAGTGGATATAATACAGCACTAGCCCGTGATCAAGAACAAATATCAAGAGTTGAAACTGTAGCTAAATACATTCCTACAGGAACTGGCTCCCAGCGTCAAGTTATTGATATTGGAATGACAGTTCAGAAGCATTGTGAAATAATTAAGTATCTTTTGGCGGCCCACGCTTTATCAGGATGTGATACAGTATCCCATCTTTATGGTATAGGAAAACCAACCATTGTGAGGGTTCTTCAAAAAGGATTAAAGTTATCAAAATTAGGGCAAATGGGAGCTGACGTGCATGATATAATAGATGAATCTACTGCAATTAGAGCATCATGCTATGGGTCTTCTATCACTAAAAGTATGTCAGATATAAGATACAGAATGTGGCTTAAAAAAATGTGAACTGAAAAGAAGAACAAGACCGTGGAACTGTGTGCCTTACCGCCTACTACTGAGGCATTTGCCGAACATGTGAAACGGGCACATTTCCAAGTGTGTATTTGGAAATCTGCGCTTGAAGAAAATCCACCACCACAACTGGCAAAACAATTCGGCTGGATAGAAGACGTCAATAAAAGCCTGATTCCTGTAACTGTACCAAGCAGAGTTAATCTGGCCCCACCAGAGATACTTCAAATGGTATGCTGTGGTTGTGCAAAAAAAGATCCTTTCTCTAATGGAAGGTGCAGCTTCCTTTTCCAAATTAAAATGTACAGCATTTTGTAATTGCTACGGCGAAGAAACTTGTTGGACAAAGTTTGTAACAACTGAACCTGCTGACGCTGTGGATGATTTAAGTGATGAAGAGAATAATAATTAGCTCATGCTTTTAAATGGTTTTGTGTTTTTGGCCTTGATAACCATTGTTTACTTTAATTACTTTGTAATAAATACAACTTTAAAAATATGTAATTTTCAATTCACCAACCACGTCCTATTATCTTTTATTACATAAATGTATATTTTATCACCAAGATAATCCATTATTAGTACTCCCTGACCTTGAAAACATAGTATTAGACACCAAAATGATTATCCTGTCTGTTCTATATGCGAATATATGGCCGATATGATTTTTAAGCCATTTCGGCCCCCATCTTGAATATTTAAATTAGCTCAAGGGTGACAAAGTCGCATCCTGCAGATTTTCATTCTGTATGCCTTGAACAAACAGAAATTATTAAAAAACACTGGGCGGACCTTACTTCCAGGTTTTTTGACCTGCTACCAGACTAACTGGACTCAAGTTTTTCAACAACAACAAAAATTACTAGCAAGTCCCGTATAACAAACCTCAAGCTTTGCAAACATCATAAATTGTCTGCCGATGATCTTCATGAATTGTTTAATAAACTTAGCAACATTTGCGTCAACGATGCCAATTAAAGGACATCCAGAACATGTGTCGTCTTCAACAGATGTCTACCATTTTTAAAATGCTTGAACAACTCACTGGTTTGAGTCTGGTCTGCCTTCACCACCAAAGGCTTGTTTCAAAATTTTATGTCTCCGCTGCTTTCTTCCAAACTTAAATCAACATTTAACATAACCTCTTTTCTCATTATAGTAATTCACGTCTGCAATCATTAAACACCGCAAACTAAACTTCACATAAATGCAGAATTAAACAACACCACTTCTATGGCACCTGTAAACACTAGATTGGTTCCTTAGTGGAGACGCACACAATTTTCTACTACACTTCTTGCAAAAAGATCTTTCAACTAAGTGAATTTTTGTAAGTACCTCATACAGCTACACTAAGAAACTTGACTTGTGTTTCACAGCAGTACTAACACAAGAATGGCAAAATACAGAGTGATCGAAAAGTCACGCACATCAAAATGAACGTTACTACAAATGGTAATGCAGTTGAAATAGTTCGATCACCGACCGCAAGATAGCATGGTACTACGTATTAGCAACAAACACAGATGCCATTTCATTGTGAATTGAGTACACGTTGACTGCAGTAGAGTTTTGTTTGTTGCTTGGCAAACATGTTGTTTTCCCAAGAGCAACGAGTTTTCATTGTTGAACATTATTTCGCCAGTCGTTCTTATGCACGTGTTGTAGACGAGTTTCGTCGGAATTATCCGGATTCGGCAGTGCCTAACAATTCGTCGATAACAAGATTAATCGAACGTTTTCGGGCATGCGGATCAGTTGCAGACAGGAAGAGAACAGGAAGACCGGTTATTTTGACTGAGGCTAAAATGGCTGATATTGGGCAAAAGATGCTTCGTTTGCCTTCAACAAGCCTGAGGAAAGTGTCTGCGCAATTACAGATTTCGTATGGAAGTGCCCAGAAAGCGATGAAGAACTTACACCTTCGTGCATATCATGTTCGTTGTGTTCAGGAACTGAACGAGCTGGATAAACAAAAACGCTTAGATTATTGCACATGGTTTCGAGCGTTTGTTGACAACCATGGAATTGCAAAGATTGATCGGGTTTTCTTCAGTGACGAAGCGTGGTTTCACCTTAGTGGCTACGTGAACAGTCAGAACAGTAGAATTTGGTCATCTGAAAATCCACATGTGTTACATGAGACCCTTGCATTGTCAGAAAATTGGAGTGTGGTGTGCTCTACCACGCCGTCGCATAGTGGGCCCCTTGTTCTTTGAAACCACAGTGAACAGTGTAGTGTACCAAGACATCATTACACAGTTTATTGCGCTTCTTGAAGAAGATGAACATTATTGTTGGTTACAGCAGGATGGTGCCACATGTCACACATCCAATAAAACCATGCGCTTCTTATGTGAGTTTTTTGGTGAGCGTCTCATTTCGAAAGGATTATGGGCCCCGCGTTCACCCGATTTGACGCCCACAGATTTTTTCCTGTGGGGGCACCTTAAAGAGAAGGTCTATAAAAACAATCCACATACACTTGAGGAGCTAAAGAGGAACATTACGACGGAGGTTAACAACATCAGTGTACAGGTGCTCCACAAAGTGGCCTCAAACGTGGTAAAAAGAGCTCGCGTATGCATTACTGGACAGGGCAGCCATTTTGAGCATATATTGTAAAGATAAGACGTTGAAAAGACGATAATAAACATCAAACATAAGCATTATTTGTAAGTACTGTATGTGTTTTAAATAATAAAAATTTACTTGTTAATTTTACTGATGTGCGTGACTTTTCGATCACCCTGTAGTATGTTAAAAAACAGACCTCTTTTAAAGGAGTTAAACAATGCACTGAACTCACCACATAAAGAATGAAGATATAAAAGAGGATAACTAACTAGTTCTTTACTTGAATGACAGATTCAAGACTAGCCAAACAAGTGTGGAAGTATAAGCTTATAGGTCACAGATATGCAGGCAGACCCAAGAAAAGATGGCTGGAGGCCTTCTGAAGGCAGAACAGGTAGCTTCTCGTCTATGTTAAGAATTGAAAATCTCTAAACACAAAGTGAGTAATAATATCTAAAGTTAAGCAAGTGGAATGAATAGTAAAAAATGGTAGTAACTATAAGCCCTTAGAAAATTATGGAAACACAAATTTACCTTCTATGAATGCTACAGAAAATACAAGAAGTTCAGAAAAATGTTAACAAAAAATGTCACTTTTGGAGAAGAAAATCTAAATGTTTTGTTCACAACTTAAGGCACAACAATTTTCTGACACAAATACATAAAGCCACAAAAAATTAAGATAAACAGATACAAGGGAAAGAAAGACTCAAACATGTGTGGTTCAAAATAAAAGTAATTTTAGAAATTACCACAGTTAAATTAATAAAGGCAGAAATAACACTATCAAGCATGCCTATAACCTCTAGATACATCATATTACATGCATAACACAATACGTTTTTAGAACAATTTTTTTTAGAATGTATGGTATTCTAAACATTCTTTGTTTTCCGTTCTGTATCTGTTTATTCCTCAAAAACATATACAGATGATGTCTGTTCAGAAGGTCTGATAGACAGTGCAAGAGTTTGGATCCGACTATACTAATTACCAATCAGTTCCACTGCAATTTAAGTGCAAAGAATATCGTTAAAGAACACCTACGCTCTACCCCTATTTTCAGGCTCTACCCCACATGAACAACACATTACTTAAAAATAAACTTTAAACATCAGATTCTCAAACCCCAGATTACAGTATTTGCAAATTGTTAAAAAATTGGAAAATAAATCACCACATAGCCCGTCACTGTGATCATGCACAAACTGTAAACAAATCACCACGTTTCCCACAGATGTTGTAATTACTACCTAAAGAAAATAAAAAATAAAAAAAACTTAATTCAATAAAACTTATACTGAATCCAATAATACTGTGGAACAAAAAATTACCTCATCAGCATTAGCATCCACCCACTAAAAGAGAAAACAAAACAAAACGATAAATAACATTTCTACTGACACAAAAATTAAAGCTAGCAACAAAAACACAAGCTCAAATTAAAAAAATAAAAACTTTGTAAGTAAATGAACATAATATGTACAAAACTAAGCATTTACACAACTACTCAACATGAAAATGTTACTAAATACAGTAGCAAAATTTATACATTTAGTCCTTCTTAAATTTAATAAGTTACAAAAAAAAAAAAAAACCATCTCTATTTCTTATCATGGTGAAAAAAAAACACAAACACAAAATACAACTAATGAAAGCTCTCAAATAACATAAGGCTAACAGCTATTTACAACTAACAAAAGTAGTCTAGTTAACAGTATTACAGCAGTTTTTTTTTTTTTATAATTAGGTGATAAATGTCATTGCACATTCCTTTCACAAAAGTAACTAAAACACATAAAAAAATATATCTGCAGTACAAATCATAGTAAATACTAAAATTTACAAAAAAAAAGAAGTTTTACAACTATATAAAGCCTGCACTACAATTTAATTATTATATATGAAATAGTACAAAACCTAAATTATCCAAGGTTGTATTATACCTGTTGTGCCACTAAATGACTTGCACAAATTCAACAAGGACTAGTATACAAAAATTCAATAAATTATTACTTTAATTCACTCTTCGTTATAATAAGATTTTATATTAATAAATATAATACAACTTACAGCATTTTTTAATGTTATTAATATATACTACTTATTTCGCTATAGTACGGGACATAGCATAATAAGCTTCTAGGTTACACAATAGTAACAGCTCTTCCCCCACCCCTTGCCCTCCAGCGTTGTCGCACGTTACCACTTGGTTATGCGTAGGCAAAGGCGGGGAGGGCAGGGAGTGAAGCGACATGGCAATACCGCAGTCGCCTCGAAGCTTATTTTGATACGTCTCACATAATAGTGTGTGTAATCGTTACCATCACATACATAAATATTGTGATTAAATGACAATTTTTTTGTTTATATATGAAGTTTTCAATTGAATCTTGATCTCTGTACACCCTCATCATTTTGTTTCTTCGCTACCAAGCCACTGTGTAGCCACCAATCCAGGTTTCATAAATTTTCTTTATTTTAAATTTAATTAACCCTTTGATCAGTGACAATACGGTTAGTATGTTAGGTCACAGATAGTGGAATTTTTTGAAATTTATAAAATGTGATTTTAATGTATGATTGTAAACTTTAGTTATAGGGAAACTCATAAAAAATATATAAATAGTGTTAAATAGATCGTCTCCACTCTCTAATTTGTCAAAAATATAGATTGGCCTACTTCATCACCCATTGATCACCTAGTTCATAACACATTCACAAAGTTCGTCCTCATTCAAAAAGACTTTTGCATAGACTACTTATCAGAAACACTCAATACTACATTAAAATTTGACACACTGTATAATTTATATAAAATGAACAACACAAGTTATTTATAAAAGAAAATACTTTTCACACCTCTATAAAGCAAACTAAGCACAACGTAACCTCCAAACACACTTCAGCACAACGCTCCAAAACACGTGTGACAGAGAACGCAAACTAAGCCACCATGGCCACGTATATTACATCATACTAACAGAGAATGAAAACCAATGTTTGAAAACCAATCCACTAGAGTGCAGCATGAATAACATTGGAACTAACATTGTATTTCAGCAATACTGAGCCAGCAAAAGTTGAAAAAATACAGATACATGATTACTGATCACAGGGTTAACAATAGCAATAGTAACAAATATAAAAACTGGTTTAACAGTAACAAAATCTGAATACCAAAATTCTACTGTAAAAGAAGAATAAGAATTGGATGACCAAGAATGGCATGGATCAACTGTTAAAGTTTGTTATAAATTGGAGAATCTCAGCAGAATAAGTAGAAAAAATGTTCACTTTATTATGGCTAATATGTCTTATGATGATAATTATAGTTTTAAACCACTCTAACGTACATTATGTATTACCAAAATAAAAATATTATTAATAGTATGCAATCAAATTTAACCACCTTGTAACTTCTGCTTTCAATGTATATTAATTACGTGTTTCAGAATATATTATGTTTCACTATCAGATTATTGCTCCCTTTCAAGGTCATTCGCATTAAAATAAAATTCTTTAAAAATATCTACACATTATACAACACCATTTTTAAAGGCACACACGATGTCTGGTGCACGCCCTGACGTTATTCGATCACTTTTCAAATCGCATTATGCACATGAGATTATGAAATAGTGATATTGTAACGGGACATATATGGGATGGGAATAAATTTTAATAATTCAAAAAGCAGACAGGGTTCACCTTGGGTGTACCTCATTTTAACCAACTATACATACAGTGTTATTACAAAACACCACGTCTGTGTTTTGTCTCTGGACTCAGACAGGCCAGACATATTACGTAACAACATAGTTTGTGGCATCCGTGAATCACGGAAAAAATGAAGCCAAGGTGTAGATTTCACCAGGCAGCAAAATGTTGCAGAATTCGCTGGTCTAGCTTCTAGAACTTTTTAAAACCACCAATCCGGGCTTCAGCTGGTGATCACGTGACCGGCCAAAAAACACCGAGAACGTCGCCCTAACGCAGATTAAGCATCAGTCGACTCGTAATTTTCTGACCGCGCGGTCATGAAAACTAAACTAGTGCACGAGCAAATACTGTCGGCCGACAACAGTAGTGAGTTAAATGTGATGATACCGTTATAAAACATATCAACAAGACCTTAAGTGATGATCGTAAAAACATTCGAACATTTGTCGTTTGTTATTGGAGTCTAGAAATCAACTAATCTAGACCATGGAACGAAGCCTACGTTAAGGATAAGTAACAATATAACACATTTGCTAACTTAAACTATCAATAGTATGAATACCTGTGCACAGAATTCAATAAATCATTAACGAGATCTCAATTTTAAGGGGCTGAGGTGTAGAAGAGGGAGCGAATGCAATGTTTTGCAATATTAAGCAAATCGGCAAAGTACTGGTTTAGTAATCATTCAAATTACTAGTAATAGTTTTGTAAAAAATAGTTAGTTGTAAGAGTTGTTTATTCTGTCAATCTTATACCAATAACCTGGTGAGTTATTGCTGCTTAACTCAAAAAACAAACTTTTAATCGATGTATTCGTTTAATACACAAGAAACGAAGAGAATTTGAGACGTTATTATATAGGTGTAGTATTTTAAACATAATTTAATTCAATAAAAGTGAAAGAATTTGTTTTAGTAAGCATAAATTGTGTTAATATCATTTCGCACTTAAACCCAGATAACCCCTCTGCAACTGATTTCGTCTATACGACACTGGAGCTTAACCCGAAGGTATGTAAATTTTGATAAATTAATCGATTTTATTAATTGAAAGAAAATCAAGTGTAACAGTGACCACCGAACTGGGACTCGATTATATTAATTACAACAAAGTAGTAGTGTAACAGTGGCGCCCGAACAGGGACTCGAACCCTGGACCCTTAGGTTAGCGTAAGGCACCCAATGAGAGGTGCCGAAGCACAAAAACTCTCAATGTGAAGTATAGATGTTTTTAAATAATTTTTATTTTAATGCCAACGGCCTTGAAGAGGAGCGATAATCTGACGATGGACTCCAAAACACACAATATACACTGAAAGCTGAAGTCACAAGACATATAAAGGTAATTATTTAATATTATTAAAATTTGTTTGATTTGGATATAAAAAGAAAGAAGTGAAGTTTAAAATTTATTGCTGTAAAAGCATATTAAGTATTGTTACATTAAAAATAGCAACAATCGAGTAGTCAAGATGCTACCACCATACAATGTGTAGTAATCCATTAGAGTAGAAGTCATTTATTACATCAGTTGTAACAACTTGGCCCATACTGACAATAACACTGGCATTTAGTTGGTTTACCTCAAAGTAAGTACCGCTTTAATACTAGAAATGATGGCTGTAATAAATGAAACTAGCCATGGCAACTAGATTTTGCACACTATCTCGGATCGATTATGAGGATTTATACCATACTAACAACCAGACTTTCAACATGTTACCTACTTAACTAGCCTGGAATGCTGTAGACATTAATGTAACTCATAATGCCAATAACACAAAGTATCTACTTTCTCATCTATACAAGCTGCACTATACTATTACTCACATTTTATTATTTTACTGTATTTTAATAAACGGTGAAGACAAGAACTGAATAATACAAAACGCAAAAGATAAAGAGAGTACAAAAAGTACGATTAAGTAGTTATTGAATGTAGAAGTCACTGGTAATAGTGTCTGATTTTGTGGAGGTTGTTATAAATTACCTGAAAAAAATGTAATTACTGCCACTGAAGATCATGATCGTGTAATACTAGTTAACAAGATTTTCCATGCTTTGGGCTTTCTATTCATAAACAATGACAAAAAATATGTATTGTCAGTTACATATGTTCTGTTTAAATATTATTTGAAGTAGCTTTTCTACACTGGATGGGACTAGTTATACACTATTGGACTATGCCTTGATTACAGGATCCTTATGATACAGGCAAGTAGAAGAAATATCGTAAGTAATACGAATAAGAATTAACAAATTACGTTTCATACATAACCTGATTACACAGAGGAAGAAAGATGCTATTTGTCTTATCTTATATGGTATGACATTTATATTGTTATTTCTTATGGATTTTCAAACCGCCTATTTTGGGTTCACATATTCAGTCAGATGTAAAAAACTCAAAACATTGCAAATTTCTATAAAACAGAGCATGTTCAAAAATGTTGTATGCTGCTACACACTTCATCATAAAGTAGACATTTAACGTACGTATACGTCCTAGAGACGTGTTGTAATGGGACCTGCTTTAGTGTGGATTCCTCCATATGTATGCAAACTCTTAATATGGTTTGTACATAGAACTCAAGAATTTTCTGATAGGCTACAATCCATTTATAATAAAACTTACAGGCAGAAAGCTTGTGGTATCCACATCTTAAATACTATCACTAAAGCTGGACAGAACCAATAATTTTTTATATATATCGTTTGACAGTGTTTATAAATATTAACAAATACTGGCTCAAATATAGGCTATGACATATGATAAGTATTCATAAATACTTATGATTCATGAAGACTTTCTGACTGTGATGGCGACACAATGAAATTATATCCTCTTTATCGATACCCATCCCTGAAATTACTTCAATACTTTGTAAAATTTTGGTATTGTGGTTTATTCAAATAACTACGTATGTAACAACAAACGTTATTAAAAAATAGTCGGATAGTAATGTTAGGTGAACTCCATAAATTAATAGCCCTCAACCCTAAAAGAACCTATATAAATTAACCGTCACAATGTGTTCATTTTAATTTAGACAACATACATAATGCAACTATGGCTACAGAATTGTAGGTGCAACAACTGCTCAAAAGAGCGAACAAAAACAAAAGATGCTACCGTTTCAAATATTATTTTGGGGAGGGGGCAAAAATTTCATTTTGCAATTAGTATACGTAAACTCAGGTTTTTAAGTTTGTTTTGGAATACAGTGACCTGTCAAATGTGGGTTTTATTATTTTAGAGTTTGGGAAGAAGAATATGTTTTTGCTGATATTTATTTAGATTGACATTAATAATTTGAACTAGTTTACAATACTTAACCTTGAGTCATTCACATTTCATTTTAAGTAACAACTCATTTAACCATTACTTGCCACTTTATTTCCTAGCACCTTAATTTTTTATTTCATGTGTTCAATTACTCCCAGTTTTGTTGGTTTTATTAGCAGCCATCTTAACACCAACTTTGTCACTACCTGTTGCCACACTGCTAAATACTTTGTTCTTGATGAGGCCTTTCGGTGTCTCCACCATCTTCAGGTCTTAAACAACGTTACTTAAGACGTTACTTCAGGTCGTTTAAGACCTGAAGATGGTGGAGACACTGAAAGGCCTCGTCAAGAACGAAGTATTTAGCAGTGTGGCAACAAGTAGTGACAAAGTTGGTGTTCAATTACTCTCTTAATGTGGAATCCCTGTTAATAACACGCATCCTTACCCTCATGTTGATTAAAAAAAAGAAAAGAAAAAAACACTGTGCATTGTGTACGAGTAATTTCACATTTTCCAATTATAACTTTAATCAGATTAACTAAAACCGCCATAATATACATACATTCAAAACAGTATAAGCTATAGTAAAAAAAGTTCAACTATACTGTGATAAGAGAGTTGAGGACTACTAATATAAGCTTACAAACACACACGCACACACCAACTACTAATAAAAATAAATTTATTACTTACTAATTTTGTTTAAGAAACTGAATTATAATCACAGGTCACAAGGAGTTAAGACACTAAAGTAAGGAAAATTACAATCACTAACGTACTGTTATGATTTTTAGCAATTTTATTGAAGCAGCACAACAAACATATAACTGTATAATAATAATGAGCAAACAACTTTCTCTTTCGTTATAAAAATATAGTAAAACAAAAAAAATACAAGCGAAACACATTTGTTAAAATATATGCTGTGTAAATAATATATTCGTTTCATAATAATATATATATTTATTAAAATACACATGCAACAATATCACAAAATGAATGATTTTCATTATAATAGAATATATAATATTTTTATGGAGCTAAAAATTAATCACCAGTACCATAATAAAAACTAGCACTTTTAAAGCTACAACATGGTAGTTTCATAAACAATAAAATTGTAAATTATTAAGTAAAATTTAATACGTGTTAATGATAATGAAATAGTATGAAAAATACAGTCAATACCTGATTACCTAGGGCAATGGATATATATAGGACAAGATACACAACTAATTGACGATCATGGGAATTCCAAGAATTTTTTAACACTTATTGGACATGAAAAGGAATGTTATTTTGTTTGAAAGAATAATACATGTGTATTAATAAACATAATAACACTTATAGCAAAAACGAATGGTGCTACTTAATCGTAGAAAGATATTTAACTTTTATACGAAAGCTTATCAAAACACAATAGTTTAGGTAATAACAGGTAAAATACTGTAGTTTTATTAAAGTAGTTTGAATAAAATTACAGTTAGTGAGCCTACAGTGTAACAGGGTTTCCAATTAATAACAAAATAATAAAACTTTGAAATTCTATAATAACATGTAATTTTTAAATCTGTTTAAACACTTTTTTTCACTAATTTATTTAATTTTCTTTTTTATAATTATGCCAACAATTTCATAAAATTTAATTGGCTGCAGTCAGAATTGTTCCATAAGAAATTTTCAGTAAAATAATCCACAATTCTCTTTCAAGATTTTTACCTTTTTTTATTTTATACGCCAATAGTATTTTTAATTTACTTTCATTTTTGTCTCAATCTGATCTGGCAAAGTTAATCCACAAACTGAAGAATACACCCCAGAAAATCAGGAACTGACTGTATACACTAGTAATTCTTTGTCCGTTCAAAATAGTTCAGTCTATCATTATGAATGCATACTATAAATACTCAAAGAACACATGGCATTAATTGATCATATTTTATTTACAACACACAATTCTACATAATACAATAAATGTGTTAACACATTTTACCACTATTCTACAACATTAAAGTGTTAATTATTAAAATAATGTTGTAAGGGTGTTTATCTACAGTTTCAAGATACACCCATTAAAAGATGCCACAGAAACATCACTAAGAGCGAGCAACAGAAATGGGATTTAGAAGACAAGCAACTGAAGTTGCCTTGAAATGAAAGGACAGGAAATGAGCGCTACAAGAAATTATAGGAATTACATGTTGACTTACAGATGACATCAGAATTGAACAGTCGATTTGGTACAAATATGTACAACAAAACTCCCAAAACAAGTGTCAAATCGGCAGATAGCAAACACAGGCCAAGCAGTCCAAGTAAAAGCTGAAGAGAAGGCCCAGACAAGGACATGAAGTTGAGTTATGAAACATGTGAGACATATGGAAACTGAGAATGGGAAATATGTTGTAAAGTGCAACACTTCCAACAAGTGACAAGGATAAAGTACACAACACTATAATACAAGTGAGAAAAACTTTCTAACCATATTCTTAAAAGCGTTAACCACTGCCAACCAAAGTGGCTCTTTTAACAAATCACATCTGCTCCATTGTCTTGCACTTCCTGTTTTTGTTACTTCAGTGACAGAACTTGGTACCACAATAATTTGTGGTTTACGTAGAACAGCAGACTTTGTGTATAGTAGTTTTCTTCATTAAAAAATCTTGCATCAACTCATCACTTGTGGGTCATGTCTATATGATTAACTTTGTCTGTTTATAATTCGTTTATATGTATATTTTTTTTAGCACAGAGACATTGTAAATTACAAAATTACTCTCATATAGTGTTTTTTAAAGGAAAAATGTCATTCTGTTGTCATTTCTATAAGAAAAAACTTGTCACTTTTCAAGAACAATGATATAAATGGAAGTTTACAAATGAAATAATTCTACATAATTTAATAATAATAAAAACAGATTTTGGGTGGTTAACTGTAACCCACAATAGATTATTTCTAGTTAGTTTTCTATATCCAAGTACAATGAGATTTCAGCAGGACTTCATCAAACTAAATACAAACTGGAAAATCACTATTCTATATACATTTTAATGTTTCTCTAATCCATGTTACCCAACATGATTTGTATACAATAGAATACGAGAGTAAAACCTTAGTACGACAGCTCACATGGACTTTGGCTTGTCAGACAGTGAGTTCTGCTGACATTATGACACTGCACACTGCAGCAACTTAGCTGCCCAAAATGTATCCAAGTAGTGCACAAAATTTGTTTCCCATTCCCTTTGAGTTTTGAAGTTATTTCTTTTCTTTTGATGTGTAACTGGTTAATTCTGTGGATTATAACATGTACAAATATAACATAATAAGTACACATTCGTATACTCCCCTGATTTTTCTGAATTTCTGTAAATAATCTGTATTTCACCTGAGAATGCAAATTAAAATGAATTTTTATTTTAAGCAAACTCAAAGACATGAACTAAGAAAACTTCAAATGTTTTTGTATTTTTGATATTCATTTATTTGTATTTCATAAAACTAAGATTGCCATAAAAAGTTTGAAACATAAAACACAACAAAAATTCACGACATGGAATCATTATGCAATATGGCATCAATGAAGACCATTAGTTGATACACATATCGTAATATCAACATACCCCTTAGAACTACTGGTATTAAATATTTCAGATTTATTCCATCAGACAACACAAACTATGTTCTATATACCACCATATTCATGATATAACAGATACTGTAATTACTAAAAAATAACAGATAATTATTTTCTGAAATCTACGTATATATCTTATTCTTCCTCTTCAAAATTTAATTATAAGTTCTTTATAATATAATACAAGTATTTACTTTATATATCATTATTACTATTATTCATAATATCTATACATGAGTTTTCTGACTAATCTACTACATACTAATTTACAATTTATAATATATTTCATGCCTTATTCTAAATCGATACATAATTTTCATGAGAGAAGTGTTTCATGTTTTCATATGTTCACATCCATCATCCCTTTTCAGGACTGCATAAAAATAGGTTGCAACATTAAATGATTTGAAAAAGACTCACACACAGGTTAATTACACATGAGAATACATGAAAAATTATTTTCATAATATGAACATCCTGTACACATAAACTACCAATAATGTAATCATACCAATGATGTATGATGATGTTTAGTGAAAATGAAATGACTATTTTACAATTCCACAAGTCAAAAACGTAATTTTTAATTATATTCAGTAGAACCAGCCTAATCAAATATTAGTATTTTATCTATAAGTTATACAAGACCATTACCAAACTACCTACAATACTTCAAAACTATCTAAAAGTTTAGAAATATTTCAAGTTCAAAATATTTTAAAAATTATACCAAACTATATATATGATAGTTTTTGTTGAAGAATATGCCACAAAAATAGTATATTAATGTGATGATGTCAAACAGAAATTTCTAACCGTGTTATAATAATAATAATGAAATGGAAGCCTGACAATATTTGGGACAAGAGTTAACCTATTCATTTCTTCTAAACGCATGAATCAACATAAAGATAAGAAAAAAATGAACAGATACATACCGAAATGAATTTGGAACAAGCCTTAAGCTTAAACAGAAGAAAAATGTTTCAGTAAAAATTAAAAAACTGTAAATAAAATGGCAAAAAAAATGGTGTAAAATGGTGAAATGTTGTTCATAAAAAATAATAATTCTGGATTTTTTTTTAATTTTTGTAGTACAGACACAACAAATTAAATTCACAGAAAATAATTATCAGAAGTTCAATGAAGAAAGTTGTGTTAGTGGTCAAAATCACAAACAGAATAATCACTGTTGCACACCACTATAAAAACATTATTCCGATTACCACTTTCAAGCTTCTCAGGTCATCGTCAGATTGGAATTAACCTGAAGCTTGAAAGCGCTAATAGGAATAATTTTTCTATAGTGGTGTGCAACAGTGATAATTCTGTTTGAGAAAATAATTATGTTCATTTATATTAAAAGTGAATTCAATGTCAATGAGATGGATATAATAGAAGGTTGCAAAAATACAAACTTCAAAAACATGTTACCGTTTACATGTAATAGTACCAAACTGGAATAACTTACTTAGGTGAATGATCAGTACATGGGAAGGGTTTACTACTTATTATTATATCTGACAATAAAGTTTGTAAACTCACCACAGTGAGTCCTACTGTAGGACTGCAAAAAATACTAAACTGCTTTACTGATACTACACACCACCCTACAACCGTACTAAGACAAAATTAAAAAATTAAACAAGCATTTGGCCAGCAACTCAAAAGTTTTTGCATTCCAACAAATCCACCCACTCGCACAATAATGTCAGCGAGAGAGTTCTTAGAAGGCAGAAAAACATTAGGATATTCACCCTACACACAAAATCTGGGCTTATGAGCTTCTTACATTTCCTAAAAACAACAGAGATATTCAAAGGAACAGAGTTTGATGACATCAATAATTATAATGGCAACTATGAAGACAATTCCAAAGATCCTTGGAGGATGTACTTTGAGCGCAACAATATACATTTTTAGCAATAATTATGTACGAATATTACTGCAGCATGTGTAGGAACTTTACTGTCAGACATTATATTAATCATATTTAATTTTACTTCCCTTGGAATTATAATATTATATTCGAACTGAAGAAAACCATTCAAAGGAGATCAATATTATACATGAGCAAACTGAACATGGAAATCTATTAATACCCGCGCAACAGTTCTCAGTTCTTTTTACGATAGTCTATTAACCACTATACGTTTATATGGAATGTGCAATGTTTATTCAAATTACTATAATATGTATAAATAATAGCTTAACCATATAAATTCTGTAATTTATTATATCATAGTGATAATATTGTTACCAATCAGAAACTATTCCTTTATATAATAATTTCTTATAATCTCTTTATCCTACCACTGCACCATATATTGTAAAGCAAAATAGACTACAAAAAATATATATGCAGATTAAAGCAACATTTTGAACGTGTTATGCAAAAATTTACTGATCTCTGTTTTCAAAAGTTACGACTTCTACCTTAGTGATCTTCTTAGGATCGGGTGTTCCCGTCTCAAGGATTTCCACCTTCTGGTATACATTGGGCGAATTCAACCAGCGTGTACGATCATGGGTTTTACGGCCATCCATGTATTTCTTCCAGTGCCTGGAATTTGTAGTACAAGCAAATTAACGTTTAACATAAACTGAACATTGGCAACAAATGATAATCTTGAAAAGCACACCTACTGTATACTATAGAATAGATTGTAACTATAGAATCCCACAAATGTTTAGATGTAGTATTAAAGTTTTATAAATCCAAATGAGAAAAACAAAACATATACACACATTAACAATTTCTTAAAAAATAAAATAAACAAAACGTAAACTTTCATGGCTGAAGTCGTTTAGTATTCAACTTCCCAGACTACCAAGTTGCAGACCATTAATAAAAATCCCAGTTGTTTCAACGTCGGCTGCGGCTGTCACTTTGAACAACATCATGATGTGTTCAACTTGATGTGTCTGGTTATTCTGGTTGTTTTTCGTATAACCTGCCACAAGAAAGAATATGAAAGAAAGTAATCTGTCATTGTACAAACATACCCTTGTTTATATAGTTCTTCCTCTTCCAATAAATATCCCAAAGACGATACAGCTGGAGGCACCTCTACATCATTACGAGGTCGTGGTGGATCTCCCTTGACAAGTGGCTGTCTGTAGATGTACCCTGTACGGAAGCCCTAAGCAACATTCAGAAGAAATGACAATGTTTCATACGTCAGACAAAATTAATACAAGACATAATATATATATATATATATATATATATATATATATATATATATATATATAGTAACAGTGAATAAATAATAAATTAAATTCAAATGCTGCGTATGTGCTTGTATCCCTCACATTTGAAGCACCAAATTTGTATTACAAAATAAAATAAATTTCAATTAAATCTTCTGTTGTATATATCAATTCTTCTTTAACGCCTAACGTTGCCGGCGCTGAATATGTATAATTAAATAAAAGGATTAAATTCAGTAAAAATGAACAATGTGTTTTGTTATGATGTGTTATCCCACGCTGTTGGGTCAAATCTAAATAAAAATAAATTTAAATTAATAGGAAATATACCTATTCTTCCTCAATGCCTCTCGTTGTAAGCTAATTTTATGAGGTTTTAATCTATTTCTGTTTCTTAAAATTTTTTTTTCTAATGATTTTATTTTATTTTTAATGTAAACATAATTAAGTAAGTATTGGCTTTTAGAATGTAGAATTACTTTAAAAATTAATTGGAATGAATAATAATTTAAAATCTAATTTATTATCGGTGCTTACCTTGGTACCCAAAGTCGCTACCAGACTTCGCTTCGAATTCTGTCAACCCGAGCACACGTCTTTTTAATCTTTTATTAATAATTCCAAATAATTACAACAACTATGAATTCGTATACTTCAATATTCTTTTATTATAGAATAAATAAATACTCTTTAAAAGCTATTAGTCAATTACCCTAGATGTACAATTACTAGGTAATAGGTTGGCAGTATCGAAAAATTCTCAGGAACTAGGTTAATTTTTGTTTATTAATTCAACTTAAATATGTTACTGGGTTCTTCAGACTACAATAATTTACTTGAAAAATGCCCTTAGTGAAGTACAAAACATCACAGTTCTTCGATATATTACAGAAAATAAATAATTACTTATAATTAGTGAACAAAATCATTTTCGGCAGTGTATAATAATATTGTCCAATGTCCTACTAGGTTAGCAGTGAATTCACTTCTTAATTAATTCTAAGTGTACATAAATAAATATCTTATAATTAGTTATTACAAAAGTGTTAAGTGTTCAGTGGTTCTTCAGTGATTGTTCAAATAATAAAAACAGTGTATAATTAATATTTAGTGTCACACTTAGGTTATATAGAAATAATGACTTGAGTTGATCTCGCCAATTATTATACACTTTTTAAACTCTGGTAGGTTGTTTTCACAATTAAATATTGTTAAATCACTCTTCACAATTCGCGAATTAAGTTACTCACTGAATTTCATAACTCACAAATATATCTTGATCACCTAACCTGTCTGGTGTTCGATACTCGTCAAGAATTTCCTGGACACAAGTAATACAGAGAGTGTGTTCTTTACTCTTCGAGGTGTAACAATCAGCTAACTCGCGTGGGTTAATTTTTCTGGCTTCTTGGACCAAAACTTGCAAAATTCCGATTGGTCGAAGCCCTAGGCATTGTCATTTGGTGGCGTCAGTTTTTCTAGTTCCTATATACCACCAAATAATTATTTTGAAACTCCCACCTTATACAAAATACAGGGCGCGGCAGAGAAATAGGACGTTTTTGAAATAATAACAACATTGTTAGTTTTGCTTGAAAAGAAAATTTATTGGCAGAGAAACATTTGTGATTACATAGCATTTAATGATATTCATGTGTGGAAAATCAATCTTGCAAATGATGTCCATTTTCGTTTATGCATTGTTGTAAGCGTGTACGGAAATTGGCCTCCACTCTTTCTAGCAGGCGTCTGTCAATTTGGACGATGTTTTCACGAATACTGTCCTTCAATTCACCTAATGTACGGGGGTTTCTCTTAAGGTGAGTTTACACTAGGCACAACATACTCGTGCAACTGTTTCACGAGGCAAGACTCGCTTAGTGTAGACATGACCCCCACCCCGAAACTTGTTGCGCAAGAACCAGGAAGAATGCATCCGCCTCATCGAATTGTACAAAAATCATTTGTTTTTGTGGGATCCCAAAGACAAAGCCCATCACAATCGGGCAAAAAGGGAGGATGTGTGGAAGGAAATGAGCGCGATCCTTCAGCAGCCCGTCTCTACTCTTAAATCAAATATAAAAACTCTAATGGCATCATACAGAAGCGAAAGGTCGAGGGAAAACAAAAGCAGAATCACTGGATCAGGTATGGAATTTTTTTATTGTATTTGTATGCACATTTATTTTTTATAATATTTCACAGAATACCTATTTATTAGTTTTTTATTATACTCGTATTAATAACAACAAACCCTGTTTACAGGTAGTGAAGATGTATATGAATCCAAATGATTCGCATACAAATATTTTGACTTTTTAAAGGACAAAGACATCCCGAATGCAACCTTGGACACAGCTAGAAGCGACGTAAGTACATTCTTTAATCAACATCTGTTCTGCCATGGCAAGCTGTAATTTAAAACAAAGTAATCTGCTAAATAGCAACGAATATTCTTGGCGCGTTCGGATGCCCTTATATTGCGAATAGGCTGGAACGATGTTGTTGGTTGGTCATTTCGCCATGTTCCATGAATGATTTCTCCATTCTTGTCAGTGTCGATGATGCCGGGTGGTGGATAGATTTCGCGTGAAGAGCGTTTTCTTAAAAAGTTGTGTAAGTATATGGTAGTCAGTGTTACTTTTGATGCTGTCTCCAGTTGCAATAGCATTGGTTTTCTAAGTACACAAAAAAACGGCACTCAATATACCGAAAGCATTCTCTACTACTCGGCGAGCTCTAGAAAGACAGTAATTGAATATACGTTCAGGTGAACCACTGTCCGGGTCTCCATCGAATGGTTTCATTGTGTAGTCATTCAAAGTGAATGCCTTGTCTCCTAATATCATATAAGGCACTTGCACACAATATGGTATTCGCAAGGCTTTCGGGTTGGGTATATTCATACTTCGGTTCTCTAATTTTTGGTAAAGTGTTGTATTTTTGAATACGCCACCATCCGATATTCGCCCTTGGCAACCTACATCAACATATATGAAGTTATAGTTTGCATCGACTAACGCAAACAGCATGATACTAAAAAAATGTTTGTAGTTGTAGTATTCGGTGCCTGTATGGATGGGTGCGCTTGTAGCATGATGTGGTTTCCATCAATTGCACCGATCGCGTGAGGAAAGGACCATTTTGTTTCGAATTCGTCGGCGATTTGAAACCACTCCTCAGTAGTAGATGGTACCTGCACAAAAACAAATTAAAAAACGAATTTTAAAGAAACAGTAAATTAACAAATAAAATACAAAACAAAATTTAATAAGTACAGTAGACTCCCTCTCGTCTGGCCACCTCGGGACCAGACCCTAGGCCGGATTTCAAAATGGCCGGACGAACCGAAAATACGCTATAATGATGAAATAACGCTCTTTAATGAATGATCCATACAATAAATGACCCAATACAGTATATTATATAAATTACTAATAATTATAATTACTCACCCTTACTCCATGGTAGCAAATAAAAAAACAAACAAGGAAAATTACTACAACTCACACAAATATTACTTTACGTATTTGCCAAAAATAACACAACTCTTTATAGAATATGAAAAACACATGAACATTAAAAGTGTCACTACAGAACGTAAAACTCTGAAATAAAAATTAAAAGAAATCAGTTATCTTCTTCTGCTTTTTTGTTCAACTGTTTTGTTGAATGCGGAATCACGCCATTTCTTGATTAACATAACATCAACTGCAGTTGCCTCTGTTTGTTGCTCGATGTACGTCGTTGCTAATTCCAGGGCTGCTCTTCCCTCAGCGTGGTTCATTTTCTCCTCGACATTTCCCTCTTCGTCAATGACTTCTTCTTCTTTCTCTTCTTCTTCTTCTTCTTCATCTTCTTGGCAAATGACAGCTTGCAGAATTTCATCATCGTTTAAGATCTCATTTTGATGCTCCTCATCTTGACCAGCAGTCCATTCTGCAACGTCTTGTTGTACAAGATCATCAGTGAGGCAATCGTTGTATATCTTTTAACAGAGATTCGTTGTCATCTGGTTCAAAACCCTGAAGATTTGATTCATCTGCTTTAGGGTTGTCGTCTTTATTCTTTTCAATGAGAAGAAAACAATTTGGCCATGCTTTTCTCCAAGACTTTGTAAACGTAGATGATGGCATTTCATCGTATGCCTTAGCTACCATATAGATCACGCTTTCATGTAGATTGTCTTTAAGGCCGGAATGAGACCTGTGCTGCCTTCATTGTCCAGTTTACCTAGAATTTCCAAAAGAAGCTTTCTGCGGTACCTTCTCTTAAAAGACTCGATGACCCCTTGGTCCATTGGTTGTGTAAGACTTGTGACGTTAGGTGGCAGGAATAATAATTTTATATCACTGTAACCTTCACATTCAAGTTCTTGCGGATGGGTAGGTGCATTGTCTAGCACTAAAAGTGCTTTAACTGGTAACTTCAAACTCGTCAAATGATGTTTCATTTTAGGAACAAATTCGCTTTCGAACCACTCCTTAAACAGATATGAATCCATCCAGGCTGAATTTTGTGCTCGTAGTAAACTGGAAGGGATGACATGTTTAAATTCTTAAAATCTCTGGGTTTTGCTGATTTTCCGATTACAAACAAAGGCAGCTTGTGGGACCCTGAGGCATTTGAACACAAAGCCACCGTGATTCTCTCTTTACTGGCTTTAAATTCTGGGGCTGAAGTTTCCTTAGCCGTAGCAAACGTTTTCTTGAGCAAGAGTTTAAAATTCAACCACGTCTCGTCAATATTATAGACTTGTTCTGGACTAAGATTTTCACTAGCAATGATGTCAGACAAGTGTTTTTGAAAAATCGCTAGCTCCTGATGGCTTCGCCGACAATTTTTCACCACAAACACCAATGAAATGAACTCCATGACGCTTTTTACAGTGTGTTAGCCATCCTTCACTTGCTGAGAATGTACTGTCATCTTGAAGTTTTGAGTGTAGGATAACTGCTTTTTCTTTTAAAATTGGTCCACTTATCGGAGTGCCTCTTCAGTGTTCCTGCATAAACCATAACCACAAAGCTACTAAGTCTACTAATTCGTTATTTGGTTTTTTTAAAGTGCATCGCGTCGAAAGCACTTTCTCAGTTTCAATTTGAGTGCAGAAAGTCTCAATTGATTTTTTGTTTCGGTGCCAGTCATTAACAGTACTCTTGCCTACACTAAACTCTTTGCAAATACGCTGGACCGATTCACCCTTATCGAGACGCTGAAGAACTTGTAATTTTTGGTCCATAGTCACGAACATGTGTTTTCGTTTCGCACTCATATCGGAAAACGTTTTTATTTACACAGATACATACAGTATTACTATATACACAGATATATTTACACAGACTATATACACAGAACTCACAGCATAAGACATACATCCGCACATGAACAAAACCGTGAGTCTGAGCTACTGTATTTTCCGTTTAACAAGTTGGGGCCTGTCACTGGAGGCTCATCTAGACTGTGACTCACCATATGACTGCCCGAACCATGCGACGGCCGATCCAACCGAGGCCGAACGAGAGGGAGTCTACTGTATTACAAAATTTCCAGAGACTTTATTCTAGAGCACTGATGAATCATTCATCTCCTGGGGGATAAAAGTTTTTTTGCAAGGAATAAAAAGGTTGGTTGAGATAAAAGTTGTCATGTCCTCTTATTACTGATTTTTTTTGGTTCTGAAGTTTGATAATTTTTGTTCAGTAATTATCTACTCTCGATCTTTTATCACTGGATCAGCAATTTTACTAGGGAACATATATAACATATTATACTTATATTGTATTTATATTTTTAGGAAATATGTGGTGAAATATGTAATACAAATCATAATAGAAATATGTGATTTAAAAAATGCCCCTTGTTTTATGACTTAATTGACATTTTTTGTTTTAGGAATCCCAAGAAGTGACCACTGAAGTTATTAGCGACACCCCGTCAGTTGCTACTACATCTACCGCACAAGACAAGCGAAAAGACTCCAACTGCAAAAGAAGGCCACAAACGAAAGAAAGTACAAGGTGATTCAGACTGATAAAATGATGGTTCGATGCAACTCTTCACATATGTGTTGAACTTGGCCAATAAGCTCAGGAAGTATGACGCTCAGACACTTGCACACGTCAAAAGAGCCTTTGCAAACATTTTGTTTGAAGCGGATATGGGAAGGTTGTCATCATACCCTACTACGTCATATGGCAGTGACCTACACCCACAGCAAGGGTACTTGTCATCCTCTGGGACCTCTAGCCCTCATGATTACGGGTCTCAAACATCCTCTGGGCCCACAAGTCCTGCACTGTCTCACTCAATTTTACAGCACTCAACAAACCCTCTAATCCAATCTGTACGACAAGATGATGAGCAGCAACCACAAGACACCCAGCACAGACAAGACTCCAGTGCAGCTTCCCCCTTTCTATTACTCCATGATGGAAATGTTTTTTCAAACTTGTAATGTTTTTTCTTGACCCTTGTTCAATTATTTTTGTTCTCATTCATTATTCTCAAGAAATATGTAAAAAAAAAAAAAATATATTTCACATCATTTTGATTGTTATTTGTAGGTACAAATAACTTTTTGATTAAACTTGAAACAATTATTTTTTCTTTCTATGTACATATTATGCTCTAAATACATGTTTCGAAATATTGTTTAAAAAAATATGAGTAATCATTCTTACCTTTACATATTCCTGAAGTGCTTCAATCAACGCATCACAAACTGCTGGGATGATTCCTGATATCGTACTCTTTGACATTTTAAACAGATACTGTAAGCTTGTGTACGAATCACCAGTCGCAAGGAATTGCAGTGTTGTGACGATTTAAAGATTATTTAAATAGCACAAATTAATTTTTTTGTTCTTATAACAAGTGAGATATAATCCACCCTCCCCCCTTTGTACCTAGATACCTGTATCAACGTGTAAAAAGTCTAGTACGAACATGCAAAGTACAATGTTATTAAGCGAAAACTAATAATCCTTCTATTTAAATAAAAGACGTAATAATAATAAAGGAAATATCTAACTCCTAACTAAGAAAAGGTCGGATAATTTATCGTAGTTAATTAATGGACAATTAATAATAATAAAGGAACGAACTACTTATCTCTCAGCGCGTAAACCGCGCCAGCTTCCATACTCCCTGCCGCAAACTAACGCCAGTCGCCGGAGAATCTCTGACATGTAAGCAGCTCGAAAATGTGTCGTGAAGTTAAACTTACGTTTATGTCGCTAAAAACCGATGTAAAATTAGTGCTTCTCATTTAATTAATCCAATGTAACGTAAACAAAACTTAAAAACTAGTAATGTAGTTCAGACGTTGAGAAAATATTCTTAATAAATAAAAAACTTAGCCGACACATCTCTTTATATAAAAAAGTAAGTGGTAAGATATGTTCCTTACCATGTAACTTCAGTGCTGTTAAAATAAAAAGGAATTAAACGTGAAAAGTGAACACCAACGCCAGGAGAGAAGTTACTACAACAACTGTACGAACTCCAAGTAGCAGAATTCCAGCGCCATGACCTAGACCACAATACAGAAACAACCAACTAAATATAGGATCCAGATGGACAACGAACTACACCCAAGAAGACCTACTGAAGAGGATTATCTCGACCACCAGCCTCAGACTCACGTTATATTCAGGTGACACTAAACCATAACTTCTGTGCATACATTGTTTTTAACAACCGCAACAAAAAGAACAGTAAAATTTCTTGTAAAGACTTTTTTTAGATCACATAAATATTAGCATATTAATGTTTGTAATTTCTGTAATGCTATAGTAATAACCTGATGATGTTTAAAGGTAAAGTTAATCTGAATTTATATCAGACCATTCTTCAAATATTTTGGATGATGTTAAAGTATGTTAGAATATTACAAAGTTAGAACCCGGATCCGTGGTAAACAAAGTAATACACAGCTGTATGATTTTTAGATACTAAGAGTAAAAATTTAAAGAATATTTAATGCAGAATCTACAAGAATTTTCTTTTAAAAGTAAAGTAAAAAACAAAAGATGATCATTAAAGCTATTATGTTTATATCCGTAGTTAAAATACAATAATAAAGATATGTTTTTGCTAATATCCAGAGAGTGAATAAATTTATGTAACCTTGGACAAATTCCTGATGTATATATATATATATATATATATATATATATATATATATATATACATTGTCATAATTTGTTGGTAAGTAATTTTTACTAACTACGGCAGCTAGTTTAATTATTAACAGCAAACAATTGAACTGGTTCCCTATGTTATAATGTCTTAACAGGAGAGACGTTATAGTGTGACAGCTACCCTTTCTCTCACAGTTACTGCTTCTCTCAGCTTTGTATCCATTCTTTCGATTTTGGGACCGATCAGTGATACGATATATTCAAAGTCTTCTGCAGTCATGGAGATGAAGTTCCTGATGGTATCTTCAATGGGTTCCACTGTCATTTCCCTCATAAGCTGGTTCCCATATTGGCATCGCAGATGGAATAATTCCTTGCTCCACCAGTGCCGACTTCGTTTCGTTTTATTTTTCTTGTTCAAATGCAGCATTGTCATGACGGCGAACGCGGATGCAGCACTCGGAGGTACAACTACAGAACACGACGACATGGTTGTCTCACCTAAACTGACGGGTCACCTTCTTTCGTGCCTGTTTCGCGCAACGTTTTACTCAGTGTAAATGGGAAGGGCAAGACAGCCGTTGAGCAAATCATTCTCGCGAGACAGTTGTGCCTAGTGTATACCCGCCTTTATAGACGCGTGAGGTATCGCACATTGATAAATCTGGACACCGAGGGGGCCATGCAACATCACCAAATCTGGAAACAAGGTGGTTGGGAAACAAAGGGCGAAGAACACCCATTGACGCTCGGGATGTGTGAGACGTTCCCCTATCTTGCTGAAACCATACACTCCGAATAGCAATCTGCCTTCTCCATAACTCAGGCACAAAAAAGGTGTTTAGCATCTCAATGTAACACTCAGCAGTAACAGTTACAGTGATGCCATTTTGTTCAAAAAAGTAAGGACCAATAATGCAATTCTTTCCCAACGCGCACCAAAATGTAACTTTTGGGCTGTGCAGTGGTTTTTGGTGGATTTCTCGGGGATTCTCAGTAGCCCAGTAGCGACAATTCTGTTTATTGACTGCACCATTGAGATGAAAATGAGCTTCATCACTCATCAACAACATAATGTTTTCATTTTCCTCAAAAAGGTCAACATTGTTCGTGCAAAGTTCAATCGTTGTGGGTAATCTGTTTCGTTCATCTGCTGCACAATCATTAACTTGTACGGGTGAAAACGTAATTCATCATGCAAATACCCCTTACCGTGCGATTGCTGATTTGAAGTTCCGCAGCATGTCTCCGAGCAGAGTGGCGTGGACTTCGTAACATGCTGTTCTAACCCTTTCAACATTTTCCGGAGTACGTACCATACGTGGGGCTCCTGGTGGTTTGGTTTTCATTATTGAGCCTCCTGAACGAAGATTATTAACCCAACGTAAGATTGTGTTATGAGAGAGAACAGAGTCATTTCGGTGGATTTCGAACCTGCGGCGAAACTCACGCTGAACCGCGGTCACTGATTCACCACTACGCACAAAGCAGTCGTACGCGAAAACACGGTGTTCTAACGTCCACGGCTCAATGATGCTGATTGAAAGTGAAATGCTATGAACAAAGGAACGGAATGCCCCCACCCGCACTCATCTCCCCCTGCTACAGGCCGAGTACTAGCCATTTCAAAAACATCCTATTTCTCTGCCCCACCCTGTATAATGTTAATGAGATGGTCATTAACGAATGCCCTTTTTTTCACTGATTAATTAGACACCTCACAAGATGGGTTTCTGTTCAATATCTTAGAAGTTACAATTTTGGATTTTTTATCTAAATTTATGTTTTATTTATAAAAGTGCCCTTTTTGTATCCTTAATGTTTTAACACAGTTCCTATTCAGTTAAATACGAGGTGTGATTGGAAAGTTTTAAGTAAGACAGGTGCCGCCACTGCTCTATAGGAGGGGCTAGGTTTGCCTGCGGATGTGTAAGGGGAAGCTTGTTTTGTCGTTGAAACGTTGTGAAACGATCACTCCGACATCTTTGTTCAGTAGAGAGTGGCATCTTGGTGAGTGAGGATGTGTGATCGGGTCTTGGCGGATTTTTGATTTTGCAAAATGGATGAAAAAATGGGTTTGTGTCAAATTTTGTTTTACAACCAGGAAATCAGCTTTGGAGACTTATGAACTCTTACAAACAGCTTTCGGGGATAAATGTCTGAGCTGGTCAAATGTTTTATCTGATTCAACAGATTCAAAGATGGCTGCGAATTAGTTGAAGATGACCCTGGTCCGGCCGGCCTTCCACTTCTAAAACCAACGAAAACATTGTGGAAGTTCACGATTTAGTGCGCTCTGACCGTAGACTTACAATTAGGGAGATGGCTAATGAACTGAATTTAAGTTTCTACTCGGTTCAGTCAATTTTACGTGAAGATTTGAACATGCGTCGAGTGTCTGCGAAATTCATTTCGAAATTGTTGTCAGACCAGCAAAACAATACAGATTTTTGGCCAAATTCAAAATTACTGTGCTTCCGCAACCCCCTATTCCCCTGATATAGCTCCTGACAACTTCTACCTGTTTCCTAAATTGAAAATTTCGCTGAAAGAGGACCGATTTGACTCCATTGAAGACATCCAGGCAAATACGGAGAGGGTTCTTAAAACCCTTAAGAAAGAAAATTTCCAGGAATGCTTCCAAAAGTGGAAACACCATTGGAGTCGGTGTGTTCCGTCAGAAGGGGACTACTTTGAAGGAGATCCATCACAATAGCCTGTAAGTACTGCCATTTTGAAATTACAAGCCCAGTCTTAAAACTTTCCAATCACATCTCGTACATTAATATTAGTAATGGTTATAACAAATGTTAACATAATTGTCTTATGCACTTTAACATCCTTAATTTTCCTAATATGCATTGTTTTTTTATAAGATACAATCATTTTATGGTTTACATTATACTCTCTCCCTTACTACAGTTCTTCTGAAACTTACTCTAATTGCAAACACCAATTTTATACAATACCATTTTTAGACCATTTCTTAATTTATGTAATATACACTTTAACATAATAATCATAATGACCTGTTTCTTTTTGTAACAGTTTATACCTGATTCTTACTAATATTAACACAAATTATAAATCATAACATTTAAATAAACAGCTTTCTTTCTTTAGCATAATAATCATCATGATCTGTTTACTTGGAACAGTTTGTTCATGATGTTTACTAATAATAATAATACACATTATAAATCATAACATTTAAATAAACAGCTTTCTTACTTTAACACGTAATCATCATGATCTCTTTCCTTGTAACAGTTTACTCATGATGTTTACTAATAATAATAATAATAATACAAATTATAAATCATAACATTTAAATAAACAGCTTTCTTACTTTAACATGCAATCATCATGATCTGTTTCCTTGTAACAGTTTACTCATGATGTTTACTAATAATAATAATACAAATTATAAATCATAACATTTAAATAAACAGCTTTCTTACTTTAACATGTAATCATCATGATCTGTTTCCTTGTAACAGTTTATTCATGATGTTTACTAATAATAATACAAATTATAAATCATAACATTTAAATAAACAGCTTTCTTACTTTAACATGTAATCATCATGATCTGTTTCCTTATAATAATACAAATTATAAATCCTAACATTGAAATAAACAGTTTTCTTTCTTTAAAATAGTAATCAGCATGATCTGTTTACTTGTGACAGTTTGTTCATGATGTTTAATAATAATAATACAAATTATATACCATAATGTTTGAATAAATAGTTTTCTTACTTTAACATGTAATCCTCATGTTCCTTATGTAACAGTTAATTCATGATGTTTACTAATAATAACACAAATTATATACCATAATTTACCCATCTATATTGATAATTCTTTAAACATATTAACTGTCATCCTGACAAGTTCTATAATAGGATAATTAGTTCAGGATTCCTTATTAATAATCACTCAATTTTATGTCACAGATGTTAGCTACAACATTTTGATATAGTTTTCATTACGCTTTACAATATAACATTAATCATTTATGCCTAATGTGACATAAGTCTTACCTATGTTTAAGGCATCATGACCTACAGCATTTAACAGAAATAGGTATTACAATGCTGTGACATTCCCTATATACTTTACTTGACTACGGCACATCACTTTTATAAACTAAAACAAACATTTTACAACATATAACTTTCAACATAAACTTAGTACTTAACTACTGTTTTGTACTTCAATTGATTTTTAAAAATTAGGTTGGGTTATGCACTTTGGCATTTTTCTACTCTTTAACATATGTAAGTTTGATATTTATTTTGAGGGAACCGTCACGTTACAATATATATTTAAGTAAATCCAATGTAAAAAAATCTCACAACAAATTATGTTCCAGCATTTATTCATGTTTACTTACAGCATTATCAAGCATACGCATGAGTGCTTCAAATTCAAGTCCACCGACTCTCCATTGTTTTTCCTTTTTCTCACCGATTGTCGAAGCAGGCATTGGTGTGCCTTGGGGAGCACGTCTCGAGTTATCATATATCTGTTTTCTTGTTTCATCCGGCACTAATACCAAATTGTCAATGCCAACGGGCATCAGTTTCATCTTAAAACAAAAGTATTTAAAATTACCACTTCAACAAATATTAATAAAAATACGGATCAAAAACTGACAGTTAAAGTCTATACAGTCAATAGTGAAATGAATTTTTCCGTCACAAAATGTCACAGTCCTTAATTACTAATACATGAAATTAGGTAAAAAAAGAGAGTGAATATTTTAAATTTGCTAGAAATGTCTAGTTTTTTTTTTATGTTGACACATTACTCTGTAACAATTGTATTAAAGTCTGTAACCATATTCGATGCATACGGTAGTTTAAGATTTGGAAGCTCATTAAGTAAGTTGTGTTGGTGTAGTTTTCTGTAAAGAATGAGTCAAACTGTTCTAACACAGTTGCCATGTTGCAGAAGACTCTAGCAAGTCTGCTACACATGAATGAATGAACTGGTGTTTCATAAATTGTACAAAAGCTTCAAAGATTAAATAATTGTACATTACTTGAAGTTCACGAAGTAGCAATATGAAGATTGTGGTATTTTGTTCCATGAACTACTACCACAAGGTCAGTAAAAGAGTACAGTTTGGGCATTATGCCATTTGCATGAATAACCTGTGAAAATGGCCAGATTTACGGAAAGATAATTTATTAAAACTTCACCACTATACTGCACCCACACACGTCATTGCTTGTTCAAGAATTTTTAGGATAAACACAGTAATAATATTGCAACCGCTGTATTCGTCATATATAGTCCTTAAGCAAACTATTGCTCTTCCCAAGGATGAAAAAAAAACATAGAAAGCATATTTCAGGACTGTTGAAGACAACAAAAATCACTGAGCCAGCTCACATCTACATGAAACAGTATATTTCTTAATGAAACACTTCTCTGCACAGTAATTTTTACATTTAAACTGTAAACCTTAAAATTCAGTATGCTTCTAATTTAGCATTATTTTTCTTAAAATTATCTGGTGAAATACTGGGGCACATTACACATGAAAGTATATTTCAACGCATTCATAAGAAAAACTTATGGTTGGATTGAAGTAGCCCGCAACTTTATATATTATGATTTGTATACGAACCATCAATAAAACACGGTCACTGGTCATCCAATACGATTTTAAGTGAAGGTAAATAAAAATTGTTTTACTACCTCTTTAAAATAATAATTAAAACAGAGCATGCTAATGAGAAATTGGTGACAACGTGTAACGGTACGGAATTGTAGGGCCAAGGAAATATGTTAAAATTTTATGTCCCTACGTAGTCATTGTTCACGTTTTTGGAACCTCGACTTAGTCAACCACATATGCAGTGTTTATTACATAACAAAACGTCTGTGTTTTGTCTCCGCACTTAAACAGTCCAGCACAGACAGATTGTGAAATAACACACAATTTTGCATCAGCCGTGAATCACGGAGAAAATAACGCCAGATTATGAATTGCACCAGGCGGCAAAATATTGCTAAATCTTACGCCTGCGTTATAGCCCTCTTTTAACAGCACCAATGGGAGCGCAGACTGGCGATCACGTGACTAGAAAGAACTCCGTGTATCTCGGCCTTAGCACAGTACTGAGTCAGTTCCACTGCACCTAATGGCCGCGCGGCCAACCTAAAAAATATCTAAGTGCAATAAAGTTACGTCGGCCGACTTAATATTAACATACGGAGACATTAAATCAAACTAGTGAACATTCAGTCAAAATCAGTGAACTCATCATAAACAGTTGTAGGAGTGCGTACGGACTAAGAAAGCAGTTAACTAATAAAAAGTGATCAGTGCTCGTACCGATGAAGTTAAGTGGACCGATACCATTATTAGACGTGAACAATGATTTTGGCAATCAGTAACAGCAGAGATAAAACTATACAGCGATTTCCGAAGTGAGGGATAAAAAACGCACATCCCCAGTTGAAGCGCAGTCACTACCAGGATGAGTATCATATTATTATTTCAGAATTTTTAACCACTATATGGTAATAGTTATTTACAGACACTTTATTAAAAGAGATCTCTCAGGGAAAGATAAAATTTAAACAAACAAAAATAAACGCACTAGTTCATTAAAATATAAATAAGTTGTAGTAGTTTAAGAAAGGTTATATTAAGAAATGTTTATCATTAATTCATTGGATTTTATATGTTACTAATGAAGACTATATTCACATACATTAAAAGAAATTAAAACTTTAATTGTTATCAAGGGAGATGAAGTAATTAAATCGTCCAATAAACCAGACGTTATTTGTTTAAATGTAAACTGTGTATTGTCTTTATACCGTGTATCTCAAATAATCCTTTCTGCAGCAGTTTTCGTCTGTACAACCCTGGGAAGAACCCGAAGGTAAGAGTCAATTATTAATTTGAATTAATTGAGTAGTTTCATTGGCCCCCGAACTAGGGACGGCGAGTGTAAGTTTATTACATTCGCCAGACCCAATTAAGCTGCAGAACGGGTTATTTGGGAATGGGGGTGAGGTTGTAAATTGTAAACTGTGATGACAAAGGGGTAAAGCAAACCCAGGCATATTTGTATATGTACAAAATAATATAAAACAAAAATGGAAAATAATAGTTTGACCGAATCAACGGTCATGAGTGGGTTGGAGGTCCATTCGACTCCAATCTTAGTTCAAAATAGAGAATTAAGTAAGTCAGGTGACATAGATGACTTGGGGATTCAAATAACCCCGAAATCAGTTAACAAAAACAATCAATCTGACAGTGGTGAGATGATGAGTATGATGCAGTTGTTGTTAAAGATAGATAGTAAGTGTGAAAATTTGGACGCTAAACTTAACGATATTAACCAACGTTTAGATAGTAATGAGGAAAAGTTTGAGACAAAATTTGATACATTAAATAAACGTTTTGATATAAATGACCATAAATTTGATGAAATAAAGAGTGATATTAATAAGATTAAACTACAAAAATGTAATATCGAGAAACGTATAAATGATATAAATGTAAATTTAAAAAGTTTTTCAAGTAACAGTGGTAATATGATAACAGATAGTGAAGAAATTAATAATAAGGTGAGTAATACCGATGATAATGATGTGTTAACAAGTGATAATAACGATGTTGAAAATGGTAATGATGTTGAAAATGTTAATCAGTTAGAGAGAGAGTATGAAGAGTGTACAGAGGGTAAAATTTTCCCGTGGTGTGGTTGTGGGTGAAGAAAATGCTTCACGAGTGTATTTGGGAGACGTATGGTCTACAAATAATGGTCCCTTGAATTTTTGTGCATCTGGTAAGTCCAGATGTTGTAGTAACAAAGTGGTACCCTCTGCATGGAGTGAGATAGAGAATGTGAAATGTTGTGAGAAATATTGTGATGAGAGAATTAGAGAGAGAGAAACAGAAATATTTAAGGTAAATAGATATTATGAAATATTAGTACAGAGTTTATGCATTGAGAGAGAGGAACAAATTGACTCACCTTGTAAAATAGAGATTGATAATTATTTTGTTGATACCTGTATAAATAATAATACCTTGCCTGATGTTTCAATGAGTATAGTAAATGAATATGATGAGAAAATAAATTACTTGATGTTGAATAAAAATACTTACGGAGACAGAATTGAAATTACCAATGTAGACTGGTTATATGAGCTAATAGATAATAATGGTATCAAATATGATATTGATAAGGGTTATTACAATAATAATAATAATAATAAATTGAGTGTGAGTAAGGACGATAAGTATTATATAAAAATAAGACTGTTACATGATGATGGAGGTTGAATATAAACTCAATGAATGGACATTCTAAACATTTTAGTTTATGGTTATGACCTTGCTGAATTAGGAAATGAAGTGTGGTAAAATTGAACAAGTAATGATGAAGATTTGTAAATAAATTCTAGTGAAATTGATTGTGTTTGTATTGTAAAATGTTTTATGTAAGTAATATATGTATGGAGTAGAAATTGATTTTAATAATAATATTTTATTTTGTTAATTAACAATAATAATTAATAAAAGGTAATAATGAATTTAATTTTGAATGGCGTTTGTATTAAAAATGTTCTAAATAATGTAATTAAAGTTCAACGGTTCTGATTGGAGTTGAAATGAAGTCAATTTAAAAATGTGAATTTTATTAATAAGGTCAAATTAATTTTGGTATGAATTGGTACAAAAATAGTAGTTTATAAATATTAACACGAAAAGATTTATAGAAATTGAAAAATTGAAAGAAGTATGTGTCAGTAGTGATGTAATCAGAAGGTTGAGATTGAGGTAGTGTTTATGAAAACAAGTCTGGCATACAACTGTTTATGTAAACAGGTATGTGGTCTGTTGTGACTAATGTCTACAGTCATGCTGAGTTGACAATAACAAAAATGTTGTATTCTGCTGAATCATTGCTCTGAGCAAAAGTTTATTATGAAACCAAATAAATAAAGTCAATTCTTGAAGATAATATAATAATAAGGTAATTACTGTAACTTAGAGTTTTGAGAAATTAAATTAAATTAATTTGGTAATTAAATTAATTGAAAAGGTGAATGTTAATAATGAATTTAAACTATTTTAATTTGAATTTTGACCATAATTGTAAAATAAATAAAATATGTACTTTATTTAAATTGAAAACTGAAGGAAATTTTGTATGGATATAATAAAAAATGAACCAGTACGGCTAAGAGGAAACAAATCGGTTGTGGGATATGGAGTGATGGAAGGCCGTTTGTTAAATTTTAATCGAATGTTTAGAGTCGGGTGATACTGTGGCGGATATCTGTCCGAGCGTACGGTGTTGGGATCTCGAGTAGAGAAGTCCAGTAAGAGCGGATGGGTGCTGCCGCAGCCACCAGACTAGGGGGGGGGTAAGGACCCATGATTTTAGCAGAGAGTTCAGGGGGGTTGCGGCGCCATATCCTCACTGAACCTCTTACGTTTTAGGCAATAAGAGTTTGTATGCTTCAGCATCCAAGCTATTATTGGGGGGGTATTGTAACGGTACGGAATTGTAGGGCCAAGGAAATATCTTAAAATTTTATGTCCCTACGTAGTCATTGTTCACGTTTTTGGAACCTCGACTTAGTCAACCACGTATGCAGTGTTTATTACAAAACAAAACGTCTGTGTTTTGTCTCCACACTTAAACAGTCCAGCGCAGACAGATTGTGAAATAACACACAATTTTGCATCAGCCGTGAATCACGGAGAAAATAACGCCAGATTATGAATTGCACCAGGCGGCAAAATATTGCTAAATCTTACGCCTGCGTTATAGCGCTCTTTTAACAGCACCAATGGGAGCGCAGACTGGCGATCATGTGACTAGAAAGAACTCCGTGTATCTCGGCCTTAGCACAGTACTGAGTCAGTTCCACTGCACCTAATGGCCGCGCGGCCAACCTAAAAAATATCTAAGTGCAATAAAGTTACGTCGGCTGACTTAATATTAACATACGGAGACATTAAATCAAACTAGTGAACATTCAGTCAAAATCAGTGAACTCATCATAAACAGTTGTAGGAGTGCGTACGGACTAAGAAAGCAGTTAACTAATAAAAAGTGATCAGTGCTCGTACCGATGAAGTTAAGTGGACCGATACCATTATTAGACGTGAACAATGATTTTGGCAATCAGTAACAGCAGAGATAAAACTATACAGCGATTTCCGAAGTGAGGGATAAAAAACGCACATCCCCAGTTGAAGCGCAGTCACTACCAGGATGAGTATCATATTATTATTTCAGAATTTTTAACCACTATATGGTAATAGTTATTTACAGACACTTTATTAAAAGAGATCTCTCAGGGAAAGATAAAATTTAAACAAACAAAAATAAACGCACTGGTTCATTAAAATATAAATAAGTTGTAGTAATTTAAGAAAGGTTATATTACGAAATGTTTATCATTAATTCATTGGATTTTATATGTTACTAATGAAGACTATATTCACATACATTAAAAGAAATTAAAACTTTAATTGTTATCAAGGGAGATGAAGTAATTAAATCATCCAATAAACCAGACGTTATTTGTTTAAATGTAAACTGTGTATTGATCTTTATACCGTGTATCTCAAATAATCCTTTCTGCAGCAGTTTTCGTCTGTACGACCCTGGGAAGAACCCTAAGGTAAGAGTCAATTATTAATTTGAATTAATTGAGTAGTTTCAAACGTAAAAGTACAATACAGAATATTAGAAACTGTACCTGTGTTTCACATGCTAAAACAGTATTATACACATTGTAGAAAGCTTCTTCAATTGTTTCTCCACAACATACTGCACCATGGTTTGTTAAAAACATAACCTATAACACACAAAAATACAAAAGTTACACAAAGATAAAATGTTAATGTCAAGATGTTCACTAAGGGCTTATTAATGTTTTATTACGAGGTACATTCAATAATTAAAGAGACAAATTGATCTAGAGAAAAAACGGTTGGCAGGAAAATTTAGGTACTTTTAGGACTTCATGTTGGCATCCCTGGGATGATCTCTGAGCAGCTGTTTCATGAAAATTGTTTTGTTTATAACCTCAAAATCTCATTTAACAATGGCAAGTCCGCTAGAAGTTTCCACATTAGTTGAACAACGTTCAGTGATTCGATTTTTACTTTCTGAAGGTGAAAACCCCTCTAATATCTATTCTAGAATGACTAAACAGTATGGTAAAGTTGCATGAATCGCGGAAATTTTTATAAGTGGGTGGATCAGTTCAAAAACGGTCGAACCTCAGTGACAGACGAACAGCGATCTGGACGTCCAAAGGAAGTTTCAACTCCTGCGCTTGAATCTCGAATAGACAATATGATTCGTGAAGACCGTCGTGTTACAGTTGAACAAATGAACAAATACTACTCTGATATGCTTGTCAATAAAGTGAAGCCGGCAATGAGGGAGAAACGTCGTGGGTCTCAGAGAAAAGGCGTTACTCTTCTTCACGATAATGCTCGCCCTCACACAGCTCACGTAACGCAAGAAACTCTGGAAAAAATTGGCTGGGAGACACTACCACACCCCCCGTATAGCCCAGACTTGGCACCATCAGATTTCCACCTGTTTGGCCCACTCAAGGAATCGCTACGTGGTAAGAAATTCAACAACAACGAAGAAGTCAAAAAATTTGTGGGAGACTGGTTCAAACGTCAAGATAATGAATTCTTTGCTGCAGGCATAAAAAAGCTGATTTATCGTTGGGACAAGTGTATTAGTGTTGGGGGGGATTGTGTTGAAAAATAGGAAAATTGTAATTTTGTAAAAATACACAATTTTTTTCTCTAGATCAGTTTGTCTCTTTAATTATTGAATGTCCCTCGTACATACCATCTAACTATATATTTTTATTATAAAATTCATATATCCTTTCAAAAATTTGTTTTTTTGCAGAGGACTTTAATGATATTAACAAATTCCATTTACAAACAACACAGAAGTAAAACTGATGAGAGCTTCTTATATCATTGAGCATTCATGAAATTGTATTATTAGATAAGCAAGTTTTATTAAGATTGGTTATTAGATAAGAAAGTTTTATTAAGATTGGTAGTTCAACAAAACTCAATCCACTTAAATTGCAATTGCTTATGAGAAAATTGACTCTTTATTGTATTATTTTACAAATATTGTAATTCCTCTTATGTCTACAATTATTTACAAGTCTTATTTTAACACATGCAGATGGTTTAAAAGTAGATCTACTTTAAGTGATTATGGAAGAAACAAGAAAATACAAGTCAACAGTAACATTTTTCAGCTTGTATATAATTAGTTGTATAGTTACACCTACTTTCAATTGGGAAATGAAGGCATGTGTGACCTTCTCCCTTTAATAGTTAGAAAGACGGAAAGGACATGTGACACTTGGTTAACAATCTGAACGCATAAAAATATATTCCTATGGTTCACATATTTATAATTACAGTGCCTGAATAGAGCTCAATGTTTAGGATATACAAAGTTACAAAACATCTAGAGATACTTAATATTTTTAAAACTCTGAGTGTCTCAACCTGATTACTGTTGACAAACAATGTATATTACCTTGTTCATGGGTCCAAGATTTCTCGCTATTTTTTCTTTTTCTTCGGGTTCTGATACTGAGCCAAGATAATGGTGCTGACTTACTTCTCCGATAACTAATGATTCTTGAGACAGCGGTAATAACCCACATTTTAATGATGACACCTGAAAACGTATACAAACCTTTAGAATTTTGCAATTTGACTTATTCAGAAAAAGGTTATATTGTATAAAGACATTTTTACTCATTTTCTCCTATTCACAACTTTAAACTGAGTTAACAGATAATTCTCAGTACACATAATACAAACATCGCAACAAAATCCGATTAAAATTTGAATTCATTATTACCTGACTTGTATATTATCCAAATTTCTAATGGATACACAAGTATCAGAATAGCAATACTTAAAAAACAAATCTTCAATCCATAAGTGTTAATTAAAAATTTATGAGGCTTCTTCATGGTTCATTATTAATATGGAAGGAACGTTTTAAAATCTGGAATTCTACAGTCTAAATCAAAATAAATTTTCATTTTGCTGAGACGATGTCAGAGGGAAATAGAATTTGTTAAATTCTACTTGCAAGTTACATACAAGCATCAGACATCTATTTTTGTACCGAGAATATACTGGTGAGCCTTTTCAAAAAATCTGCTTAAAAAGTGCAACATTGGCATATATTTTACACTTTCAACCATCTTCAGAACACAAAAATCTACAAAAGTATATGTTTTCTTAACCAGAAAGAATTGGTGCTTTATTTTATTTTATTTTTTTTTTTTACCAAGAAAAATGACACTCTCCCCTTAAGCCATTACCAGACTAACCAAATCCAGTGATAAGGAGAATCAAACAACAGTTGACGTTGTGATGGTACAATCATGGTACATTTATAATTACCTTAAATATGGTAAATAAAACCATAACTATTGTATTTTCTTAATTTGGTCATAATCAAACCAACCTTAAAGAACCAATATGAATATATAGTGAGTGGAGTGTATAATAATATTTGTCAGGATTTGAACCAATTCATAGCAAAAACTGTGAAGCATCACAAAAAACAGTATGCAGTTTGTGGCGATAAGAGTGCCGAACCTTAATTACATCAGCGGCTGAGAATGTGTTTACATCAACAACACGAGGCTGTCAACAGCTTAACAATGGAAGTGTGACGTAGGTTCACCCCACCTCAGCAAAATCTAACAAAGACTCTTGGTCATTTCAACTGCAGCAGTGATCAACGCCGGCCGGCAACCCGTTCACTCATACGTGAATTATAAATTTTGAACCACTGTAAGTGGTTAATAAACAGTATAAATATCGTGAATATGTGCTGAGGAACGTTAAAAAGTTCGGCTTTGTGTAGGCGTCATCGGCCGATGAATCGTCCCATGGAGATCGGCGTATAGAATCGGTCCGAAGGGTTACGTAGGTCGACACGACGGTGCGCCGTAAAACGCCGTAAAATTTTACCGATTGTGCTAATCGGGACGATACTAGCAGTGCGAGGAGGCCTACACGAAATGGGTGAGAACGTTCCATCAACACCTTAATATCCTTATTTTATTTCCAAGTCTCCTTCATGTAAAATGACCAAATCACAAATCATATAAATTCAAATATTCAAAATTTCAATTACATAAAATGAGCTCCTAAAATAATAAAATTTGGAGAGAGAGAGAGAGAGAGAGAGAGAGAGAGAGAGAGAGAGAGAGAGAGAGAGAGAGAGAGAGAGAGAGAGAGAGAGAGAGAGAGAGAGAGAGAGAGAGAGAGAGAGAGAGAGATTGCGTGTGTGTTGAGTAATTTCTAAGTGCTGGGTTAGGCACAATTACATATATTACTATTTTATAATTACTAAAGATATGTAAGGATATAGTCACGTAAGTACATACTATTAGATAATCACATATTTACTTGCATTATGCTTTTGGAGGGGTTAGAGTTTGTTTCACATTTGCAAAACTGTTATGTAAGAGGTAGATAAAATAAAAAGGGTATTTCATTGGTAAAATTTATAAACAGATGTTTTATTATTTCAAGCAACTTCCGTTCATCATAACTTCGCGTAACGAATTCCTGGCCTATAACATATGTAACAAAGATGGCGCCCGAATTTTGTAAACATAATCATAAGTGCAACATACAATATATCGTATACATAAAATCAACCGAATCGTAAGATCACAACGTCATGATTCAAAAATATTAATTACACAACTGACATAATGTTTGTTGCATGTCCAAGCCTGTGAAATTTCGCTATGACACTGAAATAACAATATTCACAAAATATAACACAATCAGGAGAAATGGTGAACATCATCGAGTACTGAAATGCATCAAACCAAAAAACATTTAAAAAAAACTTAACAGAAAATGTAGTAGCAAACTAGCTGAAAACGATACTTGAAATTTTAAGAGGAATAATTTGTTGTTCTTATTCAAACCTTATTATTTCATACAAATGTCTATGTTACTATTTGAAAGTTATTATCATAATGTTATTTGGTTGTTATTTCACTATTCATGTTTGTTCCCTCAAACTTATCTTGGAGGGTTGGAGACTTCACTTATCATTCAAGCCTTGTACTTATTTGTAACCGTTTTTAACTTTTTACAGAAACTTTTGTAATACAGCTGAACTTCAACAGTCTATTATAATTACTTTTCTTACTTCATGTGATAACCATCACTTCCTTCACATATTGTAGTAATTCGTTTTAAAATCTGTATTTTACTCATTAAGCTCTTTACTGATCTCACTACCTAAACATGTATGTCTATAATTAGTTCAAATAAACTATCTACATACTATACTTACAATTTGCATATGTATACACAACAATAGTGATCATTATTTATTTATACATCTGTACTTACAGCAAGGACGGAAGGTGTATGAATATGGATGACACATTTGATGTCTGGGCGAGCGGCGTGTATCGCCGCATGCAACTGGAATCCAGCCACGTTTACACCGAAGTTTGTTGTTCCGTGTTCGACTATGTTACCCTGCATATCCACCTTGACAAGGCTTGATGCCGTGATCTCATGGTATAGCATACCAAACGGATTTATCAAGAAGTGTTCTTCTTCTAGATTTAACCTGGCCTATAGAAACAATCAGGAGAAAATTAGAAATTGGTAACCTACTGATCCTGAGACAAAAGCAGAAAGTGTTAGTTAAGGCCCAATAATAAGCAGGGCAACTACTTCTGTTCTACAATATATATATATATATATATATATATATATATATATATATTCGGGTTAAAACGTCCTGCGACGTTGTCCGATGCCTAACTGCCAATATCTCCTGTCGTTGCAGTTTTCTTCGGTTAGACCTCGTACATTAATTGATCTCCTTACACCCTGTATGCATGTTACTTTTGGCCTTCCCCTTTTTCTGTTTTCCTGTTGTATCCATTTCATCACTCTCTTTGGCAACCTCTCCTCCCCCATTCACTGCACGTGCCCATACCAAATTAATTGTTTTTTCTCAATGTGTTCTAAAACAGTTTCTTTTATATTCATTTGTTGCTCAATTGTTTCGTTTCTGACCCGGTCTAATTTTGATGTTCTACATATTCGTCTTAAGGCGTCCATTTCTGTGGCTTCAATTTTCTTTTCAGATGTTCTTTCATTCTTCATGTCTCAGACCCATATACTAATGTGCTCTTAATCATTGTGTTGTATATTCTCATTTCCTTTGTTTTCCTATTTCCGTGCTACACAGTATTCCATTTAGAGATTTAATTATTGTTCTTGCTTTGTTTACTCTACACTTTATTTCTGTATCGTCTGTCCCTTCCTTGTTAAAATTTATTCCCAGATATTTGTAATTCTCACATTTTGCTTTCCAATACTAAGTCGGTCGTGTCCTCTCCTATACACAGATATTGTTTTTTCCATATTCATCTGCAGTCCCCATTTTCCATATTCTTCCTTCAGTTTGCGTGCCATGTATTCTAATCATCTTTTTCATTTACGCATGTTACTTAACTGAAGTGTATATAGACAGGTGTCGATTTGGATGCCCATTCCACTGCATTTCTTTTTCCAGGTTCTTAAAGCTTTGGTGACATATATATTTAGATATAGATTGTGACGGCAGCGGTATGCGAACATCTGCTCTCCGGTACCAGCGGCGGACACAGCGATCCAATCAGGGATCAGCAACCGAGACGTGACCAACTACGTGCTCGGAGCAAGCCAATCAACGATCCCGGTTAGTGCATAAAACCCGGGCGGCAGAAAATTTTGGAGCACTCTTCATCGCCATGCCATCGGACGACATCGACGCGGAGTCAGCCGGAAGGAACGGCCGAAGAATAGAACCGCCGTTCTTGCGTCTTCGCCCTCCAGTCCGCGCCAGCGATGGATTTCGCTGGGCCAGCAGCCGACTCTACAACCGATGCCGAAAGAAGAGGAATGCAGTACGCCACGAACAGCGAGCACAGCCGCCGAACATCTCAGCGCGGCACAACCAACCTCTGCTTTCTCGCCACCAGGTCCTTTTTAGGGCCACCAAAAACACTAGAGTATACGATTGGCGTCATTTGTCATGCAGCAAGCCTTTTGTCCGGTGACAAGATATATTTAAATACACTGTAATAATATCATTCTCATCCTGCTATTAATGTTTTGACATGTTTCATGATACATGTCATAAGTTATTCCTTTCTCAAGCTTACTGGTGTCACATATCAGAACATTACTTATCCAGCACCATTATCTGTCAACTTCAGTTGTAAAACAAATTTCCCAGTATCTGACGCATTCACAAAATCCTATATATTCACAGTTTTTAGCTAAAGAAAACTGGTTGATTAGTTTCGCAAAACCTAAGTGCCTAGTGCCTATCTCTTCCAAGCTAATTTCTTCTATTCATTGGGAAGATCGCAATTGCCTATTGCCTACGAAACTTTCATGTTGTTGACTGCAAAACTTGTTTTTACCTACTTCATTCAAAATGGTCTGTTTTTACTTGGCTGATAAATTTCAAATCACACTCCTGTAAAAATTTAAATAACAATTTTAAGAGATAAATGCAAATATTCAGAAAAAATTGGAAATAAATACTCCCCCACTTTACTCCTTGTATCTTGGAAAAGTATTTACCAGAAAAAAATTTGTATAAAAATTAAGGGAATTTTTCACATACACTTCCTTTCCTCTATGTGATATGGTTGACTCTATGGAATTTTTTGGCTTTATTTTAGACTCCTTGTTGTCGCTTTTGAGGTGCACCTGAAACTGGTGGAGTTAATGGAAAGTGCGATAGTAAATAGCAGTAGAGCAGGAGACATAGTTCTAGAGATCCATTTAGTGTTTCTGGAAGCACGTTGATTGCATGTGAGAGGACAGCACACTTCATGCCATGTTAAGTCAGTCACATGTAGCTGTTCACCTGTTCAACATGGAATTTAAATTTTTATACTACAACTTACTGGACTGTTTCAAAATTGCTTTTACATTGCTAGTTACAGTATTTTTTATTGTAGACATATTGTTATGTGAAACTGTGGCCAATGAAGAAAGCCAACCTAGCTGGACATTACTGAGACGCCAGCAGCAAGATAGAATAACTAACCATGCGGCCATAGAAACAACAACAACAGTGCGGCCAATGATGTATCACACTTGGAGGTCCAAAAATGCAATATTGGACACCACACCACTATTCCACATTACTTTACTACCTTTTCCATAATATAACAAATCCTGCTGCGAGGCATAAAGAGTTGTAATATCATTACAGAAAAACTGAATTGAACAGAAATATTAAATGTAGACATATATTAATAACAGGAGCATTCTAATTTAAATAAAAATTTAGTATTTATTCACCCACAACATTTTTGAGGTGGTCCTATAACAGAACACGCCAATCTAGACCAAGAAGGTTGATAAAAAATCTAGCCAGCATAGCGCTGGTTCCCCTTTACAGTGGTCTCAATCAACAAATCACAATTCCAACAGTAGCGTTTGGAAACCAGGACAGAAAAAATGAACTGTGGAATAGAAACAGGCCGCTAAAGCCTAAAACCATTAAGAAGATAATGATATATTTATTCCAAAAATAATGTAAGAGTAGTATTTTTACGTATAATAATTTTTCAATAGAGTTCCCTACTTTTCAAAGCACTGGCGCCACGTTTCTGGTAGTTTACATATTCCCTAAAAAAATTCTTCTGGCAGAGGACCCATCTACTCCTGAACAGCTTAGACAACTTCATCATTGAAACACAACTTTTTCTCTCTTAGAATTCTCTTACGAGTCTAAATAAATGAAAGTCAGAGGTCTGAAATATAGTCCAGATTGAAGAGAATGGTCCACTTTACTTTTCGAATTGTACCTATCGTATGAGTAGGTGACATGAGGATTTGCATTATCCTGTAAGAAACAATCAGAATGCTGGCATTTATACGCCTACTTTGGATGGCTGTCTGGAGTAATACTTGGCGTTTACAGTCTGCTGTTCTGTTAGAAAATCAATGTGTATGACATGTTTCATATCACAAAAGAATGAAGCCATAATTTTTCCTGCTGAAAAAGTTTTTGCTTTTTGATTTTGGAGATGAACGATGCTGTCACTGCATCAACGCTCTTTTGGTTTCTGGGGAAAAATTGTGTACACAGGTTTCTTCAACAGTGGCAAGAGACTGTAAAAATCCCCTTTTTCTTCATATTGTGCCAATAGTGAATAAAGGACCTGCACAAGTGTCTGTTTGTGTTGATCTCTTGAGAGTGTCTGTGTTGATCTCTTGGCATTCGTGGAATACAATCTGCCCATAATAACTGAAGTTGATTTACGATACAGCTACCTGCACTACCAATAATATTTAATGTAGAAGCAATATACCATGACGTGATCATTTTGCACAAGTGTGTTGATCTTGTCGGCCATCTCTACTGTTCTCGATGGTTTAGGCACTGTACGTGTGAATCATTGGTGACCCATTCTTGACCATTTTTAGTCAAGATATAAATGGAAAGCTTTACTCCATTTATAGATTTATAGATGTTTATGTTTAACGTTTCTTCACCAAACTGCCTTTTAAGTTTTTCACAAATTTTTGATGGTTTTATGTTTTCTACCATAAGAAATTTAATATATAATAATACTGCTTTGTTCCAAGCTTGAATCCACATCTACTTCAGTCATACTTGGAAAAAAAAACGACCAAGAGAGATTAGTATTTGTTCCCACAAATCAGCCAGTGCTACCAACTTCAGTATTTGTTTGTTCTATCTGAAGCTCAAACCAAATTACAATTTAAATTTGAACGTTCGTTGTACCTAAAACAAAGCAGTAAATCCAAGAAAAACACTATCCCTATCCATTAAAATGTTAATCCATTAAACTGCATGACAATTGCATTTTCACAGCTACAGTCACTTCATGTTCATGTAAAATTTGTTGCGCTACTGAGCCCCACAATCCACCATTAAAAAGGTCAGACCTGTTAACTTCCAAAGCTGAATATCTGAAATTTTTAATGCTGGACCACGGCTCATTAACCCAGCTATTTTCAAATAAATACAAACAATAAATATTTACATGCAACTACCATTTAAGAGCTCTGTTAAAAATTCTTTAATAAAATTGTAAGATACGTTACACTTATATACTATAAATAAATGTATGTGTGTTTACTAACAGTGATGTGGTTATGAATATTTTGAGTCCAACCATACAGGTCTATAAGTCTGTAAACTGCGGCCAGTTTACACCTTAAGATCTTCTCTCCTTTTGCGTATCCCATACTTTCAACACCTCGGATATCATTGATTGGTAAAACACAATTTGAACCTGCGAACATAAATTATTTATTGCTTTTATATGCATACTCATGTTATAAAAACATAAAATACAATGCAAGAAACATTTAATATTCTTTTTGTGCACTATATTAAAATATTGTAGAGTTATAGTAAAATGTAATTATAATAAGTCACATTCATTTGTAATAACTTTTTAAAAAAATAATTGTTACAATATTTTTGTTTTAATGTTCAAAACATCAATCTTGGACTGCATAATAATTCTTTTTCCAAATTATTAAAAAAAAAATTGTACTCAACAAATTGTAGCACGAGTTTGAGAGATGTCATTTTATAACACTTGTAATTAAGTTAACAAACACATTGTTTTAATGCGTGTTAACATTACTGAATATATGGAATAGAATGGGAATTAAAGCAGCATACTGGAGACAACTGACATGAAGAGGTCAAAATGGTAGGGGATGTTCACAGAATATCAAATGAAAGATGGCACAACAAGCTCCAAATATAAGAGGGACCAAAGTTGGCATGGAAAAGAACACGGAGGCTACAATGCCCCATGAAACGAATCACTACTATATAATACATTCCCTAGGCAAAATATTAGGACCTTGTTTATAAAAAAATTCCAGTTTTTATTCTTGGAATTGTTTTTCGCTTTATTTCAGAGTGTTTAACGGTGTTATATTTAACATTGTTTTCTATATATATTTAGGACACACAGTTCCTACGTTTATTTATTTATATTGGCATTCTATATTCTAATACTTGGTACATACTTCTGAAGAAGGTAGGTGTAATTAAAAAAAATTTCTTGTTTTTGTATTAACAGTTTATGTTTCAACTGTTACTGTTTATTTTATTGCTCTATTATTTTATTTCAAACATTTGCCATATAATAAGTATTACAATTGTTTATTTTTGTGTGCTAAGAATGTTAATCTTAAATATTCAGTATTACTGGCATGGCCAAGGAAAAACATGCTAATGATAAGCAAAAAACTATTGTTAAGACATGGTAAAAATGTTACAGAAATCATTTGATGAGTCTGGTATGCATGAGCAGCTTACAAATGGTACAAAAGCTTTAATGACAGTTCTGAATGAGTTGAAGATCATTATAGTAGGATGAAGACTGTGGAATTGTATTCCATTAATTTTACTACAAGGTATTTTGGTGAATACAGAGTATTGTTGGGGCATTTTACTTCACTGGAGAGCAGCTACTCAAATGAAATAGCCAGATTTATGGAATTACACCTCAATTATATACAAACCCACATATTACTGCTTTTAGGCCGATGCACACATCAGGTTTTTAATGTGCGGTGTCGCTGTGTGCACGTTGCCGCAACGCAAAACGCAGGCTCGCTGCACACATGCGTGATTAGCATCACCTAACTGCAGTCGGTAGACAGATTTTGTCACATACAGCCATCGATTTATATCATAGAAAATGTGTAATGTTCTCTTATTTAGTGGACAAACGTTTTGTTTGGAATCGGAGACGTTACTGACTCAAGACTTTAGAGCCAGATTTCATATGACTTTTGGTGACTTAAGAAAAAATTTTGATAAATTTTTCAATTACTTTCAAATGAGTGTTCACTCATTTGATGAGCTTGAAAGGAAAATAAGCGACAAGATAAAATACCGACATATGTGGATGAAACTGTCTGTACCTCCACAGGAAATGTTAGCTATAACTCTTTAGGATAGCTAAGGATATTTTTTTTATTTCACAAACAAACGGCTGTATGTCCAAAAGGATCTTCAGAATTTGATCCAACCATAACTACAATTACGTCAGATCACCGGATGTGTGCACTGCTCAATAGACAACAATGTACTGAGAGCCGGAGTAGTGTGAGCGGCGCCGCTGCGCTAAGGAGGGGAACTGTGGCGAACAATGCATGCACAGTGGACGTGTGGTGCTGCAACTTTACCGAAGGTATGTGTACAGTGACTCATATGCCTTCCAGTACTCCACACCGCACTTGCGGGTACGCTGCTGCACCATATGGTAAAAAACCGGATGTATGCATCGAGCCTTAAAAATGTATATAGCCATAGATAACACTGGTAGTACATAGCCCTGTGGGACTTTTTACGCTTTCCAAGATTAAAAACAATCATGAAAGGACAATGTTTTGAGACTGCTGAAGACACAAAATAAAATTCCTTACCAAGCTGAAGACTATACCACAAGGCAAACTCCAGAAACATTTTGAAAAATGGAATAATTGTGTTTTATAATTGTAGGAGAATGGGATTTTCTTTTTATCTGATGAGGTTTATTTTGAAGGGGCACAATATGAATATGGAAGAACAAAAACACAATTTTTTATGTAAACAAAAACTGCACCAACTTTCTCATCAAACATATATACAGTGTGTCAACACAATGAACTTTTACAAGCAAATGAGACCTACTGTTTAGCCTTATCTGAAAAGTTACATACAAGAAATTATTTCCTAAGATGATAAACTCTGTATATTGTTAAGCAGAGAATTCCACTGTTGGTTTACTGGATAACGTTCGGATAATTTTCTCCAGTTTTGTTAGTTTTATTACCAGCCATCTTAACACCATTCTATCTAGAGCAAGAGTCAATCCAAACTCTCTACAATGGCCACTCTTTATTATACAATATTATTAATGAATAAAATATTCTAATCAGTTAAGAGTAGAGAAATGTTGGTATTCTTATCAGTGTTAGTATATGAAAACAACACTTTAAATGAACAAGGTAACTGGCCCTTGCTTCAGAAAGGAATTTGTATAGTCATAACTAGTGTGAGAGAACATGTAAGCTACGTGCATGTGTCAGTTCTGATAAGACAATGACATCATTATCACAACTATGCTGTTCAACTTTAATCTTGTTTTCCTCAACTGTCTGGAGAGAACAGGGTCATGTTTCTGAAAGCGATAAAACTATAAAGGGAACTAGTTAACTAGAGCTGGTAGGTTTTTGTTTTTAAAACATAATTTTGCTAACTCCTACATTTTTGAACTAATGGAGTGAAATTCTGTAAAAACAACACAAAACACAATCTTTTCACCCACTTATTAGACACACACATTTTACTAGACAGTACACCAAAAGGAAGAGCTGTAACTATGCCACATTACATGAATCACATAATTATTTAATTGTACTTATACGATTCTTTGAATTTTAATGTTTTAACTTGTTTATATCATATTAAGGACATTCATATCACTTTCAATATATTATCACTTAGCCCACTATTCTACATTTGTCATCAATTTATAGTAGTTTATTTAAATACTGATTATCACACATTACATGTTGTCAATAATACTGTTCCCCACTGGAAATTTTATAACTGCCCTGGACTCCCATAAAAATACATATCTTTAAAATGCCCAATGTTTACAGTCTATACTATAAACAAAAACTGTCAATACCTTATTATCGGTGAACACTTTATTTTTCATAAACAACAAAGTCACTTTCATCTATCAACCATAAATTTCAAAAGTATTAAATGCATTGAAAATTAGATTTACCTCACTTTACAGCTGGAATAGTCGGACATATGAGTTAGTGAACACTCTCTTTTTAGAATCGCAAATTAATGATTTTATGAGTAATAGGAGTACAAAAATTTGTCATGGATAATTCTCTACTTGAAAAATTAGTTTAAATTATTAAATCATTAGAAAATACAGAAACTGCCATTATGACTCCTCAATTTATGTATCAGAGCACACATCTGATCAGACTGCACTTGCACTCCCTGGTTCATACGGCCAGTCATGTTTTTTCTTAAAAATTAAGAAATGCAAGCCTTAATGATGCCTCATTACATGTTCACTAACCACTTATGGTTCCTTGGATCTTAAAACAGTTGTATGGATAACTGTTGGTAATGTTTGAAATTAAATCTTTTGAATACATACAATTACTATTTCCTGCCTCTAAATCTGGTAAACAGATTACCACAAACTTACATATTAATGATAGTCATAATTAGAATACTATCATGAATACTCAGGCTCATTCCAACAGTCTAATCAATATTAGAACCAGTGTTATTAGAATACCAGAACCAGTGTTTACCTAAAACCATAATCAGGAGACAAGAAAAATATTTAAATAAAAATGTGAAACAAACCACGGAAGAAGTTTGTCGACTGCAATCTGCCACCTTGGACACCCATCATCTCTGATATTTGTTGCAACAAACCAGCTGGCCCATTACCATCTTTTAACTGTGTCTCGATAATGCGTTCTAGTTCTTCACGAAACAGTCGACTGCTCATGATCATCTCAACTCGCTTCCGTCTTTCCATTTCACGCATATCCTACAAACAAAACATTTAATTATTTTTTTTTAATTTGTAAAATTTGCATAATCATGTAAAAACAACATAATATTCCAAATGGAAGTAATGGTGTGGTTTTTTGTAATTTTCTTTACAGCATGCTCCATTACAATTATGTAATACTACATGCTAAGATTTTCCTTATTTGGATAACAATGTTTTTTATGTGCTTACATTAAGAAATTACAAATACATATTACATAACATATTTGACAATGCTTTTGTATGAATATTTGATTATTTACAATAAAATAACTTATTTAAATAACATATTTAAAATAAATATTAATTTCAATTGCACTAATAAATGTTTCGAATTCTTTTAGATGTTTCTTTATAAAACCTTCTTTTGTAGGTGGCCAAGTTCCTGATCTTTTTACACTACTGATTAAATTTTGTCTCTGATTTTTTAACATCTCACACTCATATATGATGTGATCCACTGTTTGTTCTCCTGCATTGCACTGGCACATTGGTTCGTTTATTATCTTGAAGCAGTGAAGGTAAGATTTCGTTTTCCGTGACCAGTCACTATTTTGTGTGTGTGTGTGTGTGTGTGTGTGTGTGTGTGTGTGTGTGTGTGTGTGTGTGTGTGTGTGTGTGTGTGTGTGTGTGTGTGTGTGTGTGTCACACATCTGTTAGACAGGGGAAAAGTGTGGAGTACAGAAACTAATAAACAAAAAGAAACAGTTTTCATATTTTCATATGGCACACAAATATTTTAAATCTCAAATTACCTAATTTATTATTTTTAATCTACAAATTCAGAAAAGTTATTTAGCCAACCTATCTGGGACTGCGAACCAAATACACAAATTGAGATATTCTAACAAATACACAAACTGTAATACAATACACCACCACATAGGGTAGATGACTGCATATAGCATTTAATGTGGTGTAATTATTGTAATTGCGGTTTCTTGAATCCATATATTTCAAGTGGTTTCTTTTGTCGCAACACAGCACACAAGTCACTACTTTTAAATCAGGGCGCTTACTTATTATTCATATCAAGTGCTTCCTTGCACAGTAAAGGCCTTGATATTGGTTCACCGGATTTATGTTTCTAAATGGACTACAAACATAAAGCATATAACTTAGATTTCATTAGCCATTTTTAAAGTTTTTCTTCATTTCAGACTGTCATCAAAATCTAGTTTTGATACACGTTTTAAAATAATTTCTTTATTGGTGTTATTTAACTTATTGTGGTCTTCCTAATATTATAAAATTTTGCCAAGAGTGAACCATTTCACTCTTTGAAAGTCTATTCATAATTTAATTTTACTCTCCAGGCTTAAAAAACATCATGTGTTCCTCTTCGCAGGTACATATAATGCTGGTGGCTATTAGATAACAAAGCCGAAGTAGCAATAAATGCCACAAAACATAAACAACACTTTACAATTGAAAAACTCTTGCTTCAAACTACTGGTATGTCTTATTTGTATGCTTCCATGGCACTGAGTACATTTAGTTAAAATATAAATGGTTGAAGATACCGTAGTAATAAGTAAAAAAGTTTGTATGCATTACAGCTCAACATATGACTGACTACATCTGATGATTCATTAAAGTCTCCAATACTACCAATACACATCTTTTTACTGTCATCAATTCATGCACTCGTTTACTCATTTTTTGTCTATACACTCAAGAACCAATAAAAATAAAGACTGTTTTCCTTTTGGTAATATGAACTGATAATACGTTAAATAAATCAAAGAAAAGTTAAGTCAATTAATTTTTCTTCCATTTTTTCGTTTTCAGTGGGTTCAAATGTTTGGATATTTGACATTCAGATATGCAAAACAGCATAACATAACAAACACAATGTTCCAAATGATCATAATGTGGACACAATTAAAAAAAATATATACAAATCTAGTATAATCTTAATATATGGTAAAAAACATACATATAAAAACATTAGTTAGTTACAATTTTAAATATTAATAATTCTCATTTGTGAAAAAAAAGCATCAAGACAGCTCACCACCTATACCAAACACTAAACAAAAGACATACCATCTACCACAAGAAAAATTATTTATCTCAGCAACCTCTCAAAGAAATATATGAATTACACAATCCCTTTGCAATGATTTTTTTATAATGACAAGATGTTACAGCTGATAACAAACTTGCACAGTGCATTTGTTTTGGCAGAACCAATTATTACCAACACTGGACACTGGACAATTAATCCCAACAGTGAATCAGGTATCTGGGCAGGAGAAAGAGCTGAAAAGGCTCTACAGCACAGATTACTTGCCAGAAAAACTGTGATTGTACACCCATCTCTTTACTAGTTATTGTCCTGTCTGACTTTTTTTTAAATCAAAAATAAAGGAAATACTGAAGGGACACAATTTTATAACAATGTGACACAACGGGCAACATGATAGTTCTGAACACCACTCAATAAATTTGTTGCACCACACAAGCTGCTTTGAAGAGCATACTGCCAACCGTTATCACTTTCTAGCTTGCCCAAGATTACTTTGAAAAGGACTGCAGTGATAATAAGGTTATATCAGATCTAGTAGACAAACAAGTTTCTTAATTTCCAATAGCATTCATAAATAATCATATCACAATCTATTCTACCCCATTTTTACCACACTACATTTGTCTTCCTGCTTCAGTACACAGATTCCTAAATATATAATAAAGGGAGTACAAACAGGATGTCACCTTGAAAATTTGACTCATTCATATTCTTGGCCACTTTTCAGAATGCCATCAAATACCACAGAAATTTGAAATATATTTTATTACTTTTTTATCCGTCAGTGACTTCGTTCTAGCGTTTTTTATTTAGACGCGTTTCGTGACATGTGTCACATCTTCAGTAGTCCTCGTCAAAAGTTAAAATTCACGTAAAACACATAAAAACACATTTGCACATATTTACAAAATTACAATGACGACACACACATAACACGATGTAACTACGGCATCTGAAACTTGCCGTACTACGACTAGATACTTGGAACCAGTTTCACCAACAACTGAATGAAAATTACAACTCATTTTTCTATACAACATTAAACACCAGTATCTCAAGTACACACATACTCTTTAAAATGCTCCTATCATTTTGTAAACAATATTTTTTATTCACCTTGCAATTTTTTATTCATCATCTAACACTCAACATCTCATAACACTTAAACAAGATAAGATGTGAAACTCTGTCAGTTGTTTAAATTTTCAACTGTAACAATGTAAGGACATTAAAATTTTACTAAACCATGGAAGATTAGTGGTAAAAAAAATGGAAGGGATAAATTAGAGCTGATAATTGGTTGCTTTCAAAAAAAATTCTGGGATCAAACTGACAAGGCATGATAAAGAGATGAACCAGTAAGTGAAGAGACTCAAATGTTATGAATGAAGAAATTAAATCAAACAGTTTGCAATGACATGACACAAATATCTGGAGAAAATACAAGAACCTATGTTGCTAATATAGGCAAGAAGATGCAATGCTGAAGGACCTACCAGATGAAGGAAAAGATGGGAAGGATTTTAGAGCTGAGGTGGCTAAGTACTTAATACATGAAGTGGAAATGTTGATGATGAAAGTTAACTGGTTTAGGAAAATAAATTTTTCATCTTCAGCCCTTGAGAATGGGGAATAGATACTGACAAGTGCAGGCAACGAGAGATTTCATCAGCCAACATCCCTAACTCTTCTGGGCAACCATTTCATTTAACTAATGTAATCAAACATGAATAACTTTCACTTCTACAAATAAAAATAAATTAAGAAACTTCAAGTAAGTTATTTGTTGTTACTATTCTTTTAGTATATGTGCACATAGACATACACATGTGCTTGTATGTACTGATCAAAGTTCTACAACTAATACACTACCATTGACTTAATAACACAATTTTCTCTATCATTAAACACAAAAAATACTTATAAACAGTACAAGAAATACGTTTTGATTGGTTTTACTAAGATATTATTTTATAGCAGTGCAGTGGTGCAGCATCACATCTGTGGTGAGATGTTCACTATGAAAACAAGTTTAGCAAGTTTCCATACACGGACGGGTAAGTTCACATAACAGGAAAGCCAATGGTCTGAGAGCAAATATGACTGCATTAAACGGAGGTAAAAATCAGCAATGAAAATAAATTACGATGCCCATGACACTCTCTCCATCCAACGTGTTTTACACACCATGTTATAAAATAATGAAGTAACCACTGCCATTTGCATCATGCATGTTTAATGAACAATATGAAACTATTATTTGTTTAACCTCGTGGGTTTAACAAATTTGAAAATTACTCAATCCCTATATATTAAATTTGAAAACTTCTCTAATCAAGAAGTGGTCACATTGGGATGTCAAAAACCAAACACTGTTTAATTAAGATATATTTACAGTGTTTAATTATTTAAATTGTATTAAATAAATTTTTTTACAAAAACAAATTTTTTACTTTCACACAATGATAAAGGACAAAATTACTTAAGTATCTGTAAGAAATATCATTCTTTCCCATGATTTATTACGGTGGTGGAAAACTGCAACTTACCAAAAGGGATATACCCAAAGACGAAAGTTTCTTCCATAACTTTAAAATTACTTTAATTTATTTATTTTAATTAAGTGTTAATATTAGGATATAAACAGCTTGCCTAATAGTAATTATCAACAATTGTTAACAATTTGTACAAAACACTACCTAAATTATACCTAATAAAATAAAAGCTGAAAATTTTTGTTCAGAAATTACAGTTTATTTTTCCAACACAATTTTCCCTTACAATGGAGTGTTTTATACAATGGAAAATATGGTATTGCATTGCATTATATATGCGGGGCATCGTTTGCACCTGTGACATATTGCAGCATCTGGACATGCCCAAATGCTGCCAGACGATAAACTGAGTCTGGTTCAAGTTGACAAGTGACTTAAAACTGGTAAAGGAAACCGCCAATGCATTAACGCACAAAACGGGGGAGAAAGAAGACTTGATATACTTTTGTGACACTGCCGCTGGAATTGATTCAGGCGCCAGGTGTTGCCAGTTGCAAACCCAGCGAGCAGACGCCTTGAGGCGTTGGTGACCAAGATAACAGCAACAAGCAGCTGGCTCAGCGTGCTAGGAGGTGCGCAAGGGTGCTATGAAGGACTGTTTTCAGATGTGAACTCTAGGGCTGGAGGCAGGCAAGGGGACCCCGACAAGGAACGGAGGGTTTATGCTTGGAAACCTTCCAGTCTATGGCTGTTGGTGTGGACAAAAGAGACCACCATGCGAGAGCCACATAGGTCAGTACAGACCTGAGAAACAAAAGATATATCCTGACATTCGTATGCAGGGCTGGCGGCTGCGACACGAGAGAAATGGTGATAGTTTGGCTCGGACACCCCGAGCCTTTGTGAGGGTTTCGGTCATGTGGGCAAAAACTATGGTAGTTAATGAACTGTGGTTTCATTACAAAAATTTGAAACCACAAACTTTATGTTATAAGAGTCAAGTTTGACACAAACGACTCGATTCAACATAAACCTCAAGACTGTAAAAATGTCGGCTGGCTGAAAAGAAGATGGTATCTAGTACTAGCAAGGCTGCCTAATCCTGAATGTAAAAGAAAAAAAAATAATATGTCTGCTTCTTCCCGTCCTCTTTCCTTCCACTTTTCCCTCTATGGTCCTTAGCTGCAGACAGTTTCTATGCAATATATGCCCCAACCATGACTTTTTTTCTGTCTTATTACTTTCAACCGTTTCTTTCCTCTCGTATTCTCACAACACTTTATTGTTTCTCACTCTATCGGCCCATTTTGCCTTAGTCATTCTTTGCCACAACCACATTTTCTCTCTAGTCATCTTTATCCTTTCTTTTTGATGGTCCATGTTTCACTGCCATATAAAACAACATTCCAAATAAAAATTTTAGAAACGTAAAAATTTTAGAAAATATTCACCTACACTTCATAATAATTTGAACTATGTGAAAAGCCTAAAGCACTCTGAAAGGTAATACTTCTCCTATCCACCTGATAACAACAAGGCTTCTATGACAGCTGAAAAACTAGAAACAATTCACTTTCAGACCCAAATGCAATGTCTTGTAAAGTATAAAAGTTACTATCACTTTAAAGGAAGTTATCATAGGCCATAATCAAAAAAATGCATCAAGTAAGATGAACCATACTGCTTAAAACAACATGGAAATTGTTGATTGGAGAAATCTGAATTAACTAGGAGATAAATGTTGGTAACACATGTATGTCTGTAAATTTGCCTGGCACTGATCCAAAGCTGTTGAAGAAAATCTTGAGGAGCCAATGAAATTTTTAGAAAGACAACAAAAAGTAGTATACTGGACACAATGTAAAAAGTATAATATTATGTGCATTAAAAAGATGGACACTGGGAAAAGAACTGCTCTCAAAATTCAAACATTTATAAGCATTTGTCCATAATCCATATAGCAAAGATGACACAAAGAAAGTCAACCAAGAAGCACCAAAGGAACCCTAAATACAAGGAAGTGGAACGAAATTCGGCATGTTCTAAAAAAAATAAACACAACATAAAAACAAATCCTGGAAGACTCACCATAGCCAAAAGGAATCATGGTAGGTCAGCAGAGTTTTGGGGAAAAAATATAAATTGAAGATAAGTAGTAACAAATATTTTATTAAATAACAATTACCCATTACTGGCATAAGTAACAGGTTGGATAACTGAATTAGTGATTTTAAAAATATGTAAACTACATTAGATTCCAAGAACCCCATAAAAAGGAATTAAGTTAAGAATAGCAAAAGGGTGCAGAATGTAGAAGCAACAAGCTTTATACGTAAAAGAATAATTTCCTCTTATCTGTCACTCAGTCTCCAGAATTATCTTGCTTGTCTTGTATAAAGCTACTGATAAATACAGGTAAAAGTAAATGAATGCACACACACCGCACCTATCTAAGTACAACACACACGGACATGAAGGTTATCGTTACGGATTGATTAAATACATTTGTGTGGACGGCGGCGTGAATGTTGCTAATAAGAGCAGAAAAGAACGCCTCATGACACGATGTAGTCAAGTCACTTACAACGATGATACAGGCTGAATGCAATTGCTGCTAGCAATCAAAGAATAAAAACTGGTTATGACCGCATGACAACGTTAAACAGCTACAGCTGTGTGTAATCTTACTCACTGTAACAGTAGTAACTAAGCTGGGAAAAACTTACACACTTGGTAATAAAAACTTCTGATAGCTAGTCAAATATCTCTTGTATACTGAGTTACTATTCTGTTTCCTCGTGTGAAACTGGATCTTTTCAATTGTATGACTACATGGTTAATAAACACATACAGTTTGGAAATTATTGTGAAAAAAATTAGCATTACAAATTCTGAAAACATGCAAAGCAGGTTTTATAATATAGTACAATTTTTTATACTCTTTTTTTTTTATAAACAATAAGGTTTCTGTTAATCTGCCTTAAAGGTATCAAATCAACCTTATCAAATTATGTACACCTTTTTATAAATTAATATTTTTTTTTAATCAGGTCAGAATTTATATAATTAACCACACTAACCATACTTAATCTTCTTTTGTTTTCTGTTCACACTCCATTTTTGATGAGGGGGGCTGGGGAAGGGAGGTAACTACAGCAAAAATAGGAATTGTTAGCATAAAATATTACCTAATGTCAATATACATAGAATTCTTCTTCTTCTTCTTCTTCTTCTTCTTCTTCTTCTTCTTCTTCTTCTTCTTCTTCTTCTGGCATCACAACCCAGTATGTGTCTTGAACTGCTCAAAAATTTCCTCCATTCATCCTCCCACCACACAACCACAAGCTCCACCCTCTCGCTTTCATACATCTCAAATCATCCTCTACTTCATCTACCCATCTTTTCCTAGGACTTCATCTAATTCTTCTGCCCACTGGTTTCCAGTTTGCACTTCTTTCAGTTGTTCTGCTAACCTCCATTTCATAACTCGTTCGTATCCTCCAAGTCTCATCTTCAGTTTGCCAATGCCCAAAGATGACATACACAAAATTACGACAATTTAATAATATAACTGTGGGGGAACTTTGTAGACCACTGGATATGGTGGTGCTTGAGAGGCCCCAGGTTCAATTGTAATAACTCGTCAAGTGTTTAAACGTAAGTACATTTTCAGCACCCAGGCCAACTCAGCCTGCAAAAAATTGGTTTGGGGAATAAGTTAAAACGTTTTAAGCTACTTAGATGTAGTCAAATAGTGTATACGCCAGCTGGTTTCAGCAGCTCCCACAGCCACCACCTTAAGGAGCCTGGACCAGTCAGGTGTTCAGTGTCCAAATGACTACATTGTCAGCATGGTCGTTTTGGCTCTAACACCAGGTCCAGGCTACTGCAACCTGCTACGCAGCTGCAAAGCATCTGCTATATATGTAACGACTATGGTTGAATACCCCAAACCTTCTTTTTTACTAGTATTGGTACAGTTTAATGCTCTATTTCTGTATGTGTTAATGGAATTATTTTGCAACATATAAATAAAAACAAAGCATTTTTCATTACCATACCATATGCAGACCCCCACAGTACATATAAAATGATAAAAAATACATTGCAAACTTCATGGCTGCCAAGGTGCCAGCAGTAATACAAAGCCAATAAAACCTACATCTTAAGTTTACAGAATAAAACCTAAATGATCCCTTAAATTCTTTAACTTTTTCAAGCATTCAATTTGATAGAATTCAAACAGAAATGACAGTCACAAGTTTCTGAGCATCATCAAATTCGTTGTTGTTTGAAGTAATTTTGTAAAAAAAAAAGTAAATCCTTTAACAACTATAAATGTCAATCAATTTCAAAACAGTCGCTGACCTTTGTACCATAAATTATGTACAAACAAGATGTGATCCAAAACAATTTTTTGATGTAGACTAAAAGGACAATATATCACAGAACAGGTGAAACACTGCCTGGCAATGAGATAATAAAACATGGTCTGTCACTACATGAAGGTTGTGACTATAAACTATAAGAAGTACACGAGTTTAAGAGTAGTAAGTAAGGTTAAGGCCTTATGTTGTAACGCCCAAAACTTTCCTGAAGACATAAAAAACTAGTTTTCACATTTTAATTTTAAGTGTTATATTTTCTTGTGTTTGGAGAAACAACCAAGTCCAATGATAATAGTAATAACAGTATCACATCAAATATATTGACACCCAATGACAAATACTATTTGTTGCTTTAAAAAACATAACACTAAACAAGACGAAAACACAACAATGGAGACTATATACAAGAAATGAGAACAAAAAGTGCATGAAAGTCTCTAAAAACGAAAGAATGAAACAAATGAATATTATTAAATATGGCAATGTTTTAAAACGGGGCATCTAAAATACTTATTTCTGAATAAGAACTGAAAACAACTTTTAACATTATTCATACATATTTTCTTGCTTTACCGGTTCATGTCAATTAGCACTGCCTTATTCCTGCAAAACATAGTGCACAAGTTAAAGTGAATGTTCACTGCATTTGCAAATAATGACAAACTATCCCTACACACTTTTACTAATCACCACATAACTGCTATGCATATCGGGTGCATTATTGGTACAACTTTGTCTGGAATGCCTCCAGTTTCTGTATCTGGAGTATCCAAATCCTGAATGAAGATTGCTGATCATTCTGGCACTGTCACAGCAAACTGACTGACTGTCTTTAGAGTTTTTTTTTCATTATATGACCACAAAAGTTTGACATCATAGATATACCTTACAACACAGAAGCATTATTATATTTAACACAATACAACCAAGTGGGAATACAACTCAGCAATGTATTTTCACCGTATCCCACACATTGTCTATCCCATTTGCTACTGTATCCTATTTTTAATTTTATTTTATCAGGCTTGTTATTTATTGAATAATTCATCATACACAGTCGTCATATACTTTTTGACAACTATGTCACAAACACGGATGAGGCAAGATTATTATTCTTTATACATTTTGTATAATAACAAAATTACGATCCGCAGCCACACAGCAGAAAGCTGGATGTCCTGCAACAGTAAAAGAAGATAATGAAACCTATTACACAACTCCCCTCCCCCCCAAAAAAGAAAACAAAGCCCAGAGTCGCTAACCACATTTTGTACACACCATCTAGCCTCTTTTTATTATAAAACACTACATGCAAAAATTCAAAACCTGTAACAAACCCACAGGACAACAACTACTGTAATCATAATTAACATCCAAATATGTTGAAGCATCTCACGACACCAACTTGCTATTACAATCAATTAACTCATGTTATGTACATTCCTGGCATGTTCAAATGCATTTGCCCAATGTCACGTCGATAGTAGCAAAAATATCATATCAGTACATTTACCAGTAGACACTGATAAGAGAACTAGTTCTGCGGTAAGTGAATCAAGTATGCTTTTCCAAAACCATGATTAATAAGCCCCTCTCCGCACACTACTACCACTGTACCTATAAGTACTTATTGTATGCTTCTTTCAGAAAAAGAGGTATAATATCTTCCTTGTTTTCCAACCAATGTTGATGAAAATTTTTATGAGTATATTTTAATATGTAAGGAATCCAGAAAAAAAATAAATTTCACCAGCAACTACCTACACATGGTCATGAAAAAAAAACTAAAATGTTACTTCGAAATTTTCTTAATGAAATACGGAGTTCCACGCTAAGTGAAATATCTTCAAAAGTGAAAAGGATAATCAAAAAAATTTTTTTGATTTTTGTTCTGCAATATATACTCTAAAATAAAAAAATAAATAAAACTGTTGGTTTTTTCACTCCTTCATTATTTTTTTACCTCATAGATAAAAATAATTTTTAAAATTCATTTGTTTGCCCGCAGTTTATTAAATTAAAATTTATGAACAAACAGGATTTTAAAACAAATAAATAATACAGTAAAAATTATAATTACAAAGTTAGGCATATATTTACAATGTAAAATTTTATTTACAATGGAAAATTTCTTAAATTAAATACGGAGTTCCACGCTAAGTGGAATATCTTCAAAAGGGTAAAGAAGGATAAACAAAACATTTTTTTGGATTTTTGTTCTACAATATATACTCTAAAATGAAAAATAATAAAACTGTTAGTTTTATAATGTTAATTACACCTGTACAGAAAAAATTATTAATTAAAAAAATATCCTTAATTAATTAATAGAAAATTACATTACGATTTAATTTAGTTTTTAAAACTAATTGTTCTAAACTCTAGTCAACTCACTGTACTCCGGGCCACCTTTTGAGCAGACTAAAGCGGAAGTGAGGGAGTAGGCCAGGGGAAGGTGCGGGTGAAAGGGGCAGCGCCTACGGTGTTGTCAGATGGTAGAAGAGAGCGGGGGGGGCGCACGCCTGTCAGCATGAGTTATGGCAATGCTGTCGCCAAGGCGGAGCTGCCGCACTTACTTACTCTGTGAATATCTTGACCACATAGGTTACAGCTGTGCTGTATTGTAGTGCTAGAGCACAACTTTGAATCGCGCACCGGTTCACTTGGCAACCAAGGCGAGTGTGACGAGGCGACGACATCACTTCCACTTTAGTCTGTTCAAAAGGTGGCCCGGAGTATAGCACCTTTTATTTCAAGAAAACTTATTATAAGCAAACAAACCATTCAAGCTGTAACAAGACCATTAAGTGGTGCTCTGTTTACTGATCAAGTACACTTGTTTAGACATGACACTTGTTTAGACATGAAACTTTCATGTCTAAACAAGTGAGCCAGCTCAGCAGACAGAACCTGGCATCCACTGGTCAGTCAGTCACAGTCTGTTGCCAGTGTAACATGCATGATTAGTGGTTGTTATACAGTTTTTTTATCTGTTTCAGTTTTTTACTGTTCAGTAGTTCAAAGTGTTGGATTTTTTTGTACTGTAACTGTTTGGTTAACAACTAAGTATGTGGAATTTCGATTAAAAAGAATTTATTGTTAATCGATATTTTTTGAATGGTGGAAAAATGGAGGAGAAATGCAGTGTGGGGGAAGTTACTAACAGTGATTGTCATTTGTTAAGCTATGTCGCGAAAAAAGCCATACAAACTATTGAAAAACTGTCTGAAAGTGATGTAACTGTTTTAAAATTGAGAACGGATTCAAGTTATGGGTTAAAAACTATTTGTCTTCATCATCAAAGTGTGTTTTTGAAAAAGTATGAATTTTTACAAAAGGTATGTTGTGACCCTTTGAAAAAACACAAATCTCCAATTAAAAAAACCCTTCGTGTTGTAACTGTAGAACAGAGTAGGAGGAGGATTTTATCAAAGGCCTACAAAGTGAAACCAGGACAAAAGCTTTGTGCTTCTTGCAGGAACAATCTACTTAAAATCAAACAAATTGATGAGAGTAATGATGAACGTAATGATGAAAGTACCTTAAATGCCCAAGATGAGGAAGTTGATGCCATGAAATCGGATGTTCCCCAATGAAATTACATGCACTTGGTGAACATAGCAGATCATCTTACGGTAAAGAAAAACTACAAAGAGTATATGAAAATGTAAAAAAAAAATTCAGACTGTTTTTCAAGTTGATTTGCCAGAGGAGAAAAATAACTTTAAGGAAAAAAGTGTGATGCAAAAATCTGAAGATCTGGACAAGCTTGTAGATAGAACTAAAAATGAATTACGTTATGCATCAAGAAACAAACAGATTCAAATGCTGACAATTCTGGCTTCACTAATGTGGTCTAGAAGAAAAATTAAAGAGACTTTTAATGCATCTGATTATTCTATTCGTAAGACTCAAAAACTGTTCAAAGACAAGGGGTTTTTAGCAGAACCAGATCCTAGACGTGGGAAAAAGTTGTAAATTTACATTGTACGAGGGTCATTCCGTAAGTAACGAGACAAATTGCTCTAGCTTAAAACTCGTTTATTGAATCAATACAAAGTGATGGTTACTTTTCAACATAATCCCCCCCCCAACTGTAATACACTTATCCCATCGTTTTTCTAACTTCAGAATGCCCCTGGCATAAAATTCTGTGGGTTGCTGATGGAGCCAGTTTTGCACATGATTTTAACTGTTTTACCTGTTTGCACTTTTAAACCGTTCTACCCATTTGTAAATGTTCGAACGGTGCAAACAATGATTTCCATACACTTTTAACATCCTTTCATGAATTTCAGAAGGTTTGACACCTTCTGCGACTAAAAATCTAATCACTGAACGTTGTTCTTCCGCGGTGCAATTATCAAGCAGACTCGCCATTGTTGACTGAGTAAATTAGAGGTTATGTTTACGAAATTTTATTAAACAGCTGATCAGAAGTCATTACAAGGATGCCAACTTGTACTCCTGAAAGTATCGTATTGATTTATCAAGTAGTTTTTGAGCTAGAGCAATGTGTCTCGTTACTTATTGAATGACCCTCATAAATATATGCCTAACTTTGTAATTATAATTTTTACTTTACACTGCGGGCAAACAAATGAATTTTAAAAATTATTTTTATCTATGAAGTACAAAAATAATGGAGTGAAAAAACCAAGTTTTATTTTATTTTATTTTAGAGTATATACAGGGGTGTCCCGGGAGGAGAGGGAAATAATTTGAGAAATGGTTCTATAGTGTAAAAGAAGAAAAAGTTCATATAAACATATGTCCGGAAACGCTTTGTAAGCGAGTTACGGCTAGCGAAAGATTATGCCCAGATTTCGGTTCCCCCGGGTAAATGAAGACTTTCTGAAATTCTGGGAAGGTAAATTAAGGGGCGAATTCTGTGGTTTCTTATGGTTTTTGACCTGAAAAATCGAATAAAACAGGTCGCAGAACTGTATCTCCCATAAGTTTCATGATATGACGTAAAACAGAAAAATCTTTGCCTAAAAACAAAAATTTGTTTTTAACCAAAATTGGAATTTTTTGTTGATTTTTATTGACTTTATTTACACCATTTTTCTCAGAATTAAATTCTTTACAAGTTTTGTTTTTAACTTTTATGCATTTATTAATCATTTAACAAAGTATTAGTGTGATTGTAAAGAATTTAATTCTGAGAAAAATGGTGTAAATAAAGTCAATAAAAATCAACAAAAAATTCCAATTTTGGTTAAAAACAAATTTTTGTTTTTAGGCAAAGATTTTTCTGTTTTACGTCAGATATCATGAAACTTATGGGAGATACAGTTCTGCGACCTGTTTTATTCGATTTTTCAGGTCAAAAACCATAAGAAACAACAGAATTCGCCCCTTAATTTACCTTCCCAGAATTTCAGAAAGTCTTCATTTACCCGGGGGAACCGAAACCCGGGCGAAATCTTTCGCTAGCCGTAACTCGCTTACAAAGCGTTTCCGGACATATGTTTATATGAACTTTTTTTCTTCTTTTACACTATAGAACCATTTCTCAAATTATTTCCCTCTCCTCCCGGGACACCCTGTATTGTAGTTACAAGAATCTAAAAAAATTTGTTGATTATCCTTTTCCCTTTTGAAGATATTCCACTTAGCGTGGAACTCCATATTTCATTTTAAAATTTTCTAAGTAACATTTTAGGATTTCTTTCTGACCATGTGTAGGTACTTGCTGGTGTAATTTATTTTGTTCTGGATTCCTTACAATTAAAGTATACTCAAAAAAATTTGCATCAACATTGGTTGGTAAACAAGGAAGATATAATTTATTTTCCATCAGAAAACAAATTTAGCTTCCTCCGTCCGATCTATAAAACCACGAAATTTCAAAAACTTTAACAGGCTGTAAAAACTAAACCGTTTGAGATACAGCAATAAAGTTTGGTATGGTTACTCATGTCCATGAAAGGAACAAACATACAAAGTTTTATCAAAATCTGAGGTCATGGGTGTCACGGTGTGTGTGGTTGATTTGACATGGAATGACCCTACACTACAGTTGTTAATTTAAGTTTCGTGTAGTTTTGTTCTCCAATAATTTGACCAATACAGGACACAAATCTGTGAACTGTAGACCGGGCACTACACGTTTTATTTCTTGCACATAAAAGAATTATTTTCATAACTATTATAGTTTACAGTTTTACAACAGTTTCTACAACAAATACCACCCTGTTTGCTACTACCACTGAGTGGGGGGTCCTACAACAGCTTCTGCCGTATCCCACATTTTGATCGCCAACCTTTCCTGTCTCACCCAATACCACATCCTATTTTTCAGAGCTCTTATACAAATAGAATAAAACAAAAACACAGCTCAACCTGAATTAGACCTATAGTTTGCTAATAATTATCTAATTTTACAGCAATTTTCAATTTGTAACTTACAGCATCAATATCAGCCGGTCTCATCTTACTCCTGTCATCTCCGTCCGAAACATTGTCTGCAATTCCATTTGTTTGCGGTGGCAGATCTATTTCGTTTGTATCCGCCATTCTGGCTGGATTCGCACCTTCTCGGTCTGTAATACAGTAACAATTTTTCTTAAATTGTAACACCAAATTTATTCATTTATCAAGATACAAGATATCGTATATTAAGAAAAGGTACAGATAAATTAATGAATTAAATCAATTTTCAAGTGGTAAAAACATTTTATTTCAAAGCACTAATAAGCATTATGAAATAATTATAAGCATATCTTTTAAACTAAGAAGTATTGCACTTGCAAATTATTGTCCAGTGACATTTAGTTAGCATATGAAACATAATCTTATACACAAATTATCATATGTAATTAAAAATGAAAGAAATCTATTAACTTTAAATTAGGTTAGGTCATGCAACTAAGTTCACATACAAGGCAAACAACATACTTTTTCTTCAAAAATGACGTTACGTAAAAATTCGACTTACTTTAATATAATACTCCCTCTCTCATTTGAATATTCACAGTGAACACTAATGGAAAAAATCTATAGTTCTATTCAGATGAATAATATGTAGTAAATATGATGTACTTGTATTCCTAATTTTATAAAAACCACATTTTCATACAATTACTACTGACAACAAAACCCGTAACTGCATACAAAAGACATCTTATAAAATAAATATGAACAATTATAATAGTATGTACTTCAATGACCTTCCAATCAAAACCCTAATCAGTAAGATTATGATTCTACGAATTTCGTATGCCAGAATATTTCAAAATATTACCGATCTAACAAAATAAACACGAAGTGAAGTACATCGAGAAGCTTGTGTTTCCTAAACCAACTACAAGTTATCATCCTGAAAAACAACTGCACTTAAAAAAGTACACAAATATGAGAAAGGTTAAGTTTCTGGTTTCAAACAACTAAGCTAAAAAAATTACTACTTTAACACAAAAAGTTTGTAGTTTTCTATTAATCACACGTTAAATATTATTATATTCATGTACTTAATTTAGAAATTATTTAATTTTTATTTGTGTATACGTCGGCATGTCATTATTACTTACAAATTATTCAAAATAGTTGGCTATAACTGATCCACAAAACACTACAATAAGGTCAAAAATCACCTGCACATAATAGTTTCTAACAAAATATAATGTTCATGTAATAAAATAACAGCAGTAAAAACTCGGCACATTGGACAATAACCAAAATAAACAGTTAAAATCGTGTAAACAGAAACAACGCGCCAAAAGCAGCCATGTTGGTTTCGCTCTTATTTTAGAAAAGAGAAGACTGGGCGAGTCGACTTTTACATTTACAAATTTGGCAACACTTGTTAATCATATTCAGTGTTGCCTGTCATACAACAAATTAAACTGCATGACAATTATACAATAAATGTTTGGAAATAAGCAGTTGTATTATTAAAAACCTATTACACACGGTTTATTATCACGGCGGTAACTTTTTTTTTTTTAAGCTTATTCGAAATTTATTTACTCAGGAAAATTTTGACTGAACACAATCTATAATAAAATCGGTAGTAGCCTACACATTTTTTTACAGAATTAGAGCAAAGTAATATTAAAATAGCGTTCATAACATAAAGTTTACATATAACATGGGCGAGTGACATTTTTTGGATCTCATGCAACTTAAACGGGTATTCTCACTACACTTCGGGAATTATTACTATTGAAATAATCTTGAAAATGAAATTGTTACTTCTGTTTCTTAACATAAAGTTTTTTTCTGCGTACTTTAAACGATGTTTCTTATTCTATTGCAATTTTTGAAGGATATTGATAATTCTAAAAGGTGTATACAAAATGTTAATATAATCTGAAAATATAATGATATATAACAGAAAGAAAATGTAAAATACATTTGTCAATAAGTATTCCAGCTATTTTGAAGGAACAGCAGTAAAAGTAGTGAAAAATATACACGTCCCTTGGTATTACAGAGCGACTCCTGTCATCTCTGTAAGGAGCATAACCAAGACATTACAAACAACCTAGCTGATCAAGCAGAATTTACAGCCAACAATGGGCGTGGGTGCATATAATGAGTTTTGGGGGTTGAACCCCCCACCCCAGAAAATGTAAAATACATTTGTCAATAAGTATTCCAGCTATTTTGAAGGAACAGCAGTAAAAGTAGTGAAAAATATACACGTCCCTTGGTATTACAGAGCGACTCCTGTCATCTCTGTAAGGAGCATAACCAAGACATTACAAACAACCTAGCTGATCAAGCAGAATTTACAGCCAACAATGGGCGTGGGTGCATATAATGAGTTTTGGGGGTTGAACCCCCCACCCCACCCAATTTTCCACTCATCTGAAAACCATAATACTGTGTAATGTAATTCTAGATGCAAACAGAAATACACCAGCGATACATATGTTTACCTTTTAAGGTAGGGAGAAAAATAATTAATTCTGTGTGTCTTCAGAAACTTTGCTAGGAGATGGGAGACTAAAACATTTATATTCTCCATTTTTTGTTTATCACCTCCTCCCCCACCCCCTGCAAATGAAATTCTGCATTTGCCCATGCAATAACTAGAGTAACAAATCTGCAAACAACAAATTAAATTAAAAAATACTGCAATAACTATTGAAAACTTGTCTGTTATTTATATCTAATGCAACTATAAAACAAATAGCTAAAGTACCACTCAAAAACAGTTCAAAAATATAGTGCAGAAAAAAAATTAAAAAAGCTTAATGAGAAGAAGAATACAAAATGGAATAAACAGAATTCTACAAAATAATAAGAACAAATGTGAAAGTGAAGACAAAGATACACAAAAATACACAAAAAGGACACATGAAATTCTAAATAATATTTAAAATAGATATTTTAAGGAAATAGTATTACAGTACACATAAAACTATCTTGGAAACATATGTTTGTTAATTAAGAGAAAGTGTCTGATTAGTGTCCATGAATTCTATTATAAACATTTCAAAAGACCTAGGGGTAGGACATTGATATTTGAAGATTCTATCTTGAAACAAACAGAAAAATTCAGCAGTTCAATCCTAACTGCATATACTTTAAAATGAAACACCAATAAATAAGGAATATACCATCAAGTTAGTGTGATGCAATTCTAAGCATGTTTGAGGATGCGTTTAGAAAATTAGAATGTATAAATATAAAATTAAGTAGATCTATATGTATGAACAAGTCTTTCACATCTGAAATCTGCATATAATGAAATTTTGTTTTAGACGACAATTAATGAAGTAAGGATGATCAGAAAATAAATTTGGTAAAGACAAAACATTATGATTAATATGGCTGCAGGACCTAAACAGGTGAAAACTGAGTGACACTTTCCAATGAATGAAGAATAAAGAAATCGAGAAGATAAAAATGTTACATATTCTCAATCAAATAATATCTGGGGGGGCAGAGATATTAAGTAGAATATCAAGCTGCCCTGGTATTTAAAACTCCTAGGAAGTTTCTACAATCAATATATCTTTCTATGATGATGCATTATGGAATTAGGAACATGGATGGTCAATGTGCAAATCCAGACAGGTATAGGGTGGGAGAGAAGCATAAGAAGACAAAATGTATCACTTTTCAAATTTGTTCTTAAAAAAAAATTAAAAAAACAGAAAAACACTTTTTATACCAACTTTTCATTATTCTTAAACATAATTTCTCAATGTGTTAAAAATAAAACTACGCTAGCCAGAGGAAAGACAAATAACTTTACATCGAAGGATCATGACAAAATTTTGTCCAAGTCTTGGGGAGGGAGAAATTTCCCCGACATCTCCTGTGAAAAAGAATGATAAAAAAATCTGTGTGGATTGCAGAGAAAAAAATCGATAATACTAAGGTAACAGTAACATGGAGAGATGATAAACATTTAAATAGCACACAGACACACTAAAACAATGATATCATTTATATATCATCTGCCTAGCATTTTAACGAAAAAAATGAAAGTGGGCAGGATATGTGGCCAGGAAAGCTGAATGGCCATGGCAAACTTTAGTAGACTGAAATCTGCTATTCTGGAAGCCAACATACATCAAGAATCTATAAACTAATATTTAATTCCAGCAGTCATACTTTATAATACTTGTTAAAAAACACATCATACAGATACTATTCAAGCAAGAATTCCATTGGTGTTTTCAGCTTTTATACTTAAGCATACCCAATACAGTCCACAAAGGTTATGTTATACTACAAAAACAGCTTGCCCATGGAAAAAAAAAGAAAGTAAATGCCAAAAGGAAAGCTGCCATCTTAACTAAAAGCTACTTGCAAAATTTCCTGTATAGAAGTGTGACCTACAAAGCATCGACAGAAAAAAATTCAAACATCTGATTAGATGTATCCATAAATAAGCCTTGACGACTGTAATTAACTGTATAACTCAGAAGGAAGGAAGTTCCTGATTTTACCAACTGTTCAAGTTTTGGAATTATTATCACCATTCCACTGAGTATGTTCCCTGGCTATGGTAGCAATCTTCTTATTCTTCTCTTCAAGGATTAGGTTATATAAACCTGTTCCGGCATGGGATGAGATGGGTCTAATCCTTGGACAACCCACATCTCTTCTACCAATGGCTTTATAGTGCCGCTTTCGGCAATCGTCTTCTGTAAATTGAAATAATTTCATTTATGTCCTTTACTTCGAATTCTGCTCTGATATTCTCTATCTTGCAATGCATAATTTAAAGTAATTCGAAGAAACTACGTTTCAGCACTCTGAATCTTCCTCCTGGTATGGGGTTGTGCATCAGGCCAGTAACCTGTTCATGTAAAACTTTATAATACTTGTAGTACCCAAAGCAGCCTCGTAGTAAGGTCTGGAAACTGTGGCGGTATGACTCTAGCACAGGATCTTTAGAACAAGTGAGCCATTTTAAATATCTCAGCTGTGCTGTGCAGTATGCTGTGAATCTATAGTAGCAATAATCTATAATAGCAATACTTTAACTTTGCATCCAGGGGCACCTTGTAGCAATATCAATGTACAGTACTTTCATGGAAGATAATGTTACAAAATGGAAAAAGACCGTTAGAAACTGTGGTACTCTTATAAACAAACTATCGAAATACTTATTAACAAACTGTCAAAAAATATATATTTTTTTTTAAATACACAATCGCAAATTAATTTCTGTACAATTGTCTATAAAAATTGTTATCACTGTCTGCCTTTCTAACCATTAGACCTAAGGTCTATTATTTTGAAATCTGCAATTCACCATTTCCCCAAACAAGTCTGTGCTGAATTACCTGGTCCTCGGACGAGCAGACCTGGGCATGCAGAATGCACATCATTTAGATAACACTTTCTGTTACTATCTCGGGCCGATCGGCCCAAACTGAAGACTGCAGCTTTGATTGTCCCCACTAGCAAGGGAGCAAGGGGTTGGGTTGGTTAAATCGCCTTTGAGCCGAAACCCACGGCTCGATCACAGCAAATCAACACTGTGTCAGTCACCTCGCACACATGTTAACCACTCAACTCCCCCCCCCCCCCCCACACACACAATAATAGAAACAGACTAATTTTTATATTATTATGATTATTCTTGGATTTCGTTGTCCATGATGTGTCCATTACTTAACTAAATATCACTATTACATTAACGACTCGGAACACTAGGTTTTTTATAAGTAAAAGCATAAAGTTTTACCTTACAGCCTGAACCAGTTTTCTCCTTTAAAAGGCTTCTTCAGAGAAGAAGAGGCCTCTGAAGAAGCCTTTTAAAGGAGAAAACCGGTTCAGGCTGTACGGTAAAACTTTATGCTTTTACTTATAAAAAACCTAGTGTTCCGAGTCGTTAATGTAATAGTGATATTTAATTATTATTATTCTGGCTGTACAATGTTCACAGATTTTCCGGAACCACAGGTTACAGAATTGACTGAATTCTCGTGTTCCACTGCTGCTTGTCCATCCGAAGATCTTCAATTTCTCGTTCCCTCAATATACTCTGAATTTCTTCTATCCAGGTGATAAAGGTCTTCCTCTTTTCCTTCTTCCTGGTGGGGTCCATTCCATAACTCCCCTTGGCAATCTTTCCTGTCCCATTCATTTCATGTGTCCATACAATTGTAATTTTTTGTTTGGATAAAATCAAAATTTGAATTTTTCACATTCATTTTGCCCTTAATAACTTTATTTCTAATTTTCTCACGTCTGGATACTCTTGCCGAACGTCTCCAAAAGTCCAACTCTGCTGTCATTAATTTTGTTCTTGCGTGTTTATTGGTAGTCCCAACTTCTGAGCCATAAGTCATGATATTTCTACCAATGGTTTTAAATATTTTGGTTTTAGTTTCTGCTGTAATTTGCTTATCCCACAGGATTCCATTTAGTGTAGATATACCAATCTTTCCCATTTTTTTATATTCCGTTTCAATAAATGAAGCAATAGGGTGCACCGGTTTAACACGTAAATGGTGAATAACAACTGTTGAGTTGATCAGTTTTCGAAAATAACACTTCAGAATTACTAGTCTTAACAATAACATAAAGCTGTCGATGACGTTATAATAAACGCAGATGACCGACGACTACCCGTATAGGTTAGCTGTTCCAACTCCACAGCTGCTGTTGCATGCTGATTTGTCCATAGGCAACCATCCAAGAAATACTAGGAGATTTACACAGAGTTAGTATGCAGCGAGTGGTACAGAGCAGATGATCTCACCGAAACGTAGGTAAAAATAGTAAATATAATTTACAGTAAATCCGAGACTACAATTCTGTTGTGATATTACGTACTCACGTACTCGGTTTGCCAATCTCTCTCTCTCTCTCTCTCTCTCTCTCCTCTCCTTCCCTCTCTCCCATGACACTACACCCCTTGTTGGGCCCTGGCTTCCTTCAATTTTTCCCCCATTCTCTTCTGTCGATAGCCATCCTCCTCCAGGAACGCACTTTCAGTATTTCTTTCGCATCCTCATCCACCACGTCCTCCCATCTTCTCATTGGTCTTCCCACTGGTCTTTTTACATGGATTCTGGTATTCCGGTTCGCCGATGATCAGTTTATAATTCAATACAATGATAAATTGCAGTTAAGCTATGCACATTCGCTGAACCCAACAATATTCATTGTGTATAGCAACAACAGTATTCGTTGTGTATAGCACAATGTGAACTCAACAATATAGAATACCATGATTTCGTTTCCTGTGCGATTTACAAATATCGTGACCAGTACGACGGCCACATAATCCATATAATTTGTTTTTGTTCCAAATTTCTTGCGAGACCTCGTTCTCAACGAATTCGAATAAACTTTATTTAAATATTCACAAAAAATTTCTAAAAAACAAAAACTTGCTGAAGCAGGTTTTTTCATTCCAAATCCGTACTTCCTCACGACAAAATCCTATCACAGATACTTATCATGCCACTTCAGTCCGAGTTTAAACAACATTTAAAATTATACTCAATGGACACATTACTTTCCGCCTCAACTTCCAAATGTCGTTTCTTACAAATAGAAACATCGACAACAAATAAGTAAATTTCGAAATAAGGTTCGGAAGTAATACTAAAGAGAAGGTTAGGAAGGGCATAAAAATCTACGAACATGGATATGAAAGTTGGATCACTGACGATCAAGCAAGAAAGAAGAACGAAGGCGGTGTCAAAAGTGACATTTCTGACAAGAGTTAACGTCTGTAGTACGTTGGATAAGACGAAACGTCAAATTCAGAATTATGAACTGCATAATATCCCGAAGAGATAAAAATCAGGGGCGTTTCTACGGGAGGGACGAACGGGACCAGACCCTCCCTCTAGAGGGTCGAAAAAGTTGATTTAGTTAATTTAGTAATCTTTAGGCTGTTTTATTATTCTTTCAGCTGTGTACGCTAATGTATTGGTAACTCTTTATTGAATATAGTCTCTACATTACACAGCATTAGCGTATACACGTCTGAAATATAGGAAAATCAATTCAGTCAATAAGTATCTTGCAAACAATGTTTCAATAACGCGTACTTTTAACGTGTTATTGCCGTTTACTTTAATGAGACTGGTTTCGGCCACTTTAAAGATAGTAATGTTGATCAGCATTAACTTGTTTTTTCTTTTGTGTGACGCCGACCCAACCCCATACCTCCTCCAAGGCCAAATTCTAGATACGCCACTGATAAAAATTACCTGTGAAAGATACTCAATAAGAAAGCAATTGAGTACGTAGACCAAAGTTTACATTATAACATTACGCACCTTAATCTCCCTCATCAGTATAAGAAAGAAATAGGAGATGGATGAGCCATTGAACCATGAGGACATTTTAAGATTCGTAAAGTCTCAACGAATACAATGTGGCTAGACCTAAAGCGGATGGATGATCAGCGTTATGCTAAAGAAAATCCTGAGGGCATAAGTGTATAAACGCAAAAAGAGGGGTCGACCTAGGATAAAATGGTTAGATTATGTGGTAGAAGATCTCACAAGAATGGATGTGAGAGGTTACACCGAGATGGAAAGGAGATACAAGACATTGGAGAAGATTAGTGTTTGATGGCAGGGCTCAGGTTGGGCTATAGTACTACAGAAGAATCTCCCTCGTCAGTAAATTGGAGGAGTTTGGGGAAAAAATGAAGAGCAAATAACTCATATTTTGTGTGCCAAGATATGTATCTCCGGTGTTAGGAAGATGATATCACAAATAGTAACACACATTCCGAACAAAATATTCCTATCTTCACGGTCATTAAAACCGTGCTTCCTAGTAACAGCTGGTGATTACAATCGGATCCAATTTAAATGTAATATACGGGTACCACAACGCCTTCGCCATTATTTGTTATGTAATCATTTGCATAAATTTATATAAAGAACATGTAATTTATGAACATCGTTCTCAGCTGGATCGTGATTGGCGTAAGATTTCGAACGAAAATGATAATTTTCAAATAATATTTACTCTTTTTTACTCTTATGATACGACCCCATATCGTGATTATCTAACCCAAATTTTAAATTACACGGAATGGAATTTAACGATAACCGTTCGTTTACTCTTTAAGATTCTAGAGGTCATCCAGTCAAGTTTCTGACGATCGACTTTATAAAATGAAACGTGAAACCATACCACCTCCTCTTACTCCTCTGTCGATGTTCGTACCGAACAATGTGACCCGAGACATAGGATTCTGCTAAGAAGTTGGTTGTATATCACTAGTGGGATCTGTCTTCAATGGCCCTCACCATTTCTTGCCACGAGGTGTATCCTACCCCTGTTCTTCTTTTTCAATCCGCCTTCCCTTGGATGTTTAGTTTCTTAATATCACATTGTCCAACGATATGAAAGTTTTTTTTTTAATTTAACTGCGGTTGCTGTACGACTATCGACCATCTCTTCCATCGATGGTAAACCTACCATCGAAAATCGGCTTCAAAAGTATAAACATTCGTTATGCCATCGTTAAATACAATGATGCCCGTTAAATAACTTTGCCCGTTGTACCTTTAGATCAGTACCCGGGCATACCAGGTTAGATAGGAAAAGAATAAGGACATCCGTCATGAATTAACTGTCCGACCAGTAGGTGGTCATGGTGAGGGAATATAGACAGAAATGATTTGATAACGAAGAACGTATGGACCCATCAAGAATACCACACGTAAGTGTAAAATATATGCCTAAAGGTAGAAGTCTGGGACGGCCGATGAAAAGACGGAGAGATCAGTTGTAATGACGGACGAGATAACAGGCTTTGACCCTTATACTTGCGAAAAAGTAGAAGAAGAACATTAGTTACATGAGCAATCCATAGAAACCCTACCAACCTGAGGCCATATAAAAAGTGTCAATCTTTTTGCATCATCACTACAGTACCGCTTGGTAAATTAGAAGAAACAATTGTTTATTGTACAGACAAAATCTGTTGTGTTTTTGTAGTAGCGAGATGTTACGATTTACAGAGTTGTGGGCGAAGAAATAAAAGAGAAGACCCCAAGTAAGATGCTGAAAGCAAACTGGAACAAGATGAACTCAGGACTGCAGATCTGTGATGTGATTCTGTTCTCCCCCAGCAGCGGGAATCGTGTTCGGCATGTGGTATCTGCAACCGGTGGGACTGCTGCAGGTCGCAAATTTTCAATGAAGCCTTTATTCACTGGTCCACCCCAACTTCTGACCGGTCGAGGATCAGCACTGGGTTGTCGTTCAACCGAACAGAGATGCTGCGACCTCGTTGGAAAATGACTGTCGCTGCTACAGTTGAAACGTCGCCAAGAAAAATGTTGGTCCGCGACTCTTCAGCTCGGCTTTTACTTCCATGTTCCATAAGGAAATGGAAGTACGGTGATGGCGCAAAAAAATCGTGTTCGAGATAAGGGCTGATTCTGATTGTACTACCCTCAAAACATGAAGAAAAGTAATTTTCCGAAAAGCGTGTGTGTATAGAATTTTTCTATGGCGAACGATAACTGCCCCAAATTCAAACAGAATCAAATAATTTTTTGCATGTGTGCCTGACTTGTAGAGGACTCTCAAGGCCTACTGATTTTGTTGAAGATCGATTAAGGGGAAGGGGTAGTTTACCTGCAACGTTTTATGTTTTAACAAGAGTAGGCCTAAAGTACTTAATTTTGATAAATAAAGTAGCCTATCCTGAAAAGAAGGTCATAATAATCCACTGTAGAAAGGTAGATGAAATATCTATAAACGAGAAGGGTAACTGAAGGGGAGGGAGTAATTTTCTATAAAAATGTAAATGATGGCTGAAGGGGCGGGGATAATTTTTTATATATGTGTACTACGTTATCGGCAACAAAGAAGTAGTTTGTTGTTAAAATTCATTCCCGGGCTGTTTGGCGTGGCCCAATGTTTTCTGCAAAACCAGATGTTCCGGCAGTGCCATCGACTGCCATCATCAGTGAAAATCGAGTGCGCTAACGTCAGGTGGTATACGTTAGTGACCACGGTACTGTGGTTAAGGCTGAAGAAAGAAGTAGTTTCTATGGAAATATTTGATTTCGAAAATTATTTTAAATATAAATCTTAAAACATGTAAGTCATGTATGGTTCTCCATACCGATAACGTGAAGTCTGCATACTTATACGTATAACTCTCTTCTAAAACTTAATTTGAAATACTACTGAAGTTCGACACACAACATAAGAAACGTACACAATAAATCTGATGCACAATAAATCTGATACATAACAAACAAAATTCAAAACATTTTCAATTCGCGTGAAAATGCTGTAAAACACCAAGGTGCAAAAGTTTTAATGAATAGACTGTCAAGAGGAGTAAAGACTATTCACGTTTCGAGCTTGGCAAGAGTCCAACACCACAGTATTACACGCTGAGAGGAAACGTACTTGTAAAAAAAAACACAAGCGTCAGTTAAAGCCCAAGTAGTGAGTAAGCGAGTGAGACATGAACGCACCACGGGTGTTGAGTGCGCGCGCGCGCGTGTCAATAACCTGTGAGGTACGGGTTTGAGAAATGTCAAGGTATTCTAAACTGTACAAGACGTAAGATTTTTACAGAAAACATTTCAACGCCGATACGTTTATGTTTCTGCAGTTAATAAATATGATGATGATTTCGGACAAACGTGTAATGATAATAATAATGATACATAGGAAAAACTATTAAGCCAGTCTCGTTTCGTCTTCATGCCAATCTTACATTCGTTCCAACGTTATTACAAATGTCTTCACTGGAGAAAGTATTAGCCAGCAACCAAACTCCATCACAGTTACAATATTATTCTTTGGTACCACAGCTTTGGTCTTTCTGATGGTAGTCAGTCTGTAATCCGATTTCCGATGCTACCCGATTCTGATACTGTGTTCCTTAGGTCAACTTCCACCCCTCCCCCATTCATTTGAAGTTATCTCTTTTAAACCCTTGGCCAAGTTTCGGGCCAAAGTAGATCGTGGCACAATAATAACACAGCCGTACGGTACAGAAGTGGGGCAAGCTAGATGGCCATAAGGCCAGGTACCCATTACGGCGGGATAAACCCAGAATCAGGCTGGACGTGGCGATAAACTATCACACCATACCGTCCACGCTGAGGTAGATTCCCAGGCCGGCAACGGCCAGCTTTAGGAACGAGTACGCTGACCATTTGTACTGACACGGGGCGACCTGTTTCGACTTGCATCTTCTGAAAGGAAAATACTTAGGAAAATTTATGGACCCATTAGGGAAGATGGAGAGTGGACCCATAAGGTACAACAGAGAGCTAAAGTTATGTAGATCGGCTGATATTGTGACATCAATTAGGACAGCTAGGCTGAGATGGGCAGGACATGTACAGAGAATGAATGAGGAGGATCTTTTTAAGAGGATTATGAAATGCACACCAGAAGGACAGAGAGGATATGGAAGACCTAGAATAATATGGATTGATGGAATCCTCGATGTGAAAGTACTTGGAGTGAAAAATTGGTAGACATTGGCTAAGGATATGGAAAGTCTGGAGGAAAATGTTGAGGGAAGTGAGGCCCATGGAGGGCTGTGGAGCTACTGATGACGATGATGATGATGACGCTGACTATTCGCACCCAGATTCCGATCTATCTTAGCTTGAATCCATTCATCTTTATACCGGCCTGAATTTTTTTCAAAATAATTTTCTTGTTGGTCATCCCGTCTGTATGTCGATCCTATTAAAGTCACACTGACTTTTATAAAACGGGTCACTGGCGGGTTTTATACATTTCATACAGAGTTTGTGATAAAATGCTTTCGCTATGAACCGACTTCTCAGTGGCACCCAACATCTTCCTCGACAGTTCATTTAAACTACATATGTAACAAGACAGTGAACAACAACCTCTTTGCTCTCTCACAAGTCTCGACAGCATAAGGCGGTACACGGCTGGCATTACATTTCTCTTCCGTAATTCGCAACCAAAACGCGACGGTGCGTTTAAGCAAAGATACGGTTAACAGTTACACTTTAAACCCGTTTCAACAAACGTTTTTCTGCTCCAACGAACAATGAAACAAGACCGATGCTTAAATTAGCACAGTCAACACTCGCTGCATCATTCTGACGCCGTGTCCTTTATGCGCTAAAGCAAAACGCAGAAGATACACGAAATAGTGTTTCTGTTAACAGGACAACATTCTCATACGTCTAACAAAGAATTATACAGTGTTTTTAACTACACACGGAAATATATAATAAATTAAATCTATTACTGGAAGCGATTATTATTGTAATTTATTTTTTCGGCTTGACGATTTTCGATTTTTACAGCTTCTGCACTACTATCGTTCTTTACTTTGTGCAAACTCAACGATGACACTCCTCCACACCCACTCCTATATCTCCAGGTGTATGTCCAAGTGACTTTTGTCGCCGTTATTTCGTCGGAATCGTAAAACGCCATGACTTTATTCACCAGTACCACGATTTGATTCGTTCTTCTTCTAATAGTTCCTATCCGTTTCCGGATGTTGGGTACCATACAGACTATTTTAACTTTCTGTACTGTTCCACGGAATAAGTCAGTTGTATTCATGCCAAACCAAGTTCTTTAAATTTCTCGGTCGCCCAACTCCTCTCTTTCAAAGTACTTTTCTCTGTAGTAGGCCTATGGACTGCAATAAGTAAAATCTCTATTCATTATTTTATTCGTTAAGTCTGACATATTCTCATGACCAAACCGAATAAGTTGTTGCTGCTCGATATTCAAATGTCCCAACGGACATAAACCTATATTCGTGATCTCCGTTAGGGCAAGCAACCGAGGGGAAGTTTTGATAGGCAACACCAACGGGAAGTTGAGCTTAGGAGATAGGACTATCTCCGCTGTGTATCTGAGAAGGACGTCAAGTATAAAACATTCTAGGAAACGGACATTCTGGTGCGGCTAACAAAGAAATACAGAAACAGACTACGATGACCTAGCCAGGCCAAGAAGAATGAGCCAGAGTTTCATTAACCATAAGCAAAGCTGATTCTACAATCAAAGCTGACTGTCCTCAAGTTGGATCAGCAGTGCTGGGTGAGCTGTTTGAAAGAAACCTCCATCGTATGTCATTTTACCCTCACGTAACATTTAGTGTTACTATATTACGTAACCAGAATTGTCGAGTTATGAGGGAACCCAGTAACTATCTTTTTCAGAACTCTCTATCCTAGACTAATTGTAGGTCTACTGCTTCGTTTAATGAACGCTACGTTTCTTCCTTAAGCCTATCCGCCCATCTGACTAGAGGCCCTGTCCTCACTATAATATATTTTCGCCTGTTCTTCTGCATATTACAAAATGTGCACGTTCATTTTTGTTGATATATCATCTTTTGTCTGCAGTTCATGTACTATGAAAACATTGTTCTGCATTCCATCCACAATACACGTTGAGATACGTCGCCTATTCGAAGGCTTTGTTTCTTTTGTGATCTCCGTGTAACGCGAGAATGTCGCGAGAATACTATCGAACAGCCCAGAACATTCTCCATTCTTCCCTCGTCCTGTGTGGCAGGTGCTGCCCAAGTCAAGGCCGCTCCCAAGTAGGTTCCAGTGTATTCAAGAACACTTGAGATACACATTAAGTGGCGTGAAGTGAGGATGGAAAATTTCTAGGAGGCGTGCGCTACTTATAAAAAGCCATAGCAGCCGGCTCGTCAGTTTAGTTACGTGAGCGATTTTCTTTAGCGCGGATCAACTGTTTGTAGAAGTAGGCCTATTGTAGAGAAGTGTTGTTATTAGTGCGGAATTCTTTATAGTTGACATTATTATTGCATGTGGACAATTTTTACTTGAATTGTTGCAGGAGACTACCTTGTTGATTACAAACTGTTGTGATAATTAAAGATGGTTTTTAGTGACTTCACTGGTGTCTTGTATTTTGTTTTCCACTGTTCCATACGACGATCAGTGAGACCGTCGTACCAATATACTAACAAATTCGTTTGATAACAATTATCAAAGTAGCAGTAACTTGTTCAAGCTAAGTAAATAACTGAAACAAAATAAACAGATAGGAGGAGACGAATCACATTCAGTACCAGGAAAACTGATGACAAATCACGAGCTTCCGCTAGATTTCGGCGTAAGGTCACACTGAAGTAATTACCATCAGTTAAAAAACAACACAACAAAAATAAATATAACGCATGTGACAGACAGGAAGCGTGACACTCGCGTACAGTATATACAATTATCAACACTCGATAAAACTAAGTAAGTGATAATAACTGGTTATTTTATCCAAAATACATAAATTTACCAAAAAAGTTTTCAACGCCCCCTCATATTAATGTCTACCGTAACTGGTATTCTTCAAGCATGGAGTGTCAAATATCTTACACTTACATCTATCTTAGACTACAATATCTTCTTTATCTTACAATACAATATTTTCAACGAAGCTCACGTAAGGGTTTTCTCCTCGCCCGCTGGAGAAAGACGCTGGAAACGGACATCTAATTTCTAACTCGAATTGTCACCGGATCGATGCAAAAACATTAAGGAATACAACGCATTTTAAAAGAAATTATTCGTGAAGTTATTATTCGTGTAGTTACGTATTGTGTTACAGAGCATAATGCATTTCGTTTTGAAGAAAGGAGTTACTTTCTAAGTGGCTGTCAGATCTTATTTCACACACTAACAAAACAGAGACTCCAACTTTGTGTCGAATAAAACAATTATTTTATGAATTTAACCCTGAAATTAAGGTTAATTAACCCTAACATACTATGTTTACTCCTGAAGTTAAACAGCAACATCTTCTACTCAGTTCTGTCCGCTTCATGTAACGTTCAGTAAGAAAAGATGTGAAACGAAAATGTGACAGGTTATTCAAAATAGTATAATCTATTAAATAAACAATACAAATCTTGGCAATATGGGCTCTGGAAACGGCTTCCCGAAGGAAAAGACTGAGATTCCTTGGACATATGGTTCAGCCCTGATTAAATAAACAAATTTTCAAGTATATTTGGCAACTTTCCAGTCTGAACGGATACACCAAACAACTCAAGGAGAAATTGATGAAACTGGGCATCTCTTTAATCGACTGTGTGGATAGAAATACATACAGAAACAAAATTCAAAATCCTGAGGTTCTCTGCGGTGAGAAGAAGACGAGAAAGGGATGGAGAGTGGAAAGAAAGGCGGTGCATAGTGTGCGAATGAGGGCCTTCTGGTAGGAGAAGGAAAGGAAATGATATTTGCGTGCTCCACGGCTGGCCTGTTTGTGTAAAAAAAATACAAATCTTACAAAAATTACCTCATTAGAAATAAATAATATAAATCTTATTTTACGTCATTCAAAAAATATATCTAAACTCAAGAGTCTGCGGGTACAATCTATCGTCTACCTGTCGGTCTGCAAGTTGCAGATAGTAGAAAATTCCATCAGATGTGATGGACTACTGTAAATAAGGCCTAGCCAAATAACTGGCTCTGACCTGACGCGGCAGGATTATCAGGGTGTGAAGAAATACAACCGGTACCCCAATCGATACATACAAACGTCACAAACGATAAATGGTGACACTGTGCCATCGTCAGTTAAGTATCTGCTTCGTACTGCCTTGTACTGCTGGAGTCGGGAAAAAATAGTTTAAAATAAACCACGGTTATGTAGCTGCGAAGAAAACACCTGAGAAAGGAAAAAAATTGAATTTCCTCTGAGTACAAAAATTCCTGGTTACCCTAGGTGGAGGTTTGTGAAAAATGTTTCTTATTGTACAGTTAAAATAATTAGACATGAAACAGGTATCTGGTTGCGCAGTGTGAAATCTTACTGCGCATGCGTAGTTTTGACGCGTTGTTTTCCGAGCAATCATTTTGAGTTCAAAACATCCGCATGTTTGATGTGTGCGCACCCCATTTCTAGTACCGCCTTCCTGCTCCCCGCTACCGTCTGCGCAAACAATTTCATGTCTTAGTATTTCATCTGTAAGAAGAGTCGAAATGAATCAAATACGACACGAAATGGGAAAGTAGTCGACATTGGAATACAGACAACTTGGCGGCTACATCGAATAGACGGTAAAAGAGAATATGGGAAACCAAGATAAGAATGAAGAGAATATAAGAAGACCAACGGAAACGTGGAAAAACACCGGTGGGAAAGTTCTACTCAAGAAAGGGAAAACTGTAGTGAGGCAGAAACACAGGCGACAAGTTTCTGTTCAGTAGATAAGGATTTGAAAAAATCTGACACCACCCTGGTATTTTTTTCGGCCATCTAAGGACCACATGCCAATTTCAATTCTTTATTCTTTTTTCTTTTTCTCCAATATTCTTTCATCTTTTCACCGTGTCTCTTCTTCCTGTCTTCAGTCCACTTTGAACCTGCGTTTTTCTCTCTCCTACCCTGGACTCCTTCCATTTTTAACACGCCCGAAAAAATTCTCTTTCAATTGCTTCTTCTGCGTTTATATTTTTTTCTAAATCCTTTTTGACTTCTTGAATCCAACTTGATGTTGACTTCTTCCCCCACAGATATTTTAAGATCTGCTTTGTTAACCTATTGTCATCCAATTAGGTATCTTTATTAAATAACAGAATACGTTTTACAAAATGTGATTTCACCCTAGAAGTAAACAGTGAAGAAGAAATGCTAATTAAAAAAAAGAAGAAATGCCAATTAAAAAAAAGACTCGTTCTTTGTCCACAAAAACGGGGGGAGTTTTACATCCACAGTTGACAAAGCATAAAAAACACTCTTTCAAGTTTAACGCATTTGGTCAAAAGACAAATTTAAAAAAAGAAAAATCCTTCTGTCCGACCGGCATTACGCTACGCAAACACTCAGCGCAAAATATCCACTGGTCAAGAAAAAAATAATAATTAAAGATACACACACATCTGTACAAAGAGGATAGGGGCAATCTGTCCGAACGTCAGTCGCATCGAAAACAAAGTGGCTTTATTATCCGAAGGCATAACGTGTGAAAAGAGGAGAGGAGCTCAGCGCTCATCTGCTAAGCGACGACACGGATCGCGCAAACTAACACAGGAAGGAAGGTCATGACAAGGCTTCACCTCTCTTTTCGGCATTCTTTTCTCTTTTCATCACGCGGCACTGTACACTTGCTGCATCGTTGACTGCACTAACCGCCAACAGATGTTTTCTCTCCACTACGCAGTTACAGATGTTTCTCTCCGTGTACAAATAAAAACACAAGTACGCGTTTAGTCTTTAAAAACCGTCTTTGTGTCAATTATGACAACTTTTTTCGTGTTTATCTAGTCTCTCCTCTCAAATGTTTTTTTTTTTATTTTGTCTTTTTTTTATTCCGGCTGTACACTGTTTACACATTTTCCGGAACCCAAGATTACAGAATTGATTGAATTCACATCTTCCACTGCTGCATGTCAATCCAAAGATGATCTTCAATTTCTCGTTCCCTCAATATAGTCTGAATTTCTTGTATCCAGGTGATAGGTGGTTTTCCTCTTTTCCTTCTTCCTGGTGGGGTCCATTCCGTAACTTTCCTTGGCAATCTTTCCTGTGCCATTCTTTTCGTGTGTCCATACCATTGTAATTTTTTTGTTTGGATAAAATCGACAACTGAATTTGTCACATTCATTCTGACCTTAATAACTTCATTTCTAATTTTCTTACGTAAATTTATCTCCTTTTATTACACAGTCAGTGTGTACAAGCCTAGAAGTACATGTTAATGTATATAGTATACCAAATCACATATCATGAAGTTTTAACATCCCGACATCCGAGTGGCCATGTTTACCCATCACAAGCCAACACAATTTATTCTGTTTCGACACCAACTGTAACGTCGCGAATCTCTATTTCTTTTGACTCCAATCCTGAGAGATTGCTGACTGGCCATATTTTAAAATCTCAGTCCATTTTATCGACCACCCTCTGTATGAATTCCCCATATCTTTCCAAACCCAGATCATGTATGAAGCTGAAAAACACACTCAAGAAACATACGAAAATCAATAATAAAACCGTAACGAGCAGAGCGTGTGGTTACAAGTCAAACAATAGACTCCATTCTAAAACAGGGAGATATAGTCCTATTTATAAAGTCCAGAAGAATCAACTGGATAGTAGGTCATGTAGAAAGAATGGAGAACCAAAGACTCCCCAAAAGGATAATGAATGGGCATATAGATGTGCGTGGAAGACGAGGTAGGCCAGGAAAACTATGGCAAAACGATGTGGAAGAAGACCCGACTAGGATGGGTGTCGGCTCATGGAAGACCAAGGCACATGATCGGACTATCTGGAAGCAGATCCAGATGAGGCTAGGGAGGCTACGGTCGATCCTGGATTATAGTGCTGGATACGTATGTATGTATGTATGTAGGCCATTTTATCGACTACCCCTTGTATGAATTCCCCATACCTTTTCAAACCCAGATCATGTATGAAGCTAAAAAAAATACTTATGAAACCTACAAAAATCAATATCAAGACATAACGAGCGTGTGTCTATGATGGATACAACATTTAAATACAAATCTCAATACGATTATAATAAGGAAAAGAAGAATTATCTGTGCAATGGATGTGTTATTCTAGTCGAAATGGACACGGACTGGTCACGTGACAAGCCACAGCTGGACATGAATAGAGGCAAAGATGGGCGGACTGATGGTTGCTGGATGAAAGAAGATAACTGGATGCAAGCTGCCTAAGACTGTCAACCAACTGTCCACGAAATAGTGGGAATCGTCATCAGTGGACGCTGGTGCTGAGTTCTACTGGCCTAAGAAAAAGAGTCTCTCGCCAAACATGAATCATCTTGATTATTGTAAGTACCATTACTCTGTAAACCTGTACCAATAATGCTAATCGCTGGTTCCAGCAGTCAGTTTGATCTCGTCACCATTTATTGACAGGCACACCTGTTGAATCTCTCTCTACTCTTCTGATACACTGGAAATACAAGACGCGACACTCGTGTTCCCGATTCCCAGTGCACGACAACTACACAACTCTTGAGAGTTCTCTAGCATCTTTAAGCTCGTCTCCTTCGTAAACGTTCCTAGTTTCTAAGACCAAGACGGTTGCTAGGTTTAACGACGTCGTCGTCATCCTTTACGGGTTAGGCTAGTAGCCTGTTCCAGTCTCAATCGAATTCATCCAACCATCGTTTACGGGGTCTTCCCACACTTCTCTTCTTGAAAATCTAGTTGGATCCATTCTCTCTACCTGTAACCGCCACTCCGTTTTATACCGGGAGATTTTCACATTTAAGCTTTCAGCTATGCCTACCACCATTCTAATATGATCATTTCTGATAAGATCTCTCCTGGTACAATCCTTTACAGACCTCAAGAACCTCATTTCCGCTCCTTGTATTCCAGATATATTTTGGCCTTTCTAATTCAAGTCTCACTACCATACGGTAGTTGAGGTATGGGCATTACATTAAAATATTTCAAGTGCATCTTTTTCCTTGTTTTCTTCTAACTGTTTAATGATACATCCACAAACGACTGGACGAGACTAATTTTACTTCCAATATCCTTATCATGTTGATATGTAATGCTGCGCCCTAGATACTTGAAAGCTGGCACCTGTTCTATTGGCGAGTTCTGTATGACAATCTTTGTTCTAATACAATTTGCCCCAGAAAAAGTCAAGCTTTTGTTTTAGATACGGAAATGATGGTTTGATTGTAATCTGTTAAAATGTTAGTAAGATAAAACAACGACCTTTAGAGGTAATTTTCATTCTCTTGGATCATCACAAGATCGTCTGCATACATTAAAATATTTAAATAAAATCATTCCCCCAGTAAAATCCTTTGGGGGCGTCGAATTTCCATTTACTTATGACATCATCTTTATAGATATTAAATAAAACAGGAAAAAACTGCAACCCTGCCGAACGCCTTGGGTTATTCCAATGGACTCTGATAATCTGTTAGTTTTTATCAGTTGCTGCGTTTAATTATATAAACTTTTAATTGCCTTTATTAAATGAATAGAGTATCCTCTTCTCTGAATTATCCTCCATCATGTTGCTCTGTCCAACCTGTCCAATACTTTTTCGAGGTTCACAAATGCAAGATGTAATACGTTAACTTGAGGTTTTACTTGTACGCTAGGTTTATCTTGATGGTTTATATCTCTTAACCACAAACCTTTTGCTCACTCTACGATGAGACATCCTCACCCTCATGTTCAATGAGAAATTTCACCTTGGCTTTCGAAAATCTACTCTACATAATAAGATCTTACAAAAATATACTAAAAAAGTGCGAGAGGGGAGTGTGTGAGGAGAGATGAATTTCTAGGAATGGGAACGTTTAAGAACAGTGACACACCACATCAATCCTGTTGCCCAAGGTTTTATGTATCATCATTTCCACGCGTCGATACAAAGCAGTACCACCACATCGTTTGATATTACTGGACACTTCTACGATTCCAAATTTACATACTATGCTACGCAACGGGCATCAGACGCCTGGCCGACAGATTCCGGCGACCGTGACTAATGGTTTCGCTACGCTTTCGACGAAACAGACGAAGAGACACTTGTGCTAGCCAGATTCCTTCTCGCAGTCCACAAATCTACCCAAGGCTCCAGGCGACTTGGGTTTCATTTGTATCGTCGTAACCCAGAGAACGCAATGCCGATTTATCGTTGAAAGATTTACAGGAACAACTTATAATGGGTATTTATGCAACCGGATGACAGTGGCAGGATTGTCAACCTATCCACCCTCGCCGTTATCACAGACGTTTATTCACACTGTAGTCACCAAGTATTTTGAGGTTAGTTTTGTTTATTGGGTGAAAGTATCTTACTTTAGGTATTCTGGGTTTATTTTCATACTCATAATTGTGTGATAAATTTTTAAGTGGACAAAATCAGCACACCCGGCCACGAAGCTACTGACCCGGTCACGAAGAGGTCTTGAGACACATCCTCTGAAAATTAGAAGAACGGACAGACGAAGAGAGATCTGTGGTTTGACATGAACATTGTTTTCTTAATCAGTGTACAGGCGAAATACAACACACTATACAAAACATGAGTACCAAGGCAAGCATCATTTGGTACGGCTACAGTAGTAGCTGAAAAAAAAGACTTTAGGATTTTGCAAAAGTTTACATTGTATTCATAGAGAGTACAATAGACAGATACAAAGGAAAATGTTCTATGATTGGCCGAAGTTAATGTATTTAATCATTCACATACCCAATCAGAAATAAAAATGGTCTGTCCGCCGAAGATAATATGGTTATTCACATTAGACCAGCCTTCAGCCAGTGAAAACGTTTTTCTTTGTTTGTATCTATTGCCAACTTGGATCTTACGCGTTATCTGTCCACCAACACGACATATACAATTTATGTTATTTATTATCTAAACTTATTAGATTAAGCATTTTTTTGTGTACGGTTGATATAGACGATTATAAGTTCTGTTATGCGATGGACCCACATGCGATATACTCTTAGCTGCGAGCAAAGCGATCAGAAACGGGTCGTTAAAAAGGCCAACCGTTTTTAGTCATTACAAAATCGAAAGATGGTCAAAGGCTTATAGACAGTTTCGATGCTTATGTAGGGTGAGGAAGTAGCACAGAGGTATGTCATATATGTATAAATGGGTTTATCAAATTGTTTTTCAACTAAAAAAATATCGGGTTTACCGCGTACCCAGTGTCTATTATTGCAGATGCGTAGGTTATGTACAATTCCTTTGCTTTGTAAATAGCATATAGCATCTTCACTAATCTGAATACTGTCTGGTAGATGAAGAAACTTCATTACTCACTACTAGGATACTCATAAATGTTGACTAATCAACGTAGCTGACTACAGCAAACTGAACCATGGAGAACGTTATAATACTCCTCGTGTACCCGTATTATCTTAATGGTATCATATATTACGTTCCTGAAATAATAACGCATGGATATGATTTAATAACACAATGGTTTAATCTCTGTAACATAAATTCAAATTATTTGGAAAACTCCATTCGATACATACGGTTGTTTGTCACTATCGATTTTTATCTCAGGATTTAATAATTAAATAATTTTTATATATTTCGTGGGAATTCTTGTGGCTGCTACGAAAAGTTCCTTTACATGTTAATTAATAATAGAGAGTACCTTTACAAACAATATATTACTTATAATTTAAAAAATTACAAAAATTATATATTAAGTTACATACAAGTTTTGACGATATTCAATACGCTTCGTAAAAGCATGTAGGTTAGAGTAACGTCAACATCATGACTATTTGTCTGTCTCAGAAAATAATGTAGTTTATTAATGTGTACAATAAATGTTTTCCTTGTAATCACTGTTCGCTTAGATATTGAATTTGGTTGCACTTTAAAATGTTTACTAGTGATTAGTGTTAGTGTAAATTGTTATATTGTCTAGTGGTTGTTCCTTGTTGGATAAAATATTGTCAAATTATACTTTACACATCTAGACGATATTCTGAAGGTTTTCTGGTTTATTCTGAAGATTTTTCTTGATTGTGTGTATTACTTGTTCATGAAAATTGTGGTGGAAGGATTATTATCTTCGATGATGGTCTTTCAGATCTTCTTTCACAAACGGGTTATCTATTTTTATATTTTTTTAATTACATCTAGACACGCACTATTCAACTGTTTTCCATCACAATTAACAATTAAGTGTTATTTCTTCTTTTTTAGTCACAGAACTCATACAAATTTCTTAAATTTTGATTGGTCATTTATGTACAGGTTAAATGTTATAGGATCAACACCCATTACCTACTTTATATTTTATAAATTACCCTTAATAGATAATTTTATTATTACACTCTAATGATACATGCAATGTTTATACAATTATTAATTAGACACTTATAAACAATTTGATACTAAACATGCCTCAGTTTATAACTGTAAAACCTTATTAATTTGAATTTCTATGCTATGTGGTGGAACAATTTGTTATGGTTGATTGTAATTTCTACTTTGACTGCCTGAGATAAATATATTTACATAAATTAACTGGTGACATAAAATCTTATAACATACAACAAAACTCTTAATAATAATAATTGTTTTTGACAGTTTTAGTTTATTTATACTGCTAAACTATTGTCTGTATGATAAACTAAAATTCTGTCTAATAATAACAATAAAACACTTTTCATACAAAAATAATTAACACTGTTTAACAGTAGTCTGTGTCACTATTTATATTATGTCACTCATATAACTGTAAGGTTTGTGTCCCTTTTTCTATCCTTGAAAATATGTCGATACAATTTTGTTAATACAATTTTAATTTATGATTAGGTACTCTTTATTGGGTTTGGTTGTTATTCAGGGTAAGTTGATTAGGCCTACTAGGTTTATTTATTTAATTTTTGTCTGTTTACTGCCCTATTCTACTGGGTTATTTCTGGGTTTCTTAATAATATTAAATAAGTCAAACCAAATAGTTTTCCTTTAATTTGCTTTCAATTATTATTTCTTGTTTCTTCTCTGGATCGGATTCCACTATTATTTACTATTCTTTTGTAACATTTGTTTCGTTACAACGTTAAGGAAAACACGCTGAGCCATTTTCACACCGTGTTTCCTAATAAGGACACAGCGTTTTCCGTTGGTAGACGGAAAACGGAGAAGATAAGCATGCATGACAATAAGAGAAACAATCTACAGCGCACCATGCCTTTCTTAGTGACACAATGTTTTTCGTTGGTGGACACATAACGGATAAGATCCGTCAACTTTAACTGAATGATATGGCTTTAGCTGTACGCTACCTCCCACTCACGTGGATCCATCATTCTCTCGTTCAAAACTAAGGGGAATCTATTACAATATTCTATTTATATTTCCATTAACCTTTCCAGTCTTCTTTTTTACTTCCATGTTCCATAAGGAAATAGAAGTATGGTGATGCCGAAAAAAATCGTGTTCGAGATAAGGGCTGATTCTGATTGGGCCCTCGAAACATGAAGAAAAGTCATTTTCCGAAAAGTGTCTGTGTGGGTGTCTGCGTGTAGAATTTTTTCTATGGCGAACGATAACTGCCGCAAATTCAAACAGATTTGCATATGTGCCCGAGTTGTAGAGGAGTCAAGGCCTAATGATTTTGGTGAAGATCGGTTAAGGGGAATGGGTAGTTTACCAGCAACGTTTTATGTTTTAACAAGAGTAATTGTTTCCATATGAGCCTGAGTTGTAGAGAACGAAAGGTCTATTTATTTTTGTAAAGATAGGTTAAGGGGAAGGGGTAGTTTACCTGCAACGTTTTATGTTTTAACAAGAGTAAAGTACTTAATTTTGATAAATAAAGTATCCTGAAAAGAAGGTCATAATAATCCACTGTAGAAAGGTAGATGAAATATATATAAATGAAAAGGGTACTTGAAGGGGGAGGGGGTAATTTTCTATAAATGAAAATGGTAGTTGAAGCGGGAGGGGATAATTTTTTATGTGTACTACGTTATCGGCAACAAAGATGGAGTTTGTTGTTAAAATTCCATCCCGGGCTGTTTGGCCGTGGTCCAACGTTTTCTGCAAAACCAGACGTTTCGCCACTGCCATCGACTGCCATCACCAGTGAAAATCGAGTGCGCTAACGTGAGGTGGTATACGTTAGTGACCACAGTACTGTGGTTAAGGCTGAAGAAAGGAGTAGTTTCTATGGAAATATTCATTTCGAAAATGATTTTAAATATAAATCTTAGAACATGGAAGTCATGTATGGTTCTCCATACCGATTTTTATCTTCTTCCAATAGCTGACTTCCTACCATTTTCTCAATTCCATTTCATCTCGATCCATTTGGCTGCCAAGTTTCGTTCGTTCTCTTATTCTCTTTTCTCTCTTGGCTGTTACTTTTACTTTTTAGTGAGTCTCACTTCCTTATATAACCTTTTCACGTGACCATACCGAATTCTACTACTGCTTCGGCAAAGTTAAGAAAAATCTGTATTGCATAAAAAGCCAACGGGAACTTCATTAATCACACTCACAGTACAGGAATCGAACTTACGGTAAACAAAATTCCATCTCTCTGTGTCACACACCAAATCACGTGTCAACGGTTAAACAGTTGACTAGGCTTTGTCGATGTGAATGACACACGACGTTTCTTATCGATACAATACTGTTACTACTATTATTCAACACGAAAACGACCGTTTTACTACTACAATTAACCCAGATGCGATACAATTACGAGGCAGAGATATATTTTTATTGTGTTTTAAACTGGGCCGTTAATTCGACATTTTAGACTAAACAATGTTTAATTGGCCGATTGAACAACAACAACAACAACAACATAAACACGACTACATCTGGAGCTGCGCATCGTAGATAACAGGCAGTTAATACACCGTGTATGATGATATTAACAATACAACGCGCCAACACCTACATTTACTGCAGAAGGTGGCAGCGGTTAGGTGAAAAGCTTGCAATAACAGGTCACGAAGATTTACCATGAGTGTCATTTCACAGGACCACATAGTGATTTGATGTTTCGAGCTGTTTTTGAATTAGATGCAATTAGTCCAACTTTAATAATTAAAGTTTTGGCTGAAGGAATTAAAACATTTTCTGTTCTGTTTTTTATCGGCACCGACCGTTCCGTGAAACGGTGTGTAATTTTTTAAATGAAAAATTGAAAACGCAATGGCGTCGTATATTTAGTTTTAAGAAATAAATGTTAAAGTGTCGGTTAGGTTTGACTGTCAGTCAAACCCTTGCCTACTGACAGTCATCAGCTGATTACACTATTACTGTACTTGTCCGCCTAAATCTTATAATCTGGCTTCCATAAGTGTCCTATTTATTATCCACAGGATTTAATAAATGCGATTAAACGTTTATACTGCAACTCCAAAATCACAGTAAATACAGGAAAGACAACGGCTGAATAAATTTTAGTAAACAAATTTACTAAAGGTACTCTATCACCCGTAAGACCCAGGTGAACTATTTCGCCGACGCTTTTTGATACCTATATTGACGACATTATCCAAGCAGGGAGCTCAAGCATTAAACTTAATCAAAACGATAGTTGGGGCGCTTTATTACATGCTGACGATGCAGTCTTAATACGATAAACTGAAGGGGAAGTACCCAATCAGATTAAAAATTGTGAACAGTTTCGGAACAAGAGTCTCTCAGTTGAATTATCTAGGCTGCGTTGTCTGTATTAGGAATGAAACCGGACGAGATGTCAACAATGAATTTACCGAAGTTGCAGATGATGTTTAGCATCATACATAGAACATTAAAGAATAAAACAAACAAAGAAGCGATTATTAAATTTTATAAAACAACGGCAGTGCCCGTATTACTTTATAGGTGCGAATCATGAGTCTCTACAAGGAACATTGTAAACCAAATCCAAAGTTCAGAAATGAAGTTTCTGAAAGCAACAAAGGATTCTACAAGGCGATACCGTTTGCGCAAGGAGGTCGTTAGGAATTAGCTGGAACAGGTATTCTCCATAAACGATCTTCTTCTTCTTCACTACATGGCTTGGGCTATAGCCCGTTCCGACTTCACAGAGACTCTAACCATTTTTTTCAGGCTCTTCCACAATTCAAATGCTTGTTTAGGAATATGCGTGTATACCATGCATTCCACATGGGACTCCATAAACGATAAAATTCAAATATATAGCATGGAACGGTCATAACATTTGGATAGGCGGATCCCAAAAGTAGCATACATGTACGGGTTCTTCCTCCTACTCAGAAATATATCTTTTTCCTATCTTTTTGGAACAAGGGATGTAGAAAGGCCAAGAGCAAAATGGCGAGATATACTGTGAATACGGACAGACAACATGCCTACTTCGCGAAGTGAAGGCGTAGAAGAAGAAGAAATAAATATTAACAGGGAAAAATTAAGAATTATTTTAAATCCACTTAAGTTAATACTGTAATTAATACGTCTGTTCCAAAGTCTATTAAACTTTTTGCCCTCATGTTTAACATTTTATGTTCCGTGTACATTTATTTAAAACGTGTACAGAACATTTTAGACGTTCCTTAAGTGATTTCTATGTGTAACGCATCATTCCTAAACTACGCGTTCTTCTTATTACACGTTTTTCAAATTACAGGACTATCAATCTCGTTGTTTTTAAAATCTGCCAATTAATGTATCGAAACTCTTATGTTCGCATATGCTGTACTTAATATAACTCTACAAAACTAGGTACAAATCAAATGCGTATAAATACAGTGTTTATAAAATATTATTGTCATTAGACACAATACTTTTTTTTCGAAGGTTTGCACGCGCTATAGATCATTTCATAGGTTGATATAGAAATCAAGCTTTGTTGTTTCATTTCATTTCGTATTCATGACAGTACATTATAAAACTGTTGAAACATTGTAAATTTAAAAAAAAAATATATATATATATATTCTTGTATCAAAAAATATAAAGTATTATTATTTATATATAATTTATAAAAATAAGAATAATGTGAGTAAATATGAATATTACAAAAATTAAGTATTGGCAGTGTACTTTAATTTGTGTATTTGCGATTGCCGTATGGATTCTGTACTTGCGGTGAATTTTCGGAAGCTAACCCCCCGCAAATACGAAGTTTTCTATACTTACGGATCACACTTTGAAAAACACTATAGTATGATCACACTGTAATACTAGTATGAATACAATAATTCGCTCTCAGTAGTTTGCACATCGTTTCATAATAAACAACTGTTTTAAATAAGGCGGTCGGACCACGTAAGAATTTCGAATACGGTTAGGAACGTTTTTGTTGCAAACACACCACGCGCGGACCGGTACGCGTCGTATCTCGATTTCAAGGTCACTATCTCTGGTGTATCCCGTGCTCTCGTTTTCGTCAAAACAAAAAAGCCCAGCATCGTACAACTGCAAAACCACAAATGCAAGTAAAAAAAAACGACGTCCGAGCGCGCTCTGCTACACTCTAGTCTCCATAAATTACCAACAAACAGCTGAACGAACTATTACAAAAAAATATATACTGTATTTCACACAAATTGAATGGTCGCTCGGCACTTGGTAGAACATTTTAATAATATTGAAATTTAATAAATAAACCTTGGTTTACTTCTACAGACACGTTCAATTTTCCTGACAGTTGTTTCACCAGTGACGGCATAATCAGAACTCTTCGAGTTCAGACATAACCTCTGAAACTGTCAAGAAAATTTGTGATACAATTGTCAAGAAAATTAAAAGTATCTGTTAAAAAAAAATACTTAAATATATATTTCTATCTTCCATAAATTCTTTTCCAGTGGTATATAAATTTTAAATGTATACGTACTCAATACATGTACATTAATATACTGTACATTATGCTACTTAATCACTGTGCGCGGTAAAACACACACATGCGCGCGCCTACAGTAGGCCAACCTAAACGATTGAACCGAATTACGCTCTACAAATTGGAGACAATTCACGTCAAAAAACTAATATATAATTTAATCAAGTTAAATTTAATTGCATATAATTTCAGTCAGAAGAACCGCAAATCAATATGTCAAATGTGTGTAAACTAATTATTACTTGAAGATTAAATTCACTGCCTAGTTTACACCCTACAAGTTTCCCCAAGTTTCGGAAACTTCCAATTTAAAAACGGTGTAATACGCGCATTCTTCTTGTGACGATTTAACCAAACTTGGCCACGCAATTGCATATTCATTTCTAAACTTGACACATTTTATCCTTGTTTTTTACCAAACCAAAAAAATGTATCGTAGTTACAGTACACTTCGCTAATTACCATGAATTTTTGAGTTTGTAATTAATTACTACAAAATAGGCCGTTCATATTTCTAAAAAATCTTTTCCCTCCCTCTAAGCTCTCGATCAAGGTGGTGAACCAATTTGAATGTCGGAGCAGGTGAGCAACCATATTATTTCTCCTTTTCACAATGGACCCAATCAACATCCTCTTTCATCCACCCTCCTCAGAACCTCCTCATTAGGGACTCCTCCTGTCCACGGTATTCGTAAGGACCTCCTCCCGCACCACATCTCCAAAGCTTAAGCGTAGCGCCTCTCCACTTTTCTCAAAGTCAGGTTTCCGAGCTACATGTACATATGCTCCCAATGAAATTTTTTTATAAATTTCTTTCTGGTTTCCAGCGACAGTTTCTGGATCCCAGATGAGATGTTTTCTTGAAAAATGCATCTACTTCTTACGTCACTGGAGCAGATCCTGTCTGATGTAATGCAACTACCAAGATATTTAAAAGATCAACTTGCAAAATTATTTATTTATTCTTTATTGGTTTGTTATGAGTACAGTACCAAATAAACAGGATGTAATCTTGCCTCTGTCCCAGTCGTGTTTCTGTATCTTCCCGTAATTCAAAGCAAAGATCAAAATTATGATCACTATAAAACATCTGCGACTTCACTTGTCGATGGGAACACTGTCAATGGTATTCGGTCTGTTACGTGGTGACGGCAGAGTACAACTGTGCCAAAATACGTAATCGAACACATGCGGCAGGCGGACGCTTAAGGCAACTACCGTCTTATCATTGCAAACATATTCCAATATTCCCAAAACAGTACAGAACAGAAATAGTCAAAATAACTCGAGCCAACTGCATTCTCGTTCTCTTTGAACCACATTAGAATGGTCACATTATTGTAAGTAGATTGTCTGATTAGTTCTTCAATCTGAGTTTGAAGTGTGAGATGCATGCTCAACTCTTCCTCCCCCACACAATTACGTTATAGTTCAGAGACACTCCAAAGATGTTTACTACAGCGTACTCGTGATTTATGAGCGACAATAGCAATAAATCACACTCGAAAAGCTTATGCCCTAACCACTCTCTCACTCCCGCCACACACCCACGCGCGCGCACACGCACCGCTACCTGTCTACTGCTGACGTCATCCTTAAACAAGCTTGATTAGTTAAGATTCCTGTAACACAGTTCTAACCGAGAAGAAGTATGAATAAATATCTCCAGTCATAGCATAATGAAAAGTACTTACGTCACACACTGACAACCACGCCCTTACAAAGGCATAAAATATTTATATTTTACTATGCAACATAAAATGTAAAATATGTATAAACTTATATTTTTGTACAAAATTAATAGTTTTCCAATAATTTAAAACCATTATCAGTATTGCAAAAGTGAATAACAAAGATAACTGAAAGATTTTGTTTATAAAAACCGCTAGCATACTTTTAAATATGAAAATATTGTGTTTGCACCATTACATAAAAAATTTACTTTTTTATTAATTAATATTATTATTTAATAAAATGTTACATTTTCAGTTTAATCTGTAGGCCTATTTGCCCCTTAATGTATAACACGTATGTTACGTTTATGAGTTTGCAGTACGTAGTACACAGGCAGGTAGGGTAGTGGCAATCGTCTACACAGAATGAATGATAACAATCAAATAATGTGGAAGCTAAGAATAACGAGGAAGACGGTAAGAACAAGAGAAAGTGGGAAAAAGGAATGGGTAAGACTCTTGAAAGGTCAGGCCAAAAAGAGTTAGATAATGTTACTAACGAGAAATAAATTTCAGCGGAACAGTGGAATAAATTTTTGTGTTCAGTAGATAATCGTAAATCACTAGGATATTATTTGAACGAGTTCTGAGTTTTAACTCGACCGTTTGGCGTTTGTCTATTTGGGGTAGGCCTATGTCTCATGATTACTTCTCAACCCATACACAGATTTTCGTACAACGTGGCATATTTTTACCCTACCCTTTGTTTTTGAGGTTGATCCCCCAAAAATATAGGGGGAGGAGAGAAAATTTAAGGGGGTCAAAATTGTTAAAACGTCACAAAAGCCCATGTAGGGTATCAAATTAAAGCGAATTATAACCACAGTTTTAATGTAGTGTTCTTTTTCTTTTCTTTTAATTTTAAAGTTTTGGATGTTAGAGCCCAAAAAGCGGGTGAAATTATGATGAAATCGCAAACATTCATGTTGGGTATTATATTAAAGAGAATTTCAACTAATATCTGAATGTGCTGTTAAGTTTCGGAAATTGCAAATTTTGGGATCCCTACGGTCCATAAAAGAAATCAAAATGTCCGACTAAATGGATTGCAACACAAATCCGAAAGTTCCGAATTTCTTGTGTTTAATGAATGATTGTGTGCTCTACAACTGTTATATTACTCAAGAGATAGTAGAGTAATTGGAATTTTTGTAATTTTTTCATAATTGAAAAATTATCTAATATAGATACATTGTGAGTAAGTTGCATAAGTTCAACCCTATGTCCGGGACCATCAGGCGAACATTTTAGTCAGCAAGTAAAGAAACACGCCTACAATTCTACAAAGTGATGATGGCCCTTCCCACGCTTCTTTAAGGGTCTGAGAGCTGGACTTTAACGAAAGGCCAGACCAGTCGTATCCAAGCGGCTGAAATGAGATTTCTCAGGCACGTGGCAGGATATGTTTTCCATTATCATAGAAGAAACAAAGATATACGCCAGGAACTGAATATTATGACTATGCTCGATACGATTACCCAGTATTGGCTAAAGTGGTAGGAACATCTTATAATTTGCAATTATGCTAATTTATGGAATTTAATTATGTAATTATCCAATTAGGTTAATTTATGTCAAATTAATTGAATTTACGTGATATATTAATTACTTTGATGTTAGTAACTGTGTTCATTAACGATTAGCATAATTACTGCACTGAGACTCTGATAGTTGTATAATAAACGATATAGAAAATTTTACTACAAATCATTCAATTGACGTTAATGTCTATTACAAGGTAAAACTGACAATAATGAACGCATAAATACTTAGTAAATAAACACTTATTTATTTAAGATTATTCAAATAAAGAAACTTCCAATATATGGATATAAATTATGTCCTGTAAATACATTCATAAAAGAAAACACATATATATAAGAATCAAATTACAATATGAATTCATTACGTCGTTCGCTGAAAACATATACATATATATATAGAACACAATGAACATACATAAACATAGACAATCAACATATTAATCTTACACTACTGCGGTCATTTTGCCTCAGATGAATAGCTTTATTTTAAAATTACCATGATAATCAATCTAAATTCTCAAAGGGTGATTTCTTTGAAAAGAGTCAGGACAGTAGAGTTATTATAACAGTAATAACATAAAGATTTACTTGTGAAATGGATTATCCACAATTTCCATCGGCGGAACTCCTTTCCACTGATGATCCAAATACGTAAGGTTGTGTAGCTTCGATGCTTATCATCACTTAACACTCGCGGTGTGTGTGTCCTCCGTTGATGTCGGCCGTTAATATGAAAGTCTATAAAGTTATGTGTTGCATGAGTGCGTTCATTGTTAATTATCGTGCATATATGACTGTCTATCTTCAAACTTCTTCGTGCGTCTATATACGTTAATGTATTGTGTTTTAGATTACGTAATGTATTGTTCCATTCGGTATTGCACACTGTGCAACGATACATTTCCGTAACTCGGTAAAACATTGACGTAAGGTTCTGTGAGTCTGTTATTAAACGAAAACTGCGAATAATTGATTTAGTTCTTAACAAGCGGTAGCTGAGTAAAACTGAGTAACCGAAAGTTTTTAACAACTGAAGTATACTGCATGATTGAGTCACTGCGAATACACTATGACTGAATAACTTGTCAATAACTGAAAGTAGTATGTTAACTGATTAAAGCACTGCGTAACTGAGTTTCAGAGTAAAAACTGATATATACTGACTGAAAATGTAATAAGACTGAGAATTATATTAAGACTGAAATTTATATGAAGACTGAGAATTATATTAAGACTGAGGCTCCGCGTGCCCTGTAAACAGTTTTTATTAAGCTTAATTTACCACAATGCAATGTCCTGGCAAACACGCCTTTGGTCAACCACGATAGGTCAGATGAACTCCTACCCCTATGTAGAACTATGGTTCTCAACCCCTGATTCGCTGTTCGCGTTGCTATCATCATGACAACAGTCCTCTCCACCTGCGTCCTGGGAAGATGCTGGACTCTGGTTGGTTATCGGGTATCCCCTCAAGTACACGACGAAAGGGCTCCGTACCATTTCCTAGAATGTAGGGCAATTCCGCGCCTGTCTATCAAGCTTTTGCCAAGTATGCTCCGGAGGTCTGCAGTTGTTCTCACGCGACAATACGTCGCATTTTGTTTGACTTCCCACGACCCCTTTTCGTCAATTAGCAGCACCATGCGTGTCGTCATTTCCAAGATGCCACTCCTGTCTCCCGTCATAAATACTAGTTGTCACCAGTAAGATGTCTTCAAGCTGCGCGCACATCCTGGCCCTATTCACTAGATATACACTGTTTTGTTTTCATACGGGGTGAGACTCTCCTAAACCCTTTGTGTAAGTATTCCTTTTCTTTTTGCTGGCACGCTCCAAATTAACCTTACAGCGTGTGTTCGCTACAATTTCTCCGTATCTGGGCCACCGTACTGCATCTTTTGTTTAGTTTGTTGTGGGGCTGTAAATCTCAGTTGAGTCGAGTCTGTCACAGGCGATCCTTACTTCCTATTGTAGTGTTGTGTCAGGCATTCTCTTATTGTTCTTAGCAAGCGTCCAGTTGACACTTCGTTAAGTTGCCTCTTTATTTATTGCTTCTGGCTCGGGTTGGGGTGACTTGACTGGTGTAACGTACTTCTTGATCAAAATTAAAATTTTTGGTCATCACAATCTTTGCCGAATGGATGACTGCCGCATCCGCAAACAACTATGGAACTATAATCCGAAGGGACGGAGAGGTGTAGGGCGTCCGAAGAACCGTTGCAGAGACCAGCTCTAGTCTATCTGTTTAGGAACGGTATAAACCACAATCCTCGTTGAACATAATGATGATGACCTTACGATATCAAATGCACTGCTAATATCATTACAATTTAGGACTTCAAGGAATCATCATGTTTCCTGACTAGAACAGCACAGAAAAATGCTGGTGAAATGAGTAATGATGTTGATAATGATTACGATGATGATGATCTAATATAGAAATTTATGTAATAATTATTAAAGTAATAATTTTACTTCGTTCAAAACAATGGGCGAGTTCTGCAGCTCAGGGAGCTTACTAGTAGTAGTGAATAATTAAATGTTAATGGACTTAAATCGTGTTTTAACAGAAAACACTTACTACGCTGACTGAACGTACTTTACTGATTAATGTTCATCAGTTTCAGAATTAATGTAGTTTCTTTTTAAAATAAACTATATTGTAAAACCCCGACATCATTTCTGTAAAAATGACGACTTTGTTTACTGAAATAAATATCTAAGACATATGCCAGCAATTATCCCATAGCTACAATTTCCCCTACACAGCCCCAACTAATTCGTGCAGGTTTCCGCACAACGGCAGGTGGCAAACAACGGTGTTGGTGTTAACAAACTATACACACACACGCGCGCGCGCGCGCGCCTCCGAACGTCAAAATACCCCCCCTTCATTGGTGCTCACCACAACGTGTGGGTACACGGAAACGAGGCGATCAATTGACAATAGCGCCCTTCCGCCCTATGCGACTTGCCTGTCTGCATTCGTTTCACAAGGCCAAATTCTTTACCAGTTGCGTATACACGACAAACTAATGTAATCTTCCTCTTGGGAAGATGGCAAGTAGGCGCGGCCTGTAGTGGCATCTTGCATAATACGTAACATAGCGTATACGAGGTTTGATCAGAACGTTCATGGAGTTCTTGTTTACTTTAAAAATTATGCCTTCATTCATCGACACTTATACTCCTTACGTTTTCGGAGGGCACCTAAAGAGATTAGGAGACCCTCGCCCACCAACGCGCACTCACACACGCGCGCGACCAGTTTGACCTGCCTCTAATGGCGCTTCGATGAGTCATCTAGGCCTACTAGGCATTGAACGACAAAACTATGAAAATTTGTATTCTAGATTTTACATAAGTTATGATACATTTTTTGGATTCTATATTCAATTTCCTTCAAAATGGGTCCAAACACGAAATAATTACATTTATGAGCTTTAAAAAGACGCCAAACACTATTCTATAGTTTATTCAAATAGAAAAGTGTTTGGCGTCTTTTTAAAGCTCATAAATGTCGTAATTATTTCGTGTTTGGACCCATTTTGAAGGAAATTGAATATAGAATCCAAAAAATGTATCATAACTTATGTAAAATCTATAATACAAATTTTCATAGTTTTGTCGTTCAATGCCTAGTAGGTGACTCATCGAAGCGCCATTACAGGCAGGTCAAACTGGTCGCGCGCGCGCGCGCGTGTGTGTGTGTGAGTGCGCGTTTGTGGGCGAGGGTCTCCTAATCTCTTAGGTGCCTTCCGAAAACGTAAGGACTATATACTGCCCCTTCAAGTAGTCTCAGTCGAATATGACACGGTTAAGCCACCCGTTTTGCAATCTTCAAAGTATTTCAAGATTACACTTTTTGGCACAGCCTTGAGCTAGTTAGCGATTTTCGTTTTACGTCTTCGACGGTCGCGAAAAGTTGTAATTTCGCGGAAATTATCACGATTAGGGGGAGGAAAGTTCCTGATGGGACACATCTGGTGAATACGGCTCCGAGACCGTGTACCAACCTAACTTGGTTTAAACAACATGAATCGCGAAGAGGAAGTCAAGAAGACGGTAGGAATGGTAACAACCTTCCTAGCCACGACATCCAGAACAATAAATCGGAGCTTTCAATCATATTGTTTTAAACATGAGGCAACATTTGACAAACAAAAAAGACGAGAAACCACGTTGAAATTTTACAATCAGCAGTTTCTACCAAATCTGTGTCTACTGTGTGTTCTGCGTTGCAACTAACTACACGAAAGAAACGATACAAATAACGTTTACTAAACCTGGAAGAGAAATGAATTAAACTCTTACTAGCTGTACAGTGGTCGGATGTTAAAACTCGCTAACTTGAGTAGTCAGAAGTTAAACTAACAGACAATTGATACTTCTGCGATAGTCATCATCAGTGATGTCCTGTTCTTCCGCCGACTGACCGCGACCCGGGCCAATGCGCGGGACAGTTTTGTTCAAGGAATGACATGTTTATAAAGCGATATAGAGAATGCAATCGATTAAGATAGATTGATTCGATTAAAAAGGAACTCCAAAGCTTTAATCTAAATGGGAAAACAGAAATAAAAATAATGAATAGCTAGAGAAAATACCGACATTATACCAAAAAAGTAAAAAAATAAATAGCCGAAGGATGAAAAAGCTCACAGACATTATGAATGTATGAAGAGACGGGAATCGTAATAGGCAAGCTTATCTATAAATTAGAGCGAAGTCCAACTGGAAGAAGAGAAGAACATTGCAAAAAACGAACATGGCATACTCGACCGGCCTTCATAATAGGACTACTTAGTAATAAGCAAATTGATTTCTCCGACAGCAAGACACGGTTTGCAACATAACAACAGACAACGGTTTTAACGAGCGTGTTAATTGTAAAGCGGGCTCGTCGTTGTCCACACTTAAGTACGTAATTACAACCATTACCAGAGAACAATAGCAGCGCACGCAACTTGGCGCTCGTAATGTGCACTCGTTTTGTTTATAATAATAATAATTAATTGTTGCGTTGAACTCTCACAACAATTTGCCAACAAAAAAACGCCAACACGCTGGTCGAAAGAAAGGAGGAACGCAAAATTACAACGGCCCACATCCAATTATGTTTAGACACATCGTTGCCAACGGCCGCCGGATAAACGCGATTCGAATAAATCTTTGCTTATCAAATACGAGCATAGTTTATCAGCACGGAGAAATCAGAGTCAATTTCCCGATTCCGGTCCCTCTCCCTACAAGAGAAGCCCATCCCCTCGATAGAGTCTGTAAAGTATCTAGGTGTTCGGCTCAATCGAAGCCTATGTTTCAACGCCCACGTGACTAAAACCTCCGATAAGGCGTCCGAACCAAACTCTTTCCTTACTCCGGTGTTGCATTCGCCTGGCGGTAAGGTAAGTTACCATTTATCTTTTGTTTCTTTGGTCGGTACTGACCAATGCGGCTCCCGCAAGGTGGTCGCTCTTCTCGACCGCCAACAGGTGTAGGGTGGAACGTTTCCAATCGAAAACCGTCCGTTCCTTGTCAGGATCTCTCTGGTTTGTCAGAAACGGCGTGATTCGTGGAGGTCTTCGAGTTCCTACTCTGCCTGCCTTTGTCCGGTCGATGGCTCTAACTCTTTTTGCTGCAGCATCGACCTCTTCCTTCCCTTACCTGAGGACCATCAGCGCCTCACAGAACCACCACCCCCTGTCCCGGTCAAACGCTCTCGGACGATTCTAGATGACCTGTCTAAAGTCATCCTCGGGTTTAACTTCTTGTTAACACCGCTGCAGTTTTACGTTCCTTCATCCCCATTCCCTAACTTTTCTCAGAGACCCCTAGCACGCTGAACACACAGTTTGCTGCTGTTACCTTTGCCACCGGCAGGGAGGGCCTCTGCCTCGCGGATAGCGACCAAAATTAACAAAACTTTCATGACATGGAACCGTTTTAAATCTCTCTTCTTGAAAATTATTGAAGTTATTGGTTCAAATTTATGTAAACTGTCGTGAAAGTTCAAGGAACACAGTGGTGAAAGAATTTTTTTTATCGATCAGTAGTTTCTAAGGTTACCCCGGTCGACGTTACAAACAAATTTTAACTCTTTATAATAGTAGTATAGACGACATGCTTAGTCTGCAACTGACTGCAGAGCAGTTGCAGCCTGTTTTTACTACTGTGCAACTCGTTTCATGTAGGCTTGAAATCAGTTGCGTAGTGTAATAGAGGCCTTAACGACCATATGGTGCGAAGAGAATCCACGATGAGTCAGTCTGTCAGCCGCTTTCACACATCATTTAACCAGATGCCTTTAGTGTTCGCGACGTTGATGCAGCAGAGCACGAACAGTTGTGGGGCCGTTCGTTTAGTTGTCGCTGATGATTCATCGTTTGTCATCGCACAGCAACATTAATAATATGTGAATTAATTAATATCGTGAGATCGCGGTCTGTGTCAGTCTTGCGCGTTCACTTTCTCTTTGAGGACGCGCGCGATTCGCCGCCGTCGATGCTGTTTATCGAATGTCATGATCTAGCATACACTCCTTGGTTAGTGGTTTGTTTATCAACTTTTTTGACTCAACATCTCTGACTATCTGGTCATAATACACTGTTACTTTTTTACTTCACCTTCCGATACTTTTTCATGATCTTCATATTCAGATAGGTAAGAGAATCACCCCACTATTGTTCCACTACTGCCGTTTCAACTACCGGACATATGCCGCAAAAAGGGAAAACTATTTAGAAAATACGAAACATTTAAAACCTCCGACGTGATGGATGTGTTGGTAGTTTCAAAGGTATAGGCCTATAATTATTTCCCAGTAGAATGTTATAGTGGTGAAACATTAGCAAAGGCGGCAATTTTACCTAACACATAATTTTAATGTTTAAAAATGTTTACATGTTTATAAGTTCAACTTTATGTGCGGGACCATTACGTGAACCTTTAAGTCAACAAGTAAGGGAACACGCCTAAAACTCTACAACGTGATGGCTCTTCCCACACTTCTTTATGGGTCTGAGAATTGGACTTTAACGAAAAGCCAGGTCAGTCGCATCTAAGCGGCTGAAATGAGATTTCTTAGGCACGTGGCAGGGTATGCTCTCCATGATCATAGAAGAAACACAGATATACGGCAGGAATTGAATATTATGAGTATACTCGACAGGATCGCCCAGTATCGGCTGAATTTGTGGGACGTGTTGGATGTGTTGGTAGTTTCAAAGGTAGATAATTTCCCAGTAGAATGTTATAGTGATGAAACATTAGCAAAGACGGTAATTTTACCTAACAGATAATTTTAATGTTTAAAAATGTTTACATTTTTTTTGTGATAATACTATTAATTTCCATTAAGTAGAATATAAACAGAAAATGGTTGAGGAGAATTTGATAGTAAATATTAGTATTTGGGTAATCGCTTTCCTAGTTACGTTATACAAATAAAGAGTGTTGTACAATACAAAGCGGATTATTACGCGTTTAACTGTTTGTAGATTGCATCTTATACTGATAAGGAAAGTTAATGAGTTTAGCACCCACTTTCATATTCGCTTAATGTTTTCTATGAAGAGGAATGTAATATGGAATGCGCTGTAATTATTACTGATAACACACACGAGTTATTTTAATTATCCCAGAGTTCTGTCTAATTTATAAAGCCTGTACAAAATTATTCTGTATTACTGTTGTCGCTCTTGTGTAGTCGCCTCCTGCCAGGAAATTTCTGTTTTTTATTGGAAAGTGAGACACTAACACTTGGTGGATGTTACCATTGGTGGGTCTATTAGGCTTCCTTCTAGCCTGGCTTACGACAGGACACAGTTTGGTAAGTAGTCGAATGTAATTAACTGTTAATTAATTTAGTAGTATTACTAATATTTGAATGTGTGAAGGAAACCTTGGTAGGCCTATAGGAAATTTAACCCTTCATATTCAATTTTAAGGGAAAACACAAGAAAAGTTTTGTTCATATTAATTACTATTATTTTTTTATACACGTAACTGAACATTTCTTGCAGCAATTATATAATATTGTGATATCGTTCAATATGGTTTCTCCTGCAAGTACAATGTTGCGTTTTTGTTGTTTCAATTCCTTACCCACGTTTCACTAAAAACAATCAGAATCATCACAGGCTTTTAAGTCAATCGAAATAATTCTATGTTAATATACAAACTAACGAATAATCTAGTTTGTTTCGTTTTTAATGTAAAATAACGGATAATCGAAATAAGCCGATTAGTTAACGATTGTTTCAATGTTTATTTACTTAAACAGCTGTTTTGTTGGATATACTGGAATATTAAAAATATTAATTAAAAACATACAAAAGGCAAAAAAATTAATATTTGGAAAAATCTTAATATTGTAACAAATAACTGGAGTATGTAACTAGTGTAATACTGTTGCGGGTTTATAGTTATTTCAGCCCCACGTTATGAGCGTCAATTTGTAACAAATTTACCTGATGTTACTTATTGAATTATATTATGTTCAAAAGCTCCACTGTTGGATGCGTCAATTTGTAATATTTTACTTTAGATGAGGTCTCCTGCAAATCAATGTTAATCTATTTATAAAGAATAATATTTATTATGTGGTTGATATTATTCGGTTCTTGATAATAGATCTGTATTAGATAGTTATTAAGTGTTTTACAAGAGAAAAACGCTCTATTCCAGTTATTATATTGAATAATTCAATATTTTTCTCCAACCCTAGTCTGTATATACTATCGAAGGTGTAAAGAGAGGAGAGGACAGAGAGCAAGTTAGTTCTCTATTCTCCCGTATTCACCAGCTGTCAACAAACGAGCGCTGTGGTTTGCGATTGACCAGTTATTATAGGTTAAGTCGTTCCGCTTGATGTGTTTCTCACGTTCCTTTCTCTGTAAATTACACCCTATTCGAAATATACTAATTATTCTACAAATAACAAGAAATCGTCTAATTCAAAAAGGATTCTTTATTTTATATATGTTTTAATTCCAACAGATGCTTCCTTTTGCCGCTAATACACCATATCGATTACACAATACGTAATCGATTCGTTATTGAATTCGGGTTTTAGATGGGTTAAAAATTATAATTTTTAATTTGTTTTTTATCTCAGGGTACATGTAGTTCTTTTAACTATTAGTAAGGTCAGGTAATGCAATTTTAAGGTTACTAAGTATTACAATATTGTTATAAAATCTCATTATATAAAATTAAATATAACCAGGTTTTTTACCAACTTGGACCGGATACTTAGTATGGCCGTGTTTGCTACGCCGAGACGAGAACAGAATGGTGATTCAGCTCTGGAATACTAACAGCCTCCAGCTTCTCAATAAAAGTTTGGTATTGATGTCCCAGAATGTAGTAGAAGGTTCAGTTCTGGTCTTCGTTAATCTTCACGGTTCTGGTAGTTGCAGGTCCCAATGGAATTTGTGTAGTATTAAGACTTCGTTCGGTAGTGAAAAGTGAGGTTTTGTACGTTTCTTCGTTTGTTTTTAATATGTATTTTTATTTAATTTCGCATCCCTCGGCTATGTATCATCTTTATTTAATTATAGTTCATCTTCATCATTACTCTTTTGCTGTTAGTTGGTTGAATGAATTTTTTTTGAATTCATTTAACTTCAATAGTATATCGAATTATATTTGCAGACAGATAGATTCAGCAATCACTACTCAGTCCTTTTTAATGGATTTCTGTTTATTAAATTTGATTTATTTTAATTTGATTCATTTGGTTTGGTTTTCTTTTTTTAAATTTATAGTAACTCAACTCTACTCATCCACACATAACAATTGAGTGTTGAAATCAACAAGATATCTTGCATTCAGTCGTCCCCAACAACCATTTCTTCTTATGTTATTGGATAATATTTGTTACCCTAGAGCCGTAATTAGGAAATATTCTTACACTTTTTTAATAAAATACTCCCTTATTAAAATTACATTAAATCACATAAAACTTTCACCTAACATGCATTATTAAACCATATACATTTTACTACATTTTCTTCTTGATCGACTTTATTTTAAAAGGTATTATTTTCCTTTTACAAAATACTAATTTTAGGCCTATTTGTTTTATTACATGTGTTATAATTTTTTGTTTTTAATTTAACTTTTCTGACCTGACCTACTGTACAATGAGTCACTGGCTTATGGCCAATTATTCTAATTTTATTTTATCCTGATTTCAATTTATTATTATTTATTTTATTATTGAACCCTTCGTCTGTTTATAACATAATTACAATGACCCCTTGACAATTTATTAACAATTATTGTCTTCCTGGCCAAGTTTACAAATATTATCTTACGATATCTTCATTAATTACTCAAAGTAAATACACTTAACATGATACAATGCATAATAAATACACTTGTATTTAATTACTTAAATACAAGTTTAACATGAATGAAATTAGTATCCATTACTTAATACTTTCTTAAAGCAATTGCTTCACACCTGCTACATACAAAACACAGAATAAATATCATGTAAACAAAACAACATGATAAAGCACAACAACATGTACATCATTATAAAACATTAAATATCAATTAAACAGTCTCCTCTTTTCAAACTTGTCTATAGTAATTTCATCTCATTAGACACTGTGTTTATTGTTTACATCTTCCACTGGTCACTCCATATTTTATATTTATAGACATTTTTTATTATTTTATTACCTAGTAACCTTACTAGGTATTATTACTATATTTTTTATGTGAGGTTTACCTTCCTGACCTTAATTATGGCATACATTGGGTATTGTTTAATTTATATTGACAAAGTTTTTATGTAACGTCTGGGACCTTAACTTTGTTACGTTACAATATTTACAAACACAATAACAAAATTTATTAATTAAAGGAGAAACTCAAATATAAACAAAACAAGATGATCTATTTAAATTATAAATTTATTATAATAAATAAAACTAAACAAAATATAAATATTAAATATTCCAGTATATCCAACAAAACAGCTGCTTACGTAAATAAATATTAAAACTAATCGACTTAAATCGATCATCCGTTATTTTAGACTAATATCGAAACAAACTTGATTATTCGTTAGTTTTTATATTAACATAGAATTATTTCGATTGTTATTGACTTAAAAGCCTCTGATGATGCTGATTTTTTTTCAGTGAAACGTGCGTAAGGTATTGAAACAACAAAAACGGAATCTCTACTTGCAGAAGAAACCATATTGAACGATATCACAATGTTATATAATTACTCTTAATATGACTTGATATTAATATGACCGCTAATATGGATTAGTTTCAATTTAATATTACTATTAACCGAGGATATTTTGGTTCTATGTTTTAGGGTGCGTGGGAAGAAGGTACAGATACACTAACGAGTGACTTTCGATCTATTGCAGAAACACCCTTTTTTGTAGATAAAACTATGCTCATCAAGACTTTTTTTACATCACAATGGGCTGTTCTCATCACAGCGCCTAGGCGCTACGGGAAGTCAGACAAATATGGACATGATAAAGAGTTTCTCTGAAATTGTCGTGGATGACAACGGGACCAGGGTACCAGAAAAGGAAACTAAAAATTACAGGGTTTTTACAGATAAATATAATAAAGTCGGAGGAATAAAGGAAGTGTTAGACATATACAGAGTAGCAAATGGAAGCTTTTTTGAAGAGCATTTCGGACTGTACCCAGTAATATATATATAGATTTTAAGTCATTAAGTGGTAGATCTTATGATAGTTTTATTAATAGTTTTAGAATAATAATATACCAGGCATACACTACCCTTGGGTAGAGGCTACTTATTACAAAGTTCTAAGTTAAACGAGAATCATAAAAATATGTACAGAAAATTTTATAATTACGATACTCTTATGACTATAAATGATGAGCTACTAGAAATGAGCATAACATTTTTGACTGAATATTTAAATATTCACTTTAACAAAAAAATAATTATACTTATAGACGAGTACGATGCTCCATTACAAAATGCCATACTTACATCTGGTAATGATACAAGCAAAATTATTTTTTTCATCCGAAAATTTATTTCAAATTTATTGAAATCGAACGAATTCGTTGCTAGAGCTCTTATCAACGCCTGCGTTAGGCTAGCCGGAGTTGTATTGGCAGACGCTAATTACATAAAAATTTATCCATTTTTAGCTAATCACAGCTTCAACACGTATTTTGGACTGACAGAAAAAAAAGTTATTAAATTGTTAAAAAAATGTAAACTCAGAAATAAAATTGCAGATATCAGGGCATTGTACGACGGGTATGTTATAGAATCTAGAAACATTAAAATGTACAGTGTCTGGTCCGTAGTCAATTATTTGGAAAGTGGGGAATTAAAAAGCTATTGGGTAGAGTCTGGAGATGTGCAAAATTTGGATAACTTGTTTTTTGGGATAAAATTCGAATAAAAATATTGGAAATGTTAGATAGTAAAATTGTGCAAATAAACTTTGTTAAAAATGTCAAGGTTAAACATATAGTAAGTTTAAGAAATATTATCCTAACAGATAAAAGAACTGGATGACTCGGATTCTGACTTATTTTTACAATTTACGGCAGATAATGGTTATTTTGATATAATTAACATAACCTTTGACAAAATAAACGGACAGAGGTCAGCATTTCTTAAAATTCCTAACAACGAAATTTTTGAAGAGCTAACAGAAAAAATATATGCAGAAAAATTGTTCAAACTTAGGTTTAATTTCGACCCCAGAGAGACACTAGCGTTTAAAGATGTTATTTTGTCACTAGGTAATGCAAATAGTTTTAAAAAATTACAATATTAAATCACTTATTTAGAAAACCAAAAGTATTCCCTATTAATAAGGCCGAGCTGTCACATACTATTTACTCATCTTTAAAAGTATACGATTGTTTTGCTGATCTTCATTCAGAACTACCTTTGGAATTGAAAACTAAAGGTAGAAAATACAGTGCTGATATAATAGTGGTCAGACATGACGGCGTAGGGATAATAATTGAATTACATCAGAATTCGAAATCACACGAAAAATCATCAGCTGTTATTGCCCTTAACCAAACGTTAACTAACCATTATTACAAATTATTTAAACAGGGTCATTACACAAACTTCGTTACGACAGATGAAATATTAATTGGTGTTTATATGACAGTAACAGGTAATTTCTCGCTTTGCTATCTAGTAAATAGTCATAAATTATCAAATAAAACATGTTTGGATTAATGTTGTGTTCTGTTAATGTGTACTGTTTCTTCTGTCTTTATTATCGTTAACAACTTATACATAGGCTGCAAAACATTACAAAAAGTAATTAATAACAAAAAGTATTAAGAAATTACAGACCAGATTTACAGGATAGCATGAAATTCAAAAGTTATAAAAAATTGGAATCCTCAATGTGTCAAAGTGCGTTATACAATAAATTTGAAGATGAATATAACTTAAAAAATATAGGCTAGTAGAATATTACATTACTAAGTTTTTGTTATAGTAGTAAGTTGTTTTAGCAAATAATTGAAAAGCTTAATTTTTTTTTTTTTTTTTCAGGTCTGTAAGACCTGAAGATGTCAGTAATGACGAAAAGCTTAGTCGAACAATAAAAAATTATAGCAGTTAGCAAATTCATAAAAGAAATAGCTTAAAATCTATTGGTAATTTTGTACGTTGTTACGACAAATAGAGGAATATTCTGGTACGTTATTATTCTTTTTTCATAGCGAGTAATCCTATTTAACATATGTGTACGAATTTGGTTTTAAGAGTTGGTTTAAAGTTCGTTCAACGTTAGTTTACGTTTTACAAACATTTGACTACTACTACTCTCCAGCACTACAGCCCATGGTGAGCCCTGGCTTCCGCTACGACCCGTCTCCACTCATCTCGGTCCATTGCCCTCAGTCTCCAGTTCCTAATGCCCATCTTTCTCAGATCTTCTTCCACATCCTGCTGCCATCTTCTTCGAGGCCTGCCTCTTCTTCTTTTGCCCAATATCGTTCCACTTAATATAGTTTTGGGCATCCTCGTAACATTCATACGGGATACGTGTCCCAGCCATCTAATTCTAGCTGATTTTATGTGTCTCACCAGGTCATGTCCACCAATCAACTCATTTATCCCACTGTTATTTCGGATCCTATACATATTCCCTTCCTTCACCGGTCCAAATATCTGTCTCAATATTCTTCTTTCAAAAATTCTTAGAGCGCTTATATCCTTATTTACGAGAGTCCATGTCTCGGATGCATAAGCAACAACAGGTCTGATCAGTGTTTTATACAACATCAGTTTGGTTCTTGGAGTTAGAAGCTTTGATTTCAGTAATGATTGGTTTGCATAGTAGGCTCTATTGCCGGTTATGATTCTATTTACTATTTCGCTGCTCACTTGGTTTTCATTATTCAGAATAACACCTAGGTACTTAAATTCTGTAACTCACTGGAAGGAGTCATAAACATTTGACTAAGGACGTTAAATGTTAGTTTACGTTTTGTAAACGTTTGAGTAAGGACGTCAAACGTTATTTTAAATAAATGAAAAGGGTAGTTGAAGGGGGAGGGGATAATTTTCTACAAATGAAAATGATACTTGAAGGGGGAGGAGGTAATTTTTAATATATGTACTACGTTATCGGCAACAAAGAAGTAGTTTGTTATCAAAATTCCTACCCGGGCTGTTTGGCCGTGGTCCAATTTTTTCTGCAAAACCAGACGTTTCGGCAGTCCCATTGGCTGCCATCATCAGTGAAAATCGAGTGCGCTAACGTGAGGTGGTATACGTTAGTGACCATAGTACTGTGGTTAAGGCTGAAGAAAGAAATAGTTTCTATGGAAATATTTCATTTCGAAAATGATTTTTAAATACACATCTTAGAGCACGGAAGTCATGTATGGTTCTCCATACCGATATTTTAATACTGTGGTACAATGAAATGAACAAGACTTTGTTTTCTACAGAGAATCAACAGAAGATAAGAAGGAAAGCACTGGGATTATGACGATACTTAACTTACTATTTACCCAAATCGAACTGAAATCCCGCCGTAAATAATCTAATTTTATTAACAATACAGGCACCCCACTGTGGAGTGGGGGTATCTAGAATTTGAAATAGCGTGGGGGGTCCGGTTGAGTAGGTTTCATACAAAAGAAAAAACAACATTAGTATCTTTAAAGCGGTTGAAAAAGTGTGATAGTAACCAGAAATCAATCCCATTAAAATAAACGGTAATAACACAATAAAAATACGTGTTATTGAAACGTTCTTTTGAAGATACTTAATGACTGACTCGATTTTCCTATACTTCATATTTCAAACGTATACGCTAACGCTATCCAATAAACCTGTTTGTATACTTAAAAAAGAGTTACTATTATATTCGCGTACGTAGCTGAAAAATAATAAAATAGCCTAAAAGGCAAGAGAATAACAAAATTCGTCAACTTTTTTCGACCTCTGATGGGGGTGGTCTGGTTCCGTTCGTGAATATGCCTCTGTCACTGTGATCACAATAAAAAACACAGCTTTACCGCCGATTTGTAACACCGCGCAACTGGTAAGTAGTGTACTGTACATAAAGCAAAGAAGTGCCGAAATTCAGCTCAAAGCAATTTTATTCACCGACCACTTAAAGCAAACATTTTCGTGTGGTAGAACTTGAAACAAATAGATGGCGCTATCAGTTCTTACTGCCTACCCAGCAACCTCTTCGCTTTCGGCATCATCATCACTTCTCAAGTCTTATTCTGTAATCCAGATTGATTTCCAACAAAGAATGACAACGTCAATATGGTTTTATATTCATATATTTACTTATATCTGATGGTAGTTAAATACTATTGACACACTGTAATTCACAAAATAATAAAATATTTTCTTGTACAAAAAGGATTATTATTAATAAGAATAATATATACGCATATGTAGGCCTATATTATATGACGTCAAATATATATACCAAAAGATAATATATTTGATAAACAGGCCCACATATTATTACGTACACACAAGTTCGTCGACTTTCCACGAAGATACCGCGACTTTTATTAGAAATAACTACTCTTTGTTCACTTCTTGGAAAACTATGACACCACAAATAAATAGGATTTAATCTCCCATTACTCGATAAACACAACAAACATGCAACAATCATTAACATCAATACTGCCTCAACAGTTCGTTAAACCCGCGTGCGCACGCTATTCTCTTTCTCTCTCTCTGTGCGTGTGTGTGTTTGTGTGTGATGGGGTAACGTAACACACTTCCAAATTACGTAAAAACCGACTGTCCCGGTCTGTCCTAGGCGAGCGGGCGACGCACGCAACATTAGATTGACCTGCAGGCTAGCTCGTTAAACCCACCACCTGCACTGTACTAAGTTACTACTAAATATTAAAACAAAAACCCACACCAAAAGTGGATTAAAAGTTAACAACGTTTCTCCTGTGATCGTGCGTGACGCGGCACAAGTTCATCTCGGCGGTAATTGCCTGAAACATGTGTTGTGTACACATTACTAAACCCACTAAGGTCACAGGTCATTTGTCATAGCCAACGGGAATAATTATTAGCGTTTCCTGCATCGTGCTGAACAGACGAACATCCTACACCCCCCCCCCCCGTCGACAGGAATGCACTCGAAACGGTTTACGCTTCCTCTACCACGCCTTCGCTGTATATCATCTTCGACAGAGACTGACGTGCTGTGAAATTTTCGGGCTCTCACAGAAAATAAAACGGAAATTGCTAGGGAAATGCGTTAAGCGAGAAAACGGCAGATGACAACAGCCATTATTTCAAGAAATAAAGGGTATTTACAGTCAGTAACACAAGAATTGATAAAAGGCTCAGACAGGCTGGAACTTGAACTCAATTGCTCCAAAACAAATTGTACGTAGGTTTAACTATGCTCTAGAATAATTATGAGTACATGAATTTATTTTTAATAAAACACGAAAGTTTAAATAACTGGAGTTGATAATGATCAAAATTTTACAGATAAAGATATAATTGCTAGGATTTTGGCAAGCAATAAAAGACAATATGGTTTACAGCTTCTGTTCTGCAATAGACACGTCTCAAGACAAGAAACGAATGATTTACAAAACAATCCTGAAGCCAGTTGTTATGTGTGGTTCAAAAAAACAAGGTTAATGCCTAGCAATTAAGAACGAACAATTAATGTACGGGAGTATAAAATTTCTTTGAAGAATCTAAGGCCCAGTAAAGGAGAAGGATAAGTGGATGATTAGAACCAACAAAGAATTAAAAAATACATATACAATGACTCAGACTTGGTGAGAAGTGTTAAATCCAAAAGGATTAACTGGCTTTAGCATATTCAAAGGATAGGGGACGGAAGAGTCCAGAAAAAGATTTTTGTTGAGCAACCTTGGTGTAAGACGGCTGAGAAGGTCACGAATAAGTTAGTTGGGTAAGGTGGAAAGCGATCTCAGACAACTGGAAGTTACAAGGTGTACACAATAGCAACAAGACAGGGAAAAATGGAAAGCCGAGGCCAAGGATCTGGAAGCACCATAGCGCCATGGAATTAACGAACGAATCAATGAATGAATGAGAAAATATAGTGTAGCACAAGGGTACTACACTGAAAGCCAAGGGACGTAAATAGAACGACGACGCAAGATGGACTGACAACTTGGATAATTACTAAGGCACAGTGAAACTGGGTAAGTGCTGTATCCGAGAGAAACCATGTGAAAATTATTGGTTATTCTCTGAGTGGGCACCATTCAACAGTGATGACGGCGTTGGTGATCGTATTACAATGTCAGACAATCAGACGTCTCAAAATGGTGGTGATCGTACAGCTATCTGCGCCAAATATGTTCCACTAAGTCAAATACATCAGTCAAGTCATAAAACGTAAATAAATAATGTCCGAGTTCGGGGTCAGTGATACACGGCTTGTCCAGAAAAAAAGACATCTTAAAAACATAGATCACAGAAAAGAAACTCTTAAATCCTGTAACGAGCGCAGGTAATGAGATGATCTTCTTTCAACTTCCTGTGGCCCTATATCCCTCTGGGAGATTCGGCCTCATCAACAATCCTACACCATTTTCTCCTGTTCTCGGCAATACTCTTTATCTCCTAATCCCCATGATCTTTAGGGGATCGTCTATGATTCCCATAATCTCCTAATCCCCCCTCAACACATTCCATCCACCGTTTTCTTGTTCTTCCTCTGGGCCTAGACGCTAAGCATTTCCACTCTGTGATAGATCTGGTATTTCCGGTCTTCTCCGTTCTGTAAACATGTCCCAGCCACCTAGTTCTCGGACCCTTGTTAAACTTTTGTAAAGTCTCGCTCTGTATTAATCCATTTAATTCATTAACTCAAGACTGATCCGGATCCGCCAAGTACCATCTGGTTGCACTACCGGCAAAAATTCTCCCAAGTATTTTTCCTCTCTCTATATTAATCTCCCTTCCGCATGGTCCACGTCTCACAGCCGTAAGCCACTAATCGTCTTAAAAAGCTTTTAATAGATTTTCAGATTAGAATTATTACTTAGCATCCTGTTTCTTGTTTGCGAAATACGCTCTGTTTTCCCTTTGCTATCCTTGATTTGATTTCATCAGTGTTCAAGTTGTCTTTATTTAGCACCGATCCCAAGTACGTGGAATTATCTACTAACATCAAACAGCAGGCGACTGACACCAAACCAAAAACGTCGTAAGACATTACCAGTTATCTTCTAGTATATATTGTACGGGTCTCTACACCCTACATGTTGCCATGGCCTGCTACAAACTTCATCTTTCTCATTTGCAACAACCGTTTCCCAATGCCTTATCCTGAAATGTGTATTGTCTTTACAGATGCTTCTATCGATATTTTTAGGGGGGGCCTTACTCCCCGTTGCGTCTGCAAAAGTCCTATCGGGGTCCTATACCCATTCTATTCTGGGATTCTTATTTACGTGTCCATGACATTAAAATCTTTGTAATCTTATATAATATAAAACTTGTGGCTCATCATCTGCAGGCTGTACGGGAACGGCTAAAATCCAATGAGGATGAGGACGAGGATGGGAGGAGAAAACGGTTTTACTAGCATTCCCACTTTTGAGGAATCTTTAGATTTTACCTCTTAGATTATATCTCTATACTCTTTCACCGCCCTTTTCAAACAAATGATGTAACCGTCATGCGGTTCCGCTCGGTGAACTCCAAGAAAACGAAACTAGTCTACAAAAGTAAAAAGAATATTCAAAAAACTTCAGACGAAAAATACGAATCTCCTCTGAACAGGCGTCGACAAGAGCGCGTACGTAACAAAGGCATACATACACGAAAATACTCAGAGGCTAAGAAGGAACGGCGAGAGAATGCGACGGATCCTCAGCCAAACCATACATGCAGACCTTATTTATATTTAGTGGAATTCCCAAAGTACGGTTCTGTTTTGTTTCGAGACGCCGTCGTTCATTAGACGGTGGTGTGTATCAAGCACCGCGACGCCTGCGAAAATAATTGCTGCCCCGGCATCGACACCGAACAAAAGTTCTGTAGTGCAGCTGCACTCGGCTGCTGTTCATTGCTCGTGCGAGCCCCGCGCGACGCCTTTACAAAACACGCAAAACTGCAGCACTTCCAACGAGAATAAAGGGATAGTTGGGATTTTATAGCCAAGCGCTGCATAATTAAGGAAAATAAAATAAAACAGGCCAAACCACAAATGCTCGCTTCGGAAGTTATACGCAGAATACTCGCAATGCTTTATTCCAAACAACCTAAATCGAATATGTTTATTCCATTTTACATTCTCCTAATAGTTTCTAATACCCCTATTTTATCTCTGATCGTTAATATATCTGTTAGTTATAATCATATTTCATTGACACAATTACAATTACATTTACAATTATTGTTCACTCACTTACTGCTTATAACAACTGACTTTAATAAGTAACAATGACAAATAAATTCATATCGCAACACTCCACAGGGAAAAATCATGTTTATTATTCGTTCCCTCAATCTGCGATGTGACTTCTTCAGTAGCTGTGCTGCGACACTAACGATCTTCGAGTCTCACCGTATTTATACAGGAATATCGTATTTATACTTTGATAACAGAAGGAGAATTGCAGCCGGGAACAGAGCTTACTTCACTTTGAATAAAATCTTGACCAAGATAGTAAGCCGCCAACCAACGAAGTTCAGGTTTTATAAGATGTTAATTAGACCAGTCACGCCTTACGGCGTGAAACGTGGACACATAATAGGCCGGCAGAGGACCTGCTGGACAGGTTCGAAACAAAATTGCTTAGGAGGATCGCAGGCCCAATTTGTGAAAAATGGGATAACGCGGTGGAAAAAAATACAGAATTGTATACAGTATATGACGATCTCAGCATTATCTTCTCCTCTTCAAGGATTAGGTTACATAATCCTGTTCCGGCACCCATCTCATCCTTGGACGACCCACGTTTCTTGTACCAATGGCTTTATAGTTCAGTGCCACTTTCGGCAATCGATCCTTTGTCATCTTTTGCAGATGATCCCACTATTGTCTTCTGTAAATTTCAATTATTTCATTTATGTACTTTACTTCTAGTTCTGCTCTGATATCTTCATTCCTTATTCTATCTTGCAATGTATAATTTAAAGTATTTCGAAGAAACTGCATTTCAGCACTCTGAATCTTGCCGCTTTCTTTTTTTGTCATGACCTACGCCTCACTTGCATAAATCAACATTCTTTCAATTGTCTTATAAAATTTAATCCTTGTTTTATTTCTAAGATTTTAATGAATTGTACCATAAATAATCCTAAATTTATTTATTTTCTCTCTTACATCATATTCAGATTCATAGCTTACTGCACAGCCGAGATATTTCAAACGGCTCACGTAAAACTTAAGGGTGTATATACTTTCATGTAGGCCTATAAATTTTTTTCCATGTATTAACGTACGCAGAGTAACCTTCAGCAGACCATGGACCGCAGCTGCTATGTTTGCATAAATTAAGCACAATTTTTTCTTTAAAACGATAAAATATTTTGAAGTCTAAATCTGGGACTTATTAACAATTTTTCGGGACAACGGGACATAGGTCCGAAATCCGAGGCTGTCCCGGAAATACTGGGACGTATGGTCACCGTATGTCTACCAAAAGATGCAACGAAGGGAAAAAGAATTAAAACGTCTAAGAAAATGTGTTGCGACAAATCGTGACGTAGTACTCGTAAGTCTATGAAGACGGAATAACTTAGTCCATTAAGCAGCACACTACTAACAAGTAGTGAATGATAATTCAAACTCTCTGCTGGGTCGATTTATGACTTCATTAAAAATGAATGATTGTAACACGAGTCGCGGAGTATACTGTAACGTTACTGTGGCGAGTATCCATCCGTTCGTGTGTGAATGTGAATGTACAATATGTACGTCACAGTTTATTGTGTGCACATGACATCATCGTCAAATACGTACTCAACACACAGGCTTGACCACTTTATAAGCCATTAGAATCAGCCGCTACGCCGGCCTCACCATGTACTAGTCACTTTAAAACTTTACTACAATGTAAAAAACGACAACCTCTTTACTGTTTATACTCCGACTTGCATATTTCATACAATTGTGCATATTGATAAATAATTATCGTCCGTTTAGTTTAGAGATGACATAGTTTTAAATTTACCATGCAACGTTTTATACGATTACACAAACAGGGGCGATTCTAGGATTTCATTTCGGGGGGGGGGGATTTTTTATCATCCCCATATCGTTTCTAAGAGTATTTTTTTTTAATATTATAATGAAAATCGTACCAACAAATTAAAACTAATGGGTAAATAATGGGCTGTAATTGACTAATTTCAAAAAATCAATTAATAAACATACAGTTTGACTTGGAAGCCTAATAATACCTTTCTGTGGAACATAAATACTTTAAAGAGAACGTTAAAATTAAGAAAGTAAATTTTGTATGTGTATGTGTGTGTTTGTTCTATAGGGTTAATATATGCAAGAACACGAAAATTTTTTAATGAACTATGTTTAATTTTACAATATTTTGTTTCTTAGAGCTAGGTAGAGTCTATTACAACAACCCATGTCCATTATGAAAAATAACGTTAAGAAATTAAAACTCATTCACATTATGTGCTTTGTGATTGAAGTTATCAACATGTAACATTAAGTTAAAATATAAAAAGATATATCCCTATTTATCGTAACCAGCGGAAAAACGTACTGTATCCTACTCTCTTTTAAGCCGACTTCTTTTCATTTTTTACCATTTCTTTCACCATTTGTCATATTTATTGTTGAGTAGGCCTATAAGGCCTATTATTTTAGATTAGTTGAACTTGTCATTGGCCCAAATAGTAATTTTTTAAATCCACAAAACTTAGAAGTCAAGTCATTACATTTCCAAAACACATAACCAGTTTTAAAGTTTTTGCTCCAAAATTTTTTAATTTTTTTCGTATATCGGGGGGGCTCCATATAAAAGAGCATTTTTACAGTTTCCGCTAAAAACGTTTTTCGTAATCTCTTCTCTACAATTTGTACGACTGTAAATGTCGTATAATAAGTGAACTAAAGACAAGAGGACGATGTTGATATCTGAAAGTAATACTGGTCGGTCACTTGCCTGAAGAAGAGGAGGAAGAACAAGGGCGAATAATGAATTGCGTGAACATAGTTTTAAGAAACGAAGACTCCTGAATATTAAGGCCAAAGTTGTGAAATGTACTAAAAGTAATATTTTGTAAACTATACACAAAATAAAAGAATATTAAAAACATAACTATATTAAATGAATGCACCCATAAAACTTTTTACAATAGTGACGATATAAATTTCAATAAAATATTATAGACCGTGGAACCTTATTGACATACAGAAAATACAATTCCCTGTTATGTGAAAAAAAATACAAAATAAACAAGATATCGATGCATGGAACACAAAAACACGTTCATCGAACAACATATTATTAATAATTCACATAGTTTTTTATTCATTCAAATTTACCCACATTTTCTGATTTGTAGCTAAGCGTGTACAAAGACTGTGTGTATTGTGCCTTTATTTAGTTTCAAACTGAAATACAATCAATTAAAAAAAAAAAAAAAAAAAAAACTAAGCAGGACTCGAATCTGAACTATAAGCAGTGACAGAACTTGCAATTTTACGGAAATATTATACAGTTTATTTCCAACAACCGAACTGCCTACGCGAACGAAATCATTTTACAATTCCATGAAAATTTTCAAGAATTTAAAACAGTTTTAATACTCTCCGCGTTGTTACTTTTACTTAGACGGTAACACCATTAAGTTGTTTTGATCATTATCAACAATGCGCGCGAGACAACATAAAGCGCGCCAGCTTCATTAAGAGAACACTGCCACCGACTTTCTGAGCGGTCACGGCCTTGTCGTCGTCCTCGAGGAATCTTTCCTAATGAGTCTCTCTCACACGTACAGTATTACAGTCGGAGCTCAGCTCTGTCCTTTTAACCGCTCTATCGCCTCGCTGGAGCTGTTTACGGCCTCGACTCCAGTCAGTACGGCGAAACGTCGCAGAGTTTGATACGATTTTCAGAATAAACGAGGACGCCAGGTGGAAGCTTCTTCACCTCCTCCTCCTCCACCTGAAGGAGATGTAAAATTATTTAGTGGTGTTATGGTGGTTCAAATTGCAGTGTTTCATAATACTCTATCCCGACGACTTAAGGGGCTGTGCAGGCGACGGACAAGCCCGTCACCCGCCATTACGCAGAGTCCCGAGCTTCCAAAGAGCTCCCGCCACGGGGACAACGATGTATGAGGCGTTCCAACTGTATGTCTGGCCTTCTACCGGTCGTGGACTCTATCCCTGACTACGTGTATCGCTTCATATACGGAATATCACGTTGCTTGTAAAAGTCTGCCTGCGTATGTCAACGGAGATCTTTCTTTACGTGTCTTATTTCTACTCTACCTTCTACGATCAGATTCTCCAATTCTCCTCTCTTCAACTGATGTGTACAAACCACGGTAATTAGAGAATATTTTATAGCAGGTTTATAATGTACTGAGCTTAGCTTAATACTCTTGCATGTTGAGGCGTCTGCCTGCTATGTCAGAGACGGTCGGCATCTGCTGTCCGAATCGCCATCAGAGGCAGTGCTACGTATAAAAGCATCAAAATTCTTCGTTCACAAAATTCCGTCCCATTTTGCGGATAATCGCTTTAGCGTGTCAACTCCCATTAGGTCTTTTCACTCCACACGTCCATCCATCCCATGGACGGATTTGACGTTCCGGACACCCATGCAATACCATTTCACACCGAGAACTTCCATCCGACGGATGTACGGATGTTTTATTGTATCAGCCCCTATTGCCGTCAGTATATTTTAGCCGTGCGCATATGCGCAGAACAAAACGTCCATGCGGATCGCACTGCGAGCGATTTCAAGACATCCGTCCACCGAACGTCTTGCACGTCAGCTGGATGGATGTCGGTGTGAACTGTCTCATTTGACAAGCCGGCGACCGATCGTTTTCGAACATTCACCATTCCACACGCGGGATGCATGGACGTGCGGTGTGAAATGACCTTAAAGGTACCCGTTCAGAAAGACCAGCACTGTTTTCATCTGGCAGTCATCGGGCAAGCTACAATCAAGCCACATTAATGGTTGCAAATACGCCCCGCTAGTTAATTTAAAGGAAAGCAATGACTCTTTGTAGAGTGGTAATCACGAGAGTTCAAATCTTACTAGATTTACGTAACGTAAACATTTGATTTATGACGTCAATTTTGAAGGGATCACAACTGCCATCGCGACCAGTTTCCACGTGTCACGCTGCAACACGTTTTCCATTGCACGAGTTTGTAATCTACAATTTACAACACGGAAACTGTTCGAAAGAAATACGTTTGGCTGGATTTTCACATTGGAATAACACTAACCAGCACTCCTTATCTGTTCTTGAACATTATTTTATCATTTTTATTATTTTAACTTCCGACTTTTGACGGTCTCCTGCCTGCTCCATAATATTTATTCATTAATAAGCCTTCGACTTACCAAATCTTTTGAAACATCATCCCTTGCCTCGGTCGTCAAATACGTCTTCCATAATAGTGTTTTGTCGTCATCTTCTTAGGCTTCCGCTCCGTACCCATTCCTTCTACATGTTACAACCATCACATTTCCAGAATTACATGAATTTAACTATTTAACTATGTCCTTTTCCTGTAGCGGATGTTGCAATTCGACACTGCATCGTATTCTTCAGTTCTCACCTTCCTTTAAGATACACTTTTAATCATTTTGTTGTTAAAATTGTTACTTTATTATTATTATTACTTTCGAGGAACTGATGCCGTACGGGCAAAAACTGTTATAGATGGTACTGTCCTGGAACAAGTTAGCAATTTTGAATACCTGGGCTACAGTGTGTCTTATAATGCAAGCAACGACGTTGTAAGTTGCGTAAGTTCAACGTTATGTGCAGAGTCATTAGGCGAACCCGTAAGTCAGCAAGTAAAGAAACACGCCTAAAATTTTACAAGGCGATGGCTCATCCCACACTTCTTTATAGGTCTGAGAACTGGACTTTAACGAAAGGCCAGGCCAGTCGCATTCAAGCGGCTGAAATGAGATTTCTCAGGCACATGGCAAGGTATACTCTCCATGATCATAGAAGAAACAAAGATATACGCCAGGAAGTGAATATTATGAGTATTCTACAGGATCGCCCAGTATAGGCTGAATTGGTGGGAAAATCTTTGCCGAATGGATGACTGCCGCGTCCCCAAACAACCATGGAACCATATAAGCCGAGGGGACGCAGAGGTGTGAGACGTCCGATGAAGCGCTGGAATGACCAGGTCTAGACTTTGTCTATTTGCGACCGGAACAAACCATCCTTGGTTTAATCCTTGATGATGATGATGATGATTATTATTATTATTATTATTATTATTGTCGTTATTACATACCTTAAAAGAATGCTAATCACAAAACTGCAGACCTCCAACCACAAAACGCGGTTTCGCATATTTTACAAATGTAAGTCAGAAAATTATTTGTTTCAATAAAACTAGTAGCAACATTCTGTTACACAAAACAAATAAATACATATACTCCAGGAAGAATCTTCGCATCCGCTCGGAAAAATATTTAGATTCGGTTTTTTTGCATAATCTTACTCTAAAAGGTTTTAACAAATCTGCATGTTGCCAGGTCCAAAAGTGGGCCAAAAATTTTTTATACAATTTTTTTTAAACAAATTGAAAACATTGATTTTTTGCCCCGGACAAATTTTCTTTAGGTTTCTTGGGTCATTTTAAACAAAAACGGTCTCTTGTGATCTTTCTCTAAAATTTATATTTTTCGAGATATAAATTATTTAAAGTTCGGAAAAACCCAAAAATGGCCATTTTCAACCCTGAAAAACGATATGAAAAACCACAAATTTTAATGTTGCCAAAGTCCTTAAATATTCTTTAAACACCCCTTAACAAAATCCCGAAGAGTTTCAGGCGATTATGTTATTGCAACCCTTTGTTTTTTAATTGTTAGTTAAGCGCGTGCATCATTATTCTCCGCCGCCGCTGACCGCCGTTCCTATGCTGCGTCTCTCTCCCACTCACGCGGAGTATACGTACCCTTGCTGGCGCTCATATGTAACTGGTAAGTACCTTATTCACTGCTGCAGATTTTGTGAAAAACCAAATTATTTAATCTTTAATGTTATTGCAAAAGTGAGGCTAACCTTATTATTGCTAAAGCAAACCAACATAATATGTAATTATAAATACGTATATATAAATGTGAATAATGATTAATAAAATCTTGATCAAATCAAGCATTTAAAAAAAATTATATTTATGGCTAACATCAGAATTTGTGCATGTTAATAATTTTTTATTTATAATATAAGAGCAGAAACATTAGTTAAAAAATATTGAACATTATCTTTATTCGGTAATTAAAAAAGCAGCGACTTATATATTTTTTATAATAGTTTTTATTGGAAAAATACAAAATCAAATGACAATAAGTAATAATATATTCTAACAATAGTCATCTTCGCTTACAAATGTCATATTTTTGTTCTCGCAAACATCTAAATCACAGCCACACAGAGTTATACAATTTAAACTATTTTTTTTTACAATTGCATGCCTTAGTGTTACAGGTTTTTTACATTTGCATGGCTTTACTACATTTTCTGGCAAAGCATTTTTTGTCATAAATTTAGGTAATATGGCATTATCTTCAGACTTATAGTATCCCCACTGCGTAAAATCAATTGGGGAATAGTAAGAATATAAGGCATTCTTCCAAATGTATGTTTGAGCAAAAGCTCTTAAAGTATGTTGATAAAGCGCATCGGAGGTACAAGGTATATTATTAGCCATATTAATGCCTATGCCACAGGAACGATTGAATATCAGTCTTCGTGCATCATCTGCTGTTTCACCATTTTTACCTAATAACTGCAAATATAGACTTTCTAATATTCTAAATTGTTGATAATTAAATTGATAGGCATCACCTAAGGTAGATAATGCATTTACATATTTTGTATCGACATAGACTAAATCCAATGCTTTTTTCTTTGCCCCTACTTTGCTTGTTGTGTCGCAGCCAGTAAAAGCATGTAAAGCTGGCAAAATTTTACATACCATAGCTGAAAGATACTCAGCTATAGCTATTAGATCTGTTTCAAGAATTCCTCTCTTTAAAATGTCTGTAACGTCTTCAATTTTATTATTGATATTGTCTACTTGTCTAACGCGTTCCACAAGTTGCGTTAGAGATACATCGGTCACAAATACAATAGGTGACTTATTTTTGCAACGTGGTTCGCTAAATAAAATTTTCTCACCATATAACTAAACAACATAATTCACAGACAAAAAGCGCACAGTTTCAATTAGCTACTTTGAACGACCTTACAGGCACGATCTTGCACAGTACTGCACCGTTTTGTTGTTGTAGATCGTCTAGTTACCATATGTTAACGGTGGGGGGAGAGTGTTACATTTATTATATATATTATATACATTACCAGTTACATATGAGCGCCAGCAAGGGTACGTATACTCCGCGTGAGTGGGAGAGAGACGCAGCATAGGAACGGCGGTCGGCGGCGGCAGAGAATAATGATGCACGCGCTTAATGAACAATTAAAAACAAAGGGTTGCAATAACATAATCGCCTGCAACTCTTCGGGATTTTGTTAAGGGATGTTTAAAGAATATTTAAGGACTTTGGCAACATTAAAATTTGTGGTTTTTCATATCGTTTTTCAGGGTTGAAAATGGTCATTTTTGGGTTTTTCCGAACTTTAAATAATTTATATCTGGAAAAATATCAATTGTAGAGAAAAATCACAAGAGACCTTTTTTGTTTAAAATGACCCAAGAAACCTAAAGAAAATTTGTCCGGGGCAAAAAGCCAATGTTTTCAATTTGTTTACAAAAAATTGTTTAAAAAAATTTTGACCCACTTTTGGACCTGGCAAGATGCAGATTTGTTAAAAGGGGACCTTTTAGAGTAAGATTATGCAAAAAACCGAATCTAAATATTTTTCCGAGCGGATGCGAAGATTCTTCCTGGAGTAATAAAGGAAAAACAGTTTAAGCCACAAGAACGGGACGACTTTACAATACAACGCCACGAATCTAGTGTCAGTCTAGTCTACCGAAGTTACCGTATGACTAGGGATTTACCACCTGCTGAGAGCTCGACCTAACAAGAGCGTCTGGCCGCAGGACCGTCAATTCCACTGACAAGCACAACCTTGACCCTGCCCAACATCTTACTGCCACACAATCACTACCCTACAGACTCACACAGAAAGTACTATTGCATACACTTACCACGTATCAGCACCATACTCGAATGTACTATTACGATTTAATTCGTACAACTTGAAATTCACGTACCTGAAAATAAGACAAAACATAGTTATTCTCGGTCTGGTTAATTTTGTGACCATTTTCGTAATTCAAACTTTGTTATAGGTTACTATACTGCTAGTTAGGTTACTATACAAAGAACTGCAAATTATTTCGTACAGGTCGTTAATCAGGAATCGATAATGGTGGAACATCGGAAGGTCTTCTCCAATACGGAGCAGTTAGTGGTTCAAAAATATGTTACAACAAAGTTGGAATTATTATAATTACTATTATTTTTATTAGTCTTATTACTGTAACATTCTACATATTATAATAAAAATTATAACAATCACACACACACACACACACGCTCCGCGCGCGCGCGTAATTCTTACATATTATTAACATTACAATTAATTCCTCTATATCATACTGATACATGAAAATAATACCAATTTCTCTTTAACGAGTATGCGTCAAATTTTTTCACCTGAATTAGAAAAATAACTGTTTTTATAACTGAACGAGCGAAGCGAGCCCTGAGTTTTAATCGACCCTTTGGTGAAAGCGTCACACCTTGTTTGTAAAATCTGACACGTGTGTCCATACTTTTACTCTACAGAAGCATATTTTTTTTTTAGATTAATACCCAAAAAATAAGGGGCGGGAGACTGAAATCTGATATGGTCAAAATTGTGAAAAAATCACACAGGCTCATGAGGGATATCAAATTTAAGGAAATTTTTACAAAAATTTAAATATATGGTTCACTTTTGAAAGTTCCAAATTTTTGGACGTTATGGCCCAAAGTGGATGACAATTTTCATAAAATCTCAAAAATTCATGTGGGTATCAAATTAAAGAGAGTTTCAACTAACATCTGAATATAGTGTTACATTTTCGAAATTTCGAAGTTCTAGGACTGCTGGGCCCAAAAATTTGAAACCATTGCGAAAATGTAGCAGGATGTCAGGCTAAAAGGAACTGTAACCCACATGCGAGTGATTCAATTTTTTAGTGTTTACGGTATGATCGTGTGCTCTACAATTGTTATATTATTACTGAAGAAATAGCAGAGGAATCAAAATTTCTAAAGTTCTCCCCATAACTGAAAAATCATCTAATATCCAACTTTATGCAATAAGAAATGTGCTTCGTTCAAAACAGCGAGCGAGTTCTGCAGCTCGGGGAACTTATTTACATATTATTAAGATTACAATTTGTTCTTCTATATCATGATAATATGTTAATATAAAACCAATTTCCGTTTAACGACTATGCGTCAAGCGACATAATTTTATACACAGGAATAAGAACATAACTGGTTTTGTAATTATTTTCTGTAGGCCTAACTGCAACTAAGTAAGAGTTACAATTTAAGAACGATATATAGGCCTACATATATTTATTACGAACAGTTACACAAAATACTTGTGAGTTTTAATAAATAAATATTTGCATAGTAGAAAGTACAATCTATGCAACGTATAAAAACTTAAAAAGTATGAACATACTACACAAACGCGTGCGCGCCAGACGAAGAAAAAACTATACGATTATATACTCGATAGGTTCCTTCAGCACCGCAATACGTTTTTAAAAACAAACATTTAGAAATCTAATTTAGCCACGCCTGTCTAAATAGTAAACATCAATTTCAAGACATTCAATAGATGAAATTAATTAAAAACATAATAAGTTCAAAAAACAATAACGTCTACAACAATTTACTATTTAAACAACTCAAATAAAAAACCAAACAAGAGGATCTATTTAAAATTACAATAAATCTGTTATAAAGTAAGTAAAATACAAACATTAAATATTTTCAAAATAACCGTCAAAACAGCTTTTTAAGTAAAGAAATAATCGAAAATTTAAACCGAAATTAAATCGATTATTCGTTAGTTTTCATACTGAAATCGAACCGATTCGATTATTTGTTAATTAATTTAAAAGCCTCTGAAGATACTAATAGTCAGTGAAACCTGCTTCAGGTCAATTAAAACGATAAAAAATAAAATATAACTACTTGCAGCAGTAATTATAATTTGATAATATATAATGTTACACAGTAATACTGCAAGAAACTCATCAAGTTACTTATAAAGAAATGACGGATGAAAACACCATACAAGGTGATATAACACACATACACACGTATAATAAATATTCTTTACATTTTTTATCGTCTTTTTACAAAGTTTCGACAGTATTTTCAACTGCCATATTCAGAATATACAAAAAATAATTTATATTCTGACGTAAGCTTGGTAGGGTTTGTTCTTCATCGTCACATAGACCTGAGGATATTCACTGTAATATGAGTGAAACGTTGTCACACAAGACATTTTTGACGCGGTCCATTCGGAAGAAGACTTCAAAAACAAAATAATTTACACCCAGGCGCACGCGCGCGCGCGTCAGAGAGAGAGAGTAAGAGTGGGAGGGAGAAGAGAGGTCTTCACGTCCGTTCTACCTCGCGGAAACGATTATCTTCATGGCTGCAGCATGTAAGGTGAGACTGAGACGGAGAGATACACATCTGTATTCGTGTTCCAGCCGGTCGCGTAACACAACACGTGTTTATCCAAACGCACGTACACTCGCGCGCGCGCCCGCGCCCACCACTATCTCTACACTGCATCTCTCTGTATCAAACTGCACTCGTTGTTATTATTATAAGAGTAATAGGTGTGTGGCCTACTCCTTGCTCTCACGTACTACCGACAACGCCTCCACCCGCGCCGCGACGTAATACGGAAGCACTTTCTCCGACCGGCCCCGGTCCGTGGGTAACGTTTGTTCGTCGGATATGTGTCTTTCTTTGTTTTCAATCAAAATCCTTCATCTGATATTGCTTTCCCGGTACGACGACGATTACTTCCTTCCTTTAACTGACCGACTATCAGACGAACGAATATCGGACCGCTTTCTATTATATATCCTTCTACTATACACATGGGTATCTGATGAGGACTCTCTTCTAGGTTAGCAGCCCATAGGCTCTGGTTGGCAGCAGCTCATTCTTCACGCTTCTCTGCTTTTCTTTTCAACTCACAATATGATGTGCAGTTCATATCGACCGTAAGCTGTTTCATGTAGTCTAAACGGGGTCGTGCTCTGTGATTCTTTCCTTCAATTGTTCCTTCTATTATTCTCTTCACCAACCCATTGTGTCCTAGTATATGCCCTATAAAATTAGCTCTTCTGCCTTTTAAACTTCGTAGAAAGCTCTTCTCCTCCTGAGCTCTTCTAAAGACTTCCTCATTCGTTATCTTCTCCCTCTAGCTGATGAGGACATAAAGTGTAAATACCGCCTACAGTTTCGTGGGTTACGTTTATCTATAAAACGTAAATCTACAATTAGGGATAAAAGTCACAGATGCGGATGAAATGAAATGAAATGATTTTTTGTGTGCTTACAGGTTTATGTATCCTTGACACTACGGTGGTATTAAATTGCATAATGTATAGTGCTTTATATATAGCAGAGGATGAAAGTTAATGCTACATGCTATGAAAAATAAAGACGAAGAATATAAGAACTGGGGACTGACTATAAACACTATTAGACGGAATACCTGATAGCAGGAAACTCGGGGAACAACTTAATGCTCGGAGACACCGAGATTAAACACAGAGATTATTATAAATATCTTAGCGTAAATATAACAAATGAGGGTCGCGATAAGGAGGCAGTCTGTAGTAGAATCCGTAAGGAAATGATGGTGTATATGTTAATTGAGTGACAGTAACACTGATGCACTTGATGTTATTTGTATAAAACGCGTTTGAAAGTGAAGCTTTAAAAGAATTACGAAAAACATTTTTCTAAGAAATGAGCGATTCAGAAAATTCTAATATTTGAAATGCTGCAAAAGCTGCATTGTATATACACAAGTCCCAGAAATTACATAAAAGTGTTGTCTTGAAAATTTTTCCAATTGTGCAAGTGTGGTTAAAATGGTGTTTAAAAGTTCATAATTTCGAAATTAAAATGACAAAGACGACACGATGGTGACGAATTGTATTTAAAGACGGTCGTAAAAAAAAATTATTTATTACATTCGTTTTCACTTAACTAAGACGTTATCCAGAACAGTCAACAAACGTACGATATGTTCAAAGTCTCTGTGACATATCGTAAAGCGCTCGAGTCTACAAAGTATCAACTATTTCAGTGCTTATAGCAGAACGTTACTATACACTCCGGAGGTGGAGTAGGACGTTTGACAACTGTTACAGAATGTTCTACATTCTCTTTACGTAAGCAGTACTAGATTATTTCCACGTTATTTACTTCTAGTAAGCTCCCTGGGTTGCAGAACTCGCTCACTATTTCGAACGAAGTACATTTATTATTACATACATTCCGGTATTAGATAATTTTTAAAATCTGGTAAAAATTACGGAACACCCGAACGTCTCTACTATTTCTTTTTTTTTTTCTATCGGCCATCTAAGGCCCACATGCCAATTTCAATTCTTTACTCTTTGTTCTTTTCTTCTTCTCCAATATTCTTTCACCATTTCACTGTGTCTCTTCTTCCTGTCTTCAGTCCGCTTTGAACCTGCGTTTTCCTCTCTCCTACCCTGGACTCCTTCCAGTTTTAACACTTTTGCCCGAAAAACGTCTCTTTCAATTGCTTCTTCTGCGTGTATACCATTTTTTTTCTAAATCCTTTTGGACTTCTTTAATCCAACTTGATGTTGACTTCTTCCCCCACAGATATTTGAAGATTTGCTTTGTCAACCTATTGTCGTCCATTCTATATACCCTAAACGTCCAAAAAATAATAATCTTCTTTTTCTCATTGTTTCTGTTATATCTATTATTTCTTTATTAATATAACAATTGTTGAAAACACATTCATACAATATGTCATTCGAAACATTTGGACTTGGGTTGCAACAAATTTTAAGTTTTCCATATAACTTATAAGTTGTATTTATCAAGTTTATGCCTGTATAATTTAATGGCACAGTTGTGTCATCCTTCTTAAAAACAGATAAAACCCTGGCTACTCTCCATTCATTCGGGATCCTGCATCTACTCCAGCACACATTCAGCAAATGAAGCAGTCTAAACTTCAATAACGTACTAAAGTATTTCAGCAATTCTGGGTTTATCCCATCTGCTTTCCCAGATGCTTTCCGATTCTTCATGGGTTAAAATGCTCCTTGTAGTTCCGCAAATGTTATTGAATCTACACCTGTCTCCTCTTATGTCTTCTGGAGGTTCCTGGGGAACGTTTGGATCATTCGTAGTTCTTTGTAATCCTCAATCCGTTTGTCATTTGCAATAAAATTTAGATGTCCTGTCTCCCTCTCTTCTGGTTGAGACGCTTTTAGCGTTCATGTATATGTTACTAATAAATATACTCCATGATTTGTCACGCGCTTCTCGGATAATGTATTTCACAGCATTACATTTCTGCTTATAAATATCCAGATCTTCACTGGTTCTTGTCTGAAGATATATGTAACAAACCGATTGCTCTTCTTCTATCTCTTCATTCCATATTTTTAAAACTATTTTCCTAGTATCTATTCGTTTCTTTCCAAGCACACTGTTCCAACCCTTTCTTCAAAAATTTCCGTATATTACCCCATTCTTCTTCTCTATTACTACTAGCAAGGACCAACTGTGCATACTCTGTTAACCTCTTCTGATATCGATTACGGATGGTCTCTCTGTGTTCGACCGATAACTGCATTAATTATAAAAATTACTTTTGGCTACTTTAAATTGTAATCACTGCTTATATGGAAGCTTCGCTACTGGTAGGCTTATCTAAACTACTTATATACGCGAAAGTGGAGTTACTATCGAAATGCGACGAAGAATAGGCTTGGTAAGAATTAATATCCACACAGAACGTCAATGGTAATTACAAAAGATCCAATTCGATATACACTGGAAATTGAAATGAAAGTTACAGAGGATGTCATGAACTTTCAACGGGACAGACGTCCTCTAGTGGCCGAAATACCTATGAGGAAGCAAGAAGACAAGCAACGAAAGAATTCGTATTTCTTGATACTTAAGTGATGTAACCTTTTAAAAATAAATACCTAACACTTTAAAGTTAAGTGAAGATGTACAAGATAATGGGGTACAACCACTGACTGCTGACTTACGGAGCTGACAAGTAGGTTGATACTAATAGAAGAAAACGACTTTTAAGGACGATAGAAAATGAGTAGCCTACAGTCGTACAAACTGTTGGTAAAACGAGACGCGATAGAATACGAAACAGTGACATACGACGGCAGTGTCAAGTAGAGAATGTAGTCAGATTTTTCTGAAAGCGAAAAAAATGGAATGACCACGCTAACAGGGCAAGCGACGATAGATTAATAACAAAAATAGTGAGTAATTCTAGACCGTTAGAAAAGTGAAATCCTGTGCATCCACAGAAGATATGGACGGGGGGACTTGGAATCGACTTCTAGCGAATCCCCTTATTCGTGCGTGAAGATAAACAGGCGATTAAGCCTATGTAAAAGAAGAAGAACAAGAAGACACGACGTCTTCGATAAAAAGATCAACATCTTAATAAATACTCACACATGTGTATTCACTTAAAACGTTTACGTCCGATTAGGAGAACACACGGCGACTCAAATTAATGGGCCCACCAAACTGGAAGTATTTGGAAACCGAACTATAACGATCGCACGCTTAATATGGATTAAACTGGACGCCTGATGAGGTCGCACGCCCCAAATCCTATGTACACAACATACGCTACCTTCCGTCACAGCTGTACCGATTCAGCAATAATAAACGCTTCGTCTATGGAAGGATAGAGGATAATGTGTAAACAAACACAAGAACTATTAAAGCGATTAACTGTTATGAGACGATAACGACTAATGTTTGATATGTCAGCTCAACTGTTCTATATAGTTTGTATATGATGTGTGTTACTAGCTTATAACTTCTCCACATACGGTTACAGTATTTTTTTTCTTACCATAACAACAATTAATGACATTAATACGAATTAGTTTATACGGGCAGCATGAAAGTTTTCGACTTTCCAATTAGTTTCAAAGTTTCGACACGTTTTAGTTTCTATGTAAATGCGTTTACCGAAAAACCGTATCCTATTTTTGGACGTTGCATCGTCACCGTCGCCATTTATATTTCTATGTCCACTGTTGAGTGAATGGAGAGTTTACTGTTCATGCACTGTGCCACAGTAATTAAACCTGATCATCTCAAAGGACTATAATTCAAAATTTCTCTTTGTCTCTACTCTCTTACGGACGCGCGCTCGGCAACGTTTTGCTGCTTACGTATTACTTGAAATAAATAATAAATATGTTTTACTACTTTACACTTAGTTTTAATTATTTTCTTTTTGCACTGACACGTAATAATCGCTTCCATGTTCTATTTTATTTTAATATATATATATATATATATATATATATATATATATAGAGAGAGAGAGAGAGAGAGAGAGAGAGAGAGAGAGAGAGAGAGAGAGAGAGAGAGTTCTTCACATCCGTTGTACCTCACGGAAACGATTACCTTCACGATGATCCAAGAGCAAAACTGCACCAATATAAGGTGAGATCATTTATAAACTTATAAACATTTATAAATTTATATATCATCATTTATAAACCTCTGATAACATTCATATAATCAGTGAAGCATACGTCAGGTGAAAATACAATAATAAATTTTACTTGCAGAAGTATTTAATATTTGAAGAACTATTCATAATATAGAAAACCTGCAAGAAATATTGAAGAGTTATGTACAAAATAAATGTAAACAAGGAAAATATAGATTCCTGCAAGGTATTCAAAGGCGCCCACGCGTTACTGTGCTCTTACTTTTTATTATTGTACATACAATTTTTCGTTGCCTTACTAAATCGGCTGAGGAGCGGCTTTTTTTTGTTTTGTTTAAATTTTAGCTTGTTTATTTATTTATATTACGCTGCCTACAATCGCGCCGTTGTCGTCAGGGTCCACAACAAAAGTGGGCAAACCGGTTCCTCTTGTAAACGGGCGGCATTTCCTTTTTTTTTATCGGTTACGCTGGATACCTAAACGCGGTTTTTTTGGGAGGGCATCCTCCGGTAATAATTTTCACTACGCGTTCAAACTCGCTATTCTTGATCTTGAATTCAATGGTCTTGATAACGATATGCATACACAAAAGCGGCCGTATTTTACTTTTAAGGGCTGTCTTAAAAGGAGATAAATATCATCTGGCGGAATCGCGGTACATTGTTCGCATGAAAATTAATTAAATTTTACCGATAAACGTGTAGTTGATTTTTTAAGGGATGATACACGATTCATTGTAATATTAGGCTCCACTTCTCGTCTTTTCCTATGGTGCCCCTTAGAAATGAAATTTTTGTAATCATACATGTAAGTCGTACAAATTAGTGAACCAGTTCTGCAGCTCAGGGAGTATACTAGTTATATTCCAAAATATTATGTATAGTTTTGTTTTGTAAATGAACAATTTTATCCAGTTCCTTTCATTAAAACTGACCAGGTCGTTCCCAAGATAACTGAACACGTGGTTTCAGGATGCGGTTGACAAAAACACACCCAGACCTAAAACATTATCCTGCTTCTTTGTCGCCGTTAGGTAAAAAATTCTGTGAACTCCAAGTCCCGTGACACGAGGGACACAAAAAAAGTATCGTCTGATGATTCATCAAAATCTGTCCAACCGTTTACTCCCTGCGAGCGCACAAAAAAAAGTACAAACTTGGTTGTGGAAGGAAAACATCACCCTTTTTGCGTGATTGCAGGCGAGTAAAAAGCATCAGCCTTCTGCTGTAAAACAATTATCTGCGGAGAAGGGTGATGTCTGAGAACCAGTATCCACAGATTTAAGAGGCACAGCACATCACAGTTTCCCCCGTCAACGCTTCTATGACTGATTCAGAAGCGTTACTCGGTGTGCGATCCTTGGACAACACCTGCGGCAACTTACACATAAATGTTACGAGGCAGCGGCAAGGGCCCAAGATAATTCCCTTACAGGGAACCGAATACGTCTTGATGGTTCTTGGAAACGATCTCGATGAATATCATACTAACGTGAGGTAATTCTGTCAGCCGTTGAGTAACGGCCCGCTAAACAGGGAAATACCGTTCCAGTAGACATTGGAAATTATTTTAAAATTAGACTTTCGTTACCTTAACGTTCATTGAACGAGCGAAGCGAGTTCTGAAATTTGAATCAATCGTTTGGCATGAACTGGGGAATGTCTCACGATAACTGTTGATCGCGAGAACAGATCTTTATAAAATTTAGTACGCATGTCTAAAAGGGTTTCTGTGGGACTCCACAGCAATTCGGGGCTAATAAGATCCTGAAGAAAGGTCGGTACTCAGCTTAACATGTGACCAACCGTAGTAACGCCCAGCAAAAGAGGAAAATCCTTTTCTGGACCTGACCTCGTGGCAAGAGCTCCTGAAGGAAGGCTTAACATGTGACCAGTCGTTGTAACGGCTTACTAAAGAGCAAATCCCGTTCTGGACCTGACCTCGAGGCAAGAGCTCCCCTGAAGGAAGATGTCGGTACTCAGTTTAACATGTGACCAGCCGTTGTAAGGGTCTACTAAAGAGCAAAATCCCGTTATGGACCTGAACACGTGACAAGAGCTCCTGAAGGAAGGTCGCTACTCGGCTTATACTATGTGTATCGTCTCTCACGCACAACCGGCACAGTAGCAGCTACACGTTGAGTCCCTTGATGATGGGTGCACACCGTAGTGGAGAACGTCGGCCACTACACTACGGAGAAGGCCAAGAGTACAACGTACGACATTTCATAAGAAGTCGTATTACAACTGTTGCTTTGATCAACTAACTGCAGTAGTAAAAAGACTAGAATCGTTTAACAAGCCGCCACCACCACCGTGGAAATTTATTTCGTTTATTAACGTCACTGTGACCGCTAAACAGGTTATTAGCGTCGCGATTTATTATCGTCATTCTCTCTTTCTGTTAATGTGACGGTTTGTTATCGCCGCTTCGGTTGTTGCGGCGCGGCGTTTACATCGTAAACGCGGCTATTGTAAACGCGGCTCGATATGCTGCATTACGACTGCACACAATGCGGCCGCGGAGCCTATTGACAGAAGGCATACGTAGTCTGCGTGTAAAGACTGCTGTTTAGCACTACCGGTCCGCAAAACATTTTCCACGACTTTAGATAGGGTCTACAGGTACTAACGTTGTATAAATCCCTTGGTCAGAAAGAAAACAGTCGGAAGCATTTCACGTAATCATGTGTTCTTAGATGGTACTATGCACCGATCAGACTGCACCGTCAGTAAGATGAGATTACCATCTGAAGTCCACGTTGCCACAATAAGTATTCATCAACCGCAGCTTAACATGTTTAACAGAGCCGGCCCGTCGAGTCGCCGTCATTTTCCTGAAGGTATAACCGTTGATTAATGATGTGTAGAAACGTGTCAACAACCTCACTACACTGATGCGAGATAAAAATTAATTACAACTATAACAGTTGCTTTGATGCCGACTGTTATCCTTCTGACCGAGGGAGCTACACTCTGTTTACAATCATATACTTGCGTGGTTAGAATTTTAAATAGCAGCACGTTTCCAGTTGACAACTAACATCCAAGAGACATGTCTACTATTGCTGTTTATTGTTATTTATTACCTGGGTATAATTTTTATTTTAAATATTGTTGCTAGTAGTATTAAAACTGTTTCGTTATCAGTACTGTTCGGCTATGTCGCTTATGCACTTTATAAAAAGTGGTCCAAATAATTGAATTGGTGTGTGTTATGATGAGGCGTGCCTGGCTGTTCTTCGATGACTGACCCAACTGCGCTGAACTACGACGGTCAAGTTATCTCTGTGTGCACCTTGATCACTTTTTTACGCACCGATTTCCTTATATTTAAGTTAATTATTGCGAGCATTTTGGAGGTACCTTATATTCATAATGGGTTATAGGTGGTACCAAATATTATGATTATTGGGGTGTATTGTGCTATATTATTGTAATGTATTAAGCTATTTCTAGTGTAGGCCTATATTGTATCTCCACGTTTTGGGGCCCACCATAGCATAAGCGTGCTACATAAGTGGTAGCATAATAAAGCGTGGTACAAAATGTAAAAATTTCTTTATTTTCACGAATATTACTTCAGCATCAGTTGGTAGAGAATCAGCTGCATTGTTAATGCAGTTACTAATAACACGTGCAATGCAACCTACTCCGTGTATTAACGTACGAAGAGTAAACTTCAGCAGACCATAGACCACGGCTGCTACATTTGCATAAATTACGCACAATTTCTGCTTTAAAACGATAAAATATTTTAAAGTCTAAATCCAGGACTTTTTAATGACTTTTTCGGGACACCGGGACCTAGGTCCGAAACCGGGACGTATGGTCACCGTACCTAGAAGGGACAAACAAAATACAACATTCACAAAATCGTAAGGCCTGTCCAACAGTGTGCAAGAGAAGGTTGATAGAAAAAAAAAGGAAATTATATTTACGCTTCTTCCGAACACATCGCACAAATGGAATTTATTTAACTAACCAACTGTAGTTCGAGCGAATGCTATTGCTGCTGAGCAAAATTAAAAACTTGATAAAATAAAACAAAACTGTTAGAAAATTTAAGTATCTAGGGGAAATCATTTCAAGAGAATGGTTTAGAAAAATCTGCTATAGAAGAAAGGATTCGTAAAATGGAAAGAGCATATGGCATAACTACAGATATTTACAATAAAAAGATCATATCTAAAAATGCGAAAATAAGGCATTACAGTACAGTCAGTAGTGATGCCAGAATGCCTATATGCAAGTGAATGTCCTAGCACTGAATTATAATTTAGACAAACTAGAAATATTGGAAAGACGAATTATTAGAAAAATATTAGGCCCACGAAAAACTTCAGAAGGTTGGAAAGTAAGAAGTAATGATGAAATATATCAAAGTATAGAAAATATAACAGAAACAATAAGAAAAAGAAGACTATTATTTTTTGGACATTTATATACAATGGACGAAAATATGTTAACAAAACAGATCTTCAAATATTTGTGTGGAAAGAAGTCAAAACATCAAGTTGGATTAAAGAAGTCAAAAAGGATTTAGAAAAAAAAAACAATATAAACAAGAAAGAACCAATTGAAAGAGAAGTTTTTCGGGCAAAAGTGTTAAAAATGGAAGGAGTCCAGGGTAGGAGAGAGAAAAACGCAGGTTCAAAGTGGACTGAAGACAGGAAGAAGAGACATAGTGAAAAGATGAAAGAATATTATCGAAAAAGAAAAAACAAGGAATAAAGAATTGAAATTGGCATGTGGTCCTCAGATGGCCGATACAAATAGAAAAATATCGGTATGGAGAACCATACATGACTTCCATGTTCTAAGATTTATATTTAAAATCATTTTCCAAATGAAATATTTCCATAGAAACCTACTTCTTTCTTCAGCCTTAACCACAGTACTGTGGTCATTAACGTTACCACCTCACGTTAGCGCACTCGATTTTCACTGATGATGCCAGCCGATGGCACTGCAGAAACGTCTGGTTTTGCAGAAAACATTGGCCCACAGACAAAAAGCCCGGGAAGGAATTTTAACAACAAATTACTTCTTTGTTGCCGATAACGTACTACAGATGACATATAAATAAATATCGGTATGGAGAACCATACATGACTTCCATGTTCTACGATTTATATTTAAAATCATTTTCGAAATGAAATGTTTCCATAGAAACTACTTCTTTCTACTTACTGCTTCAACCTTAACCACAGTACTGTTGTCACTAACGTATACCACCTCACGTTATCGCACTCGATTTTCACTGATGATGGAAGTCGATGGCACTGCCGAAACGTCTGGTTTTGCAGAAAACATTGGTCTACGGCCAAACAGGCCGGGAAGGAATTTTAACAACAAACTACTTCTTTGTTGCCGATAACGTAGTACATATATAAAAAATTATCCCCTCCCCCATCAACTATAATTTTCATTTGTAGAAAATTACCCCCACCCCGTTCAACTAGCCTCTTCATTTATAGATATTTCATCTACGTTTCTACAGTGGATTATTAAGATCTTCTTATCAGGACACTTTATTTATCAAAGTTAGGTGCACTTGTTACAAAAAAAAAGTTTCCGGTAAACTACCCTTTTCCCGTAACCGATCTTCACCAAAATCAATAGGCCTTGAGTCCTCTACAACTCAGGCATATATGTAAAATATTATTTGATTCTCTTCGAATTTACGGCAGTTATCGTTCGTCATGAAAAAAGTTCTCTTGTTACAACATAAAATGTTGCAGGTAAACTACCCCTTTCCCTTAACCGAACTTCACCAAAAACAATAGGTCTTGAGAACTCTACAATTCACGGCTGTATACAAAAAATTATTTGATTCTGTTTGAATTTGCGGCTGTTATCGTTTGCCATAGAAAAAAATTCTACACAAGACAGACACACACGACACATTTCGAAATATCGGTATGGAGAACCATACATGACTTCCATATTCTAAGATTTATATTTAAAATCATTTTCAGCCAAACAGCCAGGGAAGGAATTTTAACAAAAAAATACTTCTTTGTTGCCAATAACGTAGTACACATATAAAAAAAAATTATCCCCTCCCCCTTCAACTATAATTTTGATTTATAGAAAATTACCCCCAGCCCGTTCAACTAGATTACCCCCAGCCTCTTCATTTATAGATATTTCATCTACGTTTCTACAGTGGATTATTAAGATCTTATCAGGATACTTTATCAAAATTAAGTACTTTACTCATGTTACAACAAAAAATGTTTCAGGTAAACTGCCCTTTCCCCGTAACCGATCTTCACCAAAATCAACAGACATTGAGTTCTCTATAGCTCAGGCACATATGTAAAAAGTTATTTGATTCTGTTTGAATTTACGGCAGTTATGGTTCGTCATATAAAAAATTACCCATGTTAAAACATAAAACATGAGATTTATAAAACATATCTAAGATTTATATTTAAAATCATTTTTGAAATAAAATATTTTCATAGAACCTACTAACGCTGGGGAAATCTGAGGAGCCAATCAGAGTTGGGCCTACCTGTCACTCTGCTGAATTTGGTGGAAAGCCCTGTCACTGTCGTCAAGTCCCCACCTCAATGAAGAACCCACTGTTTTATAAAAATATATTTAAATTTTGAAAACTGAAAATTCTTTTCTTGTAAATATTTATATTTTATAATCAAAATGACTTTATTTTTGTTACCTGGCAACAAAATTATTTTATTTTCAACAATTACCATTGTTTCAAAAAGTTTAAATAAATTTTCAAGTACTTTACTCTTGTTAAAACGTAAAAGGTTGCAGGTAAACTACCCCTTCCCCTTAACCGATCTTCACCAAAATCGAAAGTCATTGAGACCTCTACAATTCAGGGACGTATGCAAAAAATTATTTGATTCTGTTTGAATTTGCGGCTGTTATCGTTTGCCATAGAAAATACGCTTGATAAAAAAATCGTTGCTGGTAAACTACCCCTTCCCCTTAACCGATCTTCACCAAAAACAATAGGTCTTGAGTACACTACAAATCAGGGCTGTATGCAAAACATTATTTGATTCTGTTTGAACTTGCGGCTGTTATCGTTTGCCATAGAAAATACACTTGTTAAAAAAACGTTGTAGGTAAACTACCCCTTTCCCTTAACCGATCTTCACCAAAAACAATAGGTCTTGAGAACTCTACAATTCAGGGCTGTATGCGAAAAATTATTTGATTCTGTTTGAATTTGCGGCTGTTATCGTTTGCCAAAAAAAAAATTTCCCTTGATAAAAAAAAACCGTTGCAGGTAAACTACCCCTTTCCCTCAACCGATCTTCACCAAAAACAATAGGTCGCGAGTACTCTACAAATCAGGGCTGTATGCAAAAAATTATTTGATTCTGTTTGAATTTGCGGCAGTTATCGTTTGCCATAGAAAAAAATCTACAGACAGACACACAGACAGACAGACACACACAGACACTTTTCGGAAAACGACTTTTTTTCATGTTTTGAGTGTAGTAGAATCAGAATCTGCAATAATCTCGAACACGATTTTTTTTGCCATCACCATACTTCCATTCCTTAAGGAATATGGAAGTAAAAATGACTTTTCTTGGAACATGGAAGTAAAAAAAAAAACTCGTACAAATTCAATACACAGCTCCGGTTCATAAACTAATCTGTCAAAACAAACAACGTTGAGTCGACGCTGATGCAGAAAACAAGAAAGTTCTTTAAAGACCCGCCGCGCCGTCTGGCTCGAAGTGGTTAAACTTTTTCCCCCGAGGCGTGTTACCATTGTTTCTTTATAGAAACGGATTTCTCTCTTTAAAGGCAATTTGTTATTTAAATTTCTCCCTCGGCTGTCGTTCTCTCCACCCTACGATGTTTCTGACTTCAAATTACCTCTCTCTTTTCCTTTTCCCCTTATTCACTCTCCCTCTCTCTCTCTCTCTCTCTAAACATACGCGACCGGGCGCGCACGCGCATACACTTTACACGATAATAAATTAACCGCAAGAACAAAGGACATTGTTTTTATTTTTCCTCGCAGGACGCAAATGGGAGGAGGAAGCAGGGGGGGGGAGAGAGAGAGACAGAGACAGAGAGGCTAAAACGTCCGTACGAATTTATTAACCTTGTTTCTCAACTCTCGGCTGACCGCATAACAAGCAAACAGAAGCCATCGGACTGCCGGCCACTCCTTGCACCACGTTAAATTACTACCTTATTCATACAGAGAGAAATAATTTAATACAGAGGAGAGAACATCACCCCTACAGCGGCTAACCGACCAGATACGATCTCGCCATTTGTTACCTGCTGCACAATCGAGCGACCGTCGTAGTACACGTGGTAACGACAAAACAAAACACCATACTTCCATTCCTTAAGGAATATGGAAGTAAAAGACGCTCGTACGATACGTACGAGCGATAACGCAGATCTTACTTACTGATAACACAGACTTACGTGTTATGTTGTTGTTAAACAATGGAAAGTGAATATCGATCCAACTATTTCATTCACTTTCTGTCGCTTCTCGCTCGTGTCACACAACAGTACGATTATTACATTTAGACAAATAGTAGAGTAAGAAAGTTTGGCGTCAACTAAGAAGACACTCGCCGTTCTTAGAGACTCTACTACTATCGTTTTTACTAAGTAATATGAAACTTACGGTTTTACATTTGATTGGGAAACATGGTTCGTCCATGAATGCAAGTGGATTTGAAAAAATATCATCATCAACCTCAAGGATTAGGTTCGCCCTGAACCTGTTCCGGGACCCACTTCGCTCTCGGCCGTCCTACATCTCTCGTCCCCGCCGATCTATATTCCACTGCTAGCACTGGAATCTTGTCACCTACATGTAATCCTGCTACGCTTCACCTATAAACCCACACGTTGCTCTAGAGACGCGTTTTTTCACAGGCTGGACCAACGTGGATGCTGAATAATGCATCTTGATTTTACGGTGCTGGCTACGAAAAATATACGTTTATAGACAGTGTAAGTATTAAGCAGAAAATATACTTTATTCTCTTTTACCGAATAAAAAACTACTTCACATCGTACGTTTTGGTGTAGACTCGCAGATCATCCTGGTATTACACAAATACAAAAAAAAAAACGGCAATCATCATAGCGTCGCGTTACTGAATACTTCAACGTATTCATAAATATTAATCACAATAAAATCCCAGCAACCCCTTTCATCTTCTTCCAGAGTCTCACAACAATATTATTCTTTACCTGAATCTTGTTGTCCCACCGAGACGAGGGTTTATGATGGGACAGCGCGAGTAGCAGGGGGTCGATTACAAAAAAAGAGTTTCTCTCTTTGTACAAACGACGACGACGACACAATACAACAAACATAAAACCTGCAAGTAGAAGGAAAGCGGATTTAAAAAAAAAGAGAAAAAGAAAAATAATACCTCAAAGCTAGAGTTAGGATTACTACAGTCTACGTCTGCTGATATAAATACAGATCTCACAACGTGAAGTAGATTTATGTCTGTATAATAAATACATTGTATATTACAGGTAAGATTACGCGTTCACGCCAATTTCACACGACTAACCTACACCGCTACTTTCTGAAAAAATTTAGAATTAGAGTTTTTTTTTAAATCTATGTATACGAACGAATTAACGCCGTCGTCCTGAGCCTCTGGCATCCTACTTCTTTTGCCTATCCCTGTAGGCCTAACTATCCCTGATGGGTTTCCATCGATTACTTCCCTCTATCCCTTCACAATAATGTCACCTACTTTACCTTTCCACTACTGACTGCAAATCCGTGCCGTTTTAGTTTTAAAGCGTCGTCCCATGTCTCGTATCTACGAGAAGCTTAATGTAGGCTACAGAAGCAGCTTCGCTATAAACCACGAAAATTCACTAATGTTATTGAACGTCCGAAGAAGAAAAGATGAAGAATAACAGACAATATGTTACTTTTATTGTGTTTGTCTTACCACAACAACTGCCGAACACTCCAACTGAATGATGGTGGTAATAATCACGATGCCGATGATGACGACGACAACGACGATGATGATGACGACGACTAAGTTCACTGTTCAAGAACTGAGAGTTGATTACCCCTATCGTCTGCTTACTTGGAGAAACTGTTATGCATTTTTTCACTGAATATATTTTGAAGCTTCAGCACTTTAAAAAATTTTGTGAAATAGGTTCATATTACTACGATGAGAAACGTTTAATTCGCAGAATCAAATTATGCATGTACTGGATTTTATTAATTTGAAGCACCGGTTCCTTGTTTCACCCTTTTCTGGCCTCTCAATAATCTGGTTGACCATTCTGTGACACGAAAGTTTTAAATAATAAAGTCGACGCTGATTTTAAATAATTCAGTCTAAAATTATACCACCGTGATTTAATTTCTTAATTCTTTATTCCAAAAATATTTAAACTATATTTACAGTTTAATGTGAACTTGAATAAAAAAGAGGATAGCATCAAGTAGTTTGTAAACAGTAAACGTAGGGTCGTAACCTGTTCACATCAATAATGTGAGGCTTAACAGCGAGCTCTCTTCGCTTGCCTCCACGCGCGGGGAGGTCTCGATTTGTCACCTCAAGCGTACAAGACATCTGTTCCAATTAAGGGATTTCCTACAACACCCTTCTCGCTTACTCGTAATAATACCTCTCCACCAAACGTTAGCTTCGTTCGTGAGCAACTTTCTCTACGAGTTAACTTTATATATTAATTTGTCAGCACGTTTCAACAGCTCAATTTCTTCATCATTCCTACCTTTTTCTTCCTTTATCAGTTTTGTTTCGATTTCCTGGAGCTATAGAATAAACGCAAATGGTCACAATATCATTAAACATACTACAAAACAACCGCTGTTCAACGCATTTTTTTGAGGCCCACAGAGAAGCAAATAAGTGAAAAAAAAGAAATAAAATTTCTCAGAAGACAGAAAAGCCTGCACAAGAAACGATCGCGATAGAAATGTGAGGACACAGCTAAAGACGTTTACCATCAAACAGACAACCGTTTTAAATAAAAGAAAAGATGCAATTTAATGCTGTATCCATTTCCCCTGTGTTCTTCAATTTTCTCATTTAGACTATATATATTTAATTCTTTCCGTATATCTTCATTTCTTATATGATCCCTTCTTGTCCATCATTTAACGCTTCAAAAACTCAACTCTGCCGATTGTATGTTGCTTTTATCTCTTTGTTTTGTAGTCCAGGATTCAATGCCATATAAGAGCACTGGAACAACCATTGTTTTGTATAATTTTAATTTTGCTATTATACTTTCATGTTCCAAAATCTAAAGAAAATCGATAATCGGAACTATTCTTGGTCCCAACTGGTCGATACGATCATCGACTCCTCTTACTGTACTCCGTTTTCGTCACACACTTTCCGGCAGCACAGAAGTAGTACCCTATTGTATTTAGCCACTCACTTGTGCGTGTGTATGCGCGTCTACAGGAAGAGTGTTGTGGGAGACAAAAGATAATTACGAGAGAAGAATACGGGCGCCTCAATTTCACCCATTATTATCCGAGGTGCAGCAGCGGTGATGATAATCATCTTGGAGCCGCCACCATCCGCGAGGTTACGCCGTAGACGCGCCGCGAGATCGCTACGAAAAACACTCACTTTCACTTTGCTGCTTTCTTGTGGTTGATTAAAAGCGACAGAGGCATCGATTAACACAGACATAATGAGCCCCCCCCCCCAACGACACCTAGGTGGTGACCTTACGTATCAGTAATACTGATTACGTAACTGTTAGACTAGTTATTAGTCAACAGGCGAGCTGGACGATTTTTCTTTCTGTTTTGTTTAACTATATATATTTTTATTTATTTTCAAACCAGTTTGTTGACGATATCAAGTGTTCAGTAATACATAAGAGGTTCGTTCGTTTCCTGTATCGATAAGAAATGTTTTTAATTGCTTGCTCAATACACAACACACACATATTATACAGGAAAGAAATTAATAAAAAAAATACGTTTGTTCAACACTCCCGGTCTCACACTGGAACGGATTTTTTTTGTTTAGCAGTCCTTCCGGTTTCATTTCTGACCTGCGAGTTGCTGTTATTTTAGAACAGTCGGATCACCGACTCCAACTGAACTAAAATCTTAGCATCGTGTACTTGACACTAGCATACGTGTTCCTATTTCAAAATAACAAACAAGCTTTTTAGTATGTACCCTTATCTCACAAAAAAAAAAAAACTGTACGTGAAAGAGAGATTTCCAATCGTTTGTGTGTAGAGAAAACAAAAAGTGAACACTGCTAGCTTTACTTCCCACAAAATGCAACAATGATGACACTACAAGCGTCACGGTTTCTCGTTCCCACGATTGATACACACTCTAGATCAATTAATTAACCAAAGTACTGAAAAGTGATTGTGAAACGTCATAAAGACTAATCCAAATCGTTAAGATTTAAACGAACTGAAGATGATAAAATTAATTAAATTTCTGCGTGAAAGAAAAAGAAATAAAATTCATGTTTACGGAGAAACGTTGTTTTTAAGACACGGAAGGATTTCCCCGCAAAGTGATTCACGAAGAAAAGGTCAAAACTCCCGATGGAAACCAAAGAGTCTTGACGTAAAGAAGACACGGCACAGAAAGTATACTGGAGACGACAGCATGGCTTCTAAAGATGTCGAAGGAGGAGATTTACAACATTTTACTACTACCAAGCTTAAAGGTGCCTTAAAATTTTCATAACTGTCGTAATACTAAAGTTGATTTATAAAAGCCAAATAGAATAATATCTGGATTTTGTTGTCCAATACGTGTCCATTGTTATTAATTAACTATAGGCTACAGAATACTACCGACTCGGAACACAAATCTCTGACGAAGCTCTAACGAGCGAAAGCTAGTTTAGGCGATGAAGTAAAAATTTACCATTTTTATCAATAATAATTCGTGTTCCGAGTCGGTGGTATTCTATAAAGTTAAGAAAAATATCATTACAAAACACGCGTGCAGATATAGTTATTGCGTGCAGATATAGTTATTCAAATACAAAAAAAAAACTTTTTTCCTAATTGTAATATTAAACTTTTTCATATTCCAACATAATTTTTTCTGATTTATAAAATATATTGACCACGTTGAAATGTCCAGTTACCGCAAACTCAAATAACAGAGTTTGTTCGACACAAAGAAATACACATCTGCTCGTACGTCTGTCATTACGTTTGTTTATTTCTTAGTATGTTTTCCAGTATAAGCTGTTTATTTTTCTTTTGTAATCAGTTGGATTTTGTTGATAAATTAATTGTTCGAATGAGTGGACAAGCACTTAGCTCCCGGTGCGCGGCAGAACCAAGACGTCACACAATGAATTCCTTGCAAAAAAACTATTCTCTTCCCACTTACTTTTTCATTGTCTCTCCTCGTACGAGTCACTGTGAAATCAAGAATCCGGTTAGTACAATTTCTTCCGTATTACATTCCACGAACAGAGAGAAAAGAGGGCACGACGACGGTATCGTGAAAGGTGAAGGCAACGAAACGGCGGCAGGAGGAAAAGTAAGCACCACAACACTGCAGTAGTGATACCGCTGTTATTATTAACAATGACGTCATGGTAACGTTACGGTAATAACTTATTTATACACGTACAGGTACACCACACAATGTGATTTCCGCAGGCTTGCGCGCAACCACGGCCGCACGGTTGCCACAGCAACCAGGCACTGCGTTATCGTCAATACCGCTTTGCTGCACACATGTGTAATACACACAAGAGCTGCTGCACTACTTCGGTTAAGTGCCGTTGCACCAATTAAGCGGCAAGCCTCACTATTACCAATACCGGCTGAACAGTTTCAACACCACCAATTAAAACTCTTTTCAATATATTTCGTACTGACGAAGTTTCAGGTTAATATAAACAATATTAACTTTTCCTTGTTACCGTTATAACAATTACAGACATTGGGTTATAACACTGATATTAATTCCTTATCACACACACACACAGCTATATCGTTTCACACAATTTGATCACGTCCAAAATCACTCCAACTTAATAACCGATTATTTGTACGTTTTCATTTCTGTGTTCAGACAAAACACGGAGTCTGCTTGTGTGCGATCAAATACGCATCAAAGGCCGAGCTTGTGCCCACTGCTGCCTAATTAGGCCTACTACTCCAGATTGTACCCAAGATACTTACTTGTCATACTCATTCTTCTGTGAAAAACGCAAGGTGATTTTCACGGTACCTCTAATTATAAGATAACCAATGACCAACCTGTTACTCGACTCGTCCGTTCCGACCTAGCAGCAGTTCCTGATCACAGTCGACCAACTTTTTATTACTACGATAGTTGAAATGTCTTTAAGAAAAAATAACTTTGTAATCATCTTTTTTGGCCCATATGAGTAAATCCAAGCACTATGGTAGATGGTTAAAGCACTGTGGATACTTTTGAAGCGTCGCATGTCACATGCAACAAACAGCTGTACGGATGGTCAGACGGTGGCTCGGTGGTCGTCGGGGACCTCTTCCCTCGAACGGGTAAGCATACGGTAAATATTTGAATCGATTCCAAATACGTGACTATTAGAGTCTTAATAGAAGAAGACAGACCAGAAAAGATTACGGACTTCTGAGGCACGCTGTTGGAAGAAAATGCTGATGGTGAGCGGTTATGAAATGTTTACCAGAAATCGAATCGAACCCTCCGTCTACTCTCACTAGTACAGTCATCCCGGCCCCAAGCCGCTGTGTGGTTATTCTTTCAGGTTTTGACTTGACCCATTTCAGCCACGACGCTTTAAACACATGACCATACTATCGGTTTTGAGACATAACATGAGAAAAGAAATTATGGAAACACCTGTCAGAAGGAAATTACGATGATTTAATCACTTAACTAGAAGAAAGATTTACATAACTATGGTTTTAAAATAAAAGTGTATATGTTTTGGTTTCAGAAGCGCCAGACCCGAGGTTATCAGTTTAAAAAGTAAATAAATGAAAAGAAAGCCTATGACAACAAAATTTTTCTTAGTGTTTTTTTTTTCTAATCGATTGATCTACAGAGGAAGGTAAGAATAAAAAGCTCTATGTTACTGTAGAAAACAGTAATATACTGAAACGGTTATATCCAAGAAATTACAATACCGTACATCAAATTTTTGAAGAAATATAAACAAAAATAAGTTCACAAATATCAACTAGGCATAGGTCTGTTACAAATTGGTAAGACAATTATTGTCTTAAAGGAATTATTGTTAAAAAAAAAGAGTACCAAGATAAACGAAAGTTTAAAAGCCTTTCAGGCCCGCAACAATAACATTTATCTCATTTAATTACCATGATTTTTTTTCTTAAAATTCTTTTACCAATATTTTTTTACAATTTTGGAGGCCAGGGCCCTCTCGGTCTCTTAAATATGGAGGCTCTCAGCCTTTATATTAAGTGGAAAAAGCTGAAGGGGAATTGCTACGCTATGAAAAGGACAAGATAGAGGTCCTTGGTTCGAATCGTAGCAGAAATGGATCTGAAAGGATACAGGGATTTTAAATATAAAGCCAACAGCAGGATTACCTACTTGACAGCTTCAGAAATCGGTCACCGACCAGTTCCTGCAGATACAGTAACTAAAAAGACAACACGCTGAGTAATTCCATTAAAAACACAAAATTATCTGAGTATTTAAAATGTTTAATTCTAAACATTTAATCTGAAAAATGCACAACAGTTAAATGCTATGCCTAAAGACATTTACGTAGTCCTTGTTTGTACTCCTCACCTTATTGTACCACAGTGTTCACAGCTGTCACGACTTCTACGCAAGAAACACTGAATCGAACAACCACCTCTACTTCGATATATAGGAATAGGATTGGTGAATAGGATTACAAGGTGGTCTGACACACGAGCGTTCAACTGCCCCCCGTCTACTGTAATTGTCAATTATTACAGTTTTCGTTTACGTACACATTTCACTTGAAAAAGGTAAGCCATACCAACTCAAAAAGGTACGTCATACCCAGGGGCGGATTAGAAGCACGTGGCGCCCTATGCTGCCATTAGACTGTGCCCCCACCCGATTCAAAATTCAACCTTTTATCCATTATTTACACTGATAAATGTCATAATTTGGAAAGATAACAATTATTTTATTAAACTCTCAAATTAAAACAAATATTTAGCACAATGAGCATAGTAGTGCTTAAGCTTAGGAAATACTTATCGATCCATTTTTTTATTTTGCCTCAAAAAAGTCTTGTATAATTTTTTCTAAATCGAGCGATTCAAGTACGTGGCTTTCAATATTCAACCTTGGTAACGAAGATAGTCTCTCATCTCCCATAGTTGAAGTAAAAAAAAAATCGTCCCATAGTTAACGATTCCAAGGTTGGAAAGAAGACGATAAACAATGTATGTATTCGGAAATACATCATTTTACAATCAATAATCCAGTTTAATCCACTATTTTGAGCGGACAAACTGTAGTAGCATGGAAACTATCATCTTCATTCGAACGATTTAAAAAAAAGTCTTTCTTGCAATTTTACTCGTGGCACAATGTGCTTCAATTCTATTAGAAAATCGTTTTCAAATCGTTCAAGTAAACTTCTGTAAGAGCTTTCGGTTGATTTTCCAACTCGACACTCTCCATTGTTAATAACTGCGTAAGAAAAACCAAACAATTGCGTAATGTGATCATAAGCTTTGCTTCGCTTAGTCAGTTCAGCTGGATGGTGCCCCCTCTGTCAGCTGAGGCGCTTGTACCCGGTGCTGCAGCATACCCTAGCGTTGTGGATATAATCCGACACTGGCCTTACCAACTCAAAAAGGTAAGTCATACCAAATCAAAAAGGTAAGTAATACCAAATCAAAAAGGTAAGTCATACCAATTCAAAAAGGTACGTCATACCATCTCATTCAAATTGCTACAAACAAAACAACAAAATTGAAACGGATAGTTAATACTGCTGCCTTAATGCGTGGGTCGTGCATTATTCATGACGCAGGGCACGGGCCACCTGCTATGGTAATGCCGAATACACGTATCAGTTAAAACTTTTGCTGTTCGTTTCTTTTTGTTACGATTACAACAACAGTTTCACGTAGCGTGACGTGCGTGCGTCGGTCATTGTGTTTACCCGGCCATGAACTAGTTTCGGCGGCGGCGACCGACTACCGCCGCAATACGCGAGCAATTCACTCGCCGTTTCCATTAATTACGACAAAAAAAAAAAAAAAAAAAAAAACAACCAAGTCGAAACCGACCGAATAAAAACAGGAAATTAATGAAAAACGCCGGCTGACAGTCAGTGAAGCGACTCTGTGTAACAAAGCCGGACGGGCTAATGCCACCGAGAGCAGCGCACGGACAATACCATTCCATTAGCGGAGAACGCCTCTCTGTCGTCCGCACGTAATGCATCCTGTGCGTAATGGTACTGCAACAGGACAAAGGAATAGTCGTTGCTGCAATCAATGGTTATCGCTTCTTATCTTCTGTCGAAAGCACGTCTACCCGTTACAAGTACTTTGCAGCCACCGGCCAGTAGCGACTTTGCCCTTATGCAGTAGACTGTACAATTTTTGTAACCAATTCCCACTTTCGTTCGCTTTGTACTTCACTTTTACATTCATCGGTGCTCTTACTGAAGGTTAATAATCACATTAGCGAATTCTTCTCCGTTTTCGTCAAAAACCGGTACAGGTTCGAATACTGCGCAGGTCCTTCCAACTGAATGTTTACAGACATTCAATTTTATATTTTCATTACAAGCTGCAGGAATATTATTTTCTATTTTGTAGTATGTGTTGAAGGTAATATATTTTCCTTGCTTTTATCGACCGATTTTCGATCCATTTCACTCATGCTTGAACGTTAATTCACTCATTGTAGGATCTAGTCTGAACGTTAGTTAAGTGTTTCTTACGCCATTTCGCTCTATCCCTATACACGATTGAAGTCATCAGTGACAAGAAGATCTTTGTAAAACAAAGACCAGGGGACAAATTTACTGAAGACTGTCAAACGTCCATAATCATGGATGATATGTATCAGTCATGAGCTGTAAAGATCTCAGATAGCTTTACGTTCTGCAAGGACTACGCGAAGGGGCAATACACAAGGAGTTCTTCAAACAAGACCTGCTCCCTAACTAAGTAAATGGTTTCCCAATAGTGAATTCCCAATATTCATGCGGCTTTCAGTGCCCTGCCTTACCACGAAAAGTGTAAAGATGCTTATTATCCAGACAAGAATGCCTCTCCTTCACTGGCCAGAAAATTCTCTGGATCTCAACCCAACTGAATATGTATGGAAACTTTTAAAATAAGAAATACGAAAGAAGACGTCACTACTAACACACAATTACTTGTCAGAATAATATGATATTGAAATCGTAATGATTCTTTTAAGGAAAATGCTCTAAAATTGCATTCAATATATGCCCAGGAGAACTGAAAGTGCAATGCAAAGCTAAAGACTGTTTAAAAAAAAATTCTTATCTTTACTTAATGACTTGAGGTTACGTCAAAATAAACTTTCTCGATACATCATCATCATCATCACCACTCCAAGGATTAGGCCCTAGACCTGTTCCGGAACCCATCTCCTCCTCAGTCTATCGACATCTCTCTTCCCATTAGGGTGATAACCCAAGGCAGCCACGTGTAGACGGATATCAGTCATGCGGTTCAAGTCTTCACACCATCTTCTTCTGTGGTCTCCAATCATCTGGTGCAACGATACAATGTTTAATTCGCGTCTTATATCCTTGTTCCTTTTCCGATCCAGGAGAAAACAACCTTGCGTCCCTCTTAGAATTTTCATTTCAGCTGCCTGAATCCTATGTACGTCCCTCTTACTAAACTAGCATGCATTAGCATTAGTACTAGCATTTACGTCACTAACATACAGGAATGTGAGGACAGCCAGTTTTGTATAACTTTCCGGATTCTTACTATTATTTTATTATACAATATGTAATTAAAATCACATAATTTACAATTTGCATTTTTCACTGGTGTACCTTGGGACTGTACGATCGCTCAAATAGAATGAGCAGCGGATAAACATTCAAATCGATGACGATATAATACTAATACTAATAACAATAATAATCTACATCTATATCAGGGATAACTGATTATCCATACTTCAGTTATTACGGCATGCACGGTTTTAACACCTGTTCACAACGACGTTAAAAATCTATTTCACGCCGATAACAATGGGAACAATTACACATTAACGGTTAACCGCGTTGATGCATAATAAAAATCTTATCGGAAATGAAATGTAAAGACTATTGTGTTTTAATTACATATGATAAAAACCCGTCGAGTAAATAGTACACGGCTTGTGCGTGCAACACGCGTTTACTTCGGGTCTCTTTATCCTGTCAATATTTTAGCGGACTTTGAGATTGTTTACATTCGAACGTTCCCAAATTTTTGCATAACATTTACTGAACGTCATTCAAATGAATAATGGTGTTCTCGAACAATTCTGGTGTTAACAGTTTTGTGGACAATCAGTAGGTATACACTCCAAAGTACCTTGCGTGGTCTAAAACAAATATAGCAAAAATCGATTATTTTTTACAATCTATCGTTGATTATTATTAATATAGTTCTCCTTCGTAATCGTTTCCAATCGATTACGACGCATTTTCAAGATAGTTAGGTAATGTATTGCAACAGTACAAACATTAACGGTACTGTGCATTGCCAAAATAAATGAAATAAATATGAATTAATAAACATGATTCAGGTTGCATAAGCTGGATCGTAGTAAAAATAGGGAGCGCAGAATTCATCCATGGACATGCATTTTCGACACAGCTGTCGCTAGCGTTGTGACGCGCGTATTTTGTTGGTGTGTGTGAAATCTGTCCGTTCCTGAAATGTAACCAACCCTTTTCAAGTAGATAGTTATATGTTTATTTTAATTATAAGAAAACTATGTACGATAGGATAAAACAAAAGACACCAAAGTGTATAGAAATTATAGGTGAATAAAGTGTTAAAAAACCGTACAGATGTGACGAAAAGTGCAATTACTATAAGTAAAAAATGAATAACTATTTTTGTGAGTACCATAAAGAAGTGCAATTTACGTATAGTAATCACATAAAAATTAGTGATCGATTGAGCATCGAGTGATATGAAACAAACTTCGTAATTCGCGAAGATAGGCGAAAATTGTGACTTGAACCAGAGTGGGAAAAGTGACACTCGACAGAATCTGACAGGTTAAATATTGTTCAGACAGGAATTTTTGCACGACCTGACTATAAACACCAGGTCGCGCTAAAAAAGTTTTTTCTTCTCGATTCAACCGTTGCCGCAGGAGGCTGTCAGTCGACGACGCCAATTCACATCTATAGTAAGAGTCACAGGACAAACTAGATGTCCAACCAGTGCCGCAGAATACATACGATGAGGTCTATGGACACACCGACAGCATATGACGTGAGACGAGACTATTAATCATCACATGACGTAAGACACGACCAGAGGACCAGAAGGACACGACCAGAGGACCAGAAGGAGGACGTACAGATGAATAACCACGTCAAACAAGGTGATAAAAAACCATTGTAATTATAGACATTTGAAAGACAATAATTAAAGTTGGAATGAAAGACATTCAACCAATATTAAAATAAATAAATTATACATAAATGTAAAAGCAGAATACAAATTAGAATAATATTTCTTGTATTAAATTTAGTAATTAGTAACGTAAATTTTGAATTAACGTAATTAGTAAAGTCTTTGATGATAAAGGAGAATGCATATGCAGTAGAAAGTTAAAACAAAGTAATATAAAAGAAATTTGAATAGAAGTAAATTCATTTTTGAAGCAAATGAATCAGCAATTGCAAAAAGATCAGCACACAATGAGTAAGCCGAGAGCAAAATAAGTATTTTAAAGTACGTAATTAAAATTACTATGGCTAGGAAGTTGGGCTAGCCGTAAATACGGATAAAACAAAAATGCTTATCCAAAGAAGAAGAGACCAGGTTCATAACAACATTGAGATAGAGGAGGACACAATTGAAGTGGTGGACAATTTCACGTATCTCGGAGTGAATCTAGCAAAGACTGGATCAGAGGAGCCGGAGATCCAAAGACGGACCACCAAGGCTAACAGGGCAGTCTTCGCATTGCTGCCATCATTTAGGTCTGGGGATGTGCACAGGGAAACAAAAATGAAAATATACAGGACTGTCATCAGACCAGTGCTATGCTACGGATGTGAGGCATGGACAATCACACAGAAAACAGTCGACATAGTAGACACCTTTGAAAGGAAAATCCTCAGACGCATTATAGGCCCAATACAAGAAAATGGCTCATGGAGACTGAGATACAACAACGAACTGTATCAAATATATAAAGAGATACTCTCAAAATTTATAAGAATACACAGATTGCGTTGGGCCGGATATGTTATGAGAATGGAGGATGGCAGGAACCCCAAGAGGGCTTTGCTGGGTACATGGGAGGGAACGAGACCTAGAGGTAGACCGGGGAAGAGGTGGGAAGATGGCGTTGCAGAGGACGCGAGAGACATGGGGATAAGAAACTGGAGGAGGGTTGCAGTGGATAGAGTGGATTGGAGGCGGAGATTGGTGGAGGCCAGGGCCCGGCTTGGGCTGTAGCGCCATAGGAGGAGGAGAATATAAAAGAAATTTGAATAGGAGTAAATTCATTTTTGAAGCTAATGAATCAGCAATTGCAAAAAAATGAGCACACAATGAGTAAGGCGAGAGCAAAATAAGTATTTTAAAGTAATTAAAATCAGATAATAAGATTTGTGTATAACTTGTGTATGAAATTTATTAGCAATAAGTTATGCACGAAAACTTCATACAAACGATATAATAATGAGTCAATGTTTAATATGCTATATGAAAGATTTTGTTTAATAAATAAATTATGGAACAATTTTGAAACTTAAATAACGTATCATCTTCTTATTACGATTACACCCATGAAATAAATTCAATAAATTAAACTGAATTTGTTATTTACATAACGCACACATTTAAATTACATTAAATAAATATCAATTTGTAGTGTTATAGTAGGCTATATCAACAGACCGTGTAGATTTGGTACAAGATTCTGTCTAGAAACGTTGCCCCAGGTTCCCCATGACATGCCATGTATGTGCGAACACGATTATTTTATTTCTAATAGCTTTATCAAATTATTTATATTTTAATATCAAATCGCTTTTTTTAAATATGTCTCCGTAAATAAGCCATAAACCCCAACAGTATATGAAATTCAGTATACAGGAGTTTGAAAGTGCCGCGTGCAATATTCTCTAAAAATGAAAGCAGTGTTTTGTAAAACGAAAAAAAGATGCCTATCGTCTAAATACAATACTGCGTAGTGCTAAAATACGTAAAAAAAAATAATTTTATAGAAATCTATTCTAGAAAGTATGCTTAGGTTAACTGGGAAATTAAATAAGAGAAATTAAAAACGATTATATATAATGGAGATGGCCTGTTGGAGAAAATCGTTTGGAATTTCGAGAACATACTACCGATTGAAAAAAACCATGAAGGTTAGACGGATCATACGTATCTAGAGAAACATTTAAAGTCACGATAGCCACAAAACGCGTATAACGTATGGCCATCTCTGACGTAAGGATGACTAAAGACGGCAAACACACTCTGGAAACGCGAAACTCAAAAGAAGAAGCAAGAGAGAAGTCCGAACAAGTTCGAGAACGTTTATTTACCATGGCAAACTGCAATTTCAAGAAAGCTACTGCTGTGACCGGCCGATACGCTGCAACGGAAGCGAGATGTTAAAACGGGAAAGAATGGTTCCGGATTCAATAGCGGAGTTCTAAAATTAGTCGCCTATTAACCTGAAATACACAGTAAGTGGAAGCATGAAATAGACTCAAAACGACGCGGTATCGTGTTTCAACACACAATGCTCCAGAGTACGTGTCATACTTAGAGCACACCGGATGAGCCATCGACTGACTGGCAACAGGGTACCATTAGCAGGAGGAAACGTATAATAGCTATCGACACGACGCTGGTATCGACTTCCTTGCAGGGCTCTAATGGCACATCTGTAACGGTTAGAGTGCGACAAAAACTGCTGCTAGATTTTGTATGTCCCTTAAGGAAACGAAAAAAGAAGCTAACGAGAAAATTCACCTCATACTAGAGTATTTAAAAACGTGAAAGAATTGCCTAGATTTTGTTACAATATCCGGAAAAATATTTAAATAGAAACCGAAGAAAAAATTCACTTGCCATGCCTAATAAAAACCCACTGTTTCCGGCTTCTTCTGCACCGCCACTCACTCTCTATCAACCCCTCCCCTCCCATTCTTTTCGTAAGTCTATTCGCTAGTTAAAGAACAAAGTAAAGAACCTCAATGGTGATGAAAGAAGGAATAGCAGAGTACGAGTACGGGCGTCGAAAGAGAAGACAAGACGGAGACAGAAGCGCCAGACTGCGTGCGAGAGAGAGGGTAACGATAAAAAGTAGTCGGGAAAACGCCAGCCTATTTTTGAAATTTTATTTACGACATGACTGTTTTTGCGTTCGCCTGCTATCTATGTAAGCTTTAAAAATAGACCGGAGTCGGCTACCCACGTTACACACGCTGCATCGTCGTCTGCCCGCGTCTTATAATAATACGCGTACTGTACACATTGCCGAAGTATCAGCGAGGTTAACACAACTACTCGCCATGTGATCCGGCAGCGGCTCCCTACGTCTGTTACTAGGATCGACGAATCTTTAAACCGCCAAAGTCCGCAATGCCAGGCAACGAAGTACAAAACAGGATAGCCAATCCCTTCTGTGGCCTGATTACGATGAGAGGTTATCTCACTGTTATCCTCACGCGACCACGTTATGGTAGCGATTGAATAGTGCCTGATTTATAGTGGAAGACGAAAGGTGGCACATTTTGAATAGGCAAATAGCGGACTAAGGCCGTCGAAACTAAAAGCTAGACTTGTCTAGAGCAAAATATAACGAATACAGATGGTCACCCTCTCGTTAATCGAAAAAAAATCGCTCAAATTGTTGTAAGTATCAAATTAAAGAGAATTTTAACTAACATCTAAATGCAATGTTAAGTTTTGGAAATACAAAAAAATGTTGGCCATCAGGGCCAAAAAAAGATAGAAATTTTGAAAAAAATTGTGAAAATCCAGCGAATGTCAGACTAAAAGGAACCGTAACCTAAATCGGAATGTTTCGAATTTTTAGAGTTTATTGTATGATTGCGTGCTCTACAATTGTTATAGTACTACAGAAATAATTGAGAAGTTGACTTTTTAAATTTTTCCCATAATTAAAAAAATTATCTACTTCGAAATTTATATACTAATACATACATGTATTTCGTTCAAAATAGTGACCAAATCCTGCAGCATACTAGCGTATTATATTTCATTCCATTTCCTTTATTAGGCTATTGTACATGCTGCTCTCAAAACGTAATCCTGAAAACACACGCCCCTCTAACAGTGTCATTAGTACAGAACGTTAATAAACCTAACCTACAAGCTAACAAACAAAACGTTCCATTGTTATGCAACACAACAATGACGGCGGTAACAAAGACAACATTATACATAACAATGAACAGTATGACCTAATACACACGAGACAATTCTGAAAATAAACCTATTAAAAAATTCCACAGAATCTTGTTCGTCAACGCACGTGTGTCAAATATTCACACGCACCGAATGTAAAAAGAAAGTTGTTTTTACGCCCACCATAGTCGCAAACGACTCCACGCGATACCTAAGTCCTGTTTTATGACTGCAGTAGGTGACTGAAAAAAAATAGCAACGCGATTTTCCTACGAGACCCGAGTCAAGCAATATTCGTATTGAATACGGTAGGATTATAACTGAGCAGAAATGAATCCGTCACCACAAAAAGCTTGGATAAAATTGAATTAGCTAGTGCAGTGGTTCCCACAGTGGGGTCCGCGACAATGTTTCAGGGGGTCCGCAGACACTTTTAAGAAAAATTTGAATATACCGTAATTTCCTCCGATTTTTTATGCTTTAAAATCTAAATTTTAGAAACTTAACAGTTAGTAAAAATTTCCAGTATTTTTTCTTGGGGGGGGGGGGGTTCAAACTAATTGTAATTCTAAAAGAAATTTCAGACTAATGGCTTTAATAATGTCTTTAAATCGTGTCGTGTAGCAGATCTGTTTGTCAGCCGAACTCACTTGATCTCTCTCTTATAATACAAGAAGATTCATTGGCAGAACTTTCAACTGACAGTTCATTAAAATTACAGTATGCAATTACAGCTAGCTGGCTTCTGGTTACATGCAAGGACTGACTATCCTGAACTCACAAAAAAAGCTTTGAAGCGTTTAACACAGCGTTTCCCTCTATTTATTTGTGTGAAACCGCATTCTCCCTGCTCACGTACTTGAAGCCAAAGTTAAGAAATAAACTTGATGTCCAGAGTGACTTAATATTGAAATTATCAGACATTAAACTCATTACTGCAGAGCTAATTGTTCAAAAGCATGTTCATTGTTCACATTAAACTATGTTTGATATCATTAATATTATAATTTTGCAAGTTAAAGAGAATTTGATTTTAATACATTTTAATTAAAATTCAAGTGTTTCTATCATTTTACTGTTTTATTTCAGAACTTAGACGGGGTCCGTGAATTTTTTAATTATTTGTGGGGGGGGTCCGCGGACTGAAAAGTTTGGAACCACTGAGCTAGTGGTCAATGGCATGCTTACATCGAAGACTAAGATTAATAATCTTAGTCGGGATATAATAAAATGATATACTATATATATATTGTATTACTATAATAATAAAATAAAATATTAATAAAATAACTAGAAGAAATATTAGGCCCACGAAAAACTTCAGAAGGTTGGAAATTAAGAAGTGGGCTAATGATGAAATATATCAAAGTATAGAAAGTATAACAGAAACAATGAGAAAAAGAAGACTATTATTTTTTGGACATTTATATAGAATGAACGACGATAGGTTGACAAAGCAGATCTTCAGAAATCTGTGGGGGAAGAAGTCAAAATCAAGTTGGATTAAAGAAGTCCAAAAGGATTTAGAAAAAAATAATAAACACGCAGAAGAAGCAATTGACAGAGACGTTTTTCGGGCAAGTGTTAAAATAGAGGGAGTCCAGGGTAGGAGAGATAAAAACGCAGGTTCAAGGTGGACTGAAGACAGGAAGAAGAGACACAGTGGGAAGATGAAAGAATATTGGAAAAAAGAAAAGAACAATTCGCCCCTATATCCAGCTTTGACGATCGATTTGCACGTCAGAATCGCTACGGACCTAATAAAATAATAGAAGGTTTATTCATTATAATATTTTGATTACAACTAACGTGTAAGGTAACAAATAGTTATCAAATTTACCATATAGACAGATAGAGAGAGGGGGGAGACAGACAAACACACGTTCATGCTGAGACGCTTTACAAACAACCCTTAACAGTATACGAGTTTTTTGTACCCCGGCGTCACGCACTAACTTCCTGTAGAGGAAGTTTTCCACAATCCGAGTCTTCGGACTAGACCCCCCCCCCGCTTTCCTTCTTCTACGTGGTCTCCATTGAAACCATGTTTGGGTAATCTTTCCGTACCACGACAGTTGTTTCTCCTTTATTCTGCCAAACAGCGCCTTTCCTACCTGTGATCTTTCTCCAACACGCAGTATCTATTCTATACCATTATCAAGGAGGATAACCGCACACCACCTTAAACAGTTATTTTCCATGGAACTTATTCTTCTTTCGTGATTAGTGATTACTATCCAATAACGAACGGCGGGGCGTAAGCAGCTGTACTTTCTATTCACACGATTTGAACATATGCAGCTTTGCTTCATTTTATGGTGACAGCGAGTTCCGAGTTCAGTCTATTCTCGTATTTGCTCTTTCCGTTACGACATCTATATCATATTTTCCGTCAACAATCAATACGGATCCCAAATGATTACGATTATTTGTACTTTTGACGGATTCTTTGTTACTGATCAAATTTTGTCCTTCGTTACCAGTTTGTAATCAGTCGAACCAGCTAATCAGAAAACTATATAGGCCCATTAAATTTTCTGAATACTTATTTCCAAACCCCAATTTTCAAGGTCCTCTAACTTGCTTTCTTATCATACAGAATCTATCGTCCATATTTCTATACGCAGTTGTACAGATATTATTATTACAGATAGAATGTATGGGCCATTCTACAATGCAATATGACATACATTAAGGAAATCGCACGTGGAACAGTCATACATTCACGGGGCTTTGACATATTGTTTCCGTCATTAAGTCATTTTATTACTGTCGCGAACAGCGATCTGGAGGGGATCCGGTCGAGTCGGTTTTATACGAAAGACAAAACAAGTTAAGACTAATTAACATTACTGTATTTAAAGTCGTTGAAAAACGTGTGATAACATCCTGAAATCAATTCCATTAAAGGTAAAAGGTAATAACACAATAAGAATACATATTAAATCACAGGGTACTACTATATTAGCATGTGACAAAATAATGGAACAGCCTAAAAAGTAACAGATTAACAAAATTAGTCGTGTAGCAGAATACTTTAAATTTTTACGTTTTAAAAATCATACGTTGGTATTCTGTTTAAAGGCGAGGAAATAAGTAGTTAAAAATAGACGAAGACAGCGGAGATGGTACGCATATGTAAAAAGGCTAACCAGAAAAATAAACGTAGCAAGAGGTGGTAAAAAAATACAGGTCGAGAGAGTGCGCTAAGGTCAGACGAAGAGACCCCGGAAGACAGATGTGAAGTGAAGTAGGCGGATATAGAAAACGGTAAATCGCAAAAAGAAATACGACAGTCTCGACACAGCATAGTAAATCTTCTTCCAGACTGCAGATGCTGCACGAGAAAGTCGTATAGGCCTATCGTTGCGAAAAGAATGACGATCTGCAGTAATAAGACATAAAACAAAACGTCTATTAAAATATCGGTATGGAGAACCATACATGACTTCTATATTCTAAGATTTATATTTAAAATCATTTTCAGCCAAACAGCCAGGCTGTGTCTTACCTGCCTTTTTATTGCCGTATTAAATGAAAAATATTATATTACATTAAAATTAAAAAATTATAATTTTATTGGCTGGCAACAAAATTATTTTATTTTTAACAATTACCATTGTTTCAAAAAGTTTAAATAAATTTTCAAGTACTTTACTCTTGTTAAAACGTAAAAGTTTGCAGGTAAACTACCCCTTCCCCTTAACCGATCTTCACCAAAATCGAAAGTCATTGAGACCTCTACAATTCAGGGACGTATGCAAAAAATTATTTGATTCTGTTTGAATTTGCGGCTGTTATCGTTTGCCATAGAAAATACGCTTGATAAAAAAATCGTTGCTGGTAAACTACCCCTTCCCCTTAACCGATCTTCACCAAAAACAATAGGTCTTGAGTACACTACAAATCAGGGCTGTATGCAAAACATTATTTGATTCTGTTTGAATTTGCGGCTGTTATCGTTTGTTTCAAAAAGTTTAAATAAATTTTCAAGTACTTTACTCTTGTTAAAACGTAAAAGGTTGCAGGTAAACTACCCCTTCCCCTTAACCGATCTTCACCAAAATCGAAAGTCATTGAGACCTCTACAATTCAGGGACGTATGCAAAATATTATTTGATTCTGTTTGAATTTGCGGCTGTTATCGTTTGCCATAGAAAATACGCTTGATAAAAAAAGTTGCAGGTAAACTACCCCTTCCCCTTAACCGATCTTCACCAAAAACAATAGGTCTTGAGTACACTACAAATCAGGGCTGTATGCAAAACATTATTTGATTCTGTTTGAATTTGCGGCTGTTATCGTTTGCCATAGAAAATACCCTTGTTAAAAAAACGTTGCAGGTAAACTACCCCTTTCCCTCAACCGATCTTCACCAAAAACAACAGGTCTTGAGAACTCTACAATTTAGGGCTGTATGCAAATAATCTTTTGATTCTGTTTGAATTTGCGGCTGTTATCGTTTGCCATAGGAAATACCCTTGTTAAAACATAAAACGTTACAGGTAAACTACCCCTTTCCCTTAACCGATCTTCACCAAAATCAACAGATCTTGAGAACTCTACAATTCAGGGCTGTATGCGAAACATTATTTGATTCTGTTTGAATTTGCGGCTGTTATCGTTTGCCAAACAAACAAAATTACCCTCGCTAAAAAAAAACCGTTGCCGGTAAACTACCCCTTTCCCTCAACCGATCTTCACCAAAAACAATAGGTCGCGAGTACTCTGCAAATCAGGGCTGTATGCAAAAAATTATTTGATTCTGTTTGAATTTGCGGCAGTTATCGTTTGCCATAGAAAAAAAATCTACAGACACACAGACAGACAGACAGACACACACACAGACACTTTTCGGAAAACGACTTTTTTTCATGTTTTGAGTGTAGTAGAATCAGAATCTGCAATATCTCGAACACGATTTTTTTTGCCATCACCATACTTCCATTCCCTAAGGAATATGGAAGTAAAATATCAAACATAAAAAGCAATGGCAGGAAGAAACTATCGTGAATCCAAGTTCAAAAGCTCGACGAAAGGTAGGCGGATATAGAAAACGGTAAATCGCAAAAAGAAATAGGACAGTGTCTCGATCAAAGCATAGTAAATCTTCTTCCAGACTGCAGATGCTGCATGAGAAAGTCGTATAGGCCTAGCGTTGCGAAAAGAATGACGATCTGCAGTAATAAGACATAAAACAAAACGTCTATTAAAAAATATCAAACATAAAAAGCAATGGCAGGAAGAGACTATCGTGAATCCAAGTTCAAAAGCTCGACGAAAGGTGGTCGAATCCCGTATATCGGAAAGCGATTTGAACTGTTTTACTCCCTCACGCATTGCGACTCCGCTTATAAAGCTATGTCAAGTACATTCATAATACAAAGCCGAGATGTAAAAGACAATTCTACGCAACTACTCATTAACAAGAAATTAAATAAAAAATGGATTGCCCACGTGTTCATACCTTTAGCTAACTGTGAGCGGTTGAGTGGTTACGTTATTAGTAGCTGGCCTGATGAGGAAAAAACGACACAAACAAAAGACATTATTACGTGCCAGCGATTACTCATACCCAAAGCGGCAGAACAAGGCCATTCTTCACTGGTCGAACGTCACTTCCAATACAGACCGCAGGCGAAGAACAAGGAACTGACGGCGCGCGCAGGAAGCAACGTACTCGATACACTGCGTAAATAAACTGCGACCTTGGCACTCCACTCGGTGCTTTTTTAATTTTTTTGTCTTCTTCACGCCTCCCAACGTGTGAGAAAACACCGATCACGCCTTATATTCTTTTTACCGATAGATAGAGCTCTGATAAAGTTGTCGCATGAGATATTAAAAAAATTAAATAATTAAACAAACATTCAAAACAACATACGGTCAACCATGGATGTTTACTGAAAATGTCAAAATAATGATCTCCAGTATACGAGAATTAAAAGATTAACTTTTTTTATATTTTCAATTTATGGTATATTTTAGGATGCGTTTTACTTCCATATTACTTCCATATTCCTTAAGGAATGGAAGTATGGTGATGGCAAAAAAAATCGTGTTCGAGATTATCGCAGATTCTGATTCTACTACACTCAAAACATGAAAAAAAGTCGTTTTCCGAAAAGTGTCTGTGTGTGTGTCTGTCTGTCTGTCTGTGTGTCTGTCTGTCTGTAGATTTTTTTTCTATGGCAAACGATAACTGCCGCAAATTCAAACAGAATCAAATAATGTTTTGCATGCAGCCCTGTTTTGTAGAGTACTCGCGACCTATTGTTTTTGGTGAAGATCGGTTGAGGGAAAGGGGTAGTTTACCTGCAACGGTTTTTTTTTAGCAAGGGTAATTTTGTTTGTTTGGCAAACGATAACAGCCGCAAATTCAAACAGAATCAAATAATGTTTCGCATACAGCCCTGAATGGTAGAGTTCTCAAGATCTGTTGATTTTGGTGAAGATCGGTTAAGGGAAAGGGGTAGTTTACCTGTAACGTTTTATGTTTTAACAAGGGTATTTCCTATGGCAAACGATAACAGCCGCAAATTCAAACAGAATCAAAAGATTATTTGCATACAGCCCTAAATTGTAGAGTTCTCAAGACCTATTGTTTTTGGTGAAGTTCGGTTGAGGGAAAGGGGTAGTTTACCTGCAACGTTTTTTTAACAAGGGTATTTTCTATGGCAAACGATAACAGCCGCAAATTCAAACAGAATCAAATAATGTTTTGCACAGAGCCCTGATTTGTAGAGTACTCAAGACCTATTGTTTTCGGTGAAGATCGGTTAAGGGGAAGGGGTAGTTTACCTGCAACGTTTTTTTATCAAGCGTATTTTCTATGGCAAACGATAACAGCCGCAAATTTAAACAGAATCAAATAATTTTTTGCATACGTCCCTGAATTGTAGAGGTCTCAATGACTTTCGATTTTGGTGAAGATCGGTTAAGGGGAAGGGGTAGTTTACTTGCAACCTTTTACGTTTTAACAAGAGTAAAGTACTTGAAAATTTATTTAAACTTTTTGAAACAATGGTAATTGTTAAAAATAAAATAATTTTGTTGCCAGGCAATAAAATTATAATTTTTTCATTTTAATGTAATAAAATATTTTTCATTTAATACAGCAATAAAAAGGCAGGTAAGACACAGCCTGGCTGTTTGGCTGAAAATGATTTTAAATATAAATCTTAGAATATGAAGTCATGTATGGTTCTCCATACCGATATTTCCTTAAGGAATGGAAGTATGGTGATGGCAAAAAAAATCGTGTTCGAGATTATTGCAGATTCTGATTGTACTACACTCAAAACATGAAAAAAAGTCGTTTTCCGAAAAGTGTCTGTGTGTGTGTCTGTCTGTCTGTCTATCTGTCTGTCTGTAGATTTTTTTTCTATGGCAAACGATAACTGCCGCAAATTCAAACAGAATCAAATAATTTTTTGCATGCAGCCCTGATTTGCAGAGTACTCGCGACCTATTGTTTTTGGTGAAGATCGGTTGAGGGAAAGGGGTAGTTTACCTGCAACGGTTTTTTTTTAGCAAGGGTAATTTTGTTTGTTTGGCAAACGATAACAGCCGCAAATTCAAACAGAATCAAATAATGTTTTGCATACAGCCCTGATTTGTAGAGTACTCAAGACCTATTGTTTTTGGTGAAGATCGGTTAAGGGAAAGGGGTAGTTTACCTGTAACGTTTTATGTTTTAACAAGGGTATTTCCTATGGCAAACGATAACAGCCGCAAATTCAAACAGAATCAAAAGATTATTTGCATACAGCCCTAAATTGTAGAGTTCTCAAGACCTATTGTTTTTGGTGAAGATCGGTTGAGGGAAAGGGGTAGTTTACCTGCAACGTTTTTTTAACAAGGGTATTTTCTATGGCAAACGATAACAGCCGCAAATTCAAACAGAATCAAATAATGTTTTGCATACAGCCCTGATTTGTAGAGTACTCAAGACCTATTGTTTTTGGTGATGATCGGTTAAGGGGAAGGGGTAGTTTACCTGCAACGTTTTTTTATCAAGCGTATTTTCTATGGCAAACGATAACAGCCGCAAATTCAAACAGAATCAAATAATTTTTTGCATACTTTCCTGAATTGTAGAGGTCTCAATGACTTTCGATTTTGGTGAAGATCGGTTAAGGGGAAGGGGTAGTTTACCTGCAACCTTTTACGTTTTAACAAGAGTAAAGTACTTGAAAATTTATTTAAACTTTTTGAAACAATGGTAATTGTTAAAAATAAAATAATTTTGTTGCCAGGCAATAAAATTATAATTTTTTCATTTTAATGTAATATAATATTTTTCATTTAATACAGCAATAAAAAGGCAGGTAAGACACAGCCTGGCTGTTTGGCTGAAAATGATTTTAAATATAAATCTTAGAATATGGAAGTCATGTATGGTTCTCCATACCGATATTTTACTTCCATATTCCTTAAGGAATGGAAGTATGGTGATGGCAAAAAAAATCGTGTTCGAGATTATTGCAGATTCTGATTCTACTACACTCAAAACATGAAAAAAAGTCGTTTTCCGAAAAGTGTCTGTGTGTGTGTGTCTGTCTCTCTCTCTCTCTCTCTCTCTCTCTGTCTGTGTGTGTGTGTGTGTGTGTGTGTGTGTGTGTGTGTGTGTGTGTGTGTGTGTGTGTGTGTGGATATTTTTTCTATGGCAAACGATAACTGCCGCAAATTCAAACAGAATCAAATAATTTTTTGCATACAGCTCTGATTTGTAGAGTACTCGCGACCTATTGTTTTTGGTGAAGATCGGTTGAGGGAAAGGGGTAGTTTACCTGCAACGGTTTTTTTTTATCAAGGGAAATTTTTTTTTTTGGCAAACGATAACAGCCGCAAATTCAAACAGAATCAAATAATGTTTCGTATACAGTCCTGAATTGTAGAGTTCTCAAGACCTATTGTTTTTGGTGAAGATCGGTTAAGGGAAAGGGGTAGTTTACCTGTAACGTTTTATGTTTTAACAAGGGTATTTCCTATGGCAAACGATAACAGCCGCAAATTCAAACAGAATCAAAAGATTATTTGCATACAGCCCTAAATTGTAGAGTTCTCAAGACCTATTGTTTTTGGTGAAGATCGGTTGAGGGAAAGGGGTAGTTTACCTGCAACGTTTTTTTAACAAGGGTATTTTCTATGGCAAACGATAACAGCCGCAAATTCAAACAGAATCAAATAATGTTTTGCATACAGCCCTGACTTGTAGAGTACTCAAGACCTATTGTTTTTGGTGATGATCGGTTAAGGGGAAGGGGTAGTTTACCTGCAACGTTTTTTTATCAAGCGTATTTTCTATGGCAAACGATAATAGCCGCAAATTCAAACAGAATCAAATAATATTTTGCATACGTCCCTGAATTGTAGAGGTCGCAAGGACTTTCGATTTTGGTGAAGATCGGTTAAGGGGAAGGGGTAGTTTACCTGCAACCTTTTACGTTTTAACAAGAGTAAAGTACTTGAAAATTTATTTAAACTTTTTCAAACAATGGTAATTGTTAAAAATAAAATAATTTTGTTGCCAGGCAATAAAATTAAAATTTTTCATTTTAATGTAAATCATGTATAAGAGAAAATATATCGCGCTTGGCAGGCGATATTAAGATTTAAATATAAATCTTATAATATGGAAGTCATGTATGGTTCTCCATACCGATTTTTATACGATTGCGACAGTTAAACAAATTTCAAAATGGCGGCTGATTGAAATTTTCAATTCTAAATTTTATAAAAAACGTACAACAAAAAAACGTCTTATTGCATAAAATGTTAGACCTTTTATTCGTAATTCAATGGTACCCCGTTTATAGAATTCAGATAAAAATAACCGAGATATTACATTTCTTCTGTAAGAAAACATTGGTCTATTTTCTTATAGTTATTGATTGGCATGCTTTGTTAGAAACGAAATGTAACGTCTCCGCTATTTTTTATCCGAATTCCATAAACAAGGTATGATCGGATTGAGAATCTTCTTCTTCTGATAGTTCCTATCCGTTCCGGATGTTGGATATCATACAGACTATTTTAACTTTCTGTACTGCTGCACGGAATAAGTCAGTTGTATTCATGCCAAACCAAGTCCTTAAATTTCTCAGCCATGAGATTCTTGGTCGCCCAACTCCTCTCTTTCCAAGTACTTTTCCCTGTAGTATGGACTGCAATAAGTAAAATCTCTGTTCATTTCTCATGAGATGTCCCAGATACTGAAGGTTTCTTATTCTTCACTGTGTCAATAATTTCCCTTTCTTTCTTCATCTTTCTAAGAACTTCAACGTTAGTTATATGTGCTGTCCATGAAATGGTCAGTATTCTACGGTAAAGCCACATTTCGAAAGATTCCAATGTTTTAGTTGTGGCTTCAGTCAAAGACCAAGATTCTACACCGTAGAAGAGGACCGAGAATACGTAGCAGCGTAAAAGTCTCAGCTTTGTGTTTATTGTTAATCGTGACTTTTGAATAAACTCCTCATTCTAGTGTACGTACACTGCTCTTGCCTTTTCAATTCTGCTCTTTATTTCTTGAGAGTGGTCCCATTGTTCATTGACTATAGTACCAAGATATGTAAATAATTTGCTTACACGTTCAACTGGCCTTTGGTTTATAGTAAGGGTACACTTTGTAAAGTTGTTCTTAGATACAATCATTAGCTTCGTTTTATTAACATTGCTGTCTAGACTCTATATCTACGGCTGCTTTCTATCACTCTATTCATTAGTTGTTGCAGCCCCTCTAAGCTATCTGCGAATATGACGGTATCATCCGCACAACGGATTGAGAATAAAAGGGTTAATTTTTTATGTAATAAGACATTTTTTCTTACAAGTACTGATTTTTGTGAAATTCAGATTAAACATTTGAATCAGCCGCCATTTTGAAAATTTTTAAGATAATAATATGGTTTGTTTGTCCATATAAGAAATGGTAGACATATTATGTATACCAAATTTCAACACCACATCTCATTTCGTTCGGTATTAATTAATTTTTATGTATAATTAATAAATATTAATTCCGTCTTCAGACGGAAGACAAAGTATTTTTCGGCTTATGTTTATTTTTATTGGAAATTTTTCCTTCAGTTTAATGAGCAGACTCATTTCCCGACGTATGGCTCCACCTTTTGAGAACATGCTGTATGCCTATTTCAACAGAAGGGTTCAATGAAATGTAGACCTACATATACTGTATATAATAGGGTTGCTACAGCTAATGCCGTCTCCCTTCCTTCAACCTGGCTTTCCAATTCTCCCGATGTTCCCATTCTCCTTCCTCAAGTCCTGTACGTTGGTTCGATTCATCCACTTCGTTCCTCCAAGATCTTCCCCTTTTTCTCCTTCAAAATGGACTCCATTCCGTCACTTTGTTGATCCACCTATTTTGGGCTCTCCGGACATGACAGTACACACCAATCTTTTTTCTTCGATGTAGTCAATTACACTTCTTTCCGTTTCCATTCTTCTTCTGATCTCCTCGTTTGTTATTCGGTCTGCTCTCGTTATTCCACAGCACCTCCTCCAATACTCCATCTCTGTTGCAAGAATCTTTCATTCTTTTTGTTAATAACCCATTCTTCTGCTGCATACTTCATAATGCTTTGGACTATGGTCAGATATATCATTTTTTTGTGCTTTTTCTAATATTTTTGTCCCATATAACACTGTGTAACTGTCTAATCCCTGTTCTAGTCTGCCCTAATCTACTTTTTATTTCTTCTTCCGTTGTGCCTTGTTTACTCAGTGTGAATCCTAGGTACTTGAATTTGTCTGTTCCTCTAATTTTAACATTTTCGTCTACTTTCTGTTGTTTCTTCATCTCCAATTGCCAAGTATTCAGTCTTTTTTATGTTTATTTCCAATCCCATCTTTGTGTATTCTGCATTCAGCTTTCTGACCATTAGCTTAGATCTATGTAGGCCTACATACCAAATTAAAATAACAAATACTTATGTGGTAGTAACACTATATTGTAAATGAAATAATACAAACACACAACATTTATGCTGGAGAGACCTGGATGATGGTAGAAAGAAGCCATTAAACACTAGAAGCAAGAGCAACAGATTCCTGAAAGAGTAGCAGTAGTCAACGCACTATCTTCCAAAGCGAAGCGTCGTCGTGGGGTTTCTAATACATATCAGGGCGGATCGTTTTAAACTAACGTTCAGCACGATTCGATGTCTAGACTATACTTAACGGATATACCTAACAGTAAGTTTAAGGCGGTGTAGCCGCAGTACTACTCACTTTTCGTGTACCCGACGGCTGACATACCTGATCCCCGTGTCCAAGCTATACAGAGTAATCTTTTTTTCTATTAGTATCGGCCATCTGAGGACCACATGCCAATTTAAATTCTTTATTCTTTGTTCTTTTCTTTTTCTCCACTATTCTTTCATCTTTTCACTATGTTTCTTCTTCCTGTCTTCAGTCCACTTTGAACCTTCGTTTCTCTCTCTCCTACCCTGGACACTTTTAACCACTTTTCTCTCTCTCCTTCCACTTTTAACACTGTTGACCGAAAAACGTCTCTTTCAATTTTTTCTTCTGTGTGTATATTATTTTTTCTAAATCCTTTTGGACTTCTTTAATCCAACTTGATGTTGACTTCTTTCCCCACAGATATTTAAGATCTGTTTTGTTAACCTATTGTCGTCCATACTATATAAATGTCCAAAAATAATAGTCTTCGTTTTCTCATTGTTTCTATTTAGGCTAATCTTTACACGAGCCTTATGAGTTCCTCGATCGGAATACAGATGCGAAAACAAGAAAACAAACTGGAGTTAAAAAAACATTTGTCTCGAGTACAGAAGTGAATCAACTAATCTGCTACAGATATTTAAGACAAATTACAGTTTCTCTAATATATAAGACAAACCAGAGTTAGTCTAACAAAAATAAACCCAAAACACTAAAATTTATCAACCCAAAAATAATAAAAGGCGAAGACGACAGAAACAAACGATGCTCTACAATGTTTATAAGACTTCATAAGATCACTACCAAAAACATGAGATCTATACGTAAAACATCACTAGAACAAAAGACAGAATCGACTGAAGTTAGAAAATTAAACCAAAAAAATACTGACTTAACGAGGACTGTACATAAAAACTTGATTAAAACAGAAGATATCAGAGTTCAAAAAAAAAAAAATGATAAGAACACAAAATCGCTGGCACGACTGAAACCAAAACAAAAAATTAACTAATCTTCAAAACAAGCGCAAACAACGCAGCAACGGGATAAAAGATTAAAAAACAACGCTGTCAGCAAGCAAATATGATCAGTAGTAAGTAAATAAACGCAGTGTTGGCTATAAGTCGCTTTCAAAACTACATTAGTCACCTATAGTGTTTGTCAACCGTAGACTTTTCACACAATCTTAAAACATTTGCGTTTTTAACGTTTAAGTAAAATTTATTGCCTCGCCGGGACCTGAATAAGGGCAAGGCGATATTCATTGTATACCCCTTAAGTATTAATGTGAGAATGTGATAAATTATATTTTATTAATAATAATAATAATATGTGTAATCAAGATCAAGAATATGTGGCGATCAAGAATGAAGGAGATGTGGGCGAGGAGGAAGAGAGGGGAGAAGAAGACGAACCAGATGAACCAAACGTAGTCCACAGTGGCTCATACGCAAAAAAAAGTGTAATCAGTGGGGTACCTGTGAGAGCGATCACCAACCCTTCCCAGAGCTATTACAATTTCACCAAAATTCCATAATCACTTAGCGTATGCGTATTTCTAAGCCAGTTGCGTGGCGTGACTTATAAGACGTGATTCATAAACTGTAGAAATAAAAGGAATTACAACATATGTAAATTAAAAAAGTTAGTTTTCTTTATATTGACAATGACTCAACATTTGGTAATTATGTACATATCTGTAGAATTTAATAAACAATTACGACAGAAAACGATCGCAGAGCCTATTAATCCAATTTTTTTTCTTTTTTCGAGAAACACTTCCCCTCACACGTCATGACTTCTCTACCCTAATATTTCAACCGTCGTCTTTGCAGAGATAAACCAGCAGTTTTTAAGACTTTATTTGCAAAAATCAGAAAATTTGGTTACTGCATGTTTCATATAAAATGAAATAGACCCTACTTTAACAAAAACTACAAGTTGCTTAAAACATTCTTGGAACAGTAACCTTACAGTACAAAGGGGTACTACTAAAACTAGGTTTTTTCAAAACATTTTCAGAAAGACTCATTTTCACAAGATCTATTAACAATACAAGTTAAAAAATATAGTGATTTCTAATGACATGAAACTTATTAACATTTAATCTGAATGTTGACGAAAAGAATGTTTGGTTTATTTAACCAAAATAGAACATTTTGAGATCACCGATTTTCAATATTTTTTGCAACCTTTATACTTCACGTTGGTTTACTCAAAAACGTTGAGACGCGAAGAATTTATAAAATTATACGGGAAGAATCATGAAGTCCCCCCCCCCCATGAAGAATCATAACACACATCCCTGAGGAAAATGGGTCCAACCATCAACCTGGTCTCATTCCCTCCACCCACCCAGGCAGCTCCTACTTACGTCACTGTAATTGTTGTTATTCTTTACATAACACGTAGGCCTACACATTGACACGAAATCGCTCATACGAGTGTAAGCCTATTAATTATTCCTATACTGCCCGCATACATGTCCTGATGTCACAATAAATTGTGTCCAGGTAATGACTGAACCTTACTAAATTCTTCATCACTTATTAATTCACGGTCACTACAAACTAAGCATAACTTACGAGTGTCAAGCAACTTACGGTTAGCTCTATATATCAAAAGTTTGTCTCGTCAGTCACCGCGGTCCGTACCTCTCCGCAAAGATATGAAACAAATTGTATACGAATACCGTATGAAAGCAAATTTTGTAGCCTAATCTACAGCAAAATCTTCTCTTATATTTGTTTGACTCAAAAGACATCAAACACACAATACCAATGTCACTATGCGTGTTTTTGGGAAAAAACTTAACCACCCACATTTACATCGTGCGGATATTCGATAAACCAAACCCATGGAAATAAAATATACTCTTATGATTTACACTTTTTTTACTGATTTACACTTTTTTTACTGGACTTCACGGATTTGGACTCGCAGATTTCTCGACCACCGTTGTTTCGACGGTCTGTCACGTAGCTCTGAACTTATTTAGGAATATGTCCCGACCTTTGTTCCGCTAGAAACTTTTTTCATTTTTTAGTAGCCTATATATTCTTTTAGCCTGTTTGTAACTAAAACATCTGAAGTTCTTCCTTGGTATAAACATTTTAAGACTTTACTTGAACTTGATTTCGACGGCTGCATTTTAGACAATTTCTTTAGAAGGATGTAGGCTATGTTTCATTTCTATATATAAAAGCAAGTTGGTACAGCCAAAAAACTTAACAAATTGTCTCTATGTGTCTTTTTTTTGTCTTCACGTTGTTTTAATTTTAGGAATAACACGATTTATTTAATTTCTGTTCAACATGGCGATTTTTATTACACGTATGCGATACTGTAAACCAAATTATTAAATTTTCATGTTACGACTAGAATTTACCACTCTACACCACGACTTCTGTTCGGACGGAGTTTCTCTAACCGGTGTTTTTGTTTTAGTTTTGGAAATTTAAAAATTTTATGTTCATGTTATTACCGACACACGCAACCATGAATATTCACTGTTACCGCCTTGCGTTAATATAGAAGCTGAAATGGCGTCTTGATTTAATTTGTTTTTAAGACTGTTTTCTGAAACGCAAGGCGTAACTTGCTCCGTTATAACGACGCTAGGGTAACAGTGCACTGGAGACGTATGGGCATGTACAACCAACGCCAAAACGTAGATGAATCAAAAGTGTATTTAAATGGCACCATCCGTTTACAGAATAAGATAAAGGTAGGCACCAGAGTACAAAACACATGAGAAGGAGTGACGGCGGATAAACGGTCGCAGGCTGGCGACCGGGAAGATTGAGCATTATGAAAGCCGAAAACGGCCAACTGTCAAAGGAGGAAAAGCTGCTAACGAAGAGGAAAGCATTAAACAACATTATGATATGGTGTATTCTTTCTGAGGGGAAGAGCTTTTGTCACCTTAACTCGGACTCACCGCGTATCCGGTACTGACATCACCCGCGGAAAATTCAGCACGGGGGTTCTAAACCCAACGACAGAAAGAGAGTACACCCAAGACTGCTGACCCAATATACAACACTCAATATTCATTGTACATTACGTAACGACACAAAAAGTATGAAACACAGGCAATTAATTCTCACACACACACACACACACACACACACACACACACACACACACACACACACACACACACACACACAAATGAATGCATTATGCAGTCGACAAGACATGCAGCAGCAGCAAGACACGTCTCCAGCCTGTTGTGTTGTTGGGTTTGTTACGTAAACGTGTGGGGAAAAGAAATAAATAAAGACCTCAAGTACTGTATTGCATTGAGGTCTCTTACATAACGTCTATTTTTATCCGTGATAAAATACTGAACACTCACACAAATACACACTAGACTGTTGCTGCAAGATTAGTCTGTATACACGGTGTTAATAATTCTCGCTTTCCGCGAAGCCGACATCGGACAGAAGTTACTCCGTTACCGCCTATTGTAATAGCAATACAACGGTCATACGTATCACAATAGGTGACTACACCAGTGAAAAGGTTTTAACTATCTTAGCTCCACAGCCAATGAAGAAAATGACACTTAATGATAGAAATACAAAACAGAATAATGAACGGAAATCTCCGCGAACAAACAATTCCTATTTGGTTCAAAGATTCCGCGTAGAAATTCAAATTTGTATGGTGGGGTCGTTTAGTATACTTGGCGTCATATGTCATGAAATACTTAGGCTGATGACCGTGCACCGTAAACGATGTATTACAACAGTCAGATGTGTCACTATACATGACGAATGAATTGAAAGGATGTGACCAAACAATTGGGCCAATACACCAGGCGTAGCTTAACCAATAACAAAGAGACATCTACTACCACTGCATACAGACAACAACGCCTGACCCAATCTCGTCGCAGGCCGGTCTCTCTCTCTATGGCGGTGGTGCGGTGTTTGACTAAGAGGACAACCAATGTTCGAGGATGACGATGATACGTATCAATATATACTTAAAAATCTAAAGGGCCCTTTACATGTAGTTGTGACATACAGAACGGGGACTTGGCACGTCCCAAAAAGTAAGATCAACAGGGCCTGAGGCTATGAGAAGAGGATCACTAGAAACATTATATTGGATCGGTTCGCCAGAACGATAGAACATGGAGCAGAAGGATGAACTTGAAATTCAATACTCTAGATCACAATGTAGACAGTGTGGTGATTTATTAAAGCTTAGACCATTTTGGTAGATCGTGTACAAAAACGAATGGGCTCCTCCCCCACATAATTTCCTGAAAGTGAGCACATTATGAAAACTAAATGGACCACGGTGGATAATTAGAATGGCAGAAAATACCAGGGGGGGAAGAGAGAGAGAGAGAGAGAGAAGGTGGTGGTAACAGAGAAAGAGAGACAAATGGCAACAACTGGTTGAGCAGGCCAAACCCCACCACGGGTTATATAGCCCCCAGAAAGAATAAGTATACAATAACCTTACCATCACAGGTAAAATAAGCACTGAAGTCTGTAGAAACTTAAAAATTTATCATCGTTAGCACGTGTCTATCAACCGTTAATGATGACGATTAATCCTGCACACTCTTCTGGAAAATGCAACTTATATAAGTAGTAGTTATTTCCTTCTACCTTGAGACTTTCTTGACAAATATAGGCAAAAGTACGGAAGAGTAATCTTATTAATTATTATAAGAAGAGCAGGAACGTCAAAAGAGTACTGGCACAATTACCGAAAGTATGGAAAGCCACGGCTGTACACAGTGAAACAAAGTGTTCTTCTCTGTATTCACGTTTGTCTCAGGCTGCTGGACGGTAAAGAAAACTTACCTTCCCATAACTGACAGGTGTGAAATGACACGTTGGGGAAGGATACCGTGAACTGCTGTAAGAATTAATCAGCCCACACTACAAGAACTACAATTAAAAATCAAAAACCGGTTGACCACGACAATAAAACGTAAGATAATGAAATATTTTGGACACAGCGTACGAAAAAACGAGCTACAAAAATTCATGGCACAAGGTAAATGAAAGGCTCTAGGGAGAGATGTCTTCCCACAGCCTACACGGTTGCTGACAATGGTAAAAATTAAAAAAAAAAAATTTCCATCGCAAATCATGAAGTTTGCCGAAGATAGCAACGAACGGAGAATTATACCACATTAAAATGGCGATGAAGATTCGTGAAGTCACGATGGAGCGGGAAACTTGCATCTCACAAACAAACAAATGAAAAGGCCCTGAGAAGGTTTGGTGAGGAAGATTATTAGAAAAATAACTGGATCAGAAAAATATGAGAGAGAGAGAGAGAGAGAGAGAGAGAGAGAGAGAGAGAGAGAGAGAGAGAGAGAGAGAGAGAGAGAGGGGGGGGGAGCGTGTGAGCGCGCGCGTGTGTGTGGATCCCGCTGCTAAAACAAAAGCTTTGACCAGTGTATTGTCAACAACGAACTTAACAAGATAAGCCCTCCATCTTGTGAAAAGAGCCATCATCGTAGCCTCTTCATGCCTCCTAGTATCTTTGCTCTTTGCTCTTATACAACTTAAAGTATATTGTTCTCTGGTGTGACCAGTTGTTACATATGTATCTGAAGTGTGGATTTTAACAGAGAACGACAAAACTGCTTTAAACTCATTTGAGCGCAAAATATTGAAACGCAGAAAGAGAAGAAGGCAGTTGGATAATACGCAATAACAATGGACCGCAGGCTCTCATGCATGGAAAAGACATAGTGAAGTTCATCAGATCACAGAGGTTTCTGGAACATGTGGAAAGAATGTCTGAGGAAAGAACGCCTAAACGAATTCTGAAGGGAAGATTATATACTAGACGTAGAGACAACGTCAATGATGAGATGGTTAGACGGCATAACAGAAGATCTTGCTAGCATGAGAATCAGAGGGTGGAGAGGAAGGGGAGAGAATAGGGAAGCATGGAAGAGTCTTGTTGAGGAGGCCAAAGGCCACCAAAGGCTGTAATGGTAGATAAGAAAAAGAAGAAGAAGTATCTTTCTCTACCAATACTGTTCACTGTCGTTTTACGTCTTTTAACGTATCTTGTTTTGTTACGACTCCATATAAGATATATTCACCAACTGGCTATTAGTATCCCTTTGCAATTCTACGTCCGATTTCATTATCACTGTCTCTCGTGGTGTCGACACACAAATCAGCAGTTTCAAGTTACTCTGCCATAGTTTTACGGCATAATAAAACGAAGTGCCACATAATTTCTTCAGACCACCGTAAACTATAACGAACGCACGAGTTTCCGCGTTGCAGGCTTCGCTGCTGCATTCGAGACGATGTAAATTCCTTGTATGCACACACTCACATTGTAAAGGTCGATTAACGGCGGGCGCACCGCTACATGATTTTAATACTGCATTCAATGGCTAAAGGGTTTTTCTTTTTTTGTTTAGAATATCGTGACGTGACGCAACGGCAAATCCAGATGAATCGTGTGGCCCGAAGCAACAACAGCACAACGGGTAATATTTTATGCGAACGTCAATTACATAACGTACGTTCGTTCATATGTTGCACATCTGCGTGCACGTAGTGAGTTGTAATTATTGTATATGTGCACAACACCGGGTCAGTAGCAACACATCAGCTGTTAACGTTATTTTTTTTACGACGTCGCCCAATCTGATTCACAGTGAATTCGTGGAGTCTTCTTTGCAATGTGACTTATGCACAGAATCACTGTCTTTTTGCTTTGCTATGTTTGAGCGGGGTATCTTTGCTCCCGTGGCTGGATTGCAGTATCTGAGTCGAGCCCAATCTGTCTTAGCGCTGGTACAGCAGACAGGTCCTAGAACTGGAAGACCGCCAACACGATTATTCCATAGAAGGCGGAGGATGAAAACTTAAATTTTTGGCACAGCTGCTGGAATCGATTCAGGTGGCAGGTGTCACCCGTTTCGGGACCAGCAAGCAGGCGCCTGGAGACTCCGTCGCTCTCCGCGAGGCAGAGCCTCCGTGCCGCCGGCGACAGAGGTAACAACAACATTCAGTCCGGCAGCGTTTTAGGGAGGAGCAGTCCGAGAAAGGAAAGAAAGGACAGCTTTCAAAGAGACGAGGGTTTCGGTCACGTGGGTGTTGGAGCCGAACGCCTAAATACTTCACCGGGGCCTCCCTTCTAGGGAGAGTGACTGGCACCGGTAAATGGACTGACGAGTGAAACAGATCGCCTCGGATTTCTCCGTATTGATCGTCGTCACTCGCCACTTCCTTAGCAAATCCGGAAGTAAGTCCAAGCGACGCTGCAGCTTTGCACTCGCAAAGCGCGGGGTCAGGGAGCTGCAATGATACATACATAGCGTTCTCGGCGAAGAGGGACGACGTGATCGGGCAGAACTGCAGATCGTTTGTACACACGATGTACAGAACATGCCCGAGTACAGCCTCTGCGGGACGCCGGCAGCGACAGGTGGAGCTGAAAATAAGACCCGACGATGCTCACCCTGAAGGTTCGATCGCTGAGACTGGAGGAAAAATAGAATGGATGAATAGATGAATTTGAGAATGGGCTAGTTTAAAGAGAAGGCTTTCGTGATAATTGTCTTCGATTGCGAGCTGCTTTGAATCTAGGCCTACCTTTAAACGTTCGGTTCGAAGTCTTATAGAGTTCCTAAGAAAACCAACAGTTGTTATATACCTAGGCCTATATGCTATGTTTGCTAGCTCGCTTCTACTAACTACGATAGACCCGCGTTAATTCAACACGTAAGTGCGCGAGAATCTGTCGGATTAGCGAAAATTCCGGACCACCCAAAATACAAATAAGTAAGACTAATACTACTAGGAAATATAGACAGCTGTAACACATCGTTGACGTAACAATCGTATCAGAGGTAATAGTTACTAGGGAAAAATGTTAGGTGAATGCTAAAGAAGCTGTTATTCTATCAAGTAGCTGGAAATACGTCTCTGACAGGATAAAGGGATTTTAAACAGACAGCGACCAACAGACTACCTGGTGACTTCCTAATGTGACCACCCAAAAATCTCCGGAATGATGTTCCGAGATGAAGAATAAGCAGTTTTGTACAAAAATAAAAACGAAATAGATCTGAATTTTTAATAACGACGTGTAGAATATGATGCTTTTTTTCGGATCACGAGACGAAAATAACTTGATTGACGATGGCAAACACCCGTATAGCAGATTTAGAGAATTACGTAGAGCAGCTTCTCAGTCTGGGTTTGCTTGAAGAACAAGACGCTGGATAATTATGACGGAACGTACCGTGATTTAACCTCAGATGTCACGAGTGTATCACATTAGCGGTGGGTATCCGTTTTTGTTGATGTCCTTGACACCATGGAGTGCTGCAGTCACGTGGAACGTGTCCAGTTACACCGCCGGTCCATCCTCCTCACTTTCACTGTTACTTCCAGTACAGACTTCACCTCACGTTTACGTTAACATTGTCAGCCTTGGTTTGTCGATGAAATTAAATTTGTTCGTCTTCTTTCTTTATTCCTTTTCCCTTGAGAGACTAGTCTTTTGTCCTACATAAGTCTCGCTTGTCGTCTACTGCTCGAGCAATATATGATACCCATGGCACAAGGGGTTTTCCGTTTTAGTTCTGGGACCGACACAAATAACTTTTGGCCCGTCTACTGCCTAGAGTCGTTTTAAAACGGTAGTACTGCTATAAATTAGGATCATCAAATCAATTCATATGAGCAAATATGATTATAAAACTCCATTCTTGTTCATATTTCCGCTGTTTAGGGTTTTGTCATTGCAAGTAACCTGCACGGTTCTTCTCTTATAATCTACTTTTAACAGTTCGCATTTTATCCTTTATTGCATCCGCGCCACATTCTTCCTCACATGTCACATTCTTACGTTTTTAATTTAATCTATGAAGTAGGGTACACTTTCCCTCTTCTCTTGACTAATGTTTTTCCAGAACTTTTGAGTTCTCCTCTATTTTACAATATTTTGACCGCGCCCGCACTGTTGTAAGCTTAACCGCCTCAAGAATCCTGGGTACTGAAGAACACGAAAAGTAAAATTACTTAAGACTGTTAACAAAGTATTCACGATACGACACAATGCACGACCGTTTATTAGAAAGACATCAGAGACTGAAAACCAAATAATCACAGCCGATGTAACAAAATGGAACCAGCAAATTATATCAATCAGGGTACGACTTCAATCAGGGTACTCGATCAATTGGTGCAGTACTTTACATCTTTTACATCTTTCCATACGGACGTACACTTGCCCTGGATCGGGCAGACGCCTGGGAGCGCTGACGATTACCAATCACGCCGTACTTCGTTTTAGTACGTCGAAACGTGTTGGTCGTATTACCGTTAGAAAGCTCTGATAATCACAGGTCCGTTAATGAAGAGTTCTGACCTCCTCACCGGTTTGCTTCCACTCGATATATGGCCTAAAAAAGTTCTATTTTGCTATGTCTCTTGAAGATAGGACCTTCACATATACCATATTAAGAAGGTCCTGCAGATATATTATTAGTACGGCATCGATGTACTAAAATGAACTGCGCTCAAAACTCTCGACTTTTTCAGCTCCGACTACATACCCCTCCACCACAACAGTCAACTGCGTTGTACAAACACAAAATTAAGACAACATAAATGGACATATGAGAAACTGCAGAGTTCTCACTGGATGGAAATAATTACCATAGAGAATCAAAATGGGTTGTGGGTCGCGAAACACCACTAGATTTCTGACACGACCATGGAAGAAAAGCTGACCTAGACCCTATGGATAACGAAAACACAAGAACACATTGGTGTCTTACGAGGATGACAAGCGTAGGAGTATTTACAAGCTACACGAAATATACAAGGAAGCTAGATAAGAAAAGATGTAACCGGTAGCTGAAAACTATAAGAACACAGACGAATCTAATGGATAGTTGGAGAATAAATAGCGACAACTGTAGAAATCGTTGTTTGTATCTCCAGTAGACTCGGGACTCGCTAAATTCAGAAACATTTCCAACATTTAATGACGAGTATCGTCAGTAACTGTGTCTAGATGACTCATAATGAAACACCTTCATTTATTGTAGTACAGTTACAAAATAAATTGTGTATTGTATACTGCAAGGGTATAGACATAAACTAAACAAACCGTTATTGCGTAATGATAATGGTTATTCTAAACCATTACAGCAAAACTGAAGTTCTTTACAAAGGTCAATTTTAACGAGTATTCTGGTACAGGCCACTGTATAATATTGTAATTACAATAGGTGCTAAATATAGGACCCACACAATTATTTCCATTAATCTTTAGGTGGTTTGGGGGCGGTGAATGGCCGTTGTGTTCCGTCGATTCCCACCGGAGATTTACTTGATTTCCCCATATGTCTCGCCGCAATACAACGGCCTATTGAAAATCTCTTTAACCAGACGCCATCAGGAGGTCAAACACACTTACGCTCACAGTATTTCACTGTTTTACCTTCGTTGTATTCGTTTTCACAGCCACTGATTGAATACAAAACTGTATTTTCGCTCATCTTCGTACTAAACGGAAATGACAAGTTAGTAAATTAATTCATTAACACTAATACATTTCTGAAATCAAAAATAAATTTAAGAACTCGCACATTAGTTTTTGTTTACGATTCGATCACACTAACCCCAAATTGAACTAACTACGAAAAACACGGCTTTTTAACTGTCTGTTGCGGTTAGCCAAACTATCGGTAACCAGCGAGTGGATCGCTGCGAATCGTTTGCTTTGCATAACGTTCGGTGTAAATCATCTTACAATCTCGACGACATGTCCTCCAAGCAACGAATGCACTACACGGTGCGCTTTGAAATAATGGTATCCGACGAGAAGGGAAAATCGATTATTATGCAGCGTTGTAGAATCTTACAAAAAGAATTCGCGACAAAATTAGAAAGGCAGAAATGCAATACCCTGAGAAGGTGGTTTCAGCTTACACAAAACCATGTACGGATTTGGTTTTTCTACTTTATCTCGTAAATGAGCATTCGTCTCGTGCGTCTAATACATTTTAACAATGTTCTGACACCAAAGCAGCGAGCGTATTAATTTAAGGCAAATTTGACTTTGAAAGAATACCAATGTAAAAGAAATGTGAAACTTCCGAGTAAACGCCTACAGAACTGGCTTTAAAAAATAAAATTAAAAAAAATAATAAAAGATGGATGTGAATAAAGTGCTCCATCAGAAATATTTTTGGAAATATGATCCCTACAATGGTATCGACACCTTCAATGTAACTCGATACGACAGTTTTCGTATACCAAACATTCAAACATTAGTTAAAGAAGAATAAGATCGGCATTGGGATGGAAAATAAACATAAAAAATGACGATGACGGGGACACAGGTAAGAGCTAATTGGCAAAAGCGAAAAGCCAGACTTACAAAAGTTGGGAAAACAACTAATCCTAATGTGAAAAGGAGCAAGGAGGAAGCAGAAGAATAAGAAAAAGAAGAAGGGGGACACGAAGAACAAGAAGACAGAGAAGAGAAGAAAGGAAGAAGAAGAAGAAGAACGTGAACAAGACGATGCGGATGTTGACTATTATGTTAATTCAGCCCTAATGATTTAATGTCCTCTGTCAAATACGTCTCGGTACTTTACAGTTCTTGAGCACTTTATATTCACGGCAGTTAAAAAGCAAGATACATTACGTACTGTTGGATAGGCCAAAAGTGATTTACATAAGAAAAAGATCGTGAAAAGTGTAATTTGACAGGTGGTTCAGTCAACGAGGAAGACAACTATGAAATAAATTAAACACGAGACTGGAAGTATAAATTATACATATAGCCCTACGCGTGCATCCCACACCACGACCCTCGTCGTGGTGCACAAACACCACCAGCGTTATTATCCCCCAATTATATCGTAATAAAAGCGTTTCGCGGAAGGAACCGGTGTTTTCCTACACCCCCGTGTACCGATTAGCGAAGACCCATTTTTTCACATTATATACGCGGATAAAATTACATCGGCCCAGCTATCTCGCCTCTTAACCTCATCCCTGCGCTAACCCCCACCCACCCCGTATTCTTCTAATTCGAGCCTATCCACTCATTTTTTTCATTCCGCCTAGTTTTTCTTTTTACTATTTCTTGCCAACTCCACAATTTCTTTCAGCATTCTCTTCATTGGTACACCAAATTAATTTGTTCGTTTTCATTGTGTTCCATCTTTTATGTTCTCATCACTTTCATTTCGTCGTCGTCGTTTTCTGGCTTAGGTCACCGACTTGTTCCGCTTCACCAACGTTTCAATGGCCGTCCCTCAGGCTTACAATGACATGACATTTTTTGGCATGCGGTTCACATGTCTGGTCGGGCGTTCTTTGCAATTAGAGATATATCTCTGCGTACTTTCTCTTCTAGTGACTCCACATTCAACTCAATTCGTGGTTTCGTTTCTCATCCTATCCTCCTTAGTACATTCTTTAATTCATCTCAGAAATTTCATTTCCGATGTTCGTAGATGACTTCGTTGATTTCCACTTACAGCAGTACAGGGAAACCGAAATATTATATAAGCGACTCGTGTGTCTCTAGTCTAGACTTCAAAATGCCTGTAAGTACTCCACACAGGATTTGATATTTTCTAATTTTGTTGAAAAGATCCCTACCATATGTACGCATGCATCACACCAAGGATATTGAAAGTAAGAGACTTGCTGCAGAGTTTTATCGTACAGCTATGTTTGTTCGAACCACCTATTTTCCTCCCAGGGAGCCAATGTCTTTACCTTCTCCGCTGCAAATTTACCAGCCATCTTCTGTTATATAATTTTTGTACAATTGGTTATACATTTCACTGCATAAGCGTCTTTACATCTGCAGTAAAAAAGTGCAGCAAACGAACGGTATTCTTCTACCAATATCCTAAGTGTTCCAGTGGTGCTGGTTCTACCCCATGCAAACACCTACGTTTCACTTCAGACCTCTGCCTCCAATCACTGCCAATACAAGAAAACGCGCGCTAACTAACCACACTTTCTTAATGCTGTAACATAAATCTCTCTCTCTCTCTCTCTCTCTCTCTCTCTCTCTCTCTCTCTCTCTCTCTCTCTCTCTCTCTCTCTCTCTCTCTCACACACACACACACACACACACACACACACACACACACACACACACACACACGACTAATGCACGGAAATGTACACGTATCGGTTCGTTTAAACTAATTTACCCGATGACCGTGTTAATTCTTGCCTCATGCTAATTAACAGGCATTATTAATTAAGTCGGAAAAATTAATTAAGGCTTAAAAATGTATTCACAACACGAGATGAGTTATCGTATTAAACAAATACGCAGTAATGAGGAGCCATTGTGAACAAACCACTAATTAGGGTGTCACAACGGCGGTGTTTTATATTCCGGCGATAAATAAGTCTACACGCTCACACATGTCTTAAACTCTCTCTCACTCTCCCTCATTATTTCACTCCTCCTCCTTACTGCTCTTCTTCACTGTGTGCCTTATTATAATACAAGACGGAGAAATGACCTACTGAACACTATTTCAAAAAGTAAGGCCGTTAAACGCAATCGATATAACATAATAAAATTAAAAGCAAACTCGAGAAAAAAGAGAACTGTAAAAAGCCTCGTAACAAGGAAATACAGAAGGTTGGGGTATTTAATTGGACACAATAGTTTCGTAATTCTGATGTTACGGTACGGTACGTCTTGGTGAACATCCAGAAATACATTAAGTAGAATAAGCCAAGTTAGGGCTGTATTCACTTCGAAGAAAAAATTTCAGGTAAGTATTTACTAACTTCCGTTTGGATCTTCACTATATGTGAAATAAATCGTGAACGAGGCAAAAGGAAGTTGTAAGACTAGGTACGGGTAAACAAAATTCTCTAGAAAATTACAGAGGAAGGGCTTGCTTGGAATATACCGGCAAAATACAATAGTTAATTACATAAACTACGTGTCGTCCTGTGTACTAAAACTAGACGGATGAAAATCGAATGGCGTGGACAACAGCTTTGCCAACTATCAGAGGGATACTAAACAAAGAGAGAGAGAGATGTTAGCTTAGATCAACCTACAATTTAAAAATGTTGTAGAGCGAAAGGTTGATGGAGGAAATCCTAGGGAACCACAAGAACGAAGATCCTACATAAAGTTCCTAAGTAACAAGTTTAGAAAGATACATAATTTTAAACCTATTTCAATAGCTCAACAGATGACTTACAACGCTTAGAATATTGGTGGCCCTCCCTGCACTCAGGTTTTATCAATGGCCACTCCCTCGTTTGCCCAATCCACTTATAATGTTACAATATTTTCATTACTTGATGATTTTATCATTAGTTTAATTATTTTAATAATAAACCCTTTAAACCTTTGATTCTGTTGATAGAGAAACTATAACACCGAGAATCTGGTGTTAAATCTAAATTGGCAAATCTAATCCGTGAAACCCTTACGGACACAGTCTCAAAAATAAAATTCATGGGAGAAATATCTCAGCCATTCAAAATAAATACAGGTGTAAGACAGGGTGATGGTTTATCCCCAATTCTTTTTTAACTGTATCCTGGAGAAAGTAGTGAGAATTTGGAATGAAAAATTAAAGGAATGCAAAATATCACCAATTATGTTGGGAAGAAGGAACAAACGTATTGAAATAAACTGTTTGGCATTCGCAGATGAGTTTGCTATACTTTCTAAACATCTTACATCTGCAGTAACACAAGTTAATTTTTTAGAGGACATAGCCAGCAGAACAGGCTTAAGAATGTCTGCAGAAAAAACAAAATTTCTCACAAACATAAAAAACGCGCCAAAATTACTGGTGACAGATATTGGTCGAATAGAGAGGGTTCGAAAATTTAAGTATCTAGGAGGGATAATTCAAGAGAATGACTTGGAAAAATCTGCTATAGAAGAAAGGATTCATACGATGGAAAGGGCATATGGCATATATCTAAAGATATTTACAATAAAAAGGGCATATCTAAAAATGAGAAAATAAGGCATTACAGTACAGTAGTGAAGCCAGAATGCCTATGTGCAAGTGAATGTCTAGCATTGAATTATAATTTAGACAAACTAGAAATATTGGAAAGACGAATTATTAGGAAAATATTAGGCCCACGAAAAACTTCAGAAGGTTGGAAATTAAGAAGTAATGATGAAATATATCAAAGTATAGAAAATATAACAGAAACAATGAGAAAAAGAAGACTATTATTTTTTGGACATTTATATACAATGGACGACAATAGGCGTATGTTAACAAAACAGATCTTCAAATATTTGTGGGGAAAGAAGTCAAAACTTCAAGTTAGATTAAAGAAGTCAAAAAGGATTTAGAAAAAAATAATATAAACGCAGAAGCAATTGAAAGTGACGTTTTTCGGGCAAAAGTGTTGAAAATGGAGGGAATCCAGGGTAAGAGATAAAAACGCAGGTTCAAAGTGGACTGAAGACAGGAAGAAGAGACACAGTGAGAAGATGAAAGAATATTGGAAAAAAGAAGAGAACAAAGAGTAAAGAATTGAAATTGGCTTGTGGTCCTTAGATGGCCGATACGAAAGAAAATCATTTAAAATACGGAAGCCAGAAGTAATGCGTCAAGAGTTTCTTTTTCGGTCCAAATCTGGAGGAATACCTAGTGTACACAATAGAATCGACAACTGATGTGTCGACAGTAGAGTAAGACAATCTAATTTTGTTATCAGGTTCAGATCTTTACGGTGCTTTTAAAGGACGGATATTGTTTTGATTATCGACACGGATGGATTGGGCAAGGTTTGTCATGTTACAGTTCCGGGGAACGGTTAACATTTTGTTTAGTTTACAAACAATACTCCTAGATTTGGTTTTTATAAAACGTCTCTTCCCTATTTTTACTCGCTTCTAACGAGAGAATGTGTGGCACACGCCTACAAAACTCGGTCTGGAGCATAACTGCGTGGGCACATGAGTGAATAATACTGTACTTCTATCTTACGTGGGACTTTGCGACATCAAATGTTAATCACACAACGTTACAAAACAATTCAAATACCTACTGACAGAACGTTTTTATACTGGCGTTAGAATAATTCTATCTTTACATATTGCTATAATTATTTACAAGAATATTATTTATCGACCGTATTAATTATGGTTTCTAGTTGATATCGAGTTTCTGTTGCAATTAAAATGCAGTTTTTATGCGACGTTTCGAGATTTATTTTATCTCATATTCATGCCTACAACATAAAATATAACGTAGTATAATTATAATGATAATTATAATTGTATTAAAAACGCTCCATAAAAACTGCATTTTTATTATGACCGAAACTCGATATCAACTAGAAACTACAATTATTTATTTATAAACGAAAAGTAATTTGAGTAACATCCAAATATCCAATCAAAGTAACAAACATTGAAAAGAAACACTCAACATAGATATCTTAAAAAAACACGTTATCAATACTTACCGCTCCTACATAAACAACCTTCTCTTTTGGCAAGCACTATATAGTTCGTGATGGTGTGGAATAAATAACACTACGTACCTGTAACAAAACAGAAATATTTGTGTTATTATAGTTAGCAAACAGATAAACAAAGAGCTAAATGTATATTAACCATAAAAAGTAGCTATACACTGGGAACATCCTTGACTGAGCTGCTACAAATACTGATTCTATTGCAAATCTTTACTGAGTATTTGGGCTCAGTAAAATCGTGAAAGATCGTATCAATGAAACAAGAAGACTATACGAAAACCGAATGTAGTATTAGGAAATCGAGAGATCGATGAAAGAGTGGGACTGTAAGAACTATACTCGAAAACGTTTGACATTCAATTGAGAAAATTGATCACTGATATAGGCTAACACGATACAAAAAGGTTATGTGCGATAAAAACAGATAAATTCAGGTGGAATACAGAACACGAGAAATCTGACAACGGATGCATCAACGCGACTCCATTAATACAAACCTATTATTCGCTTGGTATACTCCTCTTCCCAAATACTACAGAAGGAAGCGTATAAACGAAGAGACAAAAGTTACATGAGCCAAACGCCAACGAAATATGAACGAGGCCTATAGCTGGACAGAAGGGACTGACTACAACTGAGATGTTGAGAAGCAAATATAAAGTGACTACAAATCCATAGTAGAATAGCAACTGTCCGTCCAAATATTCAGAGTTCAGTTCAGAGTTACGTGAATTTAACACACACGCGCGCGCACACACACAATTCATTTATTTGGTATGTCCCCCGAACCCTGTTACTACACAATGGTGTAGGAATAATGTACTATTTAGCTGTCTGTCTGTCGAACCCGTATCCTTAGACCTATCTACCCTCATGAGAATACAGGTCCCCAGTCACCATCTGACCACATACGTTTTATAAACATAACATTATAATTCAGTAAAAATTAAATCGCCATTATTTTAACGTTTTCACCGATTATTTATTACTCGTTATCACTGACGAGTCCTTTATATGTGCAGATAGTGGCGTAACCAGGTGCTGCTCTTCATGATGATGAGACTAGCTTTAGGAGGCGGGGGGACGTGACGAGCTAGAAGGTTGGATTCCACATTTCCCTCAGGAAAAATGTGATATTGAAGATTCTTCCCATATAGTTATTCACACAATTATTTATAAGCCTTACATTGATACATGAGACTGCCATAGAAATAGGCCTACGTTAATTTACAAATTTTTAGTAGCTCTGTGGGAAGGGATTGATACCCCTGATCCCCGCCGAAGTTCTAAAGCTGTTTCGACAATTTTCAGTTTCTAACAGACTACCAAGTTCCCGTCCAATCCAACACGGTTGACAATTCAACACTTGCCAATGACAATACTGAATCGAACATTAGAATGGAACATTAGAACATCGAGAAATACTGTTTGTTGATACCAATTTTGTGTTCTGTAACCGAATATAATTCCAGTTATATCGTGTTTATACACTATTTTATTCCACTATAATTCAATATATTTAGAACCGAATACGATTTTAAATTCATATCACTTAAACAGTGAAGGTGGTAAAAATTTATCCAATAGACCTAATTGGCTGTTGAATCACATAAAAATTATGCAAAATGTATGTCCACATTTGCCGTGTATTGAACTTGGAAATGCTCTATCAAAAAACCCCCATACCTCCATGATTTAACTAAGGATTTATGTTTAATCAAAACTGGTCATAAAACATCCAATGGAAATCGCGTACCAACCAAGCGGAACATCATCAAGCTGAACGCAAGCGAGCGTATTTTTGTGTGGTAAACTATGAACAGAATGTAGACTCTATTTACAATAAACAACAGTTTAACACTTGAACTGTTAATAAACTGTCACATTAAAGTAATTGAATGTGACAAACGGGATTACATAAACACAACACCATCCCGCGCGCGCTCTCTCTCGCGCACACAGATGGATTGCGAAATTGGCCTAATGAACTGAGAAGAAATACCACCACAGCGCGACGTAACATCATCGACTTGACACGTTCACTGTTTCACACATACACACGCAAACACTGTTTACCGTCATGTTACTTGACAGGCGCTATACAATGAATTTAATGTCATTCTATTAGGGCGTCCAATAACAGGGCAGCAACTACAAGATACATAACGACATTATGCTCGCAATGGTTGCATGGAATTACTTTATAGTAATTAGGATATAGGCTATTACCTATTAGGAATATCATCCATTTTGAAGAAAATTTTTACGGGGAGACCTGGTGGAAGAAGAAGGATGGGTCGGCTCAGAAAACGATGGCCGGATGATCTTGAGGACGACCTGCGCAGGCTTGGTGTAAGAAGATGGAGACCGAGAGTAGAGGATCTAGACGACTGGAGGCGGATTGTCCAGGAGGCCAAGGGTCTCCAAGAGCTGTATCGCCAATTAAGAAGAAGAAAAAGAATTAGGAAATATGCAAAACCGACTCATGCGGGAAGAGAAGAGGGAAATATCTAACGGAGACGAGAGTGCAAACATTTTTTAAAGTTATAGTGCCTGTAATAACATATGCATTCGGGGAATGGGAATGTAATCAAAAACCCAATAAAACGAAAAAAGAAACCGCAAAAAAATTAGATTTTTAAGACAATCTGATAAAAAAAGAAAATGGATGGTTACACACAACAAGTAAAACAAAAATGAATAACATAAAAAACCGGACATGATGGTCCACAAATGACGGTCACAAATGACAAGTATCTCGTTTCATTTGGCTAATGGATTTCAGATGCGCCAGAATTCATACTACTTAAACAACTGATAAGACTATGGTATAGCCTCCTCATTTAAACAGTTATCCGTCGGCAACAAAGCAAACGTTATCAGTGGTAATTAATTTTTTTAACTTGAATCAGTGTTGTTACGATGTCATATCTTTGTACATAATTTAATTAAACAAAGCCTTGCGTCATTGAAGGTGATAAGCTGCGACTATAGAATACTAATTGTGGCAACGCTGCGTCACCGAGCACTCGAAACGATAATCTCATCTTACTTACAATCTGATTGGTGAACAGGGACAGTGTCGGGAAGGGCCGGCACAGGGACGTTTCGCGTCAAAGCGTTGTAGGCCCTACGTCTTCTTTATCCACAGTTGAAAGCATGTATCCAGAAGAATATACATTGGCCTAATGTGAATAAAATTAACGAAAGCCACACTAGCCAAAACACTCACTGTAGCATTTCAACACAGAAACTGTAAAGTGACAAAAAAATCAATTCATACTTTAAAAAATAAATAAAAATTAGCAGAGTAAATGTCTCAACAACGCAGAATGAAAATAAACGATCTCTGCTGACGGTAAAAAGCATGTTTCGTGTATTTTCTTATGACGAATTGTGTGTCAGCAACAAATGAATCTCACGGTAAGCTTAGACATAACAACTCTACGTCACCATACTCGAAACGTTTTGACTGGTGGTTATACAGTATTTAGTCACGCGACCTCTACGAATTCTGGATAAACGAAGTTTAGAAGTACTTTTTGTTTTGTTTACTGACTCATGGGCCTAATTACGAAATGTTTTGTCTGAAACAAGGAAGGAGGCAAAAGACACTATACAGTGTGACAAAATTTTCCATTAGCACTGCTAGTTTAACTCAATTAGCAAGTTATGAAATAACAAAACCTACAGGTCTTTTAGCATAATATTACGTATTTCAAGATTTAATTTTGCTTCTGACTAACCCATAAAAAATTTTTAATATACGTTACGAACAAGACAAATTATTTAAGTATGAAATTCGAGTTAACGTATTGTTGTTTTCTGCAAACATCTATAAATATACAGTATAAAAAATGTATTCCAAGTACTCTAGTAATTTTACAACATACCAAGTATAGAATGGAATGACTTTTTTTATACTGGATTACTTAACAGGCGGGGTGGCGTAAATATATTACATAAACAAAATGAAATGTGAACGCGGATAAAAGTAAAGAAGAAGGAGAAGAACAAGATGACCTAAGATTAAATGGATATGAAAAGAAGGATAGAGTAGCAACTCTAAGCAGGTAGTGAACCCATCACCAGATTGTGAAAGCGAAAATACGAGGCAGGCCTAGAAAAACGTGACAGAGGAAACGAAAACGAAGGCAGAAAGAACGGAAAAAGTGGATGTGACACGAGCTGTGCAGCACAGAAATGGAGAGATACGGAGAAGATGGGAGATGTGTAGACATGAGACATTGGAATCATAAAGGCATAAAGGTCCAAAGCGATGGAAGATGGCATGGTAAACTGACATTTGCGTATGGTGTGAAAGAACCAAAATCGAAGCAAGTGTGCAATCAGAAGGAAGGAAGGAAGTTATGTGACACGGTAATATTCTGTGACAGGTTCACTATTCAGCGTTCTCCTATAACCGTATCATCTACGACAGACACGTGAGGCCTGACAGCAGTCCTCTTACAAAAAATTTAATAAAATGTGTAATACGATTACAAAATATCAAATTACAAATGTAAACGAAAAATGTTAAGCCTTATACTTGTCTTGGCAGGATTTTAAGATCACAAAAAATTAAAAAAAAAAACATACGAACACAAATACTCTCCACAAACGACACTACATTTAGTTCTGAGCGCCAAAATTCAATATCTACATGCTAGATCTGCATTTTATTTACAGTATTCCAAGAGAAAATAAGATGTTTATGAAAAAAAGAACAGATATATGTCTAAGTCGTAAGCCAAGAACGACGACTTGTGGCACTTTAGCCGGATCAACGATACACAATCTCGAAAACGCGTGCGCGCTATTCAGCTTGAATCCTTCGAAACGAAACCAGACGAGGAGAAAAAGCCAGCCGAGACTGCCAGTTCTCTGTGTATATAAATTCCACGGAATAATTGGCTGCAATATGCCTTACATGATGGTGCACTGATTTATTTAATAGCACTCAGTATTTATGTAGTCTGAGCAATACGTCCAAATATTTGTAACTTTATTTATTTATTTTTTGAACGACGGTAAACAGGAATCTTAACGATTCTAAACGTTAGCCAACACTCGTTTGCTTGAAACATAGATCTCTGCTGATCCGTAATTGCCTTCGACATGGACAGGCGTGTACATTGTACAATAATTTTAAATCCACCCGAGTACAGCACATTTTTCTACACGTTTAGACAAACCAACTGAAGTACCCAAGTAAAACAAAAATATCGGTATGGACAACCATACATGACTTCCATGTTCTACAATTTATATTTAAAATCATTTTCGAAATGGAATATTTCCATAGAAGCTACTTCTTTCTTCAGCCTTAACCACAGTACTGTGGTCACTAACGTATACCAACCACCTCACGTTACCGCACTCGATTTTCACAGATGATGGCAGTCGATAGCACTGCCGAAACGTCTGGTTTTGCAGAAAACATTGGACCAGGGCCAAACAGGAAGTTTAACAACAAACTACTTCGTTGTTGCCGATAACATAGTACACGTATAAAAAATTATCCCCTCCCCTTCAACTATCATTTTCATTTATAAAAAAACCCCTCCCCCTTAACTACCTTTTCATTTATACGTATATCATCTACCTTTCTACAGTAGATTATTATGACCTTCTTTTCAGTAGGCTATACTTTATTTATCAAAATTAAGTACTTTACTCTTGTTAAAACATAAAACGTTGCAGGCAAACTACCCCTTCACCTTAACCTATCTTCACTAAAATCAATAGGCCTTGAGTCCTCTACAACTCAGGTACATATGCAAAAAATTATTCGATTGTGTTTGAATTTGCGGCAGTTATCGTTCGCCAAAGAAAAAATTCTACACACACATTTCGGAAATATCGGTATGGAGACCCATACATGACTTCCATGTTCTAAGATTTATATTTAAAATCATTTTCGAAATGAAATATTTCCATAGAAACTACTTCTTTCTACTTACTGCTTCAGCCTTAACCACAGTACTGTGGTCACTAACGTATACCACCTCACGTTATCGCACTCGATTTTCATTGATGATGGAAGTCGATGGCACTGCCGAAACGTCTGGTTTTACAGAAAACATTGGACTACGGCCAAACAGCCCGGGAAGGAATTTTAACAAACTACTTCTTTGTTGCCGATAACGTAGTACACATATAAAAAATTATCCCCTCCCCCTTCAACTATCATTTTCATTTATAGAAAATTACCCCCACCCCCTTTAACTAGCTTCTTCATTTATAGATATTTCATCTACGTTTCTACAGTGGTTTATTATGAACTTATCAGGATACTTTATTTATTAAAATTAAGGACTTTACTCTTGATAAAACATAAAACGTTGCAGGTAAACTACACTTTCCCTGTAACCGATCTTCACCAAAAACAATAAGCCTTGAGTACTCTACATTCAGGGTTGTATGCAAAAAATTATTTGATTCTGTTTGAATTTGCGGCTGTTATCGTTTGCCATAGAAAAAAATTCTACACACGCGCGCTTTTCGAAAAATGACCTTCATGTTTTGAGGGTAGTACAATCAGAATCAGCCCTTATCTCGAACACGACTTTTTTTCGCGATCACCATACTTCCATTTCCTTATGGAACATGGAAGTAAAATGGAAACACATACTCTGAAACCTATTTTCTTTCGATAAGCACGTTTTCAGGGAAATTTTTTTCCAGTATTCCACGGTTGCGTATACTATGCGAAGTGAACAGTTCACTGTAGGCCTATATGAAGAAACGCGGTTACCCCAGGTGGAAAGTTCTGAAAAAAATGATCGTTTCTGAAACATACAGTACAATAATATGACCTATCACGCAGGGGCGACCGCCGACAAGTAAGGATCACAGTTTAAGTTGCGTCATCACAATTTTGAGGGGGGGGGATTTAGATGCAACAAAATTTTAAACGAATAATACTGTGCTTAAAAAAATAAAAAAATGTATCCAACTTTAAACCTATCCAAATTTATATTTCCGCTGCATAAATTGTAGGCCAGGTTTCCAATTTCGCTATTAAACACGTAGCAAAAACATGCATCCTGCACAGTAATAACTGATGCTATCCATACGCTAAAAACCGGTGTGCTTTTTGTTTCGTAATATCTAACTGGCCGAAACCAAAGAAATTTGAAATCTCTGCGGAGTGACACAAGAGCGGAAATATACTCGAATGCTCCATAATACGTTTTCAGATGTTCAAAACCTATCTTAAGAACCGAATCGCCGAAACCGAAAACGTAAACGGATCATGGATGAAATAACACCAACTTCGTCGTGCTTATTTGCTAAACTGCTAAGTGTCATGTTCTGGACGAGGCCTTTCACTGTTTTCACCGTTTTCAAGTCCTAAACCAACGACCTATGGTGGAAACAATGAAAGGGCTCGTCCAGAACATGACACTTAGCAGTTTCGGAAATACGGACATGAAGTTGGAGTTACAGACACTGCTAATTCAAATAAGAAGATTAACGATGAAATAACAATTCACAAAAAAAAATCGAAGAATCAATTACGAGAATAAAAGTTAAAGCAAATTTTTATTCATTAAAACTAGTGTCTTAATTTTTTTTGAAAAGTGTTTTTGAAAACTATTATGAATACATTTGAGGCACAAACCGAAGGTGAAAGTTCGGAGGGGGATAAAATGAAATTTTGGGGGGGGGGAGGATCTGCGCCATTGGCCTTGGGAGGGATGGACATCACTGTTTCTCACACTGGTGAAAGAAAGAGGATGAGGAGTAAACAGTTTTACTGTTTTATAAACAGTAATCAAAACATATAATCGAGAAGAACAATTTCCAGCAAAAATGTAGGAACGAAACAGCAATACAACAACAACGGTTAGTACTTGATGACCTGTTTACAGAAATAATTTTTGTAACAGCGGCGAAAACCGCGGCCGGCCAACAGACGCTTAATTATATCTAAACAGAATGACGTAACGAAAGCGAGAGCACAGGCGACCTAGTTTTTATTTTAATTATCGTACGCGCTAATGTGAAAACCGCCGAGCTTAACTGTACTGTACCTACTCACTCACGTTCGTATCTACGCCATAAATTCGGACGTAAACCACACCCAACCGTAGTGTCGTTCAGCACGCGACTTTAATGCTTACTACGCTATCGACATAAGGTGATAATGTGATAACATGACTGTGATGTGTTTGACCACACCACTTCGTTCGTAGTCGCTCTCGCCTTTCCTTCACATATTACCAGTTTTTTTTATTTACTCTGTATTGTCCCCACTTCCATACATACACAGCAGATTGACTGACTTATGCGTCCGGATTCACGAAGGTGAAATATCAAAGAAAATATTAAACGTCATGTGAAATATTTTTTCTCTCACAGATTTCGATATACGAGATTGAAACAACCAAAACTGTTTTGACACGAACCGCAGTGAATGAAAATTTTTGCTGCAACCAGAATGTGGGGACTTGTGGGTGGCCACGATCAGGAGTCGTTAGGGAATCGCCTTCTGTTTAAAATAGCTTTATCCTTGCAAACCCCTTTATGCACTCTTTTGACAAAAAAAAAAAAAAAAACATTTTATTGCGCTATCCCTATATGATTCACTATTCAGAGTCAAATAGTTTTATGAGGTCTTCCGTCACCTAAAGCTCAATATTACCCGAGATATCCAGTTCCGTTCTTTTATCAGCTATTTTTTCCTTCTACTATGCAAAACTGAGGGTTTACTGAAGAACGTAGGAACCAAGGTAAGAAATCTTAGCAAACAAAAATCGTCAGACCAGTTTTGTTATATTGAGTAGACACGCGCACTGATAATACGGGCGGAAAAGAAATTTATGGTATTCGAGAATACGGTGCTAAAGAAGATATTTAGACCGAAATGTGCGAGAGAAGTGACAGGGAAGTGGAAACGGGGAACTGAAAGAATTTTATACGAAAAGTAGTTGCGGAAGATACAGTCTAGGAAGGAATCTAAGGAAAGATGGCCACAACTGAGGTGCTGAACAACATGGAGGCACCCACGTATCTGGCAGCAACCTTGAGAGCGAGAGAGGATGATGTGATGATAAACTGTTCCGGAAGATGATACTGGGCGAGGCAAACGGCAAACAACCGTCTGCAGCCATGAAAGTAAGTAGGCTGAAATTCTCTTACCCAAATACATCCTTACCCTCTTTTCCAGCTTTACATCTTTCAGTCGAATACTCATTTTTGCCCGTACCAATGGCCCAAGTATTATTCTTTCTGCGTTTGTTTACATTCACAATCTTATCAAACAATACGACTCTTTTCTCCAATAAGCAGATGGCGACTACTGACGACCTTACACTGTACTCAAGACAACCAGACTGTCAAGCGAAGACGAGACTGACTGCGGCTGTTTCGGAACAGATCGGTAAGATCGGTTCACAAGACGCAAACCGATTGGTTCCACAAAGACGAAAAGTAAAGGCTCCCACAGGTTTTTGACATTTGGAGCTCGGAACGAAGAAGGTTTCACGAACTCTAAGTAAACATTATATGGTTGAACGCTTTTACGAGAAAATCAGAGGCTATATGAGAAGAAGCCTTTGCAAAAGAAAATACAAACTACATGCATCACTAATAAGGCAAAACAGTAACATTATAATGACAATAAACACTAAGCAGAAATATTTTAAAATGGAATGTAAACAGCAAAATCACTTGGCGACTTCAGAATACGTCACCCATCAATTCTCGGATTGAGGTGCCCCTAACAAAAATCATGCTTGCTGTACATTACACCAGAAAAAAAGTATTGTAATTGCAGGTTGAGAATTTGTGAACACCGAGTCTAAAGCATCTATCTACAGTCAACACAACAACGTCAACTGTTTGAGAAGTACTTTCCGTTAATGTCTTCTGTTTAGTCCTTGTAATGTCACTTTGTACGGCCATTCAATATATCTTCTTTGCCTAAGTCATTTCGTGAATCTAGCTTTTTAATAAAACTCTCCAACATACCTCGTTGATGAGTATTAATGTTTCAACTCCGAGTTGAATTGCTCCGTTCATAATGGTTCGGGACAGTTTAAATCCACCTCCGTACCGCTTAAATCTTGCGTACGAAGGAAAGAGAATAGCCCCTATCACTGTGTTTACTTTTAACAAACAGACATTACTTTCACTATGCAGATATTAAAAATATTTTTTCGATAATAAATTACACATTTCTCTGTCTCTAAAAACGACTATTTTAAAATACGAGGCAGGGAAAACTCTATACCGCGCTCTGTTTAAAACGTTTCCTGTTCTACATAAACTGAAAAAAAAAATTGTTAACTTGCTAAGGAGTATGCAGAATTAAATCCAGTTTTTCTTTGCAAATACTTTTGTTCCAACAAATATAAATATAACATCCTTAATTTGCAGTAAGAATGTGTTTTTATTTTTGTAAATAAATTATACACAATTCAGTGGTTAGAACCATATCATAGTCAGAAACACAATTGAAATTGAGTGACTAATTTTGGTACATGTTTATTTAAAAACCGTAGTTTTTCGAAATGCGAATAAACCAAGTGTGCCTAAAAATTAATGACACTGTACAAAATTAATTAATGACGAATTAATTTTTTTTTTAATCATGTCCCTTCAAAATAGTTCCACTGGGAAAGCCACACACTTGTGGAGATATTGTTCCCAAGATTAAAAACAGTGCTGCCTTGCCCAAGATTCACCGTCGATGCCTACAGCTGGTCCGAAGCTGACCACTGATTTATCGAATCAAAAAATAATTATACCAACTAACATCAGGGGAGTAAGATGACTGGGGTGCCTATGGAATGCTCTTTCTGGTCAAATACTTGTTCACAGAAGTGCGATGGCAAACTTTAAGAGTGTTGAAGATTTTAAGAGTCAACAATCGTCTCTGGCCGGAGTCAAATTTACACCAAAATTTCATGAACAACCCGTGGTGATTTAAATGTAGTTTACAATACTCGTTGTTGCTATCAAACAAAACGGTCATCCTTGACGAGAGCTCTCATTTCCGACACGTCTTTACCAGTTTCGTGTTGTGCTTGTGCGTCTAGAACAAGGGTTCATCTTCCACAGTTCCATGGTCATCCAAAAACGCATTGTGCCACCTAAATCCCGAGCCTAATACACAGCTTCACCTCCGTAAGCTTGTTATAACAACGTTTTTTGCACTTATGCCCACAAGTGTGACATAAAATTTGATTGTTACTTCGTGATCTTCAGCTCTCCTTTTATGATGCGAGGACAAAAGAAATGCCTACGCTATTGCACAGTCACATCTGCTAAGGTTAAGAAGTCGAAAATTTGTATGAAATTAACAAAACGTTAATCAGCTGTTACGCTGGTCTCACAGTGTTACCACATCATAAGAAACAGCCTCATTACTTCTTACACAATCCTAGTAATATACAAATACCATCACATATTTATAATATTTAATCACGGTTGGTTTATTAGAAAGTTAAATTTAGAATTTTGAACAACATTTAGAAACCTATTAGATTAAAAATCATTATCATTTTCCACATTTATAAAACAAAACATTTTTAAAACATTCAAATGTTCAAAACCGATCTACGCAAGAATCCATAAAACATATGAAAACATACTTTTTTAAATTAATATTTTAATACGTTAAAGTGGATATCAAAAGTAAAAAATTAGAATACTTCCAATATCTACATTCAATTTCATCATCATCATCAACCTCATGGATTAGGCTCACCCTGAACCTGTTCCGGGACCCACTTCGCTCTCGGCCGTCCTACATCTCTCTTCCCCACCGGTCAATATTCCATTGCTAGCACTGGAATCCTGGCACCCGCTATTCTTCCCAAATGTTCACATCACATTATTCTGTTGCTCCTTAGCTGTTCCAGCAACGGGTCGACCCCCAGTTGCATCCTTATATCCACATTCTTTTTTCTATCGAGAATGGTACAGTCCAGAGTACTCCTCATAAACTTCATCTCCGCTGCCTGAATCTTTGCTTTGTCTCTTTCTGTCATAACTCTGGCTTCATCTCCATAACACGGTACCGCTATCGCTTTAAAAAACCTTATCCTTGTTTCCTTCGTTGACTTATTTTTAAGGTATCTGTGAACTGTTCCACAGATATTCCTAATTTGTTTAATTTTTCACCCAGATCATTTTCTGTCCCATATGTAACGTAACATCCCAAGGAATTGAAATCCTGGACTTGATCCATAATCTTTCCATCTATAACTACCTTAGTTCTTACCGGTTGTTTCCCTCTGAATGCCATTGTTTTAGTCTTGTCGTCCACTAATATTTGAAAGCCTTTTTTTACTGTCGTAGAGGTTATATAACCATACACAATATATTAAAGCAAATAAATACCAAAATATGTCAGCTGCTTGTAACAAAAAACAGTAATTTGTATAAAAATAGAACAAAAATTATCGTTCAATTTTCAGTTTTGCATTTCTGATGCCGACGGTTTCTAACCATAGAAACAAGTGTAATGCTTTGTTTTCCTCTAGAAAAGTAAAATATGTCCTTCCCACATATTAAGAATATTTTATATTTATTTATATAATAATGTGCTGGCGCAAGAATAAAGATTGTACTCATTTATATACGCGCGCGGAATATGCGTATGTACAGAATAACGATTCCGGAGCAAGAAGATTAAATACATAAATAAATGTTTCTTCGCTTGTTCTTCCCTTACGGAATGAATGTAGTCTCTATTTATATCACTGTCAAAGCCAAAGTGGGAGGATGTGATCAATTACTAGCCAGTCAATCTCAATCTTCATAACTACGATGATTTATATCTGGTTATTATTTTATTACGACTGTCATAAATAACGATGTAAATACTGTGTGTCTGTCTTTCTCTCTCTCGTGTGGGTGCATGGTGGGGGACTCATATTCGTTGTCAAAATAAATGAAGACGTATGCCATGGGTATTGTATTTCTGTAAACAGAACCACTTTAGACAGTTTGTTCAATACGTTAATGAAACAAACAGTCGTCGTTTGCGCGTTTGGGAAATAAATAAATATAAAACGCGAGACCAGAAATCGGTTTAAGTATCACGTCCACTGGCGGCTTAGCATCGCAACCAACCGGCCGCCGACGCCGCTTCATTTACTTTTACAGCTTTCGACACTATCTGTCACAAAAACAACGTCTGACGTCATGTTAATGCACCGTTAAATTTACATCATGATTTCACCAACAGTTATCAACCTCACAAAACTACCCCAATAGACCCTAATCACTCATCATTATCAGGTCTTAGCCTGTCCACTGCCTACACACTCATGCTCTACTGACAATTCTGTTCCAGACCTTCACATGACGGGAGTAACCCTGCGCAACACGGATGCAACTTGTATTCCAATCTGGGCGCGATTTCAGATTGGTGGGAACAAACTGGCAGAAACTTGGGACGCAGGAGAGAGTAATGCTAAATCGCTACGTATAGACCCTAAATATAAATAAGCGTAATATTTAACGGTTTCATTTATTGTAGCTGTCTTACTTAAAATAATCTTATCGTAGCTTTCTTAGACAGATAGGCTTGGACGACCGAACGAGATGTTACAGTGGGCAATAAACGTAAATGGGAAGCTAAGTTGACCGTTAGCGTGACCTCTAACGAACAGCTTACACACAGTCGAGTTTACATGGGGTACGGCTACTACGTTAAAAGAAGTGACGGCCACGATAAGTATTAGATAGGCCTTAAGTCTGTCCACTGCCTACCCACTCGTGCTCCAATGAAAATTCTGCCCCAGACCTTCACATGATGGGGGGAGTGACCTTGCGCAACATGGATGCAACCTGTATTCCACTCTGGACGGGATTTCAGATTGGTGTGAACAAACTGGCAGAAACTTGGGACGCTGGAGACAGTAATACTACATCGCTACGTATAAATATAAATAAGTGTAATATTTAACGTAATAATTTACTGTAGCGGTCTTATTTAAAATAATCGTATCGTAGCCCTCTAAAAACTTGGGACGCTGGAGACAGTAATACTATATCGCTACGTATAAATATAAATAAGTGTAATATTTAACGTAATAATTTACTGTAGCGGTCTTATTTAAAATAATCGTATCGTAGCCCTCTAAAAACTTGGGACGCTGGAGACAGTAATACTATATCGCTACGTATAAATATAAATAAGTGTAATATTTAACGTAATAATTTACTGTAGCGGTCTTATTTAAAATAATCGTATCGTAGCCCTCTAAAAACTTGGGACGCTGGAGAGAGTAATACTACATCGCTACGTATAAATATAAATAAGTGTAATATTTAATGCAATAATTTACTGTAGCTGTCTTATTTAAAATAATCGTATCGTAGCCCTCTAAAAACTTGGGACGCTGGAGACAGTAATACTATATCGCTACGTATAAATATAAATAAGTGTAATATTTAACGTAATAATTTACTGTAGCGGTCTTATTTAAAATAATCGTATCGTAGCCCTCTAAAAACTTGGGACGCTGGAGAGAGTAATACTACATCGCTACGTATAAATATAAATAAGTGTAATATTTCATGCAATAATTTACTGTAGCGGTCTTATTTAAAATAATCGTATCGTAGCCCTCTAAAAACTTGGGACGCTGGAGACAGTAATACTATATCGCTACGTATAAATATAAATAAGTGTAATATTTAACGTAATAATTTACTGTAGCGGTCTTATTTAAAATAATCGTATCGTAGCCCTCTAAAAACTTGGGACGCTGGAGACAGTAATACTATATCGCTACGTATAAATATAAATAAGTGTAATATTTAATGCAATAATTTACTGTAGCTGTCTTATTTAAAATAATCGTATCGTAGCCCTCTAAAAACTTGGGACGCTGGAGACAGTAATACTATATCGCTACGTATAAATATAAATAAGTGTAATATTTAATGCAATAATTTACTGTAGCTGTCTTATTTAAAATAATCGTATCGTAGCCCTCTAAAAACTTGGGACGCTGGAGACAGTAATACTATATCGCTACGTATAAATATAAATAAGTGTAATATTTAATGCAATAATTTACTGTAGCGGTCTTATTTAAAATAATCGTATCGTAGCCCTCTAAAAACTTGGGACGCTGGAGACAGTAATACTATATCGCTACGTATAAATATAAATAAGTGTAATATTTCATGCAATAATTTACTGTAGCTGTCTTATTTAAAATAATCGTATCGTAGCCCTCTAAAAACTTGGGACGCTGGAGACAGTAATACTATATCGCTACGTATAAATATAAATAAGTGTAATATTTAATGTAATAATTTACTGTAGCGGTCTTATTTAAAATAATCGTATCGTAGCCCTCTAAAAACTTGGGACGCTGGACACAGTAATACTATATCGCTACGTATAAATATAAATAAGTGTAATATTTAATGTAATAATTTACTGTAGCGGTCTTATTTAAAATAATCGTATCGTAGCCCTCTATGGGAGGGACAGACAGGCTTAGACGTCCGAACGAGATGTTACAGTGGGCAATAAACGTAAATGGGAAGCTAAGTAGACCGTTAGCGTGACCTCTAACGAACAGCTTACACACAGTCGAGTTTACATGGGGTACGGCTACTACGTTAAAAGAAGAACGTTGACGACCACGAATAAGTAAGTAACAATAAATATTTTTATCAGAAGTTTAATGAAGAAAGTTGTGTTAGTGGTTATAATCGGAATAATTTTTCGATAGTGGTGTGCAACAGTAATAATTCTGATTGCCGATAATAATAAATAGTAAGTAAATACTAATAAATAAGTAAGTATTAGAGTGGGCCGAGAAACAGGGAAGAGAAATATGGAGAAATTTGGCGGTGACACGTTTAATAATGTGCAGACCAGAGGACCTCAATTTACAATGATATATGACTGTTTAAAAGAGAGACAGAACGTACATGATTCGAAAACTATGAAACAATGGTGCCGAAGAAAAAAATGTGAGAAAGAGATATGACTACATATTTGCTAAAAAGGGCATGTTGCCATAACAATGGACGAGAAGTCGAAGTACCACACGTAGCAAAATTGTTCCGAACCAAAGATTCGATAGAAGATAACTGAGCCTGACCGATAGTTATTCTTCTTCAATGTAAGGATTAGGTATCCGTCATGTTCTGGCTTCAAAGATGACTCACCAACGTTTTCTTGATCTTTGAAGTTTTCGAGTGGTACTAAACATTCCCTACGTGCGTAATACCGTCGTGAGATAAAATGGGCTGCTGTCTTCTGACTATGCGTTATAAATACCATTTATATTACCCCTTAAACGAGATACTTTATATCAGAGGCATAACTAAGGGGGAAGGAATCAGGAGATCAATGGGGGGATTCCACCAGAGCAATCAAAAATTTCAGTGAAATTCCATAATCACTTAACGCAGATCTATTTCTAAGCCAGCTGCGCTGCGTGGTGTGTTAAAGTACGGCTTAACTGTAGAAATAAAAAAGGTATTACATTTGTAAATTAATAAAATAAAGTTAGTTTTCTCAAAATGACTATCACTCAACATTTGGTAAATAACGTACGTATTTTCAACATACTTCACGTCGATTTACTCAAAAACTTTCTGAGACACAAAGAATTAATAAAAACGTATCTGGATAATTTTCTTTTTTATTCTGAGGAAAAGAGAGTTCAACCTTCAAACTAGTCTCAAACCCAACACCCACCCACCCGGAGCAGCTCCTAGTTATGCCGATGAATTTTATTGGAGCGAAAAGAACTACGTCCACGTTAACCAGAGATGGGTTTCCACATTTTTCCCCCGATTAACACGTGCCTCTTGCGCAGACTATATTCGTTGAAGTGTTCACACTTGACCCTGTTTAAGGAACCCTTCCCACCAGGTAACAAACATCACGCCAGTACGTCTGGAAGTGGCCGGCCCTTAATGAAACACTCTCTCTCTCTCTCTCTCTCTCTCTCTCTCTCTCTCTCTCTCTCTCTCTCTCTCTCTCTCTCTCTCTTCACGATTTCATCTGTTACTCTCGGGCGAAAATAATGAAAACGAAAGAATAATAAATAGAGCATCCGTAACCCTCCAATATTCTAGTAGCGTCGGAGCTTGAAAACAAGAACAAGAGCCAGCCATGCTTGATAAGACAACACGAAACGACTGACGCAAGGATGTGGAAGCAATACCAGGGAACTCAGAAACATAAATAAAGGGAGGTAGAAGTCTGAGGAGGCCGACTGCAGCGTGCGATGGGGTTAAATCCCCCCTAGGGGCACGTCCCTACGACAACCGATATTTATGAAGAGAATGAAAGAACGTCTTAAACCTGTCAGGAGAAGTAAAGTCGCAGAGGAAGAAGCTGACGAGAACGTTCAACTGGGCGAAAGAAAACAAGGTCGTTTAAATGTTTGCGGATTGTAGAAGCGGGTTTAGAGCTATCCCAATTCGGAAAGTGTTACCATAAACATATTTCCTTGGCTTCGTTTATTCCACTTGTATTATTTACACAAATCCTCCAACAGTGTGAAGTAAAGATTGAATTGTCGGCGTTATTGTCACGGGAGAGTATCAATATTTCAGCAACGACAGGTCCGCCAAGGACAACACCTGTCCAGGTCGATATTGGCGCGCTGCAACTACAGTACTGTAACTTTGATACAGTGTAACGTACCGCCGCCGGGGGGTGACATCGGTCTTGCCCCCTCGAGATGCGGTTAACGATTTTTTTACCACCACCACTTCCTCCACCTCGTTGTCGTCGTCCGTTCCCAGACACACAGCACACGCGGACAACTTTTCCGCCGTCAACTGGTCCCGTAATTACAGCGTTGCACCCGACCTAAACGTAGTCGTTTAATACCTACGCCAGGCGTATTCAAAACAAACTTCTAATAATACTCACCACAGAAACTATCCCACGCGCGGATGAGATAAACATTTTAACTTCTTAAAACTTTAACTTCTTCACGATGCAAGACCATAATCGCACACTCTGTTGACGAGAATAATTAATTATAATTAGAAACGTATTTTGACAATAAAACAGGTTGTGACAATATTTCATACAGTTATTATAACTTCTTTTTGGGTTCAAATAAACGCTGTTTCCGTTTTCTCTTTTTTTATAATTTTATCCTCTGTCTAACCTTACACGTACGGATCCTCGGTCACTGGGTGGTCACCTATCCACAACGCTTGATTTATAATTGTACAACTGTATTTGTAGAGTAAATGTACAGCGATGCTTTATCTACACGACCGTTACGCCAAGTGTTTTCCTTATTCTGCACTAAATAGTATTATCTTTAATATTTATTTCAAAAAATAATCCTCAAGTTAGTAGTGACCAACGATCAATACATTTTAACGATGGAAGGTTTAGCAAGGATCTAATGTGAGCTTTGGTAATGACCAAATACAGGCATGAGACCAACGGAGATTACGAGAAGGATAATCCAGGCCAAGAAAACGGTTAGATGCCTTAATTTAATGTAGTAAGGAGACTGATAAAGAGAGAAAATGTAATATTTATGATACATTAGTTACGAGAAGCTTACTGTACGGAACAAAAACGTGGCACAAAGAAAAAAAGGTTAGAGCGGTAGAAATATACTCTGGAGATCCCCAAGAAGTTTCAGACGGCCCCTAAAAATCAGACGAAAGATCAGGATAGAGGGAACTTTGTTTCAGGATACTAAAAGGAACAAGTTGATTTGGCACGGCCACGTCCACATGTTGAGCATCGGACGTCGAAGGGCGTTTTAAAACCGATTTACCCCCCCCCCCCTTCAGACACACACACTGGTATAATAATGTTGTATCCGATGAAGATTGCTTTGAAAGGGAAATATAATTAGAAAAATAAAGCAATATTTTTTAATAAAAAAATTATATGATATTTCTGAGCAAACATCGTACGTAAATATAAAGAAGAAGCACTGTCACACGCACCTGTTACAAGACTTCAATGAGTACCTACGTCACTGCACAGTACAAAGTCATTGAACCTTCGCGAAGGGTAATGCAAATATAATTTACCGAACACACTTGACGGCGACTAAACAACAAATATTTTTCCTGCCATTAATGTCGCGGCTTACACGAAAGAAAAGAACCGTTCGTGCCGAAAAGCATTCTTTCTTCCTAGTGTAGCAGTAATGTAATGAGATGGCATTTTCTTCGTTGTTACCACCACGGGGCATTGTGGAGTGTTTTGTGTGTACATTATACAACAGCATCGGGCCGAGAGAGACAAATTCATCTTAAATTACAACACAATGGACGCAGTAAACATTTGTCGCGCTGTTCGGACGCACAATTGAAGTTAACGACTGCAACAATGTAATGTTTATTATCATTCCGATTACGTCATCGCCCTCCTCCGTGGCAAAAAAGGAGCTGCACAAGCGGAAGGATGTGAAGAAATCTTCTCCAGAGAATAACAATACTTCATTAAGACACCAAGCGATCTCATGAGACTTGGTCTGATATGAGCACCTCTGTTCCTCCCGTTTCTGATTTTGTTATCCTCGCTCCGAATGCAAATTACTATTGTACTTGTGGCTACAGAAATACATCAATTTAAATCATCATCATCAATTTAAATCATCATAATCATCAACCTGTTCCGGCTTCACCATCTCCGTGTCTCGGTCTGCCAACATTTCTTCTTCCGGTTGGCTTATAATTCAGTATTTTCTTGGAATTCTTTCTGGAGACATGCGCATAACATGCTCTTTCCATCTTTTTTATACTTTTTCGCTAGTTCCGTTACTGGTTGTGTCCATTTAAATATTGACATTTATTCTTAACTCCTCACTATTACTATAACTCCTAACGTATGGTATTATTCAGGGACCTTACGGAATGACTTCTTTACACAGCCTTGCGGCCTGCCAGTAGAACGGAACTCCCTTATGACAAATTCAGAAACTGTTCTTCCGGTAAGACTCATCTTGTGGAACATTAAGACGACTATTGAAGAATAAAACTCATAGGGAGGCGCAGCTAAAGTTCTACAAGGTCGTGGCTGTGCCGACTTTAATATAAATATGGATGTGAAACATGGACTCTCCTGAAAAAAGATATTTCAAAAATACAGGCCTAGGAAATGAAATTTTTAAGAGCAGTTAAGGGATGTAGTTTGAAAAATAGTCTACGAAACGAAGACATAAAAAAAGATCTGAAGTTACAGTCGGTTCTGGAGAAAATAAAGGAATACAGGCAGAATTGGACGTCCCATGCGGAACGCTGGTAGACACGCGTACCTCTAAACAAGCGTTTGAATATAGGCCAGTAGGGACGAGAGATCGTGGAAGACCCTGGAGAAAATGGTCAGAGACTCTTTGAAGTCGGAATGGGCTACAGCCCAAGCCAAGGAGTGAAGAACGAGAAAAGGAAGAAATGACCGCGTCTTTGTGTTAATTATTTTAAAACAATTACACAAACTAACACAACACTTGGCTGTATCATGGTCAGTGCAATAACGCGCACGACTGCAAGCACTGTAAATGTTAGGAACGTCAAAATATGTCCAGAAAGGAAACAATCCTTTCTTATTCATCATCATCATCATCCGAGGATGGTTTCTTCCGGTCTCAAACAGGCAAAGTCTAGAGCCGGTCACTCCAGCGCTTCCTCGGAAGTTCTACACCTCCCCATCCCTTCGGCTTATAGTTCCACAGTTGTTTGGGGATGCGGCAGTCATCTATTCGGCATAGATGTTTCCACCAATTCAGCCGATACTGAGCAATCCTGTAGAACATACAATATTCAGTTCCTGCCGTATATCTGTCTTTCTTCTATGATCATGGAGATTATACCCTGCAACGTGCCTGAGAAATCTTGAATATCTTGCCCCCTTCTCTCTCTCTCTCTCATTCGTCTCAACAATGATGTGGTAAAGACGCTGCACAAGTTCAGCCACATATGTGGGGCCATCAGAACTCTAAAATCAACGAATAAACACGCCTGTAATTCTACAAACTGATGGCTCTCCCCCACATTACCCTATGTGGTCTCAAAACTGGACTTAACGAAATCCCAGGCCGTATTCAAGCGGCCGAAATGAGATTTCTCAGGCCCGTGATAGGATATGCTATTCAAGATCGCAAAAATGTCGATGCACGGCAGGAACTGAATATTATGAGCATACTTGACAGGATTGCCCAATATAAGCTAAAACGTTTGGAACATCTCAACTGACTGGACGACTCCCCCAAACAACTATTGAAATATAAGCCGAAAGGATGCAAAAGGTATGGGACGTCCTACGAAGCGTTAAGTGACTACCTCTATTTTATCTCCTTGGGACCGGAACATACCAGTTTTCGTTTAATCCCTGCTGAAGATGATGACGAAAGTCTTGTAGGCTGTATTCCACGAAGCCGAGCAATTCTAAAATTTTCTAATCCACAGCTCCCATTTAAAACAAAATAATGTTAATTTTAAAAATAACTTCTGACACAACAAAATTACACTTCATCTCCACTAAATACAGTTTTATAACGCTACGGCAATCAACCGGCGCAACGGAACTGGGTCAATGTCTCTGCCATTAGTGGAGAGAGAGAGACTGCCCCGCCGACGCTGCCATCCGGAACGAACGCTTACTTCATTATGTTAATCGTTTCCATGCGTTACGAAAGAACACAACAACAGTAACATTCTTTGTTGTTGAGAGAAAATTCACTTTTATTGTGTGTGGTTGTGTGCACTGTGAGATACAAAACTAGGGCAACCGCGGCGACGACTGTTTGTTATACCGGCGTATATTGCCTCTGACGATTGCCAACATCCGGGACGCGCGGGCACAATACGAACGTTCTCTCTTTCATTCTCCCCTCTCTCTCACTCTCCCTCTCTGAAATCAAAAAATTCCCTACAGAAAGAAAATGTTTCGACTCAACAACTGGGACACAATGTCTGTACGTTCCACGGTCATGTCGTTTCGTATTGTGCAATCGGTAACAATGCCCACACCATCACACACACCATTATACCGGTGAGCGAACACGTGCACAGAGTGCCGGAAAACTCGCCGAGGGGAGAGTGTTTTCCAGTGAAAGGACAACTTGTCAAACAAACGTGTGAATGGACAATCCAACGCTCAAAAACAAACAGACAAAGACGATTTGGTTACAGAACAGCGTTGCTAACGGACCGGTGAATTACCCGATTTTCGGGCAATTTTACGTTAATTTATTATTTTGACGGTAATCTGAAATGGCGGGTATTTTTTGGAAACCCTTTCGTTTGGCTTTTCGACACTCATGTACATGACTTTTTAACTTTCCTTCTCTCTCTACGATCTTGATCCTAACACGTGCGTGCCAAATCTCATTTCGACCTTTTGAATGCGACTGGCCTGGGATTTCATTAAAATCCAATTCTCATAGAGAAGCGTGGGAAGGGCCATCGCCTTGTAGAACTCCAGGCGTGTTTCTTTACTCGTTTATTTTAGATTCTACTGATGGTCGGAAACATATGGTTGAACTTGTAAAGGAGAGTGGGGTAGCCCCGATCACCTAGGGGGAAATTCGATAAAAAAATTGAAGAATTGGCTAAAAGTTAAAAACAAATGTAAAAAATTGTTGATATAACAGAGCAGATTATTAGTTATACACTGTAAGGGTTAAAGTTAAAAGGGGCTTTTCTTATTGCATAAAAAGTAAAAAAATGAGCTTTGATCGGTATTCCCCCACCCACGGGGTAATGACGATCAGTTGATTTCCTATGCAAATTAAATGGGTAAAAATAGAAACCTAAAAAAATTGTTAATGTAAAAAGCAAATGATATATTGATAAAAGATACATTAGAATGTTACTTGTATCTACAAATGGTCCTTACTAGATTCTAAGTCTAAAAATAAATTTTAAAAATTAGGTTTTTTTTATTTTTAGTACGTAGGCTTTCACGGCCGGTGTCACTATAATTACTTAAAATTTCAAGGCTGAAAGGCCGTGGTCGAATGCCTGATGTAGTATAGCTAGACGTTTCGGCCACACAACCGGTGGCCATCTTCAGTAGCAAAAAATTTTCGTAATAGGTGGTATGCCGAACAAAGTCGCCCAGTGAACTGGGAACAAGCAACAGTGAGAGAAGGCTACGCTGTGTCTATTTATAACTTTTTGGCCGCTTAAGGTGTATAACGCGAACCAATCAGAAGCCAGTTCATCATTCTCCACTCTGATTGGCCGTGGAAAATAAACCATGCCAGACACTATTTAAAGAGATGCTTTCCCCTACCCGGTGATCGTCGTGGGAAAGAGCGTGTTCAGCAACTGCGGACTTCTCCGGCTGGCCCAGGCGGCAGTATCTCCGATGTTCTGAGAGGCGCGTTCGGACACTACGCTTCGTGGTGCCAATGTACACCTGGCCACACGTACAAGGAATACTGTACACCCCGCACGACGAGAGCGGATCCCTGGCGTCTTTTACCGGTCGCAGGAACTGATGGATCTTTTTGGTTGGCTTAAAGATCGTCCTGACGCCCCGTTTACTCAGCAACTTGCCGAAGCGGTCAGTCACGCCACGGATGTAGGGCAAGACAGCGGAGCCAACAACCTCGGGCAACACCGACTCGTCCGACCTACCAGATCTTCTCGGCCGGGGAGCTCTCCTCACCTCCGCAGCAGAGTAGCCGTTGGACTGCAAGAGGGCGGTGCTGAAGACTCTGGTTGACCGGGCAAAGAGGATCTGTGAGCCCCGGTATCTCGAAGATGAGTTTCGGCATCTCGAGGAAGCACTGCAGTCCAACGGCTACTCTGCTGCGGAGGTGAGGAGAGCTGCCCGGCCGAGAAGATCTGGTAGGTCGGACGAGTCGGTGTTGCCCGAGGTTATTGGCTCCGCTGTCTTGCCCTACATCCGTGGCGTGACTGACCGCATCGGCAAGTTGCTGAGTAAACGGGGCGTCAGGACGATCTTTAAGCCAACCAAAAAGATCCAACAGTTCCTGCGACCGGTGAAAGACGCCAGGGATCCACTCTCGTCGTACGGGGTGTACAGTATTCCTTGTACGTGTGGCCAGGTCTACATAGGCACCACGAAGCGTAGTGTCCGAACGCGCCTCTCAGAACATCGGAGATACTGCCGCCTGAGCCAGCCGGAGAAGTCCGCAGTTGCTGAACACGCTCTTTCCCACGACGATCACCGGGTAATGTTTGATGAAGCCCGGGTGGTGTCTTCTGTCCGGGGTTACTTCACTCGCCTGCATCTGGAGTCCATCCATATTCATAAGAACTGCCGAGCTTGTAGCTAATGGGGGGACGGGGCTCAAGGCCCCTGCATGGTAGCAGCGCCCGGAGTGACTCCTCCGATGACTGCAAATAGGTCGGGCTCTCTCAAGGACTTTCGGAAAAACAAGGTCAAGTGGGTGGGATGGTATGCTCCTTTTGCAGTTGGGTAGGGGAGAGGATCTCACAAATGAGGTGCTCAGCCTAGCCAATGTCTGGTAGGGTTTGGGCCCTGAAGCCAGCGGTGACGCGTCCGAGTCACAGCGGAGAAACCTCCCGGTACATATGAGGACCGGTTGGCCAGCGCTGCTGTCTCCGACGTGGCCCCACTGTCCGCATAGCGGTGATCAGCGCAGGCCCGTTGCGTATCCAGGGCGGGCGCCTGATGAAAGAAGGCACTTGCACAACTAACATAAGACAACCCCGCCGAGGCCGCAAACGACCAGGGCAGACCATTCAGGGCAGAGTGAGGTTTAAGGCGATGTCTATGATGTGGTAGGTGATCTGCTGGAGGTAGTGTACTTGCGGTAGGGTGTTGACCCCTCAGGAGAAGGGCCCTATGTAGGAGACTATCGGGGGGTCGTCCAGCAGAGTGCGGGGTCTCGACTACGTGGCAAGGGGGACCTTCGTCCCTGGCCAGGTCACGGAGGTGGGGGTATTGGGAGTCTGGTGCCCGGAAGAAGAGGCCCACAGAGAGTCTGAAGACAAACTCTTCCACCGTTTGCAGACGGAGGCCCGTCCTGATAGCTCTGTTACAAACAAACCAGGGCGAGTTGGAGAGGATACGGATGGAACTGTTCTGGAACTGTTCCAGCTTACGCTTCGTTGTGGCAGATAAGAGGGGCCACCACGCTGGGGCTGCGTAGGTGAATACTGCTCTGATTAGCAGGAGATAAAGGGTAAGTTTAGTGCGCAGTGAGAAGAACCGCCGAGGGGAAAGCATCTCTTTAAATAGTGTCTGGCATGGTTTATTTTCCAAGGCCAATCAGAGTGGAGAATGATGAACTGGCTTCTGATTGGTGTGCGTTATACACCTTAAGCGGCCAAAAAGTTATAAATAGACACAGCGTAGCCTTCTCTCACTGTTGCTTGTTCCCAGTTCACTGGGCGACTTTGTTCGGCATACCACCTATTACGAACATTTTTTGCTACTGAAGATGGCCACCGGTGGTGTGGCCGAAACGTCTAGCTATACTACATCAAGCATTCGACCACGGCCTTTCAGCCCGGAAGTTTTAAGTAATTATAGGTTTTTTTAGTTCATAAGCCAATGTACTATATCCTGTGTATTTTAGTATTTTATATGGGAAATAATGCAATTTAATTTTTGTGTACATTTTCTCCATATAGGCCTACTAAAAATCTTTCCTATAATACACATTATAATAGTTTCTCATTCAAAAGACACTAATATTTACAATCTTTGACTCCGAGGGTAACTTTTAAATTAAGATACGCCATAATAAAAAAAAGTTTTTATTAATCAGTACAAAACTAAAAAAAAACCTAGCTACGCCACAAAAAGTATCACGAACATATAAAGGCAACGCATTAGTATTTAATAGTACTTAACTCAGTATGGTGTTGTACAGTTGTAACTCAGTACAGTTGATCGTCATTCCCCCACTCACCTGATCGGTGCTACCCCACCGCGTATACTACTGAGTTTTATAACCTGAGACTACAGTAAGTTAGTTTAAAACCGTAAATAACGAATTCAAATAATGCTGAAAACGTTAACAATACATCTGTACAATTAAATAATTCAAAATTTAAGTGCAAATATCATTACGTTGCTTTAAAGATGTGAAGAAATTTGTCTAAAACACACTTATGTAATTCACTGTAAGTACAATGGCGGAAATGGTTAGCGGTCGTTTTTAATTAGTTCACTGTGCAACTGGCTAGAGTTCAGCATTCAACAGATATTGTTACAGCGTACTATACTCTCGTTACCGACCTGATCGGGGCTACCCGCTGATCGGTGCTACCCCACTCTCCCCTACAGGTTCTTCACCACATCATTGTTGGGATGAATGAGAGAGTCCACGGGGGCAAGATAATTCTTTGATTTCCGTGGGTGCGATATGATGTGTCCTTTATAGGATTGAGTCTCGCCACTTTTCCCGAAGGGGTTACCGCTACGTTTTATCTGATTCGTCTCTGGTATCTTCAGACGCAGGCTCCTCGATCGATCGTCAGAAACTTCCTGCCACGACATCGAAGAAGAATAGCGTGTGAAGATAACAGAGATGATATTTGCTGAAAATCGTTCGGGGAAAAAACATAAAAAATCAATGGTAACGTCCAGTCAACGTGGACTAAACACGATAAACGTCGTTTTACTAACTAGACATTCGAATTCGTGTTCAGAGACAGTTTCGGGACAGTGCCACAGTTTCAAGAACACACTTATTCCATACAAGGCTTCCGACCGCCATCCTTTTGGTTGAAGCAGTAATGTGAGACTTACATTTCATTATTTACTAACTTATCATATGTAAATCTCACAGGCGTTATATGTGATACTGATGCTGTATGATGGAATCGAGTAATTTTCAAAATCACGGAGTGGAGGTTAATTTTAACCGACTAAAATCCTAGAAAAAAATGTTTATCGCCTGACAAGAGAAACGCCGGTTGCATCAACGGTACATTCTGTTAATTTGGCGGCTCACTTTCCAAGGAAATGAACTCTCTAATGTATGCGCTAACACGTAAAACGTATAACAGTATAATGAACAACGTATAACTAATGCTGGCGCACATGCAAACAGGAAAGTTATATCTACCTGCTACTGATGTAGTGCACGAATCTTCTTCATGGATTGGGCGTTTATTTTTTTAACATAGTAAAACGTTTCCAATTAGATACGAGTGATATTACACACTCGGCTGCAATTCTTGCCAAGTCTTCGATACATATCACCTTGTGTCTCTCACATCTTAAAGGCTACGGCCTCTGACGATTTACGTTGTTGAGGTGCGTACGATCTTTACAGTTCTTTATCTCTTTAAAATATATAGGAACAATGTCTTCCGGATGCTACTATTTTCTATTCTACTGAGATATGCATTCTTTTGGTTTTAACGACATAATTTCTTCATTTTTTCCAACAATGCTTAATTCTTATCTTATATTCAGAGTTTGTGTTGTTTAGTGCATACTTTTAATGATCTTACGAATTTTTTTTATGAGGCTTGGACGTAGTTTCCGTCTTCTTCAGCACTTTTTTCGTTAACCATGCGTAACCTATCTAAAATGAGCAGTCTTTACTGCGCTGTCATAACTCTGTAACATTTCCACCCAAAGTTTTCGCTTTAAACATTAGCCCTTCCAGACCTTAAAAGTTACCCCCCCCCCGCAATAAACCTTGCATTTGCCTAGTTTCTGTCACTATCATTTACGTAGCTGTAAAACACACAACATTTTAACAATATGAACTCCAAACGTGACCGTAAATTATCTTATTTCTCATTTTAAATTTTGCAACAGAATGCCATTGACCTTCTTGGGCTTGCCTTCAAGAATTACTCTGGAAAATAGGCAAGAATATCTATGCCCGGAAAATTATGTCCGGTGAAGCTCTGGAAAAAATTCTAGAAGTACCGATCTACAAGTCAAAACTGAAGTATCGGTATGAACTTGGTAAACGGCTGTATCGGCACGTGTATGTAAACGCGCGGTATCGGCTGTTGGCAAACGCCTTTACAGCGACAAGTACGTCATTTATGTCTAAAAACGCTCATTCCTGTAGACGCATAAAAACTCAATAAAAGAAAAATATACGTTGATAAAAAATAAAAAATATCGGTATGGAGAACCATACATGACTTCCATGTTCTAAGATTTATATTTAAAACCATTTTCAAAATGAAATATTTCGATAGAAACTACTTCTTTCTTCAGCCTTAACCACAGTACTGTTGTCACTAACGTATACCACCTCACGTTAGCGCACTCGATTTTCACTGATGATGGCAGTCGATAGCACTGCCGAAACGTCTGGTTTTGTACAAAACATTGGACCATGGCCAAACAGCCCGGGAAGGAATTATAACACAAAAAAATATTTGATTCTGTTTTAATGTGCGGCAGTTATTGTTCGTCATAGAAAAAATTACCGTTTTAAAACAAAGTGTTACTGGTAAACTACCCATTTCCCTTAACCGACCTTCACCAAAATGAACACATCTTGAGTACTTAACAAGTCAGGAACGTATGCAAAAAAATATTTGATTCTGTTTGAATGTGCGGCAGTTATCATTCGTCATAAGAAAAATTACCCTTGTTAAAACATAAAATGTTACAGGTAAACTACCCCTTTCCCTTAACCGATCTTCACCAAAAACAACAGGTCTTGAGTACTCTACAATTCAGGGCTGTATGCAAAAAACTATTCGATTCTGTTTGAATTTGCGGCTGTTATCGTTCGTCATAGAAATAAAAATTACCGTTGTTAAAACAAAGTGTTGCGGGTAAACTACCCCTTTCCCTTAACCGATCTTCACCAAAATCAACAGACCTTGAGTTCTCTATAATTCAGGGAGGTATACAAAAAATTATTTGATTCTGTTTGAATTTACGGCAGTTACCGTTCGTAATAGAAAAAATTACCCTTGTTAAAACATAAAACGTTGCAGGTAAACTACCCCTTTCCCTTAACCGATCTTCACCAAAAACAATAGGTCTTGAGTACTCTACAATTCAGGACTGTATGCAAAAAATTATTTGTTTCTGTTTGAATTTGCGGCTCTTATCGTTTGCCAAGGAAAAAATCTACACACACACACGCGCGCGCGCGTTTCGAAAAATGACTTTTTTCATGTTTTGAGGGTAGTACAATCAGAATCTGCAATTATCTCGAACACGATTTTTTTCGCCATGACCATACAGTACTTCCATTTCCTTATGGAACATGGAAGTAACTAGAAAATGTATTTCTTTAATCTATTACATCTTTCCAGAAATTCAATTAAGCTATACCTCTGGCACAGTTCAGTGAATATTAAACACACAGGACGACTCAACTGAAGTATTATAAAGCAATGGGGCCCTAAAAAGAAAAAAAATAATCTAGAGAAATTAAAATTCTCCGTAAAAAATATAGGCCTCACTCAAAAACATGAGCTCTCTGAAATTAAGCTCTTTTACGTTACACAATGAATATATTTGAGGTACATAGCCGCAGGGTCCCAAAATGTTCACATTTCCAAAACTTAACACTACGTTCAAGTGAAAGTTTTAAATCTTCATTAAACTGATCCCCCATACGAATGTTTGCGATTTTCTCAAAATTTCCACCACTTCTTGAGACCTGCCGTCCAAAAATTTTGAAATTTAAAAAATGAACACTGTATTCAAATTGTGATAAAAATTACCTTTACTTTGATAGACCGCATGGGCTTTTGTGATTTTCACAGTTTTGATCACCTGACATTTTTGCCTCCCACCTCCTAATTTTGGGGGGGGATCAATCTCAAAAACAATAGGGTTCTTCTGTAGGGTAAAAGCATGGACATGTAAGCCAAATTTTATGGAAATCGGTTGACGCATACAAACGTTATCGTGAGACAATACCCCAAACAGAGAGACAGACAAATGCGAACGGTGGAGTTAATACTGATAACTCCCTTCGCTCGTTCAAAAAGAACACAAAAACAGGGAGAACACAGTTGAAGTATTATAAAGTAATGGCCACGGATTTTTGCGCGATTTTTCACAATTTTTACCTCCTCACATTTCTGCCTACCACCACCTTTCTTTGGGGGGGGGGGGGATCAATCCCAAAAACAATAGGGTCCTTCTGTAGGATAAAAGCATGGACAAGTATGCCAAATTTTATGGAACTCGGTTGACGCATATGAAAGTTATCATGAGACAATACCCCAAACAGAGAGACAGTCTGACAGACAAATGCGAACGGTGGAGTTAATAGTTGAGAACCTCCCTTCGCTCGCTCAAAAAGAACAAAAACCGAAAACTTGGAATATTTACAACGGACATGACGACTCCAGCTTACGTTTCCCCATCACTCAACACGTACACATATCTTCATAAACATCACACAGCAACACTGTCAGTGTCAATCACAGAAAGCCGATAACCAGTCGATACGACCGCAGGTGACGACAAAACAATACGAGATACGCGCGCGCCCGCAGAGAGAACATGATCAAAGTCACGACGGGACAACAGGAAGCCATCACATCACATCACACACACGCGCGCGCAACATATATTGTCTACAAGCGGGCGTGGTCGTCGTCGGATTCCGTAAAAGGCAACGACCCAGCGTGACCACCAATCACAACTACTACCTTTACCGTCAGTAGTAAGTTAGTGTTGCGCTATTAATTCCAATTTACTACGACTTCTGTGTCTGTCGTGTGCCTAATGTCGGCCGCAAGGAAGCTTTCCATCATCGCGTGACAGCGACAACTACAAACGTGCAGCAACTGGTCTGTCGTAAATGCATGTCAGTCACACCTCCACACGACACGACAGGCCACTCTGTGTCTATTTCTAGTAGGCCTACATAAATATTTCAACTTCTGTACAACCACTCTGTTTATGTCCAAAGGTTAAAAAGACGTCATTGTATACGGGGGTCAGAATTGTGGGAGATTATAAGGTAATATCCCAGCACAACTGAAAGCGGCGGAACTGGATTTCTGGGGGAGTATTGGCCTTACAGCATGTAACAATAAGAGATTCCCCAAACAGAGCAAGAGGGATTTTAGTACGGATACAACCAACACGACAGAGACAAAGCGATTGGGTTGCTATGGCTACATAAAAAAAAATCATGTTAATTTCGACGAAACCGAAACATCGAAGCATGATAATGTTTTTAGGCTTTTGAAAGGTATAATGTGCATACCTGTACTTTTAAACGTGAGATACAAATCTTCGGTGATTCGTAAGCGCATAATTTTCATTGGCATGTACAGAATGTGCTCTGATTTCAAGATTTCTAGACTGTGGGGAATCGAAAGCGTGGAAAAAATGATGACGTCACGCAATTATGACGTCATACAGCGTGACGGTAAATAAAATGTTACAAAAAGTTTCAAACGATGTCCAGCTAAAAGACATTATCATGTCAAAAAGTCCCAAGAAATATTGTGTCCCCCCCAAAAAAGTATGGAATTGGCAACCAACAGCAAAACGATGCGGGCGACAGAAAAGTCCTTGGGAAGAACCCCCTAACTGGAAAAAGTCAGACGGAGCACATAGGTACCAATGGAACCTAGGTGCACAAACTTAATGTATTCCAATAATAAACAGAATAATTAAAATGTTACTACACTCTAACAAACGAGATAAACTTATGCTATGTGGCCGGTGTGATTCGACCCAGAACCGCGCGAATGGAATGGCGAATATTCCCCCCCCACTCCCACCTACCAAAATCAGAGACCAAACACAAAGGTTTACAGAAAATTTTAAAACGAACTCAAACTTTTTTTTTTGTTCACTAACCTCTCTGGTGCGGCAAAAGCGTTGTATTACCGTAAATAGTGATCAGGCCATAGACTGTAAGTTTATTAAACAAACTCGAGGTGGAGGAAAAAGGGATGAATGTTATTTCTCCACGTGTATAGACACATTTACATTCAACTGAATATGATATAAGTATATCATTGATTTAGAAAATATTACCAATCATTTTGTTTCTCTTAGACTTCTTGTTGCTTTCATTAAGAATGTCTACTCTTAGAATAAGGTAAGATTTTGTGTTAAAATATTATTTGTAAATTTACTCTTAACGTATGTCTAATGTTTTAAGTTCAACCTATGTTACCATAACATTATTTTATTTAATCCTGTTATTATTATTGTTTTATTTAATTCTCTATGTTAATTATGTAATGTTATTTTATGTGCACTTTATGCTAATTTAAACAGAAATGATTTACTTATTTTCCTAAAATATCCACTCTTCACTTAATATACGCGGTCGTATCTACAAATCTTATCATACGTATATAAACACAATATATACATTTTTCGAAAGAGGCCACCACACGATCTGGATTCGGCAACCTTAGATATAGCATCCCTTCAAGGTTCTGACATATACTTTAGAAGGTTTTGATCGATTCGTCAACGCAATTTACCTAACAGGCAGTTGATCTAATACGCGAGGCACAGAAGCAGACAGTTACATAAAAATACGAACCTGCTATAGCCTATGATAACCAGTCCAAGCTGTAAGTGGTAATCGAATTCCTTTCCAGATCTGGGCATCGTTCCAAAACATCTCCGACGCTGACCCACATTCTTTCCGCTATACAGGGCATATTTATTATTATTATTTTTCTTTATCCTGTCTGTAGACAAGTACAGAGCATTATTCTTCAGCCGGAATTGTAACGCGATGCGTTTATAAGCTCTTCAGATTCCAACCTGACTCATAAATTACCCACTGAACATCCCCTCCAGAATGTCTGGCAAGAAATGTTCTCAAACACTAGGTGGGCCAAGGTAATGACGTAAGTGATCCATCAAGCAACTCGTCATAGCGTTATTAAGCACATTCATCATGATCATTTTCAGCAAGGAGTATATCAAAAATGGTTTCTTCCGGTCCCAACCCGATGGACTAGAGCTGGTCACTCCAACTCTCTTCGGACGTCTCACACCTCTCCGTCCTTTCGACTTATAATTCTGTAGTTGTTTGGAGATGCGGCAGTCGTACATTCAGTTAAGATGTTCCAAACATTTTAGCCGACACAGAGCAATCATATCGAGTATACTCATAATATTCAGTCCCCGCCGTACATCGAGATTTGTAACGAGCAGAAAATTTTAAAATTTTTAAATTTTCACCTCGGCAGAGTACGTTCACACGAGGCAAGTGTCAACGACTTATGGTGGAGCAATAAATAAGGAGTAATGAGAAGGTGTCAGTGAAGCGTTGCTGACTTGACAATAGAAACGCATTAAGTTCAATCCAACTATAGAATTTGGTGGCGTAAGATGACAGGGAAAGTTTCGTCCAGAATTATTGCTCTCCGCAGCTGTAACAACGTAAGTGAGGACATTCACACCCGTACCAAGAATTGTAGCAGATGTGGCCGTGTTACGTCAGTAGACGATAAGCGACAAAAACAAGTGATGCTCCATACTACAATGAAACGGATACGCTGCACCTTAAGTAACAATACTGGAAGATAGGCTGACAAAAACTAAAGTCATGTTACACAGCTGGAGGTATCGTCTAATTGACAGACAAGAATTTACGAAGGGAAAGTTGGGGTGACTTCAACGACCAGCAGATGTTCGAAATTAGTAATAGCCAGAAAAAAGGGGCAAGAACATAGAACAATACGCCAGGAAGACTGTAAGTATAGATAATGGGAATCTATAGAAACGCAGAGTTTACTCAGACAATAGGCTGATAGACAAGTTGTTAATAGCCATAGTTTCTTCGAAGCGGGTCAACGATCGTCAAGCCAGAGAGCAGGGAGACCTAAGGACCTATCAGAGACCTTCAGCCAGCGAGAAGTTTGATGGTGAGGGATGTTTCCATAGCAACTGAGACGAAGAACCTATCGGAAGAACTATGACGTAGGATTTTGACAGAGTGGGACAGTATTTTCCGAGAAAATCAAAAACTGACCAATCTCGAAAAGAAGTGGGCGTGAAGCGCGCCAGAGACAAAATTTTGAGTAGGGACGAATTAATAAAACTAGCTGTCCAGGAAGACGGAGAGTCAGTCATACTCAATTTTTTAGTCAGTCATACTCAAATTTTAGACAGTCAACACTCGAATTTTGAATAGTTATACTAAAGTTTTACAGTTAGAAATTTCAGTCAGTTTACATTTCAATTATCAAGTAGTTTAACTTCAAGTGCGAGAGACGGTATATCATAAACTTTCCATTGTTTACTCAAATCATTCGGAAGTTAGATAAATAACAAGGAACTTAAAAACTTAATAATACATTCATATCGCGGTAGTGAAAAATACCGGAGTGCGCAGTAACGGACTTAGTGAAATTACACCAAGTGAACAATCAGACCGTTACACTAACAGACAGCATCACTTAACGACATACAAATTATTGGAACTTAATATTGTGTATCAACAACATAATGAACACGAAACATTAAACAAACTAATCAATTATAGGATCGTTTGTGGAAGCAGCGACAAATGAAACTAGACATGTATATTGACTTTAAAACGAACACACAGCAAACACAGTAAGATAGAACATTGATTGAACACTGAACTTCAATTACCCACACATATACAAACACCTACGCGAGTGGCCGGAAGAATAAAGTGATAAGTGGCGGTGATAAAACAACTTACGACGGAATGTATCTACGAGCCATCTCCATCACCAGAACGAGACTTCGTCAACAACTAATGGATATTCACTAACCAAGTAACCACTATTATAATTACTTCTAATTAATAACTTCTACTGACCTGGTTTCTTTCAAAGAATTCACACCTGAGAAATTTATTAAGAAAAGTAATGAGTAAATCTGATAAAGTATTTAATGAACGTATAAACAAAAGCTTATTTGGGATTTAATGAACGCATTAAATAAGTAGAATATTGAATTGTAACATCAGTTGATTTATATATGTATGTATGTTTTCCTTTGTTTCAGCATATATTAAGATATATCTTTGTTTATTATGAATATGTATGTATTTCAGGTACAGCGACGTAACCTATGTACTATTATAATATGTCATAAATGATAATTAAACTAGTATTTTAGTTAATCAGAAACATGCGTTCATTATTACCAATGCAACCCAAATATTAACCTAAAGTTTGAAAGAATGCAAATAGATTTTAGGAGTTTCTTATGTTCAATTAAATAAATGATATCACGTATGTGTTGATAAGCATAGATAGTTAGAATCATCATTAAGATTAAATTATACACATAAATGTCAGAGATTGATAAATTTATATATTTAATAATTAATTTATTGTGCAATAAATAACCCATTTACATTAAGAGAGTAATAAATGGCGCCCATTCGCACGGCATGATACGTATTAACACAGATTGTTAACACGTACAGCTTAGGTAAAGAACAGGCAGTAGAAGTAGTAAAAAAGTAGTGTCATAGAAGTAGAAGTAAGATAAGTGTTATTAGTGTAAGTCAGTTTGAATGATTACGCGCAGTAGGGCTAAAATGGCGAGCAATTCAGACAGTGTAGAATTTGATATTTATAACCAATTAGGCGTAGTAAATACCGAGGACAATACTACACCTAGTGAACCAAGTAGCGTGATAGAGAGTCCAGAAGATAGGGCGCGAGGACAGACATCGAAACCAGAAGATGGGACTCTACAAATGTTAATGGAGTTCATGCGTCAACAAGAAAAGAAACAAGAAGAACGAAGCATGAAACTGGAAGAAAATATTAAATTAATTAGAGAAGAAAGTATTCGATTAATAAGTGAAAAATTTGACCAGCAGAAGGAAGAACAAAAGGAAGGTAATAGATTAATTAATGAAAAGCTCGACCAGCATAAGGAAGAGATGACACAAATAAGGTCCGAGATACGTGACTGTCAGCAGACTTGGGAAAGAAAGGTTGATGAATTACAGAAAAAACAAGATGATGTCGTGAGAGAGTTGAGAGAAGAAGCCGACAAGAAGTACGTAGAAATACAAGAAAAACAAGATAACGATCGACAAGAATGGATGGCGGCGGTACACTCTACCCAGACGACCGTTAAAAGGATTAATCACAAGTTCGATGTTCACGTTAAGGATTACAATAAGAAGCACGAAGAACTCAAGGCCGAGATGCACAATACCATACTGCAGAGACAACAGGAGCAAGAAGGAACAAATAGTAATATTATACAAAAACTAGAAGACGTAGACGGTAGACAACGTTCAACAGAACAGAAGTTGGACGAGACTACGAAAGAAAAGACAACTAGGATCGAAGAATTAAAAGGACATTTAAATAAGGTAAGAGAAAACCAAGAAAGGTTACAGCGACAACTGATGGAAGGTGATTGTGGAATATTAAATCGATTTAACGGACCTAACCACAATGATCTCAAATATAATGGCACAGACAGATTCCCTATGGAATTCCTCAAAGAATTGTCCGAAGTTCAAGAGTTATATTATCCCGCTGACAATATCAAGTGGATTGGCAAACATCTGGAGTTAGACGCAGGAATTTGGTGGCGAGTGATACGTGACCAGATATCAAACTTCGCAGAATTCAAGGAAGCGTTCTCTCTAAAATATTGGGGCCAGGAACGACAGGACAGTATCCGGGACCATTTGGAGTTTGGCAGATTTGATTGGCGCGGACCAGTTACTGCTATTCAATATATTGAACGGATTTTATTGGAAAGTAAGCAGTTAACACCTACTTTGTCTGATTATCAGTTAATACGTAAGATATCTCGTCACTTTGGGCGGGACATCCAGCTTGCGGTGGTCACAAGAGGAATTGTGACGATACCAAACTTCGAATCTCTGATCATCGAGTATTCACAGATTCAACCAAGAATTAATAGAGAAGCGAACTATGCAGCAAACGAGGGAAGAAATGCGTATAAGGAAGGTGAAAGTAGCCTGAACAAAGGAGGCGGGATACAGAAGAAAACATGGGGTGACAGACCCGCCATAAATAACCAGCCCCGTAACGCAGACCGGCGCGCTGTCAACACAATAGAGTTTACAAACACGACAGCTGGTGCATCGGGCACTCAACCTAAAAGAAATCGTCAACAAGAAGAGGAAAAAAAAAATCCCTCCACCCATTAACAAAGATAGCCGTCAAAACAAATGACTACCAGACGAATATTATCCTACCGGACTTACGAAGCGATTTATTGTGTAATGATGATGAAGAAATTTCTCAACGAATAATCAGGTGTCCAGAGATAAATATCAAGTTCAATAATAATGTTAGTGTACAAGCGTTGATCGATACTGGATCTGTAATAGCTGGGTTATCTGAGTCGTGGTTTCGCCAAAACAAACATGACATTACACCTTATGAAATATTACCGATGTCTAACACATTAATAGTTAGCGCAGTTGGTAATAAATCAAAGCTAATCAGAAAACAAATATTATGTGATATCTATATTGAAGAAATTAAATATGAATGTGTTTTCCTAATAATACCAGATTTGATAAAACCATGCATATTAGGAACCAATTTTCTTCAAGAAACAGGGTGTCTCATTGACATGGGAAGAAGAATCGTCGAGATAAGAAGAGAGGATAACGAAGCGACGTACACGGTGCCTATGATGCATATAGAAGTGGTGGACGTAGAAGAAGAAGAAGAGATCATCAGAAACATTAACAAGAAGATAGAAAGTATAGAATGCGGAGATAGAGGAACGTTGGAAAGATTAAGGGAGATTCTAATAAGAAATTGTAGTTTATTCAGAGAATGCCCCGGAAGAATCGATGGGTATGTCCACGAGTTCCGAGTCACCGACCAGACACCGTACTTCCAGAGAGGATGGCCTGTCCCATTAGCCTATAAAGGGAAGGTAGATGAGGAGATTCGGAAAATGTTACGGTATGGGGTCATTGAGAGATGCAACAGCGCATATATCAACCCACTAGTTACGGTAATCAAGAAGGACGGTAGCGTACGATTGTGTTTGGATGCGAGGAAGGTGAACAGTGTGACTATCCCAGACTACGAGGGTGCCCCTCCAATAAACGACATTTTGGCGAGATGTGGAGAGATGAAGTACTTATCTACCGTAGATCTAACTAGCAGTTTCTGGCAAGTACCACTGAAGTCGGAATGCCGGAACTTCACCGCTTTTATGTACGACGGCAAGTGTTATCGTTTTACAGTTACACCATTTGGCCTGAGTACCAGTTCTGCTGCACTGACCAGGGGATTGGACACAGTATTGGACGAAGAAGTAAAAGAAAATACCATTATTTATGTCGACGATTGCCTGTGTTATTCAGAAGATTTAGAAACGCATTTGTTACATTTGGACTTATTATTATCTAATTTAAGAAGGGCAAATTTAACCATCAATTTGGAGAAGTCGCAGTTCTTCAGACAAGAAATCGCGTACCTCGGTTATCAACTAACAACGCAAGGAATACGAGCAACGGACGAGAAGATAGATGCCATTATGAAGTTCCCTGCACCTCGGAACCAAAAACAATTAAAAGGTTTCCTGGGATTGACAAATTTCTATAATCGTTTTACAGACAAATACGCTGAAACTACTAAACCATTACTCGAGTTGTTACGGAAAGGACAGAAATTCACCTGGACACAGGAATTAAATGAATGCTTTCAGCAGGTTAAAAGGTTATTCGTAGAAACAGTCATCTTAAAGTTTCCCCGAATAAACCAAAGATATTATATGCAATGTGACGCCAGCAACTTTGCATATGGCGGACAACTATATCAATTGGACGAAGAAGGAAGAATTGGAGTAATAGCTTTTACCAGCAGGACATTCAAGGGTGCGGAAATAAATTATTACACTACGGAGAAGGAGCTTTTGTGTATTGTAAGATGTCTTGAGCGGTTCCGTATATACATACTAGGACAACCGTTAACCATCATTACTGATAATAAAGCACTGACTTTTATGAATAAATGTCATTTAAACAACTCGCGTATTACACGCTGGATCTTGAGTATTCAGGAGTACAAATTTGACATTGTCCATTGTAGAGGTAAGGACAATATTATTGCCGATCTTCTGAGCAGAAATCCAGAAGATGCCACACCAGAAGTAATTAGTGACAATGTTTCCGAATATTTAATTAACCACCTGACAATCAAAATGGATAAGAAGGTAAGCAAGATCCTAATGGATATTGGAAGGCACCAAATTCAAGATCATAAGCTTAAGTATATTATTGATAAGATTAGGGAAAATTGTATAGATAAGAAATTAAATAAATTTTATAGATTCGTCGATGAGAAATTGTACAGATTACGCAGAGGAGAGTGGAAACTATACGTACCGAACAGTGTGTCTGGCGAAATAATTGCTGAAATACACCGTATGTATGGGCATCCCGGTGCGAAGAGATGTATCAAATTATTACAGGAGTACTTTACCATGGACGGAATGTTAAAGAGGGTGAAAAATTACGTACGGACTTGCGACACTTGTCAGAAAAAAAAGGATTCCGGCAACAGAAGCTCGTTTGGAGGAACAAAAGCCATAATACCGTTACGCAAGGGTGACCTTGTGAGCGCGGACTATTACGGACCGTTACCTGCTTCGTCCAGCGGGGTGAGGTATCTATTTATTATGGTTGACAACTTTACCAAATACGTACGACTTTTCACACTTCGAAGGGCAACGACCGCCGCTACACTGAGGAGAGTACACCAATATCGTGAAGAACTAGGGTCTCCTAGAGTGATTATCACAGACAACGGAACGCAATTTTCATCTAAAAAATGGTTAGATGGATTAACTGAACTAAATATCCAACCACGATTTACCGCAATAAGGAACCCTTGTGCGAATCTGGCTGAAAGAATCAACAGACAGCTTGGGAACTTATTTAGGATCTTTGTTGGTGATCAACATACAAAGTGGTCGCGTTACGTACCAATCGTCGAGAGTTGTATTAACGAAACGTACCACGAGACGATAGAAGTAACACCGTACGAAGCTCAGCTCGGAAGAAAACCTCCCAGAGCGTGGGAAAAATACATCAACAAGGATATGCTCCTAGTTAAAGGGGTAGATCATAACCAAATATTTATCAAAATGAAGGAGAAGAGAGAAAAACAAGCAAAATTATGTAATGAGACTAAAACCATTACAAGATTCAACATTGGTGAGAAAGTGTTAATCAGAACATATCATCAATCGGACGCGGTCCAGAAAAGAATTGAAAAATTTTGCGAACTGTACTGCGGACCATATAAAGTGCATCAAATTCTCGGAGAAGCTACTTACCTACTCGTTGATTGCGGTGATGACAAGAAACTCCGTGGAAAATTTAATGCCAGACAATTGAAAAAATACTATGAACCAGAGAATTGAAGATGATGGAGGAGGAAGAAATTGAAGAAGATGTCTTAAGAAGCTAGCCGATGCTGATGAATCAACTGCGTTAGGGTAATTGACGCGATGATATCATTCAAGCTGGCTTATCCAAGAAAGTTATGTACTTTAATTGTTGAAGCATAACACAAAAATGTATTTAGTCAATTAAGCACTAATTAAATGTTAGATAATAAGATAAATTAACATTTAGTGTGACATTTTAGAAAAATATTGCAGTGAATGCAAAGGACATTTAATTGCTATTATTTGATTTATATGGTAATAAGTTAAAAGGACAAAGTGAGAAATGGACACTTAAAATCAGATAAGTGATAATATTCAACGAACTAGATAGTGAATGAACTTTATTAATGTGAATGTATGTAATTAGTAGGTTAGGATTATCAACGATGTTATCATGAAGTAGGTAAATCATTGAAACTAAATGTAATACGTGTATGTTATTTATTAAGATAATTACAGTTAACGTAGCGATGGTGTCAATTAACAATCTAATTTTAAAATAACAGTTTAAAAGATTTTATTGGTAAGATCATTAGTAATGCACAAAGGTGTATATGTATAGGAGATTTTCTTTGATACCATGTAAAGGTTACATTGAACCGCTTAAATATTTGATAATATATTGTGAATATGATATTTTAGAAGGTAAAATTTTATTCAATTGATGAAATTATTTAATTGCTTATGGAATTTATGATTTGTCTTATAATTATAAAGATAAGGTATTTATATGTCAATTCGACAATGTGAAATGCGTTCAGCTATCCCAAATAGCTAGCAATAAAATCAGAGAACCGATTAAAACCAAAAGGGGGTGTACCACTGGTCATATAAGCTTTTGAAAGTAGGTTATTGTGTATACCTTTCCCTGGAGAAGATGGATACGGCGAGGCGACGTACAGGGCGCAGAATTTAGATTTGAGTTGTTCCCAGAGGTCACATCGTCAAATCGAAATTGAGGACACTGTAACGAGCAGAAAATTTTAAAATTTTTAAATTTTCACCTCGGCAGAGTACGTTCACACGAGGCAAGTGTCAACGACTTATGGTGGAGCAATAAATAAGGAGTAATGAGAAGGTGTCAGTGAAGCGTTGCTGACTTGACAATAGAAACGCATTAAGTTCAATCCAACTATAGAATTTGGTGGCGTAAGATGACAGGGAAAGTTTCGTCCAGAATTATTGCTCTCCGCAGCTGTAACAACGTAAGTGAGGACATTCACACCCGTACCAAGAATTGTAGCAGATGTGGCCGTGTTACGTCAGTAGACGATAAGCGACAAAAACAAGTGATGCTCCATACTACAATGAAACGGATACGCTGCACCTTAAGTAACAATACTGGAAGATAGGCTGACAAAAACTAAAGTCATGTTACACAGCTGGAGGTATCGTCTAATTGACAGACAAGAATTTACGAAGGGAAAGTTGGGGTGACTTCAACGACCAGCAGATGTTCGAAATTAGTAATAGCCAGAAAAAAGGGGCAAGAACATAGAACAATACGCCAGGAAGACTGTAAGTATAGATAATGGGAATCTATAGAAACGCAGAGTTTACTCAGACAATAGGCTGATAGACAAGTTGTTAATAGCCATAGTTTCTTCGAAGCGGGTCAACGATCGTCAAGCCAGAGAGCAGGGAGACCTAAGGACCTATCAGAGACCTTCAGCCAGCGAGAAGTTTGATGGTGAGGGATGTTTCCATAGCAACTGAGACGAAGAACCTATCGGAAGAACTATGACGTAGGATTTTGACAGAGTGGGACAGTATTTTCCGAGAAAATCAAAAACTGACCAATCTCGAAAAGAAGTGGGCGTGAAGCGCGCCAGAGACAAAATTTTGAGTAGGGACGAATTAATAAAACTAGCTGTCCAGGAAGACGGAGAGTCAGTCATACTCAATTTTTTAGTCAGTCATACTCAAATTTTAGACAGTCAACACTCGAATTTTGAATAGTTATACTAAAGTTTTACAGTTAGAAATTTCAGTCAGTTTACATTTCAATTATCAAGTAGTTTAACTTCAAGTGCGAGAGACGGTATATCATAAACTTTCCATTGTTTACTCAAATCATTCGGAAGTTAGATAAATAACAAGGAACTTAAAAACTTAATAATACATTCATATCGCGGTAGTGAAAAATACCGGAGTGCGCAGTAACGGACTTAGTGAAATTACACCAAGTGAACAATCAGACCGTTACACTAACAGACAGCATCACTTAACGACATACAAATTATTGGAACTTAATATTGTGTATCAACAACATAATGAACACGAAACATTAAACAAACTAATCAATTATAGGATCGTTTGTGGAAGCAGCGACAAATGAAACTAGACATGTATATTGACTTTAAAACGAACACACAGCAAACACAGTAAGATAGAACATTGATTGAACACTGAACTTCAATTACCCACACATATACAAACACCTACGCGAGTGGCCGGAAGAATAAAGTGATAAGTGGCGGTGATAAAACAACTTACGACGGAATGTATCTACGAGCCATCTCCATCACCAGAACGAGACTTCGTCAACAACTAATGGATATTCACTAACCAAGTAACCACTATTATAATTACTTCTAATTAATAACTTCTACTGACCTGGTTTCTTTCAAAGAATTCACACCTGAGAAATTTATTAAGAAAAGTAATGAGTAAATCTGATAAAGTATTTAATGAACGTATAAACAAAAGCTTATTTGGGATTTAATGAACGCATTAAATAAGTAGAATATTGAATTGTAACATCAGTTGATTTATATATGTATGTATGTTTTCCTTTGTTTCAGCATATATTAAGATATATCTTTGTTTATTATGAATATGTATGTATTTCAGGTACAGCGACGTAACCTATGTACTATTATAATATGTCATAAATGATAATTAAACTAGTATTTTAGTTAATCAGAAACATGCGTTCATTATTACCAATGCAACCCAAATATTAACCTAAAGTTTGAAAGAATGCAAATAGATTTTAGGAGTTTCTTATGTTCAATTAAATAAATGATATCACGTATGTGTTGATAAGCATAGATAGTTAGAATCATCATTAAGATTAAATTATACACATAAATGTCAGAGATTGATAAATTTATATATTTAATAATTAATTTATTGTGCAATAAATAACCCATTTACATTAAGAGAGTAATAAATGGCGCCCATTCGCACGGCATGATACGTATTAACACAGATTGTTAACACGTACAGCTTAGGTAAAGAACAGGCAGTAGAAGTAGTAAAAAAGTAGTGTCATAGAAGTAGAAGTAAGATAAGTGTTATTAGTGTAAGTCAGTTTGAATGATTACGCGCAGTAGGGCTAAAATGGCGAGCAATTCAGACAGTGTAGAATTTGATATTTATAACCAATTAGGCGTAGTAAATACCGAGGACAATACTACACCTAGTGAACCAAGTAGCGTGATAGAGAGTCCAGAAGATAGGGCGCGAGGACAGACATCGAAACCAGAAGATGGGACTCTACAAATGTTAATGGAGTTCATGCGTCAACAAGAAAAGAAACAAGAAGAACGAAGCATGAAACTGGAAGAAAATATTAAATTAATTAGCGAAGAAAGTAACAGAAAACAAGAAGAAAATATTAAATTAATTAGAGAAGAAAGTATTCGATTAATAAGTGAAAAATTCGACCAGCAGAAGGAAGAACAAAAGGAAGGTAATAGATTAATTAATGAAAAGCTCGACCAGCATAAGGAAGAGATGACACAAATAAGGTCCGAGATACGTGACTGTCAGCAGACTTGGGAAAGAAAGGTTGATGAATTACAGAAAAAACAAGATGATGTCGTGAGAGAGTTGAGAGAAGAAGCCGACAAGAAGTACGTAGAAATACAAGAAAAACAAGATAACGATCGACAAGAATGGATGGCGGCGGTACACTCTACCCAGACGACCGTTAAAAGGATTAATCACAAGTTCGATGTTCACGTTAAGGATTACAATAAGAAGCACGAAGAACTCAAGGCCGAGATGCACAATACCATACTGCAGAGACAACAGGAGCAAGAAGGAACAAATAGTAATATTATACAAAAACTAGAAGACGTAGACGGTAGACAACGTTCAACAGAACAGAAGTTGGACGAGACTACGAAAGAAAAGACAACTAGGATCGAAGAATTAAAAGGACATTTAAATAAGGTAAGAGAAAACCAAGAAAGGTTACAGCGACAACTGATGGAAGGTGATTGTGGAATATTAAATCGATTTAACGGACCTAACCACAATGATCTCAAATATAATGGCACAGACAGATTCCCTATGGAATTCCTCAAAGAATTGTCCGAAGTTCAAGAGTTATATTATCCCGCTGACAATATCAAGTGGATTGGCAAACATCTGGAGTTAGACGCAGGAATTTGGTGGCGAGTGATACGTGACCAGATATCAAACTTCGCAGAATTCAAGGAAGCGTTCTCTCTAAAATATTGGGGCCAGGAACGACAGGACAGTATCCGGGACCATTTGGAGTTTGGCAGATTTGATTGGCGCGGACCAGTTACTGCTATTCAATATATTGAACGGATTTTATTGGAAAGTAAGCAGTTAACACCTACTTTGTCTGATTATCAGTTAATACGTAAGATATCTCGTCACTTTGGGCGGGACATCCAGCTTGCGGTGGTCACAAGAGGAATTGTGACGATACCAAACTTCGAATCTCTGATCATCGAGTATTCACAGATTCAACCAAGAATTAATAGAGAAGCGAACTATGCAGCAAACGAGGGAAGAAATGCGTATAAGGAAGGTGAAAGTAGCCTGAACAAAGGAGGCGGGATACAGAAGAAAACATGGGGTGACAGACCCGCCATAAATAACCAGCCCCGTAACGCAGACCGGCGCGCTGTCAACACAATAGAGTTTACAAACACGACAGCTGGTGCATCGGGCACTCAACCTAAAAGAAATCGTCAACAAGAAGAGGAAAAAAAAAATCCCTCCACCCATTAACAAAGATAGCCGTCAAAACAAATGACTACCAGACGAATATTATCCTACCGGACTTACGAAGCGATTTATTGTGTAATGATGATGAAGAAATTTCTCAACGAATAATCAGGTGTCCAGAGATAAATATCAAGTTCAATAATAATGTTAGTGTACAAGCGTTGATCGATACTGGATCTGTAATAGCTGGGTTATCTGAGTCGTGGTTTCGCCAAAACAAACATGACATTACACCTTATGAAATATTACCGATGTCTAACACATTAATAGTTAGCGCAGTTGGTAATAAATCAAAGCTAATCAGAAAACAAATATTATGTGATATCTATATTGAAGAAATTAAATATGAATGTGTTTTCCTAATAATACCAGATTTGATAAAACCATGCATATTAGGAACCAATTTTCTTCAAGAAACAGGGTGTCTCATTGACATGGGAAGAAGAATCGTCGAGATAAGAAGAGAGGATAACGAAGCGACGTACACGGTGCCTATGATGCATATAGAAGTGGTGGACGTAGAAGAAGAAGAAGAGATCATCAGAAACATTAACAAGAAGATAGAAAGTATAGAATGCGGAGATAGAGGAACGTTGGAAAGATTAAGGGAGATTCTAATAAGAAATTGTAGTTTATTCAGAGAATGCCCCGGAAGAATCGATGGGTATGTCCACGAGTTCCGAGTCACCGACCAGACACCGTACTTCCAGAGAGGATGGCCTGTCCCATTAGCCTATAAAGGGAAGGTAGATGAGGAGATTCGGAAAATGTTACGGTATGGGGTCATTGAGAGATGCAACAGCGCATATATCAACCCACTAGTTACGGTAATCAAGAAGGACGGTAGCGTACGATTGTGTTTGGATGCGAGGAAGGTGAACAGTGTGACTATCCCAGACTACGAGGGTGCCCCTCCAATAAACGACATTTTGGCGAGATGTGGAGAGATGAAGTACTTATCTACCGTAGATCTAACTAGCAGTTTCTGGCAAGTACCACTGAAGTCGGAATGCCGGAACTTCACCGCTTTTATGTACGACGGCAAGTGTTATCGTTTTACAGTTACACCATTTGGCCTGAGTACCAGTTCTGCTGCACTGACCAGGGGATTGGACACAGTATTGGACGAAGAAGTAAAAGAAAATACCATTATTTATGTCGACGATTGCCTGTGTTATTCAGAAGATTTAGAAACGCATTTGTTACATTTGGACTTATTATTATCTAATTTAAGAAGGGCAAATTTAACCATCAATTTGGAGAAGTCGCAGTTCTTCAGACAAGAAATCGCGTACCTCGGTTATCAACTAACAACGCAAGGAATACGAGCAACGGACGAGAAGATAGATGCCATTATGAAGTTCCCTGCACCTCGGAACCAAAAACAATTAAAAGGTTTCCTGGGATTGACAAATTTCTATAATCGTTTTACAGACAAATACGCTGAAACTACTAAACCATTACTCGAGTTGTTACGGAAAGGACAGAAATTCACCTGGACACAGGAATTAAATGAATGCTTTCAGCAGGTTAAAAGGTTATTCGTAGAAACAGTCATCTTAAAGTTTCCCCGAATAAACCAAAGATATTATATGCAATGTGACGCCAGCAACTTTGCATATGGCGGACAACTATATCAATTGGACGAAGAAGGAAGAATTGGAGTAATAGCTTTTACCAGCAGGACATTCAAGGGTGCGGAAATAAATTATTACACTACGGAGAAGGAGCTTTTGTGTATTGTAAGATGTCTTGAGCGGTTCCGTATATACATACTAGGACAACCGTTAACCATCATTACTGATAATAAAGCACTGACTTTTATGAATAAATGTCATTTAAACAACTCGCGTATTACACGCTGGATCTTGAGTATTCAGGAGTACAAATTTGACATTGTCCATTGTAGAGGTAAGGACAATATTATTGCCGATCTTCTGAGCAGAAATCCAGAAGATGCCACACCAGAAGTAATTAGTGACAATGTTTCCGAATATTTAATTAACCACCTGACAATCAAAATGGATAAGAAGGTAAGCAAGATCCTAATGGATATTGGAAGGCACCAAATTCAAGATCATAAGCTTAAGTATATTATTGATAAGATTAGGGAAAATTGTATAGATAAGAAATTAAATAAATTTTATAGATTCGTCGATGAGAAATTGTACAGATTACGCAGAGGAGAGTGGAAACTATACGTACCGAACAGTGTGTCTGGCGAAATAATTGCTGAAATACACCGTATGTATGGGCATCCCGGTGCGAAGAGATGTATCAAATTATTACAGGAGTACTTTACCATGGACGGAATGTTAAAGAGGGTGAAAAATTACGTACGGACTTGCGACACTTGTCAGAAAAAAAAGGATTCCGGCAACAGAAGCTCGTTTGGAGGAACAAAAGCCATAATACCGTTACGCAAGGGTGACCTTGTGAGCGCGGACTATTACGGACCGTTACCTGCTTCGTCCAGCGGGGTGAGGTATCTATTTATTATGGTTGACAACTTTACCAAATACGTACGACTTTTCACACTTCGAAGGGCAACGACCGCCGCTACACTGAGGAGAGTACACCAATATCGTGAAGAACTAGGGTCTCCTAGAGTGATTATCACAGACAACGGAACGCAATTTTCATCTAAAAAATGGTTAGATGGATTAACTGAACTAAATATCCAACCACGATTTACCGCAATAAGGAACCCTTGTGCGAATCTGGCTGAAAGAATCAACAGACAGCTTGGGAACTTATTTAGGATCTTTGTTGGTGATCAACATACAAAGTGGTCGCGTTACGTACCAATCGTCGAGAGTTGTATTAACGAAACGTACCACGAGACGATAGAAGTAACACCGTACGAAGCTCAGCTCGGAAGAAAACCTCCCAGAGCGTGGGAAAAATACATCAACAAGGATATGCTCCTAGTTAAAGGGGTAGATCATAACCAAATATTTATCAAAATGAAGGAGAAGAGAGAAAAACAAGCAAAATTATGTAATGAGACTAAAACCATTACAAGATTCAACATTGGTGAGAAAGTGTTAATCAGAACATATCATCAATCGGACGCGGTCCAGAAAAGAATTGAAAAATTTTGCGAACTGTACTGCGGACCATATAAAGTGCATCAAATTCTCGGAGAAGCTACTTACCTACTCGTTGATTGCGGTGATGACAAGAAACTCCGTGGAAAATTTAATGCCAGACAATTGAAAAAATACTATGAACCAGAGAATTGAAGATGATGGAGGAGGAAGAAATTGAAGAAGATGTCTTAAGAAGCTAGCCGATGCTGATGAATCAACTGCGTTAGGGTAATTGACGCGATGATATCATTCAAGCTGGCTTATCCAAGAAAGTTATGTACTTTAATTGTTGAAGCATAACACAAAAATGTATTTAGTCAATTAAGCACTAATTAAATGTTAGATAATAAGATAAATTAACATTTAGTGTGACATTTTAGAAAAATATTGCAGTGAATGCAAAGGACATTTAATTGCTATTATTTGATTTATATGGTAATAAGTTAAAAGGACAAAGTGAGAAATGGACACTTAAAATCAGATAAGTGATAATATTCAACGAACTAGATAGTGAATGAACTTTATTAATGTGAATGTATGTAATTAGTAGGTTAGGATTATCAACGATGTTATCATGAAGTAGGTAAATCATTGAAACTAAATGTAATACGTGTATGTTATTTATTAAGATAATTACAGTTAACGTAGCGATGGTGTCAATTAACAATCTAATTTTAAAATAACAGTTTAAAAGATTTTATTGGTAAGATCATTAGTAATGCACAAAGGTGTATATGTATAGGAGATTTTCTTTGATACCATGTAAAGGTTACATTGAACCGCTTAAATATTTGATAATATATTGTGAATATGATATTTTAGAAGGTAAAATTTTATTCAATTGATGAAATTATTTAATTGCTTATGGAATTTATGATTTGTCTTATAATTATAAAGATAAGGTATTTATATGTCAATTCGACAATGTGAAATGCGTTCAGCTATCCCAAATAGCTAGCAATAAAATCAGAGAACCGATTAAAACCAAAAGGGGGTGTACCACTGGTCATATAAGCTTTTGAAAGTAGGTTATTGTGTATACCTTTCCCTGGAGAAGATGGATACGGCGAGGCGACGTACAGGGCGCAGAATTTAGATTTGAGTTGTTCCCAGAGGTCACATCGTCAAATCGAAATTGAGGACACTGTAACGAGCAGAAAATTTTAAAATTTTTAAATTTTCACCTCGGCAGAGTACGTTCACACGAGGCAAGTGTCAACGACTTATGGTGGAGCAATAAATAAGGAGTAATGAGAAGGTGTCAGTGAAGCGTTGCTGACTTGACAATAGAAACGCATTAAGTTCAATCCAACTATAGAATTTGGTGGCGTAAGATGACAGGGAAAGTTTCGTCCAGAATTATTGCTCTCCGCAGCTGTAACAACGTAAGTGAGGACATTCACACCCGTACCAAGAATTGTAGCAGATGTGGCCGTGTTACGTCAGTAGACGATAAGCGACAAAAACAAGTGATGCTCCATACTACAATGAAACGGATACGCTGCACCTTAAGTAACAATACTGGAAGATAGGCTGACAAAAACTAAAGTCATGTTACACAGCTGGAGGTATCGTCTAATTGACAGACAAGAATTTACGAAGGGAAAGTTGGGGTGACTTCAACGACCAGCAGATGTTCGAAATTAGTAATAGCCAGAAAAAAGGGGCAAGAACATAGAACAATACGCCAGGAAGACTGTAAGTATAGATAATGGGAATCTATAGAAACGCAGAGTTTACTCAGACAATAGGCTGATAGACAAGTTGTTAATAGCCATAGTTTCTTCGAAGCGGGTCAACGATCGTCAAGCCAGAGAGCAGGGAGACCTAAGGACCTATCAGAGACCTTCAGCCAGCGAGAAGTTTGATGGTGAGGGATGTTTCCATAGCAACTGAGACGAAGAACCTATCGGAAGAACTATGACGTAGGATTTTGACAGAGTGGGACAGTATTTTCCGAGAAAATCAAAAACTGACCAATCTCGAAAAGAAGTGGGCGTGAAGCGCGCCAGAGACAAAATTTTGAGTAGGGACGAATTAATAAAACTAGCTGTCCAGGAAGACGGAGAGTCAGTCATACTCAATTTTTTAGTCAGTCATACTCAAATTTTAGACAGTCAACACTCGAATTTTGAATAGTTATACTAAAGTTTTACAGTTAGAAATTTCAGTCAGTTTACATTTCAATTATCAAGTAGTTTAACTTCAAGTGCGAGAGACGGTATATCATAAACTTTCCATTGTTTACTCAAATCATTCGGAAGTTAGATAAATAACAAGGAACTTAAAAACTTAATAATACATTCATATCGCGGTAGTGAAAAATACCGGAGTGCGCAGTAACGGACTTAGTGAAATTACACCAAGTGAACAATCAGACCGTTACACTAACAGACAGCATCACTTAACGACATACAAATTATTGGAACTTAATATTGTGTATCAACAACATAATGAACACGAAACATTAAACAAACTAATCAATTATAGGATCGTTTGTGGAAGCAGCGACAAATGAAACTAGACATGTATATTGACTTTAAAACGAACACACAGCAAACACAGTAAGATAGAACATTGATTGAACACTGAACTTCAATTACCCACACATATACAAACACCTACGCGAGTGGCCGGAAGAATAAAGTGATAAGTGGCGGTGATAAAACAACTTACGACGGAATGTATCTACGAGCCATCTCCATCACCAGAACGAGACTTCGTCAACAACTAATGGATATTCACTAACCAAGTAACCACTATTATAATTACTTCTAATTAATAACTTCTACTGACCTGGTTTCTTTCAAAGAATTCACACCTGAGAAATTTATTAAGAAAAGTAATGAGTAAATCTGATAAAGTATTTAATGAACGTATAAACAAAAGCTTATTTGGGATTTAATGAACGCATTAAATAAGTAGAATATTGAATTGTAACATCAGTTGATTTATATATGTATGTATGTTTTCCTTTGTTTCAGCATATATTAAGATATATCTTTGTTTATTATGAATATGTATGTATTTCAGGTACAGCGACGTAACCTATGTACTATTATAATATGTCATAAATGATAATTAAACTAGTATTTTAGTTAATCAGAAACATGCGTTCATTATTACCAATGCAACCCAAATATTAACCTAAAGTTTGAAAGAATGCAAATAGATTTTAGGAGTTTCTTATGTTCAATTAAATAAATGATATCACGTATGTGTTGATAAGCATAGATAGTTAGAATCATCATTAAGATTAAATTATACACATAAATGTCAGAGATTGATAAATTTATATATTTAATAATTAATTTATTGTGCAATAAATAACCCATTTACATTAAGAGAGTAATAAATGGCGCCCATTCGCACGGCATGATACGTATTAACACAGATTGTTAACACGTACAGCTTAGGTAAAGAACAGGCAGTAGAAGTAGTAAAAAAGTAGTGTCATAGAAGTAGAAGTAAGATAAGTGTTATTAGTGTAAGTCAGTTTGAATGATTACGCGCAGTAGGGCTAAAATGGCGAGCAATTCAGACAGTGTAGAATTTGATATTTATAACCAATTAGGCGTAGTAAATACCGAGGACAATACTACACCTAGTGAACCAAGTAGCGTGATAGAGAGTCCAGAAGATAGGGCGCGAGGACAGACATCGAAACCAGAAGATGGGACTCTACAAATGTTAATGGAGTTCATGCGTCAACAAGAAAAGAAACAAGAAGAACGAAGCATGAAACTGGAAGAAAATATTAAATTAATTAGCGAAGAAAGTAACAGAAAACAAGAAGAAAATATTAAATTAATTAGAGAAGAAAGTATTCGATTAATAAGTGAAAAATTCGACCAGCAGAAGGAAGAACAAAAGGAAGGTAATAGATTAATTAATGAAAAGCTCGACCAGCATAAGGAAGAGATGACACAAATAAGGTCCGAGATACGTGACTGTCAGCAGACTTGGGAAAGAAAGGTTGATGAATTACAGAAAAAACAAGATGATGTCGTGAGAGAGTTGAGAGAAGAAGCCGACAAGAAGTACGTAGAAATACAAGAAAAACAAGATAACGATCGACAAGAATGGATGGCGGCGGTACACTCTACCCAGACGACCGTTAAAAGGATTAATCACAAGTTCGATGTTCACGTTAAGGATTACAATAAGAAGCACGAAGAACTCAAGGCCGAGATGCACAATACCATACTGCAGAGACAACAGGAGCAAGAAGGAACAAATAGTAATATTATACAAAAACTAGAAGACGTAGACGGTAGACAACGTTCAACAGAACAGAAGTTGGACGAGACTACGAAAGAAAAGACAACTAGGATCGAAGAATTAAAAGGACATTTAAATAAGGTAAGAGAAAACCAAGAAAGGTTACAGCGACAACTGATGGAAGGTGATTGTGGAATATTAAATCGATTTAACGGACCTAACCACAATGATCTCAAATATAATGGCACAGACAGATTCCCTATGGAATTCCTCAAAGAATTGTCCGAAGTTCAAGAGTTATATTATCCCGCTGACAATATCAAGTGGATTGGCAAACATCTGGAGTTAGACGCAGGAATTTGGTGGCGAGTGATACGTGACCAGATATCAAACTTCGCAGAATTCAAGGAAGCGTTCTCTCTAAAATATTGGGGCCAGGAACGACAGGACAGTATCCGGGACCATTTGGAGTTTGGCAGATTTGATTGGCGCGGACCAGTTACTGCTATTCAATATATTGAACGGATTTTATTGGAAAGTAAGCAGTTAACACCTACTTTGTCTGATTATCAGTTAATACGTAAGATATCTCGTCACTTTGGGCGGGACATCCAGCTTGCGGTGGTCACAAGAGGAATTGTGACGATACCAAACTTCGAATCTCTGATCATCGAGTATTCACAGATTCAACCAAGAATTAATAGAGAAGCGAACTATGCAGCAAACGAGGGAAGAAATGCGTATAAGGAAGGTGAAAGTAGCCTGAACAAAGGAGGCGGGATACAGAAGAAAACATGGGGTGACAGACCCGCCATAAATAACCAGCCCCGTAACGCAGACCGGCGCGCTGTCAACACAATAGAGTTTACAAACACGACAGCTGGTGCATCGGGCACTCAACCTAAAAGAAATCGTCAACAAGAAGAGGAAAAAAAAAATCCCTCCACCCATTAACAAAGATAGCCGTCAAAACAAATGACTACCAGACGAATATTATCCTACCGGACTTACGAAGCGATTTATTGTGTAATGATGATGAAGAAATTTCTCAACGAATAATCAGGTGTCCAGAGATAAATATCAAGTTCAATAATAATGTTAGTGTACAAGCGTTGATCGATACTGGATCTGTAATAGCTGGGTTATCTGAGTCGTGGTTTCGCCAAAACAAACATGACATTACACCTTATGAAATATTACCGATGTCTAACACATTAATAGTTAGCGCAGTTGGTAATAAATCAAAGCTAATCAGAAAACAAATATTATGTGATATCTATATTGAAGAAATTAAATATGAATGTGTTTTCCTAATAATACCAGATTTGATAAAACCATGCATATTAGGAACCAATTTTCTTCAAGAAACAGGGTGTCTCATTGACATGGGAAGAAGAATCGTCGAGATAAGAAGAGAGGATAACGAAGCGACGTACACGGTGCCTATGATGCATATAGAAGTGGTGGACGTAGAAGAAGAAGAAGAGATCATCAGAAACATTAACAAGAAGATAGAAAGTATAGAATGCGGAGATAGAGGAACGTTGGAAAGATTAAGGGAGATTCTAATAAGAAATTGTAGTTTATTCAGAGAATGCCCCGGAAGAATCGATGGGTATGTCCACGAGTTCCGAGTCACCGACCAGACACCGTACTTCCAGAGAGGATGGCCTGTCCCATTAGCCTATAAAGGGAAGGTAGATGAGGAGATTCGGAAAATGTTACGGTATGGGGTCATTGAGAGATGCAACAGCGCATATATCAACCCACTAGTTACGGTAATCAAGAAGGACGGTAGCGTACGATTGTGTTTGGATGCGAGGAAGGTGAACAGTGTGACTATCCCAGACTACGAGGGTGCCCCTCCAATAAACGACATTTTGGCGAGATGTGGAGAGATGAAGTACTTATCTACCGTAGATCTAACTAGCAGTTTCTGGCAAGTACCACTGAAGTCGGAATGCCGGAACTTCACCGCTTTTATGTACGACGGCAAGTGTTATCGTTTTACAGTTACACCATTTGGCCTGAGTACCAGTTCTGCTGCACTGACCAGGGGATTGGACACAGTATTGGACGAAGAAGTAAAAGAAAATACCATTATTTATGTCGACGATTGCCTGTGTTATTCAGAAGATTTAGAAACGCATTTGTTACATTTGGACTTATTATTATCTAATTTAAGAAGGGCAAATTTAACCATCAATTTGGAGAAGTCGCAGTTCTTCAGACAAGAAATCGCGTACCTCGGTTATCAACTAACAACGCAAGGAATACGAGCAACGGACGAGAAGATAGATGCCATTATGAAGTTCCCTGCACCTCGGAACCAAAAACAATTAAAAGGTTTCCTGGGATTGACAAATTTCTATAATCGTTTTACAGACAAATACGCTGAAACTACTAAACCATTACTCGAGTTGTTACGGAAAGGACAGAAATTCACCTGGACACAGGAATTAAATGAATGCTTTCAGCAGGTTAAAAGGTTATTCGTAGAAACAGTCATCTTAAAGTTTCCCCGAATAAACCAAAGATATTATATGCAATGTGACGCCAGCAACTTTGCATATGGCGGACAACTATATCAATTGGACGAAGAAGGAAGAATTGGAGTAATAGCTTTTACCAGCAGGACATTCAAGGGTGCGGAAATAAATTATTACACTACGGAGAAGGAGCTTTTGTGTATTGTAAGATGTCTTGAGCGGTTCCGTATATACATACTAGGACAACCGTTAACCATCATTACTGATAATAAAGCACTGACTTTTATGAATAAATGTCATTTAAACAACTCGCGTATTACACGCTGGATCTTGAGTATTCAGGAGTACAAATTTGACATTGTCCATTGTAGAGGTAAGGACAATATTATTGCCGATCTTCTGAGCAGAAATCCAGAAGATGCCACACCAGAAGTAATTAGTGACAATGTTTCCGAATATTTAATTAACCACCTGACAATCAAAATGGATAAGAAGGTAAGCAAGATCCTAATGGATATTGGAAGGCACCAAATTCAAGATCATAAGCTTAAGTATATTATTGATAAGATTAGGGAAAATTGTATAGATAAGAAATTAAATAAATTTTATAGATTCGTCGATGAGAAATTGTACAGATTACGCAGAGGAGAGTGGAAACTATACGTACCGAACAGTGTGTCTGGCGAAATAATTGCTGAAATACACCGTATGTATGGGCATCCCGGTGCGAAGAGATGTATCAAATTATTACAGGAGTACTTTACCATGGACGGAATGTTAAAGAGGGTGAAAAATTACGTACGGACTTGCGACACTTGTCAGAAAAAAAAGGATTCCGGCAACAGAAGCTCGTTTGGAGGAACAAAAGCCATAATACCGTTACGCAAGGGTGACCTTGTGAGCGCGGACTATTACGGACCGTTACCTGCTTCGTCCAGCGGGGTGAGGTATCTATTTATTATGGTTGACAACTTTACCAAATACGTACGACTTTTCACACTTCGAAGGGCAACGACCGCCGCTACACTGAGGAGAGTACACCAATATCGTGAAGAACTAGGGTCTCCTAGAGTGATTATCACAGACAACGGAACGCAATTTTCATCTAAAAAATGGTTAGATGGATTAACTGAACTAAATATCCAACCACGATTTACCGCAATAAGGAACCCTTGTGCGAATCTGGCTGAAAGAATCAACAGACAGCTTGGGAACTTATTTAGGATCTTTGTTGGTGATCAACATACAAAGTGGTCGCGTTACGTACCAATCGTCGAGAGTTGTATTAACGAAACGTACCACGAGACGATAGAAGTAACACCGTACGAAGCTCAGCTCGGAAGAAAACCTCCCAGAGCGTGGGAAAAATACATCAACAAGGATATGCTCCTAGTTAAAGGGGTAGATCATAACCAAATATTTATCAAAATGAAGGAGAAGAGAGAAAAACAAGCAAAATTATGTAATGAGACTAAAACCATTACAAGATTCAACATTGGTGAGAAAGTGTTAATCAGAACATATCATCAATCGGACGCGGTCCAGAAAAGAATTGAAAAATTTTGCGAACTGTACTGCGGACCATATAAAGTGCATCAAATTCTCGGAGAAGCTACTTACCTACTCGTTGATTGCGGTGATGACAAGAAACTCCGTGGAAAATTTAATGCCAGACAATTGAAAAAATACTATGAACCAGAGAATTGAAGATGATGGAGGAGGAAGAAATTGAAGAAGATGTCTTAAGAAGCTAGCCGATGCTGATGAATCAACTGCGTTAGGGTAATTGACGCGATGATATCATTCAAGCTGGCTTATCCAAGAAAGTTATGTACTTTAATTGTTGAAGCATAACACAAAAATGTATTTAGTCAATTAAGCACTAATTAAATGTTAGATAATAAGATAAATTAACATTTAGTGTGACATTTTAGAAAAATATTGCAGTGAATGCAAAGGACATTTAATTGCTATTATTTGATTTATATGGTAATAAGTTAAAAGGACAAAGTGAGAAATGGACACTTAAAATCAGATAAGTGATAATATTCAACGAACTAGATAGTGAATGAACTTTATTAATGTGAATGTATGTAATTAGTAGGTTAGGATTATCAACGATGTTATCATGAAGTAGGTAAATCATTGAAACTAAATGTAATACGTGTATGTTATTTATTAAGATAATTACAGTTAACGTAGCGATGGTGTCAATTAACAATCTAATTTTAAAATAACAGTTTAAAAGATTTTATTGGTAAGATCATTAGTAATGCACAAAGGTGTATATGTATAGGAGATTTTCTTTGATACCATGTAAAGGTTACATTGAACCGCTTAAATATTTGATAATATATTGTGAATATGATATTTTAGAAGGTAAAATTTTATTCAATTGATGAAATTATTTAATTGCTTATGGAATTTATGATTTGTCTTATAATTATAAAGATAAGGTATTTATATGTCAATTCGACAATGTGAAATGCGTTCAGCTATCCCAAATAGCTAGCAATAAAATCAGAGAACCGATTAAAACCAAAAGGGGGTGTACCACTGGTCATATAAGCTTTTGAAAGTAGGTTATTGTGTATACCTTTCCTGGAGAAGATGGATACGGCGAGGCGACGTACAGGGCGCAGAATTTAGATTTGAGTTGTTCCCAGAGGTCACATCGTCAAATCGAAATTGAGGACACTGTAACGAGCAGAAAATTTTAAAATTTTTAAATTTTCACCTCGGCAGAGTACGTTCACACGAGGCAAGTGTCAACGACTTATGGTGGAGCAATAAATAAGGAGTAATGAGAAGGTGTCAGTGAAGCGTTGCTGACTTGACAATAGAAACGCATTAAGTTCAATCCAACTATAGAATTTGGTGGCGTAAGATGACAGGGAAAGTTTCGTCCAGAATTATTGCTCTCCGCAGCTGTAACAACGTAAGTGAGGACATTCACACCCGTACCAAGAATTGTAGCAGATGTGGCCGTGTTACGTCAGTAGACGATAAGCGACAAAAACAAGTGATGCTCCATACTACAATGAAACGGATACGCTGCACCTTAAGTAACAATACTGGAAGATAGGCTGACAAAAACTAAAGTCATGTTACACAGCTGGAGGTATCGTCTAATTGACAGACAAGAATTTACGAAGGGAAAGTTGGGGTGACTTCAACGACCAGCAGATGTTCGAAATTAGTAATAGCCAGAAAAAAGGGGCAAGAACATAGAACAATACGCCAGGAAGACTGTAAGTATAGATAATGGGAATCTATAGAAACGCAGAGTTTACTCAGACAATAGGCTGATAGACAAGTTGTTAATAGCCATAGTTTCTTCGAAGCGGGTCAACGATCGTCAAGCCAGAGAGCAGGGAGACCTAAGGACCTATCAGAGACCTTCAGCCAGCGAGAAGTTTGATGGTGAGGGATGTTTCCATAGCAACTGAGACGAAGAACCTATCGGAAGAACTATGACGTAGGATTTTGACAGAGTGGGACAGTATTTTCCGAGAAAATCAAAAACTGACCAATCTCGAAAAGAAGTGGGCGTGAAGCGCGCCAGAGACAAAATTTTGAGTAGGGACGAATTAATAAAACTAGCTGTCCAGGAAGACGGAGAGTCAGTCATACTCAATTTTTTAGTCAGTCATACTCAAATTTTAGACAGTCAACACTCGAATTTTGAATAGTTATACTAAAGTTTTACAGTTAGAAATTTCAGTCAGTTTACATTTCAATTATCAAGTAGTTTAACTTCAAGTGCGAGAGACGGTATATCATAAACTTTCCATTGTTTACTCAAATCATTCGGAAGTTAGATAAATAACAAGGAACTTAAAAACTTAATAATACATTCATATCGCGGTAGTGAAAAATACCGGAGTGCGCAGTAACGGACTTAGTGAAATTACACCAAGTGAACAATCAGACCGTTACACTAACAGACAGCATCACTTAACGACATACAAATTATTGGAACTTAATATTGTGTATCAACAACATAATGAACACGAAACATTAAACAAACTAATCAATTATAGGATCGTTTGTGGAAGCAGCGACAAATGAAACTAGACATGTATATTGACTTTAAAACGAACACACAGCAAACACAGTAAGATAGAACATTGATTGAACACTGAACTTCAATTACCCACACATATACAAACACCTACGCGAGTGGCCGGAAGAATAAAGTGATAAGTGGCGGTGATAAAACAACTTACGACGGAATGTATCTACGAGCCATCTCCATCACCAGAACGAGACTTCGTCAACAACTAATGGATATTCACTAACCAAGTAACCACTATTATAATTACTTCTAATTAATAACTTCTACTGACCTGGTTTCTTTCAAAGAATTCACACCTGAGAAATTTATTAAGAAAAGTAATGAGTAAATCTGATAAAGTATTTAATGAACGTATAAACAAAAGCTTATTTGGGATTTAATGAACGCATTAAATAAGTAGAATATTGAATTGTAACATCAGTTGATTTATATATGTATGTATGTTTTCCTTTGTTTCAGCATATATTAAGATATATCTTTGTTTATTATGAATATGTATGTATTTCAGGTACAGCGACGTAACCTATGTACTATTATAATATGTCATAAATGATAATTAAACTAGTATTTTAGTTAATCAGAAACATGCGTTCATTATTACCAATGCAACCCAAATATTAACCTAAAGTTTGAAAGAATGCAAATAGATTTTAGGAGTTTCTTATGTTCAATTAAATAAATGATATCACGTATGTGTTGATAAGCATAGATAGTTAGAATCATCATTAAGATTAAATTATACACATAAATGTCAGAGATTGATAAATTTATATATTTAATAATTAATTTATTGTGCAATAAATAACCCATTTACATTAAGAGAGTAATAAATGGCGCCCATTCGCACGGCATGATACGTATTAACACAGATTGTTAACACGTACAGCTTAGGTAAAGAACAGGCAGTAGAAGTAGTAAAAAAGTAGTGTCATAGAAGTAGAAGTAAGATAAGTGTTATTAGTGTAAGTCAGTTTGAATGATTACGCGCAGTAGGGCTAAAATGGCGAGCAATTCAGACAGTGTAGAATTTGATATTTATAACCAATTAGGCGTAGTAAATACCGAGGACAATACTACACCTAGTGAACCAAGTAGCGTGATAGAGAGTCCAGAAGATAGGGCGCGAGGACAGACATCGAAACCAGAAGATGGGACTCTACAAATGTTAATGGAGTTCATGCGTCAACAAGAAAAGAAACAAGAAGAACGAAGCATGAAACTGGAAGAAAATATTAAATTAATTAGCGAAGAAAGTAACAGAAAACAAGAAGAAAATATTAAATTAATTAGAGAAGAAAGTATTCGATTAATAAGTGAAAAATTCGACCAGCAGAAGGAAGAACAAAAGGAAGGTAATAGATTAATTAATGAAAAGCTCGACCAGCATAAGGAAGAGATGACACAAATAAGGTCCGAGATACGTGACTGTCAGCAGACTTGGGAAAGAAAGGTTGATGAATTACAGAAAAAACAAGATGATGTCGTGAGAGAGTTGAGAGAAGAAGCCGACAAGAAGTACGTAGAAATACAAGAAAAACAAGATAACGATCGACAAGAATGGATGGCGGCGGTACACTCTACCCAGACGACCGTTAAAAGGATTAATCACAAGTTCGATGTTCACGTTAAGGATTACAATAAGAAGCACGAAGAACTCAAGGCCGAGATGCACAATACCATACTGCAGAGACAACAGGAGCAAGAAGGAACAAATAGTAATATTATACAAAAACTAGAAGACGTAGACGGTAGACAACGTTCAACAGAACAGAAGTTGGACGAGACTACGAAAGAAAAGACAACTAGGATCGAAGAATTAAAAGGACATTTAAATAAGGTAAGAGAAAACCAAGAAAGGTTACAGCGACAACTGATGGAAGGTGATTGTGGAATATTAAATCGATTTAACGGACCTAACCACAATGATCTCAAATATAATGGCACAGACAGATTCCCTATGGAATTCCTCAAAGAATTGTCCGAAGTTCAAGAGTTATATTATCCCGCTGACAATATCAAGTGGATTGGCAAACATCTGGAGTTAGACGCAGGAATTTGGTGGCGAGTGATACGTGACCAGATATCAAACTTCGCAGAATTCAAGGAAGCGTTCTCTCTAAAATATTGGGGCCAGGAACGACAGGACAGTATCCGGGACCATTTGGAGTTTGGCAGATTTGATTGGCGCGGACCAGTTACTGCTATTCAATATATTGAACGGATTTTATTGGAAAGTAAGCAGTTAACACCTACTTTGTCTGATTATCAGTTAATACGTAAGATATCTCGTCACTTTGGGCGGGACATCCAGCTTGCGGTGGTCACAAGAGGAATTGTGACGATACCAAACTTCGAATCTCTGATCATCGAGTATTCACAGATTCAACCAAGAATTAATAGAGAAGCGAACTATGCAGCAAACGAGGGAAGAAATGCGTATAAGGAAGGTGAAAGTAGCCTGAACAAAGGAGGCGGGATACAGAAGAAAACATGGGGTGACAGACCCGCCATAAATAACCAGCCCCGTAACGCAGACCGGCGCGCTGTCAACACAATAGAGTTTACAAACACGACAGCTGGTGCATCGGGCACTCAACCTAAAAGAAATCGTCAACAAGAAGAGGAAAAAAAAAATCCCTCCACCCATTAACAAAGATAGCCGTCAAAACAAATGACTACCAGACGAATATTATCCTACCGGACTTACGAAGCGATTTATTGTGTAATGATGATGAAGAAATTTCTCAACGAATAATCAGGTGTCCAGAGATAAATATCAAGTTCAATAATAATGTTAGTGTACAAGCGTTGATCGATACTGGATCTGTAATAGCTGGGTTATCTGAGTCGTGGTTTCGCCAAAACAAACATGACATTACACCTTATGAAATATTACCGATGTCTAACACATTAATAGTTAGCGCAGTTGGTAATAAATCAAAGCTAATCAGAAAACAAATATTATGTGATATCTATATTGAAGAAATTAAATATGAATGTGTTTTCCTAATAATACCAGATTTGATAAAACCATGCATATTAGGAACCAATTTTCTTCAAGAAACAGGGTGTCTCATTGACATGGGAAGAAGAATCGTCGAGATAAGAAGAGAGGATAACGAAGAGACGTACACGGTGCCTATGATGCATATAGAAGTGGTGGACGTAGAAGAAGAAGAAGAGATCATCAGAAACATTAACAAGAAGATAGAAAGTATAGAATGCGGAGATAGAGGAACGTTGGAAAGATTAAGGGAGATTCTAATAAGAAATTGTAGTTTATTCAGAGAATGCCCCGGAAGAATCGATGGGTATGTCCACGAGTTCCGAGTCACCGACCAGACACCGTACTTCCAGAGAGGATGGCCTGTCCCATTAGCCTATAAAGGGAAGGTAGATGAGGAGATTCGGAAAATGTTACGGTATGGGGTCATTGAGAGATGCAACAGCGCATATATCAACCCACTAGTTACGGTAATCAAGAAGGACGGTAGCGTACGATTGTGTTTGGATGCGAGGAAGGTGAACAGTGTGACTATCCCAGACTACGAGGGTGCCCCTCCAATAAACGACATTTTGGCGAGATGTGGAGAGATGAAGTACTTATCTACCGTAGATCTAACTAGCAGTTTCTGGCAAGTACCACTGAAGTCGGAATGCCGGAACTTCACCGCTTTTATGTACGACGGCAAGTGTTATCGTTTTACAGTTACACCATTTGGCCTGAGTACCAGTTCTGCTGCACTGACCAGGGGATTGGACACAGTATTGGACGAAGAAGTAAAAGAAAATACCATTATTTATGTCGACGATTGCCTGTGTTATTCAGAAGATTTAGAAACGCATTTGTTACATTTGGACTTATTATTATCTAATTTAAGAAGGGCAAATTTAACCATCAATTTGGAGAAGTCGCAGTTCTTCAGACAAGAAATCGCGTACCTCGGTTATCAACTAACAACGCAAGGAATACGAGCAACGGACGAGAAGATAGATGCCATTATGAAGTTCCCTGCACCTCGGAACCAAAAACAATTAAAAGGTTTCCTGGGATTGACAAATTTCTATAATCGTTTTACAGACAAATACGCTGAAACTACTAAACCATTACTCGAGTTGTTACGGAAAGGACAGAAATTCACCTGGACACAGGAATTAAATGAATGCTTTCAGCAGGTTAAAAGGTTATTCGTAGAAACAGTCATCTTAAAGTTTCCCCGAATAAACCAAAGATATTATATGCAATGTGACGCCAGCAACTTTGCATATGGCGGACAACTATATCAATTGGACGAAGAAGGAAGAATTGGAGTAATAGCTTTTACCAGAAGGACATTCAAGGGTGCGGAAATAAATTATTACACTACGGAGAAGGAGCTTTTGTGTATTGTAAGATGTCTTGAGCGGTTCCGTATATACATACTAGGACAACCGTTAACCATCATTACTGATAATAAAGCACTGACTTTTATGAATAAATGTCATTTAAACAACTCGCGTATTACACGCTGGATCTTGAGTATTCAGGAGTACAAATTTGACATTGTCCATTGTAGAGGTAAGGACAATATTATTGCCGATCTTCTGAGCAGAAATCCAGAAGATGCCACACCAGAAGTAATTAGTGACAATGTTTCCGAATATTTAATTAACCACCTGACAATCAAAATGGATAAGAAGGTAAGCAAGATCCTAATGGATATTGGAAGGCACCAAATTCAAGATCATAAGCTTAAGTATATTATTGATAAGATTAGGGAAAATTGTATAGATAAGAAATTAAATAAATTTTATAGATTCGTCGATGAGAAATTGTACAGATTACGCAGAGGAGAGTGGAAACTATACGTACCGAACAGTGTGTCTGGCGAAATAATTGCTGAAATACACCGTATGTATGGGCATCCCGGTGCGAAGAGATGTATCAAATTATTACAGGAGTACTTTACCATGGACGGAATGTTAAAGAGGGTGAAAAATTACGTACGGACTTGCGACACTTGTCAGAAAAAAAAGGATTCCGGCAACAGAAGCTCGTTTGGAGGAACAAAAGCCGTAATACCGTTGCGCAAGGGTGACCTTGTGAGCGCGGACTATTACGGACCGTTACCTGCTTCGTCCAGCGGGGTGAGGTATCTATTTATTATGGTTGACAACTTTACCAAATACGTACGACTTTTCACACTTCGAAGGGCAACGACCGTCGCTACACTGAGGAGAGTACACCAATATCGTGAAGAACTAGGGTCTCCTAGAGTGATTATCACAGACAACGGAACGCAATTTTCATCTAAAAAATGGTTAGATGGATTAACTGAACTAAATATCCAACCACGATTTACCGCAATAAGGAACCCTTGTGCGAATCTGGCTGAAAGAATCAACAGACAGCTTGGGAACTTATTTAGGATCTTTGTTGGTGATCAACATACAAAGTGGTCGCGTTACGTACCAATCGTCGAGAGTTGTATTAACGAAACGTACCACGAGACGATAGAAGTAACACCGTACGAAGCTCAGCTCGGAAGAAAACCTCCCAGAGCGTGGGAAAAATACATCAACCAGGATATGCTCCTAGTTAAAGGGGTAGATCATAACCAAATATTTATCAAAATGAAGGAGAAGAGAGAAAAACAAGCAAAATTATGTAATGAGACTAAAACCATTACAAGATTCAACATTGGTGAGAAAGTGTTAATCAGAACATATCATCAATCGGACGCGGTCCAGAAAAGAATTGAAAAATTTTGCGAACTGTACTGCGGACCATATAAAGTGCATCAAATTCTCGGAGAAGCTACTTATCTACTCGTTGATTGCGGTGATGACAAGAAACTCCGTGGAAAATTTAATGCCAGACAATTGAAAAAATACTATGAACCAGAGAATTGAAGATGATGGAGGAGGAAGAAATTGAAGAAGATGTCTTAAGAAGCTAGCCGATGCTGATGAATCAACTGCGTTAGGGTAACTGACGCGATGATATCATTCAAGCTGGCTTATCCAAGAAAGTTATGTACTTTAATTGTTGAAGCATAACACAAAAATGTATTTAGTCAATTAAGCACTAATTAAATGTTAGATAATAAGATAAATTAACATTTAGTGTGACATTTTAGAAAAATATTGCAGTGAATGCAAAGGACATTTAATTGCTATTATTTGATTTATATGGCAATAAGTTAAAAGGACAAAGTGAGAAATGGACACTTAAAATCAGATAAGTGATAATATTCAACGAACTAGATAGTGAATGAACTTTATTAATGTGAATGTATGTAATTAGTAGGTTAGGATTATCAACGATGTTATCATGAAGTAGGTAAATCATTGAAACTAAATGTAATACGTGTATGTTATTTATTAAGATAATTACAGTTAACGTAGCGATGGTGTCAATTAACAATCTAATTTTAAAATAACAGTTTAAAAGATTTTATTGGTAAGATCATTAGTAATGCACAAAGGTGTATATGTATAGGAGATTTTCTTTGATACCATGTAAAGGTTACATTGAACCGCTTAAATATTTGATAATATATTGTGAATATGATATTTTAGAAGGTAAAATTTTATTCAATTGATGAAATTATTTAATTGCTTATGGAATTTATGATTTGTCTTATAATTATAAAGATAAGGTATTTATATGTCAATTCGACAATGTGAAATGCGTTCAGCTATCCCAAATAGCTAGCAATAAAATCAGAGAACCGATTAAAACCAAAAGGGGGTGTACCACTGGTCATATAAGCTTTTGAAAGTAGGTTATTGTGTATACCTTTCCCTGGAGAAGATGGATACGGCGAGGCGACGTACAGGGCGCAGAATTTAGATTTGAGTTGTTCCCAGAGGTCACATCGTCAAATCGAAATTGAGGACACTGTAACGAGCAGAAAATTTTAAAATTTTTAAATTTTCACCTCGGCAGAGTACGTTCACACGAGGCAAGTGTCAACGACTTATGGTGGAGCAATAAATAAGGAGTAATGAGAAGGTGTCAGTGAAGCGTTGCTGACTTGACAATAGAAACGCATTAAGTTCAATCCAACTATAGAATTTGGTGGCGTAAGATGACAGGGAAAGTTTCGTCCAGAATTATTGCTCTCCGCAGCTGTAACAACGTAAGTGAGGACATTCACACCCGTACCAAGAATTGTAGCAGATGTGGCCGTGTTACGTCAGTAGACGATAAGCGACAAAAACAAGTGATGCTCCATACTACAATGAAACGGATACGCTGCACCTTAAGTAACAATACTGGAAGATAGGCTGACAAAAACTAAAGTCATGTTACACAGCTGGAGGTATCGTCTAACTGACAGACAAGAATTTACGAAGGGAAAGTTGGGGTGACTTCAACGACCAGCAGATGTTCGAAATTAGTAATAGCCAGAAAAAAGGGGTAAGAACATAGAACAATACGCCAGGAAGACTGTAAGTATAGATAATGGGAATCTATAGAAACGCAGAGTTTACTCAGACAATAGGCTGATAGACAAGTTGTTAATAGCCATAGTTTCTTCGAAGCGGGTCAACGATCGTCAAGCCAGAGAGCAGGGAGACCTAAGGACCTATCAGAGACCTTCAGCCAGCGAGAAGTTTGATGGTGAGGGATGTTTCCATAGCAACTGAGACGAAGAACCTATCGGAAGAACTATGACGTAGGATTTTGACAGAGTGGGACAGTATTTTCCGAGAAAATCAAAAACTGACCAATCTCGAAAAGAAGTGGGCGTGAAGCGCGCCAGAGACAAAATTTTGAGTAGGGACGAATTAATAAAACTAGCTGTCCAGGAAGACGGAGAGTCAGTCATACTCAATTTTTTAGTCAGTCATACTCAAATTTTAGACAGTCAACACTCGAATTTTGAATAGTTATACTAAAGTTTTACAGTTAGAAATTTCAGTCAGTTTACATTTCAATTATCAAGTAGTTTAACTTCAAGTGCGAGAGACGGTATATCATAAACTTTCCATTGTTTACTCAAATCATTCGGAAGTTAGATAAATAACAAGGAACTTAAAAACTTAATAATACATTCATATCGCGGTAGTGAAAAATACCGGAGTGCGCAGTAACGGACTTAGTGAAATTACACCAAGTGAACAATCAGACCGTTACACTAACAGACAGCATCACTTAACGACATACAAATTATTGGAACTTAATATTGTGTATCAACAACATAATGAACACGAAACATTAAACAAACTAATCAATTATAGGATCGTTTGTGGAAGCAGCGACAAATGAAACTAGACATGTATATTGACTTTAAAACGAACACACAGCAAACACAGTAAGATAGAACATTGATTGAACACTGAACTTCAATTACCCACACATATACAAGCACCTACGCGAGTGGCCGGAAGAATAAAGTGATAAGTGGCGGTGATAAAACAACTTACGACGGAATGTATCTACGAGCCATCTCCATCACCAGAACGAGACTTCGTCAACAACTAATGGATATTCACTAACCAAGTAACCACTATTATAATTACTTCTAATTAATAACTTCTACTGACCTGGTTTCTTTCAAAGAATTCACACCTGAGAAATTTATTAAGAAAAGTAATGAGTAAATCTGATAAAGTATTTAATGAACGTATAAACAAAAGCTTATTTGGGATTTAATGAACGCATTAAATAAGTAGAATATTGAATTGTAACATCAGTTGATTTATATATGTATGTATGTTTTCCTTTGTTTCAGCATATATTAAGATATATCTTTGTTTATTATGAATATGTATGTATTTCAGGTACAGCGACGTAACCTATGTACTATTATAATATGTCATAAATGATAATTAAACTAGTATTTTAGTTAATCAGAAACATGCGTTCATTATTACCAATGCAACCCAAATATTAACCTAAAGTTTGAAAGAATGCAAATAGATTTTAGGAGTTTCTTATGTTCAATTAAATAAATGATATCACGTATGTGTTGATAAGCATAGATAGTTAGAATCATCATTAAGATTAAATTATACACATACATGTCAGAGATTGATAAATTTATATATTTAATAATTAATTTATTGTGCAATAAATAACCCATTTACATTAAGAGAGTAATAGATTCCTTTTGCAATCTTTAAGAGTAGGCTATATCCTTCCACGTGCCTGAGAAATCTAATTTCGTCCGCTTAAATACGACTAGCCACTCACATAATTCGATTATGTAACAAAAAGGTGGTTCGATTATTGCTGTGTGTAATTTTATTTTTAAAAATGTTCTTTACGTCAATCACCATACGCGTTCAGCTGGGAAAATGGTCAGTGTCTTTGAAGATAGTGGGAGGAAGGAATGAGAGAAGATGGAAGAACAATACTTGAGACCGTGGAAGAAGACGGCAAAAATGCTCCGAGAAGGGCGCAGGAAAGAAGTGGCCAACAATCTAGTACGATTGTATGAGGTACTGGTAACATACCTATGTCGAACCTTGCTCCACAAGAACGATGGTCCTATTAACTGTGTGAGAGAACCCATCCGGAACCCATCTCCTCCTCGGTCTACCGACACCTCTCTTACCAGTACGCTGATAACTCAAGGTAGCCACGGATATCAGGCTTGCGGTTTAAGTGTTCACACCATCTTCTTCTGTGGTTTTCAATCTTCTGGTGCAACGATACAATGTTTAATTCAGATCTAATATCCTCGTTCCTTTTCCGATCCCGAAGAGAACAACCTTGCGTCCCTCTTAGCCTATTAATTAGTGTGAGAGGCCTATTAATCTAACATTAGTGTGAGAAGTTAGATGGGCAAAAAAAAATTATTACAATTATTGCATTTTATTTCTTATCACAATTCACTTCGACCGACACTATGTACCACTATATTATACGATGTCATCGTTAACTATACAGCACGTACATTATATAATGGGAAGTAATATAGGGAGACGCAATAAACGGATTCTGTCACGCGTTAACACAGACGATTATTATAAGCAATGAATTAATAAGTACGTTCAATATGTGCGACGCAAACCGTACTCAAGGACAGACTTTACCACAACTTTACAAGTTCAAAATATCCTCTGCGGTCGCATTTATCTGGAGGAAAGCGATGCACAGACGACATCCCTCCTTACGTGTATAATTTTTTTCGGTTTGTTTTTGTCTGACGCATTTAATGCGATGATTGCCAACACAATAAACCGTAAGCAAGTACAGATTTTATCTCTCCAGCTAACAATGACGAGTACGCTCACATTAATCACGATGAGAGAGAGAGAGAGAGAGAGAGAGAGGAGAGATATGCACTGCGCGACTACTGCTAAGTACGACGAAATCCTTGATGAGGAGTAACATAAAAATTATTAACCTGTACATCACCTTCGACACAATCTTACAAGAAGCACTTTCTGTTAACGAACAAAAGCAATGTCGCAGATTACCATTAACCGCACAAACTACTACGCAGACAAGACAGCTATTGAGTACTCAGGCTCGTAGTCCTGCGCGCAAAATTTTACATTGTCTACAATTATACATACGGAAAAGTGAAATACACACACACACATATATCAGTAGTTGTGCTCTGGTCCTTAGTTGTGATCCGTATCAATGTGTTGTATACTGTATACTTTTATTTACCTAACTTATACTACTCCACTTCCGATCATTACCAGTTACTCGTCTCCCTCTGAGGGTGTAGAGAGGTATCCGTTCACTGAGCCACCATGTTGTAATCCATCCAAGTTTTTATACTCATGCATGTGACGACTGACTTCAAAAGTGGAACCATGACGCTTTAACACATCCACCTGCTCTAAATATTCAAAATCGTTAAAATTGTGTACTAATTTTCCACTCTATATGTATGTTTTCGTGTTTGCTACAGTTAGCCCACTCAAAACACACATTCTTTGCTACAAACTGGTACAGTAAAATATATAACATATGTATGTAATATGTTCTGTGGACACTAATATGGCACATCGTAACGGTACGCTCCACTTTACTGTCTACAACCCGTTATCCATACACCATACTACGTGTGGAATCTATAACGTAGGAAGCAAGCATTCTGAAACTTGTTGCAAAATTTCGTTGCAGTCCGACCAACGTCCGGAAAAGAAGTGAAACATCACCATGAAGAAATCAACGGTGCGTACTTCAATCGATCCTCGACTGTTTTAGTTTCCTATAACAAACGGTTAAACCACGTGCTAAGTAATGTGTGTTGGCGTTTTTATCAGCGATTCCGATATTTGTTCCTTTTTCACAGCTAAAAATGAAAAATCACCCCTTTCGCTGAGGTATAATACAGCGGTCTTGTACTCCAAATATGGCCGCTTTTAACAAAAGTACAGCTAAAATAATTAGACATGAAACCGCTGTCTGTTGCACTATAGATCTCATTGCGCATGCGTAACTTTTACCCGTTGTTTTCGGACAAATTATTCTGTGTTCGGGACAGCGAATGGATGGTGTATCAAATGGTTGGTCACCTCACACCCCCACATCCTGCATTACCATCTCTCCCCCCACTAGGATCTGCCAGAACCGTTTCAACTCTTACTATTTCATCTGTACATTTACAACTGCGCGCGTGTGCGCACGTCCCTCTCCACTTACTAGACTAGTGATTCTTTCTGGCGGTGATGGAAAGTGAGTTGTACCACGGTCAAATGGAGCAACAGGCCACATACCTAGTGCTTGAACGGAGAAGAAAGATAAAAAATTATGAAGTACTTATAACTTAATTTCAAAATTTAGAGATACAAATTTAAATTAACAAAAAATTATTTAACTTTTTTAACACAGTCTTGAGCTACGTTTTCCTCGAACTTTTTCTGACGCTCATTAACAACAAATGTTTAGGCGAGCTCTTTGGCCGTTCTATTACCCTATGCACAAGGCGTTTCCAATTCCATGAATCGAAAACAATCGTGTTTTACCATTTACCAACGATAACTGTTCGATCAGTTAGCTACAAAATTGTGACCTATCATCGATAATTTAGTTTAAATCCTACCACGTATCACTCTCCAGTATCTTCAAAATTCTGGTTTCCACGCCATTCAGAGAATAATGATCGCGGCGAATCATCCCGTTGTCACAAAATAGCAGTCTGTATCATCTGTTAATCATAAGACACGTTCTCCCATTTTGTAATCTCTGTTCGAGTGCAGGAATCTTCTCCCGATTTATTGGATAGTCTTAAAAATGTTTATCGTGCGTACCTTAAAAATCGAATTTTTCTATTTACGAGTCCTGATTTGTTCATCACGTCATTCTACTGTACTTAAAACAGTACTGTCATCTCGACAATCCGCCTGGATACTAATACAATAGAGTCTCGACAGTTCGAGGTTCGAGATTGTGTATAGTTCGAGGTAACCCGATAGAAAACTAATATGTACTCCAAGAATGGCGGGATATTAATACCAGAACAAGATCGTCAACTCAAAAACAAACAAACAAACTCTTGATTCATTTTTTTTTTAAAGTAAGTTTCATGCAAAGTATTTTGTTTTTAAATGTACATACAGTACAATTTTAATATTACTGTATGCCATTTTAAATTTTAGCGTGTCCATTTAATAAATAAATTTATAAGTGTTGAGGAAAAACTTTTTGAATGTTTAATAAATACTCATGAATGTATCCTCATTAAACGAATGACGATTCGTCGTCGATTTTTACATTTCCTTTCGCTCGCGAATGTTCTCGAAAGCCCGCGCAAATTAGTAAACAAAACCTACATACACAGCAAATCAGTTTACAGATTTTGAATACATTTCTTTTAGATAAATTTCCAGCATACACTTTACATTATCACGCGGAAACGTTCCACAGTAGAAAGCAAAGTACAATCGGCCTAACTCAGCTGTGGCTTAGCGGCACAGCGCGGGGTGCTCAGCGCGCCGGCAGATAATACCGGCATTTTGCGTAGTTCGAGGTTGCGTAGTTCCCAATTACCTCGAACTATCGAGACTCTACTGTAAGTTCCGAGCGCACCACAAAGTAAACGTGCGTTTATCAGCCCCCAGGTCGACTCAGCTAGTGGAAATGATTACCTGGAATAATATCCTGGAGTAATAATGGACGGGTGAAGCGTAGTGACGGCATACATTCCTTGTATGCCGAACGGTTCGAATAAGAGACCTACAGTGCCTAACTTCTAGACTAGTTAGCTGGTAAAAAAAGAGCCTGTATTATTACTTCGGAAACCGTGTTTGGCATTATAGTCCAGTCGCCAGAGATTTTGACTTGATAAAAAATTGGGGCAAAGCAATATTTGGTGCACGTGTTAAATAAACGTTAATAATTAATATAAAAAAATCTTTGCATGTTTACCTTTCTAGGGTTTTCTAAAAATGGTCTGGAAAAATCGTGAAGACAGATTTTCTTAAAGCACTCCGTAAATATGTACAGTTGGGAGAAATAAAAAGGTGTATATTGAAGAGCAAACAATTTCCTTCAGAAAGTCTCCTTACATATTTTTACGTTAATGGAACTGTTTTCCTGAAAATTGGTAATGATGAGCGCTGCGTTTTAAAAAGAGCGTTTGCCCCCGATCTTGCGTAATTCGCTAAATTAGCCAGGCGCGTCTATTCAAAAATATCATAACTTTCTTTAATCTAAGCGTAGCCAGTTAAATAAAGGCTAGTTTTGAAGAGGAACAGTATAGCTTTCAAAATTTGTTGACTTTTACATAAATATTTTATTTGAACATAAAGAATATAGTGTATAAATATTTACTGTAGATACAAAAAGAAGTGAAACCACAAAATTACAAGTACTATACAATAAAATTAAAAAAATTAGTAGTTCTTTACTAATTTACCTTTAAAAGAGATACAATTTTTATTTTATAATAATGAAAACTACTTTTGAAGTTGTTATTTAAAAAAAAAAACCTTTTCAAAAGTGAGCATTTCGACGTATTTTAAATTTACTCTAAAATTCAGAGTTTATCTGCCTTTATTAATCTTAAAAATAGAGATATCGAAATACAAAAAATTGTATTTGAAAGCTGCAAGTGTTCTGCATCACAAACTACACTCATGAAAATTAAAATCATTTTCAAAATTAAAAAAAAATAAATAAAAATTGTGTATACTAAAAAAAGGTGCCTCCTTTGCGTTACATACATGTATTTTTTAAGTGGGTTTATTTGAGTACTTGAAATTAACGTTACAGCTACTACAATGCTAAATCTATCAATTCATGTTATTTCTCTTACCGGATTATACCTATGCTCTAAAAACAAGACCCTAGAAAACAGGTAACATTTTTAAACGGCGCGGCGTTCTATTCCTCTCGAGTCTGCAACTGTAAATGTAGCTGCGCGCGCAACACCCATTGTTGTGGTGTGCCATACAAACATCTGCTATACAAGAACGGAGCAGTAACGCAGTTGATATTTCTTCAAAGGTTATAATCAAAACATTACAAATATTTTTGTTTTTATCATATAAAACAGGTAAAAAAATTGCAGTTTAAAGTTTTTGTTTACACTTTTTATACATGCTAATATTTATTTATTTGTGAACACGTGTAGTGGAGTCAAAATAAAAATCAAATGTGAATTGTTTTGGGAGTCGATTTTTTGTATGCTAAATTGGTTAATGTTTTGTTGTTAATGTGCTAATAGTTAAGTTTTATGTAAAAACAACCCGTTTATTTTTTATTAACAAGTTAAGTTGCAAAATAGCGTTTTTATAAATAGCTTTGGACCTAACAAGCCGATTTTAATGTGAATTTTTTTCAGTATTCTATAATAAATTAAGAACATTTCTAGCCTTAATACGAAAGTCGATATTATTATTATTGTTAATAAATAAATAAAGTGGCGATGGCGTTTATAAACAAATTGCTGTTGTTTTAACACAAATTTATGAAAGTTGATAAAACTTGAGGGAAAGGTAACCTCTGTGGAGTACTATAAACCCCACAAATTTCATATTGAAATGTTGAATATAACCTCAAAAAAATCGCAATTTACAAAACAACTTTGAGTGCTCATAAAGTATGGCAAGATTGTGGCACAAAGGTGTACGACGGCTTAAATTAAAGCTTATTAAAAATACTTTCGGGTGGTTAATTAACAAAATTTTTTGGCCTTTCTGACACTATTTTTTGACCATTTAAAAAAATTAAACGTAAAGAACTGAATTTTTTCTAAAAAAAAAAAATTATTTGTACTGATCATTTTTTACATACATTAAAAGTTTATAAAAAGCACATATTTAAAAAAACAAATTTGGTAAAAACGGTGGATTTAAAATTGAAAATGAAAAAATTTTCAAAAGAGATATTTTGACTTCACTAGTGGTGAAGTTTTAAAGAATACTTTTTTTACTGAACATAAGTGCTACATAAGGTTTTTTTATTTTTAGGTATTAAATATGGACCAGTGTGATACTGAAATATGTTTTATTTGTAATGCTGATCTTTGTATTGAAGATACAGAAAAAGTGACTCGAGGACTACCGAATTTAATAAGAGTTAGCTCTGAGAGAAACGATGGAAAATATGAAATGTTAAAAAAAGTTGATTCAATTTTAGTACACAGGAAATGTCGAGAAAAATATACGTTAAAAAGAAATGATGTTTTGTGTTATAAGGATTTAGGCACTTTGTCGAAAAAAAGTAAATATAGCCCAGTCAAGAGTAAAGTCAGAAAGAGTAAGGAATTGTTTGATTTCAAAAAACTTTGTATAATTTGTGGATTAGATACCGATAAAAGTAAGACGAGATTAAGTATTAATCAACGCAAAAATATTTCCATAATTCAAAGTCCTACTTTTAAAGAAAAATTATTAGAAATGATTGCAGGACATAATGACGAATAAGGAAAAGCAATTCTACGACCAATTTCTTGTGATGATTTGGTAGCTGTACAAGCGAGATATCACCGCAGTTGTCACAAAGAAGTGTTAAACAGTTACACTAGTGACACAAGTGATGCTAAAGTCGACCCAAGGATGTAAAAATCTCACGTCAAATGGACTTGATTTTTCATTATTTAAGTGACAGTGATGATACCCAGTTTACGCTCACAGAATTAATTGCATTAATAGGTAAATATATTGCTTAATTATAAATTATAATTATACTAATTTTTAAATTAAATTTTCATGTTTATTTTATTTAATATCTAATTTTCTTAAACAGGCCATGATGCTTGTCATCCAAATACCATTATTGCTAAATTAAAAGAAAATTATGGCGATTGTATAAGAATTATATCCAGAAAAGGTGGCTCAACCCTCATATGTCTTGTAGATCGTGAATACAATGTCATGCGTCAAGTATGGATAGCCTCAAAAAAAGATGAAAATGAAGAAAAAAGAAAAATCTTAAAATCTGCAGCAGCAATTATTCGAAGCGATGTTAATCTGAAGAAAAGTAATACAGAATTTTATCCTCCAAGTGATAATATATTTCAAAATGTTAATGAGAATATCCCAGAATCCCTTCAGTTTCTGATAGAAGAAATAATTTTAAAAAATTAAAAAGGTGATATTAGTTCATATGAAACAAAATGCACAGCAATTACTCATTCAATTATGAGTTGCATAAGACCTAGAACCTTTCTATCACCATTGCAAGTTGGTCTGTCTGTAATGTTGCATAGGAAATTTGCTTCAAAACGAATTACAGATATATTGTCGCATCTGGGAGTGTGTTCATCATACAAAGAAGCAACACTTTATGAGGATAGTGTATTGCTTAGTCCACGTTCTCCATTTAGATCTGGTTGTATTGCACAATTGGCATTTGACAATTCAGATATTAACATCAATACTATAGACGGGAAAAATACTTTTCATAGTATGTGAGGTATTATGATTGTAAGTCCCAGAGATTGTTATTATAACAAAGTTCCCTTAAAACGATTGACAGTTAAGCCTACTGCAAAATAAATCAGCAAAATTTACAAAATACCATTCCAAATTTTTGAAAATATTAATACACATGCACTCCAAAACATTGTTTTTGAAAAAGTAGATAATCCGAGTTTTAATAATATAGATTTTTCTAATGCTGACTTGCTTTGGATTTATGGAGTGACCAAACCAGGGATAACTGGCTGGAATGCCTTTATGTCCAAGCTTTTAGAAAATATGACTTATACATTATCTAGAATTGTTTGCTTGCCTTTTGTATACTCTCCTCCAACTGACAAAAATACAATATACACCGTTTTAAAATACGCTGTCAAGCTAGTGAAAAACTTAAATCTATTTAATTGTTTTGTTACTTTCGATCAACCTTTGTATCAGAAAGCGTTTGAAATCGTCCAATCCTCACCTGATGATGATATACATAATGTCATAATGTTACAAGTCCAGCAATGGCTCGGCAATGATCTAATACCAAAGACTGGGGTTGGAATGTTGGAGAAATTTTAACGCCTATAAAAATAACACAGCCAGCTGCCCCAAAATCTTTATTAAAAATGATCTTTTGTAATTGCAAAACTGGCTGCAAAAAAGGATCGTGTACATGCAGAAGCGCTGGTCTTTTTGTTCATCGGTTTGTGGTACATGCTCAACTGAAACTTGCAAAAACTTTCCAATTGTTGACGAGATTGATTTTGATGATAATGACTTTGATGATAGTGAGGAAAAAATCCTCGAAGAAGAAGAAGGAGAAGAAGAAGAAGAAATCACTAACTAAATTATCAACATAAATAATTTTTAAAATTCCAAATTTAAAAAAATGTATATATTCTTGAATAATGTTATTTTGTTTGTATTCGTTTCACCTTTTATTACAAAGAGAGCTTTTCTTTGAAATATTTTATTTATTACTGGAGGATTTGCCCGGCTTTGCTTGGGAGAAAGTGGTGCCATATTCTTACTTGCTAGGAAATTCACTTTAATTTGATACCATTTATGCTGTTTTTTCACACCCACCAAGCAGGGAGGGGATATTTATAATAATCCAAATTAATATGCACGTCAAATTGTTACTTACATTGAAATTCCCTTTAATTTGATACCCCACGTGCGGTATTTTCATATTTTCCATTTTTGACATCACCCCTCCTCCAATTCCACCAATTTATTGAGTCCCGGGACCAAAAATTTTAATAGCGCGTATATGCATGTTACATACGGTATTTCATATTTTTCATTTTTGACACCCCTCCATTACAACCCATTTATTGAGCCCCAGGGGCCAAACATATTTAATAGTACATATTTGCATGTAAAATTGTTACTTGCATTGAAATTCCCTTTAATTTGATACCCCACAGTATTTTCATATTTCATATTTTCCATTTTTGACATCCCCCCCGGGCCCAAAACACCTATCTTATGTTGGTTCTATCGTTGCATAAAACATTTGTGCCAAGTTTGGTGGAAATCGGTCCAGTGGTTTTTCATATTTTCCATTTTTGACCTCCCCCAAAACCACCCATTTATTAAGCCCCAGGGCCCAAGAATTTTCAATAGTGCTTATATGCATGTAAAATTGTTACTTGCATTGAAATCCCCTTTAATTTGATACCCTACATGCGGTATTTTCATATTTTCCATTTTTGACATCCACCAGGGCCCAAAACACCTATCTTAAGTTGGTTCTCCCGTTGCATAAAATATTTGTGCTAAGTTTTGTTGAAATTGGTCCAGTGGTTTAGTAGGAGATGTGGAATATAAATACACACAATGACTTTTATGTATATTAAGATACACATATTTAATAATATTATTCAACAGAGGAAGATTTGTTAAAATCGACCATTCCGTCTATCGATTTAATACTCCAAACGATGAAATAATAACAAAATCGTTATTTTGATTTTATTACTATTAAAATTGGAACTGTTTTAAACAAAAAGAATGAAGACTTTGTCATGAGAAAATGGTTTATTTAGTAGTAAGGAAAGAAACTCACGTAATGTAAACGCTTTTATCGATTTTACCGCGCGCTGCCCTTAAATAAGGGATTTTTTTAAAAAGCCTGACCTTATAAACATGCAAAGATGAGTTGAAACCGATATTTAGACCTTTTTCAATAACTATACCAAATATCACTTTGCCTCAATTTTTTAAGAAATTTTACCGTTATTTTTACTCTGGCGACTGGACTATTAATTTCCCTCGTCCCCCAATAGAATAGCTGTTACTTAATATGAACTTCTCCGTAGGCGGTCTGCGTAATGCAAATGTCAACACATCAAACTATAGACTACTAGTAACACGCTTTACAATACCATCACTACTACACTGTTATAGTTTCCTGATATTGAATTCCTGTCACAAGGCATTGGCGTACAGCAGCACAACAGGGCTACTACGGAATTCAACACTCGTCGCCGCCGGCGTGACGTATCTATAGCTTGCTAGTTGGTACAGTATTGACTGTCGCTTTATACAGTTGTCTTGTAATGCAGACACCAACAGTCGCCCAGACGGAAGAAGACGTCTACGAAAAATATTTGCACAGTCCTTTCAACAACAACACTCGTTGTGATCACGACAAACATGCAACGACTGTGGGAGAGAATGTATACTATTAAAAAGCTCGGGGCGAATTTTATCCTCCTCTAGATTCCTCCAAGTCGGCGAGTATTATGAGTAGCCTACATTTCTCTCCTCACAATATAACCTGATTCCACACGTGCGATTGCACAACTTGGAGAGATTATTTCTCACACGTACACGAGTTTTCCGAATTAATGTAAAAAATTGTTTGAATATCTCTACACACACACACACACTCTCTCTCTCTCTCTCTCTCTCTCTCTCTCTCTCTCTCTCTCTCTCTCTCTCTCTCTCTCTCTCTCTCTCTCTACTTCTTCTATTGGTGTAGCCTCCTACTGCCTAATCAGGCACCGACAACTCTCATTTCAATTATGTCACTCTACTTATTCTTCTATTAGTCTACTAACTAATTATGTCTTTATATTTTTCTTGCTCTTGTACCGAATACACTAGTTCCTGAGTAGTTAAGCCTGACCACTACGAAGAAAGATACGGAGGTTAAGGAGGAAAGAAAGTTTTTCCCCCAAAAACCAAGTATGAAAATTTTCTTCTTTTGTTGAGGCTCATGTCTCACTCTGTTAAATAGGTTGTTTAAGAACCTTTAAAATTAATTTCATTAGAATAGCCGTGACATTTCATTCGTCAATGGTACAGAAATATTTCTCAAGCTGAGACTAGTACTCACTTAGCCTATTAGAAGTAATTTTAATAAATTACTTTATATGCATAGTCTCCGCCTTCGGATCTGAATACATCCAAAATGTCTTGGTACTTACATCATCATATTCCTTTTAATATATTTATATTTTTCGTAAAGTCAAAACTGCGAAATGCAGACAGCTTAAATATATAGCTTTCGAATGTGTCATTCATAATTATCTATCCTGGAAGTGACTAACTTTTAAGAGCTTAACTGAAACCGAAAAAAAAATCATACTGAAATATTATCTCTAAAATATTTTTACGATAATTTTGAAATACCAGTTTATAGAACGCCTTTAGTATTTTCGTACTAAATAATCTCAAAGAATAACTTCAACATCTCAATGTGACAGTACTTGAGAAAATCCAATTTTAAAGAAAGTTTATGGCTCAGAAAGAAGGGCCAACATGAAATAAGAGAGAGTCGGAAAATACTCATACCCCTTTGCTACGTCCTTGTCTCTCAGAAACTCAATTTTCAACTTTGCCGGCCATAAAGAATTACTGTCGCGGAAGGCTGAATAACAACGAAAGAACGGAGTTTTACAACCTCCAGTACTTCATTGCAAGGCTTGCTGAGAACAAAACTCTATTGACTAATGAAAGTCCATTCCTCGTACTGAAACGAGGATTTTACAATCTTTTCCTCGATGAAAATCATGTACTTTAACTGCAATAAAAAATATCCTGTTAAATATGTTCGATCGATTCCATTTATCTGCGTACCGTTTAATCGGAGTGTTTATTTGGCGATTTTATTCGAAAAAACATCCATTGTTTTCTTCGCCTAGGCCCTAATAAACAATACAGCTAGGTATTATACAGCGTTAGTTGAAAATGGTCTTAATATTTCGAAGGCTTCGCCTTCGAAACCAACGATTTCTCTATCGTGTAGAGAAGTTATGACAACGATGTAGATATCCCTGAGAGTAACCACTAGACTCATCGGGCTGACGTTTTCAGGAATACGTGAATTACACTTTATTTATTACTTTTTAATCGTTACTACAGACTACATGAACTGTTTCTGTCGTGTCATGACCATCACCACATCGTCATCGTCGTCATTATTACTACTACTAATTGCTACTGTTATTTTTAATGAACGTGTCTTCATATATATGGGCTAGAAAGTCTAGCAAGACATTTAAAATAGACGTTTTTTCGTCTGAAATTGTTGGAACTTGAGTCACCTTTATCAACCTTAAAGAAACCAGCAACTCAAATTACTCATTATCCTACTGACAATAAGTTCCAGAATCACTATTATAAAAACAAAATAACAAAATCAAAGACAATGCACATAGTCTACTTATTAAAAAAAACTTATATCACGACGGACCAACATCTGACGTTGACCTCTGCGACTCTACTACACTCTGGTGGTCCGATGCCAGAAATTCAGGGTCAAAAGGTTTAATTGAGATACACTCCCCTACCAAATTAACTGATCGAGAAAAATCAAATCTCTCCGTCTCTCTCATTGAGGGGCACTGCAAACAAAGCTGCCTCTACTCTACCACACCACAACAAAGGAAAAAAGAGCCTTCCTTCTTTACCCGCACTTCACCACCCAGACAGCTTAAAACTGTACCACTAACACACTCACTGCGGGTGTATAAATCTCATATGAACGCCGTCTAGAAAATTAAGGATAAAGTTTATGTCTGGTATCTTAATTTACCAAAAAAAGATTATATCCTCAAAGTGAACTACTAGTTCTTATGTACGCTCCTAAAACAAACAAAAAATAAATAATAATCCAGAAAATTCGTGCCAGGCACGTAGTAATGGAATGATCAGGTTGGGAGTAACATTCCAAAAGACAGAACGCACATTTCCACCTTTAAACACACAGCTCAAATCTATGACGCTGTTGCTATGGCTGGTAGATAAAACGAACAAAGCTAGACTATTTTATACACAAAATGGGCCACAAGACGCTTGACAAAAATCCAATTGTTTATAAATATCAACAAACAGAATTATCACTGACACAACAATACAACAAATATAATACAAATATACAACTACAACAATAATCGGAAATAACAATAGATTACTTTTATTTCCGATCTAACGATGAGCTGTGAGGCTTGAAAGCGCTAATCGGAATAATTTTTCTATAGTGGTGTGCAACAGTGATAATTCTGTTTGTGATTATAACCACTAACACAAAGTTCGATACGACACAGGCTACGCACATTTTTTTACCTTTTACTAGTGCTTGGGTATCACCGAGTGTGGGTAGTAACCCACAGTTTCTTCTGCCACTAACTTCTAATCAATCCCCACTACTTTCCATCCCCTTGCAGCCAACAATACAGTTGTATTTTCTCTCACTCTGTCTTCCCATCTTTTATGGGTCTACCACAAGATCGCTTTCCTCCAATTGTTCCATCATGTTACGTTTCTGGCAATATTAATTATTAAGGTACCCATAATTTCTACCTGAATACACACTATTTTCTCTCAAGTTTTATACTTTGTTGCCCACTGGTAGGCTATTTATTGCATTCTCTCACGACGTTAGTCATATTTGGCTCTGTTTCATTGTACCATATTATTCCATTTGAAATTTGACCTTCCTGATTATTGCTTATCATATTTTTTCGACTCCAATATTTAAAACAAAATGAAAACCTGATTTCTTGCGCTTGTATCACTCCTTCATTTACACATGTTGTAATCCAGATTTCAGTGAACGAAGAAACTGTCAACGTTTTAAAATTTTAACAAGATTTAATTTCTCGGTTAGTCATTAAATATCGGCTGATACACGAACTAATTCCGTAAATACGAAAAGTGTTTTATTATTTTATTTTATTTTATTATTTTTTTATTATTCTTTACTGTAATCGAAGGAAATATTGCAACCCAAGAAGTATTTAACGTGCTTTATCCATTCTAGTGTACTAGTCTCTGAAGGAGTCTTCACCGTTATACGGTCAACAACTAAGAAACCCTTTCAGGTCTACAACAATTACAAATGATTGAATTCTCAACTTACATTCTTGATATAGTCGCGACAAGAAGTTTTTAATCCAATCAACACACGAGAGTACAAAAAGTACACACTGCTGATCGACGAACACGCTCAATTCTATTTCACCCTTAATATCTTTAAAACCAATTTTACAGACCATTAAAATACTTTATTGGTTAGTTTGTATTACACCACGTATACGTATGTCACATCAGATAGCTAGAATTACAAATAAAACAGTTCAAGCAGTTTTCAAACACAGATAAAATGAGAAAACGCCCCCAGTCACTCAGTATCTGTGACGTCACAAAGACGATCTGTTTACACACAACATATACACTTCAACTTTGTAAACAGCACGGCTTTTAACGCCAGTCTGTCAAGGAAGAAAACTGTCGCCAATCCTACGTAACCAAACAACAACCGTCCAACCCAGTCCAATAATCTGTTGTTTTATGGAACGCTGGTTCAACTGTCAATCCTTCAATACTGACAAATACAATCGTTAAACTTACATATTTCCGAAAAAAAAAAAGAATATTCAACATTATAACTAAAAACTTAAAAGACAAAAGTGTCAGAAAAACGGGCCTCTTATGCGCGTGTAGCACGGAATTACTAGATTATATCATGAGGAAAGTTAACGGGCAATTTACGAGAATAAAATAAAAACAGAAACTCGATAAGAAAAAGATTGAGAAACCGAAGTTTACACCGGTAAAAAAAAAAAAAAAAAAAAAAAAAAGTTAATGGCAAAAACAGTTATACAAAACAGTGCATAAAAGAACTAGAAGGGAAAGACGCCTCTATCATAAGCTGCCCCCGCAATAAATGCAAAGGGAATTTTTTGGTATGGTCACCCAAAAGTTTTTTGGTGGTCAGAAATACAAACAGGAAAGAAAGAAATTTTTGTCCATTAATATACAGTCTGAAAGATGTTCTATACGTTAATCTGAAGATAAACGAAGATACGATAAAATCAATTATAATCTCCAATGAACCATCTTAGTTTATATTACACCAAATACGTATGTTACATCAGAAAACAGGAATAGGCTATCACTTGCAGGAATGGTGACAAGACAACATTATGCTTGCTGAATGTCACGTTTATGACATAATACCATAAATTATGTAACATAAAGAGTTTATGTGTGAAGTACGCCAGAAATAACAGTTACAACAAAATGGGGAGAGTGAGGAAATGTTAACATCTTGAGTGTAAGTCCCACTAATCTTGTGCGGTTTTTTACCGATATCCACAGAATATCGTCACATCACGATCGCTCGATGCAGTAACACTCAGCATCGTTGCTGTAATTTTTTGGTTTCGCTGACACAGTATTTATCGTTTCGTCTATTTTTCTAGCGCGCTTTTTTACTCACCACAAGTACAATATTCCCTTCCTCACACTAACATAACGATCAACAGCAGAGGTCTCTTTCCTTACCTGAAACAAAAAAAAAAAAAAATATTACTAACGAATTCCAGCCAGATGGTGATAAAATCTCATTTTCTAATTTCAGCTAGACTGTAATATTTATTGCCACCATATAACTGGTGTGAGATGAGTTTGCCTCACGCAATCATTCTAAATTAATAATACCAGTATCACGCCTCTCTGGTAGCGGCTGGTGTAACGGGGAGAGACGGACATTTCTAATTTAGTTCCGACTTTAAGACTTTTCGTTCTTTGTCACGCACACGGACACACTTTCTATATTTACGAGACTACATGTACGACGGGAGGAAATGTGTTTTGGTGCAATATATGTGTCTGTACATGTCCCCCGGAACACAAAAATATTTGGACAAAAACGGGTTCAATCGACTTTTCTCTTTTACACCAGGATCCTGGCCCATATATATAAAGAAAACAGCAGAAGTTAAATAAAATTCAGATTAAACACTTTCAACAGCCAATGAGGGAGATATCACTAGATTGCCCACTGTACTCGCCAATAACTTTGGGTGCAAACATGTATCCGTCAAAGTTTACTGAACCGATCACTCAAGAAAGGAGCCATGTTTGGCTTCTGTGTATTCTATATATGTATGTATGTCTCTGCCCTTAACCCCCCCAAAAGAAAAAAAAAACTGCACGGACAATAAATGTCATTCAGCTAGTTCGGAAAACATAAACGACGCCTCACGAAGTTTTAAACGGCAAATTATTGGACGAAATTCTATTGAAATATCAAATACAACATTTATTATTTATTATTACGTCTAGAAAATAATCTTCAGCAACTAGTATAGGATTAACATGTCAGGAGTCAGCAAACTATAAAAGGTTACAGCGTGGGTGATTAAGCTTGTTATAACAAAAACTTTACATAATTCACGAGCATGCATACTTTCAACTCAATGCCAATTAAATTAAAATAATCTTTTTGCCATTCAATAATTTTCTCAATGCGACCTGGCCTCAAGTACCTTTACTTCAACCTCACATTCACGACTGCCAAATTAGCCAACTTTAAAATGTGCAAAGTCCCTCAATGCACCCAGCAAGACTAATAATACCGGTCCCAAGTATGGGCATTTATACATACGTTCTCGCTTTTACTGAATATCACTGAAGCTATATGAAGAAATTAAGCTTACCACGACACTGAAAAATGCAAAATTAACAATTACTACAGCTCCCATTGCAAAACGTAACGTACACAACGTAGAGGAAGACTTGTTGCTCTGACACCTAACCGTTATCCTATTTGTTGTCTCACGCAGTGATTCCAAATTAACGTTTCACACTCCTGTGATACCTGCCTAACCGCGGAAGACGGGTTGAGAGGAATAAATAACGTTTGCATACAAAGACTAAAATTAGTTCACAGAATCTGAGTAGTCGTACATCGGATCCAGCATGATTGACTTGATTCAGATATTATCCTCAAGAATCTAGTAACGTGCAGTGGTTACTATGACGACGGCCAACGGCCAGTTGGTTGGACAGAATCTCTTCTTCCTCACTTCGCCAACACCAGCCGAAAACTGTTCCAGTTTTATTCGGGGTACAATTTAGACTTATGCCTAAGTGACAATTCGCATATGTGGGGCAGCCGGGCCAAAGCACAGCAGCGCTGATGTGTTTCAAATAAACGGAATACACTGTATTTTATCAAGGATCACTGATATACGAAGAAGTGGAAAACCGTGTGTAAGCCAATGAATTTCACGTTTAATGGAGCTTCTTTTTCAAACGAAGTACACTTTAGTCTTTTTCTCTCCTCTTCCATCTCTGTCTCCAACACATACTCAGAGCACAGTATGAGATTTGCTACTGACAGCGAACAATAATGAGGAATCTGCGTCGCGCACTGATTACAAATACGTAGTTTCCACCTTCTGGTAATGACACGGTTAGCGAATGGATGATTCAACTGACGTTTCTTCATGAAAGGGCTGCTAAACATCTAGACCGACACCTGTAGATTTTAAACGACGATTCTACCTCATATTATTTAAATACCACCGTAGCCATGAGGAAGTAAACAATGTAAACACGAGCAGCCTGTTCCAAAATTATGACTTTTACAGTTATTACAGCCCCCTCTACTCCCCGCTGAACGCACTCAATCTTTGTGGGAACCCGCGGCGACAGCATACGACGGGTAAAGGTCAGATGCATAAAGCTGTGTGCACGCGCGTACACAGTGAAGTTTAAGTGCAACGAGAGACAGAGAGATGTTCCCGTGAGAAACAACCGTCAACATCGATTGTTGTTGCTGTTGTTCTGGTCAACGAGAATATTTGACATTAACCGAAAGCGTCTGTCTAACAACGTTGTGATTATCGTTATCGCCTGTTGCCAGATTTCTTCTCCACATGACGCAGCGGTTCTCACACATCTAACAGACGTCAAATGCGTTTCACCTTGTACTCACCTGCAACAACAATTTACTTTAGTATGACAAGTTGAAGTGCTGCACAAAAGGACAGAATTGCCAACGAAGAAATAGGCAAAAACGAATAGACACAGTACAGAAAAAGCAACTACCACAGTATGTAGCTGCCTATGTAAGACGAGCTGCCCTGATCGTAGAACAGATTGGAAGCAGCGAAAACGTAAAACATTTTGGAATACCCAACGCAGATGAGACGATCGAAAGGAGACACCCGGAACCTAGATATTGAGAGAATACGCCCAAATGAGGCGTCCATCCATCCCAAAGACAATGGTTTACACAACACGAAAAGAAAACTTAGTTGAGAAAAGGAAGGCAGCCGCATCTGTAGAAATACTTATTTATCTATACTGTACATACAACTGTTAAGTGTAACTGTAAATTCTCAATGTTTTCTGCAGTTACATCACAACTGCTAAAAACTAATGAATTCCTTCTGACAGTGTAAAATTATAGCGCCTAACGCAAATTACACACGGACTAGCATTACCAGAGAGACAAAACGTAACAACGAATGATCGATCTGCGTTTCGGTTTTAATTATTTCGACTGTTGTAATGTAATGTTTGTTCACACAATCCGGTGTTTTGATGGTTGTATAATCCTACATAATCAGCTGTTTTGACAGTTACATTATTTTTTTATTTATCTTTTTACTGATATAATTAATATTTTAAATAAATCATCTTGTTATTTAAGTGAATCTGTTCATTCCTTAATGCTCGTTGTTATTCTGTTTAATATTAAACTTTCTATTTTTGTACATTTTTAATTAAGTTAACGTTTCACACGTCTGCAAAATCGATGATGATTTATAAACATGCGGCTTCAAATAACCCATTCCTTTGTTGATTTAGTCTTTCATACGCTCTCGCCTACATCTTCCCGACGTACAATTTTTTGCAGTCGCCGCATTTTATATCGTGTAATCCATTCCATTTTTATAGCCAAGCTAGCTGTATACTCGTTAGGATTTGAAAAAAAAGGAAATTAACTTTTCAATCCAGCTTATATTCAATGTGCTAATTTATAATATGGACTTTTATGTATTGGGCTAACTAAAAAATAACAAAAAAAAGGTCTATAATAAAAAATAACATATCAAAACTCGAATGTAACTTATTTTCTACCAACCTGGAAAGTTTCATAGGAATTGGTTGAAAAAATTCACCAGAAAGTTGGTTTTCCAATGCGGGAGAAAATCCCTTCGAAGCTCCCTTTAGAAGTAAAATTTCTCATAAAGATTTTCTTAGCACGTGCCTATTTCCTAAGAGGAATGTTTGCCAAATTTCATGTTTGCAGACCTTGTAATTTCGAAGATTCCGTGATCAGTCTGTAGTAGTACTTAGAAATTATATCGAAGATTCCGTGATAGAGTCTGTCAGTAATACTCGGATATTATATTTACATATTTTAGGGAAAACATCTAAGTCGCCCCCTCACGACTGTCAGCCGTTTTTTGTATTGTGAAAAAGCATAATATGTAACTTATTTTCTACCAACCTGCAAGATTTCATGGGAAATTTTTGATAGAAAAAAATTCATCAGAAAGCTGATTTTTCTGTTGGGGAGTGGGAAACTCAATCCGAAACCCCTTAGAAGTAAAATTTCAAAAAGATTTTCTTGGTACCCACCTATGACCCAAGAGGAATGTTTGTTCCAAATTTCATAGTTCTAGACCTTGTAGTTTGGGAGATTTCGTGATCAATCAGTAAATGGTACTTGGGTTTTATCTGATTCAAGATTTAGTTTTTTTATTTTCCCAAAATAAATTTATACTTGCGGAAGAATGAATTATTCTCTCTATACCTTTGCCCTTTCGTAGACTGACTGTCAGTTCTTTTCAATGGATCTCTTTTACGTCTTTCTTCACACTATACTATACACGCGCAAGCACCCGAGGGTCTAACCTCTTTGGCTCTCTAGTAAAGCCACATGTCACAACGTGCATGATAACCTGAATCGATGCCACACTCGGTGGCCGAAGACCTATAACTTGCAAGGATAAATCGAGGATACAGATATAATTCGATTATAACACACGGTCAAATGCATAAAAAGTTCGGCAAATAATAGATTCATGCTGTAGGTTGAAGTCACAACTCCGTTTCGAGCGAGACCTGTCACATTATGACAAACTACTTGTGGTACCGCCACTACATTCTATATAGTACATTACGTATAAATCACCGTGAAATATACGACTTGCCACATAGTTTTACATAAGTCATTATTATACATACACACAGATACTTCTACTGACTGTCGTGTACTCACGCTGCACGCTGCACCGGCACGCAGCTACACAAACTGTTCTACACAACCGGCTACAGCCGAGTACATACGCGCGCGTGCACGCACTATATTACGTTGCTTTCTGATCCTAAAAGCAATGCTATACCACACCATTAATGACTGTCGCTTAAAATTCATAGCGTCAGTGATCCGATAAATCGTCGTGACACGGATATCCACCTTTGCCGTCATATCTGGAGGCACGTTTCAGTCTCCAACAAACTTTCGGCTGGCTTCAGCATTGCTTGCACGTACGAGCTACGTTGTCGTGCCTCAAATTCCTGTCCAAATTCCCAAGATATGCTCAGATTTGAAAGACTACAATGTCAAAAGAAATTATGACAATGATGGGATATGCCCCAAGAAGGATAATTAATGTATTACCTATTGAGTTACATTATTAACTACCATATTTTTACATAACCTGTAAATACAAAACATATAGGTGAACGCCAGAAGTAAAGTAGAGGGCAGGGCGCTTACCGAGGCATGCTATTCACCGAAGTGGAATCAGCTAAACATTCCTCGTACATTTAAACATTACGAAGAATTTACTGATACCTTTCGTTCTGGTGTGCTTTGTGCATGTGACGGCTCAATGTTAAGAGGGGAACGTTATATTAATAGAGGACACACGATACTAATGATATAGACAAATCTCATAAGGAAAACAGCGATTTTAATAAAATACCATTACTAGTTGTAACTGTGGCAAAGATAATTATTGTTTTATTAATACTGGTAAAGCAATTTTTATTCCCATCATCATCATCATCAACACAACTACCACCGCCGCCACCATCATCATTATTATCACTGATTCTATCCAAGGACAGGGTTCAGCTGAACTGTTTTTCCATGCTGTCTGTTTCTGCACTACGTCTTTAAGACGTTATAATTTCATCCCTTTATCAGATCCGTCAGCTGACCTCCTTCCTCTTTCTTTGCAATCTTTCCTTCTTTTATTAATCTCTGTGAACATTGACCAATCCAATTGGATTTCTTCTTTCCAGTAGCTCTAACCAATTTCCCCTTGTCATTTATTCTCCTTAACATATTTTCATTCGTTCTTTCCTCTCTTCCAGTTAAACTTTTCCATTCTTAGTCACAACTACATTTCGAACTTTCCAAATAGATGATTTATACATTATAATACTCAATACTAACATCTTAGTATATGTTGTCAATCTACAGACTGGTGCAGCCCAGGATTGCATGTTGTAAATTTATGGGCTTTTTTGTAACAATTGTGGCGGGGACTTTTCTGTATAAAATAAACAGAACTTGCGACTCAAGTCTCAGCCTAGCCACTGACCAAAACGATATTACAGGTATATATAAAAAAAAACAAAGTCACGTAAAATAGGACCGTGTCTCAAATCGGATCCATTTAGTTTACCGTCCTTGACCTGAACCGTATACAAAGCGCCGTCCGTCCTTCACCACTAGCACACATTCAGGCAGGCTACCTGTTGTAGTTAGTTATTTGACAATTAGACAACGTGCGCTACAATAGACACTACAACAACGCTTCCTACTGTTTGCTCAAGTGTTTGTTAGTTACCTAGTTCGCGCAGTGTACCTGCTAATTGCCGCTGTAACACTCTCGTTTTTAATCATCTCTAACGCGTTTGTGACACAACTTTAAAGTTATATAACGTTGGCAGGCCACTGTGTCAGGCCAAGTTATTTTTGCCGTAGTATTGTACAAATAAAGGTAATGCGACTAACACTATTTTTAGACTGAACCAGAGATTAAATGATGGCCGAGTGAGAAAATTAATTGCAAAATTTCACTGTCGTCTGCACTGAACGCCTCAGGCCCTGACAATTCAGCCATTGGCCGTTCAATCTGCCGATCATTCGTACAGAGTCAGGAATTATGCACTTACAGCTACACGCTACATCCACTTTTCATGAGCTATCACCAGTCACTAGTGAGGTCCAAGGAGTACGTCCTTTTAAAAGTCTGCACTACATTACGTTCCCCACCATCTGCAGCATAGAAATGTTTCGATTGTAAAGCAGCATGTTCATGGTTCGCTGCATTCTGTCAATCCGGACATACCGTGATGCATTTACAGATACTTAATTCTGAAAGGTCTGTATACTTTTAATATTGCTTCCTTTGTGGACCCCCTCCCAAAGCTCAAACCTCTGCGTCTAAATTGGCTATAGCGCACATTTGTACGAGAGCAATTTGCAGTGTATATGTAACGCACCGACCGACCTTACGTAAATAATATTCAGAAATGTCCAGTTCTTGTCCTCTATTCACCTCGATTTATTACGACACCCATCTCTTCATTCGACTACCTAGTCTCTTGAGTTTTACGTAATTCTATTAACAATCCTATTTTATTGGCTAATCTCTTCTGGTTAGAAGCCCGCAGGCTGGTTGGGAACGGCTCTCCACTCCTCCCTGTTGTTCGCCTTCCTGTTTAATTCCTGGTATGAATCACAGTTCACGTCCTGCATAACCTTAGTCATAAATTCCAAACATAGTCTTCCTTTTAAATGTTTCCTCTCTTTCTTTCCTTCTATAACTCTCTTGGTTAGGCTGTCGTGCCTTAATCCAAGTCAATTAAGCTCCTCTTCTTTTTAATTGTTTTAGGAGACTCAGGTCTGCGAAACACCTCTTCATTCTTTAGCTTCTCCACCCAACTTACTACGCTAGTACAAGAATTTAAAATAAAAGTAAGTTTCTTGTGTAAATACAACGTCCTTATCGGTTACAAGTAACCAATTAAGAGGGCTGTCAATACTACTCCTCTTGCTCTACTGGTTTTCTTTCAGGGTTACGTCCCTTACGCTCTAGACGTCAGAAGGTAGTGTTTGCCCTAACCCATTGTTCGTTGTTAAACCACACATAATGTGACTCGTGTCTTCATGGATGTGGATGGAGAGGTAGGATTTGGCTCGTTACGTACTTTTCTCGTGAGGCAGTCATACGTCGCATGACATTAACAATCCTTAGAAGAATACACTTACCGTACCAACCTAGTGCTTTACGTTCTAAACTCCTCTTTAGAAAACTCATATTTTCTCCACTTCCAAGGAATAGATCCTATTGCTATGCCTATTCAATGCCGCTCTGAGCAGTCCACTTTCAACATTCTTTCGACCACACAATTTTCTTTTCTTTTTCTGTTGTTATTTAATCATTCCGAGATGGCAGATTTAACTTACTGTTATCATTTTATCATTGTTCCTTATCTCGTCTTGAAGTGCTTATCTTTATAGGGTATTTTAAAATCTCAACTTTGATGACTTAACAACAGTCGGCAGACACTAAGACTCAAAATCGTAAATCGATTGGAGTTACTTTCGGTCTTTAGGGCAATTCATTGAGATTATGGATGAATCAGTGTTCGTGTCAGTTTTCAATCATCATGTATGTTGTTTCTATGTACACAGATTACATAATTTACATAAGCAAAACTCTCCGATTGTAATTCATCTTCTGCTCGTTTCCCGTTATTACACCCAGGGCCGGATTAAGGTATCTTGGCGCCCTAGGCTAATTATATTTTAGCGCCCCTTCACCTACCATAGGCTATTCTTACGTTTATTTCCAAGGGGCTGAATGAAGCTTTAAACACCCTACAATATATTTCTTAGTTAGGAATATTTCAGATATCTTACTGTTTTTGGAAATAGTGTCAAGAATTGAAAACTGAGGCTATTTTTCAGAGATTGTTTTAGAGTTACACCTTCAACCATTTGAAGTTTGGATGTCTTTTATGAGGAAAAAGTTAACTAAGTAGTTACAGAATTATAACAGTTTTATTAAGGGTACATTTAACATCAATCAGTTAAATATCTTGTGGATTTGTTAAGACTCATGTAAAGTTCAAGTTAGATTCTTTTTTCTCGCTTTAGATTGAGCAACGTTTTAATCACCTCACTGAAATCAAGTCCTTACAGAAAGTCACTTTCAATGAACAAGAGGGCTACATTGGTCAGTTTATCCCGGTGCAAATTTGAACGTAAATAATTCTTCACCCTCTTCAAAGCTGAAAAAGATCTTTCGCCACTGTAGTTAGTGACGGGCATAGTAAGGAAAATGAGTAAAGCTATCTCAACGTTAGGAAACATTGATTCTAAGTTAAGCGTTTTCAAAAAATTCAACAGTGGTTTTGCTTCATATCGCTTTTTCTTCTTTTCTTCTCCTTCTTGTTCTGGGTTGGTAGGTCCATTATATTTTAATAACTGAGCTAAATGCACACACTCACTAGGAAAAGTCTGATCCAAGTCAACAGCATAATTTTCTAGAAGGTGATTAGCTTTTTGTCTTCAAAATGAACTCAAATTTTTATCCTTGTAATTTATTACCAATTTTACATTTAGCTGTAAAATTTTAATATTTTTTAGTTAAAATTTTGCGCCCCCCCAAAGTGCCGCGCCCTAGGCTACAGCCTAGTCAGCCTAATGGTTAATCCGCCCCTGATTACACCCCACGTCTCACTCGCTGTCATTACTACTGAAATATCCGTAACTTTGTACAATTCTAAAAGTGTTTGTACCCTACACATTTTATTGTAAAATGTTTTACGTAAAGCCTCTACATTTTCTTCTTCTATAAGAACATTTTTCTTACCGAATGTCAACTCCATTTAGTTCTAATTCTTTTGCTTCCTCCTTTTTCACGTTCTAGTCGAGAGACTTTAGAGAACTGTCTAAGAAAGTTTTATACCTACTGTTTTAAGCTTGACAAGTTCTTCTTCCAATATTGACTTGCACTACACAATCGTGCTTGGATAAGAAACTGATTATCTTCTAAACGGGTACGGAATAATCCGAAATTTCAAAACTGATAATTCATGTAACAATTCTAATAACATTTGACTGTACTGGTCGTGTGGTTAAATCATAGTAGCTACGCTTACAAAGTCGAACATTACGTATACCAATAAAAATAGACAAACAAAAGACCACACGGCGGCTCGCTGGCTAAGGACGTTTATATTGGGAAAACTAGACAAAGAGTGAAGATTCGATTGATCGACTTTAAAAATAACACAAAAATTACAAAATAACATTTATGACGGGAATTTCTTTTTCTGTCAGTTAACACGCCCGGAAAGGTCAACAGATCACCGATTATTATCAAACGGATCCCTTCATTAAGCTTCACGATTGAACGATCACCAACAGACAGCACCTCTCCTAAATTTATCTATTACGCCTACTACGTTACGGAGGCAAAGTTCATAAAAACAAACAAAAAATTATCACAGCTACCAACCGGCTACGTAAGTAGAAAACAAGATCTCCCTACTGTATATTATTATAATCACATACAAAAAAAAATTAAAATATATAAACCCGCCAGTATAGAACTCAACCCATTTGCAAATACTAGTATTTCCATTTGCATATATAGTATTCTTCCCGCTTGCATACACACAGCACACGAGCTGCGAGGTTTGTATAAGGTCATAACGGAATATAACGGTATATGACCAGACAAAGAACGAAAGAAAGAAGAAAGCGAGAGAAAAATAAAAGTCGACGAAGAAAGAAAAGGACGAAGACGACGATCTCTCCTCTCAGCGCCCGAACGTGGCCGACCAATCACGTGAGCGACTGCAACCAACAAACAACAGAACATACCCGTGGCTCTGGCTGCCGCTACTTTGTTGAATGCACCCAAGGGCCTCTCTCCGAGCAGCGCACAGCTGATGCAAACCAGAATTAAATGGAACCGTGTTGTTACAACCTGGCTCTTACACCGCCTGACCCATGGCACGTTTCGTTGTTTATAAAGTACTTCAAAAATATGTCAAGACGTTACACAGGAATAAATATAAACAGGTTCACGTTTATTCGAATCTTCAAGAGCATTACCTTAAAAACGTACAACCTGACAAATCTATATTGAATCAATTCGAAATTTTCTAAATTATAACTACTTATAACCACCAACACGACAGAGTGTTATATGCAGTTTTTTAGTAGTTACAAGTGCCTACCTACTACTATCTGATTTCATCAGATTATGAAAGTATTTTTATTTCTTTCCCTTATGGAAATTCAGTGGAATATTACACACACGCGAGCATGTTCTTGAGCGAGTATTAACATTTTGGCGCATCATTAGAGAATCAATATTTAACGAATAATCGAGTTACATTATTCGTTTGCTGTAATTTTGTTTACGTGTCAGCTGTTTCAATGGTTATATCTTCTTCTTCTTCTTCTTCTTCGTCACGGCTTAGACTGTTTAGTCTGTTCCGGCTCCAAACTGGTCAGACCATCTCTTCTTGGGTCTTCCCAGACTTCTCTTCACTTTTGGCTGATACAATAAGGATTCTCTTACCTTGGGGAATCTGTGACTACCCATTCTGCTAATCTGTTGTCTCCAGCTTTCTCTGTACTTATTGATAATTCCGTTTACTTCTTCAACTTTCAGTTCTTCTCTTATCTGATTGTTTCTTTTCACATCTAATTTTGTGTACCCAGCTATGGAACGAAAAAATTCATTCTGTAGCCTATATTCTTTATATTTGTCTAGCAGACATTGATCATGTTTCTGAGCCATAAGTAAGGGTAGGAACTGCCATGGATTTGTATAATTTTATTGTGAACTCTTTCCTTGCCTTGTGTTTTAGAGCACGTCGGAGAGATGCTGTTATCTGGTTAAATTTATTATTTTCACATTAATATGTTCTTCGTTTTTATATAAGAGCCTAAATAGTTGTTTGCCTATATGTTTTTTGCCTAAATAGTTAAATTCTGAGACTTGCTCCTCTAATTTTACCACCCAAAACAATTTTACATGTAACTGACCATGTTCCTTTAAAAGCCATACATTTTATTTTTTTTATCAGATATTTCCATATTAAATTCTTTCGCAATGTTATTTAAGGAGTGGAGCATCCTTTGCAAGTCATCTTCATTTGTGGCCAATAAAATATGATCACTGCAAACATCAATGGTTATATAAACATGTAATACAATAAACACAGTGGCAAATTTTATTAATGCTTACATGGGCTACAATGGTAAACAGGAACACATTTATTTGTATGAATGTTCGTAGACCCGTTTTGCGAGTACCCCTGAACATACCGGTAAAAACGTCGCCATGGGACTAAAACCGATACTAAAATATGACTTTCGATTACCGCCATTTTAAATCCTTTTTCTTTATTAAATGTACGATTCTTCCCCCCGAGTCTTTGTAGTAAATTGCAGTCCCACGACCCTCCCATCTGACTACGCCCTAACGTGCAATCGAGAAAAGTTTTAATCTACAAAAATAAAATAAAAAGTAAGAAAAGAGATAAATACAGTAAAAAACTATCAGGGATATGATAATGAACGAGGGGATCAGCAAAGTGATATTAATGAATCGTGCATTCGGTGCCAAAACGTGGAAAACGTCACAGTTAATGACGCCAACAGTGAATGAACACAATTAACTACAGCAGATGTCACAGCAATTTATAAGTGACGAAGAAAAATTGCAGTTTTCTTACAGCATTAGCGTAATGGTGCAGTAGACGAATATTACTACGTTTTAAATTGTTTAAAATACTACATAACAGATCTATTAATTTCATAACAATGGCTTATACTTTTCAACGCTATCATAACGAACATTTCACTTGCAGACGATCTACATTACGAAAAAGCAATAGTACTTTATATTTTTTGAAACAAGAATTTATTTTATTGTTTCTTGTTTACAATATTTCAACAGTTTTATATCGTACTCTCATCATCAGAATTATAATTTATAATGTAATAAATAATAAATTTATAATATAATTAATTACATTATACATTATAATTCTGACGATGGCAGTACATTATAAAACTGTTGAAACATTGTAAACAAAAATCAATAAAATATGTTCTTGTTTAAACAAAATATAAAGTATTATTATTTATTATAAATTAGAAGAACAAGAATAATGTGAGTAAATTTAAATACGAATAACGAAAAAATAGCATACATAAAATTTTTTAACAGTCAGCAACTCACTGGTCTAAGACAATGGATGATCCATACAATCTACTTAGGAAACTAATTTTAACTACTAGCCCTTCCAACGCAAAGTTATAGTGACTGAACTATTTTTTTCCATTAATTTCCAACCAACCTGCTATTGCAAAACGGTTCGAGACATTTGCAGAAAATTACTTTGTGAACCCTATCGATTTCTTTTAGATGATTACCGCCGTATGTTGGAACCAGGGAGTAAGTATGCTGATGATGGTGACTGGGCATAATATGGGACTTGCCAGAATTAGTGACTTCTGGTTCTTCCGGCTTCAACATCTTATCCTCGGTCTCCCAACACACCGATTTCCCACAGACTTATAGCTCGTAGCCTGACTGGGTATTATATACAGGGACGTAAGCACACCAGCGTCCCTTCACTTTCACATCATGTTCTCCATCTAATTCCTGTCTTATATCGTTATTTCTTAAACGACCGAGTCTTGTACAACCTTTGACTGATCGAAGAAATTTCATTCTGAGGATTCTATAGATTTAAGACATAGGGGCCCATGATTCTGATCCATACGATACAGAGAAAAGTGCCATCACTTTATAAAACGTTTTCCTTTCAGAGTTCGACGTATATAATGCCACATATCCTTCAATGATATCTGTCCTCCTCACATGTTATATCACACTCCAAATAATTAAAATGTGACGTATGCTAGGACATTCGATTGTCAATTATGATTTTTGTCCGTAATGGATCTGTTCCTTGATGCCAGCCAGTGGTCTTGGATTTTTGCAATGATATTTTTTAAATTGTGTTACACAGCTGATTCAACCTGTGGGCAGCCAACTGCAATTTGTTTTCACATTATTAATACATTTAGTTATAAAACATTAAAAACGTTTATTTATTTATTTATTTTTTTTTAATTGTGACTATTTTTCGTACCAAAGTGTAGGATAGAACCGAAGTTCCTCGTGTTATCATCGTAAGCATTAGGTGTTAATACCTACTCAGGTATCACAACAGTATTACCATTTTTTTCCGAGACCCTCTCCAGTGTGCTGTAAGCTGTGTTTTCATCGACGTAAACACAGTGTATTATAGTTCCATAAAAAGAGGATTCACATTTCTTATAAATCGTTCGACAGGTAATGTGATTTTCTTTTTCATTAAAAGGACATCGTTCTCAGTATGTAAATTCGAAGTAATAATGTTTCCTACTGCTGTTCTCCGCCCTCTGCTGGCACGCGATACCACACTGGCGTCGCACTGTAGACAAAGCAATTATAAACCGAACTCTGTCATATTAATAATAATAGTAGTATTACTAGTAATGCACCCGTCGACTAACTGTATTTAGTGTTGATAGCATTACACGGCCCCCATTGTCTCTGCACATTATTTACGATTGTATATTCCACTGCGTCGTGCACAGACAATGGCCGTGCATACACTCCGGTCGGATCAAGGTTCCACGACATGCAACCTAGCCACTGTCAGGCGTTGCACCTCCTGTCAGTACAATGATACGGTACGCCATAACAGCCGAACGATGTATCAACTGTCTACTATCTGAACGCCAAAAACCGATACTCCGAGTTTAATCAGTGCCCATAGACGGGGTAAACACATGACGTTCATTATAAATAGTTTTAAAATCAACAAAGCGAACCCTGCTGTACGCTTTTTACTTACATTCTCCTTTCAAACACAAATTCCGAGATGGCATCAACCAATCGTGGCCTAGACAAATACGTAAGTATAACGTCCATCGCTATCAGTCATTCTCTTTACCTGTCGGTTTTTGTTAATCATCGGACTTTTCTAATCGTCAGACATCCTAAAAAACTGTCTGTTTGGGAGAGAGGGAGGGGTCTACCTATATGCCATCACATTCGAACGGATGTGAAGACCATTTCACAGAGACGCCCGTCAACGGATTGTAAAAGACAAACCGGCATATATTATTCAATGTCAAAAATAATAATTCACAGTGAATCTGAAAGAACGTAATCGAAATCGGCTATACTTCACCGTACAGGAAGTGGTAAATGTCACACCACTACACTTGCGCTGCTACGCAAGATCTGCAGCGTTCTGCGGATGCAGAAAATAAGTGAAAGAATTAAGAGACGTTAAATAATTAATGAAAAGAAAATTACCAACGTTTTAGTAATTCACTATTCGTAAACAAGACAAACCAGTCTTGATGAAAGGACGTTGTAGGCAATTACATACAACTGTAATTACAGCCCAGAGTACTTGCCCAAGAGCAGACGGTATAAACATTACAAAAAGTATTTTTAATCATTAGATATATGATCACTTAAAATAATGCCACATAAAAAAGACATGATATACACTAGCCAGTATGAACGTCAGTCACATTTATTACGCACTTTGTACAATCTTAAGTAATGGCTATTAACGAGCGTAAAATGCAGTAATACAGCGCTACTGCAAAAAAAAGGTAAGAGACAGTATAACTTCTTACAATCATAAAATTATGATCGTCAAGTGTAATAATCGACCTCGAAAACTAACTGCCGTCCTGTTCCGGGTTTGCATTCTTCAAGCGCTTTGCAGGTTGAACGTTCAGGTCGACCGACAATATACGGAAGTTTCCACGAGGTCGCACTAAGCATGAACCGCATGACACAGAGTTATGACTTTCTTCCGGAGGACTCTAACCACATGATCTGACACCGTATATTGAGCGCAGGATACCAATTTATAAAGTGTTTAACAGCAAGTATAAACAAAAAATATGGGGGAAAGTAAGGCCACGTCCAGAATAAATACAGATATCTGGAGAGCTTAATTTCACCAAATGCTGAAGATTCCTTGTTAAGGAAATCAAAATATTGAAACAGTGACGGCCAGAGTCGATTTCGTTATAATAAATTTTCCGAGCTATCGGGCCGTGGTCCTCGGTTATATTTCTAGTACTGCCACTACGGTATAGTCGTCGTCGTAAGTAATTAGTAGCTCGCCTAGGTCCTGCTTCTGCTGCCAGTCGCTGGAGGAGCCTGACTTGGACCGGTCAGCCATTTAGGTGACTATCGCCGGAGCCGTGAAAACGCTTGGCGGTTTCATCAGAGGAAGATGTGACGATTTCAGAATTTGATCAACCGCTCATCTCCGGATTGAAATTACCTGAAGAAGCGTAAGGGGGGGGTAAGCAATCTGTGACTGACAGGGAACTCCACAGCGATTAATGAATAAGGCTGTTTGTATCAATCACGTTAGCTCAGGATTGTACTCGCTCTGCTCGACAAACGCCTTAAAGTGAAGTCCAACGAACGTACACTAACACCACTGTGACATAAAAAAAAAGAAAATCTCTTTAAAAACTATTTAATATGGTTCTTTGTGGCTCTGAAATTTGGGCTATTAGGAAGAGACCCAAAAAAACGTGCATATATATATATATATACGCTTCTGAGACATAAGAAAGCACAGAATTTTGTAGGAGTTTCCGGCGAATAAGTACAAAACACATGAAAAAATTGTAAAAAATCAACGCATGAGAAGTACACTAAAACGCCGATACCTGGGGGACAATTAGGCGCAAAGCCTGTACGACTGATATTGGAAGAAAGGTTGTTCAGACCTATGATAAAGGAAGACTAACCATTCATGTTCTTGGTTAAAATGGTTGTTGAAATGGGACGACTTTCAGAGACGGTAATTTCGGGTAATTTATGTTAAACTCAACATAAAATATTTTTGTGAACATGAATTTTATATGAAATCAATCGTAAAAAAAAATGAACACGCAACACAGGAATATATTAATTGTAACTGAAAAGGATTTCTGGACAAGAATGGCTGATAAATAAAAGAAAGAAAATATTAGAAATGACAAGATAAGAATAGTGATGGTAAAGGAAAACTAAGAGGTAGAACAAACAAGAACAAATACGATACGTCTACGTGAGAAGAATGGGGAACACAAGAATCATTAAGTACGTTCTGAACTGGAATACTGAGGGAACGATTAAAGGCAGATGGCCTTTAACTACAAGAGACTATACTGTACAACTAACGAAGGAAAAATTTTGGCCAACGAATGAAGATGCAAAATTATTGTTATGAAGACTAAACCCGTAGAGAGTACTACGGCCGAAAAAGAAAAAGAATGTTGGAGTGGAGACTTGTGGAGGTTTTTACGACAAATTAAGATTTTTAATCAGTGGAATCATTTAAAATGAAACAGTACGTCTATATCGAAATTAAAACTTTTGTGTAACACAGCATACATTGATTGTGTTACATTTTTGTGTAGCGTTCATGTAATATTGGACTGGAGAAAATACTTTAGAACCGAGAATTATTCTCTCTCTAAAACAAAAAAACGAGATATCAGTACAAAAACGACAAACTATAAAAATAGTTAATTTAAAAACTCGTACAACGTATGTAAAGCCCTACCGTTCAAAAACGGCCAGCCAAATATTTGGAAAACAAATAGAGCATACTACCATCAAGGGGGGTCTCTCTCTCTCTCTCTCTCTCTCTCTCTCTCTCTCTCTCGCTCTCTATTAAATTTACCCATTATAGAGGACAGAACGCTGTCATTGTTCTACTCCACCGGTTATCGAGGTCTGTCCGTCCGTCCGTCGATCCATCGTTCCCACGTTTCTCGATCGTTGCAATGTTTACGTTCCTAGGATTTGGCAGTGAACACAACTCGTTTGTAATAACTACTGTCAGATATATCAGTTTGCTGTTTGTGGTCTCGTTTCGCGCGAGGCGAGGGTCACACAATTAATTAGTGAACAATCTTCTGCAGCATCGTAATGCTTATAATCAACACTGGCTATAATATTATTATTATTATTATTATTATTATTACAAATGACCTACGTGGAATTTCATCGTACACCTCAGCAATAAAATCAAGAAGTATGTGAAATTAAATTCTTTATTCACTCCGGTAACTTCTTCCTGGTCTTCTGGAGTACTTATACTTGAAACAATTTACAATCTCTCATTACCAGCATTCTTTCCATTAATTTTTATTGATACACTTCTTCTGAACGCAATCACAATTATGGTACTGTTAAGTAGTCACAGACTTAACGTTGATCGACCTCTGAACAAATATGTTGTTTCTCATAACACCCAGGGCCGTTGTTACAGGGGGGTAGCGAACGGGACCGGACCCCCAACCTCAGAGGCTCGTAAAAAGTTGACGAATTTTGTAATAATAATTATCCCGGTTGTACAATGTTTACACATTTTCCGGAACCAAAGATTACAGAAATGATTGAATTCTCATCTTCCACTGCTGCTTGTCCATTCAAAGATCTTCAATTTCTCGTTACCTCAGTATAGTGTGAATTTCTTCTATTCAGGTGATAGGTGGTCTTCCTCTTTTCCTCCTCCTTGGTGGGGGTCCATTCCATCATTCTCTGTGGCAATCTTTCCTGTGCCATTCTGACTATTAACGAATGTTTTTACTCTCTTAATTTTTAGCCTATTTTATAATTTTTTCTGCTGTGTACGATAATATAGTAGTAAATGTTTTTTTTAAATGTACAAACAGGATTATTACATAACATTTACGTATACGATTGAAATGCGAAATACTGTATGGAAAATCAATTCAGTCAATAAGTATCTTCTATACAAAGTTTTAGTAACGCGTATTTTTATTGTGTTACTGCTGTTCTCTTTAATGGGCTTCATTTCAGGATGCTATCACACGTTTTCCAACCACATTAAAGATAGTAATGTTGATTAGTCTTAATTTGTTTCTTGTTTTGTATGAAGCACCAAGACCAAATTTTAGATACGCCACTGATAACACCCACACTTTACCCATTTATCTTTTTATGTCTTCTTCAATAATGTCTACCTTCGAATTTTCTCTCTAATTCAGCTGGCGTATTGCTATTATGTTATTTTCTTCTTACGATGAAATTGGTTCTCCTGGTGATTTTCTAAAATCTTTTTTGTCCAATAACATTTTTTATTGTTATATGAAAGTGATTTTAATCGTTTAAAACTTACGTAAACTAAATTCCTCCGTCATTTCTAACATGGTTAAATCGCAGTTGGTTCCAGTTAAATAGTCAGATATCAACGGATTAATACAAAACATGGATGGACGACCACAAGAAGGCGCATCGATGCCCGAAGACATATATTTGCTAAATACAGACAAACTGCATATAAAACTGTATAATTATTATTATAGTTATTGGAATATAACACTGAGGTTCAACCAGATAAGCAGTCTGTTGTATATGCGTGCGTGCTCCAAGTTGGAAACGTGGCGCACAGTAAAGTGACAGTCTTGGCACGGAACCCAGTTCGTTTCGATTCTTATCTGTCCGGTTGTAACGTTTCTCAGAATCGACAGCGGCAGTTAAGTTACCCTGAGTGAGTAAATGAGGTGGTGGCGTCATGGATGTATTACTGCAGGCGCGGCGGAGGCATACTCTACTCAACGCCCCGCAATTAGTTATCGTGAGACAAAACATGTTTAAACGGTGCTGAAGACCTCAGACAGGAAGTAACGCCCCAATATAAATAGTAATCAGTCCGCAATACCGACTGAGAACAGTGGTTAAAAATAAAACGTTGTCTTACGCGTATGGAAGTTAAGCATGTGCGCTGGCGACTGACTGGTAACCTAACCAAAATAACATAGCGCACGCTCTTCTGTCGATCGGATGTAGCAATTATACTCCAGGATCATGTAATGAGGATTTATCGTTTCGAAAATTCATAGCGTATAGGTCTACAATCCAACTGGCTAATTTAATTACTTTTCGATTAATACATAAATTCTCCCCACATTTATGTATGCTATCTTCATATGAAGTCCTATCTCAGCGATCGCTTCTTCGTAATTAAATTTTAACTCGCTCTCTTTTCCTAACACCAAATTCACTCAGGAGCAAGCAGGGATCCAAGGAGGGATGAGGGTGGAGAAATCCCCCCAAATGGTCACTTTGGACGAAATTTTGTTCGTCGCTTAGTAATTGTAGAACGGTTTTGTGATTCTGAAACTACACAAAATTCGTATCACGTTCATGCTTGTATTCTAAAATTACTTTAAATTGTAACTGTACCTTACCAATATGTTATTTTTTGTTTGATACATACCATAAATGAGTATCGTGTAATTTAAACTGTGAGTGAATATTATTAAAGAACAATGAACAAACTGACAAACACAGATACGATTTTATACTTGTATGTTAATAAACTTATTGTGTTGGTAAATAACACGCTGTATTTTTATCTTCACTTGTTCCTACCATTTATACTTTTAAGGCTTTTAAAGAAGGGTTCAACTTTTCATAATCCTCCTCCCCAAATCACCGCCCGCCCAAAATTACTTGCTGGATTCGCCCTGCTCAGGACAGCCACAAGACAGCCCCCTTGCCCTTCTTATACATACCCTTTACTGAAGACATCTTAAAAACAGATAATACGATCATCGCAAAGTTTGATGAAGATACGGCTCTTCTCGTCATTAACTTCAATAAGCGGAACGTCTTCAAAAATATTTAAAATCTATTTGAAAAATAGTGCGATACACGGTTAGTAAAAATCAAATCAAACGAAGTCAGCGCCAAGTCACCTTTACGAGTCCTTCTTAGTTGCCTTCACCTTCACCTTTTTAGTTGCCTGCAGTAAAACTAAAAGGGGTTCTGCTTCCAGCGGAAAAATACGTGGAAACCGCACTTAACAGTTAACAAATCGCAGAACAAGCACAAACTGCAACAACCTTTACTGGCTTCTTGGGAAATATAAATTGTCTGTTGAGAAGAAAATCCTCCTACACAATTTTGTCAACAAACCTAGCTAGTTGTACAGAATTGGCTTGCTGGGTTGTAGGCTACACGGTCATCTAACACAACCCTGATCAAAAAGCTACAATCAAACATTCTAAGAATTCTTCAGGAGGCCCCGTGATATGTCAGTAACAAGTAAACGAGTTAACTTCTTTAAAACGAGGATGGATTGTACACAACTGAACTTAAATCTGATTGACGTACTTTTGCCATCACAGAAAAAATATTAATGTGACGTTTCAGCCACAATGAGTCGTAGTGTTTGTGTGTGTTGTGTGGGGTTTGATTATATATTACTAGCTGTTACCCGCGGCTTCGCACGCAAATATATGACTTTTAATTTTGTGTTGTCTATGTCTGTATGGCGTTCTGTCAGCTCGTATAAGAATTTTGTACTTATTAGTCAAATTCTAAAACCTGTTAAATTAGTCAAAGTACCTGCTGTTAAATAAGAAACGCTAAATTCTTTATTTTAAGTGTTACTGTGTTAGAACTACTGTATAACACATTAAACGTTATGTATTCCTCAACCATGCCTTTTATTTATTTCAGCAGTAAACTAAAAACCAAAAACCGTTGTCACCTAACCTCACAAATGAAAACAACTCGTATTTTCGCTTTGCATTAGTTAGACAATTTACAATTAGTACACTTCTTCTTTTCTACATCGTAATATATTGATCCAATTGCATATTATATAAAACATCGAAAATATACACTGCAGGGACGGATAAAGGTACAGTTCCGATGCCGCTAAATAGCTTTTGTTTATTTACTTGTTACTATGGTAACTAATTCTGGTCTCCATGGTGTTGTTGAGATCTTTAGTAGTAGTATTAAATAATATTAAATTTTAACAGATTTCATTACTTATTCATTGCATCATCAGAAATAAGTCGTGTCGCAGTCCTTCAGCCTTTCGACTGGTTAGTACCCTCCCCGCATATACCCGTGGTGCGTGTGGTACTGAGTCTCTCACAGCTATATAAAATAAGTATAAACATAAATTGTATAATCCTTCAAAACAACTACAAAATATATAGACGTATCTGTATACAAAATTACAAAATATATCGATACAATCTCATGTTAAAAATATTAAAAACTGCAGGAACGGATAAAGGTATAGTTCCGATGCCGCTAAATATCATTTGTTTATTTACTTGTTATTATGATAATTAATTCTGGTCTCCATGGTGTTTTTGACATCTTTATACGCGTCAACGAAAAGGCATAATTAAAAGGCCCTAAATCGTGCGAACGGGCCAAAATATCAAATTCCAAGTTAGACAATCTTTTTCGCCTTGTGTCAAAAGTTATCTGTGCAAAATTTTGGTGGCAATCGTTGTAACCGTGTGGATTTGTGTTCAGTACCCATAAATCATAAGTTTTATATATTTAGATGTTATTAAATTTTTGTTATTATTACACTCTATATCACTTGTTGCTACAATGTTACTTATTTCTTTATATGTATCAGTTTATAATTACCCTGAAGACAGCTGCTGACTGTTTGGGTGGCCGAACCATCATATTTCTATTTTTTTCTGTGATGGCAGAAGTCCGCCAGCTAGATTCAAATTCAAATCTTTACGAGGAAATCAAAACGACATCATGTAACTATTTCAGCAAGCTCCGCTCACATTAAAATGACAGTCACTGTCTAAACGATCCACCCCCGATGTTCTCAAACCATTGAAGAACAAATGTGTTTCAGGACTTGATAATCTAACCTAACACCACAAAGTATTCCAATCTGGTGAGTGCGATCAACGAGAAGACTTCTCACTTCATACTGGATTTTAGTTTCAACAATTTTACACGAGAGCTGATTATAAATATCAAACAAATAAAAAAAATGAGTACACTTACTAAGAGGTGTTCATTTTGTAAACTGCGATTTTTTTTTTACATCTAACGATGACAGTAAAAAATTAAATTAATGTTGTCGGATCAGTGTAATACGATACAAGTAAATAAAAATATATTCTTGTAAAAAGAATTATTTATTATTCAACATTAAAATACGATAAGAATAAAGCAAGTGATTTTTGAACATACAAGAGTGTACCAAACTACTGCAGAAATCCAATGTCGCAAACATCAATAGATTAGGAGATATCATACGAATATGCAGCTAATTTTAGAGCAATGAAGATGGTCTAAAATCGGATTTTCACCCTGATTATCACACTTTATGACTAGGTGTGACATTTATCGCTCAGCCGTTTTTTCAACACGTGAATGTGGGAAAGCCTTCGAAAAAAATATAATTCACTTACGAAACAACCAGATTTTAAAAACAAAAGTAGTGTGGGAAACAGAATTTACAGAAGCCAATTTTAGGAGTTCCACTAGCATGAAGAAAGAACAGAACATTTCCAAATAAGGTACTGTGTATTTTCATTCTTGGATCCAACTGTGGTCAACAACAAAGTGAATCAACATTCTCCACTACGGGCACTATGACAACAAAGTATCGTCACCTTCCAGACCGAGCAAGATTATCAGGTGGGCTTCAGCAACATGCACTATTTACATCGATATTAAAGATACGGGCCTACTGCTTTAATATCAGGTGGGCTTCAGCAACATGCACTATTTACATCGATATTAAAGATACGGGCCTACTGCTTTAATATCAGGTGGGCTTCAGCAACATGCACTATTTACATCGATATTAAAGATACGGGCCTGCTGCTTTAATATCAGGTGGGCTTCAGCAACATGCACTATTTACATCGATATTAAAGATACGGGCCTGCTGCTTTAATATCAGGTGGGCTTCAGCAACATGCACTATTTACATCGATATTAAAGATACGGGCCTACTGCTTTAATATCAGGTGGGCTTCAGCAACATGCACTATTTACATCGATATTAAAGATACGGGCCTACTGCTTTAATATCAGGTGGGCTTCAGCAACATGCACTATTTACATCGATATTAAAGATACGGGCCTACTGCTTTAATATCAGGTGGGCTTCAGCAACATGCACTATTTACATCGATATTAAAGATACGGGCCTACTGCTTTAATATCAGGTGGGCTTCAGCAACATGCACTATTTACATCGATATTAAAGATACGGGCCTGCTGCTTTAATATCAGGTGGGCTTCAGCAACATGCACTATTTACATCGATATTAAAGATACGGGCCTGCTGCTTTAATATCAGGTGGGCTTCAGCAACATGCACTATTTACATCGATATTAAAGATACGGGCCTGCTGCTTTAATATCAGGTGGGCTTCAGCAACATGCACTATTTACATCGATATTAAAGATACGGGCCTGCTGCTTTAATATCAGGTGGGCTTCAGCAACATGCACTATTTACATCGATATTAAAGATACGGGCCTGCTGCTTTAATATCAGGTGGGCTTCAGCAACATGCACTATTTACATCGATATTAAAGATACGGGCCTGCTGCTTTAATATCAGGTGGGCTTCAGCAACATGCACTATTTACATCGATATTAAAGATACGGGCCTGCTGCTTTAATATCAGGTGGGCTTCAGCAACATGCACTATTTACATCGATATTAAAGATACGGGCCTACTGCTTTAATATCAGGTGGGCTTCAGCAACATGCACTATTTACATCGATATTAAAGATACGGGCCTACTGCTTTAATATCAGGTGGGCTTCAGCAACATGCACTATTTACATCGATATTAAAGATACGGGCCTACTGCTTTAATATCAGGTGGGCTTCAGCAACATGCACTATTTACATCGATATTAAAGATACGGGCCTACTGCTTTAATATCAGGTGGGCTTCAGCAACATGCACTATTTACATCGATATTAAAGATACGGGCCTACTGCTTTAATATCAGGTGGGCTTCAGCAACATGCACTATTTACATCGATATTAAAGATACGGGCCTACTGCTTTAATATCAGGTGGGCTTCAGCAACATGCACTATTTACATCGATATTAAAGATACGGGCCTACTGCTTTAATATCAGGTGGGCTTCAGCAACATGCACTATTTACATCGATATTAAAGATACGGGCCTCCTGCTTTAATATCAGGTGGGCTTCAGCAACATGCACTATTTACATCGATATTAAAGATACGGGCCTCCTGCTTTAATATCAGGTGGGCTTCAGCAACATGCACTATTTACATCGATATTAAAGATACGGGCCTCCTGCTTTAATATCAGGTGGGCTTCAGCAACATGCACTATTTACATCGATATTAAAGATACGGGCCTGCTGCTTTAATATCAGGTGGGCTTCAGCAACATGCACTATTTACATCGATATTAAAGATACGGGCCTGCTGCTTTAATATCAGGTGGGCTTCAGCAACATGCACTATTTACATCGATATTAAAGATACGGGCCTACTGCTTTAATATCAGGTGGGCTTCAGCAACATGCACTATTTACATCGATATTAAAGATACGGGCCTACTGCTTTAATATCAGGTGGGCTTCAGCAACATGCACTATTTACATCGATATTAAAGATACGGGCCTACTGCTTTAATATCAGGTGGGCTTCAGCAACATGCACTATTTACATCGATATTAAAGATACGGGCCTACTGCTTTAATATCAGGTGGGCTTCAGCAACATGCACTATTTACATCGATATTAAAGATACGGGCCTACTCCTTTAATATCAGGTGGGCTTCAGCAACATGCACTATTTACATCGATATTAAAGATACGGGCCTACTGCTTTAATATCAGGTGGGCTTCAGCAACATGCACTATTTACATCGATATTAAAGATACGGGCCTGCTGCTTTAATATCAGGTGGGCTTCAGCAACATGCACTATTTACATCTATATTAAAGATACGGGCCTCCTGCTTTAATATCAGGCGGGCTTCAGCAACATGCACTATTTACATCTATATTAAAGATACGGGCCTGCTGCTTTAATATCAGGTGGGCTTCAGCAACATGCACTATTTACATCGATATTAAAGATACGGGCCTACTGCTTTAATATCAGGTGGGCTTCAGCGACATGCACTATTTACATCGATATTAAAGATACGGGCCTACTGTTTTAATATCAGGTGGGCTTCAGCAACATCACTATTTACATCGATATTAAATCGTATGAAAGGTGATCCCAAGCATTAACTTTCGATCAGCCTTGTCATACAAAATTATCGTTCATTCTTCGGTTATACCGCTCATGGCACTCCAGTGAAAATCAGTACACTTTTCTGTTCATGTCTTGACAAGTACAATGTGAATGAGACTAAACGAGTCAGTTTCTCACCGCCGATTTTCATTTGAAAAAAAAAAAAAATCACACCATTGTGTGATTACTGACACGTTATTCAGATTGAACTATGTACTAACGAACGTGAACGATTACAATCAAGGACGAACGAACATAAAAACTACAGATTTTCGCTGACGTTCATACAACGGGGGCACACTTGCTGTCACGCGAAATAAATACACACAGCAAAAAGTGTCAAATAACACGACTGCTGCCGTCGTCGACACCACGAGCGACGCGTGGAAGCGCCCCCAACCCGACACGCAGTCATCTCCCACAGCTCTCGTTTTCACGCATTCTGAACACATCCATCCATCATCTTTTTTTGTACTCCTGTCGCGTTATCCAGCGACGCTATATCCTGTGTCAAACAGTGAATTATCTAAGCGACTAGCTTTACGTCAAACCTAAATTTTTCATACGTGTGAAAGGTATATGTTAAATACGCGTGGTATTAAGTATTCCCCTTGCTATAAATTCAAGTTTTGATACACTTAAAACTTAATGAAATCTCTGTTTCTTATCTCTTCTGACACCATCATTAACATCCTCATTATCGTCGTCGTCGTCTCGTCATCGTCGTACCACCACTACAACAAAACTGAATCGAAACAACAGTGCCTTCTACCATACTATGCACCGAACGTTTAAAGGCACAACCAATTACTATTACGAGGATTGTTCGATGGAAACACGTTTACAGGCTGTAAAGCATTTTTTATTCAACGATTTTAAAAGAAGTCTCCTTTAACATTAAGGCATAAGCAGTGGCGGCGATAAGGCCCCCGCAGACCCCGCGGCGCGGGGGGCCCCGACCCTCATGGGGGGCCCCAGTTGGCCCAGTCATGGGACATAACTTGTAACATGAAAAATAAGCGTAAACGAGTTGTAAAACGCTTCTTTGTTGAATTATCAGTTGACCATAGAATTGACGACCCAGTGAAATCATTTGAAGTAAAAGTTTTCAATGCAACACTAGATATTGTAATAGCTCAGCTACAAATGAGATTCGAAGGATTGCGTTGCATTGATGATAGGTTTTCATTCCTGACGCCTCAGAATTTAGTAAACTTCTCACAAGAGACAATAGTGGAGAAAAATAAGGCTCTGGTAAATGTGTATCCTGGTGACCTTTCCACATCACTGCCTGACCAAGTAATATCCTTCAAAGCTCTGATGGCCAAAGAAATTGTACACAAGAAAAGAATTCGAGAAATGATGAATTTACTGGTTGAAGAAAACAGCTGCCTTATGAGTTGCCTCCCAGACTTAACTACAGCTTTGCAGCTTTATTTAACCATACCTGTCACAACAGCTACAGCGGAAAGAAGCTTTTCAAAACTTAAATTAATTAATTTAAGTCATACTTAAGAAGTACCATGGCCCAAACTCGGTTGAGTGACTTGGCACTGTTAAGCATTGAGCATGAAGAGACACAGAAAACTAATATCAACGAAGTGGTTGAAAAGTTCTTAGCTATTAAAAAAAGAAGACTAGGCTTAGGAAAACAGTGAACTTTGGTTGATCCTCATCTGTAAATATTGTACATTACTTGAGTTCGAGTGTTATTGAATTGGATTAGACTTAAGGAGAACTTGTATAGAGTATATTCAAGAATTTTACAAATTCAGGTACAAACTAATTTAAATGTTTGAAAAAAGCTAGAATGTTACTTTGATATTCGTTTTTAAATAATAAATTTTTAACACTCTGTGTGCGGTACTGTTTCATAGTCTGAATTTAGATCTTTGACGTAAAAATAAATCATTCTTTTTATTTTGGTTTTTTTATAGTTTGTATAGAACTTTGTCTATTTAGCAACAATGAATTTTAAGAGTTTATCATATTTTCTATCATAGAAGCCATTTTTCAACCCAGGCACAACGCTTAGAAAAGAGCAAACTGCAAATATTTTTGACAGACGCGTCATTAGTACTTAAACAGACAATATAAACAAATGAATTCCGTTGACATGACGACGAGATCACGGCCGCGCAGATCAAACGTGTTTCTATTGAACAATCCTCGTACATTCCTAAATACACTTTTAAATTTTATGTCTTTAGTTTTCACGGTATAAAAAACTGTGAACGATACGAGAAACCTGTGAATGAAAGGGAATACTGGAGAATGGAAATTATAAAGTATCGGTGGTGTTTTACGCACACTCACCGCCTAATCTACTTTCAACAACAAACCCCTGTTGTATTAACTGCTGATTTTCGTCTCACTGCTTACAACGGTTTAACTCATCTACTGTCCGCTCTCGTCCTCTGCAAATGACACAACACATTTTTCTTTTTCTTTTCCGCCACCTATGGGTTGCGATTACACAACTTCCATAACTTTCCTCCTCTACAATTGCAGATTTCTTTTCTCCTCCGCCAATATTTTATAGTTCTCTGGCTCGTTCTTCTTCCGGTAAGATCACTCTGGTTCTCCTCGGTTCCTCTTCGAAAAAATCCTTCACATCGGAAAATTTCCCTCTGAACGCTGTTATACTTTCTTTCTGAACATTGTTATTGTTAAAATTTGTTTTATCCATGTTTCATAGAACTGCGTTCTACCCCCTCTCCACCACTCCATCACCCTTCTCTGTTTCTTATATCTCCCTTTCTGTATCTACCTTTTCGGAAATCCTGATCGACGTTTTTCACACATGGTACTCGTGCCTTCTACTTTCGCAGCTGATGATGATCTTGTCTGCTATATTTCTGGCTCCACCTTCAAAGCTGTCTGGTTAAATTTGCTACAGAAAGAGCTTTAAATGGAAATGTGAAGATTTATAGAAAAACAATAAACAGGAGAAACGTTAAAATCGTTTAACACGACGTACACCACGGTGTCCGCAAAACTTTTTTTGTTGCAACAACTAAAGGAGAAATGATATTAAAAGTATACAAACTTAAGTATTTAGTAGTCAGTAGTTACTCAAATGGAGGAACGGTGAAACAGTTAGGGTGAAACGGCGGCGGAAGTAGAAAGACTCGATTTACTTACAAATTTTTAAAAAGACAAGAGCGCAAAATATAATATTCGCACATCATCAAAATAAGAACCTCTCTAGATCCAAAAATAACACTCCATCTACCCGACTTACTGCAATGAAACTTTGTAAATCACAGATACGGCCAGGGGTACCGTATGGATTTGAAGCTTGCACCCTTACAATATAGATATCTCCACCTCAGAAGTGATCGAAAGAAAAATAATAAGGACAATTTATAGTCCTACAAAAGAAGAAGAAATCTGAAGGATGAGGAATAATTATGAGATTGATGCTATACTCGAAGGAGGAGATATCGTACGATTTGTTAAGGCCAGAAAGATTGGCTGGTAAGGGAGGTGGAGCGAATGAGTCTAGTAATGAAGTAATTAATAAAGTAATGATTCCTGTTAGAACGAGTGTATCTAAGACAACGACTATAATGAAAAATCGGTATGGAGAACCATACATGACTTCCATGTCCTAAAATTTATATTTAAAATCATTTAAATATTAATTAAATAAGTGGATGATTGAGTTCTGAAGAAATTACGTATCAGCTAAAATGGTACCACCATGTCAGGTGGATTAAGACTATCCTCAACCTTCGTGAGGAAGGACTGTACTTTTGGATAAAATGTCTGTAGGTCGAACGAAGAGCTAGCTAAAGGTAGCTGCGATCTGATTTCTGTAATGAAATTGGACTTTCGCTACGAGGGGCCGAGGGATGTCTATAGTGTTATCAAAGTTGTTCCTGTCAATACTCTACTAGTCATTTTTCTTTTTAAAATCGAGTCTTTCTTTCTTTCTATTCGTCTTCTGAATTCCAGAATGACTATTCTGTTCACCCGTATAATTATAAATTTCTCAGCAAAACATTTCTTCCTTAATACGTTTGTGTCTCCTTTTTAACACCCACCATTCTGATCCACGTCATAACGCTATATTCCACACAGGCTAGTACATAACTAGCCATCAAGGAGGTCAAAATATTTTCAAGGAGGGGGAAATAATTTTCCAAAGGAGAAAAATATTTATATATTTTTCATACATACACACATGCACATATTAGTTTATAATTCTCATATCATAAAAGAAATAAGTACACAGATTGTATTAATTGCTTTAATACAACAACACTGCCCAGCGATACATAGGAAGCAAATCGATGTCCATCTTTTTGGCTTGCACGCGTTGTGTTGGTGTGGGTTTCGGCACTTTCCATTTAAAAAGCGTGTAAACATAAGAAAATAAACATGAGTGAGGCCAGAAATAACGCGAATTTTGTATGTGTGTGTGTGTGTCCTGCCGGCCTTTTTATTGCGGTAATCACAATAATAAAACTTTGGAACAGTAAACATTACATAATTGAGATATCCTTGCCTGCCAGGAACGATATATTTTCACTCATACGTGATTTAAATTAAAATGAAAAATATAGAATTTTGTTAAAGTGAAATGAAATGTTTCCATAGAAACTACTTCTTTGTTGTCAATAACGTAGTACACATATAAAACTTAAAAAAATTTACCTCCTCCATCATCAAATACCATTTTAATTTATAAAAAAAATTACCCCTCCCCCTTCAACTACCCTTTTCATTTATAGATATTTCATCTACCTTTCTACAGTGGATTATTATGACCTTCTTTTCAGGATACTTTATTTATCAAAATTAAGCACTTTACTCTTGTTAAAACGTAAAACGTTAAAGGTAAACTACCCCTTTCCCTTAACCGATTTTCACCAAAAACAATAGGCCTTGAGTCCTCTACAATTCAGGGCTGAATGCAAAACATTATTTGATTCTGTTTGAATTTGCGGCCGTTATCGTTTCCCATAGAAAAAATTCTACACACAGACACTTTTCGAAAAACTTTTTTTCATGTTTTGATGGTAGTACAATCAGAATCTGCCGTTATATCGAACACGATTTTTTTCGCCATGACCATACTTCCATTTCCTTATGGAACACGGAAGTAAAAACGAAAGACTTAATACAGAAACCAAAGGAAAAATAAAAAAAATTATGACAGCGACTCGAAAGCTATGTCGGTGGCAGTAGAAACTAGGACAGCTACAGAACCTAAATTTTAAGGTAGTAAGTAAAATAAAATGTTAACAGAGGCAATATATGAGCATGTAAAAAGAACATAGAATATAAGTCAATCAGGAGAGTGTACAAAAAAGAGATGGTAAAACGAAATCATATGTGTAGGTCTACACAAAAAACGTGAATACGGAAATGAGAAGAGCAGCAGAGAGAACAGGAACGTAGTTGGAGTCTGTAGGCTTGTGGAGAGAGAAAAACCGGATTGAATAATTCAACTCCCACCAAGCCTTACACCTGTATGGATAAACAAGCTAATGGATCAAGTGAAGTCAGTTTGAAGTAAAGTAGCATACGTTTCTCGACATGACGACAATTATCTTTTACCTAAGAACTTCGGAGAATAAAATATCGGTATGGAGAACCATACATGACTTCCAGTAAACTACCCCTTTCTCTTAATCGATCTTCACCAAAAACAATACGCCTTGAGTACTCTACAATTCAGGGCTGTATGCAAAACATTATTTGATTCTGTTTGAATTTGCGGCTGTTATCGTTTGCCAAAAAAAAATATCTACACAGACACTTTTCGAAAAATGACTTTTCTTCATGTTTTGAGGGTAGTACAATCAGAATCAGCCGTTACCTCGAACACGATTTTTTTCGCCATCACCATACTTCCATTTCCTTAAGGAACATGGAAGTAATAAAAATGTCTAACCTTGAAAAACCGTACAGCCTACTAATTACGTACTACCAACTAAATTAACAAAGGTCCTCACATAACAATAAACGTCAAATATTATTTTACTTAAATCACTTAATAATGAAAAGTCGTACGGCCCGATGTTTATTTTCGTGCGAACGGAACAGACGCTTTACATTTTCGTCGATAATGACGCTGACCTACATCTGAAACCGAAGTACAAAACACGAGACACGGCATTCTGCAGGGTTCCGCTAACGGCTTTATGGTACTGAAACACGCGAACGAAATGCGACAGCACCGCCGAGATAACGTAATTCAAATTTCTATTAGCTGAAAAAACATAGTACTCGGGGTCAGGACACGCAAGTACGGCAGGATACACGGTATTACTGTTTAACCTAGAAGTACGGTTGGTTAATATATGGAACGGTTATTTTGGAAAGTATTAGCCTGCTGCTTTAGTTAACACAGTAACTACTAAGAATAGCTGTCGATCACTGGGCTCCGCGAAACGATAAATATTGATACTGTGTTCCCAGCCTCAACTAGAGTTCTTGCCACGGGAACAGAGGATCAAAAAATGTATGTTAAGTACTAAAAATGTGGCCTAATATAAGGAACACCAGGAGACTCTCTGAACTGGAGCTTATGTCATCACTAGGTTACAAAGAAGCGAGAAGTCGCCACTGGGTAATGAAGAATTGTCTAATCGTTGACCAGATGCATAAAGATGAAGGTAATGATCAGTACCCTTAGGTTCGATGGACGTGCTGCTCTGATCATTTAATGCAGACAAAATGTTATTCCCATTCCTCTTTCTTCTCATGATTAATAGTGAATCTGTTCTAAGACGGGCTTCAGCTGAACTGTACTCTCTGCGTTGTTCTATCCTGTGCCGCTCCCTTCAGCTGCTCATAATTCCTCCTCATTATCTGTCAACATAACATATCCTCTTCTTCCTCCCCTCTCCTACATTCTATCTTTCCGTCATCCGTCACTTAGTGACTTCTGTACACAGTTCCTTATGAAAATGTGACCAATCTAGTTTGCTTTCTTCTTTTATAGATTCTTATAATGCTTCCATCTTCATTTACGTATTCTCCTAAGAACTTCTTCATTTATTAGCTTTTCTTTCCAGTTAATTCAAATATTTTCTATATACATCTTTTATCTGATTCCAATCGTCCATGTCTCCGATGCATATATTACAATGCTCCATATGTAAAACATGTTATAAATAAATTTTTTTCGTAACTTTACATTGATTCCTCTTAGGTTTCTTTCTTCTACGAGGTTCCTACTCAGCCGCTCAAGAAAGCACTTCTTCACTCAAGTAATGACCGGAATCAGAGGTCAGAACATCGAAACATCGCTTACTATACGTCGATCACTTAAAACTACTTTGGGGGAGTACAAGCACAACATTCCCAAGTTCTACTGAAGTAAGGAAACGGAGCGGAGTTGAAACAGTCAACCAGACCTATACCTATAACCAAGAATACTGCCACTATTCATTGGCATACGCGAGAAATGGATATAATTCTAGTTTATGTAGAGGGGAAGTAGTAATCTCATGTAAAGTAGAATTCTTTACATCTATATACTTCAAGAGTTGATGGTAGAATGGAAAGAGGGATTGGGAAGAAAAGGCTTAGAACTAAATATGGATGTTAGAAGGAAAGGAATCCCTGAGAATTACCTGTGATGGTGAAACGTTGGCTCAAGTCAAGGATTATGAGAATACTTGAGTGTCATTTTTTATAGGGATGGAAGAAACTATGACGAAATCTCAAATCGTACGAGGAAAGCACATATAAACATTTAAACTACACACACTTAAGTCTGTATTGAGCGGCTGAGTAGGAACCTCGTAGAATACACACCAACAATAATGTAGGAAGCAGAAAGTTGGACAATCCTTGACAAACACCCAAGTAGAATACCATGCAGAGATGAGGTTCCTCAGGCGAATAATGGGATATAAACAAGGAGATATCGAATTAGATACGAGACAATAAGACGAAATTAGGGAGTACAGTCCCTGATCGATTTGTTGGAGGTGAGGAAATTGAAGCGATTGGAACATGGATGTAGGCCAGATTAAGCAAGAAATAAAAATAAAATAAAATAAAATAGTACCTTGAAGTAAATCAGGAGGGTCAGAGACCAAGAGGAAGGCCAAGGATGACATAACGGTCACACACTGAGAGATTGTGACAGGTCCTAGGGGAAGAGTTTATAGGAAATGAAGCAATGCTCATAGACAGAAATGGATGGATGGAGGCTCCCTACAACCCGACGCTGAGAGGCAGAAGGGTTAGGGTACAACCAGCAAAGCAATGACCATGGAGTCCGTTATCAGTTTCGACATCTTAACATTTAGATTTCGCATCATCACCAGTGACAACAGAGTCAAGGTCAAACACGCAAACACCTCGAAAAATCTTGCAACGTCAACTGTGCGCGATCAGTGCCTCTAACAGTTGCTATCAGCAATCAGAACTGATACAAAATCTTACGCTAACATCACATGCACTATTTCTTGGGGTTCTAGTTAGTACCTGATCAGCGACTCATATGATAGTGTAGAGGACATACAGTAACGTAATATTATCTGTTTACCAATATTCTTGTCTGGTCACTGATACGCTTCTTGGTACAATAAACCATATACACTTTTGACTTAAGTGTGAAACCAAGTCAAAAACAGACAATCGTTTGAAAATCGTCGTTGTCAATGACATTTCAACACTTGGGAAGGTTAAAAAACTGGACACCAAACACCGAACACGACTGGCGCCAAGGGTCTGTCATCTCGTCACACACACGCACCACCTTATCGCAATCACATGTCAACGCATTCCGAGATATGCTTTTCGAGTTGCTGTGTTATCGCTGCGATGGGGCTGTAGGTAAAAAAACTCTCCATTTAAGTAAGCTTCTCACGTAAGTCTGTGAAGTCGAAGATATGCACGACACTTCTTTTTTTTTTGTAACTAATCGCGATGGTTACGTTATCAGAATACACTTAAGGAGTCTTGTGTAAACACTGGCTGCAAGTCGAGACGATATCGTTACAAACACTAAATATACAGAAGTGTGACCAATCTCACAGTAGTCAACGGAATCAGTTACAAATACCTTCACCTTCCTCCAGACTGACATCTTGAACAAAAATGAACGGCGAAAATATCACCATGAATGCCTACGATAAAAGTTAAAGACGAAAAACAAGCCGCCTAAATAAAAGAATGAGGGTAAAAGAAGTATAAAAATATATGACGTAAAACATACAAACCCTTCTCAGGCAGTAGCGTGGCGTCCGTGTACCCGCTAATTTGAAATCCGAAAGATACTGGTAAGGAAACTTGAAGAAAAGCATAGCGTTGCTTTCGAACTGCTGTGCACTTGCACCGTCTTGTGCTGCCGGCTCAGACATCGGCCATGTTTTATGCGTACGGTCATTGACCTCGTATTAGTTGTCACTGTACAGACTGGAAGAGAGGAGACATATTCGTCCACCCAATTGTTGCCGCTGTATAAACCGACAAAACGCTCAGGTAACAGCTGTTTGTTTTCGGAACCAACGTGCAGTGTTAGTTTAGTGGAATCAGATTCCGTTGAACCGGAACCCTTTTCTTCTGCCAGCGAATAATAGAAAAAAATATTTTGGCTCTAAAATGAACTCTTGGTACTAGAAAAAATTCGAATTAATTTTTAGGCGAAGTTTTAGGCCTATCACAAACTACAACAGCTGTTATGTACACACGCCACGCCACTGCAACATACCTATTATAGGCAAAGTGGGATAAACGCTGGCTAGAAGAAAACAACTAAATTTAACAATCTTCTAACACATCGTACTCCCCTGTAACGGACATAAGTGTTACCTCCGGCCAGTTAAACGGTAGCGATAACTTCTGACCTGAAAAACAAACAAACAAGCTATCTTACACACCTACATCATTTAGTAGGTAATTAATTTCTAGTTCCCACTGTTCATGCGGGTGTCGTGCACTTTACGGCCAACGCGTATACAATATCGTACGCACATACGATAGTCCTAACAACGGCCCGTCTACCGCCGACGACGACGTAAGTATTGATTTAATACAAACTCAGACAACGGGGGGGGGGCTGCCGAATTTTTCTACACACACACACACACACACAACGAGACTGATCCACTTAATGGCAGACGTCAAGTGACCGACTATTACAATCTTTTGTTCAACAAGAACTTCAAAGATTTCATCAACGCAGACGGATGAGTCGTCTTGAAACGTCTGCCTGCCCCCCTCTGCCGACGACATTCCTTTCTGTGAAAATTTACGACTGTCGTTAAAAAAATATTATGAATTTCGAGAAAAACAAAAGTGAATCGAGAAAATATATTTCATCCTTTTCTAATTTACAATGAAAAGAAAAATTACACGACATTCAAATATCAAATATGTGCATAGTTAATACAAACTATCAAATTAATGTATTCTAAAAGGATTACAATTTTATAAAATTATCTAATACTTACACCTACCTGTGCAAACATTTTGTAATTATTACAAAAAATAACGTGCGAAACTCTCAAGTTATAATCTAACCATATAAATGTGCGCGTGCACATATTTTTTTTTTTTTAGTAGAGGGAGAAATGCTTTATGCACCGTCAGAGGAGGCCGTGCTACCTCTGGTGTGTGGGACTCTAACCCACTAAAAGCCCAACTCTAATTCACGCATTCATATCCATCCTGGAACACTTAGCGTATTACTTCAGGATAGAGCCTACCGCGCCCTTATCGGGCTCCTTCTAACTGTTCCTCATCTTCTATTCCCCGCTGTGTGCAAGTTGGGGTGCAAGTATTTTTTTTCTAGTAGGACCCATTGAGTAAATGCATTTATGCGGTCCCATTCCGCCTTACCACGAAGCGTTCGCGCAACTACGCTCTCGGGCGTGAACTCCCCGAGCTTCATTTCCAGTACCATCCTCTGTCTTGCGAATCTGCAGCACTTGAAAAACGTGTGTGAGGCATCGTCATGGGGAGAATCTCCGTACTGGCATGCTGGGCTCTGCACTTTCCCCACTGTATGGAGATAGGCATTAAAATTGCCGTGGCCACTGAGCAATTGGGATTATGTAATCCATTCCTTCAAGTTTGGTATGAGCCCTGCGGTCTATCTTCCTCTGTCCTCCCTATCCCAACGATCTTGCCAGTGCCCGAGAAATAAATAATAATAATAATAATAATAATAATAATTGAAATTGGTATGTGGTCCTTAGATGGCCGATACGAAAAAAAAAAATAATTACCCCTTTCAGCACACCTAATTACTTGGGCAGGGTACGCTGCTGCACTGGAGCCTATTAGTAGTGTAATCATTTCTTCGCTTTAGCCGTTCATTATTACCTCATCCGAAGTACTCATTTCTGCACACTGCGCGACCTTAGAGCGGCTGAAAAATGCACCCTGATTTTTATGACGCGTCCATAAAACAAACGATTACGTCTGACTGTATATTTTATTTTGTTCTACGTCTGTTTCACACATAAAATCTAAGATCTTAGAGTTTGTAAGAAACAACGGAATTTCAATTCGATTGTCGTAATCTCTGTTTACGTAATCAGCTGGTACCATGGTTATTTATTACGTAGTAGTACATTATTAGTACTACTATTAATGTAATTTATTTAGTAATAATGTATAACAAAAATCATCTATTGTTCATTTGAATTGTTCTTTAATTAGTGTGTCGTTGTGTTTAAGTTATTACATACTATATTTAAATTTGTTTATAATCTATGTTGTTATATTCTTCTATGTCCAATTTAATCCTATTTTTATCTAAATTTTCTTTCTCAGGCAACACCTAAAGACCTTTCTTTATAATTCTGCTGGATCATATGATATCGATCAGCAGATACTTGTTTTAACGAATGTTTGTAGTTTTTTATGTTACCCTGTTTCCTACCAATGTTTTCCCCTCTAACCAGTAAAGATACTTTTTATTTTATACTTGAGGAAAGTAACTGATTTTTATCTTAATACCGTACTTGTTTTTTCCAGATTCCTTCATTGCAACCAAACACTCTTCGTGCCAAGACGATTCATCTGCCAATTTCGGTCTCACCACCCCACTCTTGGCAGGGTATCATGCTTCCTAAGTAGTAGAATTCGGTAGTTTCTATATCACCAATACATATTTTAATTTTGACTTCGAACAACTGTTTTTTAAAAGTTCAACAGAAATTAGCTCTATTATTATAGTTAATGGGCAATTTGTATATAACGACCAGAGACAGCACGCATCAACCAACCCTTCTTCACTCCATAAAACAATTTTCTCCCCTCGTAAAATACAAGCCAAACGACTGGTGGTGTAATGGGTAACGGCAGTCAGTGAGTGGTTGGTGTGTGTGTGCTTGCGCGCGCGCGCTTTAAGTTACCCGTTGTCGTCGTATTGGTGGGCGTGGCTTTTGAATGTCAATGAACTTCCAAAATAAATAAAAAAAACACATACACACCACCCTAACCAAAAAACAACCGTCACACTAGAAAACAAACTCCTGTTACGTTTTCGTTTCGTTACCTGTCGTAAGGGGGAGGCACGTCCTACACGCGCTTACTCATAGGTCCTAATGCCCCCACCCCATGAACACAGAAATGAGGGAACACTCAATACACTTAATGGATTACCGCATAAAACATTATAGTTATACAATATGACCATCTGTAGGCAATTTGCTGATCATTTCATTAACTTCCCAACACAGATTCGGACTTCTCAGACTAACTAGTAGGCCTATAATTTTAGTAGGGTTATAATTTTACAATTTATTGTATCCCATCAATAACCCGAACAGAATAAGAGGAGTCCGTCTCCGTATCTAATTCAATGTTAAGTTTTTACAATTCTTCTCAGGACACACATAAGACAGAGATGTAATATGGTAACGTTATAACCTATTATCTGTATACACTAAGTTGGCGTCTGGGCCGGCGACTACCTGGGGCTGGCCCCGGCATTCACAACCGCCCGCCCAGACGCCAACTTAACCTCCATACTTCCTATTGTGTGTCCAAGCAGCCATGCGCCCTGAAGGATTAGGCGACCCTCGCACCTCCACGCGCACTCACACACACATACACACACTAAACACTGAGCGGCAGGTAGGCCGGGCTGCACGTGTGTGGGGGGGGTGCGAGGGTCGCTTAATCCTTCAGGGCGCATGGCTGCTTGGACACGCAATACATAAATTGCCACCAAGAATCTGCATGCCTATGTATTTTGACATAACTGAAATGTCCAATACCTTTCCAGTGTCTATGGAAGTTACAGACACGTCATTCAGCGATGTGTGCCTTCTCTTTTCCTATGACCCGTCAACTGCTACGCCTGAATCTGCATTTCCATCAGCCTGGGACACAGCTCCTTCCATACCTTTCTTCATCCTATCTCTGCACATATGTTTAGTAGCACAGCCATGTAGGCCATTTATAAGTCGTAAGCCAAATTATAAAATATTCCAGTTAGATTTTTCATCAGCATTTTGTACAAAATAAAAAGAAATACTTTATTCTTCAATGTTCATAAGGAACAGATATGCACAATAATACATTTCGGTTAAATGTACAGGTAGAGTCACAGTTCATGCAGTCTCGACCCAGAAATATTAGGTCAGCAATAAAATAATTTATTTGACCAACTTGCAATTATAGATATGAAAAAAAAATATATGGAAAAAATAATTATACCATATCAAAGATGAGAATCTGGAGAATATTACAAAAAAAAAATGGAATTTTTTTCAGTTTTTCTAGTCAGTCTCCCCTGAAAGGATACAACGAAGAACAGAAAACGATGGTCTTTTGAAAACGATCAGTCGAAAGGACGCGAAGTGCGCAATGGGAAACGTGGAATTCAGACACAAATAATCGATAGTACATAAATCCAAGAATGTGTTAGCTCCCTCATTTAAATCATTAAAGTTGGAAGTCAAAAAAACAATAATTAGGCGTAATTAATTTTTTATCCCCACCAATGTAGTTACGTTGTTGACATGTTTATGCAGATCACTTAAAACAACGGCTACATCGACAGTAGTAGAATGACGACGACAAGACAGGTCGGCTTCGTTTGATGAATACTAATTTGAAGTAACACAGCAGAGATCGTGTGGACTAAACACTATAACGTTAATTTATGAAAGGAACAATCAGATTGGAACAGAAAGACAGTGTCAGAACAGTGCCTCAGTTTTAAGAACACATTATCAGATGAAAGCCTTCCGACTGTCATCCCTTTGGCTGAGGCAATAGTGGATAGGATACCAGACGATAGTCTTCTAAAGCAAGAAACGATATGGACACCCTAAGATGGGAAAGGCTCTTAGCGAACAACGGACAGTATAGTGGTGAATTAAGAGGGCATTTGTTGAAATCGAAATAAAGTATAGGCTAAATCTTATAATAATAATAATATTAAATAAGGATAGCGGTTCCGGAGCATACTATTAAATTGATAAGATGAATTGTCCATACCAAACACACATTGTCTTGAATTACATTATTAGGTTATAGCCACACACAACTCTGGTAGTGGAGTCGAAAATGGCGAGCAGAGAGAGAAAGGAATACTTAATATGGAAGACCACGCACAAACAGGATATGGGAGCAGATAAAATCCACTGCAGTCACTAAACAGCCACTGAATTTTACTGTTTTGATCTTAGCTGAAAGTGTAGCTTTAAAATTTCGTATCATTAACACAACACGCAGAGGAATTTGGATTCAAGAAATAATCGAACAGCGAGAAATTTCAACATTTATATGAGAAACTTGGAAAATATCCAACTAAATTTATAATAACGAAACATCTAGCGAAACTATTACAGTACACACTTGCTCTTTACATTCATTATACCAATGGTTCTCAACTTTTTTTAAGTCCGCGACCAACCTTGAACCATGGGCGCTGGCAGAATTACTTGTAGGGGTATGGCCCTACTTTACAATCACATTTTTGCTAACAACGAGTACCTTAAAGTCCTTTTTTTGCGCTTACACAAATTATACATATTTAATTCTTCTTAATAATAAATGTAATAGGTTTGCAAGACATATCTTGTTACTTGAATTAGCAGTCTCACACGGGAATTTGTCACGTGAGCACAGAAAAAAAGCCTCCTATTTTCTGGACTCCTAATGGTTCCTGCAACTGAACCACATAAAAAAAAAAGTTTTCACTTTTACAACCACATCATAAACTGTCTGTACGTCGCCGCTAATAAATATTCCTTCCTACCGATCACTTCCTCCACGGTACGACTTAGTAAGTGGTGGACCTTCCGACCTGTTACCACTTACAACACCGTGTTTACGTAATTAGGAACACAACAAACACGCCGACCGCACCGAGATAAATACACGTTCATAAACACGGTTTTTGTGTCAGAAGAGTCCCAAAGACTATCAGACGTGCCGCCGCTGCCTTTGCTGGAATAATTACAAAACAAACAAACTCACTTTCTCCGGCTTCCATAGTAGGGCTATTTAAAAAACACGCATCAGCTGGACACATGTCAAAACAATGAATACGTGTGAGAGTGTGTACACATTTTAACACGTTCGTAACAAACACTATGCGACACACGCACACACGACCCCAAGGCTGCAGAATGTAAATTAACTTAAATGGCCGTCGATGTGCGTCGTATGGCTACCCGGCCCGGCCCGGCATACCAAACATACCGATGGGTCATCACGAGCCGAATTTTAAATCACGCTTCCCTAGACTCGCTTTTACACATCCGATTTATATCGTACGATAAGATTTGGCTACGATTTCTGTTATGCGTCAAAAATATCGGGCGCGGGTGTGAAACTCTTTCAGCGCTGCCTTCATCAGTACTGAAAATGGATTCGTGCGTGTTGTATGCCATTTATCGGTTAGTTTTTGATAAGGAGAAGGAAAAGATTGGATGCTCATTCAATTAACTGTGCACCATATTATGTAGTCGGTGATTTTCTTAATCTATAAAAAAAAATTAAGAGATGACAAGTTTTTAAATTATTTTAAAATGCCTCTAACCTCGTTTGATGAATAGGTTGTTTTATTCCACAAAACTATTCTAGTCAGTCAAGATTTAGTGCAAGGTCTGTTGCCGACGCTAGGCAGGAAGGTTAGTATCACTGATATCTGAAAGTCGTACGACATAAAACTCGCGCGAGTGCATAAACGGAACTATTACGGCTCAAAAATTTATCGTACGAAAGTGCATAAAACGACCCACTTGTTTTTGTTGTTCTACATGCCGTACGAGATTTTATCGTAGGTTATCGTACTATATAAATCGGATGCATAAAAGGGGCCGAATCAACGATCCGACGACCTCAAATTTATCTAAGATCTACATTTATCGACGAATATCGAAGATTTATCATACTTCAAACAGACAACTCCATAATTACAGACTAATACCCATGTTAAAAGGTGTATCCCCCAAACTGTACTTACTGAACTACAGAATCATTGTATGAAAGTAGTTCGTTGTTCTGAGCAAACGTACCTGAAACAAAAAGAAAATCTGTCAATGAAAGAGCATAGTTAATTTGAAACATTTCATTAATTTATTAAAAGATTAATCAGTTACCCTAAAATCTGTTCTTTATATAATATTTTCTTCTAAATTTTTCTTAATACATTTCTATATTGCTACTAACTTAATACAATTACATAGTATTATTAATTTCATTAAACAACGAAAAATATAAACATTTACCATTTAGGATACACAATTATTTAAAATCAATCACGAGAAGACACACAAACATTGAGGGAAGTGTGATCGATCAAGTGAGTGAATCCTAAACTTACGCGTTCAATCAATGAACGAGGACAGCAGAGATGTGGAAAGCAAGGAAAAGCGTTTTTGAAAAACGATGAAAATGAAAAATTATTATGCCATGAATAGCAATTTCATTGATAAAAGAGAAACGAGTATAATAGAGGAAGAAGAACGAAAATTTGTCAGTTTCAGTTGTTTCTTTCTGTGCAAGTTATTACTTAAAACCTTTAACAATTACTTTAAAAAAATATAGTTTGAGTCCCACAACACAAGTTAAACCAAAACCAATTTATCCGTAGTTTATGCGTTAGTCCTATACAGTACTACGCAGTTTGTATACTATCTCATCCTGCAGTAACTACTTTATACGACGCGCTAAAAGCATACTCCTCTGTTGTGTCAACACAAGAAACGCTTTAGCTGAAACTATTGTCCATAAAGCGTACTTATTTACTACCGTGCCGTAAACTTACTTCAGAAACACAAATTTGTAAACAGTCTACACCAACCGTACCGTTAACACTTTACTGCAGTTGAAAAACAAGTTTTACTATAGGCTTACAATTTCATAACTCTATATCACTATTTTATAACTTACTTATTTACTTATTAACGTGCTTACTGTTTTACAACTTTGCAACTTTTATGAAGCAAATTTTTTTAAATGTAATCTCCTTTCGACGCTGTTGCGATTATATTTTTAAGAAATACTCCGTTCTAGTTTAATACTGTAGTAGTTTCATTTTTATTACCACCGAAACGTCTCATTCTACGATGAGACATCGTAAAAGAAAGTGAAACGTACTCATAGAGCAAAACGTATGTTTAACACAAAATTTCCCTACTTCTCCAAAAGAGATGTTTGTGTTGGTTTTCTGAACACTTCAAAGTCATTAAATTAAACGTCAGGAAACTTTGAAACAACAACATTACTTCATTATTATATAACTCGTTAATTCACTTAAGTGTGTGTTGTCTACTACTTTCAGTTATTATTGGGTGTAATTGTGAACAAGGAATAAATTTCAAAGCGCAAAACTTTAAGCGAAATTTATTAAACCGACTATGGTAGATATATGAGATAGCAGACGTATAAGCTCACCGGAGGGACCGAGTCGGGAGGTCACAAAGAAGGAAGGATGGCACCCTCGGTCAAAAGGATGACAGCCGGCATCAAAGCAACTGACGTCAGTGCTAATTAATTTTCTATCTGGCGTTAGAGTGTAGTTACGTTATTGGCATGCTTCTGCACATATTAAACAACGGTTATAACCTACAGCAGAATGACAACGACGATACGACGGCGACGACAGCTCCATCACGAAGGAGATAAGCTGCGGTTGGTGAATATTAATTATGGCAACACAGCGGCAACGTGGTCTTAACACGGTAATATCATCTTCTAACGGTGCAATCTGATTGGTGCACAAGAGACAGTGTCGGAAAGTGACGTACAATTAAGAACATATTACTACTTCAAAGGCTTGCGACTGTCATCTTTTGGCAGATGGAACTATACGGGGTATTTATGGAAAGTAATTTAATTTGCAACAGAAACTCGCATAAAATATCTTAAGTTTCAACTTAAGGAAACTGGGATCGCCCTATAACTGTTGAACGCACATACAGCAGAACCTTTATAATTGGAACCCAAGTGGTTCCAGATGTCATAAATTTTGAATACCATCACACAGTATTTTCGCAGCTTGAAAATGGTAAATAAATATTAGGCCTACAGTACTGTCACGTGCTAAATCAAAGTTAACAGAATGAAACTCCAAAGAACAATAAGCCAGAAACAATTAATTTTGCCAACCAAGATTAGTCTAAACAAAAAATTAATTTCTAAGTATTATATCACTACACTGCATTGATTATACGATTATATGACATACGATTGAGGAGCGTGGAGGGAGGGGGAGGGGTAGGAGTACATGGGTAGGGTAACAGAAGGAAGAAGGTATGTATTGATCAAGAGACCGTCTACGGAAAGGAAGCAATTGCAATTCCACCGCCGCCCGCTGGGTTGAGAAGAAAAAAGAACTACATTATGAACACCAAACGCTTCGCTTCATTCTGGGAATATGACATCCTCGGTGGAAAAGGTGAGAATCTCATTACTTCTGTTCCTCACCTCATACAATTCATATGTTTGTTAACTCGCATGATAACTTCTACTTTCACTGACGTAGCCTATATACTAACAAATCACTGATAACGCGTTTACTGAAATCAACATGCTCAGGATATTAAAACAGTTTCTGCAATACAGGCTTCTAACTCATCCGTCACTACTTTCATCGCAACAATGAGCAGACAGACAGATATTCAAGGGGGCGGAAACATATCTGCAGACAGGGGCGTTAACACCGACAATGTACGAGTTACGGGGAGTTCAACGCTGTATACATTTTAACAACTGAAATGTGTTCGCTGTCAAACGAAGAAGACAAAACAATGGTGCCGCCAGATAGCGTCCGTCATAATTCTGACGTTCCCCGTCTACGATATTGATACAACGGGTTGTGTTACACCCTAATTGCATTCTGTTTTCGTCTAGACGCTTCGCGTTCCTCCAAACGGATCACTACAGTGACAATGATTTATCTGAATCCATTGTCAAGCAATACGGGAATGGCGAAATACCGATTTTAGAGCTAAATTTATTCTACAATTTATTTTACAGCTTTTAGTAACAACTGTAAATTAAACTCTTACATTATAGTTACTTTCCGCCTTTCTAATGACACTAAAATACTACGACGACAACCCTTTTACAAATTTTAAGCACAAAAAAAAACGTATAAAACGTGTGTTAAATCAGAAACTACCACAGGCAACTTAACAAAAATTTTGTACTTACGTGACTGCGATGTTTGTGTTGGTTTCATCAAATAGCATAAAAGCTATGAAATTAAACATTTTAGGCTATACATGAAACGAAAAAGCACAGCCTGACAATCTACAGTAGAATCTTGATAATACGAACCAACTGGGACCAGAGCTCGTTCGGATTATTATAAAACTTCAGCAAATGTTCCCTCTCCCCCTATTTAAAATTTTAGTAAAATTCCATAACCACTTAACGTAGGCCTGTTTCTAAGCCAGTTGCAGGTGTTAAAATAAGGCAATTAATACAAAGTAGAAATAAAAGAATTACAAAATTTGTAAATTGATAGTTTCCTTAATAACGACAATCACTCAACATATGGTAAATAACATACGTATTTCCTGTCCTAAAAATAATTATGCATGCGCCAGAAAACGAAGGCAGAGCCTATTAATCTACGTTTTTATCTTTTCCCCCACGCATCACTTCTCCTTACAGGGTTGTCTATGTCATGACTCCTCTAGTCTAACACCTCTACGGATTGAACCGTTAACTTTGCATAAGGTAAACTAGCAGTTTCTTGACTTCAATTAGGAAAAATAAGATTTTATTGCTGCGTTTTACATAAAAAATAACGTTCTTTAACAAAAATCATTAAGTTTCTTAAAATATTCTTAGAACAACATTATCATCCTCAAGTCCGAAGGTGTAATAAAAACCAGGTTTTCAAAATATCTTCAGAAAGACACTTTTTCTCATATTAATGGCGAATATAAATTTAGAATTAAAGTGATTCCTAATGAATGAGATTTAATCAGATTCCATTAATTTGAATAAAAATTAACCAAACAACAATATTTTGAAGTCAGAGCTTTTCCATATTTTTTCGATCCTTGTACGCTGATTTAAATCAGCACGCTGATTTAATCAAACTTTGAGGTGGAAAGAAGAATTTATAAAATTACATGAGAAGAATTATAAATTTGACATTTGTCCTGATGGAAATTGAAGATCCAACCTCGAAGTTAGTCTCATCCCCCTCAAAAGCCAATTCCCCGTCCCAGAAACAGCTTCCCATTACGCCGTTGGATCAGATTATTAACAAATATACGGGATTTCCGCAAGTGAATAATGCAAAATAAATACGGACATCCTGTCACGTACTAAACAGAAGCTAAAGGAATTAAAGTCAAAAGAACAATAAACCCCCAAAATTATTTTAAACCATTTATTTTAAACTGGGTTGCATAAATACCCTATTATTTTAAACCCCCAAAATTATTTATTTTAAACTGGGTTGCATAAATACCCTATCGTATTATTTAGATTTTTTAAGAGGAAATTCAATTCTTTAGGTTTTATACACATTTGTTAACTGCAATGTAGAGTTAGTTTATAGTTTCAAGGAAAAAATACAGTAATAGTTAAAACAGTTCTTTGTAAATCTTGAAAATTCAGTACAACATGGTTGGGTTGCCTCCGCGCAAATTATCCCCGCTCTACTGTTGTACCGGGGGTCGTTCCCTTCCTTTTTATTCCTACTTTCCAACAGTACTGATCCTCATTTTTGTGTCATACACGCTGCCGTTTAAAACATATACTCCTAATACAGTATTTTTAGATTCACTTTAAAGATATAAACTGATTTTCCTTTTTCTCGGTTTGCACCATTTCGTAATTTACTAACTGATTTACTTATACTGTACTTTCTTTCCTGATGTTTACGAGTCTGTATTTGATTTTATTTGTTACGTTTTTAAATATAGTACAATCAGGATTATCATACGTTCTGATTACCACAGTTTGGGCTACCAAGGTTCGGACTACCAAAGTTCTACTGTATGTATATAAAGTACGATTACGCATGAATCGGATTAGCAGATGCACAGTGGAGACTGACTTCAGTGCGCATGCGCATCCATAACATTCACTCGGAATGGTCAGTAGCTGATTAAACGAGCGTCCATAGTTTTACACATCTGAAAGTGCCCACGTCGATGTTACTCGTTTTTCCTGCTGCTCCCGTGTACGTTTGTCGTCGTTTCATATTCACTACAGACTAAGTGTGGTTTGATATTACTTACTGAATCGCTAAATTCAATATCCATTTCTCTCCATAGCACACGACGCTCCCTAATAATGACCCAAAACACTTTCCTTCCCACGACGATGTACCTAGACATCGGTTTATGCACAATCATATTATCTTAATCCGGTTAACAGTCCAAACCACACACATCATACCACAATCTAAATTCGCTAAGGGGTATTCAATAGTGATTAGCTAAAAATAATCACCTTTAATAGAGAAGATTAGATACGACCGTTCCTCCCTCGCAATGCGATGGCAAACCAGCGAGAGGTATCCTGCCTAGTATAAACCCTCCCCAATTATGCCGTGCGGATCCGGCGTAAACTGTAGGTCCCATATACCTGTGAGACACTCTGTAACACATGCACCACGGGTATATGCAGGGAGGGTGTAAACCAGTCGAAAGACTAAAGGACCAAATAATAATAATAATAATAGAGAAGACGTATACTGGATATTTAATACCGGCAAGAGACAGAAAATTACCACTAGGTGTTCTATTCCTTTAATACTGTAGTTGGTTTACGATCTTGTGTATTATAGTTGTCAAAATTCTACTTCACTAGTTTTTATCTCGAACAAATAAAACTACGAATCAAGTGAATCACAATGATTTTCACTTTAATCTAATAATTTTTGACTCTGATTTGAAAGGGTTTGTCTATCAGAAAGACAGAAATATTCTTCGCTCGACGTTTGTGCCAATTTCAAAACTGCTGAAGTCCAATAAAAGTTCCCTCTACAGCCAGTATATTCCTAAAAAATGAAATTCAATTCGCTCAATCGAATCAGCAAAACAAAATAACAATAATACGGTCACAGTACTAGTGAGCGCGCGGGCGTGTGTGTGAGAAAAGAGTTATGTAACTGCTGCCGCCTTCCAAGTTGTTGGTTAATGCAACGACGACACGATACGCGACACTAGTCGACGCCAATAATCTATATGTCTGGATCGATCGATCGAAGAATCTGGCAGCTGCCAATCGCAGTACACCCGTCATAACACAGTCGTTTTATTTTTATCTCAGCCAAATGTTTTACAAATAATAATCAGCCCATTCCGCCTCTACGTCCATATTCGATGACATCAGCTTCTAAACCGATGGATTTAATTCGCTGCATTTGGCGGAATAAAACTCATTATCACACCATTATGATGATGTCAGGAGCGCGTGAATAGTGCCTCAACGCTACAAGATCTGCTGATACAGTATTTTATAAAAGCTACTTCTTCAGTATTTGGTTAGTACACACGAACTTACCAATAGTCACAAATTTTCTGCCTTTTGAGTATATGACTTACTTTCCGTCCAATATTAATTGATATTCGTTAACATTTAACAGCCGGCAACAGTGGTTACATGGACGCCACGCTACTGCTACAGATGAAGACTGGGAATCATTAAATGGGAAAACATCAAGTGAAACTACAAATCGCGCACACAATAATAATAAAATAAATCAATTAATGCGTTGAGTTTTCGACGCTGTATGGTTGGTAACATTAATTATTCACGTTACAACCTCCTTCAGATTCCGAGTAGTGTTGCCTAAACAAAAAAATAAATCCTAGACACTCTCTTAGGTAGTAAGGTCACGTCAATCATGGTTGGAGAAATAAACCATACGTCATGTTGTTTGTTATTTTTTTTTTAATTAAAAAGCGCATTAACGTTTACACAGAAGTCCGCAATTAAAAAAAGTTTGATGGCACACAATGAATAACCAGACGCACGCGAGTCAGCCAAGTGACGGAGATAGTGTGGCACAGAACTACAAGGTTAAATGGAAAGGTAGGGGCAGAGAGAGAGAGAGAGAGAGAGAGAGAGAGAGAGACGCTTTTAAAAGACGGCTATCTATATAAATAATTCACATGTCTGCACGCAATGCTAGGCACGACTGTTACGTAGTCAGAAATCCATTGTACGCTATTGTTACCGGCGCCACTTTTTTTTTGTTAACTATATTAATACTGAGCACAGTAAATAATATTATATATACAGGCCTATTACGGGTCGTTCACATGCCAGGGTCAATCATCTCCAGCCCCATCCAAGTGACATACGGAATCGAGGGAACGCTGTCTCTCGCTACATATCGCAAGGTGGGAATGAACATTCTCTCTTACTTCTATATAAATCGCCGCCTCCGAAAGACTAAGTACAGAGAAGTTACTAGGGAAGAAAACTACTTGCTGTTTTGTCATCGTCTCGCACGGGATCGGATTAAAGCCGTACTATACTTTTGCCCGCTCCTAAAAGTGCTGGAGAGTTCAAGAAATGCCATTAAGATCCTAGACTCGAAGAAGGGAAAATCCTGTCATTCTCCTCCCCGTGGTAGGGAAGGAGCAACGCTCGCGTATACATACTGTGTAAGCAAGCGGCTAATGAATGCACGGTGCGAGCATCTCCCAGGATAAGGAGATCCTCTTTTACCAAGCGCCAAAAGCCTACAAGGAGGGCGTATGAGCGATTAAAAGGATAGGGCATCTCTTATGAGAGGACATACATGATGCCCTGGAAAAAAGATGCTTGCAATGCGGTGACTGGAACAACAGAAGCCTCTAATGTGCATGACGTGAGAGACAGCAGTGGCTGTAGAAGACTCGCACATGGATGGATGGACTTACTTTATTTCAGTTTTACTTGTGCAAGTTGAAAAACGATAAAAATAAGAACCGGGCTTTTATATTCACAGGTATTACACCATTTTATTAATTACCTAATTCGTTTCACGGCTCTCTATAATGCTGAACGAAAATTTGTATAAATTTCTGAGATATGCCAACCGTTCGGCAACATGACGTTTCACGGAACTCGTTTCTCAGCAACTCGATCGCGGATCACCTTTTCAAACTCTACGAGAAATACGTCGGATAAATGTCGTTACGGTTGGGCAACATTTTAGTGTCTCTAGAAATACCACTCTGCCATTTTTCTACTGTTTCAAGAAATATTACACTTCCACTTGCTGTAATTCTTATTCATTTCATCGGCTACTATAAGTATTTTCTACTCGTCTCTCACGTCTACAGTTTAACTTCTGCCTGTATTTTTTAATGGTCTCGAATATGTTCCTGCATTTCCGCGGGTTGAACGCTTTGTCCCTTTTCTGAGGGATTTTATTATATGCATTTAATTAATAGACGAAACAGGTTTGTTCGGTCGCCGGAACGGAATGAACTGCAGATGTCCCTCACTGCAGGCAATTTATTTACACACAAAAGGCGACAATGTAAACAGTTCACACTGTATCGTATAATTACATTACAGGCCGTACCGCGGAACAGCGCGCTTTAATTCACCGTTAAATAGGACGCGCGCGCGCGCGCGCGCACACACACACACACACACACCACAGAGAGACGTATCAATTCCAACTACCGACAGCTGTTACACGCACTGTTAACACAACTGTGCAAACTTATATTAGTTGAACCGTCGGACGATTTCGCTACGATTTTATTCGTCTGGCGTTCTACAAAGAAAAGTTTTTTTTGCATTTACACACATTGTCATTTTGGTCGTGGTCGTAGTAGTAGTAGTAGTAGTAGTAGTAAGCCCGAAACGCAAACAATAAGTACAAGCAGTGGCGTACGCAGAAATCAGTCGGGGGATAGGCTGAACCTTAGCAATCCATATAATACCCTACTCTTCTACAACTTATAGTATAAGGTACAGTACACATACCAGTTAATGGTTAAAATTTATTAGTAGGCATATTATTTTAGTAGGTTTCACATTTTCTATATTAAAAATGTATTATTCGTGATTGGGGGACTTACGTCTCATTCTATTTTTTAATCACCAATTTTAAAAACAATACTTTTTTCTTTCTAAAACTAAATATTTTTAATAGATTATTTATGTTTATTGTAATATTTAACAACACATTCATTTTACTTCAATTACACTATAATATTATACATTAATATCAGTAGCACTGGGAATAAAGTTTTGCAACGTTGGTATTTAACAACTATATAATATTTCAAATGACTTGCTAATTAACTAATTGTGCCAATACGAAAAACAGTTTTTCATTAAACTGTTATACTTCTTACTGTTATACTACTATTTTACTAATACTTTATTAATGAAAAATTACAAAAATAGCATATTAGCTGAATTCTTACAAAATTAACAGCAGTATTTGAAAAATGAAAAAGAAACAATGTACAGTAAATAAGAATCAAATTAACTATTAATTTACAATAGGTAAAGCATTTGTGTCCAAGCCAAGCAATTTGTAATTTAAAAACCCAAGTCCATTCTCCTATTTCATTGATTGGCAAATTGCTCAACAATATCTTCAAGAGAGATGTCGATTTCCCTGTGAATATTGCGGGAAGCTAGCCCATTAAGCCCTGTCTCCGATGTTGTAGACCTCAGCCATGTCTTCAACCGCCTCAGAGAAGGAGCGTTCTGGCTCAGCTGACGTTACTGGGAGTACACACAGTACTTCTTAAATTTTTCGAACATTGGGAAATATACGTATCCCCGAAGAGGTGTCTCAGCTCGCTTGCGAGAGGAATCGCCTCCGGGGACGCTGGCAGAGGACTCGTGACCCGGCTGACAAGGCTGCGTTCAACAGAGCGTCCGGCAAGTTGCGTCGCGACATGCTGGCGTTCCGTAGACGCAACTGGGAGCTAGCTGTGACACAGATTGATGGCCCTGCCGAGGACCGTAATGTCTGGCGGATTCCCAGTGCCCTAACGGGAAAGCGCAAACGCGCGCCTCTCCCCGCACTGGCCGGACCCGGCGGTCAACCCCTTGGCCGCCCCCTCGAAAAGGCAGAGTTCTTGGCTGACAGTTTAGAGCGACAGTTCGCTCCCAACCCATCCAAGAACCCGGCTTTTACTGAGCAAATCTGCCGCGAGGTAGAGCGCTTTCTATCGGCCGATATCACAGTCCAACCGGAGCCCATCTCCCCGGAGGAGGTCTCTGAGAGGATTGTTCAGCTCAAGCCCCGGAAGGCGCCTGGCCCGGACGGAGTCATGAATTCCGCCCTCCATCGCCTTCCGGAGCGAGGAACCCAGTTCCTCACTGACCTGTTCAATTCATGCCTCAGACTGGCCTATTTTCCGGTGAAATGGAAAACGGCTACCGTCACTGTGATACCCAAGCCGGGAAAGAATTCAACTCGCGTGGAAAACCTCAGGCCCATCAGCCTCTTGTCCGCGACAAGGCGCTTTTTGAGCGTCTGATCCAGCCTAGGATCCGCGACCATCTAGAAAGACTAGACGTGCTGATCCCCGAACAGTTCGGCTTTCGTGAGCTGCACTCCTCGACTCATCAGCTGATGAGACTCGTGGAATGCATAACCGAGGCTGGCTGCCAGGGCAAACAGACGACTGCGATCTTCCTAGACGTAGAGAAAGCCTTTGACCGCGTGTGGCACGAGGGTGTCCTTTACAAACTGACGGAAGTCCTTCTCCCAGACTGCTACGTTCACTTGATCGGCAGCTTTCTGAGAGACCGTAGCTTCCGAGTGAGAATAGACCACGCTCTCTCTTCGGAGAGGCGTATTACCGCTGGCGTCCCTCAGGGAAGTGTCCTTGGGCCTCTCCTGTTCTCGCTGTTTGTCAACGACACGCCCCGAGTTCCTGGAGTGAAATTGTCGCTGTTCGCGGACGACACTGCGGCTTTTGCCTCAGAGCCGAAAGCGAGTTATGCGGCAGTTAAGCTCCAGCGCCAACTCGACGCGCATGTCGGGTGGACCGATGACTGGAGAGTTGCCGTTAACGCTTCCAAGAGCGCCGCGGTAATATTCTCCCGCAAACGCAAGCGGCCTCGGCCGCTTAAAGTAGGCCCCGTCGAGGTGCCCTGGACCAATAGCGTCAAGTACCTCGGGCTCCACGTGGATTCCCGACTCACCTGGCGAACCCATACACAGTATATCAGACAACGCGCTTCGGCGCAACTCAGTAGACTCTGGCCCGTGCTATCTAATCCGGCAATGACCCCCCGGCTAGGTAAGCTCATAGTCAACACGTACGTGTTGCCCGTGATTACCTACGCCTGTCCTGTTTGGGGATACCTGGCTCGTGGTCATAGAACAACGCTCCAGCGCGTACTCGACCGGGGACTGAAGCTCGCGTGCAAAGTCCCCCGGAGGTACTCTTCTCGTCTTTTGAGGAGAGGACTCGGTGTCCGCTCTCTTGATGACACCGTGAGACGCCTGGCGCGTAGATTCTATGTTCGTTCCGACAGAGTGACCCACAATTCCCTCATTGGCGGACTTGGTAAATACACCCCGCGACCAGGTGAGTCCTGGAAGCGACCTCGTTTACTAGTCCCGGTGGTATAATCCACCAATCGCAGGTCGCTTCAGACCCCCCCATAAGTAGATAAAAAGTATATAATGAAACCCAACAGACCCAGTGGCAGGAGTCCTTTCTGAGACTCGGGACACTGCACTACTCGCGACCCGCGCAACCCCCAGTTGTGTTGGGAAATATATCTGGATTGCAAGCTTGGAGAGAAGACGGAGCTGTGTCTGGAACATTCATATCTGCTTCATCCACCCACTTTTGCTTCCATATTTCTGCCTCAAGTTTAAGTTCCATCTTGGAAATGTCAGGGTAAATGATAGAGGCAACACACTGGTTGATCTCTTGAGTAGTAGCCTTAATGATGAAATGAGGCACAAATACTTGAAGATGACAAATTTGATCAAACTCAGGTCCGAAACGAGTTTCTAATTCAACAACGCATGATCAACGAAAGGAATATATAAATTTAGCTTGCAGAGTTGTTTCACTCGCAATTCCTGGCCAGCATTTGCTCTATGTGATTGATATGTGATAACAAGAATACTGGAATGATTGCATAATTCCACCTTCTTTTTTACAGGAAATTTTGGTCAGCCATACTTTCAGTGTAATTTTTACAAATAACGGCATAGGTCTACTTCAGGTTACCATCAATTTGAGATTTATATTGTAATAATAAATTACTAATGTCTGTTATTTTACGTAATAATGAAGAATCGTTTTGTGAAAGAACATTTGTGACAGAACAGCCATGAATTATAGTTTCACTATTTTCAGGGAATTCAGAAACAAGCCCGGAAACACTGTTGTTATTGCTACAAGCCTCACTAACACAAGTATCTTGCTGAGACGATGTAGAAGTTGGCAAAGAACATGTAGGCCTTTCTGCTACAGTATCACATTTCGCTAATTTAGTTTTTGTTACAAAGAAACCCAAAGTTCTGACTTTCCTTTTTGGTACTTTTGTCATCAAGTTTGGACTTATTAGTCTCCATCTTAGACGTAACAAACAACCAAACAATCACTAATAAAACTACAAAAACGGCGGATTTAATAAATACCGTACTGCCAAACAAACACAAACGCGACAATGACGGATGATGACAGCAACGTGTGTACGAGTGGTGTAAGTATCTCCAGAACTACCTCCGATCACTGCAGAAAATAGAGAATATGTGGAAGCTTGTAGAGGCTACCTCTCACCCGTGGCGCTCGTGCAGCGAATTTCTGTTCGCACGAGAATGCGTGAAACTCGAAATTTTACACGCACGCTGTGGAGTGCGTACATGCTTCGAAGGGCCTGCACGCCGCAGGCAGGCGTGCAGGATTTGGTAGGTGGGTTAGTTATGTTTATACGTTCGGAAAATACGATACATTTTAAATAAAATATTATTGTTTCTAGAAATTAATTATTTTATAATAACATATTATATAACGATTCTATTTTTTTGAGTAAAAAAATTATCAAAAAATTTCGTACAAATGTAAAGTGTTTTTAAAGTAATTTTTTCATTATTACAGCGGCATTATTCAAGATATGAAATTAGGAACATTATTAAAATTTTCGTTTTATTTATCGACTGATATAAAAAAGTGATGAATTAACTTAAGTACTAAATAATATTTTTATGAAAAAGGTTTATATACTTATTTAAGTTTCATAAAAACATTATTTAATACTCAAGTAAAAATTCTTTGGGTTCACTGGTAGTAGTGGCCGGTGGCACGTCACTGGTTGACGTGCGTGTGGCCGCACCGTCAAATGAGAGCGAGAGCGAGAGAAAACAGGTAGCTTACTGAATGTTACACTCAGCGTAATACATCGCTCAATGAACTATAAATTATAACTGAAGTAATAATTGTTATTATAAACTACTTATTTTGTTAGTATTTATATCCCCTTCCAAATCCGCCGAAATATGCCAATTTGTAATTTTAAACGAGACCTAAGTAAATTAAGGAAGTGTATATTACATTTTTGCGGTAGGGGGGGGCTTAAGCCCCCCTGCGTACGCCACAGTGTACAAGCGAAAAATCAAACTTTCGGTTACAATCTGAAAAACACCGTCTTACTACTGTAAACTTTCTGCCACGTACCTTTGGATTTAGTGTAACCAAATAAGAATCGCTGTGACTATTCAATAAAGCCGCATTTCGCGTCCAACTGAAAACGTCACATCAAACCAACACTCAGTTAGTTATTCAACAAAACGAAACACGTGTAAATTTTTTAATATACCTAACGGTTACTTTCAATTAAATTATATCTATTACTTGTTATAACAACCGTAACACATAGTCATAATATGGTCGACAGCACGTGCCAAGCATGAACTGTTGAAATTGTATAACCAGAGTTTCTCAACCTTTTTTCCGACCGTGACCCCCTGTCCTGCCGAGAGGAAAGTAGCTGTTTAAACATTATATCTGTAAGTACACGCTCTTTATATACTTTCTTAATAATGTATACAAAATGCAATAACATAAAAATGTTTTTTTAGGTATTTCTCAATCAATGTGATTCTTATGCTTGATGACAAGAAACAAGCTTTTTATACTGACAGTACTATTCTGTGACCGATTATCGAAGACCATGCCTGACTATTACGTTACACCGAGTCCGGTGAAGTACATGAGTTCCTTTAGCACTACATATAAAAAAAAAAAAAAAAAAAAAACCCGCTACGTGCGTTTTGTTCTACCATCTGTCTGCTACCACGTGCCCCCCCCTTACACAATATTTATCTGTACGTTGGATCATACTGGGGTTGCAGGGGGCCACATGGACCTGGTCGAGATCAAACTTTTTCGTATAAGGGGGTCACGTATTCTTTTAGGCTTGCTGTACCAGGAGGGAAAATAAAAATCAATCTGAAACGAGGTACAACCAAAAATTTCCCAATCCTTTATTACGCAATTCAAAGAACGGTTACATTATGTAAATTATTTTGCATAATTAGCGTGTCTGTATTTAAATAAATCCGTTAGTATATAAATAAAACATGATACAATTGTTTTCAACATTTTTAAACTACAATAATGTTTAAGTCGAGGTCCGCTTAGAATCAACTGAAGTGGAGCCGGATTTCTCTACTGTTCAGACCCCTGGTTTAGATTATACGATCTTACTTAGTGTGTTTGAAAGGGTATGAGTTTGATCGTAGTAGAGGGAAAATGATGATTCTGACTCAAGTACCGTTATTCCCCCACCACCACCGCTGGACCAGCAGCATCGACCAATCAAATTGCATGGCGCCTTTCGCGCGCCAAGTTCAAATATATGCAGCCTTTCGCGAGCCTAGATCAAAGAGATGCCGCCGTTCCCAATTTTTTTATTTGATATTTTTATTTTTTTAATTAAATTGATTTGCATATCCGTGAATATATGCAGCCTTTCGCGAGCCTAGATCACTTTCACTTTCTACTGGACCACAGCATCCGCGACTTTTTCGCTGATCTGTGTCAAGATCCGCGACTTTTTCGCGTATCTGGACCACAGCATCCGTGTTATTTTTTTTATATGCAGCCTTTCGCGAGCCTAGATCACTTTCACTTTCTACTGGACCACAGCATCCGCGACTTTTTCGCTGATCTGTGTCAAGATCCGCGACTTTTTCGCGTATCTGGACCACAGCATCCGCAATGTATATTAAATCTATATGATCAGGTTTACCAACCTATGTATGGGTTCAAACTTGATATGTGTGTGTGTTATAGTGTATATTAAAATATATGATCAGGGTTACCAATCCTGCATTATTGTGTGTGTATAGAACAGATCTGTCAACATTTTTCTTCGGTGGGAAATTCAAACTATATTATAGTAAATTGTTGACGACGACTTCGATATCAACTCTCTCTCCCCTCCTCTCTCTTTGTCTCTAGACACAGTTGTCATCAGTTTTACATAAGCGTCGTGCTACTTATGGATTATTGTAATTAGCGATACTAAAATGTAATCACCAGGAAATATATATTTATCACCTATCTCGTGGCGTCCTTTTTTGACACATGACAGTCATTGGACTACGATTTAGAAATTAATATACTGTCAAGTCTGTGTGTGTGTGTGTGTGTGGTAAAGTGTTACGCATAAAAAAATCTCCTTGAAATAAGGTATTTTCAAAAGTTTTGTGTACACACACATTGTATAATAATTTTCGTAATTGTAAGATACAACCTGCAAATTATTAAAATGTCTCTCTCACACATTTCTGATTAGTATACAAATAATTGGATGCATATTCGAAGGTTTATAACGAAATAAATTAAAATAAACCATAATTTGTTTTAAATAATTAAATATATATATTTACAACACTGTACACAAACATAAAATATATAGTTTACAAACCGCTATAATACAATTATTGATTAAATATATATATATCACAAACATTGTTATATATATAAAATATTAATAATAATATTGTTTTAAATGATTAAATATATATTTACAGCACTGTACACAAACTTAAAATATAGTTTACAAACCGTTATAATACAATTATTCAAAATACATTTTACATTGATTAAATATACATATATCACAAACAAACATTGTTATATACAAAATAAATATTAATAATAATTTTTGACATTGTAAGATTTTAAAATAATAATTTCACGGCTGTAGATACAGTTCACAAGGAAGTTTATCTGTAACATAACAATACAGTCGATATTAGAATCACTGATACGATAATATTCAATTATCACACGCACACACACACACACACACACACACACACACACACACACACACACACACACACACACACACACACACACACACACACACACACACACACACACACAGTTAGTGGAAAGAATCAAATGTGTTAAGTAAGTAAACTTTTTCAAGTATATGTCATTTTTCATAAGTTAATGTACTTTCAAATAATTTCTAATCAAACCAAACCAAATATTATTCACTGGAAATTTGTAAATACTACTTAGAATCAATGATACATTTATCGCATAAAGGTAATGTACTTTCAAATAATTTCTAATCGAACCAACTATTATTCAACGAAACTAAATAGAATCAATGATACATTTATCATGTACATACAAATTCAATTATTAAAGTGTTAAGTACAGTGAGTTGAAACTACACACACACACACACACACACACACACACACACACACACACACACACACACACACACACACACACACACACACATCAATAAATTGTTTGTTAACACGATTGCTACTTACGACGTTAGGACTCAATCTCTACTTGTGTTGTTTGATTTCTCGTCCCTCGATACACTAAATGTAGTTCTTTAGGTTTGAAGACACCTGCATACCTCTTGGGAAGATAGACACGATACTGACGGTCGCCATCCTCCAACGTAGCAAGCACAGAGTTCCCATATTTTGTGTCCACATTTGTTAAGACCATGATGGGATATTTTTTATTCACTGTCAATTCTGAACATCTTTTGTACTCGATAGCACTTACAGCATTAAACTTTACAAGAAACGACATTATTAGAAGACACTAGTGAACACGTCTGTATCAAACCAGAGAGAACCAAACAATGACAGAATATTCGACACAAAAGGACAGTAGAATGTGATAGTGGTGGTGGTGGTAACGTCGGTGTCCCACTTTCATTTGCATGTATGAACATGTCCCACAGACGAAATTAGAGACAGCAAAAAATATAACAATGTCATTAGGAAAGTCCATTTTCATAAGAAAATAGTCACTGCTTACAGCTATGCATGTATGTACATGTCCATAACAGAATGAGAGAGCGATATAAATGTCATCATTCGCTGTGACCTACTTTCTAAATTTGTTACATTAAAAATGTTTGTTTAAAGCAAAAATCATGAATCATCCATTCCCGAATAGCATGCACCTTATAGTTGGCACAACGGTCAGAAGAATTGAAATGTCTAAGACATTCTGTTCCATGAATTATATACGGTATGTTTTTAGGACAACCAAAGTCATCGAGATTGATGATATTATTGTGTATTATCTTTGATTGCAAAAAACGTTTTTTCTCAAAACCCTTCACAAACACATATTTATATATACGTGTATGTGATGTTAACAATGAAACAAGATTGTCGTATGGTGTCTCTCCTTCGCTCCATCTAAGTCTATGATAATTTGACGTTAACCAGTGGTTTGTCCTAACGTATTTGGGATTCGTAACGGATGTAGCAGGCGGTGTCAAAATCCAATGTCTACCAGCAAATCTCAGAACGTCCATGATTGACAGTTCCTTCACAATATATTTTCCGTTGTCATCGAAAAAGCACTGGAAGTCGATTATAACCGCAGTGTTATCCATAATACTGTAAGACAGAGAAACCACACACATTACAAACTCTATATATGTATATATTATGTTTAAACATACAAATATCGTTGCGATATTAATATGTGAACTTACGTTTACAGACGTCTGGACTGAAGCACCGAGAGACATCAACTGACGAAAGAAACAAGTGTTGAGGAGGGTTACTATACATGGAGACAAATTTTTTTAGTAGGTGGGGAGGTGTCGTCGTCGTCGTTCTCCATGTTGATGCGTTGTCGTATCCGATAATGACCGTATGCAAGTGTATCATGACCATTGTCTAATATATAACGCTTATCATCATACGGTGACAACGCTTGCTTATTTACACGCATCGTGTACAGCGTATGATGATCGCTACGTAAACAAAGCGCACTGGTAGAAAACTGACAATGATCAGTGAGACACTTGCGATACATATCGTGTCGCAGACTCCTCTTAATCGCAACTCGAGGCACACCTTTACATACACGTTTTTGACACTCTTGGGTGGGATCTTCGTGGGCCACAAGGAACGAATAACATTTCGCACGGAGACCCACGAATTCTCTAATAGGACGACCACACGTTTCATCCTTGAACAGTCCGACAACCTTTTTGTTCTTAAGGCTATAACAAGGATGAGACGTAGGGTAATCCGATGTGTCAAAAACGTGTAGGTCCTTCTTCATGTCTGCATACAAGTCTGATGTTTGAATGCTATACATCAGACTGTCTGTATCTGTCATTAATAATTTAACGTTGCGGCCGTACTTGGCGACAGCATAACGATAATGAAATTCGTACATTATCGTTTTGCTAACGTCAAGCACCGTGAAGCCGACATACACGGGACGGGAAAGAACAAGGGATTTTTTACGGAGTGAGAGCCCCACCAGATCGTTCGTATAACGAATCATACGTTTTAGCCTAGGTGTGGAAACTAGTTTTTGAAGCCGTCGTTCATCCGAGACTAGTTCAAAGTCTATATGTTTCCGTACGTTCTCCAGCGACTTACCGTATACGGCGTTGTTCATCAGTTTGAAAAGGTCTTTTTCAAAGCTGTTGACGGCTGCTTGCCTCTTGCGGGTGTTGAAATCGATAAACGGTTTCAACCAAGCGCTTTGCTTAAAACACAACACCCTATGAGTCGCTTTCAGCTCTAAGCCAAGACTTAAATACAATTTCAAATTTCGATAATGGAGAACGTAATTTTGTTTGTCCTCCAAAGTTGTTAACAACTTCTCTACGGATGACCCTGATTCGTTATACGATGATCTGTATATACTCTCGTGTAAACGTTTGGAAAAGGGAGAAAGGATATCGGGTGTTACGCGCTGGCGCACAGGTGCAAGTGGGTAGTCGGAATGCAGGTCGTGTAAGGTATCGGGATAGTGTAGGTCGACTTCGAGGATGTACCCGATGTCGGAATCATCACTCACATTACGTACGTCTAAGGACTCGATTTCGTTACGATCGAGCCATTGGAAGTCTGCGTAAGGGAGTGGTTGCGACATGGCTGCACCGTATAAATTATTACAGTCTGTATACAGAATGAAGGAGGTCGGTTTCGATACATCGTACTGATCTGGAATCAGAGGATTGTTAGCGACTGCGTGACGGTTGGATATCATCGCGCAGCCTCCGCGGACCCCAGACTCAAGGAACAGATGCAGATTTATCTCTGTTAACAGCTCTAATTCGACCCCTGTCATTTTTAGCATCGCGTTCCAAGCGAGTCCGGGAAGCGAGTAAAAATGACACGGGTCCAAGCAGTAATCGCGTAAGGCCATGTCTCGGAAACTTTCAAAGACATCGGCCAGCAGCATTACGTCTGTCAACAAATACAAATCGTGGTAATCTCCAAACGTACGCAGATTGAATGCACTCCACACGTTTTGTGCGTGCTCGTAATCTGCGTCCGAAATAGCCGATTCCAACAACCGGTTATCAAAGTGTTCACGAGCGGGTAGACTTGATTCGTTGAACCGATCAATGCTGTCAACGTACTCGTAAGGGTATACTCCCTTGCGTACGAGCAGATTGGTCTGTTCGTCGAAACCCCGTCTAAGCATTTCCTCTCTGAGCAAAGGAAATTGGCTCCCGGACGTGGACAGATTGGTAACGAGTGTGTCCAGAGAGCGATTAAGAAATTGAAAGGAGTCTACGAAACGCAAGGGACCCAGGGAGAACGACACGTAACGCTCACTGGATGTTGCAATGCAGGATACGTGTTGGTCCTTATATTTTCCTAAACCCTGCATTAAATGGTGACAGTCGTAGCCACGAAGGTTGTGAAAGAAGACGGGGATATGACGAGGCGTCTTGTAGCTTAGATTACAGCTATTGTGGGCTGCTCCCAAGAATTTCCTCGTAAGATGACAATGATTGCGTACCTTGTCATCGTCTGTCAAAGGGCGCTCACACAAATGACAAACGGTGGCGTTAGTGAACGCAACATTGTCATCATCGGACATAATTATTTGCACGTTATGTCGTACTACCTTCATCATATCCTCGGCGTCTTTCATCAACCACGAGAAGAAAGTGTCTACGACGTTTTCACCTCGATAAACTTTAGCCTCTCTCCAGAGTCTGTGTGTATGATCGACGATAGCATAGGAGAAACCTGACGGAATATGCATCGCTTCGTATGATGTGGACGATACAGGAGGAGAAGTTATTTTCTGACGGGCACCGTTGCTATCAACTGAGTAGAATTCGCCTAACTCGTGCACTGTCGTCGGGACGTTGTTACCAGGTGAACACGATTGAAGCGGAGTGATGAGAGACTCGAAGTCGGCGTAGACGGTAAAGGGTACTTTAAGACAGTGCGCGTAATTTTTAAATGACATAAACTTCTCCTCCTCTGTAGGCATTTTGGTTTTCTGCTCGCCGTGAGGTGTGCAGTAGGGGAGATGATCGGACAGACCATGTTCTGTGGAGAAACGATGCAGGCAGTAGTCACAGTAAAATGATTTATTGCAGTGTTTTGTTAGGGATGATAACAATCTACTCATGTTACTGATAAGACAGTAATGTTTTCGGCTATTTGTATCGGACAGAAGCAAAAGATTAACATGATGTAATCTGTCCTTATTGGAGGTAATTCTTAACGGATAAACCTCATTTTTTGATTCGTTTCTGATATTGTCTTCTATATCATAGCCGAAAACGTTTATAGAAATGTTGGGATTCTGTGTTTCAAATTTAGAAAGTGAGTTTATAGAAACAGGGTACTCGATACCGAACATATTTATTGTGTTTATGAATGAGGTGTATTTTGAAACACGTTCTTTATTACGTTCTTGAGGGTGTATGTGAGCTAGTACGGACCATAGAAAACACATTTCATCTTGAGGGTTCTTGATGTTGACTACTGCCTTGGTGAGTGCAAGTTTTCGCGGGGTTGGAAGGTAGGAGGATGCTGCTAGAGGTCGGTACCGTCCAACAACTAGTTCCAGCTTCAGTACAGCATCCACCGACCATCCGCTCCCGTCACGGGTAAAATTGGATATGCTATTCATGATTTTATCGTAGGATTCATCGAGTAGACAGTTCAACTCGTCGTTGTCGTCCGTGAGCAACGTACGACAACGTCCGTGGAAGACGGCGTCTTTGGTTACCTCTTTTTCTTCGCCGCTGTCACCATCTAACACAGTTTTAGTGAAACGTATCCTGCACGCAATATGCCATTTGATACTGCGTAAACGTGCTTGTTCTGCCAGAATATCCTTGCACAATAAAGGTCGCACCTCGGTCATTATCGGTACTATATCTTGATCTTCTTCTTCTGTGTACACAGGGAGGTAATTAAAAGTTGTAAGACATCCTCTAATACTACTGTTTCGCACAATATAAAATCGTGTCATATCTGAAACAATAGAAACACATGTATTAGCTAATAGGAATGATGAATAACACACATTCATGTTTATGGTAAATAAATAGATAGTACACGTTAGTAATACGTTAGTTTATTGCAAACTGTGAAGATGGCAGCTACTCATGATTTTAGCATTGAAAGTGAAAGAAGAAAATCGTTCAAGTATTGGGAAGTGACGTTTGTCAGTCCCGACGAGTTAGCGTTTGCTGGGTTTTACTACTATCCGCTAAATTATGATGTTTGTGGACATAGTATGTCATTCATAGACGATAGAGTTAAATGCTTTTGTTGCGGAATTGAATTAGTTCATTGGAGAGAAGGTGACATACCTATGGTGGAACATGAAAAATTTTCTCCGTCATGTCAATTTCTAAACGATGTCAAGAGACAATACATTGGGGAGAAGGTGACAAACCTATGTCAGAACATAAAAAATTTTCTCCGTCATATCAATTTCTAAACAACGTCAAGAGACTATCTTGTACAGGTTAGACAGAGTTAATTCATATCAAACAAATTTGGTTTGTTGCATAATTATAGAGAGAGACAATTGGTATTTTAAAAAAAATTTTTTACCTTGTTGAGGATGTCCCTGTTCCTGCTGATGTTGTTCTGGATTCTGTTGAAGGTCAGCCATGGTGATATTCAGATGTGTGAATGAATACTGAAAAACAAAGAAACTGTTATAGATATATATAGTATTTTTAACGCCGGTATTATGTTAGTGTATCTTAAACCATGAACAACGCACGCAAGACTATAGCTCTAGAGCTACACAGAGCAGCGAGAAGGAATTTCGTTAGGCGCGCGGTTGAATTGAAGGTTCTACACGACTTGTACCAGGCAGATCTTGTGGAGATGATACCATACGCTCGAGTGAACAAAGGGTACAAGTACATGATGACAGTGATCAATGCGTTTAGCAAGTACGCGTACGCTGTACCATTGAAAACAAAGACAGGAAAAGAAGTAAAGCATGCACTAGAGCCTATACTAACTGCTAATCGAATGAAATATTTACAGACAGACAACGGGAAGGAGTATTACAACAGCACAGTACAAGCGTTGCTAAAAAAGTATAATGTGAAACATTACTCAACCTACAGTGAGAAAAAAGCTTCCATAGTGGAACGTTTTAATCGCACACTGAAGACACACATGTATCGAGCTTTCAGTGAACAAGGACACTACCGCTGGTTGGATCTACTACCTACATTACTGAAATCGTACAACAATACAACACACAGAACCATTGGTATGAAACCGAGTGAAGTGAATGTCGCCAACGAACATATAGTGTTGGAACGAATAAGGAAGAACACAGCGCCTAAAATCAGTCCAACGAAACCACCCAAATTTAAAGTCGGTGACCGTGTTCGTATAAGTAAGCACAAAATGACGTTCGCCAAAGGTTATACGCCGAATTGGATTAACGAAATATTCACTGTGGATAAAGTACAATCCACTACTATCCCCGTCACTTATCTGCTAAAAGATCATCTAAACAAAGTGTTGAAAGGTGGTTTTTACGAGCACGAGATTAGTAAGTCCAAAGTCGGCGACGTATACCTAGTGGAAAAGGTGTTACAACGCAAAGGTGACAGAGTGCGTGTTCGTTGGCTCGGTTTCGATGGTAAACACGATGCGTGGATACATAAGAAAGGTCTAATATAAAAAAGGCGGCAGCACGTGCTGAAAACAGTATGCTTTCGGTATTCACAAAGATGAAGATTGTACAGCAAGCAAACAAATTACCAATAAAGGATATGGACTTTTTGGTTGGTGACGAAGGCAGTGCTAAGCGTAAACATGGCCCGCTATTACCGAACAGTATTCGCTGTATCGTTACAGGCCCAAGTTCCTGTGGGAAATGGGAAATCAAATGTGCTATTCAACCTACTGTTTGATGCCAACGGACTACGTTTCCGCAACGTATACGTGTTTTCAAAATCATTATTTCAACCAAAATACAGAATGCTAGAAACAGTGATGAAATCACTCGCTGATGAAGGTTTAGGTTATCATGCATACAGCGAGAACGAAGAAGTCCCGCTACCGAGTGAAATCACTGGTCTCGACTCTGTTATCGTATTCGATGACGTATCGTGTGAAAGACAAAACAATATTCGAAAGTATTTTGCTATGGGGAGACATAGCGGTGTGGACACATTCTATCTATGCCAGACATATAGCCAGATACCGAAACAATTGGTACGTGACAACGCTAACTTGTTGATATTGTTCAAACAAGACGATCTAAATTTACGACATGCATACAATGATCACGTTAACATAGATATGAAATATGATGCTTTCAAAGACGTCTGCATGGAAGCGTGGAAGGATCGTTATGGATTTCTAGTCATAGACAAAGACTCGTCAATAAATGAAGGTAGATATAGAATCGGCTTTGATCGATTCATAATTGTTTCCGACGAAGTATAAAAGTGGTTGCACTGTAGTAATGTAATCAGTCCTCTTGCTAACACACGATGGCAATGAATAAGGAGGAACGACTCGCGTATGATATAGACACGATAAGCGACAACATAAGGAAAAAATATCATGCATTACAACACGGTATCAGAGAAAGCGACGAGGCGTTTAGAAAAAATTACAGACCGATTCTGGAACCGTTAGAAGTTATTTCACGAAAGTTAAGTGGTGACATGATGGAGGAGGAGGAGGAGGAGGAGGAGGAGCAGATAAAACAAGAAGAGCCTACACAACACGTAATAACAGAAAACGAAAGTGGCACGCAGAGTCATAACGCTTCTCATTTCAGTGACAATAGCGCATGGAGCCCTAACGTTTTACATTTCAGCGAGGATTCATTAGCAAACAAATATATGCGTTTGTGTGAATCGGCGGACTGTAAACGGATTATAGATCGCATGTATGGTGTTCGATACGAAGGTGGTAAATTTATGATAGGTGATTCAAATGTAAAAATCGATGATAACGACAACTTTCATGTCAAAGGAAAAATTTACGAGGGTACACCTGGTCTGTATGAACTTTTGTTTATGAAACTACCGAAAAAATACAATAATGATGATATGAGGAAATATAAGTCTATACTACTAGCAACCAACGGACACAAACAAAAATATAAACACAATACGCGAATAAACAGTAACAGTGGCGTCAAGTACCGACTAGTAATATCTAAATTGTTTGCACGAAAACGTACAGGGAGTGGCTATATGGAGATGAAACCGAACACTGCAATCGATTACGTGCATTGGGATGATCCTAACGAGTTGGTTAATAGATTGAGACTGTTAATGGCGTCTCAAAATAGCGGCCATACTGGTCATAGGAATGAAATCGTTTCGATATTGGAAGAATTACGTGAAACTGGCATTATCATATAAAAGCAGACGCACCGTTCTATAACCATCAGTTCTTCTTCATAAATATGAGTGTAGACAAGTTCGGTAGACACGACAGCGCTGTAAGAGTGCGAAAAGAAACTCATCAAAGTCTGCGTGAGGATATCGGTTTAGGAGTGACTAACGACGGTCACTTTGATGTGAAAAACAAAAAGATATGCAACTTGGGTGATCCTGAAGAGTTGCACGATGTTGTTTCTTTACAGTACGTAAAGGACACATGCTTACAGTACAAGAACGACGACAACGCTACCGTAGACGCAAAAGATCATCGAATAATAAGGCTAAACGATCCGCTTAAATCAAGAGATGCAGCCACAAAACGATACGTAGACGAGAAGAGTTTGAAAAAAGATCGTGCAGGTAACGTAATCGTTAATGACTGTCGACTAACGCATGTGCAAGCACCTGTTGACTTCAAAGACGCAGTGAATTTGGAATTTTTACATGCACACACAATCAGTTTGCAAAACGATACTTTCTACGCTGCCGGAAGAAAAATTACGAATATAGCGAACGGTGTCAATGACAAAGACGCAGTCACTGTACGACAAATGCATGAATTAAAATTACATATAAAGACCGAATTGTACAAGGTCACTCAGGTATTTCACGCTCATATAATCAATCTAATAAAGTTTGTCTATAAATATCAAGACAGCACGACACAGCGTTCAGTCCTGTCTGAATATATTGAAGAGGTGGGGCGTTTAATAGACGTTCTCGATACGGAAACGGAAATCAAGGATTGGAGATCTGTTTACAAGAATGCACGTACTTCGTAAGAAAAGAAGAATGGGGCGTGGTGTAATTGGAAAAATACTTAAAAACACTGTGCCCGCTATCGTTTCGTCAGTACCTACTTTGATTAATCGGGCGGTGGACGCATTACCAGTAGAATTACACCTACCGGGCTACCGATTCTGTGGACCTGGAACAAAACTCAAAGAGAGATTGGCACGTGGCGAGCGCGGAATCAACGAGTTGGACGAAGCCTGTCGCGAACACGATATCGCTTACGCTAAGTACAAGGACAACGAACGAAGACGCGTAGCGGATCGTGTGCTAGCCGGCAAGGCGTGGGATCGAGTGAAAGCTTTGAATTCAGGCATCAGCGAAAGAGCGTACGCGGCGGCCGTAGCGGCAGCGATGAAGGCGAAATCGGCAGTGGGTGGAGGGAGCTCGCGTAGTGGTTGCAGAAAAAACAAGAAGAAGAAGGGTTCAGGAATTAAACGTCAATCAGTGAACAAACACAAAACGACCTGCAAACGCAAAACAGTCCCAAGACATAAACGTAACAATAAAAAAATAGCGTCAGGTCTATACCTACGTCCTTACAGACAAAAAAACTAATTTGCATACCAGTGCGTGCATTGTCTGACAGTGATTTGTATGTGTACGCAAAACTTTTGAAAATACCTTATTTCAGAGGAGTTTTTATGCGTTAGGGTGAAACCACACTGCATCAAACAAAACAGCCTGAGGCCGTTTGAAACAGGCTCAGGCTGGTTGAAGCAAACCGGAAAGACTGGATTAGTACGGTGGTAGGGGAAACGTGTTCACACTGGCAAGGTCAAACGTTTTGTCTGCCTCAGTCACACCCAGTCATGCCTGGTGTTGTTTGAAGAATTGTGGTTTGCAGCAAACATTTACTATTGAAGGTATGTAAAATAATATACAGTACTCTTCTTCTTCTTCTAGATGTTTAGTTTGTGTAATTTATTATTATTTCTCATAACAATTATTTATAACATTTATTTATAGATTACTAAATAGTTTTTGTAAATATGTAAAATAAAATCACACAGTCATTTATTCACTTACTACTCGTATATTGAATTTATTTTACTGTACATACGTTTTGTTGATGCAATGCTGTAACTTAGAACATTATCATTATTAATTTTATAGATACATTACTATTTTATGCGTACATTGTTTTTATTTTTCTGACATTTTTCTAGATGGAGTGTGATGCGGAAAAGTTATTAAAAGTTGGGAAAGTTCCATCGTCTTTCAAATCCATCTGCAATTTCGAGGTACTTTTCAGCATTTGGTTTTTGCATATAAACTGGGGATAATTGATCCCATATTGCTTGACAAGTTTCGTGAACTACATTAGAAATAGTAGATGCCCCTAAACGAAACTGGTAGTGCAGAGATCTGAAGGTTTCTCCTGTAGCCAGATACCTGTTAAAGATAAAAGATTAGTACAGTTCAGCAGAACCTTTTTTATTTTTGTAATTACATGAATAAGAAGTAAATAAAAATTGTATAGAGTAAATATTATATTTTCCAGTGGCGGAATGTAAATCAAAATGGGGAATCCTCCGCAACTCGTATAAACGTGCTGTAAGAGAAGGCAGAGACACGGCATCCTCTAAAGGGTCTAAAAATAGGAAATGGTACCTGATGGATGCAATGGAGTTTTCGGGGGACTTTGTGGGTGTTCATCGGAAACTAGGGAGCAACACTATGGGCACTAATTGTGAAGAAAACCTAGCAGAGACTCCTGAGCCAGATCTCGTAGACACAAACTCTACAGAAAATTTAGAAGAAAATCTACACTCTGCAGTAATTCAAACTCATGAATTTGAAAACATGAGCAGTCCTGCATCGCAACCTTCCAGAAGGAAATCAACCTCAGTTGAAAAGGTCGTCAATCCAATGATTTCATTTTTGAAATCAAGAACCAAAGTATCTGAACAAGAAAACCCAACTCTTACGTTTTTTAAACGTTTGATTCCAGATGTGCAAAAATTAACAGAATCAAGAAAAAGAAAATTTAAACAAACAGTTTTGAATGCATTGTATAGACATTTGGATGAACAAGAAAATTTTGCTTATTTTAACACACCACATTTGCCTATTCCTAGTCCTATTCCCAGCTCAAGTTCCTCTGAAGCTCCACCTCCTGAACCATATCAATATGCTTATATTACAAATAATTAATTAACATCATAATTTCAATTTTGGTTATTACAGTATATTTTATAGTACAATTATTAATTAAACTACTGTATTTTCTGTTAGAAATAAATAGTTATGTAGAAACTTTATATAGCGAATAGTGTAGACCTATATAATTTTATGTAACCTACTTATATGTAATTGTGTTAATTATAAACAGAAATGTCATTAAACAATCTTAAAATAAAAAAATGTATATTTATTATATATCTTAATGTTACAAGGAGCTTCTCTTCTGGTTTAACACATTTTCGAAATTTAGTATTTTGCTTTTGAATTTTGTGTTCAATTAAATGCAATAAAAAGTCAAAACTTGCTGGACTCATTCTCGTGTAATTATAAAACTTATCATCATAATTTCGTAATTCGTTTAACAATGATTTGATAGTATTATCATAGCTTCTTCGTTTGTTGTATGGATGCACCCAAAATTCTCGAGACACTTTCGAATTAACCAATAACCACTTCCACAAAATTGGGACACACTCATCTATCTCCTCATCAGAAGACATAACTTGATATTTGTTAACACGAGTTATATTGTACTGCAAATGCCAAATATTTTAATAGAGGTTCTCGACGACTGATGTACTTGGAGGGAACTGTCTGTTTCAGTGTAGATTGGAAACGTTTCAGTCAAGATCAAACATTTTGTTTCGGTTTGCTTCAACCGGATTGTTTGTTGCAGTGTGGTTTCACCCTAACACTTTACCACACACACGACCATGGAAGAATGAGAGTGCAGTTGTTAATCTAGACAGTGCAGAAGGACCTGGTACGCACTGGGTTTGCTACAAGAAGCGAAACAAACAAATTTACTACTATGATGCGTATGGTAATATGCAGCCACCTCTTGAGCTGACACAGTATTTTGGAACCGACACTGACATTTACTACAATTACGAACGTGAACAGCCACCACACACAGTCATCTGCGGGCATTTATGTTTGGACTTCTTAACGCGCGAGTGATCAGTAAGCGACAAGATGTCTTCGCTGTCGGTCACCTTAACAGGTACGAATGCTGCTGCTCTTGTATGTGACTTTTTCCCGCCTCTCGAACTAACAAACGGCGAATGGTATGTAGGTCTATTGGACTTTACTACATACAACAGTATACCGAACGTGATTGAAGGAAAAAACAACGTGTTTCCAGTACTACGAGACGGAACAACGTGGGACTTGATAACTTTACCTACAGGTGCTTATGAAATCGGTGACATAGAAGCCTTCCTCAAAAAGCGGTTAGGAGACTCAAAGATTAGTCTACGTCCTAACAACAATACACTGAAATGTGAGCTGACTTGTGCACTGGATATTGACTTTCAACAAACAGTGTACGGTATCGGTGATATGTTGGGTTTCAAGGGAAAGCGTCTGCTTGAAGCGAATAAAACTCACACGTCTGACGCCACAGTTAACATTATAAAAGTGAACAGTATACTGATAAGGTGTAATATAGCGCAAGGATCATACAAGAACGGTAAAACCGAGCACACACTGCACTCGTTCTATCCGTCAGTCGAACCAGGATTCAAAATAATTGAATCGCCTACAAACGTCATATACCTACCTGTGAATGTGAGTCGTTTGGACAACATAACATTATCTTTACACGATCAGGACGGTGACGTAATAGATTTTCGCGGAGAAGTCATCACTGTGCGTTTACATCTAAAACGACTATAGACATGGGCTTGTACTTTGTTTCTTCGCCACCGCTGCTACCACAGTCATCGTCAGTAATAAAAGAAGAAGAAAGATCAGTTAGGAAACGCATCAGTACTCGTTCGAAACTGAAACGATTAACATCAGTTAACCACCGTTTCCTGATTTCACTGGGTTTTGTTGTTGTAAACAAGTAACATGGCGAGTGGAATATTATCAGTGGAGCAGCAACCGTTCTTTGAAGACAGTATCACACACTTTTCATTTCACTCACACGCACCGTACGCAACAACAAGATATGGAAACAATGATGAAATACGTGTGCCAATACAACAACAGGACGTCTTTACACTGCCGTCAGAAAGTTTCCTCTACATCGAAGGCAAGTTGGTTAAAAAAAACCCTAGTGCGGCTGCAGATACTGCACTGAATGTGGAACTGGTGAACAATGCTATAGCATTTCTCTTTGAAGAGATTCGTTACGAGTTGGCCGGCGTGGTAGTGGATCATACCAGAAACGTCGGTGTTACGTCAACTATTAAAACTTTTCTATCACTCAACAACAACGCACGTAACGCAATGGAAAACGCAGGTTGGGTGGCACCGACCACGAACATATTAAAAGTGAATGATGACGGCGAATTCAATTTTTGTATACCACTGAAAATGCTAATGGGATTCGCAGAAGACTATACACGCATCGTGCTGAACGTGAAACAAGAACTTATACTCCTATGCGCTTCTACCGACATAAATGCTATGGTTTTAGTAAGCGGACAAACGACTGCTAATTGTGTTCTTGAACTAGATAAAGTTTACTGGAAAATGCCTTATGTACATGTAGCTAATGTGTACAGATTACCACTGTTACGACTCATAGAGAAAGACCACCCGATAACTATGCCTTTTAGGACCTGGGAGTTGCACGAGTATCCTGCCTTACCACAGACTAAAAGGCAGAATTGGATTGTCAAGACCTCGAGTCAGCTGGAAAAACCACGCTTTGTTGTGTTAGCGTTTCAGACAGCAAGAAAAAATGTACTGACAGCACACGCTGATGAATTTGATCACTGTAACGTGATCAATGCGAGACTGTTTCTAAACGACAAGTATTATCCTTACGATAATTTAAACTTGGATATTGGGAAAGACCGTTTTGCATTATTGTACAATATGTACAGCAGTTTTCAAAGTTCGTATTACCACCGTTTAGACGGTAGCCCAGTACTGACACCGGAATTATTCAAATCAAAAGCCCCGCTGGTTGTTTTCGATTGTAGCAAGCAAGACGATACACTTAAGTCTTCAGTAGTTGATGTACGTTTAGAATTTGAATCGTCAATGAATTTTCCTAGACAGACAACCGCCTACTGTATGATACTACATGATTCGCTTGTAGAATATACACCATTGTCCAACACAGTACATAGACGTGTTTAAGTCTTATTTTATACATATTTTGTAAATACTAGTTTTAAATATATATATTTTCATCATATTTGTAACATTATAATATTGGAGCTATGTGTGTGTATGTATTTTTAATTGTAAAACTAGTTTAGATATATTTTAATACTTGTAACAGTATAATCTTGGAACTGTGTATGTTTTTTTTTTTTAAATTGTAAATATTAGTTTAGATATATTTTCATACTTGTAACAATATAATCTTGGAGCTGTGTATGTATTTTTAATTGTAAAACTGTTTAATATAATCTTGGAGCTGTGTGTAAGTATTTTAATAAATGTATATATATATATTACACACACTTTATTATTATTTGTATAACCCACTCCATAATAATTTGATCATACACATACACGCGCACACACACATGTATTAAATTCAATAATGCGTTTGATAATGTTTTAATGCAAATAATTTTAGGAAAGTCTACATTCCGCATTCATAAGGAGATAGTCACTGCTTACAGCTATGTATGTCCACAACAGAATTAGAGAGAGATATAAATGTCATCATACGCTGTGACCTACTTTCTAAATTTTTTACATTAAAAACGTTTGTTTAAAGCAATTTTCAGAAAATTTGTAACAGACATACTAATTTGATCATACACACACACACACACACACACACACACACACACACACACACACACACACACACACACACACATGTATTAAATTCAATAACACGCTTGATAATGCAAATAATTTTTACGTTTAAATAAAAATCTGCACATACATTAAAATTAAATAAAATCTGTACAACTTACCAAAAAACTAGTATGTGCGTTGTCTACAGTCTAGAGTCTAGTTGTCTACAGGCGTACAAACAGTCTTTCAACTATTAAAAAACAGATGTAGAGATTTCACGATGTATCAGCACACGTTGGTGAGAAATTGCCACTATAAAAATACAGTAAGAATATATTTTCAGAAATTGTAATTTGATCATACACACACGCGTACACACACACATGTATTAAATTCAATAAATAATGCACTTGATAATTTTTACGTTTAAATAAAATCTATACACTTACCAAAAGAAGATGTGTATACTGGAAGACAGTATCAGCCAAACTAGTATGTGCGTTGTCTACACTGAAGACATACAAACAGTCTTTCAAAAGAAGATGTGTATACTGAAAGACACGTAATACGTGCAGTATCAGGATGTACAAGTCGACAAATAAGAAATTGCCGCTAACTTACTTAGCGTATATATAGTGTACTCTGTAGTGGGGAAAGCACGTGTGTGTGTGTGTGTGTGTGTGTCCGTTTTTAGAGTAATTACTGTAAGCGGTGTTAATGCTTGACAGGTGTCAAATTAGAAAGTAGAGTTGTCCGTTTTTAGAGTAAATACTTTATAATCCTAATCACTGCTAATGACTAGCAGGTGTGAAATTAGAATGTGGGACGTCGTACACAAGGTTAATGACCTCTGGTTTAATTTAGCGAATAATAACTATATCTAATTCAGTATCGTTGTGTGTATGTGTGTGTGTGTGTGTGTGTGTGTGTGCATAGACTTGTTTCACTGTCAACGTACTCCGAATATGCATGCAATTATTTGTATAGTAATCAGAAATGTGTGTGAGAGAGACATTTTAATAATTTGTAGGTTGTATCTTACAACCATGAAAATTATTATTTAAACTGATAATTGTTTTATTAAAATCTTACAATGACGAAATATTATTATTTCATTGTTTACGATATATATTTAATGCAAAAAATGAATTTTTAAAATTACAATCGTCTGTATTTAAGTTCGTGTACACACATACAAATCGTTTGAATAAGGGAAATCTTCGAATATGCATCCAATTATTTGTATAGTAATCAGAAATGTGTGAGAGAGACATTTTAATAATTTGCAGGTTGTATCTTACAATTACGAAAATTATTATACAATGTGTGTGTACACAAAACTTTTGAAAATACCTTATTTCAAGGAGATTTTTTTATGCGTAACACTTTACCACACACACACACACACACACACAGACTTGACAGTATATTAATTTCTAAATCGTAGTCCAATGACTGTCATGTGTCAAAAAAGGACGCCACGAGATAGGTGATAAATATATATTTCCTGGTGATTACATTTTAGTATCGCTAATTACAATAATCCATAAGTAGCACGACGCTTATGTAAAACTGATGACAACTGTGTCTAGAGACAAAGAGAGAGGAGGGGAGAGAGAGTTGATATCGAAGTCGTCGTCAACAATTTACTATAATATAGTTTGAATTTCCCACCGAAGAAAAATGTTGACAGATCTGTTCTATACACACACAATAATGCAGGATTGGTAACCCTGATCATATATTTTAATATACACTATAACACACACACATATCAAGTTTGAACCCATACATAGGTTGGTAAACCTGATCATATAGATTTAATATACATTGCGGATGCTGTGGTCCAGATACGCGAAAAAGTCGCGGATGCTGTGGTCCAGTAGAAAGTGAAAGTGATCTAGGCTCGCGAAAGGCTGCATATAAAAAAAATAACACGGATGCTGTGGTCCAGATACGCGAAAAAGTCGCGGATCTTGACACAGATCAGCGAAAAAGTCGCGGATGCTGTGGTCCAGTAGAAAGTGAAAGTGATCTAGGCTCGCGAAAGGCTGCATATATTCACGGATATGCAAATCAATTTAATTAAAAAAATAAAAATATCAAATAAAAAAAAATAAAAAAATTGGGAACGGCGCCATCTCTTTGATCTAGGCTCGCGAAAGGCTGCATATATTTGAACTTGGCGCGCGAAAGGCGCCATGCAATTTGATTGGTCGATGCTGCTGGTCCAGCGGTGGTGGTGGGGGAATAACGGTACTTGAGTCAGAATCATCATTTTCCCTCTACTGGACCACGTATTCTTTTAGGCTTGGCGTACCAGGAGGCAAAATAAAAATCAATCTGAAACGAGGTACAGTACATCCAAGAATTTCCCAAATCTTTTATTAACGAAATTTAACGTACGGTTACCTTATGTAAATTATTTGATACAGTTAGCGTATCTGTATTTCAATAAATCCGTTATTACCTACATGAATCTTGATCAAATTCTTTTAAACATTTTAAAACTACAAAAATGTTTAAGTCGAGGGACAACTGAAGCCGAGCCGGATTTCTGTACTGTTCAAAGCCGAACGGTACAGAAATACAGTTCGAGTACGGTTCCGACTACACGAACTTCTTCAGTTTAACATTCTCCTTCACTGTTTACAATTGCTCCAAGTTTATCTGGCGCCGAACGCATATGACTCAGTGTGTTTGAAAGGGTATGAGTCTGATCCACTCAACGCTTCATAACGGTTTCGGTTTCTGGGTTCACAAAACCATAACATTCCGCCTCATTGACTCTTGAATCGTAATACGTCCTAGATCTAAATGACACTAAATGAATTTGTAGAGAACAAACTGCGAACAACGAAAGTTACACACACACACACTCTCTCTCTCACACACAATCGCAGGCGTGCGCGGTTTCACCATATACAATAAGGACAGAAAATACCGTTTTAGCGGTAAATCCGTCCTTCCTCATCCACAAAGCATTCTTCTTTTTTTAGAAGGTGTTCTTGCAAATTTCGAATTTCTGAAGTCTTTCCCATTCCTTCATCTCAATAGCCCTGTAAATCTCGACTGTACTGTCATTTTTGCAATCGGTCTTTGCAGTTCTTAGTATACGTCCAAAGTAGTTTAATCTTTGCTCCTCAATTGGTTTAATTACACTCAGTGTTTCTCTCACAATGGTTCGCCTTTCGCTGACAGATTTTCGTTCTAATGTTGACACTTCAGTACAACATTCAGAATCCTATCAATTTAATACGGAATCAACCACGACAGAAAAGTCCTTCGTAAGAGTAACGAGGTATTCACCGATGGGCCGAGCATCTAGTTTTTACTACCTTGACATTCAAGGTTTTGTAAGCTTGGCATCCAAGGATATGACACTTGACATTAGGACCAAACTGCCGGTTAACTTAAACATAACGTCTATAATTTTCTTTGAGTTTTGAAATTAAACGTATGGAACTGAATATGACTGCACATAATGTATCAAGTTTTGTTGGGTTTTCGAAAAAATTTGTTAAAGAATGTAGAACATTTATTTCCCCAATCGGGTTCACACGTAAGCCTACTACTTTATCGCGACAGCTTAAAGCCTTATAGTACTTACAAACCGATCGAGTTCAACAAATTTACAGATCGATATGAAAGTTATCTACTTGGAATATTACTTTTTTGTTATTAAAAAACAATCTCATACAACATGAACCGTTCGGTACAAGTGTTTAGATAAGCGCACCGAGGCAAGTAAATTTCCATGCTGATACAGGCTATATATATAAATATAAGCCTTCCAATGCAATTGCCGGTCACGCCTTTCGATATACTGTAATTCCTTACCTTCAGCAGCCAAGTTAGCCGTTGTGCGTCACAGCTTTCAGCAGCACACGAACCAAACATAAATTTCCATCATCTCGTCGTCCTTAAGCGTTATTAACGATGCACCTGTTATTCTCGTCCGATTTCTTAATATTCACCGCAGCAATCACGCGAACTATGAATAAACCGTCGCATCGTAACGATGCCCTCCGCAGATCCACTCCATAATTACACACCGTCCAGACTGAAATTTATTTTTATGTTAATGTACACCTTGCTACAGTTACCTGTAACGCTTTACATCACTTAAATAATGACATAAGACTTGGAAAACACGACATACAAATTAATCCCATTGTACCAAAAAAACATCGTCTTCATACTGTCAAAATATCTAAATAAACAAAATATTACCACCACCATCATCACCACTTCATTGATAGGATTCCTCCTGTTCCGGCCTCTGACTTCATCTTGTAACTGGCCTACCTACAGATCTTCTTCCAACCGGCTCATACTCATAAGCCGACTTCGGAAAGCGGGTATTGTCCATTCTTTCTAGATGTTGTTTCCAGTGCTTTCTATAACTCTGAATGAGTTCATTTAGGGAAACTATATCAAGTTCTAGACGAATATACTCGTTTCTTATATTTGATCGAGTCGCGTATATCCCTTTACCGATCTCAAACAGCACCTTCACCCATAAAAACGAGAGAACGGAAACTAGAGCTAGGAAAAACGTAAAAGCGAATGCTTTGTTATGTCCACATATGCGCATACCTAATTTTAGTTTAATGCTAACTATTTTTTATTAAACATGTTAATATTTTTTTATCGGGATAGTAAAGATCTGTTTTTTCTTTTCATAATTTTTAGTTTTTCTATACATAATATTTTTAACACGTTATTTTCTTTAGTTTTATTTGTATCTTCTTCATCATTTTCCTTGTCTTTATTTCTTCTTCTTTATCTTCCATCAAAGAGTAGGCAAATTTTCTTTTCCGGTTCCAAACGAACTACACCCACAACACCAATGCTTTAGAATTCTGAGTACGAAATACAGCGTCCTGTTGAGTAAGGCCAGTGGTAGAAATGCTACTCTTGCGCTTCTGTATTAACAGAATACGAATATGGGAGCTGTGATGTTTATTGCTATGAAAACTCAATTACAAATCAACAGCATAGCAAAATGTTAAGTCGTATTTATAAGACCTTTCATTTATTTAACAATATTAGTTTCTTATTATCTGAGCTCATAGACAAAATAATATAAAATTTATTTCTTCTTCTTCTGTTCTGGTATCTTCTGTACCTTTTGAATGTTCTTCCTTTATCCATATAACATAGTGTTGACAGCCATAACCTTACAGGGATGTATTTTCATCATTGTTCAGTTTGCATTTCCTAAAATTTGTTTTATTTTTATGTCGACTTTCACCCCGATTTGGAATAGGGTATGACACAACAGAAATTGACACCAGACTATCATAACTTTGTGTAAAAAACCGTCCATTGTGTAGTACCAGAGTCTTAAATATATATAAATGTAGTCTTTACTCCGGGCGTACATCTTATCTTTAATTTTATTAATACAGATACTTCAATCAACTGAGAACGGTGATAGCTTTTAACTTGCTAATGGCTAACTGTAAACATAAAATACAACAAATATTCACTTTCCCTCTTTAAATGCAGGCTACTTTTTATAGTATAGGCCTAATATAAAATATTATTTTATAACAGGGTTAAATTTTTAGTAATTTCAAAAATTTTTAAATTAAAAAATAAGATCCCTCACGGAACGAGTTCTGGATTCCCCGTTTAGAACAATAATTGATCGTGAGCAAGTCAATAAATAGTCTAATCGATATCTAAACTTGATTCATCTCAACAAGCCTCCCTCTCTCAACCCCTAAACGCGTTCTCGGTTGCGTGACCGAGTGGGCGGTGACACTTTAGGCCAGTGACCTGCCAATATTTCTGCCGAAATTCGAAGAGACGGGGTGCCGGCCACTTACACGACTTCACCCCTCCTCCCCCTTATACCGGTATCGTATTACCCACGAAAATAGAATCCTTACGCTATTTTTTACCACACCACTCGACGCCCTGTACAGCCGCCAGTGTTACACTACAGTGTGAACAACTTTGGAACAAATATTTATTGCCCCAAGCATAACCTTCACCAACTGCGTTCTCCGAGATCCGAGCAAACACATCTGTTTTATATCCACTCTCGCCGCGATACCCACTTGTGGTTTAACAACTCAAGTGATTTCTTCCCGCGTCAGCTGCCGTGAAACAGTTTACAAACAAACTTATCGTTGGTCTCGTGGGGCCGTAAGCAAATACGATTCCGCAGTGTAACATCACGCTTGGGACCTAGAAACGCGTGTTAAATGGAAACTGAACGAAAAGTAAACACAGTGTTATGTTTCACTAGTGACTGATTGTGCCAGATCTAAAGCACTCGACCAGGGAATTCATGAAACGTTTATTTTATGCCAACACATACGAACAAACATCATCATCTAAAGGCCATGCCTTGTCGAGTTAGCCACGTCTCTCTCTCCATCATTGTCCTCTTTAAATCGCAGTACGATAGGAAGTTCATCTCCTTTCCCATTTGTCTGGAGAACGCTGCTCTTAGTCGTCCCCTTGGTTTTCCTCCAACACCTTTCCTTCAAAAATGTTACTTAAGAATTGATGAACCACAACCGTGGTCAACGGCATGAGGATGGAGAAGGCAACGGGATACCGCTGCATGAAATACCCTAGACAAGGATTCCTAAGTGCAAAACAAACATTAGCTATAAAAAAAAAGTATTCCATTAAATCATATGCCTAGATTCAATGGCGAATCCATGTAAAGTGATAAGGACTCAAAATTCTCCCGTTCATTATTATTATTCTTTAAAGTCTAACATCTTGGATACGTAATCTGTTCTAGGCATTATCACTTTACTAAATAACTGTACCAATACCTTTATCACAAACATCAAGTAAATAGTAGCATGGAAACAACTTACAACGCTGAAAGAAAGAAATAAAGGAAAACGACAAATGAAAACGCCGACAGAAGAAATTAACAACATGCCAAAATAAAGGTTAAACTGAAAAACAACATCACGCTGACGTAGTAAAGTGAAAAACAATTTGTATAGAACGCTTCTGTTTAAGAACCCTTTACAAATAAACTCCTTCTGCTGCCGCCCACTGGAAAATTACTTTTGTCCAAGTGGAATGAGGCGCTCAGTCTCAACTTCGTTGACGAACAAACGGAATGTAACGCTACACCCACAAAGGACAAAAGTACGACATGATTAAAGTGAAATATTACAAATGACCAAATTTGTGACCGGTTCCAATGAATAGGCTACTACTAAAAGTGCGACTTTAAAAGATTATTTTTTTTAACGATAGTCTGGAAAAAAGTTTCAAAATTTCTAAACATAAATACTGATGTCGTTTAATGTAAGTGATGTTTAAACGCTAGTTTAATTCTTTATTCTTAATATCTTTGATTCTTTAGTTTTCCTAAAATATTGTGAAAGGATGTGTTTTATTGGTACGGAGAGAGAGAGAGAGAGAGAGAGAGAGAGAGAGAGAGAGAGAGAGAGAGAGAGAGAGAGAGAGAGAGAGGGGGGGGGTACGCGTGTGTACGTAGAGGGAAGGAGAGTAACACAGAGAGAGTTACTCGTATTGTCACTAAACTGTTTTTTTTTGTTTATGCAAATCATTGCACTAATTTAATAAAACCACTTATCACGAAGAGACGATAGCGGTTTCGAAGATTTCTTTTCCAGCTCAAGAGTCACACTTATGAAGCGACGACCATAGCAAGTCTTTGAAACCACTACGCGAAACGCAAAGTAAGTTCTTGGCAAGTGGTTTTATTAACATACTGATGATAATCCACACACCTTAGTAATCCAAAATCCTAACCGTTACAGCCTAACCAACATATGAAATACAACTACAGTATATTCTTTTTTACGGATATATCCGTACAGAAAGTTAATGTTTGGTTTATTTTAAATGATAGGTACATCAATTTTATGAATTAGTCTTGCAATCGACTTTTAAGCTCTGGCCATGTAGATCCGTTGTTTCTTTATGTCACTTAAACACAGGCCGATACTGACAGCAGATGACGACACGCTGGGCGTCTTCGTTGAAGATTATAAGTTCCGGCTGATATAATTTTACTACAGTTTACGGGTGTAAAATGCTAGACTTCCACGTGGTCTGAATGTGAGTCATTTTACTAACCGCAGAACATGTTTGGTGAAGTCCAGGCAGAGTGCTACAGTAATAGTACACAATAATACATCAAGGCCCTCAACGATAAACTATTGCCGAGGAAGTTATACTACATTAAAAACAATTGTAATAATAAAATTAAAAAACAAGATTAACCTAAAAATAATATATCTAAAGCCACGTCTGTCCTACTTGTAACAAAAAATTTGTATTTGTACTCTTGATGATGGTAATATTAACGGTAAAATTATGATGACTAGTTGATGATGGTCAACTACCCAAAAAAATAGTTTTGGGCCAACTATTTAAACCCAAAAAAATTTCTTCTTCCTTTGCTCTCCCCTCCACCAAACTTAGGAAGTATCACATCCACCAGTTTGACAACCTCGCAGTGTTGCCAGGTCATCGAAATTCTATTCCACACAAGGCTATTCAAAATTTCCTCATTTCAGCATAGGGAATCCTGTATGCTTTCAAAGCCTGATGCTGCTACTGGAGCCAATGATTGGATGTTTTTTAATTCTTTTCTATCACGAAATTCCAAATAACTGAAGCTTTAAACATAGTGACCCATGAAAGTAAATCCCTACCAGTTCCCCATGTGGGATTTTCAGCCTTCAAATTCCAAAGCTGTGGGGAAAAATTCCTACAACTGACATCCCTAGAACCGCGGGTGTAACATCTGTTCAGCAAAATTCGTTTCCCACCCACTCTCTCGACGCACGTGCCCAACACGTTTCCATGAAATACCAGCCAAGAATGCGCAACGACCGCACAAACAGAACAACGCACGTAAGCAAACTGCGTCTGTTTACACACGCTGAATACTTTGCGCGTTACATCATCGTACATACTACAGCGAAAGGCTAACACACGACACCGACACAAGAACCGGGTCGAGGTACTTACACTACACTACGACAACTGCCACTATCATACTAATTAACGTTATTTACCATTCCACGACACGTACACGCGACAAAACGCAAACAGTTCTTGCATATAACTCTACAGAACACCTCACGGTTACAGGAAATTGGAACAGAATTTAAAGACAAGCAGAAATCGAAACCAATCTATTAGCCTTTGGTTTGTGTCTAATCTATCATATCAATAACCATTCAGCACTAACATATCAGTTCTATATGTGAGCATAGAATTGTACGACGCTGAAATGTCGGCGGTTAAGTGGCTGGAGTGAGGATGAGGCAACGCTGTGCGCTTAAGGCGGCACTCCAGGGAAGGTGAGGCAGAGAGGAAGAAGGTGGTGGATTCAATTAAGAATGGAGAAGAATATGAAGGCACTAAGAGGCTGGCGCAGAATAGTGAAGGATGAAGGACTGTTATATGAGAACCTGCCAGGAAAAAGCAGACCGCGATTATTATATCAACGTTGTTCTTAATAATTAATTTCAAAACTGACAAAGGATTTACACTAGACAAATTCGTTCGGCGTTTTCAATTTTTACTTCCATGTTCCTTAAGGAAATGGAAGTATGGTGATGGCAAAAAAAATCGTGTTCGAGATTATTGCAGATTCTGATTCTACTACACTCAAAACATGAAAAAAGTCGTTTTCCGAAAAGTGTCTGTGTGTGTGTGTCTGTAGATTTTTTTTCTATGGCAAACGATAACTGCCGCAAATTCAAACAGAATCAAATAATTTTTTGCATACAGTCCTGATTTGTAGAGTACTCAAGGCCTTTTGATTTTGGTGAAGATCGGTTAAGGGGAAGGGGTAGTTTACCTGCAACCTTTTACGTTTTAACAACAGTAAAGTACTTGAAAATTCATTTAAACTTTTTCAAATAATGGTAACTGTTAAAAATAAAATAATTTTGTTGCCAGGCAATAAAATTAAAATTTTTGCATTTTAATGTAAATCATGTATGAGAGAAAATATATCGTTCATGGCAGGCAAGCATATCTCAGTTATGTAATGTTTACGTTTCCATTTTATTATTATGACTACCGCAATAAAAAGGCAGGGAACACACACACACACACACACACACACACAATTCGCGTTATTTCTGGCCTCATTCATGTTTATTTTCTTACATTTGCATGCTTTTTAAATGGAAAGTGCCGAAACCCATACCAACATAACGCGTGCAAGCCGAAAAAGTGTCCAGCATGGATAGCGATTTGCTTCCTGTGGATCGCTGGGCAGTGTAACTGCACGTGTTTACAGAGGAACGATTCATAGACAGACTTTTCGTCTTTAGGGAATGAACCCTCTGCAAGATGCTGACGGTCCATGAGTGACTTCGGAGCGCTCCTTCTTTTCCGCGTGTTTGTTCTGTGAAACGTACACTGTAGATTCGCAGCTTTACTCTAAGCAACGCTCAATAGGAAATGTTGAAAATTTTTGTCCACGGTGTACCCTCATACACACTAAACCTGCTCTGATGTTTTAATTACGGACATCATAATATTAAAACTTTGGAAACTTGAGCACTACTTAATGGAGATCAATCATTAACTTATACAAGCCATTAATTTTATGCATATTTTTTTATATATATGTGTACAACGTTATCGGCAACAAAGAAGTAGTTTTTGTTAAAATTCCTTCCCGGGATATTTGGCCGTAGTCCAATGTTTTCTACAAAACCAGACGTTTCGGCAATGCCATCGACTTCCATCATCAGTGAAAATCGAGTGCGATAACGTGAGGTGGTATACGTTAGTGACCACAGTACTTGGTTAAGGCTGAAGCAGTAAGTAGAAAGAAGTAATTTCTATGGTAATATTTCATTTCGAAAATGATTTTAAATATAAATCTTAGAATATGGAAGTCATGTATGGTTCTCCATACCGATATTTTTAATTTCTACAAATCTACTAACACACAGGTTTGTGTGCATACGACTTAAAAATGGTAGCGATTTGAAACGTATCGTCCAACGTGAAGCGACTGGCCTAGCAGTTTCCAACTATCATCAATAGCGACGCCACACTTATCCTGTCTCATTCTTATAACTGTGCGGGTTCCCGGCTATCGTACCCCTGCGTGTGCTAAAGACAAGAACATAATGTACGATCCGATTTGTTTTAAGTTCTAATAATTTTTTTATTAGATTTATAAACAGTATATTTTTTTATTCAAGCAGATGAAACACTAAGATATACAAACACCACAAAATAGAACCACAAAACTCCTGACGTAATGGATGATGGAAGCGGTGATTCCTGTAACCCCACCCCCTTCTGTGTGCGTCTGTTTTCATTTTCGCTCGGGACGTGGTCAGCTGTAATGTGTTCTGCTAGATATTCAAGATTCTAGACAAAAAAAAAAACACTGATTGGTGATAAATTTCAAAAACACCTAGAATGTCTATTTGCGGTTAACGCGTGGTACGGATGAAAAAATACACAGCGAGACACAAGGGTGAAGATCACCCCTGTTTACAATCCCTACTTTTCCCAAAACTGCTTGTGCGACCACTTGATGATCCAAACAGCTCTTCTTTGACATTCCCTTAACGTTTTAAGTAACAACAGATCCCTTTAATGTTCGTCTTGCAATGTCAATAAAGTGATCAGTGCATAATCATATTCTGAACTTCATATAGATCTGCTGATCCAGCGCTCTCTGCTTAGTATTTGTATACTTTCAAATACATTCCCCAGCCTTTCTGAACGCTCCCTAACATTGCTTTCATCGATCTTTTTCTTCTAGTACTGTAGTGACACAGTTATTACGCTTAATAATGCTGGTATAATCGTCTTCAGTGCCGGTGGAGACGAGACGACATACCAACGTTCAGAAGTCGAAAACGCGGATTCTGAAAACGTTCATCAGGTCGGATAACCATAGTTCAACAGCAGAACTCTGCAAAATCCGACTGACCGTTCAAACCTACGGGCGTTTCTGCAACCACACTATTCATTATTCACACTATATCCACAATCTCTATCCTGGTCTTCCGTCAACAATAGAACTCCGCAAAATGCGACTGACCATCCAAACTTACCGGTTTCTGCAACCATATTACTCACCCTCTCTTATCTTGGTCTACCTTAATAGTTCTCGTCCCTAACAGATACAGGATATAACTATTAGGCCCAATATATCGAAAAGTAGCTACATTGGTGAACTGCATATCGTAATTAAAGTCTACATCGCATGACCACTCGACGGTTCGTGAACACAGGTCACGAAAGTCAATCGATTATTTTGAAACCAGTTTCAACACAAAAATGGCTTCAGCTGTTATTCAATTTCAGGGCAATAATACGAAAAGAAAGAAGATTACAGCTGCATTTAGGTAGTATTACAAATAATTGGTTAAGGCACGTAATACGCTAGGTAGTAACAAATGTTTACGCACGACACTGGTCTGTCAAAGCAACTGCCGTCCGGGTACAGTGTTTCCAACAACCAAAAACAATTACGCATTCTCTCACACAAACACGCACACGTCCAACATTCTCAGAAACCGAACCACCTAAAAAATGAATAAATTCACGATTCATCACCACCGTCGTCTTCGTCTATGCTCAATGTATGAGGCATCTCGCCTGTTTCTTTTTCTAGGTCAACCTAGTTTTCTTTTACATATTCTTCCCTTTGGTGGCAAAATAGCGTTTTCCATTCTCTAAAACCGTCTATGCTAATCAATTCGATTTGATCGACTCATTCAAACCGAACATCTAAAACTCTTTCTTATCACTTCATTCCTACGGCATCTATTATCTCTTCGTAGAAACTCGTCCTTTTGCTTCGATCCTTCTCTAACTTGTATTTCTACTGTAACGAAAGTTTCGGTACTTTAGAGAACTGCCAATGTCCTGTAGAACGTTAACAGTGCTCTTAGCTTCGTTCGGATGATAATGCTTTACATATCACAAAAGGCCCCAATTTTTTAAATCTACAGTTTTTTTTTTGTAATCAAAAACATACCAGTACTGCAAATCGAATTCTTCAAGTGCGTTATTAGTTCCAAACGTTCTATCTTCTAAGACGATCAGACCGTTCGTTAGAGAAATCCATAATTTGTTTGTTTAGGATTTAGATTGTCAATCTCTATCTTTTACTTATTTGTTGGGCTGTTAGCATAAGCCGTTTGCTAATTCATCTACTGTCTTTCCGATCAGTGCCCATAATTTAGGTGAAAAATTAAATCTAGTAGTCTCGTTAACTAAGTAAATGAATACTTCTCTACTTCGCTTCCACTTTCGAATAACGTAGCCGTCCTGTCTGTCTGCCTTGTCAGTGGGCGATCCTGTCTCACCTTTTAATTAGATGACACGTGATTAGATAGTTTTTTGTTGAATATACGTACTTAATTATAGAGATTATAGAGGCTTTCAACCAGTGTGATGAGGTTTCCTAGTATTTTCCGTTTCCAAGACTTTCCATAACTTTTCCCTTGTTAAAATAGTTGAATCCTGATCAAAGTCTTTGAAGATAACGTTACGAACGCTGGGTGTAGATTCGGCGTTTTCCGATTACCCACTGTAAAATGAAGGTCGTATTGGCTGCACTTCTACTCTTTCTGTATCACATCAGCATTTCTCCTATTGGATTTTCCATTATATTTCCTGTTTACATTTTTGCTTACATTTTATAGCCTGTGTCACGAAATTATAAACCCTGAGATCTCACAAGATAATTATCATGTTATCATAGAACACTCTTAACCGTTTTCCAGTAGTACGATTATTACTTATCTAAGACCGCACGTACACCAGTAACCAGTAAGCATGCACATGACTGCTGTAGATGTTTCTCGTAAGCTCTGCACGGGCCGCTTCTTTTTTTTTTTAGAAAAGCATTGCCATCATGGTTGTCTCCAACCACATGATCACAGTGTCATCACAAGAAGATTAGCGCACGCAGTCTACATACACAAACACAACTCAAAATATAGGTCTAAATTTATATAAACAATATATTTCAATAATTTTTATGAGGACTATTTAGTGAATAATGCTTTTAATGTGCACGCGTTTTTATGGAAATTAAACTGTTTGAATTTTTACCACACTTCATCACAACAGCATCACAAAAAGTAAGTAAATTTTATCTTAAAAATAATCTTTTAAGTATTATTAACCATAATAATATAAATACAATTTAATTATTAAATTTCTTTATTTAAATTATAACGTTTATTACTCTTAATTTTAATTTTTACTAATGATTGTTTAGATTTATGTTAAGTTTATTATGCCCAGTGGATGAAGTCCTGTAACTAATTCCAGACCGTTTCCAGGTAACTCCGCCTTCGAGGGGATTGTCACTTTCGCGAGTGACAGCCCACTTGATGCCGGTCCCAAGCCCGGATAAAGGAGGAGGGCTTATATTTTGAGATCTCACTATATTTCAATTTGTCTTCTGTGAGATCCTACTTGTTTTTCGTCTTTTCTGTTAATCTTTTTTGTTCTTTTCTGATCTCGATGCTATTGGAGTGTACGAGGTTTAATAGATTTATTAGAACAGAATTCTTTCAAACTTTGTTCTTTCCTATTTGATCCACTGTTGATGGACTGCATAAACAACGCGAATGATCTGCCTTTCAAAAGATTTACAATAAGTTCTGTTTATCTGCTAATCGACTGACTGTATAATAAAAAGAGCCAACAGAAAATTATGTACTGATCAACTCTGTGATTGAAATAAAATGGCACTATAAATAATTGTGTTATTAACGGTAATAAAGTGATAAGCGTAATGTAATTTACAATTACGGCAGCATAATGATAGTTTTTCAAACACAAAATTATTACAAAAAGACCGTACGAAACATGACATTCAGTGGTGGGCCAATCCGCCCAACACAACTGAAACTCGTTAAAAATTTTATGCATTTCTTGGCTTCGAGGTTTAACCTCTGACCTATCGTTTTCTGGTCGTAAAAAAACGTATAACCGTAATATATTATTTAGGCCTATATGCAGTCCATACACGCGCGCAAGAGAGAGAAAGGGAACAGACAGCTCATCAACCACACTTTTATCGAGTCGTTTCAATCTTTTCCGTTTCTCTCATGCGTTCCGCCAGTCGTTGCTCCAAATTTACATCTGTTAACAAAGCGGCATCATTAACCACACGCGCGCGAGACAATCCGCCGCGGTTTCTATTTTCTGAACAAACGTTCCTATGAAGGAATTTCATGAATATGTGACATACAAATGCTGCTTGGCTTCGTAAACCTATCCTTCTAAGTAGACAAAAAACGAGTTAATGAATGGAACCACAAAAATAGACTGCGACACCTTCTACACACAAATTTCGATAAATATCCGCTTGGCAAACACGCGTGGTCCAAATTACTAATAACATTCATTCAGACAATCATTTTCACAGATATTTAGTATTTACACTACCCTATCCTAAAGTCACGGATCTGCAAAGTCTAACATGAGTACATACATCTGGAGCGAAGACCACAAGTACCCCGAGACCCTCAACACGCGAAATGGTACACAGAGGAAGATGATTGTATTGGTATATTATATTATCTACACAGTAAACGTTTCGTCCAGTCTGTGGTGTGGTATCCTCAGCGATAAATGGTGATGGAAGAACTAGAAGTCACGGAAAGGAAAATCTTGGGACCAATAAATGATGGAGAACAGTACAGAAGACGCCGCAATAATGAGCTGTACACATAAGTTGAGAAAATACAGATAATTAGAAAAAGAAGAATTACTTTCTATGGACATATTCATAAAATGAATCCTGACAGCCTAACAGGGAAACATTTTAATTATTTCAGAAACCTCAAAATGCCCAATAAGTGGATCAAAGAAAAAGAGAAAGACTCACTAGAACTCCCAATTACTCAAGAAGACATTGTAGAATGCGTACCACTCTAAAAGAAGTTTAAAAATGTCCAAAGTTTTCAGGAAAACCCAAGAGGAGGACAGGTGCCATCTGGACTGACGAAAGGAGGGAAAGACATCGATCGAGAATGAAGGAGATATGGGAGACGAGGAAGATAGGAGAAGAAGTGAGGAACCAGTTGAACCAAACGTAGTCCACAGTGGTTCATACAAGAAAAATACAAATTTCGTTTAAAAATTTATTAAATTTCACTATTACAAATTTTATTAATTTGGTAACACACACGCGCGCGCGTTTTTTGCCATTGGCAGTGTACGCCAGTTACTAAGCGACACAGACGAACGTCAAAAAAATATAAAAACCTTTGATTTTAAAAATAGTTTGAAAATTTCGATAATTAAATACAAATACAGACAGCTGACGTATTCGAACCTATTTTTGCCGGTCCGTGACCAAAAAAAGTCCTTCGAGCTGTGAATGAAATAATGAATGAAGCGCGACAACGCTGAATATCAACTAGTCTACGCAAACAGTTGTCAGCCAGCAGAGAAATTAACTTTTACAATTCAGTCATGCCATATACATATAATACCACTACTACTACAAATACGGTTTACACTAACTATTACGCTAGTTAATTTATAAAAAGTGTCTACTGTGTTTCATTCAACATTTCACCGGCCTTCTAGTTAAAACGTACTCTCTCACTGTCTACACACAACAATCAAGGCGCTAATTAAAAACTTTTTAATGAAAGAGAAAGTCTTGCCAACGAACAGGATTTGTTCGTATTTTTTTTAATTCCATGAGTTTCATTTACGTACACATAAATTACAAAATCGGCGTTGTTATTGTTAGGAAAGTCGTTAATGTTACAACTATTATATCGTCTTCGTTATCATAACCAGTCCTCTTGTATTCAACCATGCTGAGAGCTTCCTTTACTATACTTTCTTTTTTCTTTTTCTTATGAAACCTTTTCTTTCTTTTTCGTCGTCGTCGTCATCTTCTTCTACACCTCACGTCATACGCATGTTGGAGAGCCAAACACCTCCACGCATAAGAACATTCGGATCCTCCATGGACGTTTCACTCAAAAGCTAAAATATTTTCTCCACTTCCTCGGTTATAATTTTTGTTGCACGTTTTACACGTTCTCCTCGGTCTTCAGTTTCTATACTTGATTGTTGGTCTTGGTTCTTCACTTACTATCACTTCAGTCGCGGCGTTAGTAAAAACTTTGAGAGCAACTGTCACGTCAATCTACAGCACGGGCAAAAAGATTTGTACAATTCAACTCGGTTACGAAACACACGATGAAACTTTTACGCTGCTACGTATTCTCGGACCTCTTCTACTGTGTAGCATCTTGGACTTTGACTGAAGCCGCAACTAAAAAATTGAAATCTTTCTAAATGTGCCTTTACCGTAGAATACTGAGAATTTCATGGACAGCACATATAACTAATGTTGAAGTTCTTAGAAAGATGAAGAAAGAAAGGGAAGTTATTAACACAGTGAAGATAAGAAAGCTTCAAATCTGGGACATCTCACGAGAAATGAACAGAGATTTTACTTATTGCAGGCAATCCATCTCTCTCTCTCCTATGGCACTATAGCCCTTGTTGGGCCCTGGCCTCCTTCAATTTTTCCCCCCATTCTCTTCTGTCGGTAGCCATCCTCCTCCAGGAACGCACTTATTGCAGTCCATACTACAGAGAAAAGTACTTGGAAAGAGAGGAGTTGGGCGACCGAGAATGTCATGGCTGAAAAACGTAAGGACCTGGTTTGGCATGAATACAACTGACTTTTTCCGTGCAGCAGTACAGAAAGTTAACATAGTCTGTATGATATCCAACATCCGAAACGGATAGGAACTATCAGAAGAAGACGTTTACTCTACTCACATACCAATGAAAACGGAAGTCAAGTATATTTGGGAGAGCAACACAAATCCTGGAAACAACACGTTCAACTTAAAACGTAGAGAACTGAGCCGCAATTTGAAGGAACTGTACTGGCTCCGTGGGAGAAGATCTAAACGGTCGCTAAAAAAACTAGGTCTTAACTTATACAACTGTAACAAAACCAATTTGTGAGGTGCAGCTTTATCCTACAGAGTTTACAGTTAAAGCCCTTCGCTCGTTGGCAGACGCCCCGTAGTCCACTTATAGTTAGCATAAATGGGGTTTATTTATTATGCTAATCGTGATATAAATGATTTACATTTAGTAAATGGGACTAGTGGTATTTTATGTGAGTTTATCACTTTCTCATATGTATCTCGCCCTAAAGCTGGATGCCATTTACATTTAATGCCAAGCGTTGTGCAGCCATTTACATTTAGTGGTGTAAATATAATTTACATCTGTGGTAATTAATTGTGTAAACCATTTACATCTAGTGAATATTAATCTGTGCTAATTATCTGCGCGGATTAATTACTCAACAATTATGAATCATATTAATTAAAGATTTATGTAATACGTTAAAATTGATATATCTAAAATTATTTCTATTCGTCAGATTTGACTCAACACAGTGTCTGATTAAATACGATTTTATGAGTCTATTAATCAGACGTTTCAATGGTCGAGTTTATTGTATCCATTGATGTTTAGCATAAGTTATGAGATTTTTAGTGTAATACTTAGAATGAAAATACATCAATAACAAAGGTGAAATTTCAATAATGAACGCATGAATACTGTAAATTAACTACTTATTTATTACACATCTTACTGAAGTAAGTAACTATATCCTGCAAATTACATACATATTAAAGCACATGATATAAATACAATTATTCAATTTATACGATGTTTCCTGAAACATAAACACATGGTACATTCAAATGCAGTAAATAATGCACATATATAAAACATACACGAATAATAAACAATCAACAATTATACTTATTCCTACCTAAAATGCGTTCATTATTTCTCAGATAACGAATTACGTTAGTGTTATTTTATAGATTTTATGATTCATATGACTCATATGTAATTATTCTCTTGGGGTTAGTTCTTTGAAAAGAGGCAACAGAACAGTAGTGTAGTATATACTACTAAGATTAAGTAGACATAAAGCTTATCTTTGAGAGTGTTTATCCAATTCCGTCGTCGTGAGAAGACACTTTCTAGATGATTCGTCGAAGATCATAATCACTGTTACGCAGAGCACTGATAATTTCACTTCACTCCACTAAATCTCAACTCCCGTCATGTGTATGGTATTGTGGTAACCCGCTGATGTCGAGTGTCCGGAGTTCAAATAGTGAGGTGTTAATGTTGTCATTAACTTGAATTGTTCTGAAAGTTTGCCATATTTGTGTACATGGTTAACTGTGCCGTCTATTTTGGGTGTATCGCGTACTGCGTGCTTAATTGTTTGGTATAGTTTATTCAACTAATTGTTCAACATGGTGATACGTTATGATGTGAGAATGTTTGAGGTGACACTCACTGTTCTACTTTAAATGTTAATTAGTATATTATTATGTGCGCGTCAGTTGAGATTTCAAGTCCCGTACGCACTCATAGTTTATATTTCCGCACAGAATTGTGTATAAGTGTGACTATACCGATGTCTTTGTTCACTTATGAATTTACAAATTAGTGAATCCGGTCGGTCGACATAATCAATCGTCTGTCTATCGTACGCACTAACTTCTGACTATTAATTGCGACTACCAACTGCTCGATTGAATACTTGACTATCCGATTGAAAATTACTGACTCTCGATTAACTACTTGACTGCCCGATTGAAAATTACTGACTCTCGATTAACTACTTGACTGCCTGATTGAAAATTACTGACTCTCGATTAACTACTTGACTGCCTGCTCCGCGTCTTCGCCAAACAGTTTTATTGGAACATCTTACCCATAAGTCTAAGTTTCGATCTCTACGCCTTCTCGAACTCTTGATTGGTCGTACAAATTCCTACCCTTCTGTAGATCTCATCCTCTGTTTCACGATTCGTCGGCCGAACCCTTCCTACTCTCTCCACGAGCTCTCTTAGAAGATGCTTGATGCTGGTTGGTCGTCGTCATCCCCGGAGTGTTTCATGTGACGAGCGTAGCACAGATTCTAAGAAATTAGGACAATTTCATGGCCTTCTGTTATCCTTTGTTTAGACTTTCCCTAAGGTTCTGACTGAGCTTTTGTTAACAGACTCCAGGTATTGGTTAATTGTCTAAGTTCCACGACGTTCGTTCCGCCGATTATCAACCCTTCGTTGTCTTCATTTCGGTGAAATTCTACTTTTCAGTCGTAAATTTCAGTAAACTGTCAAGAATGTGTTTTCACGCTGTGCAGGGTACACTGGCAGTATTCACTGAGTTACGTCTATTGTCTATCTCTCCGTTAAAATTGCTCTGTACTTCCTTTGTAACATAGTAAAGCCTTTCATAATTGAGCAGTTACACTTTGCTTCCACAGCAGGCGTTCCATCTCGATTCCGTGTAACTCGGCAGCTGGACGAAGTCGTTGTTTCAGATTGTTGGGTGCTGTAAATTTTGACAAACGGCTAGCTGTCAGTGACGCCTTGAAATACTCATTGTGTGCAGTGCTCAGACATTTTTTCTTTGTCTTCGCTCTGTCGTCGGGTTTGACGTGCCCTCGATTCGTCATTATTTACGACCTGGGCTTGTGTCCGTCGACTTGAGTGTGGGAATGTGTCACTTGATCGAGGAATTAAAATTTTTTTTAAAATTTCGATCATTACATTGTCCCCAAATTGGATTGGATGTTGGACTTCGGGAGACATCTGATCCAATTTCTGCGCTCTGTCCCAGTCGTGGATGTCTGCTTCGGAATGGACATGGTTGACTGACATCTATCTCTCATAGGAAGCAATTAATTGTTATTCCCCATCTTAATGTTTTATATGGTCATATGAATTTATTGCCGCACATCTGAGTGAATGAACGCATTTTTACACTTTGTCTGTCCATATGCGGACTGTACAATACGATTTCGAGTAAATAATTGAATTTAAGACATGGACGTTTGTCCATTTGACAGTTTGTCTCGTTATTCTTTATACACAATGTATTAGATAAGCTGTAGATTAGCTACCCATTATATTAATCGATCTTATGTCGATGACCTATATAGCAATAAAATACTTTTAAACTTGTCATTACTGTCTCTAGAATACAGTTGATACTAACAAATATATACATATGGTCAATTCGTAACATGTTATAAATGATTACATTGGTAAAAGAAACATACATATTAATTAAATAGTTAAGGAATCAGCATACTTCGTGATGCATACTCTTAAAGTTATAAAACAATCGTCCATTTTGAATTATTATTTACATAAACAAATTATTCGAGTCTCTACATTTTAACAAGTTATTATTCATAATTATTAACGTCTTTGGTGTCCTGTGTCATAGTATTACACTGTCCTTCTGACACATGGTACATTTCACAAATCACTTTCTGTATATGTTGATATTTATACGTCTAATTAACATAACGAATGACAATTATGTGCTGATCACAAACACAGTTAGCATTGAAATACAGACTAAACACAACAAGTAAAATGCATATCATTATTTGGTTAGCTGGACTGGCCGCGCGAGCAAATTACCTAAACTATGTCTTCTGCTGGTCGCCGGGAGTCGTCGCTACCACTCGTGTTATCTATACTTCCGTTCGCTGGCTCATGATACGCTTAATGCACTTTAATTTGCCGTATGTTGTACAAGCTCATACGTGGCTTTGTTTTAATTTCATTCATTAATCTTCTACTCTTCATTCATCAATATTCATCTTTAATTATTTTCTTTGGTTTATGTATTCCCATACAACCAATGTATTTAATGTATTTTATTCAGTACTATCTAATTTCATCATTACATTTTCAAACATTCTTAAAATCGTCTTCTTAATACGTTTTCATTTATTCATTCTTAATTTACATTTGTGATGACATACTTTTATGTCCCGTCACTATCGTGCTGTTACTAACGCACGCGTTTTTGTTTGTAAACATTAAGGTGTTTGACCTTGGGTTTTGTGTAACATATTTTTTCCAATGGCTGGTTGGCCGTCCCCGTTATTCCGCTACAATGTGCTGCACTTGCGCGCCTAAGATTTATGACCATTCTCCGTCTCGTTCTATGTGAGTGAGTGAGAGGTGTGTCCCACTTTCCTTTTTGTCGGTCTGCCTCAGGCCAGCACGCTTTAAACTGCCTCCCTTGGCTTAGACAACCCTTCGCAACCGTATTTCCATTGCTCACATATACAGTGAGTAGTTTTTGCCGCTTTTTCCAGTAGCTTTCACTAAGTAAACACGCGCCGTTCTGCTTTTGCCGCCGTTTCCAAGTCTGTATACAATTCCGTTGTTCGACAGTCAGTTTACTACTCGTGTGTTTACATAATAAAATTTTGTTTCTTAGGTTCCTAAGAGATCTTACCCCGAGTGCTTGGACTCTTCCTCCAGTACTATCACGATCCTTTACAACATTTTTAAGTCGTCTAGTAGAGATTTTTCTTCTCCTCTTCCTCATGACGTTTCTTGTCCATGATGAACATGCATACGGATCTTGTAGGTCCTTCCGTTTCATGTCATCCATGGCTTGTGTAAATTTGCTTTTAGCCTTATAACATGCGGTATTTGTTTCAACTTTAAACTTTCCCTTCATGCTTCTTATTGATGCAGCTCGACTACTTCGCCGATCTATGCTTATTTCACAAGCTGGATACTTCATCATAGAATTCACTGATGCCGTATCTATTCTCGCGTTTCTTAATTTGTACCTTTTATGCGTTCTACCTTGTGGTAGTAAAATTTTACTATCTTTATCCACGTCTGGATACTCCTCTTCCCACTTCCTCATATACAAAGGAACAAAGTCATTTTTCTTCTTAATCCATTTGTTTCTTGAACTTACGTTAGATCGAATAGTTGATAATTTCTTAGTAGCTGATACATCCGTAAAATCAACAGTGTTATCAGTGTCTTGTACTTTCCGTACGTCTTCGTAATTCTCATTCATCACTTCTTCTTGCTTCTTCTGGACTTCGTTTCCATCCACTTTCCAGGTATCCTTGTATTCACGTATTTCTGTGCGAAACAGCGTGAACTGCTCGTTCATATGTTGCGTAATTTCTTCTTTATAATTATTAAAATTTTCATTAATTTGATTGAATTTCTGGTTGATTTCTTCTTTAATTTCTTCTTTATGTTGATCGAATTTCTGATCGAATTTCTGATTCATCATCTTGAAGCTTTCATTATTCGTGCGCATGAAGTCCATCAACAATGAACGTAGCGATTCCTCTTCATGTGATTGCTGGGACTCTTGTGGTTGCTGTGACTCCTGTCCCCGCGCTCTGACCTCTGACGTCTCCTCCGTCATATTTGGTTCGACGACTGATGAGTTTTCTTCGTTGGTGTCGGGTGCGCCTAACTGGTTGTTAACGTCAAAGTCCATGCTATCAGAACTACCGCTAGCCATTTTCGCCTTGCTTCGCGTTATCATTTACCAGTCAAGCTAACCTTACACTTATTTAATAATGTCTTACGTACTATATTATTGTAATTAGTCTAAATACTACTGTCTGCTCTCTTTTGCCATGCGATGGGCGCCATTTATAGTTAGCATAAATGGGGTTTATTTATTATGCTAATCGTGATATAAATGATTTACATTTAGTAAATGGGACTAGTGGTATTTTATGTGAGTTTATCACTTTCTCATATGTATCTCGCCCTAAAGCTGGATGCCATTTACATTTAATGCCAAGCGTTGTGCAGCCATTTACATTTAGTGGTGTAAATATAATTTACATCTGTGGTAATTAATTGTGTAAACCATTTACATCTAGTGAATATTAATCTGTGCTAATTATCTGCGCGGATTAATTACTCAACAATTATGAATCATATTAATTAAAGATTTATGTAATACGTTAAAATTGATATATCTAAAATTATTTCTATTCGTCAGATTTGACTCAACACAGTGTCTGATTAAATACGATTTTATGAGTCTATTAATCAGACGTTTCAATGGTCGAGTTTATTGTATCCATTGATGTTTAGCATAAGTTATGAGATTTTTAGTGTAATACTTAGAATGAAAATACATCAATAACAAAGGTGAAATTTCAATAATGAACGCATGAATACTGTAAATTAACTACTTATTTATTACACATCTTACTGAAGTAAGTAACTATATCCTGCAAATTACATACATATTAAAGCACATGATATAAATACAATTATTCAATTTATACGATGTTTCCTGAAACATAAACACATGGTACATTCAAATGCAGTAAATAATGCACATATATAAAACATACACGAATAATAAACAATCAACAATTATACTTATTCCTACCTAAAATGCGTTCATTATTTCTCAGATAACGAATTACGTTAGTGTTATTTTATAGATTTTATGATTCATATGACTCATATGTAATTATTCTCTTGGGGTTAGTTCTTTGAAAAGAGGCAACAGAACAGTAGTGTAGTATATACTACTAAGATTAAGTAGACATAAAGCTTATCTTTGAGAGTGTTTATCCAATTCCGTCGTCGTGAGAAGACACTTTCTAGATGATTCGTCGAAGATCATAATCACTGTTACGCAGAGCACTGATAATTTCACTTCACTCCACTAAATCTCAACTCCCGTCATGTGTATGGTATTGTGGTAACCCGCTGATGTCGAGTGTCCGGAGTTCAAATAGTGAGGTGTTAATGTTGTCATTAACTTGAATTGTTCTGAAAGTTTGCCATATTTGTGTACATGGTTAACTGTGCCGTCTATTTTGGGTGTATCGCGTACTGCGTGCTTAATTGTTTGGTATAGTTTATTCAACTAATTGTTCAACATGGTGATACGTTATGATGTGAGAATGTTTGAGGTGACACTCACTGTTCTACTTTAAATGTTAATTAGTATATTATTATGTGCGCGTCAGTTGAGATTTCAAGTCCCGTACGCACTCATAGTTTATATTTCCGCACAGAATTGTGTATAAGTGTGACTATACCGATGTCTTTGTTCACTTATGAATTTACAAATTAGTGAATCCGGTCGGTCGACATAATCAATCGTCTGTCTATCGTACGCACTAACTTCTGACTATTAATTGCGACTACCAACTGCTCGATTGAATACTTGACTATCCGATTGAAAATTACTGACTCTCGATTAACTACTTGACTGCCCGATTGAAAATTACTGACTCTCGATTAACTACTTGACTGCCTGATTGAAAATTACTGACTCTCGATTAACTACTTGACTGCCTGCTCCGCGTCTTCGCCAAACAGTTTTATTGGAACATCTTACCCATAAGTCTAAGTTTCGATCTCTACGCCTTCTCGAACTCTTGATTGGTCGTACAAATTCCTACCCTTCTGTAGATCTCATCCTCTGTTTCACGATTCGTCGGCCGAACCCTTCCTACTCTCTCCACGAGCTCTCTTAGAAGATGCTTGATGCTGGTTGGTCGTCGTCATCCCCGGAGTGTTTCATGTGACGAGCGTAGCACAGATTCTAAGAAATTAGGACAATTTCATGGCCTTCTGTTATCCTTTGTTTAGACTTTCCCTAAGGTTCTGACTGAGCTTTTGTTAACAGACTCCAGGTCTTGGTTAATTGTCTAAGTTCCACGACGTTCGTTCCGCCGATTATCAACCCTTCGTTGTCTTCATTTCGGTGAAATTCTACTTTTCAGTCGTAAATTTCAGTAAACTGTCAAGAATGTGTTTTCACGCTGTGCAGGGTACACTGGCAGTATTCACTGAGTTACGTCTATTGTCTATCTCTCCGTTAAAATTGCTCTGTACTTCCTTTGTAACATAGTAAAGCCTTTCATAATTGAGCAGTTACACTTTGCTTCCACAGCAGGCGTTCCATCTCGATTCCGTGTAACTCGGCAGCTGGACGAAGTCTTTGTTTCAGATTGTTGGGTGCTGTAAATTTTGACAAACGGCTAGCTGTCAGTGACGCCTTGAAATACTCATTGTGTGCAGTGCTCAGACATTTTTTCTTTGTCTTCGCTCTGTCGTCGGGTTTGACGTGCCCTCGATTCGTCATTATTTACGACCTGGGCTTGTGTCCGTCGACTTGAGTGTGGGAATGTGTCACTTGATCGAGGAATTAAAATTTTTTTTAAAATTTCGATCATTACACACTCTAACCAGACGATTCATGGAGATCTCGGAATTTCTTTCGTATGGGAACAAACGTATTCCTGCTCTCTCTACCACAAAAAGGTCCGGGGACATGACAATTAGCTACTAAATGACCTTGCCACTACAGTTTTCTCCAGACGTACCACTGAGCCGTAGACCCTTCATTTCATGTATCTCTCATCTTACTTAACAGTCTTTAATGAACAGATTGTAATCTTCCAGCATACGCGTACATATAAATCACTGTAGTGGCGATGATGGTGTTGAATCATGAATTAGCGCAGACAATAAATGGACATGAAATGTTTAGTGTCTATTTTAAACGTGCGCGTAAACAAATGAGAACAGCAACAACAATCATTATAAAACCCGTCACTCTGACTGGAATAATAGAGCTTGTATGCTCTAGCGCGAAATCGTATGTATCAATACAGCCGTGGTATTCAATAATTACTACCACGAGATATAGTATTGCGGATAGCGATGTCTGTGCAATCATCGGATTTACACGAGTGTGTTATCATCATCTCCGTTGAACCGCCAAACGATACCCCCCCTTATGCTGCGAACGACGATATACAACGCTGCGGGGAGAATTCCGTCCGCAACGCTATTAACGCCGTAATAACATTACCGTGTTCCGGTTTAATATAAATTCAAGCGCAGTTCACGACCACATACCATGTAACAGCGAGCAAAACCACCCTGTGTTTGTAATACTGTTTTATACAGACCTTGTACACAACTTAACCAATACAACGTCGATGACGATCTTCACTGTCGAATTCAAGTGGATGTAATATTCCACAGTGGCAGCTGGTGGTTCCAAATTTTGGCGGTTGCAGTAGTCGGTTGGGTAGGGTTGGGGGCGGGGGGTTGAAAAATACATTTAAAAAGTACACATACCTACATATCTGCATCATACATTGTGCTGTCATATGGAAAAAATATAAAGTTAGTGTCCCCCCCCCCAAAAAAAGAGAGATGTTATTGATAATGGAATGACCCCACTTTAATCGCCATGTCTAACCTAAGCCAGATTCCATGTTCCCACGTACTCATGAATGGTTGCTAAAAGCATCGGTAAGTTTGCAGTTACTAAATATACAGCGAAAGAAGACGAAAGTTAAACAGTATTGTGCTTTTTACAAACTACACGTTGATTGAAAGCATATACAATCATTAACAAATAAAAAATAGTAAAAATAATCTTTAACACAGTTAATTAATACACAGTTGATTGACACTTTATTATCACAGTGGCAATTATACAAAATTATTCCCATTTTATAATCGCAAACTGAAGGGAAAAGTTTACCTTCAACTAACGTTTACTTCAAGCCAACTAAACTTCTGTGCTGATTTCATGACACAATGCCCTACAACGCTACTACTTTAGAGCGCTCCAAAAGCTTTGCAACCACCAATATCACAGTGGAACATTGAAGAATTATGAAGAGCAATGGACGCCCTGCCATACGTTTGTGTAGTAAACTATGCCATTTACTCTTGAAGTTGCGATCGGTCTGCAACCACTAACCACCAGCCTGCTTGTCACATTTAAATTGTACCGTACATTTTCTATCGAAATTGATGACATTTTTAAGTGGTTAATGTTTTCCTGTATTATTTTACAGTTAATCGCTCAAATCATAACACATTATGAAGTGAAAACTTACTCACTGTACTTCAGTTCCTTGATATCTAACAACAGGAACGGTAATGAGGAAATAAAAACAAATTTCATGTAACCATGGTAGAAACAACAAAACATAAGTACTGAAGGACAGACACATTTCAAAGTCAATAATAGAATTCTGCTTAACACTCCGATTCTGAGACTTAAGCTGAACGCAGAAAAATAAAAAAACCTTTGAATTATGGCTTGAAAAATGAATTCTTCCACATTCCAAGCATTACAAATACAAAATATGTTACTGAAACATATCGACAAGGCATATTTGAACTACTTTCTGCATACAGGAAGAACAGACGAAACGCGTGTAGATCATTCCGTATATTGGAATATGTGGTTTACGGAAGATATTCCTACGAATAAGAAGTGTTCGGCAGGGATGCCTTATTTAGCCATAAAACTGTAATATATATGGAGACGACATATTCCGAATTCGGAAACAACAGTTGACTCGGGAACACATCTACGTCGGCTATTTACAAGGGACCACTATCTAGATCATCTTCATATCATGGCACAGGCAACATGTTGCCTGTTCTGCCTTCAAAGATCCTCCAGCCATCATTTCCTGGGACTGCCATATAGCTGTGTCCTATACGCTTACATTTCCAGATATGTCTGGGCAGCAGGATCTACAAGTAGTAGTATTTTGGAAGGAACAACGGGTCAGGGTGTCTGGCGCAAATCAAAGACTGTGATGTTTATTGATAAATACTCCGTCGGGACCAAATACTTTGAAGCAGGTTTATGGTTTTAATTATTTCCGTGTGATAGTGAATGTAACCATAATAAACTGTCGCGGTTTATCAGCATATGTGGGACAATTAATCTTTTCCACACAGGCCACAATTCATAGCCATACAAAAGCTCGGGCGCTCAGAAGGTTTACATCTGGAGTGCGCTTTCAAGTGATATTATGTTCTTAAAACCGGCAGCACTTTCCGACACTGTCTCTTCTCAACCCGCGTGTCACCGTTATTTCGCTGTTTGTGTAGCCGTTGTTTAATGGTGTGCAGAAACATGTAAACAACGTAACTAAACTGATGCGAGACAAAAGATAACGACTGATAACAGTTGCTCTAATGCCAACGGGTAACTGTTTAATGAAGGAGCTACATTACAGTTCGCACAAAAGATTTCACTGAGGTTCCGTTGAATCCAGGTCCCTGTACAGTATAGGCCTACCTAACGCTGAAACAGAATTTAAATTCCTTTCAAACAAGGTCAATTCACACACACACAATGTGTTCTTTATAGATATCTTGCATGGATCATGCAATTTCTAAACAAGTTAAATTTACAACCGTTGGACTTTCGAAAGTTTGTATCGATCGGCAACGTATGTATTGTACGGCATACTTTCAGACAGTTTCCGTGGTCAATTTGGAGTCGGTGCACTGATCCTGTCGCTTGTGCGCGTTGACCAAAACAGACACAAGAAAATTGGCTCAATTTTCTATACGGTAAGATAGTTTTAGTGGCGAGGGCGGAGCGGAGAGTTGCGTGCGTTGAGTCCAACAACAGCAATGCGGCAGGCGAAAGGTAGTAATAATAACCCGGTGGTGGAGAAGAAAATTTTCCTTTTGCTTTTACTGTATTGTTCAGTACGCCTGTTGGCTGCAAACTGTACGCGGAATTTTCGTATATTCTACATGCATACGTTCGACGGTCTTAAAAGAAAAATAGATCACGTTACACTGCATAAAGTACACAACGAAAAATACACGGGAACGATGTAGCTAGCATTAGCACGGTAGACCTATCCTCCTCCTTGATACATATTCCCTTGTAAGGTTTCTTGGTACCATTGTACTAACATCATTTAAAATGGTTCTGACAGCTGTTCGATGAGCGAGATTCCACAACGCTCTGTTGCCAAACATACAACACATATGAAGGTGTTGTCACTATTCATCGTCTCACATACATCTTTCTCTCATGAAATAGTGAGACGCCGTGAAGATTTTTTATCAGCTGATAAGTTGGAATTTGTCCTAACGCATTCGGTACGGAACGTAGATTATTTATAGACACAGACTGTTGATAACAAACAGTAAGGAAGAACCATTTTCTCCGAACTCAATACGTAAACGTAGCCATAATTTTCTTGCATACCATGGACCACCGCTTGGAGAGTTCCTGAAATCTCTCTTCGCATCAATGTCATATCGTCCACTAATGTTTGTCACATACAACTGGCTGCTAACGAAAACAACGTTATGATCGGTTAGTACTATTCTGTTAGATCACGACTAGAACAGATGTCGAAACAATACTTTTAAATAACACAGGTATAGGTTTTTTGTGTCCATTCATCATCATCTTCAAGGATTAAACCAAGGATGGTTTGTTCCGGTCTCAAATAGGCAAAGATTAGAGCTGGTCACTCCAGCACTTCCTCGGACGTCCCACACCTCTCCGTACCCTCGGTTTATAGTTCCATAGTTATTTGGGGATGTTCGGCTAAGTTATAGTCGGCTAAGATGTTCCGGCTTACGGATGTTCCAACCATCTTAGCCGATATTGGGCAGTCCTGTCAGGGATATTCATAATATCAGTTCCTACCGTACATTTCAGATGCGATCTTGAAGAGTAAATCCTGCTACGTACACGAGAAATCTCATTTCAGGCTCTTGGATACGACTGCCCTGGCCTTTCGCTACAGTCCAATTCTCAGACCCATAAATAAGTGTGGGTGATTCGCCATCACCTTATAGAATTTTAGGCGTGTTCGCCGACTTACGGGTTCGCCTAATGGTCCCTCACATAAGGTTGAACTTATGCAACTTTGTGTCCATTCAATCTTTCTCATATTCTCTATTCTGGGCTTACCGCATTGTTACATACTATCAAACTGCGCAGCTTCTTCAAAAATCTATCCGCTCACCTCACTTAAGTATACGCATTCTTTACGATTGCACCGACTGCAGAGTCCCATAAAGACTCAGTCCGTTGGGTCAACAGAGTTTTGTGCACGTCAACATTCCACTGAATGCGAAATACAGCCAGCCAACACACGACACAGATAACACACTTCCTTTCTGAATAACGAAAGAAATTCAGTGGATACTTTATCAGTACGCACTACTGGTCATTTTCACTAAATGGAGTAAGAGAAAGCTCTGTGGACGTTTCATAGATGGAGGATTTTTCTTTAAGCTGTATTTTACAATATTCATGCTCTATTCAATTTTCTTATAGCGTTAACACACTTTTACTAAAAACTAAGAGCATTTTCAGTAGGCCTAATGCTAAACTACACATTATTTACGTGTTCCACTGTCACCAGCGCCTAAATGTTAAGGTGTATTCACCAATCTATGCATCTCGAAACATCGACTCAGCATACGCAAATGAAAAAGCGTTACGAAAAACTTTGTAAATGAGTGGCAGAGATGTATCATTCTTGGGAAATAGTGTACGACAGAAAAACGTTGTACTGTCACGTTGCCTTCCTTATATTCTGTACTACGTGTCATAATACTCAGTTTCCCAGTGGCAGGCGGCAACAGTACTAGAAATAAGGGAAAATAGCATTAATTATATCACAGAATAAATACTTTAGTTATTGAATTTGAAATTCGAACAATATGAGTAGGGAAACTTGAAGAAAAGCGTAGCACTACTTTCGAACTGCTGGGCACTTGCACCGTTTTGTATTGTCGGCTCTGACATCGGCATATAAACCGGCAAAACGCTCAGTTAGCAGCTAATGTTCGATTCGGAACCAACGTGCAGCAGTTACTACCTACCTATTTGTGTTTTGTTCATTTAGTTATGTGTTCCTCTGTTTGACTTTATTATTTTTAATTGTATTATTTATGCTCTGATTTATTCTGTATAAGTATAAAGGGAATCAGATCCCGTTGAAACGGGATCCTCTTCTTCTGCCAGCGAATGATAGAAAATACTCTAACAAAAATATTTTTGCCCTGTAAAGAACACTTCGTACTAGAAAAATTTGGAATTAATTTTCAAGTTAAGTTTTAGGCCTATCATAACCGGCAACAGGCGTTGTGTTACACATAAAGGAATATTAATTATTTTAGGTGTTATGTGAATGCCTTATATTTTTTGTTTGGTACAAATAAAGATCACAGAATAATTTTCAGATACCAGTACATGGCCGAACTTCTCTGACACCGTGTTTGACAAACGGCGGATACGGATATGTTGCAAGACAACGAGGGGATCGCGGGTACATTTTTGCTGGTATTATACGCTTAATTGGCTGGTAGTACGTGGACAGTCTGCTGGCGCTGCGAATAATTCGCGTTCGTCAGGCATGACGTCATTCTTACAATTAGAACTGACAAAACTTGAGCATGCATCGCGCCATGCATAACTAGTTGGGGACGCTCGTGATTCAAAGATATTAGCATAAAGAATATATGAGCTAATACACTACTAGATGTATTACATTATGGTATTATGTATACCATTATGGCATTATTACATTATGTATTAGATGTTGGTACATTAGATGTGTGGAAAACTTTGTAAGCCATCTGGCAGGCATACGCTTCCTGCATACATTGTTCAAATACAACTTGAATTATCTACCTGACCTAGCCTTCCCGACGGTAATTCTCAGAAGAACAAATATTAATCATCGTAACGTCTGCGCCAAAAGACTGTAAAGAATTAAAGGTAGGCCCACTACTGCATATAACATTGGGACGAACCATCCTAGAGATTTCACTACAAAACGCAAGTTTCAACATTATTAAACAATGAACACAAATCGCTGTGTTCACTGATGTTCGCCCACTAAAACGGATTTAACTGTGGTAATTATTAAATTGCAATCGAACGTTTGGCTAAATTCCCGAACGGTAGGTCAAGATCTACACAAGACGTTTATTTTAAAAAAATGTCCGTTCAAGTTTCCAAATGTGGCAAACTACATCATACAGAAGGACGTCAAGTGCCGTCTGTTCGGGGTGTTCGAGACCATCATTACACGAGGTACAAAAAAACAGGGTAATACCGCACAAGAAAGATACTGGATGACGCAAGTGGGTGGGTGTACCTGTCATTGTAGAGGTGAAAGTTTGTATTGTGTGGTGGGGGGTCGAGCTGCCTGGGCGGAGCCTCAACCCGCACACATGCGTGTTTACTGTGAGGTCTAGAAAAGTAATGTTCTGGAAGTTTTAAATAAAAGGAAAGATCTAGAAGCTTTTTTCTATATAAATAGAGATGCACTCGACAAGTACAGTTCAGTTTTAAATGTGCTCTTGTAATGTGTATTTCGTGTGTCCGTTTTATGTATACTTGCTACTAAACTGTTCCTTCAATAAAGCGTGTGTTTGCTCCTGTAGTTAAATTATTCATTATGTTTACCCATACCTCAACACAAAGGTTCAAAGTGGGCACCCTTCGAGTTCTATAGACTGTTGTCCTGTTTTATGATGTTCGAGTAATTTCCATACGTACTACACATAAGTACTCCGTACTAGATACGTACTCGTCTCATTTAGTACTGAATCTACTGGCTTTGTTACTAGTCAAAAACGGGTCAGAAATGAACCAACAAAAGCTAGCGCCCTCTCGCTCACGTCTGGAGTGTGAGGAATATTATAAATGCATAACAAATGAAAATAATATTTATATGGAAACAGAAATTCGTGTTATTACTGTATTTACTTCTAATTAAATTTTGTAACTGTAACATTTTGTATCCATATTTTAAAAGTACTTCCGTCTGGCTTTAATCTCGGCAAAGTTATCTATAACATCCTCAAAGTCCAACATCCTAAGTACGGACTACTCGTAAATTATTATGCAATATTATAAAAATATTTTCTGGCCCACGTTGCTTCTCAGGTAAACTACACGTTAAGTTTACGAAGGCTTCGTATTAATTTTACTAGGTCAACTTAGTCAACTTAGTAGAAGTTTTAAAACTTCTTGGAATGGTACAGAGTCTCCAAATTTCACTACGTTGATTCGTAATTTTTGCTTAGTTAGCCAAGTAAAATTTATAAAAAGCCTTTTAATTACCCCACCCCCCTCACCATTCGATTTTTTCCTCCCTCTATTGGAAAATAACTTGGTAATTTTTGCTAGAATATTTTTTCTCAGTGTAAAAACGAAAGAAGGTGGGCCCCTGGGCATTTGCCAGTCTCGTCACCCGGTAGTTACCGCCCCTGGATTTGGACTGTATAAGGAAAACTGAAGAATGTATGTACGATTTATGCGTAAGAATGATACGAAACTTCGATACGTATCCTCCTATAGTAAGATACAAATGGTGGCTGGTCATAAACGACCTTTTATTACAGAAGAAAAATACTGTATAATCAAACTCTGGTTCAAAACAGATGGATAAGTGGACTGAAGAAGAATATTGCCTACAATGACAACGTAGCACTTTCTTTTTCTTGCCGCGAGATGAGGCCAGTGATAAAAAGACTGTACGGCGTCAGCATCACTTGAAAAAACCGCATCGTCGTCGCGGGGGTCTAGTTCAACAGTGCAATACTGCTTTCACTGCACAACACGTCACACTCGCGTGGTGCCAGAATTTTATACTTAACGGGGTCTTAGTAAGATCTGATTCGTCTCCCGAATGATTTCCAATCACATTTCACGCTGCCTGCGGATGGGTATTTTTAAAACGCACTGTTGATTTTATAAAGGAAAAATGTTAGAGATTACAATGTTTTTGAGAGAGCGTAACAAACAAAAAGTGAAATTCGGATTTTATTATCGACCGCAACAGTTGATAATCCATCTCGTTTGAATTATTAAAGGGCACTCACAGTAGGCATGGCAGTAAAATATTGGTAGCCCATAAAAAGAACTGTAAAAAACCAGAGCACGTAAAGGTTTCTTATGAAGACAAGCGATGCGTTTCAAAAGTTATAAACGAAGTTCTTTTTTATATCGTACAAAGTTCAAGGTTTCTAACTCGGTTCGGGTAAAACGGCCATTAAATAAAAACGACGACGTTCTAAATCAAAACAAACAATCGTCTCTCTTATCGTGTGTGGAAAAAGATAATGACTTCCACGTACACATACTCTTCAGAACAACAATTACAAAAGTGAAGAGACCACAGTACCGGAGAACTTCGTATTTTTCAGTGTTACAGTTAAAAATTTTTTATTTTAAAGATATTTCTTATTGCCTGCGCAATTCTGAGTTCCATTTTTGTTTTTTCCAGGCGCTATCTTTTTGCATGCATTTTCTTTCCTTCACTAGTCCGTTTGTGTGTGATATTTTTTACTTGTTGTCTATTGATACTTGGGGGGGGGGGGGAGAGAGAGAGAGAGAGAGAGAGAGCATTTTTTTTAAAATCACGAGTGAATCACGGAATGCCATATTCTTCACAACTTTACTGAAATTTATCATTTTTTCTCTAGTACTTTCACATTGCAATAATTTTTCAATATTTCCATAATGAAAAATAATTAGGCTATGTAGTATTCGGAAGGAGATGCTAACTACTTTTAATAAATTAATACCATTATATACTAATACTAATATTAAATAGCCTACTATTTATTTTTCTTAAATGGCGTCGATTAACCCATCGCCTTAGACCTACGATTGAGGCGGTAGTGGTCTTTGCCTACAATTTTCACTGGCGGCAAGTAAAAAGTGACATTCTAAAAAATTTTATTTCACACACACACACACACACACACACACACACACACACACACACACACACACACACACTATGTTGTCCGTTTTTCTACTCACCCAAAAAGTAATGTTCTTGTGTTCTTGATGTATCAAAAGGTCTAAAGAAACTAGTACATCGCCTTACCTGTAACAAAAATACGAACATATTTATTACGATGGTAGACACATCAGATAAGATAGTGAAGAAATCTACTTTTATAATTTTATGTTAACTGCCTTGTTAATAAAAGCAATAGGCAACACGCACTCACTCACGGGCACGATATCAACTTCAGACATCTGGGACAGAAATATAGCCTTTTAACGGAAAAAATGATCAAATTCGAATCGTGAATCCTACCCGTTACTCAAGAGGATAAAATAACTTCAATGATATCTGCGACAGCTTATTGACCAAGAACCGATGTTTACACTGGGATGACAATGTAAAAATAAATGTGGAAGGAAACCAACAGGAAAGAGCGAAGAACAACTCAAAGACTAACCACGTCTATCGTGGAGGTCACATACAACTCAAGCAAAAGAACGGGAACAGTATAAAGGCTTCCTCAGTACAAAGCCTCCACTAACGCTCTCCGTTTACATCTGCCGAGACACCGAACATGTACTTAGTCCACGTGCCATACGCAGCATTCTAATTCCTTTTCCTTACTCGCGTAATCCATAGTTTTGTACTTCTTCTTCCCCGAGGGAGCCGTTCCACAGCTTGTTTTTCAATATTATCGTGGGGATATTTGTGAGTATGACCGATACAACATCGCTTCCTCCTGTTTATCTATTGTTCGACAGGACACTGATTGGAGACCAGCCATAGTCCCTTCGTTAGTTACTAGGCAACTCTCAGCCGCATTGTCGCGATGTGACGCAAATATTACGAACAAAAATTTGAGTCTGAGTGACGGCCACTTTCCAATACCTCACATCATACATCACTACAGACATAGGCTTATCATTGGTAACATACACTACTTTTTCTTCTTCTTCTATCAGGGACTAGGCGAATCGTCGGTTCCGGTCTCAAAGGAATGTATCCACTTCACCAATGCTTTCCTATACTTCGCTGTCAACAGGCTTGTATGGGCAAACGTCCTTAGCCAACCTGTCATCTGGCATCCTATTGATATGAGCAATCCATCTCTCTTTGTTCGATCATGGATATTAATAATGTTCCAACTCTTAAGAAAGAGCCTGTCTCTTCGTGTGCAGCCTGTAACAGATCGAAAGAATCTCACCTCCGATGGCTGTATCCTACTCATATATTTTTTCGCCGGAACCAAAGATTCAGCACCAACAATAACACTGGCACAGCCATTACCTTATAAAATGTTAGTCGAATCTCTTTCCTTGTTGACAGCACTCGACGAGTTGTGCCACGTATTGACTGAAACGTAGCCAATTTGTGAACAACATCATACCATCATAAAGTGATGATCATCATCATAAGTGATGTCACAGTCAAGATATAGGAAATGTGACGTCTACTCTATCCTCTTATTATTCAATACAATCTTAGTCCGTAAGAAATATTTCCTCATATATGCCATAGTTGTCTTCTACACAGAAATTTTCAAGTTGTAATTTGGGCACACTAGCCGTAACTGGAAAATCGATCTCTGGAGCTCGCATTCGTCATTTTGGATGATTACTTGATCACGTGATCATGCGCAAACAGCATAGTACTCATGTAGGAATTACACACTTTTGATCCTTAAGGAGGAGGAGGAAGAGGAGAGTATTTGTCTTGGAAGTATCAAGAAAACAGACACAAAGAACAGTTATGATGCCTTTGAAAATAACAAGCCTTACGTCACTGAGATGCTACATATATAGCATACTGCATGAAGTAGAAGAAAAATGTGGGCTTCTTGTCTTGTTGGGCACAGTTATAAAATAATCTATGGGGCAGACAAGAGGCACAGTATACGGTTTAAATCAGCAGTCGGCAACCCTGCGCCCGTTGATAAGGTTAGACGCGCCCGCGAACCGATTTGTAATTTTCTTTTCTTTTGAACGAAGGAACGCATCCACATTTCATCTGCTTCGAAGTACTTTATTAGAAAATAGTAAAAACCGTTTCAAATTTTTACTTTTCTAATACAATTTCTAATACTGTAAAGACAGTTTCTTCAAGAAAAGGAACTGAAGCCTTCATTTATGTTTTAATGTGATTTTTCAAGATTTACATTTCTGTACACCTTATTAAAATAAATAGTGTTATTGTGGTAAGTTCTTTCAATTTATTTTTATTAAAATGTATTCCTGTTACTAACTAGAGTATGTTAGTAAAGTTTTTTCATTAGTTTTGTTAGTTTTAACGTGCGTTTGTATGATGACAGATTGTTGATGACCACTCCTAATGTGAAAAATTTTCACAAATTTATATGAAAAATACGGCAAAGATTTTTTTTTCGGTGTTCCACTCGCTAATTTCTGTAATTTTCCACGACAGTTAATGTTTGTAACGTCCAGCTATTGACCATTGATTTCCAACGTCCAGCTCCGCAACTTTCTATTTTTCATTGACGGGGTGGGGAGGGGTGCGCCCATCGACTGGTCCTCAGTTATATATACGGCCCCATAAATTCAAAGGTTGCCTATGACTGATTGGAATCATAACACTTGCTGGATTATGCGGATTACTGGCGCATTATGCACCTCTCTCTCCGCTTAGAGATTAATGTAGAGAAAAACGACCAACTTCTAAGCGGTACAGTCGAAGAGAAAGAAGAAAATAAACAATCTACAACGTTAGTAGAATAATAACGGCAATCATATCGAATCGTTAGGCGGAAACGATGTTGACGCCGTCTGTGTACAGTAAATACACAGCCAGCCCGCGTTTATGCGTTTCGTCTGCGACTCGCCGGTTAATGACAGTTTTCTCACGCTAAACCAGACATTCTGTCATAAAAATGTATGAGACATGCAGGCAGACAACGTAACTTGCTGCACTCTGTCAGACTGAATTTCAACAGAGTGTGTACTGTCCTACGAATGCAACTATCCCATTTCCACTCTCGTAACTATACACTCCGACGCCAAACATCGTACTGTGGAGAAGAGAGTCATCTATAAGGAGCCTAATCACTTTAGAAATTAATCAAAGTTAATGTTTTCTGGATCAATTACATCATCATCATCATCTTTACAACACGGCATAGGCACGGTGATGTCAGTTCCGTCTTCAAAAATCCTCCAGCCACACAACTGTGTCCTATAGGTTTGTACTTCCGGACGTGTTTATATCAGACTTGTATAAGACGAATATTCAGAAAAGTAGTAAAATTACCGCTAATTATATATAGTTTAGGACCATGTATAAACCATCGAAAATCGAAGAAAAATAGAATAAATGGCACCAACACTACAAAATAAGATATGACACATTTAGAGAAAGTGAAAATAAAAATTCACAGCTTATATAACAGAAGAGACGTACAGGCAGGCCTAGGAAACCATGAAATCATGGTAAGGGAAGGAATTGAACAAAGAGGAGAAAACTGGTAAACACAGTTGAAATAGCAACAGAACAGGAGGTAATAAGAAAGAAATACGGAGAAAAGAAACCACGTAAAATATTCATTCCTCTAAATGCCTTTAGCCCAAGAGATAAAGGTATAATGTTAAGTGAGTTCATTATTCAATAAAAAAACGTAAATATGTATAACAATACTGTACAAAAATGTTTAATACTACACCGTGTTCAGTTATGTTCTGACAATGCAAGGCAAGTCTATAATTTATCTGATTACGGAAATTTTATTCCGACAGTTTTTCAATACTGTTTCAAAATCTAACAAGATTTATTCTAAAACTGCGGAGCACGAAGACCCTCTCGGGGGTAAATCGAACAGCGACAAGCAGACTGGCGTCAACGGCCCGAGATGACGAGGAACAGCAGTTTATTCTGCTTCGTCACAGATATTACGTAAAGAAATGCACTGGGGGTGGGTATGGGGAGGCGGAAGACGCGTGTTATGTGCAGTAAAACATACTCGTCCGCGACGCCAGACCGACTGACGACTACGCAGTAACTCTCTCTCTGGTTGTGGTCCGTTATTGATTAGATCTCCGCTCCTTTCCTCGGTAGACATAACAGAGAACAACAACCAGTGCACACGTAGAACGTGTTCTAGTTTCACAGTGTTCTGTTCGTGTAGTGAACTACAACTACCACTGCTGTAGTTATTATCTTAACCCACAATCTTGGTTTATGGGTAGGTTTACCTACAACTGCCTCGTCTGACGATATTCTTTTTAGACAAAACGCGTCGTCTAGAAAAGTGAAACCAATCCAAACGTAAATGTATATCAATATTATATAGTCCTAGACAAACAGTAGCACATTTTTCGTTTTATAGAAGATTCTTATTTATATTACCAACGCCGTATTATACACGCTGCTGAGAACGCGGAATTGATTGAGGGGGAGGGTTGAGCGTCATATATTGTTATATTAACGAATTCTTATTTAACGTTGTGTTGAACCATTTATCAAGACGTGTAACGCGCGATACAAAAGATTTATAAAAATACACACTACAAATATGAAGTTGACTATTTAGAAGTATAGGCCTAAATCATAAAATCGTTAAATAACACCCGTCAACTTCATAAAAGCCAAAACATAAAAATAACTAAAAATTTACGAAAAGAACACAAAACGAATATAGGCAATAATTTTTAATATATACGAGGGACATTCAATAATTAAGAGACAAACTGATCTAGAGAAAAAATGGTGTATTTTTACAAAATGACAATTTTCCTATTTTCAACATAATCCCCCCCCCCCCCCCAACACTAATACACTTGTCCCAACGATGAATCGGCTTTTTTATGCCTGCAGCAAAGAATTCTTTATCTTGACGTTTGAACCAGTCTCCCACAAATTTTTTGACTTATTCGTTGTTGAATTTCTTACCACGTAGCGATTCCTTGAGTGGGCCAAACAGGTGGAAATCTGATGGTGCCAAGTCTGGGCTATACGGGGGGTGTGGTAGTGTCTCCCAGCCAATAGCGTTGCTTCAGCTCTGTGCACACTCCGAGTCTGTTGTCCTTGTGTTGTTGCGTAACTCTTTTGGAACCCATCTTGCACTTCTTTTGCGGTACCTAAGCTTGTCACTGATAATGCTATAAACTGTACCAACACTTACTTGCAAATTTTCAGCCATTTGTTCAACTGTAACACGACGGTCTTCACGAATCATATTGTCTATTCGAGATTCAAGCGCAGGAGTTGAAACTTCCTTTGGACGTCCAGATCGCTGTTCGTCTGTCACCGAGGTTCGACCGTTTTTGAACTGACCCACCCACTTACGTTGTTCAACTAATGTGGAAACTTCTAGCGGACTTGCCATTGTTAAATGAGATTTTGAGGTTATAAGCAAAACAATTTTCATGAAACAGCTGCTCAGAGATCATCCCAGGGATGCCAACATGAAGTCCTAAAAGTACCTAATTTTTCCTGCCAACCGTTTTTTCTCTAGATCAATTTGTCTCTTTAATTATTGAATGTCCCTCGTATATTGACATTTTAACAATAACACACGTTCAATTAGTTGTAAAAAATATTAATAAAGGTCCCATAAGAAATTAAAATAAAAACGAAACAAAACAATTTAGTTTAAATTTTATTCAAAATATATTTAATTTTCAATATACCGTCAAACAACTTATTACATAAATACACATTACAACACGCTAAATACAAACGGATACATTTCATTGATACTGTTCAAACATTTCAGTTCCTACTGATGTAGACTTAATTCTGTCAAAAGTATGCAACTTCGATAGGGTAAAAAAACGATTTATTTTGTGTGCGTTATCAATTATTGTAACTCCTACTTTTTGTAGACATAATAATTCAATGTTACCAAGTAATCATTTCCCTTGCATTCTAATCACTCGATTAACGTTTCACAACAGCTTGTCCTATACTATCACAGATTTGGTACCTTACGTAGATCACATTTTTACACATATGATTCAGTCAATCCGTGAAGACAAGCTCCCGATGGACTGGGTTACAGAAACCAAAGCCTACTCTGGGTTACGGTTGTGGACTGCGCAGTGACTACTGTTCTCTTCTAACCTTCCTCGGATAGTTCTTATCCGTTTCAGATGTTGGATATCATACAGACTATTTTAACTTTCTGTACTGCTGCTCCGAATAAGTCAGTTGTATTCATCCCAAACCACGTCTTTAAATTTCTCAGTCACGAGATTCTCGGTCGCCCAACTCCTCTTTTTCCAAGTACTTTTCGCTGTAGTATGGACTCCAATAAGTAAAATCTCTGTTCATTTCTCATGAGATGTCCCAGACACTGAAGCTTTCTTATCTTCACTGTGTTAATAACTTCCCTTTCTTTCTTCACCTTTGTAAAAACTTCAACATTATTTATATGTGCTGTCCATGAAATGCTCAGTATTCTACGGTAAAGCCACATTTCGAAAGATTCAAATTTTTTAGTTGTGGCTTCAGTCGAAGTCTGTAAAGCAATTTTGTAAGGGAATTTTTTTTATTGCGTAGAAGGGACAGTAGCAAGTGTCAGCTGTCAGAAATGATATACGTAGGAGCGAACCAGCCGCCGTTCGGATGACGACACGTGCGACGCATTAGCAACGAAATGGGCACCGCTAGAGAAGACAATGCCTCGGTTATAGCAGATGTTCGACGTAAGAGTATGGCATGGGAACGTGCTGCAGTAACAGAAAACAAAGGAATACGTCTTACTGGGCCAATTACCAAGAATACGGATATGATGGGGACGCGAGTATTGTCATGCCACGTGTGGGAGCTTAGCGACGACACACAGATGTGGAGAGTCCACAATGGCAAAATTCATACGGATGTTACATGAACAAAGGACCACGCATGGTGAAACAGCAGGGAACTTGTTTACCAGCCAGAGTACGGACTGCAGAACAGATGTGCCTTACCGAGAAAGCGACCTCCGTCAACGTGTGAACGAAACGGAGGAAGTCAGGAGACAATACAGCAATTGGTCACACCCAAACTAAAAGACACATGGGTAACTGGACGGCAATTAGTAGGAACGAGCTGAAAGGAAATACAAGAACAATTGGATGATGGACAACCATGAAATTCGGTTCGTCGTCTTACAGCAAAGGAGGAGCGAAACAGTAAGATCTAAGAGAAGGGATCAGATGAACCTACCACGAACGAGAGTTTAGCGAAGGCGGTTCTTTAGAAGACGTTACCATGGAGACAAGGGTCAAGAGCGAATAAAGACGAAGCCAGGAGTCTAGCTAGAGACTCAGGGAGGAGTCTTCGTGGAAATGAAGACGAAAAACCAATAAGGACGTAGATGGTGGGAAGGAGTACACTGGATGCAGGAATAGTAGTAGGACTAGAGATATAAAAATAAGTGTTGAAGGAGAGCAGAGAGTTATTTTGTTGTTGGGAGTTAGCTGAATTTTGTTAGTCAGTTGTTAAGAGTTAGTTGATTTTAGATACTATATTCGCCGAGAGTTTGTTATTTCGCAAGTACAAAATCGGAAGTTTTATTGAAAGTCTTAGTAACGATAGGAATCTTAGTTACGGGTCATTCCATGTGAAATCAACCAAAAAAATAATAATTTTGGACATTAGTGTTTCAGATTTTGATATCTTTCCTCACATCAACTTATCTACTAAAAAGTATGAAAAATGCAAATTTTCACATTTTTTGGGCTTATAATTTTTGAGTTATTGAATTTCAAAGAATAAAAAATTGCTTGATTTTGGCCGTGTTTTGAAATTTTCAAACTGCTCTAACTCAAAAACCGTTCAACCTACGAGCTGAAATTGGTGTCATTTTCTTCAGTTTTTAATGACCTTTAATTCGATATACAACAAAACTATGTTAATTTCATATTAACATTTTTCAAAATTTTCAAAAACCGGTTTTTAGAAAAACTCAAAAACACCCCTTTTGATTTTTTTGAAAAAAATATATGTTATTTATATTGTTAATACCTATTTTTGTGCCAAATTTCATAATGGGACAGCCAGGGGATCATATAGAAATAAAATTTGAAGTGTCATAGTCCATGACAAAAATGAGAATGGCACTAGCAACCAGAGTTTAAGTTCTTACCATCACAGAAAATAAGGCTGCATCCGCTGTATAAGTGGTCCAGGCCCGGGTAGAAAACGATGTGAGCCGCATGGAGGGCGCTTGCGAGCAGTGCGTGCTTCACGGTGGCGCTTCAACGCCGAACTTTCAAGCAGCTCGGGAGCATGTGACGCGGTTGCTAAAGATCGCTCGGACGCGGGACTTGCATGGCGCGGGCAAGCAGATCTCTGAAAATGCTAGCGTTAATGCCATAATTGAAGTATATGCGCTTTCGCTCGTGTAATTAATGGAAATTTCAAATAAATATTTATATTGCATATTTAGAAAAAAAAATTAAATATTTCATTAGTTTTATGTTTAAATTAAAAAAAAAGTATTAACAAACACATTTCTACAGTTACATTGAGGAATTCCTAAGGGGTTACCGATCCGCCAAGACCGGGTATCGAACCTGAAACCTACCTAAAATCGCATTATTCAAACTTAAAAAAATGCAATTATTACGTGAATTTCTCAGGTTTTTCAAAATTAATTTCTCTAAAAAGCTATGAAAAGTATTATATCAGTAAGAGACTAAAATATAATTTTTTTACAGGAAAAAATTCACATTTCTTCAAAGTGAAGCAATGGCAGGTAATCAAATTGATCAAAATTGGACCACGTTTTCAATGAAGTGTTGTAACCCATTTAGTGAACCAAATCATCGTAAATCAATTAAAAACCTAAGAAATGTTGTAGACTGGATGTGTTCGTTAAACCTGGGCATTAAAATGGGAATGAAAATTTGTGGCAAATGTAGAAAAAAAATGTACATTGAGAATAAAACTGAACCGGACCACCCACACGAGTATGATTTACCAGGTACTAGCACAGACATTTTATTTACTGATCAATCAGCATCGGTAGATTTTTTAAACAAATCATTAGAATTGCTTGGTGAGTCACCTTTGAAAAAGAAAAAAATTTCAGTAGAAAGTTATACCTCAAACAAAATAGAGAAAATTAAAATAAGTTTAGAAAAAAATCTCATACTAACCAAGAAAATGTGGAGCATAATGATCACGGAGAAATAAACACAGTAAACACAGAAATATTAAACCAGTTAAAAAATAAGTTTTATCAAACTTCAAAACGAAGTGAAAAGATTACAATTCTGACCCTTCTACCTCAAAGTTGAAGCTTGAAAACAATTGATGAAGAATTTGGTGTCAATAACTATATGGCACGCAAAGTGAAAGACTTAGTAAAAGAAAAGGGAATTCTTTCAACGCCAAACCCAAAACCAGGGAAAATGCTAAACAACGTTATTGCTCAGTTAGCTGTAAATTTTTACAGTGAAGATGATGTTAGTAGAATGATGCCAGGAAAGAAAGACTTTGTTACGATTAGGAATAAAGGTGCAAAAATTCAAGTCCAGAAGCGTTTAATATTGGCTAATCTTAGTGAAGTATACCAGCTTTTTAAACAAAAGTACTCTTGCCACAAAATCGGATTTTCAAAATTTTGTGAGCTCAGACCGAAGAATTGCATCTTGGCTGGCAAAAGTGGAACGCATACGGTTTGTGTCTGTGCATTACACCAAAATATAAAACTTATGATACACGGTGCACATCTGCAGAATTTAGTATTAGAAGGAGATGAAAAACCATTAACAACTTATCATGGTTTTTTAGCAAAAATTTTGTGTAACCCGCCTGCAGCTGACTGTTACATGAATGAGTGTGATGAGTGCCCTGGCATCGAATCTCTAAAAGGAAGTTTATTTACATCATTTGAGACAGCACTCATAGACGAGGTAACATACAAAAAGTGGATAACTGTGGACAGGTGTTCAATGGAGACTGTTATAAAAAACACTGAAGACTTCGTGGAAGAATTCACTGAAACTCTTTTGAAACTTAAAAACACATACCTTTATAGCACTTCAGCAAAAGGAAAAGTTACACAGAGTCCAAAGAACATTTAATTGATGGACAAATAGTCATTAACTGTGACAATGCCGAAAATTATTCATTTATCCTGCAGGATGAAGTGCAGTCCTACCACTGGACTAACAGCCAAGCCACACTCCACCCATTTATAGTATATTACAAGTGGGAAGGGAAAATTACACACCTACAATATGTTTTTATTTCAGAGTGCTTACAGCACAATACTGTGGCTTTTCAAAAGAAGTTAATTTCCCACCTGAAAGAAACTTTACCATTTGATATAAAAAAAATTACATACTTTTCGGATGGTAGCTCTGCACAGTACAAAAACAGGAAAAACTTTCTAAACTTGTGTCTACATAAATCTGATTTTGAAATTGAGGCAGAATGGCAGTTTTTTGCAACAGCTCATGGCAAAAGTGCATGTGATGGGCTAGGTGGAACTGTAAAAAGGCTTGCTGCCAAAGCAAGTTTGCAGAGGCCTTATGAGAACCAAATTTTGACAGCTTAACAAAATCAGTTTCCTGAAGGTTGCATTCCAGGGATTGACTTTAAATACTGCACAACTGAAGAGTACGAAGAAACTGAACGAAGTCTTGCTTCCAGGTTTAGTGAGTCAAAAGTAATTTATGGTACTCAGAAACATCACATTTTTACACCGCTTTCTGAAAATATGCTAGTTGCTAGACCATATAAATCAAGCAAATGTAAGAACATTGAAACTGTGACAACTTTGGACTTCATCACACCAACTGACCGTAATAAACTTGAATCTGGATATGTAACAATAGCTTACGATAAATCGTGGTGGCTTGCCTGCATTCTTTCTAAAAACAATAATGAGTTTCAAGTAAGCTTTCTTCATCCAAAGGGGCCAGCTTCTTCATATTTTTACCCAAAACACAGTGACATTTTGTTGGTGCCAGGTGAAACTCTCTTACAAAAAGTCGATCCGCTCACTGCAACTGGAAGAATTTATACTTTAAAGAAACAAGAAATGATGTCGTCTTCACTTGTGCTGGAAAGATATTTAAAAAACTGTAGTAGCTTTTCCCTAGTTTAATATGAGAACAGTTTGATTCTGCTAGTGTAGATGTGAACAGATTAAATCTTTGTAAATAACTGAAAACTCATCAAAAGTGATTTATATTAAGAGTCTAATTTATGATATCCAAGGTTACTTTTTTCTTGATTTTTTTTTATGTTGAAATTTTAAGGAGGGCATGTAAAGAAATCTACAATAAAATTTTAAGGTAAGCTGACCTAATGTTTACATATTTTATAAATTGAGCATTTCAATTCAACCTTTGTTGCTCTACATTACAGCAGATGAAAGCCAAAAATTTGTAGTGCATTGTTGTTGTTTAGATCATCAGCACTACCGGTAATGCTGGTTAACATTAAAATTTTATTTCCATATGAACTCCTGGCTGTCCCATTATGAAATCTGGCACAAAAATAGGTCATAACAATTTAAATAACATATATTTTTCAAAAAAATCAAAAGGGGTGTTTTTGAGTTTTTTTAAGACCCGGTTTTTGAAAATTTTGAAAAATGTTAATATGAAATTAAGATAATTTTGTTGCATATCAAATTAAAGGCCATTGAAAACTGAAGAAAATGACACCAGTTTGAGCTCTGTAGGTTGAACGGTTCTTGAGTTACAGTGTTTTGAAAATTTCAAAACACGGCCAAAATCAAGCAATTTTTTATTTTTTGAAATTCAATAACTCAAAAACTGTTAGCCCAAAACAGTGTGCAAAAAATCATCAATTTCTGAGGTGTCAAGGTTAAAACCATTGGTTGATTTGACATGGAATGACCCATAGCTCTATAGCAATGTTGGGTTAATCTCAATCAGACTTTGTATTATCTTAATATACTGTCGAGTCGAAAAGTGCGGAATAAATGTTGATAGTGAATCGCAATATCGTATTGTATGTAATGAAGTGGAACTTATAAGGGACTTAGTTCAAATTCAAAGTTTGTATAATAACGAGTTGTGTTAAGACGCTCAAAAACTCTGACGGTATGAATTAAGTAGAGACATTGTGCGACATCGTGAAAGATAATTCGGACATATAAACTAAATATCGCGATTGTGTGATGAATTAACGTACTATTTACGTCGACTAAATATTTCAAATATCGTAATGGAAAGGTTCATAAGTGAAATAATTGTGCCGACTAAATAAAGTACGAACAATCAGTGCTTGTGAACAAAGTTGTGAAGTGACAATCACACGCGAATAAGTCGTGAAATAAATAAATCAAATCCAAATGATCGTACTAACTAACTTTTGTTACATATATATAATTTCTAAACGAGTGCGAACTAAAAGAATTTTGACGCCGGAGTGCTAATCTCAGCGATAGTGAATAGTGTAAATTTCAGACGACGATGAGAGTGTCCACCAAGTCATCAGCCATCCTGAGGAGCGAGGGAGAGAGGAAATCATCATAGACACACGCCGTAGATGCGGATACTTACCTCAAGTAAACATTTATGCATCACTTATGTTTAGTAGCCACTGTCCTGTTCCTCACAAAGAACACACCTATGATCTAGTTAGAATGCATATTTAAATTCATTTAGAGTAAAGCTGAATCATATAATGCGAAAGGAAGAATACGAAATATGAATCCATTAATGAGAGAAATTTTGTAATATGTAAAGAAGTTATGATTTAAATACTTAATTAATTACGAGATGAATCATCAGAGAAGTAATGAACGAATTAGTAATGTAATGTATCATATGTTATTGCGAAGTAATGTTATTATTAATTTCAGAAATTGATGACCATTGCAAAAGGTCTGAATAAATTAATGTTTGTAATGCAGAATTTGGTGTACGAGTCAAATCATTTATAATCATCCTAGTGAATACCAATCACCTTACGTAATCATACGTAGATACTAATGACACCCAAAGCGTAGAATAAATTAGTGAAAACGTAGGGATACTCATAATAAAGTCAAAATTGTCTGAATATTAATTAATGGTACTCATCACACTTATTACACGTACACACTTAACCCAATGTGATATAAGCATTAACAGACATGGTTGTATATGACGCCCAGAGAGTGAGCCTAAATTAACCAATCTATCCGCAATAAAACAAAGTAAAATTAATTTGCATAAGATTGCATTTATATCAAATTTGCATTGATGTATATTAAATATCCATAGTTATCTATGACATCCCAACAAAGGATTCGAGCAACATAAAAGGTAATTACAATTTATTACATTAATTAATTAACAACTATACACATAATATTGTATGTGGCATCCCCAGTGAGGGGCAGTAAGCATTAACAAGTGTAAAAACAACAGTTGAACATGGCATCCCAAACTTGGGGCTAGTTATATCTTAATTACGACCCAATACTTAATAAATCAAATTAATTAATTAAAAACCACAAAAAAAATTTATAAGTCCAAGATTCTACACCGTAGAAGAGGACCGAGAATACGTAGCAGCGTAAAAGTGTCATATTTGTGTTTATTGTTAAATCGTGACTTTTGACCTTCTAACCACATATATTTTTATTGTCTATTATACGTATCACAATTAGCGACTCTGTCAAATGCATAAGAAACTGAAATCTGAAACACTACTGAGAAGTTGTTTTCAACGAGTAAATATAGGCTACGCTTTATTTTGTGATATTTCTTTAAAATGTTCAAGAGATCTGAAACCTGAGAGACTTCGAGCTTAAAAAAGATTTTATTTAGATAATCATCAAACGTATCCCCCAATCAATCACGAGACATCTTAAAAGTGAGAAGAGTCAGCTTCATCGTTTACGTAGCCCTACCCAAGATAAATCCGACAGTATACATTTTCCAACGCAAGCCAACCGATTATTCTACCGAAACAACAAAAACGTATGTAGAGACCTTTGGAGTATAAGGAATGGATGTGTTTTCGATAGGTTCTCATGTAAGTGGGAGAGAGGTCTATTCTGTTCGCGATCAAGTTTTTCTTTTTGCAGCAAAAAAACTTCCGGAATAACGGGTTCCCCTACGTCAAATTCCAAGTGTCTTCCTACACGTGAAATGAGCGGGCAGCAGAGGATTTGAGCACCCCTTTATGGTAGGAAACTTCTCCTAAACGAGGATTAGACACAATTTCGCTATAGGTAGGATAATACATAACGCAAGGTACTGTACGCACAACAGTTTTGCTGTCGAGACGCCTGAGAAGTGGGGGGGGGGGGTCTACTGTATGATAGTGCGTGCTTCTGTTGGTGGGGTATTACTGGTTCTGAAAACATTGTTCAGACGTTCAGAAGACGTATTTAGTTGTAATTTTGTGTGCGTATTAGATTTAACGTCCGTACATTATATGTAAGTGTAACTTATTGAATATTTAGTTAAGTGAGTTTTTTATTCGCTACAAGAAATACCTTGTGAGAGACACTCAAGTCACATCGAAAGTGTGTTAAACGTATTTTAAATGTGTAGTATTACAGTGATGCGTGCAGTGGAATGGCATACGTCACCACATTCCTTGTTCGGTAGCAAAGGTGCTGCTGTGACAGTAATATACACTGCGTAAATATTTTTGAAATATCCATAACGATAACATTGACAAACGTTTAAAAACAGGAATTTTATGGTCAGTCATCATATTTGTATATCGAATTACTTTCCGATAACAGCCTAATAAATTGGATAATTCTTATCGATGAAATTAGTCTGCGTTCTTCTTGCCTCTGGCGTGAGGTTGCATGAAGAAGATACACAATGCGTGTGGGACAAATGAGCAGACGGAACCACCAGACAATTTGACTGACTGTCATTTGGTTGGCCACAGTAATTACGTACGCACCACAGAGGACAATGCCAGTGTCCGGCTGTTCCCGTTTTCGGCCGGCCTTTGTGGGCGACGCCGTCGCATCGTACCGTTATTACTTTACCCACGACATTTATTCTACTTGACCGTGTTCCTGTTTCGACATTTCTGATGCATTAGTCATGAGCCGTTGTTGTCACGTACACAACGCCTGAAAGTCGTTTATCATTATCACACCGTATGTACAAAAGGATATTACCTGTATTCTGCTGTAAATTATACAAAACAGATTTCTACTTTTTACCGAATATAGATTAACGTTCAACGAACTACAGTTTTCGGTCAACGATCTGATGTGTGTGTGTGTGTTTAGTAAGACACTTTCGAACCACTCTATAACAATGTTTTCTTTGTGGTAAACGGACTGTGAAAGTAATCAAGTAATCCCTTATTTATAAACACTGGAGATGTTTCTCCGGGTCGGTTAGAAGACCTATATTTCTATCACATCATCGAAACTTACGTTTAATATTGATCATCTATATTTAGCATTGCTAACTCTTTCAGCTGAAGTAGACAATTAGAAAGAAATATATAACGCCCTGGTCAGTGGTAATGCGGGGAAAAAGAGATTAAAAAATCCCACCCCTTCCGCTATAGACGTACGTTACAACACAGACTTAGTTCTTGTATTCTACTAACCTTCTATCTAATTTTGAGAAACGACTTCGTAGAGCACATAAACTTACTTGGAAAAATATCGTTTACCTATATAATGGAAAAGTAGTTTTTAGGTACATAATGTATAGTTTTCTGAAATTATTAATATGTTCCAAACAAAATACGATCAAACAAAAAAATACTGCCCCCGTTCAATTACTCTACATGGAAAAGAAAGCAATTTTGTTTTACGGGCAACAAAAAAGGAGAATAGTATTTGCTCAAATAAATAAAACAACTCTTCTTTTTCTTCACTTTACGGGGTACGCACGTTGCCTGTTCCGTCTTCACAGTATATCTTGCAATCTTGCTCCTGGTCCTCCAAGATACCCTAATAAAACGATTATGTTCACAAACAATCACGTGGTATTTATTAGAAATTTAGAAATGTTTGCAAAAGCTCTTGTTTCAAGTATCTTATTTTATGGACGTGAATTCTAAACGTGGGGAAAAAAGAGAAGAACCATTTACGGGTAACAGAGATGTGGACACGGGAAAGACGCTAAAGGAAAATCGGACAGAAATAAAAACAAACGCTGAAGTTTAAAAGAAAGAAAAAGTCTACTACTGCTTCGGCCGAATGGATGACAGCCTTTGATGTAATAATATGTTCCCAATATGCTGTACTTCGGTACACTGTGCCTGTGAACCAATGAGACTACAGCGTTAGTAACACGATATTACCGTTTTGAGCCCACGCTAACGCAAGACTAACACAATTAGTGATCATCAACCGCAGCTTAACACCTGCAAAGGATCCGATTCGTCGTGTCGTCGTCATTCTGCTGTCGGTGTAGCCGCTCTTTAATGACGTGCAGAAACATGTCAACACCGTATTGCTCCATTGGGCAAAAGATGACAGTCGGGAACAAAACACCAGTTACCAGCTTAATACTTTATACCTGTTAAAAGAACATATTATATCAAAGGCCTTCAAAAGTCGTCCTTTTCTCCGAGAGACCTATAATTACACTGATGTGAGACAACAAAATTATTTAGGACTGACAATAGTTGCTCTGATGCCGACGGGTAACAATTTGGTTACGTGCATAGACATAACGGATTTATTGTAAATATTTTTGAAGAAAAGCAGAAGGGGAAGGCAAGAAGTGGTGAGAAGAAGGAGAAATATTTGGACGGCAACAGATGATGCTGATGATGATGATGATGATGGGACTTGGAATACATAATTTACAAAAAACAACAGCGTAGGAGTCATTACCTGGTCACTATCATAGGTAGAACCTGGTCACAACGATACGGGCTACCTTAAGAGAGAAAGAAACTAGACTTGAATAAATTATCATGCCGCCTAACATTCGATTAATTCACAATTACATTAACAACTTACGCTAGTAACATAGTTGTAGTTATGTTCGATCGCACACAGTTAAAAACGATTCGTCGTGAGATGGATTCGAACCCACGAGGCCTCGCGGTGAAGCGAATGACAGTGCGCTACTGCTGTGCGCGGGAACAATAACAAACCAGGTCACAGAGTAATTGATACAAATTGACTCCCGACCGACCAAGCGACGTGCGATGTGTGGCCTTGTGCGTTCTGACGGGTGTTCGGCCCTCTGCGTCTGCCTATTGTCCTAGTTTACGCCAGGGAAAGTGTTAATCTTCATTTTCAAACGCTCCTTTCTCCTCCCGCACGCCTCTCTACTACTGTAACATTAGTAGTACTACTAACAACGCAATAACTATGGTTTTTTTTATATACAGTATCATATACAATGTATCGGCTGCTAGTTATGTTCGCACGGTATCAAGTTTACTCGCTTTCAACTCGTTCGAAAACCACATGCACGCGTTTTCTACACGTCGTCGACGCCTTCAAACAAAAAATTACAGAAAATCAATATAGTCATCCAGTCAACACACATATCACTACCTACCGTCTAATAGATTTCGATTTAATTACTTTAACATTTACTCTGAGCCACACACCACCCCGATCAGCAGACGATAACGATTTGAAAGAACCTGCATACGGGTAGAATTATCGAGTTTATCACAGAACTGTCGTAGCGTACCATAAAAAGTCCAATATCGTATCATCGTCTTTTCGTAATTGTCTTAGCGTTTCGCCGAAGTATATTTATCGTATCACAATTTCGGATCTATCGTAGCGTACCACCAAAGTGGATTTTTCGTACCACCGCTTCGGAATTTGTTGTAGCGATTGGTAAATTGAATTTGGTACCAACTACTGGATTTATCATTGCGCACAGCCTAAGCGAATTTATTACAAACGCTATTCCAAATCTTTTCAGAGCATCAAGACTACAATAAAAAGAACTGAAATCTTTCAGAAACGGAGGTGCAATAAAGCCACTTCCCATCTGAGTGTAAATTTTCTCTAATTCAAATACCTGCAAGAAGAATATTGTACATAGATTCCACAGGATAGTCTTCTTCACAAAGACTTTGTTTTCCCCCTTTTGAATCTTAACCTCGGAGTTTTATGTAACAACTGATGTAGGGGCGGTTTTGGGGAACATTATTTAATTCTATAGTGGATCAACGGTTTCTTATCAAATAACACTGTGACTTCTGTTTTAATTTCATTTTTGAACGTTTTATAAAGAGTTTCAAAATCTATCGAAATTTATTCGTTGCTATCCTGATTAAAATTTATTCGTAACAAACGAAAAATGTCTTCGAAATGTCAGCTGTTACGTACGAGCTACAAAAAGTATTACTTAGTGTACAGCTCGATTATTGATTCTACTGTTTTGGGAGGTAAAAAAAAGAACTAGACACTGGTTTACAGAGAGAAAAGAATTTTTGGCAAAAAACAGCAAACTACACGTATGCTCTCAAACAAACCCTTCAAATACGACGACAGCGGTAGTGGTCCTACTCGATTTCGAGAGCTGGAGAGAAGTGCGCCTCAAATTTCGACCCTCTGTCTCAAACCTGTCAAGTGCGTTCCACCTCGGTAGCCATGGTAACAGTGCTTAAAGTGTCTCCTTAGTCTCAAGTTGTCGTCGACGACAATTATTTCACACGGAGCAAAAAAAAAAAAATCTGTTCGCGTTACGCCATAAATACTAACGTGTTCTGCAATTTTCCCTAGGGAACGAAATTCCTAAAAAGACGATACGCAAATATTAAAAAAAAAATCACAGGTTGAATCTTCGATACTCGACACTCGATAATTCGACATTTCGTAAAACACACTAGCTTTTCAAGATAAACCGGTTACAGTAATTTCATACTGGTTTCGATTCAGCTGGCCGAGCTGGAAAGATCAAAGCAGATGCGACAATGTTTCTATATACTAACGAGTTTTCAGAGATGAAGCGAGGAGACGAAGATTTTAAGAAAGTGGATCTAACGACGAGAGATTTAACGATGTGAATGAGCTACTCATAGTGACGTTGGAGAATCGATGAGATGAGACTGGTGAACTTCTTAGAGATGATGACATTAGGAGTGGTAAAAGGAAAAGAACTGAAAGAAAAAGAGGAATAAAGAGGGCGAAAAGGTGGAAGATGGACGAACAAGTTAAAAAAAAAAGTCACAATGAAGAATCGAACCTCCCGATAGGGCACTGCTTATTAGCAATGGACGCTTTATTTCTTCATCGTCTACATGCCGAAACGGGGCTTCGCAGAATTCAGGGTGAAGAAAATTAAGATTCATCAATGTTTTCTATCAAAAAATTGTACTAATTTCTTATACGTTTCGGGTCATTTCTTTACATTTTATTGTATATTAAATTATATTCTTCTTTAACCTCCTTGTGTTAAAATCTACTATTAAGTACATTAATTTACAACATACAGCCGTGAGATGTGAAACACCCACTCTGAATTCCGTAAAACTCGCCATTTCGGTAACTCGTCACTCTCTGTCAATATAAAGTCGAGTCTGTGGGATTCTATCGTACATGTGTGGGGCCTATACATACTCGTCCTAGGTATGAACTTAACAAAAACAAAGGACAGAAAATAGAAGACTAAAAAATTAGAATTTCCAGAAAATTTGAAGTAAAATAAAAATTGATTAACAGAAGGAATATAACTTATTACCCAAAACAGAAGTCAACATATCGTTAACTACGAACGTTTATGAATGCAACATATCGTAAAATAGTAAAGCTCAAGCTAAGGTCGTCAGTGGCATGTAAAAAGGATAAAGAAAAGGTCTGTTGCACAGAGCAAGAGACGGTGGAAAGAGATTGTGAAGTAGGCCAAGAAAAATGTTATCAACAGGAGATGAAAAGAGCAGCAGAACTGAGAAGTTGAAGGAAAAGGACGTAGAAAGCAGGAGATGAAGTGGAGACAAGTATGGAGAATATAGACATTAAGTCTCATCCACGTCGTAGATTGTGTGCATACTTTACAGACACAACGGCATATGGATTCAGTAAAGGTGGCTTCCAAACTTTGAAACACAGCTCTTGAGTTCGAACTAAACTGTGTTCCAATAGTAAGAGAAATAGTAACTTGACATCCATTGTTACAGGCGAGCTTCCACTCTCCTAGACCCGCAAGACTATCATCAGATAAAACAACGTTCGTTCGTCGCTAAGTGTTTTCGCACGAAATGCGTTTCAAAGTAGTTCACGACGCTGCATAGACGTTATTCCTCCGCCTCCTCCTTCTCCTACGAGAGAGAGACAAAGACCCGGAAACACGCGTCTAACGGACAAAGAAAGTTACGCGTACACGCGTGAGGTCAACGGACCTTATTCGGGTTTCAATTTCTACCACAGTTTATTTCGGTCTACTCCGACTTCTCTGATGGCATTTACAATTACGTCTTCTTCTTCTTCTTCTTCTTCTTCTTCTCCTCCTCCTCTTCTACGTTTCGTTTACGCACACAAATTACGGGTTCCAGAGTGGCGGGTTCAAACACGACGCGCCGAGACGGACGAAACAAAGAACACAATGCCTCCCTCCTCCTCTCTTGACAGCAACCTAGCGAGTACGCACGATCTGTACATAACAATAATAAAATTATAACAACCGAGACAATGTATATACATAAAGAAAACAGTTCTATATAATTACAATGTGATATTTTCACTTTCGACAACAAAGATTACCGATCTTGTCGTATACGTGATGACATGAAACGGTGAAGGGGATGATTACGATTACAGACATAAATAACCGCTTTTGGGAGAAACCGTCCCATTACACGTTTCATTATCGGGGTCTTTCAGAGACTGGTCTCGCACTGGTCAAGTCAAAGTAATGGGGAAATACGTTTAATTTTTTCTTACTTGAGTCTTTTTCGACAACGACTCTAAGATAGTGCATACATAATAAGACGATTGGCACACGTCCTTTGTACGTTTTGATTACAACACTAAACATAATACTTCTCCTTTTTCTGGTTTCACATTGCAAGTAGAAGGCTTGCAATGACAATTCCTAGTATTCGCATACACAACTGCTCTTATGGGTCAATCGATATCTCTTCTCCCCTCTGACTTGAAAGTTTTTTTATTCGCTAGTCTAGAACAACCCCATATTTTTTTTTTCAACTTCTTTCAGTATTCTTGTTATTAATGTACAAGGTACGTTGCATGATACTAGATGTTATCGTTACTTTAGTTTATAGTTAGTGACTGTGAATTAACTAGTGTGGTCCACGGGCTGCAGAAATCACTCAATACTTTGAATGAAGTACTTTTTTTTATACATAAAATTTCTATATTAAATAACTTTTCATTTACGGAAAAGATTACAACATTCTGATTACTCTAGTGTTCCTTTAGTAATAATACAACAAACTCATACCACAAACACAAAAAATTGAAACATTCGCATGTGGGTTACAATTCCTTTTAGTGTGACACCCTCTGGATTTTCAAAATCTGTTCAAATGTTTTATCTTCTTTTTTGGGCCGTAGGGTGCCAAAATTTTTAAATTTCCAAAACATAACACTACACTCGGATGTTAGCGAAAAATTCTCTTTGACACCCAAACGATTTGTGTGATTTTATCAAAATTTTCTCCACTTCTTGGGGCCTGACGTCGAAAAAGTTTGAAATTATAAAAAATCAAGACTATACGCAGATTGTGATTACAAAACCCCTTTAACTTGATAGGCCTACAAAATTTTTACCCTACAAATGTTTGCCCCCGACCCACTATTGGGGGGGGGGTCATTCTGAAAAACAATAGGGTTCTGTAGTGTAAGAATGTGGTAAAAGCTTTACGAAAAACGGTTGATGCGTTCCAAACGTTTTCGTTAGGCATACCCCAAAAAGACAGACAAGACAAATCCAAACGGTCGAGGTGAAACTGAGAACTCGTTTCGCTCGTTCAATAAATGATGAAAGGTTGTTGGGTTCTGTATTTAACTAGACACAAGTTTGAAACATTTTGTGTCGACATTAAGAAAAAAACTCTGTCGTCATCAAGACTTGTATACGGTATTACAGAAATAATTAATAAACCTACACTAATAATGAAAACATTTTCTCTGAATGTACGTGTATGTGTTACATTAAGAATTATAACACATACATACGCATAAATTATTTTTTTATATTAATAAAATATTCGATATTTATGAAAATTCAATATATGAATATTTATTATTTCTGTACTGTGCAATTATAGGGCCTGAAGATGACATATATCGAAACGCCGCTACAAACATTTTAAAACCGTGTGAAGTCAATGACAGTACCTCACTTAAACATTTAGCTCTTACAACTTATCAAAAAATGGATTTTTGTCAACCGAATTACGGTTCACAAGTATTTTATCTCAAATACCGAAAACACGGACTTCTGCTTTTATATCGCTTTCTAATTTTGTACAATCCGAAGAATTCGTTATCCAAAACCTCATCTCAATTGCCTAAATTATATCTTATTATACTGTTATTCTTATGCCTTTGTTCGTTGCGTCTCGAGTGGGCAAACAGCACCAAGGCCAGAAGATACGTCTTGTCTGATTTTACTGAAGTAACTCAGAAAACTAAGTAAAATTATTATTCTTAATCTTATTTTTATAACTTAAATTGTTTAATTATCGTTTCAGTTCTTACCAACACAAGCCATGAACAAAAACGTTTCAGGAAACCTAATAAGCCACGATTTACGTAATTATACTGACGCTAACAGAGCTACTTAATTAAGTCGTAACTAAGTCCTGTCCTACAACAGCTGAATCTTGACATTATAGTTCAGAGCGGTATACACAGTAGACGGGAGCTTAATTTCAATTCACCGTGACAGTGGGTGGGAGTGGGAGGTATGGAGAGTAAGTACCTCTGAACCTCCACTACAGAACAACAGCAATCCTTTAATACGCTACACAATAACAACACAGCAGCCAATGTATTGTATGCGGGTTATAACTAATCTCCTGGCAGAACCTTCACGCGGTTTGGGAGATTTACGTGCCCTGATGGACGTATACGTCAGTCGTACTGATAGACTCGTACGCAGACTGTGTGTGTGTGATGGAATTTTATTTGATAATCCCTTCCTCTGTTGTATAGACATCAGACCATTTTTTTTCTGATACAAACATACTACCACATAATTCAAAAGAACAGTAGAACACGTGATACCACATGAAAACAGTGCACAGTACTTGGACATGACATTAGATGCCTAGTTACGCTGGAAGGAACACGTAAAAAACAAAAGAACTGAAACTGACCAAAAACTCAGAAAAATGTAGTGGCTCCTGGGGGGCGACATTCTGAGGTGTCAGTACATAATAAACTATTGCTATACAAACAAGTCCTTAAATCTGTCAGAACATATGGTGTACAACTCTGGAAATCCACGAAGAAAAGTAACAAAAAAAAGCTATCCAGATATTTCAAAACAAAATACTAAGGTGTATTGTTAATGCCCCATGGTACATACACGTGAGAACATCCACAGGACTTAACAATACTAAGGTGTATTGTTAATGCCCCATGGTACATACACGTGAGAACATCCACAGGACTTAACAATACTAAGGTGTATTGTTAATGCCCCATGGTACATACACGTGAGAACATCCACAGGACTTAACAATACTAAGGTGTATTGTTAATGCCCCATGGTACATACACGTGAGAACATCCACAGGACTTAACAATACTAAGGTGTATTGTTAATGCCCCATGGTACATACACGTGAGAACATCCACAGGACTTAACAATACTAAGGTGTATTGTTAATGCCCCATGGTACATACACGTGAGAACATCCACAGGACTTAACAATACTAAGGTGTATTGTTAATGCCCCATGGTACATACACGTGAGAACATCCACAGGACTTAAACAAAATACTAAGGTGTATTGTTAATGCCCCATGGTACATACACGTGAGAACATCCACAGGACTTATACTAAGGTGTATTGTTAATGCCCCATGGTACATACACGTGAGAACATCCACAGGACTTATACTAAGGTGTATTGTTAATGCCCCATGGTACATACACGTGAGAACATCCACAGGACTTATACTAAGGTGTATTGTTAATGCCCCATGGTACATACACGTGAGAACATCCACAGGACTTATACTAAGGTGTATTGTTAATGCCCCATGGTACATACACGTGAGAACATCCACAGGACTTATACTAAGGTGTATTGTTAATGCCCCATGGTACATACACGTGAGAACATCCACAGGACTTATACTAAGGTGTATTGTTAATGCCCCATGGTACATACACGTGAGAACATCCACAGGACTTATACTAAGGTGTATTGTTAATGCCCCATGGTACATACACGTGAGAACATCCACAGGACTTATACTAAGGTGTATTGTTAATGCCCCATGGTACATACACGTGAGAACATCCACAGGACTTATACTAAGGTGTATTGTTAATGCCCCATGGTACATACACGTGAGAACATCCACAGGACTTATACTAAGGTGTATTGTTAATGCCCCATGGTACATACACGTGAGAACATCCACAGGACTTATACTAAGGTGTATTGTTAATGCCCCATGGTACATACACGTGAGAACATCCACAGGACTTATACTAAGGTGTATTGTTAATGCCCCATGGTACATACACGTGAGAACATCCACAGGACTTATACTAAGGTGTATTGTTAATGCCCCATGGTACATACACGTGAGAACATCCACAGGACTTAAAAAGATTGCTTCAGTCGAAGATGACTTCTGCGATTCGCCAAGAAGCACGAGACACGGCTTCATAAACACCAAAATGTCAAAAATGCAGCAACTTCTCGACATTACTGACCTTGTCCCAAGGCTAAATAGAATGACGCCATTTGATTTATTGCAGTGTGTGAAGTGATAGGCATCACAAGAAGAAAGTGATAAGTTTTTTAAAAGAGTGCGTCATGGGACACTCATCCTACACCTTGTAAATTAATTTATGAGATGTTAAACTGATAGATGGGGTTAGCCCAGTCTCAAAAAAAGGGGGTCACCATCACCATCATCTTCAAGGATTAAACCAATGATGGTTTTTTCCGGTCTCAAACTGGCAAAGATTACAGCTGGTCACTCCAGTGCTTCCTCGGACGTCCCACACCCCTCCGTCCCCTCGGCTTATGGTTCCATAGTAGTTTGGGGATGCGGCAGTCATCCATTCGGCAAAGAAGTTCCCACCGATTCAGCCGATTCTGGGCAATCCTGTCGAGTATACTCATAATATTCAGTTTCTGCGTATGTCTATGTTCCTTCTATGATCATGGAGAGTATACCCTGCCACGTGCCTGAGAAGTCTCATTTCAGCAGCTTGGATGCGACTGGTCTGGCCTTTCGTTAAAGTCCAATTCTCAGACCCCATAAAGAAGTGTGGGAAGGGCCATCACCTTGTAAAATTTTAAACGTGTATTTTAAACTTGCTGACTTAAGACTTCGCCTAATGGTCCCGCAAATAAGGTTGAACTTCGCAACTTATTCACCATGTCGTTGCTTGTATTACAAGACACACTGCATGGTATTCAAAATTGCTGACTTGTTCCAGGACAGTTCTACCTACAACAATTTTGACCCGTACGGGATCAGTTCCACGAAGAGGCATCACATTGGTCTTAGGAGTGGATATTTGTAATCCAGCGTATTTGCAGATTCGATTTAACAAATGTATGCCCAAAAAAGGGTATTGATGAAAAGATCTTCATGTACGCTACAGTTACAGAAAAACGCATCAACGTTAACAAAAAATGATTATCTGAACGGTAACAAAACTTGCAATCCACTACACAATACACGGTAAATCTTCTATGTGAGGGATGATATTTACATATTGTCTGCCTCTTTGGGTGTACGGTGGAGAAAACAATTCTCGTGGGGGAAGAAGCTGCAAGTGACGCCGTGAAACAGTTTCCAGCACTGCTCTCACCCCCGTAGCCCGCTGGCGACAATTTACAGTTGTCTCTGTTACAAGCTGGGACATCAACAGTAACAATCATTAGGCACAATTGCAGCACAAACTCTCGCTAGTTTGTAGCTGACGACCTCACCGGCTGAATGTCACGCGCAGCAATCATATTGGTCCCTTGTTGGTGCTTCAATATGTTGAATACGTTAAAAGCAGCGTCGTTTACACCTGTACGTAACACAAAGACATTTCGTCATCTCAGTATCGCATAAATATTAAAAAAAGCATGTGTAACTGAATATTGGAAAAACTCAATGGGGAGAGGGTCTGACCACGTATAAGTCGGGGGCTCGTGATGTGAACACAAAAGGGCACTCTTACACGATGGATGAACTTAACGAGGTAAAACGTTCTGGCAGACCAACTTCATCGTTGTAATAATTTTTCTTTAACATTTCGATCCCGAAGATCTGTCTTCAGTCTTCGGAAACTGAGAGTGGCGGCTGAAGTGCCCCTTATATAATCTTGTGTTCTTAGGTCTTCCAATATAAAAGCGCAGCACAATCCGCTTCTCAACTTAAGCTGCAGTTTTACAGATTTGTGTCAACCACAAACCTACCTCTTCCGGTGAAAGTCAGCGTGATCTATGCTCTGCATGACGGTGGTTGGCGTGTGGACCCTTAGCCTACCTGCTGCCTCTCCCCCATTGTAATACTTCCGCCCGGGCTCGACAGCAGCTAATTGCCGCGTGAGTCACCTCACTGTGCGTCCAGTATGAAACAATTTTTTTTTTGCCTCGCCCAATACTGGTAAAATTTTGTTATATTTGAAATCACCGAAATAATACGATGAAAATGACACCAAACACGACTAAGGAATATTAAAAATTGGGCGTTATAAAGCACCATGCACTGAAGATGTGTATTAAAGTAGTTGTTGAGCTTTTACCTTGAAACACCTTACAATTTAATATTTTTCAGAGAACACTTAATTATTTCAGAGAAGAACAGGCCTACAACGGTTTTAACAGAAGAACAGAGTGAGAAATGATGACGTGCTTAAGAGGAAAAACGAGAAACAAATACTGTAGAAAACTTCGTCTGAAACCAATATCTATCGCCGGGGGCACTTAATTAAGCACTACAGACATTCGACTATGGACTGGTGGAGAAGCAGATACGAGTAGCTAGAAAAGACCATGAAAGAAGATCCTGCATCCTGCCTGTAGAATGCGTTTGAGAGAATATGGTCATTTTAATCAGATCAATACAATAACTTGACTTCAGTTATTGCCAGTCATCATTATAAATTAAGTTTGTAAAAATAACTATATCTCTATAGGCCTACATGTACATAGACGGAACGTTTGGAGCTAAAGTTAAAGGTTCCACACACAACGAACCCCTAGAATTGCTACCCAGTGAAATGGTTACGCTTACGGAAACTAAACTCCGATGGAAAACCCATCGCTTAAGAGCCAGTCTTTCGCATGTTCTTGATCGCGAGGAATTAAATGCGTCCATTTTGCGGAAAAGTGGTAAAAGACCTCCCCTATTCCGTCAACTGGTATTCGTACGTTAATAAAGTTCGTCGACGAGTGAACGTATCCTATTCCTATAATAGGCAACAGAGAGTAAACTGTGGTTCCCACTATTTCCCGCACGCAATCTCTCGTGAACAACGTAGTGTAGTATTAAAGTATTTCTTTCGTGGATTTTTTGTTTTGTTTTTTGTAAGGTGTCTGTACGGACGATACACTCGCACACAACTCATTTTAATTTCAGCACTAAGTTGTACAGATTCTTTGAAACAGGAGAAGACCTAATACTGTATAGTATGAAACGTACAGTCTTTGCATAGGCCTATACACTTTCTGTAAAACAATACGAGTATAACAGACCCACATTCGGATCTCCTGGCGGGTCCATCTAAACAGAAAACCAAAAGGAAAGAGTTACGACTACAGACTTCGAATGTACACAATGCTGATACATTTAAATGGAAATTACTGACTTCTAACGAAACAGCACTGGAAATGTGTTACAGGAAGTTACTGAAAGTAAGATGGAACGACAAGGTTAGTAATGATAAGATTCTGACTAGAGTTGGAGAAACAAGAAGTTTTTGGCAAAACATTGTGAAGCGTACTGTTAAACTTATTGGCCATATTATACGTCACGAGAATCTGATAAAAACAATAATAGAAGGTTACATTGATTGGAAAAGAGGAAGAGCGAGACTCCAGTATATGTAACAGACTACTGGCGATGGAAGTTGTAATTCGTTTGAGAAGATTAAACGGAAAGCACAGCCCCCAAGATCGGCGTGGAGAACTGGTACAAACCAATCTGTGGACTGCTAACTAAATTAGAAGAGGAACGTAAAAACTTCAGTACGACCTGTGATCTCCCATAATTTAGTATACCATAAAGCGTACCGGACAAAAGTGTTAAAAATGGTGGTAGTCCAGGGTAGGAGAGACACAGTGAGAAGAAGAAGGAATATTGGAAAAAAGGAAAGAACAAAGAGTAAAGAATTCAAATTGGCAAGTGGTCCTTAGATGGCCGATACGAACAAAAAATGGGCCTCAAGAGCAAGAACAAATTAATTGTCGGGGGGGGGGGGCAGGAAAGGGAGGGGGGCTAGAGAGAGAAAGAGAGAGAGAACTAGACGATACGTACGTATAAGGCAATTCACTCACTTCCTTTCCAGATAAAACATTATTATTATCATCAGCTTACATTTAATTACCGCCAATTAAGTCATGCACTATTTATTGATAACATTAAATCTACACTTTGCATAACACCGATACAGTTTAGTCTAACAGAACGCTAGGAATAGCACGAAAAATTCAACGAGTTGGATTTTACTGTTGAATTCTCGTTACTCCATAAGCGTATACAACCTGTGGTATTTTGAAATTCGCTGAACGAACAGTATGGTGACCAAAGAATGAGTGAGGGTTCCCAGTTAATACTACTCCCAGGAAAAATACAGAGTAAAGTTTGTGTAGAATATGAAGAAAGATAGAAATATTTTTAAGATTCGAAATTCTTCTTCTTCTTCAACCTGCTAGTTAGGACTCTGTCCTGTTCTATAACAAAGGTCCTACATGCTATGACTCCACCTCTTCCTTGACCGAAAAATGCTCATCCGTCTAATTCCGAGGCTGTCCGTTCTTTCTTTGAGCCTTCCATATTTTTCCAGTGGATAGGTGGCTAACCTTGTCCACCAAACCTCCTCCTTTATCCGCGCTTGAAAGCGGCAGTGGTATCCAATGTGCTACTCAATCCACACATTAAGATTAAAAATTAGGAAAATGAATTCACATTTACTATAATCATATCGCTGTATGACTAGATACATGGACCTTCTCGAGAAAATATCACGACGAAACTCGACATTAGACAGAGACCTCTGAAAAGGAGCATTTTAGGATTGACCACAGACATAGTTGGCCGTACACTGTAATACGAGAGAAGACGCGACTTCAAGATGCGCTATCATATTGAAGAAGACGGACTTGGAACCGGGGCGGACATGCAGCTGTAGCGAACGATAATGTTGGGCCCTACACAGTTTAACTAAGTAGGCAAAACAGGAAGAGTGACGAGAATGGTGAGACGAATCACATGTTTTTTCTAGAACACGCAGGCACGTGAAGTACACATACAAACGATAAGTAGAGCAGGATGAGAGATTTTTTCTACCTTGCTGTGAGACATGCAACTATCACTTACTGGTCACTCACGGAGACGCCACGATGGCCTATAGACAATGAGTTCTCAGTTTAACACCACCGTTTGGCATTTGTCTATATATCTATCTGTTTGGAGGTAGATTACTTTTGGAAACGCTTGCGTTGGATTACCTCAGATCGCAATCAACCGATTCTCGTAGAACTCAGGATACATGTTTATTTATAATTATGTTCAGACTATTATAATTTTACACCACATACCTCCATTGCTTTCGAGATTGATTCTCCAAAGAATAAGGGGTGGAAAAAAACCCAGGATATCAAATGAAAGAGAATGTTAATCAAATTCTGATTTTTCAATTTCAAAATTTTTTGACACCAGGGCGAAAATTTGTGGAAAATGTGTAAAAAATCAATGTGGGGTCATCATCATCCTCTTCTTCTTCTTCTTCAGAAAGGATTAAACCAAAAATGGTTTGTTCCGGTCTCAAGCAGATAGACTAAAGCTGGTCACTCCAGCGCTTATTTTGACGACCCACACCTCTCCGTTCCGTTCTTTCGGCTTATAATTCAATACTCATTTGGGGATGCGGCAGTCTCCATGTGGGGTTTAAGTAAAATTAGATCGATTTTTACCAAAATCTAAAGGCGATGTTCATTTTTGGAAATTTCAAACTTTTTGAACACCAAAAAGGGTCAAAATTTTGAAAACACTAAACAATGTTGCCGAATATTCTTTAAGATATCTTCTAAGATCACTCTTTAATTCTGTCGTTCATCATTATCTTCACATACGGCATAGGCAAGGTGCTGCCCTGCCTGTTCTGCCTTCAAAGACCCTCCAGCCATCTCTTCCTGGGTCTACCCACACACCTGTGTCCTTATAGTTTTGTATTTCCAGACTTGTTTGGCCAGTCTGGAATCTGACATTCTTTGTAAGTATGGTTCATGTTATCCGGGCTGTTTGGCCGTGGTCCATGGTTTATTACCAAACCAAACCTTTCGGCAGCTCCAATGGCTGCCATCATCAGTGGAATAAAAATCCTGAACGTCGGGAGTTCACGTACAGGGCCACAGTACTGTGGTATAGGCTGACAGTACTGTGGTTTCAGCCTATACCACAGTACTGTGGGCCTGTACGTGAACACCCGACGTTCAGGATTTTTATTCCACTGATGATGCAGCCATTGGAGCTGCCGAAACGTTTGGTTTGGTAATAAAGCATGGACCACGGCCAAACAGCCCGGATAACATGAAGCATACATCTGACACCGGCCGTGAAAGCCTAAGGAATATTCTTTCTAAGTGTTCTTTCCACCGTTGTTTGTAATCTTTTAATTTTTCATTCACGTTAAAACTTGTAATTCTTCTCTTATGGCCTCATTTCTTATACGGTCAAGTTTAGAACGCCATTTCCGCGGCCTGTATGTTACTGTTTTTTGGTTGTCGTCCATAATTCACACCCACAGAACAGTACAGGGGACTGCCATAACTTTGTAAAACTTTAATTTTGTACCTCATCGTACCTTATTTCTAAAAATACGGTTGATTATTCCACAGATCGTCTGGAATTTACCTAACTTAACATCAATATCATATTCTATCATAGCCAATATCATTTCCCAAATAATTAAAGTGGCTCACCTGTTCTAAAATTCGATCACTAATCATTATTTGTGTTCTTATAATTCTGTTGTTAACATAAATTCCATTAGAACAGGACCATGTTTATTAGAATAACGCAGGTCAATGCCTCTTTTACCATACACAATGAAAAATCACGGTCCGTGTAGGATGTTAGTCACATGATTGTTTTTTTATCCACAAAAACTACATACATTCACATTCTCTGTAAAAGTAGATTTCGAACCACACGTTGTGTTATTACTTTACATTATTACAAGGAAAAAAATCCCACTGAATCGTAGCAATCAGTGTTAAAAATAAACGAGCAATGACTTCTGCGTTCCACAAAACAAAGAAGCGAAATTAAATCCACCAGGCAGTGATCAAACGAATGAGGCTCGACCAGTTAGACCACTTGTATGGTTTGCTGCAGCTAGCTCCCTTCGATATCCCTTTAATTACGTATAATTGACCTACAATGGCACAACACAGCGCAGCACACGGCGAACGCAACACAAATCCTATTTGGCTGTTTGTATTTGTTTCTTATTCTGTTATATCATCACACGGGAAGCCTGATGATAGATTAATGTCATCACCGACAGACCGTTATGTAAAAATCATTACTACAATCTACTGAAAAGTTTTATTTCAATATTTGTATTACGCAGAAGACTAAATTCGTCTCACTGAGTCAAATCTCCAAGCATTTCGGACTACAGATCTCCACATTGAAGATCAAGGTGATGGCTTTTCTTGGCGCTAATCTCAAACCAGCAAAAATTGTTCTAGAGGTACTGTTCTGGAGCAGGTCAATAATTCTGAATATCTGGAATACGATGTGTCTTACATTACAAACAATGATGTGGTGAAGAAGCTGCACGAGTTCAACCACGTGTGTGAGGGACCATCAGGATAACTCAAAATTCAACGAGAAACACATCTGAAGTTGTACAAGCTGATGGTCTTCCCCATACTTCTCTATGGGTCTGATAATTCGACTTTATTAAAGTCCCAACCCAGTCGTATTCAAACGGCCGAAATGAGATTTCTCAGGCACATGGCAGAATATACTCTTCAAGACCGCAAAAAAATGCGATGTACGGCAGAAACTGATATTATGAATATCCCTGACAGGACTGTCCAATATCAGCTAAAATGGTTGGAACATCTTAACCCAATGGATGTCTGCCGCGTCCCCAAACAACTATGGAATTATAAGCCGAAAGGAAGGATAGGTGTGGGGCGTCTGAAGAAGAGCTGGAGTGACCAGCTCTAGTCTATCTGTTTGGGACCAGAACAAACCATTTTTGCTTTAATCATCGCTGAAGATGATGATGATGATTAGACTAAAGTCATGACAATCTACCGGTATTGCTTCCAAAATAATAAGATCATTATCACAAGATATCATTATCACGCAAGAGGTCACAAACCTATGAACCTAGGTAGTGACAGATAAAAACATAGATGCACGCATTGAATAAAATTATCTATAGGCAGAATAGCAAAGAAAAAATTAATAAAACTATGGTAACGCCAACAAATCTGAAAGATTGTAAAAACAGAACTGGGTAACACTTTGATACCACAGAAGCTATCTATACATGCGTATGGAATCTGGACGCTGAGATAAACAAATCTCCAAACGATCGAGGCCTCGCAACAGTTAGTCCAAAGATGTATTCTTGGAGTTTCATGGGTGGATGGCAGAGAACACATTCATCCGAATTACAAAAACTGCACACAGGGTCACTACATCCGGACATGTAGCTACACGGAACTGGCAAAAACGGAAGTTTACTGATTAAGATAAAGTAAAAGATAAACGGGGGTAGACTTCCAATGAAACTGGTGGACAGTCTTAGAGAAACAACGGGGCAGGCTGGTTCAGGATAGAAAGTTCTGGAAATAGTAAATAGATACAGATACCTTGTAACGTACCCAAAAAAACTCTTATTAGAGTAAAAGGATGTTTGAAGATTTGAAGAGGATTATGCAGAAGACGTACACAAAAAGTCTCGATGCAACGAAATTACAACTATCTGACGTACTCTTTCACTATAAACAATATTTTCTATCAGAAAAGTCCATCTTCAACACCATTAACTTACTAGATTTTTTTTTTTTTTTTTTTTTTTTTGAATGGGAGGCTTCTTTTCTGTTCTCTCACTTTTCATCAACAGAAAATGATTTTTTTTTTTTAACAACTTGACCTTGGCTAGGGTTATTGTACCCGTCATGGTTTACAATCAACGCACCCGAACCTAATCGATACCATTCTAATATACCTCGTTTTCATCATTTCTGTCATCAGAGACTTTCACTTTGTATACACAGCTTGTACACGAACTGCTAACTCATCCTCCCTCCATCACGAATATTCTTTCGCGTTCAAAAGCTTTGTTTTTAAAGCTTCTCTGTTCTTCTCTGAAAGTTATAACACCTTCCACCTCCCATTATCATCCGCACAACGTCCTCGGCCGACCTCTCTTCCCCGATAGTTTTTCTTCCACAACGTCATAGAAATTTAGAAATGTTATTTTCTCCTTTTCCACGTTAATGGACACACTAAAGACGTTACGAGTTGCTAAGATATGAAAGTTTAAATGTCTTCGTTACTTCGTTATTTTGTATCCAATCATTCCCGTCTTCCTCCATATCGACAGCTCCACTGCGTTCAGCTGGCCCTTCTCCTTCATTCCAGGTTTTAATTCCATAAAGCAAAATACTGCAAACAAAAGTTTCTGCAAAAGTTTTCATAATTTCTAAATCCACACGATTATTTGTAAGCAGAATCCTTTTATTCGAAAATTAATATAAGAAAAACAAACTATTGATAAGCACCTTAAATGTCTTCCTTCCCACCAATTGCACAATCTCATACGATGACACTATATCAGAATTCATCGGTATATATGAGCTTGTCAGTTTCCACTTCCCCTGTGTTAGCTGATGCATCGAGCTTCTTTCAAGGCAGCTTACCTGATTATTGGCTGCAATTTTTTAATATATTTTGAATATTTCGAAACCCTCCGTTTACTTTTACTTTCATTCCATAATGTTACGTTTCTGTGTCTCTCCACGGACTATGTCCCCACGAGTCTCATGGTGTATCAATATAGCACCTTTAAAGGTGGGCACGCATGCAAAACCTATAATGATCAAATTTATATTTCCACAGGTTTTGTGAAACACAGGTCTGAATGACTGCTTTCCAAACTCCCATTAACAGCGACGATAGTTATCAGCTGTGAGGGGTTAGGAAAAACCCGTCTTAAATAAGGTGACAGGATCATCGTAATAAATACAATGGTATATCTGTGTTGCATAAAAGGTAAAGTGTTATTGGGATTAAATATTTTTATTGTGTACCAGGTTTCAATTTATAAAATAATTTACTGCAACTTTTCTGGGTTATTGGACGGGGATAATTTTTTGCAATTATGGGCTGCTTGTTTCTAACATTGTGGGCGGGGCTTACTGTATAAATAAGGGTGGGTCAAGACTTTGTGCTCTGTCTCAGTTGAGCCACTTGAGGACGTCTTATCGTAGTATGGGCGAAACGTTTGGTGTTAAAAGTTATAAAAAGACGTATGTTGAACCGAAAAATAGTGTTGTTATAGTTTCTTACTCTGCACAGCAAATTTAATTACCCTACTTATATACATAAAAACAATCATACAACTATATTGTTTAAAACGTATATCTAAATTCTGTACATTAAAAACAACAAAGAATCAAGAACAAATTAATTATTATTAATCAACGACCAATTATTAATTATTTTTTAAGCAGACCAGCCCCACATGACTGAAGGTCGGCAATTATGACTGAGAATAGGGGGGTTATTGTGTGTGTGCTGTTGACTGTCGATAGACCGCAGTGAAATGGGAGGCACACGTAGTATGACTAATGCAGAAATAACACTTGTCATCGTATTTAATGAACTGGCAACAACCATTACAAAGCAAGGACAATAGATAACAGACCACTTATTAATTTAAATCTTCTTTATCGTCGGGAATCAACGGTTTGGCGCTTTTCAGCTTCTCATTTTAATCCATGCCTCCCGCGAGACCTTTTCCCCCGGTCATACCTCACACAGTCTTTGCAACGTTCTTTTTTGTATTCTATTTCTCTCTTCTGCAATCCAACTCTACTTCAACACAATATATTTTAAAATTTTCTGGTCAACATATTTCTGTGTTAAGTAAAGCCCATTTATAATGCTTATGTAAATATGTATTGCGGTATACGACTTAACAACGTTAATAAAATGTTTTTACAAATTCCAATAACACAAAGCTACAAGTGAAAATCACGTTTCCCATGATAACGTGAGGTAAAAACACTACACACGTTTTTCCACGTTAGGTAAAAAAAAAAACACTAAAAATTAAAAGCAATGACGCAATATAAATATCGGTATGAAGAACCATACATGACTTCCATGTTCTAAGATTTATATTTAAAATCATTTTCGAAAAGAAATATTTCCATAGAAACTACTTCTTTCTACTTATCGCTTCAGCCTTAACCACAGTACTGACGTATACCACCTCACGTTATCGCACTCGATTTTCACTGATGATGGCAGTCGATGGCAATGCCGAAACGTATGGTTTTGCAGAGAACATTGCACCTCGGCAAAACTGCACGGGAAGGAATTTTAACAACAAACTACTTCTTTGTTGCCGGCAACGTAGTACACATATAAAAAATTATCCCCTCCCCCTTCAACTATAATTTCCATTTATGTGGAAAATTACCCCCACCCCGTTCAACTAGCCTCTTCATTTATAGATACTTCATCTACGTTTCTACAGTGGATCATTATGATCTTTTTATCAGGATACTTTATTTAACAAAATTAAGTACTTTACTCTTGTTAAAACATGAAACGTTGCAGGTAAACTACCCTTTCCCCGTAACCGATCTTCACCAAAATCAATAGGCCTCGAGTTCTCTAAAACTAAGGCACATATGTAAAAAATTACCCTTGTTAGAACATAAAACGTTGCAGGTAAACTACCCCTTTGCCTTAACCGATCTTCACCAAAATCAACAGGCCTTGAATCCTCTACAATTCACGAAAGTATGCAACAAATTATTTGATTCTGTTTGAATGTGCGGCAGTTATCGTTCGTCATAAAAAAGTACCCTTGTTAAAACATAAAACGTTGTAGGTAAACTACCCCTTTCCCTTAACCGATCTTCACCAAAAACAATAGGCCTTGAGTCCTCTACAATTCAGGGATGTATGCACAAAATTATTTGATCTGTTTGAATTTGCGGCTGTTATCGTTTACCATAGAAAAAATTCTGCACACACACACACACACACACACACACACACACACACACACACACTTTTCGAAAAATAACTTTTCTTCATGTTTTGAGGGTAGTACAATCAGAATCAGCCGTTATCTCGAACACGATTTTTTCGCCATGACCATACTTCCATTTCCTTATGGAACATGGAAGTAAAAATGTTTATATTTTCATGATAGCTTAAAGTCTACTATAGCTTAAAATCGCTCTTGTAGTATTGTGTAAAACTTTCAATAACCTAGTCCTATATGTAGCCTATGTTGTAACTGGTTTTTGGGTACATCCGTGTACGTGAATTTTAAATTGTCGACGTTTCGTTCCGTATTCATCATTCGCAAGGCGGATCATTCATCATACCGTGTGTGTGTGCGCGCGTGTGTAATCTTCAAGTCGTACTGATGTTTCATTTCAACTACGGAGCGCGTTTTATATCTTACTTCCCTTGTGATTGTTGCCGTGGGAGGGTTCGAGCGTGGGGGTGAGTATGTTTTGGCCATTTGTTTTGTCTGTTAATTTGAGAACTGTCAGGAATTTCCAAGCTGTTGCTAATTTAGTATAGGCCTACTCATTTCCAGGGGTGCAGAAAATGTTGAGACCCCTGAAATTTCCCCCGAACACAATTTTCTCGGTAGAAAATTTCCCTAAAACTAACGCGAGGTTTTATTATGTTTTACCAACCAATTTATTGTATGTGATGAATGATAAAAAGAGAAGTAATAAAAATACAGGTTGTAGACAATTTACTCGAAAAATTATCTTATGAACACGAAATACATTAATAATCACTTGATTCTATGAGTAATTGCTCGCGAGGACTGATGTTGCTATCTTTCTTCTCATTAGAATGCATGTTTCTTTTCAAAACTTATTTTAAAGATTAATTATTCTAGTTAATAATTGTAAAAATGTTGAGAATACAACATCAGTTAATATTTTCGTCGTGATTTCTATTTTTCGTCACCGATAAAAATTTACCAGAATTTTCCCCGGGCAGCTCAAATTTCCCCCGAACCATGTTCGCGCGTTCGGACATATTCTGCACCCATTTCTTTCGTTGACCGCTGCCTCCCCGTTCCGGTAGATCTCGATGCCTTCCCTGTACTGCATGATTTTCTTGTTGTTACTTCGTGCCACGTTTTGTACATATACGCCATTTAATTAATAAGGTAACAAAAGTAACACTTTTCATGAACCTACACCAGAGCTATGAAACATTTTTTAAGGTCTCCTTGAATCAATGTAACTTTTTGATTAAAATTTAACTTGCTCGCTTCCCCGAATGTACTTCTCAACCGTTACTGAAACCCGTCGTGATGTCAAATTAGCAGACCTCAATCTTTAAAATTGCCAAAAGAACTTTTTTTTTAAATATTAAATCATTTAAAACACGTAAATCATTTATGTATTTATAACGCAATATTTACGTTACACGTAAATTGCAAGAATTTATAAATTTTTGAATATTAAAAAATTTGTAAAGAAAAAAGACGTATTTAAGATCCACAGGATAAGCATTCCTGAATTAGAAGGCTATACTATGCCACGTGCAATGTAAGTCTAATTTGTCGAATAGATTCTATTCCAACAAACGTTCAACTATTTGCAAGTAAACTGTTTCTGGCTGACTGGCATTTTAGTGCTAATTACTTTTACTCTAGTGTATTTGCTGTACACAACGCTAGTTTTTTTTTCTAATTAATTAATTCGTTCTCAGTATTTGCCGACACGCAGAGTATATTATTCCTGCTGCCCGCATTGTCAGAACTGTACATAAGTATGTGCATGGCGCGTCGCGGTCTGGACGTCGCGGCGCCACACTGTATCGAGCGTCGCCGTCGATACCACACGTTTTCTACCCCACCCCTCGCCCTCCCGTCCACATCCAAGCACGTACACGCCGTACCAAATCAACGACCTCACGAATAAATACACGGTTTCAATAAACATCCACTGTCATACCTCTAAACTCTTGACCTATATTAAATTCTATTATTCCCGATTTTGATACAATTATTCAATCGAAGACAAAAAAATTGATTGCTAAAATAAAGTAATGCTACATGAGTAAAAGCATTCGTAAGAATATTAGTAGGTGAATTAATTAACATTACGTTACATATACAATAATACATGACATCAATTATTTAATAATTAATGGCTATGGAATGGCTAATGGAATATTAATGCAATTACTCAACTATTTGATGATAATAACAAGACAAAAGAGTGTAATTTAAATGAGTAACGTTCTGTTGAAGAGAATGTTTAGTCCGCTGAGAGTTTTCCGTCGAATAGTTTTTTATTAAAAACGTTTCCTGGACAGGATTCTGCGTCTTAGGGGGGGGGGTCTACGAGTGGATGGCTCTTCCTATGAATTACGAGAGTCTCCTAGGATGAGGGAAAGGGTTCCACCAATGGAGAGCTATGAAAGTGAAGACATCAGCAATAATACATGACATCAATTATTTGATAATTAATGGCTAGTTATATGAATTAAAACAAATAATAACAATCCAATGTTTGTTTCTTTAAAACTGCGTGGTTAGAAGTTTAAACATTTCAACAAATCAGAACGGCTGAACCTATCCGTGACGTATCTGGAATTTGGCCTTTGGGGGTTGCGCGATCGAGTCGGCTTCATACTAAAGAAAAAGTTAAAGACTAATCAACATTACTCTCTTTAAAGTGGTTGAAAACTGTGTGGTAACATCCTGAAATCAATTCCATTAAAGTAAACGGTAATAACACAATAAAGATAAGCGTCATTGAAATACTGTTTACAAGATACTTATTGACTGAATTGACTTTCCTATATTTTATACTTGTAACGTATACGCAAATGCTGTGTTATATATAAACCTGTTACTACTATATCAGGTTTAAAAAAAATAAGTGTTTAAAAAAGAGTTACTACTATATCAGCGTACACAGCTGAAAAAATAAAATATCCTCAAAATTAAGAGATTAATCAAATTCGTCAAGGGGAGGGGTCTGGTCCCGTTCGCCCCCCCCCCCCGCCGTAAATACAGTCCTGGAACAGATTTACGTGAAACAAAGGCCCAAAACAATCTGCCTTCTTTAAAGATTGTACCAGTTTAAACAAATTCGAAAAATTAAAAATGGGACACCACGAAATTTAAAAATGTTTAGTTTCTACAATAAAAACTATAAACATTGCATCCTGAATTCGACATTTTTTCAAACTGTTTATTACATTACCATTACGTAAATCAAATTGAACATTCTGACGTTTGCTTCATTAAAATTTACAAATGGTTCATGAGATACTGTACATTGGTTGAAATAAACATCCTTAGGCCGGAAAACACGTTCTCCTGGCTTGTGTGCAGTTGGGTAAAAAAAATTTTATAAAATACGTAGCCAGTGACAAACGGGAGGCAAAAATAAATCTCACTACGAGCACACGAAGTGCCAAACTTGTTTGCGAAAAACTAAGTTGCTCTGGCTGTGTACGAATTAACTTTTCAGCGAATTCTAATACAACCTTTGGGCAACTATTGACAGACGCTTGTAGAGACCTATCCTGGAATTTAAAGCGGTTGTTTATTCTTTTTCTTTAGTTTTCAGTCATGTAGAAGGCCCAACGTAAGGCTTGGTAGTAGCACCACCGCGGGTGACGTGGTCATCATTTCGCGCTGTCTCTCACAATTCAGCGCGCTGTCTCTCACAATTCAGAAGAAGAGTCTGGAAAGGAGACACAAGAGGAATGAGACGTCTTAATACAAAGAAAACGATGATGCATTACGTTAAACGATAACGTAAATAACGAATCGAAAGAAACAGAGGAAAGGGGGAAAGCTATCGATCAAACGACTGTCGACGAAGGCTTGTACGACTGTCAAGGAGGATTATATAATAAATGCGCTGCGCGAGTCGTAAACAGGATTAAAATGAATTCTTCTCTCAATCCGTCACCGCAACGACAACCGCACAAAAGGCGGCGCGGTTATATACATTCATATTCAACACAACGTTGCTTTACCGCCCCTATGATTCTGGATTAGTTATAGCCGCTCGTATATAACTACCTGACTGGGATTATTTACAAAATAATACCAACGATGATTATATTTATATTACACACAATATGAACAAAACAGTATTCGCAGAAAGCTTTACGGCTCACGCAAGACTAAGTTCCTCTCCTACACTCAACACACACACAAGATCGTGCACAAAATTATATTTCTTGGCTTTTAGACGACCTTCACGTGAACTTTGCGTAAAGTACAAATCCTTGTATAGATTATAGAGAGAACTGGAAAACAGATCCAAAATGAATTTTTAAAACACACAATAAATCAATCAGAAATGTCCAAACGGAACATATGTTCTATCTTCGGAAAACAAAAAGACAAAAAAGTGTAATTTAAACGAGTAACGTTCTGTTGAAGAGAATGTTTAGTCCGCAGGGAGTCTTCCGTCTAGTAGGTCTTTATTAGAAAAGTTTCCTAGACAGGATTCTGCGCTCTAGGGGGATCTAGGAATGGACGGCTCATTCTATGAATTACGAGAGGCTCCTAGGAAGGGGGAGAGGGTTTCACCAATGGAGAGCTATGAAAGTGAAGGCGTCCACAAGTCGTTTTCGATCTCCGTATTATTCATACAGGTTAGTCACATTCTAAGGACTTCCGGGAAGGTTTACTGTTAATTGGAGTTCCGAAAGGATTAGGAATAGCAAGGAAGAATTCTGGGTCTTCGACGTCTTCTTTTTCTCCTCCTCCTCTTCGTATAGGAGATTTTTCTTGTCTTAATGTCAGTTTCCTACAAGTTTTCACGTCATCTTCTCTTACGTCTCCCATTTCTTCCTCCAGGTCGCTGTCACTCGCGGTCTTCACTAATCCTTCTTATCTTCTATTCGTTGTCCATTCAACTATAGCCATTATCCATCAAATCTCTCTTCATGCTCTCATTGCGTATCTTCTCCCACCTTGATTTTATTACTATTATTCTCAAATTCCCACTACCTAATTACAAATTTTCTTTGGGCTTCTGCTTGGAATGTGAATTAAATAGACGCGTATATTAACTGGACAAAATTCGATAAAAATCCTATATTTCTACATATTATTTAGCTCTCATCAGTCAAAAAAATACAAGTTCTATTTGAAGCTACTCTGTCCAGCTTAGACAATGTAAAGAACGAGAAGCAATCAATAAAGAATGACTTTCTCTCTTCACATGATCAACACACTTTAAGATGTTTCCACCAAGAGTACATTAACGTCCTCCCCACGGATCAACCGTGTCATTAACGAAGAAAGGCGGATACTAAGGGTTCCACATAAACAATGGAAAATAATTAAAAACGATTTCGAACGGCGGCGCGACGTATTACATAACAACGGGCCATTTATTTATTCTAATTGCTCCGTCACAACATTATCTGGGGGGGGGGGGGCTGATCTTTTCCACCCCACCCTACCATCACCATTCGACAAACGTTAATAGTCGGTCGTTCGCTCAAAACAATAACAACAACAAAACACTGTAACCTCGGTTACAACCCTCTCATTAAATTATCACACACAAAAAACCGTATGTTTAGTCTATCCTAAAAATACAATTATTCATTGAACCGACCCAACCCACACACGCACGGTCTATTTGTAGTAAGCTCTATTCAATTCACATCAAGAATGACAAAGTGATAGTCACTTCCTGGCTGGCTGGTTGGCTGACGGCCGCTCTACGTCATATCCGACTGTGCATTGCTAAACACTGACACACAATAATATTATTAAGCGCTGAACTCACCCAGCCTAACGTTTGCATCATTTTGAACAACTGATTCCCGAATTTCCACGCTACCCAATAAACTTTCAAATTACCTGAAACGTACTACGACACGACAATACATTTTGGCACTGTCTAACTACTGTTTACTTTGTATTTGTCACCATAGCGTAAATGAATTAAAGTCAATTCGCACTTAACATGCTCCAAAAAATGTACCTTTATTGTAAACACTTTTTTATTTCCATTTATGTCCATATTTCCACCCCGATGATATTCACATACCTCCAGGTAGGTTTGGCATCACCGGCTTAAAACACCACGTTTTAATTCTGAAAATTTTAAAAACGATTATTTCGATAGGTAGGGTACACTAGAGGTGTCAGCTACTCCAAAGCTTGAAAAGCCGGGTATTCTAAACTACCTCAAGCTAGATTATATCCAGCCGGACTATAGTACCATTCAGAAATAATGGGTTCCTTGCTCCATCCGCTGATGAAATAAAGACTAGGCTATAGGCGTGGTTAAACTATTGTCTTCTTCTTCTCTTCTTAGTCGCCCCAGAATGAAGAAGGTGCGAGCGATCACATACAAGGCTTTGTGTTCACCATGCAATATGGACTTTATAGGTCACGCCGACTCCGAAAGGTCAAATGGAGGGGCGTTAGCGTGCAGCAACACAAATCTACGATTATGGGGGGGGGGGCGAGAAGTGTCTCTAAAAGGAACGTAACACTTTTGCTACGATGTTCTGAACGACAACAAAGCTATACAGCGTAGTGACACAACACACTATGCACTACACCGCAACCCACTTCAAAACGATATGCCTACGGTAAATGGCGGTTACGCTTCCACAAATACCCTTATTGAAAAGGATAAAACTGATAAACGGACGTCGCGTGGACCAGACAAGAATAAGTGCGGCAATGTATCTGCTGGAGTGAAAAACCAATCAAGATTCCTGAATCGAAGGCCTCTGAATAGATATAACGGTGAGGCGTAGTGGTCAACGCAACGGTCACACTGCTTTCCAACACAAAATATTTTAATAAGATCATGTTCGTACAACTGAAAGGACAGTGATAAAATATAAGAGGCATAAAATATTTTGCGCTTCTGTGTGTACAAGGCTATGGGTTTTCTGAAGGTTTTAAGGAAAGGGTCAAACGATACTCTAGATCTCAATACAAAGTTTGAAGGTGTAGTAATTTCCTACATGAACGAAGACAGGAAAACCTACGATAATGGCTACGGACGTTTTAATACTAAATGTGCCTAGTAAGCACACAAACGTTATAAGAAACTCATCAAAGCGGTTGTTGCTTATGGAGGTGAGACGTGAACATTAACAAAAAAGGAACAAGAGATACTGAGACGGTTTGAAAGAAAGACTGTACAACGTGTTTATGGGTTTGTTAAGGAGAATGATGAATGGAGAGTACGAAATAACCAGGAGTTAGATGAGCTATTGCAGCATGAGGACACTGTAAGATTCGTAAAAGCTCAACGAGTACAATGGCAAGGTCATCTAGAACGAATGGATGATCAGCGTACCATATGCCAAAAAATCTTGACAGCACAGGTGTATAAAAGCAGAAAGAAGGGTCGCGGGCTATGGCAACACGGTTGCATAATGTGCTAGAGGATCTGAGAAGAACGGACGTGACCAGTCACGCTAAGATGGCAATGGATAAGGAGATGCTGGAGAGGATTGGTGTTGGGAGACCAGGGTTCACCCTGGGCTGCAGTGGTGAAGAAAAAGCACGAAAGCCAATGAAGTACAGAATATCGAAAGGCCAGAAATACTCAGTACAAGGAAAGGCTGGGAAAATTAAATCCTCCTAAGACATTTACGAATTTATTAACGTTAAGGGTGTTTCAGATAAGACAGTTAAGAGTGTTTGAGAACAAAGTTCTCGCCGTCATTTGAATCGAACGAAATCTTGAACTTTTGTCTACCCATAAAAATGAAGAGGTCCTCACACCCGAGGACCTGTGGTCATCATTTAGGGTTTTAATTAATGTTTCACGCACATAAGTGGAACCACGATGCTTTCACAACACGACGGTATCGCCGAGTCTTGATTCCGTTAAAGCACGAAATTCCTTTAAGAGACTCGCTCTTAAATTTTACATTCTGCATTCTCAACTGACCAAAAGAGTTGTTCACATCTGCGTCTGAACGGACGAAGATCATTATTGAAAACGACAAACAGAACACGGCCATAATAGACACGCTGAAACAGTTTATCAACCCATTAGACTACACAAAAAAAAAAAAACAAATATTTACGGAAACATCACATTATTAATTACTTATTGCACAGCTCCTGAACCGTCTTCATTGGTACGATAAAAAAAAAATATCAACTATTACTTCAATACGAAACTGATAACACTAAATAAACACAACACAGTGATAACGCCTCTATTTACACAATATAGTAAAAAACAAATCAATTCCTTTTTGGTATCAGTAGTGAGTGCTCTTTTATTAAATTTGAACGCATATGAACACGTCCTCTACACGCCCTTCCATTTCGATAACGTTTAATTAATTTATTAAATCAACAATCGGCGTACAACTGATTCTATTAGGTACAGGACTGGAGTCTGCCAAGATCCACTAGCGTGACGAGGTCCCCTGCAACGACGGGTTATCTTTCACCATGTTAAAGCCGGGTTCTCACGGGCCGTGGTCCACGCGAGTAGGAATATGGTTCTAGCGTGGAATACGAGTAGTGAGAACGGGTACTAGACGTGGAACTAGGCGGTAACATCAGCAGTCTACGCTCCAGGCGTGAAGGAATCCAACGGTGTTTGATTTTCAGTCGTGAAACAAGCGTGCGTATAGTAGTGTCGTTCCAACAACGCCCGTTATTAAGCTAAGTGACAGTGAAACCCTTCGGGTTTTGGATCTATACAGAAATGAAAATTTGTTGTATAATTCCACTATGGAAGAGTACCGCGATCGAGATTTAAGGGCTGCAGAAGCGAAACGAATATCAGACTACTTAAACTTACCTGGATTTGGACCTGCCGAAGTGATAATGAAATTTAAAAACTTTAGAAACTCGTATTGTCAGGAACTTAAGAAAACTGCAGCAAGCAAACGATCAGGAACGTCTCCTGATGAGGTCTACAAACCGAAAGTTGTGTGGTTTGAGAAAACGAACTCTTTCATCCATCCTCATGTCCAACAACGACCCAGTAAGCCGGTCGGTCGGTCTTAGTTCGGTAAGTAAAAAAGTATTCTATTATTTTGTAGACTTACTGCTTACAGTAGCCCAATAAGTAGGTAGACAGTGACAAGTCAACTGATGCCGATATTTAGAGCAATGACTTTGTTAAAGAGGAAATTCTTTTTGACAAAGAAAAAAAAAATTCATTTCAAAATTAGTTTTTATAATTATATATTATACTAAACTTTATTCTACTACTTAAGAACCCATACAGTTTTCGTAATTTTTTAAATTATAACAAAACTTACAATAATATAAAAGTCATTTTGCCATGGAACGGAACCCTCGTTGTTGAAGTAGTCGCAATATCTGGCTCGAACTTGTTCAGCTTCTGAGTGGGCATGTCTGCTGTTTGTTCTGGGTAATTGTTGCAAACCATTTATTTGAAGTTGTCGCCAGGAGCCAGGAACAACTTGATGATTGTCATCTTCATAATCAATTAAGCCAGCTGGCACATAGCAAGGGTTGGTTTTCCTCAACCAATTATGTAGAACACAACATGCAATAACAACTTTGTCTGCAGTCTCCAATTTTAATGTAATTGGCTTTTCAAATACCATACATTTGCTAACAAGTATCCAAAATGTGTTTTCTACTACTCGACGTGCCCTAGATACTCTGTAATTGTAAATTCTCTCCTCTCTAGACATATTACGTTGACTGTAAGGTTTTAGTAGGTATTTTTTTAGGGGAAATGCGTCGTCTCCTACAATAACATAATCAGGTGGTATTGCAAGAGAATCTGTCTCCAAACCAGAGTATAATGAACTATTTTGAAATACACCCCCATCTGATGCCCGTCCTTGAGCCCCGACGTCAATGTAAACAATAGAAACAATAATTACTGTCGTCTAAGGCAAGCAGCACGATACTGAAGCTTGTTTTTGTAATTGTAGTAGTCTGACCCACTGTTTGGAGGAGCTTTTATGAGGATATGCTTCCCATCCAAAGCACCAATACATCCAGGAAAATTCCAACGAGTTCTGAAGCCGTACTCAACAAATTTCAAGTTTTCTGGTGTTTTTGGAACCTGAAAAGAAATTTTAGGGTTTTAGATTTGGTATTTGAAAGTGTTTCCTATCTAATAAAAGAATTTTGTTTTCAGACTTCGCTATCATATGATGATGGACAGGACAATCGCGAGGGGAACAATGACGAATCACTTCGTCAAGATGCAAGTGACGAGATTCAGTCTCTAACACCAGATCAACCACAACTTGAAAACCAGCAGGAAAGAGGGACTTTATGTCACCGAAGAAAGTAAGACCTGAAATTGCGTCTGCAAAAAAGAAGATGTTACAAAATACGGAGATCCATTTTATGAAAGAAGCACTGGGCAAGCTGGATGACTACACGAACCACATCCAATAGAGATGACGCTTACGACCATTTTGGTAGGTATGTTGCATCAATGCTTCGTTCTATTGTATCACCTGACGCGATGTTGCTGCAGCACCACATAACAATCATCCTAACCAACAAAATGTCGGAATCCTCAAATAATACTTCAAATAATTTTTCAACAACAACGTCGTGCAGTGATAATTCTGGAGATGTTTTATCTACATCAAGTGATCAAGACTATTCTTGGCTAAACTTGTAAATAAAATTTGTAAAATATTCAATAAAATAAAATTTTTACACTAAAAATAAAGAATCTATTTTTTTTTGCAAGTCACCTCAATAAATTCTTTCAGAACGGTGTAATAGCATCACAGGTATATGAAATAAAAGAACTTATAGTGTTCTTGGGAACACGAAAAAACAATTCTAAACTTTTAAAAGTTTCCAGTTGCTAAATAAAACAAAGTAACTTGTAACTTAGTTCTAGCACTGACAGCTATGCTAGCTCATGTTGGTATCACTTTTTTTTATAAGCGGAGTTATTTTAGTTAATAACATTTCAAACTGGTTGTCTGTCGTTCACAGTATAGATTTATAATTAAATTATTTTACCTTAATCCGTCACTGTGACCGCTTGGTTTCTGTCTTCTTACGCGTTTCGGATTAAACTTAATCCATCATCAGAGTAAAAAATCCGTCAGTTATGACTTCGTTAAAACATTAAAAGGAGACACTAAAGTACATCTATGTATATATTATACAAACACAGCGACGTACGCGGATGTGAGTGCGCACTCGACACCGGTTGAAGACGTACTGCCGACCAGTAATAATTGTGACGCGGATACCAGTACAATGACTTTAAAAAAGTATAGATTTGTAATCGTCTGGAAATTGTTTAAGTTCCGCATCGATGAATTTGGATGCTCCCAATACAGGACGTTTTGTTATCCACTCGCGCAGCCACCAACGCTTTTTCCGAAGTTTTTCTTTCATTGAAAGAACAATTCTTTTAGCTAGAATAACATAAAATGCAGTGCACAACACAGCACAACCTTCAGCAGCTATCTTGTCCATAGTCACGGGTGAATTGAACTGATATGTTGTCGTCTGAACAGCTCACGCTTTACAACGCGAGATAAAATGCTAGAATGATTCACGCGCGTGGACCACGACCCGTGAGAACCCGGCTTTAGATATGCGCACCGCCGACGTTTTACCAACTACACAAGCAGGGAGGGGGTATTAGGTTAAGGTGACATGTTCGTTAGTTTGTAACGTTGTAACTCTGAAACGGCTGGACCAACGTTGGCAAATGAGGTGTCGTATCAATTGCCTTGAATCTAAGAGTGTCAGTAAGGATACGCAATTTGCGGTCTCCTACGAAGATACGACTAAGCTCCCCGAGCTGCAGAACTCGCTCACTATTTCGAACGAAGTACATTTATTATTAGATAAATTTAGATATTAGATAATGTTTCAATTATGGCAAAATTAAAAAATTCCCGATTACTCTACTATTTCTTTAGTAACACAACAACTGTAGAACACAATCATACAAAAAACGCTATCATTTGGATTTGGGTTACAATTCCTTTTAGTCTGACGCCCCGCTAGATTTTCACTTTTTTTTTTTATCAAATTTGATATCTTTTATGGGATCTGTGGTCCAAAAATGCTGAAATTTCCAAAACTTACTACATTCTGATTTAGTTAACGTTCTCCAAAATACCCCACTCGAATTTTTGTGATTTTATCAAAATGTTCACCCGCTTATTAGACCGTAACGTCCAGAAGTGATGTTTTCAAAAATGGACAGTGTATTCTGACTGTAATTAAAATTACCTGAAATTTGATATCCCACATGGGCTTTGCGATTTTTTCACAATTTTAATCCCCCGCACATTTCTGCCTCCCGACCCCTCTATTTTGGGACCTGAAGCCTGGAACAAATACTAATGAACAGACCGACGATGTTTGGAACCTGCCACACTCCAGAACGCCGTATGATAATAATTATTAAATATAATTTACCTTGACCGTCTTTGTGACTGCTTATCTTCTTTCTTCTTATACTAACGCGTTTCGGATTATTTCAATCCATCATCAGAGTATAATAAAATCAGTCGATTATGACTTCGTTAAAATATTAAAAGTACACAGAAATATTCATATACATGTCCCACAAGAATGATTAACGTACGCGGATGTGAGTGCGCACTCGACACTTGTTGACAACGTACTGCACAGTTTACTTGCTCGTTCTCGACTGTTATGTTGAGGCGTGTAATCTATGTTCGTGTTATCTATAATTTTATCATACAGTATATGTGATTTGAACTGTAACTGTTCATTTAATATATTGTTAGGATCCTTTTTGAAGGCCCGGTAAATTTCAAATTCTTCTATTGCATTCATGTATCGTCCTTTTTTGCACATATGTAGGGGTATGCAATTTGTTGTAAAGTTAGTATAATTGTGATTTGATGAAACGAGGTGTTTAGCATAAGTTGATTTAGTTATATTTGAATTACTTCTGGGTAGATGTTCTTTATATCGCTCGAAAAAACCTCTGCCAGTCTGACCTATGTAGTGCTTATCGCAGTCATCGCACACCATTTTGTATATGCCCGTTCTTTTTTCCATTGGTCTTCTTGTGGCATTGTTTAGTATTTTCTGGATATTATTATTTGTTCTAAACGTAATGGGGATGTTATGCCTTTTACACGCATTTTTAATGATCATTGAAAAATTGTTAGTGTAATCACTTGCCATATATGTAGCGTTTTTCTGGATGCGGTGAGCGTTATTGGTTCTATATTTGTGTTTATGTAACAAATGTTCAATCAATGAGCTGCGGTAACCATTTGCGACTGCAATATGTTTAATTATGTCTAATTCTTCTTTATGGTTCGTTGGGTCCAATGGTACACTGTGTAGTCTGTGTATCAGACTGTTAAACAGGGCCATTTTTTGCGAGTGTGGGTGGAAGGAATTGGCATGTATGACACTATCGGTTGTAGTGGGTTTTCTATATATCTTGTAGTGAAATCTATTATTATGTTTTTTAAAAGTTAAATCCAAGAAATTTATGGCGTTGTCAGATTCCATTTCGAGTGTGAACTGTATATTTGCGGTAATGTTGTTCATGTATTGCAACATCATATCTGCTTGTCTCGCGGTTCCATTGAAGATAACAAATGTGTCGTCTACATATCTTTTATAAAACGTAATGTTATAATGTCATTTATTATGTGACGATAGCAAATACATATTTTCAAAGTTATTCAGAAATATGTCAGCTAACAAACCGGACAAAGGTGAACCCATTGCAAGGCCCTCCCCTCTTGGATAAAAATTTTGTCGTTGAAAGTGAAGTAATTCTATTTCAATATTACGTCCAGTATGACCAACAGTTCTGTTATTTCCTGTAAATTTAACTTTCCCGTTTTTATTAAATTAGTTTTTAGGATGTCTAAAGTTGTCTGTACTGGGACACTTGTGTAAAGGTTGATTATGTCGAAGGAAATTAACTTATGCCGATTTTCAATGTTGAAGCCTTTAGTTAGTTGTATTAGCTCAATGCTGTTTTTTACAGAATGATTGTTGTCAAGGGTTATGTTATTTTTTATTAATTGAACTAATTTCTTGGAAACTTTATAACCTGGTGCTGTTGTGTAGTTTAGAGAGGTCTTATCGGTATACCTGGTTTATGGATTTTAGGTAAACCGTTAAACTGAGGTGCATGTGCGGTTATAGGTTTCAATCGGCGGAGCGTAGTTTCATCGAAAAGATGTGTGCACTTGTTAATCGCTTGATTGATGCATTTGACGTACTTCATTGTGGGGTCCGAATCTATAGATCTTATGTTGTTACTATGGATAAAATCATATACTTTTTGTTGATGTGTGTCTTTTGGTAAGATAACTAGTGTTGCCCTTGTCAGATTTAATGGCTATGGCCTTATGTTCGTTTAGCTTATTTTTAATTTGTTTAACAGTTTTTATTTCGCTTATGTATTTCTTTTTAATTTGTCAGATAACGGTTTAATGTTGTTGTTATGTGTTCGTATATGTCTATCTACTTTACTGTTGATTGTGACTCTCAAGTCGTTCTGCGTCTGTAAATCTGGTACACTTTTTATGGCAGCTTCGGTCAGAATCAATTCTCTAATTAAGTGGTTTCTATTTAGATCTGGCAAATTATACTTGAACCCTTTATTAAGCATATTCATCTCATGTGAGTCGAACTTAATATCAGTTAGATTGGAGACTCGATTACAGAATGTATGTTTACAGCCCGCGAATTTATGGTTGTCTTGTCTTTCGGTTAAAGTACTTAATTTCTTATCATGTTTGTGTACGGTCGGCAAAGGGAACTTCATAATCTGTTGATTAATATATTGTAATACGCTGGGTAAAAGTGCAGGGTGTATCTCTTTCAATAATGTTAAATGTGCTTTATATAGTAATAGATTCAGTCTAGTCTTTTTAATATAAAACTGCTTGATTTCTTCTCTTATCCATGCCATCTCTGCTATATGCTTAACTTTTATGGCGGCTTTCGTTGTGCTATTAATGTGTAGCCTACTGTGCAGTATTTAGGTATATTTAACCTCAAACAGTTTTTATTAAACTTGATGTGTAAATTAGTTCTTGATAATTTACTCTTAATATTTATAAACTTGTATACCATGGTTGCTTGACAAGCATCTAATTTTAAAGCCATTGAATTGGTATCCGCGTCACGGTTATTATTAAATATAATTTACCTTGACCGTCTTTGTGACTGCTTATCTTCTTTCTTCTTATACTAACGCGTTTCGGATTATTTCAATCCATCATCAGAGTATAATAAAATCAGTCGATTATGACTTCGTTAAAATATTAAAAGTACACAGAAATATTCATATACATGTCCCACAAGAATGATTAACGTACGCGGATTTAATGATTTAATGATTAACGTATTCGCGTACGTTAATCATTCTTGGTGGGACATGTATATGAATATTTCTGTGTACTTTTAATATTTTAACGAAGTCATAATCGACTGATTTTATTATACTCTGATGATCGATTGAAATAATCCGAAACGCGTTAGTATAAGACGAAAGAAGATAAGCAGTCACAAAGACGGTCAAGGTAAATTATATTTAATAACCGTGACGCGGATACCAATACAATGGCTAAAAAAAAACTTGTAATACACTGGAACAACATACACTTCTTTAAACACTACATACTTATGGTTGTTTAATTAAATACATTTGGTCTTGTACTTTTGTGGAACTAAACGCGCGACACGGCCTAACTCTGATTTCATATTTCAAAGCCAGTTTTATAATATACTCCGATACTCTAGGAATAAGAAGTGGCTCGTACAACATCACCGAGACTAATCAGAATCACAGCATCATCGTAAATGTGCCAAAATGAGAAGTCTGATAACCACTAAAGGGTAGAACGCAAACAACACAGATATAGCGGTGAACCCAAAACGCTATCCCTGTTTATAAGGGACGACACTTTCCACGTCGTAAATATGCCAACACTTGAACAACAGGCTGTTTATGTTTACTTTATAAACGAGTGTATCTGCCGGGTACGTTCACCTCACACAAATGTGTAACTTGAATCCCCCCCTAGATCGGTATAGTATTTAGTGGTCTCTTACAAGATGCGGGTACGGTTAATATCATCCCACGCCCTTGCGCGCCCACTTGAGCATCTTTCAGATGGACAGAAATAATAGACATTTCGTTTCTTTTAAGTTTTAAAAACAATATAATATACTCGTATGACTTGTTTAATACGAGCACCGTAGACAAGTGACGAGGGTATTTCATACTATAAGGAATGTTATTCATTTGTGTCTTCGCTCGAATACTGCGCGGTTGGGTTGTTCTACTCTCCTAAGCTCGGCTAAAACTACAATCTTTAGCTTCTGTCCTGACATCTTTTATCCACCGTGAACACCACTCTACTGATGCGAATAAACGTGAACAGAACATGTAATTCCATTTTAATATATTCTACGTATGTGTATACGATATCCTTCATACAATTAAGAAAATAATTCTTAATTGTTTAAGTCAGTAGAGCGGAATAAATATTTCGGCGCACTGCTGACATATGATCAGACGAGAAAAGCAATACTGTGTATAAAGTGACACTTCAAGTTGAGCGAATCTGCTTTAAAGAGATTGATTTCAACTCATAAAACCACTTTTCTTACGCAACGACACAATGTTAAAACCCATTACGTACTATACAGTATAAATACGACACTGTTGTCTACATTGTACAGCACAGTGCGCATATCTTTTATTGGATTAAATTCTTTTCGTAATCTTCTAAGAAGAACAGAACTGTTTGTACTTCTGCACTTTCATACAACATCACTTAAGACATGTTAATTTTTAAGTTATCACTTTCTCAATTACAGTATACAACTGGATTACAGTATACATGTCCGTAGGCGGACCAATTAAGGTAATTAGACACGTTTGGCGGAAATTAGGGTTGCCCCAGAGAAATTTTGGCCTGGGGGTGAAAAATAAATAAAGTTACCAGTATTAACCAAGAAAGAAAACCAACTGGCACATAATGAATATAACGTGAAAGATAAACCGCCTTCACGATAATTAGATGTGTTTTGAGTGTCGTTTTGTGGGGGTCGCGTCGTCTAAATACGAAATGTTTTTGGGCACACCGCAGTGGTTGAACCGACCTGTCGAATAGAATTTTGTTTGTTTTTACTTGTATTTATTTTATTAGTTTTGGTTTTACTTAAACACGTATAAGTGGAACGGGGGTAATGTTCCAATGTTAGTGCAGAGTACCTATACAAGAAGGTATCGGCATACACAGTTCTGTTCCCTATTTGATAAAAGCAGTAAGTATGGCCTCGCTGCAAGATCTCAAAGGTAACTGACAGCCTTCATAAAGATGCGAGAGGGCTGTCACTGCTCAACGGCAACTGACGCAACCTGTCGTCATATAAACTTACGTAAATTTGTTTTTAATTACTACCTGGATTAAATACAATGGTTTAATCGTACGCTTCGACGAAGGTTCTTATCCAGTAAACATATAATCTATCGCTCGCTTAAACGTACGTGAATATACGCTACAGTTTTAGAAGACATTTCGGACAAAAAATTCCGTTCCACGCAAATGTAACTATTTTCCCAATTCTGTACCCCTGGTTCCCAGTAAATAATCTCTTCTTAATAATACTTGTATAAGTTTGTTGATTGGTCACTCTACAATTGACACTTTGTTGTTTGCGGACGATCTGTCGGACTCTGAAAACAGACTGCAGATGGTTATACATTTGGTAAATCGAATGTGCAAGGACTCTGGATTGCAAATATCCACACTTAAGACCCAGGTGAAGGCTCCTCGTGGAACGGAAGAGAGCGTTATAGATGGTACTGTCCTGGAACAAGTTAGCAACTTTGAATACGTAGGCTACACTGTGTCTTATAATGCAAGCAACGACGTTGTGAATAAGTTGCATACGTTCAACCTTATGTGCGGGACCATCAGGCGAACCCTTAAGTCAGCAAGTAAAGGAACACGCCTAAAATTCTAGAAGGTGATGGCTCTTCTTCCCACACTTCTTTATGGGTCTGAGAATGGGACTTTAACGAAAGGCCAGTCCAGTTGCATCCAAGCGGCTGAAATGAGATTTCTGAGAGACGTGGTAGGGTATACTCTGCATGATCATAGAAGAAACACAGATGTACGGCAGGAACTGAATAGGCTATTACGAGTATACTCGACAGGATTGCCTAGTATCGGCTGAATTGGTGGGAACATCTTTGCCGAATGGATGACTGCCGCATCCCCAAACAACTATGGAACTATAAGCCGAGGGGACGTAGAGGTGTGGGACGTCCGAGGAAGCGCTGGAGTGCCTATTTGAGACCGGAACAAATCATCCTTGGTTTAAAGCTTGAAGATGATGATGATTAAGTTTGTAAACGGGCGTAAGTAACAACTTTACTGCCACTCCGTTGTGGTCCAGATCAGAAACAGCACCCCCCACAAAACAGTACGGTCCTTTTGAAAGAACGTCCGGTAGAAGGTGTCAAAAAAAAGCTTAGACTTGTCTCATCAGGTAGAATGTAAAGTGGGTAGTTGTGGAAGCAAAAATTATATGAATCGTGAGACACCAGAAAGAAAACTGATAACGACCGATGGTCGGAATACAGGGCGGCTGTAAGCAGTCAGCAACTGACAACCATTGTAAATGACAAAACTCATTAAAATAACGAAATCAGTAAAACAATAAAATACGAGGAACACAGTTTTAGCTCAATGGCAGATTTACATGAAAGTTGTATCGTAATACGCGAAAAGTTGTCCAATAGTTCATACAATTAAACAAATTTCTTCTTCGTTCTTAACATGACTTTCAAAGGATGACAGCTTTTGTGTGTAGGAGACCGATTTAGTACTTTTTTAACTTATAAAGTTTGCACTGACCTTCTGAACGTCTAAGTTATCTAAGTTCTGAACGTTCTATAAATGTATGGCTGCGCATGAAAAATACTAATTATTATATACGCGGTGACGTTAGTATTCTGAGTAATCTGGATGAAACTTCAGGAATAACCTCTGCACTAATTCAGATCAGGAAGTCACTGGTACTTGGGGCGCCGTTAAAAGTCAAAAGTCGTTACGACTCTTTTTCTTCCACCTGGACACCTGGTATGGGGGGGGACGTATGAACCATTAAACAGGTACCGACGCATCCACTGCCTTAATTATTATAAGTTACAGGGTATCGAATGGGTAATACATTCAAGGTCTGCGACAGAAGAGTCTACTTTACAAAGCGCACAAAATGGGGGATATAGGTCCATTTCTAACCACAACCAGTATTAAAATCCACAGTGACTAACGGACGTGCGTGACGGATGCACAAGCGTGCGCCCACACGCCGATGTCAGTGCGTAAAATATGTGGGAGCACGAAAGCGGGTCATCAGTAGGCCGCCCGGCCGTTAACTAGGGGACATTCCGACACGACTCACCACGACTAAATAAGAAGGTTCAGCCGTCCGGCAATGATCAGTCCATCTATCCGTGCCTGGACATTCCAAAAGCCATAATCTCTCCTCTATAAAAATTATATAAACGTAAAACAATGTATTGTGAATCGAGCACAATTGAAAACGCAAGGAACTGTTCAACCGTTTGTTCCTTGCCGATGGAAAAATGAAACCGTACGTAACGAAACAAAGATCAGAAACTTGAAGCGGACTGCAAACACCACTCGAGCGTTCAGGAAATCTATCAAGTTGACAATATGGAGGGAATAGAAACATTAAAGAATCATTTCACATGATGGCAAGTTAAAGTGTCAATGGAAAGAGCAAAATTTATGGTAATGCAAGTTCCAATACAAGTACGAAATGCAGCTAACTAGAATGAACGGTGGGGGGGGTCAACTGATGGAGTTTTTCAAATTATTGTAGTTCAATTTACAATTTAAGACAAATATACGTCACAGGGCAGTAGACCTTGGCAATTAGAATTTACGTATTTGATCCATATTATGTTATACGTACTTTCCAAGTCTGGCAGGTATGACTGCATACGTCATACAAAACTGCCCTTGGAAAATGATGAGCAAACCGTTTTCGACTATTTAATATAAACATTACTGTTAAATAATAATTATGACACAACTATTATTATTGTTAGCCTCGCAACGAGGTGTTCGTAGACTGCGGATCTCTAACCCAGTGTTCAATTTCTGTCGTCAGGTTTCTACACTTTACACTACGAAACTGTCCAACGAGAAAAGACGTGCGCGAACTTAGAGGCTGCCTACGTAAATTCAACTGTAAGTTCAGATCTAGGTCGAAAACACATTCCAGACGTCTCTGTAGCCCTGGCTACAAAACTGTCAAAAAAAGCATTTGTGTAAATTCCTGTACTAGCTGGTTCTAATCTCAACTGTGGAAGTTTCTTGCTTTATTAATCAACGGAGCTTCCAAAATTGAGCTACCTAATTAACACAGTAAACGTTTTAAATGGAAGATATTTTATCTGTATCGTTTTATGTTCAGTCGCTAAGTGGCTAAAAAGAACGATTCGTATAAAACACCAATCATTACGCTTACGAGGTTGAACAAATCTGAGGAGATTATCGAATGCTCATACACAAATTGGTTTTTAACTCGGAAAGTCGAAATACGTGTGTAAATCGAAAGAGCACGTTCCGGATTTATGGGCGTCTTTAAAACAAGATTTATTGAAAAGCAAATCTGCAATAATCATTAGGTACTGGTCGGTTCGTAATAACCAACGCTCTTCACGGCCGTCAATACAAGAAACCATATAAAATGCTGTCTGGGATCGTAAATGTAAACGACTGTAATGCACGATTGCCTTGAGCAAGCAACGATTTTGCCTCCTTTCCAGAAAATATTTATCTGTTTATCACATTTATTACTATTTATCTGTATATTAGTTTAAATCGTACAACTACGTTCTGTAATACTTTTACAGCAATTCTCCTGGCCTTCTCTCTTATATCTAGGACTCATCGGTTTTATCACAGATTCATTTTTTATTTTCCATGATGTCGGCAATCTGGTGGTATCCTCTGAAGATTCGTTTTGGATGAACTTGCATTTTCTATTGATTAAACGCGAATACAAGTTGAAAGAAATAGTTGTGACGGCAATAAGAAACGGTGCATGTAAGATGGATGTCAACTGTAAGATGTCGAGCTGAAGCACGTAGTTAGGTAGGCACTGGACCCACAAACAGTAGAGTACGCAGGATTTTATTTTCAGTGGGATTCAAAGTTTAAGTAAAAACTGCTAATTTTAATTTATTGATACAAATATACTCTTAAAATAAAATTAGCTGAAAAAATTAACTACAAAACACATACAGAAATTACGCGTATATAAATATATACATACTAGTACACATATTGAACATACATACATGTAGGAATATACAGTTCATGTTTATTTATAATATTCAAAGTAAGAACAGTAATTTTTGCTAAGATTATTTACAAAATAAAATCAGGTCTTCGAGCTTTGTTTCGAGTTGTTTTATATAGAAGTGTCTGAATCCACACAAACGTCTCTACGAAGGCACCAAAGCTAATTCCACTGAGTCCACTTTCTCCAGTAGCGTTTCTGACATAACTTTTCAGCCTTTTATAAGAGTTGAAAAAATAACGTTCACTAGTTGCCATAGCCACTGGAAGTGTTGCACCAGACCTCAGGAATTTATTCACAGCTGGAAAAATTTCCAGTCACACTCGTCAAGCCATGATATGAAGTATTTTGGAAGTTTTCACTTAATTTAAAATTTCGGGGCTATCTATCCCCCATATCTTCCTACCAACAAAATCTATAAAAACCGAGGAAAAATCGTAAAAATAATTTTTTTAATGTAGCGGTTACTAGTCAAGCAGACGACTCAAAGCAAGCAAAATATGCACATATTTGTATAGAGCATGGTTGTATTTATCTGAATCGTCGGCCATGGGGAAAAGAGGCTGCATAGGAGTAAAGTTCTGAAGTACTTATAGTTAAGTGTTAATGAAGAAATATGCGAAGCGACGATGATGTTGAAGTGTTTTTACGAAGATAAACGAAAAAATAAAATTATGAAAACCCTCTACAGAAGGAAATAACGATGGTTATGAGTACGCGATTATAACATGGGACGACAAAGTCGATGGTAGAAATAATAGGGGAATAGAGGAAGACGAGGAAAAAACTTATGGCTGATGAGCAGGAGGGCTTGGAAGCAGAGAAAAGATTGTATAGACCTGATGAATTCAGAATAGAGCTACAACCAAAGCTCGGACTGGAGTCACTAGAAGAAGATACGATCCGCCGTTCTCAAACGTGGGAAAATTTATACAGTATTAAACAGAGAAATGACGAACGGAGCTAAGAGCAACTAGCAGGAAAAGGGGCCAGAAATAACCGATGAAAAGACTTGACAAAACAGAATGCCCAAACGACAATAAAAAATGCCACGTCATTCACACCAACAAAACGCTCTATCTACCTTGTCGTGCCTCTATCAATGCGTGATTTCATCCTACGTAAACAAACGTCAACGGTCAGGCTCTCTATCATAAACAGACCGAATGATTGATTGATTATTTTATCGAAATCTGATTAACTTCTAATCGCTGACTAATTATGCCTTATTAAAAACAATATCAATGTCGTTCACAATCGCTGGAGTATAGCAATCAAATGCGTTGGTCATCCGTATCTCTGACGGTAGGGCAACAAATAACTCTGATAATGACAGTTACCCACTATCGCTTAATAAACGTTATCGAACGTGCAAATCGGCTTGGCTTAACGCTGAGCGATATCATAAACTGATAGGCCTATAACGCGATATCGCAAACTTCATATTACACGCCCTACACATTACTTATAAAATCAGAATAAGCACAATAAATATATCATTTGACTAAAATTATTTAACATCACAGATCCAGTTATGTCTAGAGCAGTAAGTCTGGCACTGCAAGAGCATAGCCAGAGAGCATCGGATGTAGGGAGCAAGTTTAGAGATGTGAACCTGGAGGATAATACAAAACATCAGCTGGACGGTACGAAATATAGGATAAGGAACGGAACGAAATAGTGTTAGGGGGGTAAGAGAAACGAAAAAGTAATGAAACACGTTATGAAAAAGAGGCGATCTTAATTAGGACATATGTTACGAAGCCTTACTGTGAAGGTATATTAGAAGAGAAAATCGAGGGAAAGTGAAGATGGGGAAGACATGGAATAACAAAGGAGGAAAATCTTACGAAAGAATGAAGAGGAATGCTCAGAACAGACTAAACAGGAGGCCCATAAGTCCTCGACCTGTCAGAAGACTTGATTGTTAAGATCAATTTAATGTGGCAACAACATTTTGCTCTGTATCCTCCTCTTATATATAATAACGTGTTCCAACTGTAACCAAAGTCCCAGCATTATTTAACTATGTAATTTACATAACGTTATGTTTATACAAATACACTTTATAATGATGTAATATGTAAATAAATTTAATTTTATACATACTTCACCACTTATAAACCACCATCACGCATGATGACGGTACGTAATATAGGCTATTGAAATAAATTTAACATGCAAATAACTTAATATAATTTATAACACGGTACAAAACAGCTGATCACCGCCAACAATTATAAGAACGCAATGAAAAAATTACGAATATGTATTTCGTCACTTTAGTCTTTGTTTTGATGAATTAAGACAAACAAAAGAGTTCAAGTTTAAAAGAGTGTGTACAGACTGTACACATGCACTAAACTGTACCGAAACTTATCGAAACTATAACTCCATTGGGGACTTTTACGACAGAATTCAACGGGTCAGAGAAGCAGACCTATCGATGGAAAGAACAATCGATGATCCTGACGATATTTAAAAAGGATGGCAGTCGGAAAACGGCAGATGGAAGGCAATGGTAATGGATAAGGGAAATTGATTGTTGTTTGTAAGACCAAGATCCTAAACGGACTGTAGACGCAAGAATTAAGTATCACACACACACACACGCACACACACTAGTGAACAATGACAATGAATGAAGAAGAATACCTCAAAATCGGAACAGAATAATGCTACAACATAGATATCGATAGGTGTATTACTACTCAGTTATTGATATACATAGTTATATCAATATACTACTGACAGACCGTTAAGTACCGGTGTGAGACATACACAATCCATTCACGGCAATATACGTTGATGGCAGACCGAAAACACTTGCTTATTGCTTACTGCATATAGGCTACCTCTGCCTCGGTCTGCCCTCCTTTAGTGAACGCAAAACTACTAAAGAAGGCCTCCGGAGGGTGGCCGAAACGTTTGTATTGGGCAATAGATATATCCTATAACGTTCATCTTATCATCTAATCCTTAATCCAGTAATTAACATCTTATTGTTTCCTACGTACAATGAATGTTTCGTAGTTTACCGAACTGCACTTGGTACATATATATAACATTATGGTTTCTACGCAATCATTAGACTAGATGATGTACGTAATGAGTATTGTATTACTCTGTGGTCGCTGAGGGCAGACGATGCTGATGCAGTGGGCTGGAAAAAAGTGCTGGTTCGGCTAAGACTGCTTCGTTACAAGACGGACCAAAATAAACGTGCATATGAACATGAAATTCCTAAGATACATTTTTACGTCCGATTTTTTACTTTCATGTTCTATAAGGAAATTAAAGTATGGTGATGGCGAAAAAAATCGTGTTCGAGATAATTGCAGATTCTGATTGTACTACCCTCAAAACATGAAAAAAGTCATTTTCGAAAAGTGTCTGTGTGTCTGTCTGTCTGTAGATTTTTTTCTATGCCAAACGATAAGAGCCGCAAATTCAAACAAAATCAAATAATTTTTTACATACAGCCCTGAGAGTTCTCAAGGCCTATTGTTTTTGGTGAAGATCGGTTACGGGAAAGGGGTAGTTTACCTGCAACGTTTTATGTTTAAACAAGGGTAATTTTTTTCTATGGCAAACGATAACAGCCGCAAATTCAAACAGAATCAAATAATGTTTCGCATACAGCCCTGAATTGTAGAGTTCTCAAGACTTATTGTTTTTGGTGAAGATCGGTTAAGGGAAAGGGGTAATTTACCTGCACGTTTTATGTTTTAACAAGGGTAATTTTTTCTATGACGAACGATAACTGCCGTAAATTCAAAGAGAATCAAATAATTTTTTGCATACATACCTGAATTGTAAAGAATTGAAGGCCTATTGATTTTGGTGAAGATCGGTTAAGGAAAAGGGGTAGTTTACCTGCCACCTTTAATGTTTTAACAAGAGTAATTGTTTCTATGACGAACGATAACTATCGCACATTCAAACAGAATCACATAATGTTTTGCATGCATCCCTGAATTCTAGAGGACTCAAGACCTATTGATTTTGATGAAGATCAGTTAAGAGAAAGGGGTAGTTTACCTGCAACGTTTTATGTGATAACAAGGTTAATTTTTTCTATGACGAACGATAACTGCCGTAAATTCAAACATAATCTAATAATTTTTTGCAAACATCCCTAAATTGTAGAGAACTCAAGGCCTGTTGATTTTGGTGAAGATCGGTTAAGGGAAAGGGGTAGTTTACCTGCAACTTTTATGTTGTAACAAGAGACATTTTTTCATGACGAACGATCACTGCCGTAAATTCAAACAGAATCAAATAATTTTTTACATATGTGCCTGAGTTGTAGAAGACTCAAGGCCTATTGATTTTGGTGAAGATCGGTTACGGGGAAAAGGTAGTTTACCTGAAACATTTTTTTTTGTAACAAGTGTACCTAACTTTGATAAATAAAGTATCCTGATAAGAAGATCTTAATAATCCACTGTACAAACGTAGATCAAATATCTACAAATGAAGAGGCTAGTTGAACGGGGTGGGGGTAATTTTCTATAAATGAAAATTGTAGTTGAAGGGGGAGGGGATAATTTTTATATGTGTACTACGTTATCGGTAACAAAGTAGTAGTTTGTTGTTAAAATTCCTTCCCGGGCTATTTGGCCGTAGTCCAAGGTTTTCTCCAAAACCAGACGTTTCGGCAGTGCCGTCGACTGCCATCATCAGTGAAAATCGAGTGCGATAACGTGTGGTGGTATACGTTAGTGACCACAGTACTGTGGTTAAGGCTGAAGCAATAAGTGGAAAGAAGTAGTTTCTATGGAAACATTTCATTTCGTAAATGATTTTAAATATAAATCTTAGAACATGGAAGTCATGTATGGTTCTCCATACCGATATTTTTTTTAATGAGCGTTTTGTTTCCTTGGTATGGGAAACGATAGAACCGACTTCACAGTCGTCGCAAGCCGGCATTATTGATGCGTCCACACGTTTATTTTTAAACTTGGTCAACCGAATCGTCGTCGCTAAGGGCGACGCACGTGACGTTTGTGTGCGTGTGCGTGTGCGTGCGTGCGTTTCTACGACGATGCTACCACGTTATTTTTAGATATTAAAATGACTGGAAGACGAGTGCGTGGGGACAAAGAAACGGAGCGTAGAGACTACTCACCGATTAATTTGGTTGGCTTCCACCTTACTGGCTGGTGAAGCGACGAAGGTGGGACCCCTGCAACAGAAAACATACAACGCAGTTAGAAACCTGTTTTGTACTATTTGATGTAAAAAAAAAAAACACTTTAAAAAAATTTAAAAAGCGCACAATTACCTTTTTTTTAATTCGTGCAAAAATTGCAATCGTCCTGACCCCTTTCACCCTTTTTCTTAAATCGTTTGAACTACTCTGAAATGAGTTTATACGAAAATCATTTCTACTGTTTTATATTTTATTATTGCTCCAGTGAGATGGCACTCAACGTTTTTAGCTGATGAGACTGTTTCTGAAACTCTCTGTATTCCTGCACACACAAATTCTCCGGTACTATACTATACAATTTTCTGCTTTTGTTTTTAGGTATTCCGAGAGGAAACTGGCTTATATTATGATTATTAAAAAAAATAATAAAAACAATACGTGAAAAATTCATAACACTAATGAATTAAAAGAATAAAAAACTACGTGGATATTGGGCCGTGGTCGATTGCTTACAGAGTGAGACGTATTTTTCCTGTAAACGTTTCAACCACCCATCGGAGGCCTTCTTCAGTAGTAAAAAAGGCACTGCTTATACCTCAGCTTGGGGTACGTTCGGCCTGGTATTTGGTGGCGAACTTTTTTTTAATGAAGAAAGCTGTGTTAGTGGTTATAATCACAAACAGAATTATCCGATCTGACGATGAGCTGAGAAGCTTGAAAGTGCTAATCGGAATAATTTTTCTATAGTGGTGTGCAACAGTGATAATTCTGTTTGGAACTTTTTTTTCTATTACTGAAGAAGGCCTCCGGTGGTTTGGCGGAAACGTTTACAGGAAAAATATGTCTCAATTTGTTAGCAATCGACCACGGCCTAATAGCCCGTTCGTTTGGCTCCGGTCGTGACAGCCTCCGTAACAGACTTGTTAATTAATTATTCGCACTACGATTTATCAGTTGAGAAATGAATCAAAATTTTACGCAATACATGACATTACACTAAACTTTATACATATACGTGTACAGAAACTTTATGTTCTCCGGTCTCATCAAATATTAAAGTTTACTGAGTGTGATTTTTTTATTTTATAAACGTCATTTATAATAAACCATCTTCACGTAAATTATTTTATGAAGAAGGAGGAAAGAACTGTGGATGGCGTTTCATGCTGGGATTCACGGTGATACGCAAATTCCTCAAACAAAACGTCCTACGTTAATTTACTTATCATTATCCTATGTTATCATTCTATACAGGACATGATAAATACTAGCGTTCAGAAGAAATGTTCAGAGTTACATTAACTGCAAAGCGAAAAAAAGAATACGGCTGGGCCATTACTTAACAAGAAGCTTCAGAAAATTTAGAAAATTCTGAATAGTAGCAATATTCAGAACTATTATTTGGCAACGACAGTCTTTGGCAAAAATCTAAATCGGACTGGTGTGTATCCACCACCCTAATGTAAGTCTAGAGTTTGTTGCAAATACGACTCCGTCTTACCAACTAGGAACGCGTAAAAATTTGTGACAAAATAAAACAGTTTAGTACAGCGACGGCTGGAAATATTGAAAACAAATAGTTGTGTACCAGTGTTAAAAAGCATAAATAAATATTATTATAAGTTATAATATTGTAAGTAATATAATATCACTTACTTATAATAATATTACGTTTCATTAAGACATGCTGCAAACTTCCCTTAGCCGCCCCCCCCGCCAACTGCGACCCGAAGTTTAGTCAGAGCAGGGCTACATCGAATCGCCTGACAAATCAAACTACGTAGTTAGAACATATTTTTTCATTTCACTAAAGAATATTCAACAAAATAACCAGCACGCTCCCTCTGATTAAAAAAATATTAGGCCACCGTGAAAACATTTTCCCTGTGAGGATATATATAAAAAAAAAAATTTACGTAAGGTCAAACTGTTATGCATGTAACAATCATTTCCTATAATGTATTTATATTAATTACGTTAAAAACAACAAAGGGTGTTGCCAAGAATAAATAGATCTTGGCACCCAACAAACCGTTTTCTAAATATCAGAATTAGAATTCTACGTACAAAGATAGTAATTACGTAAAGGATACGAAAGCTAAATGTTACTAATAGTATTCTTTTCTGACAAATATATCTATGTTTGCGTTAGCGATCGTGTTTTAATTAAATCATTTACTTCATTTTCTCGATTCAAGAACTATGACCATTCAGCGGTTCTCAAGGCCTAGAAACCTTTTACGCCGTCTTCCAAAGTGTCTCCTTTCTTTGCGTGTGAATCCTGAAACTTCGTGGAACTCTCCATTGTGTACTAGGCTTCATCAGCGCTGTCGACTGGTTCCCGACCACAAGTTTGACAGCACACACTACACAATAAAAGGGAATTCGCGCTTACGGACGTGGTTGTACCAACCGGTTGGTTGTCGAAGAATTCAAGAACTCACTCGGCAATCAAAGACGCCTGCAACCAATGGAATAGAGTATTTCTTATCACGAGTTCGTACTCCGGGATTCCGTCAGCTAGTCAGCAGCCAGAGTTCACTATTTCATATCTTTCACCAGAAAAAATGTTCCCTTGTTAAAATATTCATTGTTATTAAAACATACTCATTTTTCGTTAACAAACGACTTTTATTAACAACAGAAAGGAAACGGACCATTTAGGACTCTCCATTACACATCTCTTTGACATGCTGAAGAAACTTCATTCCGCCTGTTACATTTTCTTAAGATTATTTTTTTATCGTCAACTAGATTTCTGACCCATTCAGAACAGTCGGTAGATATATATCAATTACCCGACACTATTTAAAAAGAGTTTCTCTTCACGTATTTCTAATGGTACCGCACACTAAGTGAAATTTCACAACTTTATAGAGACATCAAAACTACAGAAAATATCAAAGCTTAATAACTACAGGAAACAGACACAATCTTATTTACGAATAAGCTGATGCGGCCCATGCCTCGGAATGGGTTACAAGGGATAATCGTTTATTTAGTTTGGTTAAAAAAGACCTCCGTGTCAATATTTTCCCCTTCTCGCCACAACCCTCCCCCAAAATTTCTTTTCTAACATCTCGAACTCTTTAATCAGGCCCGTTTTAAAAAAAATGGGTAACAGAAACTTTTTCAAGTTTTTCTGCACTCTTAAGTCACCCAAAAAGTTTCTAAATAGGCCTACAGTATTTCAAAATGTTTTTCTCAAAATCTAAAAGTCAACTCCATAACATTTGCAGTACATTATAATTAATTAATTTTAAGACTTCTAATTTTTTCATTTAAATTACGAAACCCATAAATAAATCACATAATATAAAACTATGCAAAGGGAGTTACACATCCACCGCCCTCTGAAGATCACCCTCACTGCAATACACTAAAACCATGCGGCGTGTAGAAACACCATAACCATGTATACAAAAAAACGTGTAGAACGAACAAAACCGGTCGACACCAATTACTGTTTGGGCCCATCTCGATGTCGAAAGGTATCTGACAGTCTTATTCCGTATCGTCAATACATATAAAGTGGGCGATAAACTATACCCGACTCTCAAACATTGTGATACCATTATTTTTTCACAATCGTCATTTTCCCTTTCTTTAGGCTTCATTAAAAATCAATTTTTATTATTAAATTCTGACCAAGACTTCATCAAATGACCTATAGTTATCTAATGAGTTCACTAATTAAAATTATGTGACTGACATAGACGTAAAACGATTTCTCTTTTTCTAACATTTGACGCAAGTTCAACACTATTTTTAGAAGGAACGTCTGTAAACGGACGGACAGCTCCAAAAACGTTTGACAAGAATACAAACGACATCACTAACTTTACACTATGTGTCTACTAAAGCGTTCTCTGCTGTACAATAAATTCCTCATTCCTTTACAAAATCAGTCTCACCGACTTTCGCTTGTGTTCGCCGTGGGACCGATCCTCTTCACTTGCGAATAACCTGTTGTATAGACGTTAATAGCACGCTAACGTATGAAAACTCTAACTTCATTTTATTAATTTACAAATATTGTAATTCCTTTTATTTCTCCAATTATTTATACGCCTTATTTTAACGCACGCAACCGGCTTAGAAATAGGCCTACGTTAAATGATTTCGATGAAATTTTTAATAGCTGGGGGGGGGGGACTGATCCCCTTGATCCCCAGCCCGTAGTTATGGCACTGGATGAAGACGTAACGACGGAAAACGGAATCTCCAGACGAGGACTTAGAAGAGAGCAAGGGCTGTAGAAACACTGATAAGCCTATACATTCGAGACACACTCTCTAATGGAAATAAATAAATATATTATCGCATATCACACAATGAAGTTTCTAAAAAAAACCCCAGATTGATAATGGATGAATCGTAAAAAGATGGAGAAAACAAAACTAGAGTGTACGAAACAACAGGAAGTAAAATGAGGAGACCAAGAGACGGAGCGGTCGAGAGAACGCGCCAACTGGAAATAGAAAGAGCAGATAACTCGAGAGAACGAAACAGGAAACGGGGGAAACGTGCAAATACCTGTACAGAACAAGAAGTAGTAAGAAAGTAGCAGGTCACAATCAAATGGATGGGTAGATTAAGGATTAAGAAATTATTTATTCACATACTTAAGAATGCTTGAAGGGGTTTACTACGCCTTACAGTACGGTGGGTAAGGCGCTTGGCCCATAATCTCGGGTCCGTTTCGATCATAAATCAAGGCGCGTTTTTCAGCCCCCAAGTCGACTTAGTCTACAAAAATGAGTATCTTGGATAACATCCTGGGGAAATAATGGACGGCCAAAGCGTAGTCCTGGCCACACTACCTTCCTTGTATTCCAAACTACTCACATAAACCAGTAGACACTAAAAAAAGGAGCCATTATTATTTGTAAGAAAGTTTGACGTACCAAAAAAACGAATGAGCTGCCTGGCAGGGTGTATCGCCCTGTTCTGAAATCAACGACCTGCGCCTAGTCAAAATACGGGTCAGGTAATTTTCACAAACTTTTTTCGCGGTATAAAAAAAAACGTAACATAACGAGTGCAATAATTATACTGCAAAAAATCTGTAGGAACGCGCAAAAATAGTTGCCAAGATTGTGTGACGTAGCGACGGCTTCACCTTCACAGATAAAACAATGGATCCGTTGCCAAGAATGCGGCCAGTGACAACAACAAAGTCTGCGACATGACACCGCTCCGACGATGGGGTAAAAACCCCTCTCTCCCCACTCTCCGACATATACAGACATTTTATTTCAAACATGAACTGTCAAGAACTATATAAAATTTTGACATATGCAATAAAAAAAACAAGTAAACTTCACGGCTGAGAGATAAGATTCGTCGTCTTCTTCTTCTTCTACTGGCATTACAACCCAGTATGGGTTTTAGCCTCTTCAATGAATTTTTTTCTCCATTCGGCCCTCGGCCCTCTCATTACACATTCTTCTCCATCTTCCTATCCCTACAGATCATCTTCAACATCATCAATCCACCTCTTCCTTGGCCTCCCTCTTGATAAAGGACCTGCTGATCTCTATTCAAGAATTTTTCTGGAAACTCTGTGTTGGTGCATCCTCATTGTGTGTCCCAGTCAGACTATCCTTCTACTTCTTATAAACCTTACTATGTCAGCTTCGTGTATCAGATTGTTTATTTCGTGAGTCCTCCGTATTCTCCACGACCCGTTCTCTATATCGTTCGTTCAAACATTCTATGTTACCGTTTCGTCTTTTTGTGTTAATACCCATGGTTCACAAGCATAAGTTACAAATGGTCTAATTAGGCTTTTGTGTATTTTGTATATTAATGATTTGCTCAGTGCTTTCCTTAATTTTGAGTAGGCGTAGTAACATCGGTTATGATTAAGGATTCTCGCCTGAATATCACTGATCGTAAGGTTAGTGAAATTTACTTGTGAACCTAGGCAGAAAAAGTTTCTTGCGTGCTCAAATTCATGATTTCCAAATTGTACAGGCTGGTCTTGTTATTTCCATGTACTTGGTTTTATTATCATTTATTTTAAGTTATCTCTCCATTGCCTCGCTATTCATATTAATTACAGCTTCTTTCAAAAGATGAGATTCGTCGTGAGATCTAATAAATGGGTTCATAAACTTGTCGACATGATAAAAGACTTTAATTTAAAAGCCTTGCGGGCTCTTTTTAAAATAAACTTACGAATTACTATTCGTACATCATTTATATCCATGTATTCCACTGGCTATGAAATAAAATGAACTCATTTTATTTGGAAGTTCTTACAATGATGGGATCGGAAGAATTCATAATCAAGTGGCTGAACACTGAGCTGCGAATAACAACGGCTACACTCTACAGAATGTAAGCAATACTGTTAGATGATCGAAAAATCTGTTGTTCGTATAAATGGGGGCACCTTACTAAACATCAACAAGAGACAAAAAAACTGTAGCACGCTGTTCGATAGTTGTTGTGTAGGTGTAAAATTACATTCCTTCCAACTTTAAATTCTCTTCTTCTTTTTCTTCTTCTCCTCACACCCCAGAAGTTGGTGGTCTTGCAATTTCCTTTCCGTGGACACCCTCTTGATCACCATACACCTTCCTTCTTTAACCCCATCTATGTACTACTGCCTGAAACGTCCCCTCCCACTACGCCCTTCCATCATTTCCTCGACCAGGATGGAGAACCAGTTTGAATGGCGTAGCAGGTGTGACCAACCATATTACTTCTCCTTTCCACAATCGATCCAATCAACATCCTTTTTTCATCCACTCTCTTCAGAATTTCACATCATTAGGCGCTCTTTCTACGATATTCTTAAGGGCCTCATCCTGCACACTCATCTCAATACCTTCGCGGCAGCTCCTCATTAAACTCTTTATAAATTCCTTCCTGTTTTCCAGAAACACATTTTTGGACGCTAGAAGAGATCTTTTGTTTAAAATTCATCAATGCGGACATAACTTATTTTCAAGTTGCGAGAAGATAAGAGATGCTATGTAAAACACTCCAAATGGCAGTGGAGGTAAATAGACACAAGGGACACTAGCAGAAAAAGAGAAGAATTTAATAACAGCAAAATTCTTTTACCTATTAAAATTAAGGGCGACATGAAGAGTGGGACGTATACAGAGAGAAAGCGAGATTTACCACAAGATCAAAACAAAGGAGGAGAAATTTTGTTTTATCCGTAATAAATATACAGTATACGCTGGCCTGTTTGCATTACTGGTGGCCGCAAGGCATTTCGATTGACACAGATCACTGGTCACAAAGAGACAATCGTTCACGGTAACAGCGTGCCACAGGCACTGTGTTTGTACGAGTGAAGCCGCGACATCGCACCGTACAATACTTTTCGGTTTTCTAACCTTGTGACATAATATAAACGCTCATATTATACGTTTATACTATAAACTTGTCTTTTATAACGGACTTAACCTCGCTGTCTCAGCTCCATTCTTACTTTGTTGCCATGGCTTGTGGAACCGCGCAACTTCCTGCAAAATGGCGGTAACCGATCACTAGGCAGAATATATCGATAAACTGACAATGGAAGTAAGTTCTGTTATAGGGCAGCTTTTGGTTAACCTGATGTTTAACCTGGCAGGACACATCGGTTGTCAGCTACTGTACAGATCTGTAAAATTTTGAAACACCATACCACAACGTTCACTCTTTATTTTAAGATTAAACGATGCTCCGTCTTTAGTACGCATGGAACAAGGAGTTCCCTGTTCTCCGTTAATCTTCTCAGCGCATTATATCTTCCAAATCTCGTCCTCATGTGAAGATGTATACGTCTTCATCATCATCTGTATACTGTCCAAACACTTCCTCCACGGACTACCTCAGCGTGTATTCCGCAACAGTTTACCTTCTATATGTCTAGAATAATTCCACTAAGTGTGAACATGGTATATTTTGGAAAGTTTACCTTCCTTTTTCCGTTACTTTTATTCCTTTTCTTTTCTCACCTACTTCTTTCTAAACTTTACAACATTTGTTTTTATTTTTATCACGCTGATCTTTATACATGGAAGGAGGACATATACAATGAGATGGAGAAAAGAGGCTTGAAATGTGGTGATTGGAACAACAGAAACGTCTGGTGAACATACTGCCAGAGACGGCAGGAACTGTACAAGAACTCGCACCTGGATGGATAAATGGTTTTATCTTCATTAATCTTCTCCATATCTAGAGCTCTACCCGGGCCATTTCCTTCTTCACCAAAATCCTGGGTTTCACTTCCATAAAGTAGATAAGTTACTCCAAACTAACGTTTTTTCAACGTCTGAATCACTTCGATTGTTAGTACATACAGTTTATTCTGAAAAACATGTTAAGTCAATACTTGTTTTCTATTAGCAGGTACGTATACTGCCAAGCAACAAAGTAGCTTCCCATGTACGCCCAGTTGTAGATCGTGTTTATTTATTCATAATAGTGTAACCATATTTCGAAACTGGTAAAACGGTGGGTTACTGGATGATTCTATTTTCATTCAGACGATTAGGCCTACACAATACACTTCGTATCTAAGAATACAATTTCGTACAACGTCGTAATATTTTATAATAGGCTGTATGATATATATTTTCATTTTGTAGTAGTCTTGTTGTGTTTAAATACAAGATGGATATATTATTCCAAGATACGAGATATATATATTCACACACACAAGAACACCTAATTATAGTTCTGCGTTTCGCTCGTAAACTGCTTTTGTCACCAGAGTTCAAGGTTGCCCTTTCTCATAATGTTGGGAACAAACTAACGTATTCTTAATATGTTTATCGTTTTGAACAGGGAAAAATGTAGTCGAAAAGTTTTTGAAATTAACTAATTAGGAAATATAAATTCTACTATTTTCTAATCGGTTTCTTCTTTCTCGGTTCTACAAACTTTTGTAGGTTTTAGCTTTTTTTTATATGATTCATTACTTCTCTAATTTCTCTGTCCGTTTCACGTCTTTTGGGTCTCCTATTACACAACCTTTCAAACTCTTTTTCGGTCTCCCCTTTACCGTTCCATGTCGAACAGAAGAATTTATTTACAGCTCTTGTTCGTGCATTTGTGACGTGCCCAAATCAAGCTAGACGTAGTGAGTTTTATTATCTGTATTTTCGACTCTGTCTCACGTCATTGCCTTATCGAGTTCACAGTTCGTTCTGGCGCAGTAAGGTTCGTTATCATCTTTATGCAACTCGTACATTTCCTTCAAAAACCTCGAGTGGTTCACGTCCCTTATGCTCAGTGTCAAACACAGGTGCACGCTAACAAGAGTATAATTAAGTAGGCTGTTCCTGCTTGCTTAATGTCCTGTTTCATCCACCGATATAAATAGTATCTAGATCAACTGCAGAAGCCATTGCCAGTGATGCACCTGTCCTATTTTCTGACGTTCCGATTAACCAGTTCGTTGAAAGTTAGATCAACTTCAACAGGCAGTCGATCGCCTCAGTTGTGGTCGAAACGTTTAGCTAACATGGCTTTGGCCCACGATTAAATAGCCCGTAAAATCTACTGCAGCCGGCAATGCGTTACAAACTGGAACGTACTACATCATTTTAAAAATAGGGAGACCCCACAAGAACATGATCGCTTGCTAGTTGTTTGTCTTTTTACTTCCATGTTCCTTAAGGAAATGGAAGTATGGTGATTTTTTTTGGTGATCGAAAAAACATTATCGATGTGTATGTTTAGCTTTCACGGCCGGGTCATTTCAGACACAATGATTAAACTAAACAGTCGATGAAGAGGATTACCGCAGACGTATTCGAAACCTCTGGATGAAATAAGACATTGAACAATGAGCCGCTGTGATCGATCTGGAAAATTTCACGAAAACAATTACAGCTGTATCCATTTCATGATACGTGCAACATCACTATGAGCCCCCGCCTAACTGAATTCAGCTAGGTATTTTAGTACTATCTAAATTGTATCAACGACTTTTATGAAGCATTAGAAAACATACACTGTAAACTACCGCTGTTTTTAAGAAGCTTTGTTACATCATAAACTTAAGAAGCACTGTTACATGAGGACGACTCGCTCGTCAGTTTCATAATACAGTATTTGATGGCAAGAAGGAAAGAGATTTATACTTCATCCCTTTTACTTTCTCTACGTTTGGTTGGTTTTAGCTGTTCTTGTTAAGACACATTTAAAAACAAAGGCATGAAACTGCTGTTCCTTATTGTATAAACGATACAGTTTTATTCATGTATGTACAATATCGTTATCATCTTCAAGGATTAAACCAAAGATGGTTTGTTCCGGCCTCAAACAGGCAGTCTGGAGTTGGTCACTCCAGCGTTTCCTCGGACGTCCCACACCTCTCCGTCCCTTCTGCTTAAAGTTTCATAGTTGTCTGGGGATGCGGCAGTCTCCATACGGCAAAGATGTTCCCCCAGCAATTCAGCCGATACTGGGCAATCCTGTCGAGTATGCTCATAATATTCAGTTACTGCTATACATCTGTGATTCTTCTAAGCTCATGGACAGTATACCCTGCCACGTGCCTGAGAAATCTCTTTTCAGCCGCTTGGATACGGCTGGCCTGGCCTGGCCTGGATTGTACTGTACCAGCAAATTTACTATCCTTTTAATTTTATTCGAATATGATGATACACACAAAACTGACACAGTACTATGATCTAACGTTTCATAATATTCTTATAAGACTGCTGGCACAGTAGCCGACGAGTGCTACTCACGCGTATATTGTGCGAGTCAAACCACCCGCGCGCGCGCGCGAACATGCACCTGACGCCACGTACTAATCTAGATTTCAAACAAACTGCCTGCCGCCTGTCTGCTAAACACCACTACCTTCACACTTGCATACCGATATATAAATTCTAACAACGTATCCAGTCAGAGCGAGCGATGGCATTTGTCAGCTGTTAAGAATTTTAGCTGGATGTGTAGAGACACTCGGATCTCTTCTCAACAAGAGACAACTAATTATAAAGTTAAAAACAAAATCTGATTTAACTGACATACGATACGTCACGATTGCAATAAGACATCATATAATAATAACTATCTTGCTAAAAAAAATATAAAAGTTGACACAAAATACATTTTTATTACCGACCAAATACGGTAACGTACTGCCAGTCTCTGCTTTCACAACAAAATATGGTTTTGAAAAAGGTGGAACCACCGAAAGGCCTCGTCCAGCCAATCTAAAGTGATGACGTTCTGGAAAAGCGAATAAACAAACAATATTAGAAGGGTCAGGGGTATAGGTCGCGAAGGCTACAACTATCATCGAAATTACAAAGAAATATTTCTTTGGCTCAATGAACTTTTTGCAATAAATAATAAAAAGACGAATGTAACGAACACACCAATGCGTTATCCTGTGAAATGTTTCGAGAATATGTGTTTTCAGTTTAGCAGTTTAGGCAAAAGAAAGGTTACCAACTTTTAGTAGAAAATATCAACTTAATACACAAGTAAGACACTGTAGACCGTAAGTTGGCAAGGCTACATACAATCAGGCATAATGAAAGAATACCTAAATAGGTACGGCAGTATAAATATCATGGAAAATCCACAAACACAGTTGTATATTTGACGAAAGACCATGGGAATTCTAAACCTATGAAACAAAGAAGAAATTGAAGATATGTCTTATTTAAAACTTTACTTCATATAGTTTATTATAGGCCTACTGACGATTTAACACATTCAAAATTCACTATCAACGACGACAATGTTGGGAATACGGTAAAAATGATCACATATTACATTTGTACATGTTCTCAGAATGCCAGAAGACTGGTTGGCATGACATTTTATTTATAAAATAATAATGGCTCCCATGTGTATCACCGAAGTAGCTTAGGAGAAGGCAAGGTAGGCTGCCTTATGTGAGCCGTACGACATACAAGGAAGGGAGTGTGGCCAGCACTACGCTTCAGCCGCCCATTATTATCCCCAGGATGTTATCCCAGGTACTCATTTTCAACAGGCTGAGTCGACCTGGGGGCTGAAAAACGCACCTCGATTTTTAGGTGCGGGCCCGGGAATCGAACCCGGGACCTCTAGATTAGTAGCCAGGTGCCATACCCACTGGTCTACTGATATTTTATTTATTTGTCACAAATAAAAAAGACATTCCAGTGGAAAGCAGCACGACAAAGAAAAATGACGATGACCGCGGTGCACTTGAAATTAAATGATTAATAATATAGAAGAGGAAAATGGCTAATGTGGCGGGAGTTTGGAGGAGAGGGACGGGTATACACCAATAAAGATCTTCAGTATAATCATGGCTTACATTGTGGCCCAATTCAAGTAAAAACTCGAAAGACAACGCCACAAATATCTCGAAATGCAAAGGACGTCTTTTGTACGTTTTATGCTCAACTCAAGAACACGAAAGCACTGAATACAACGACACTAAAAAGGACCCGCGCCTGTCAAGACAATGCCACAATTAAGCGCTGAAATGCGGTTTCTGAGACAGATACATACAAGTAAACAAGAAAAGAAACTCACATATAAGAGACGAACTGTGGTTGAAAGGGAAAATAAGTAGGAAATACTGAAAAAAAAAGCAAAAAACCACGTAAATATAAAGAAACAAACAAGCATGCCAAAGTATTCCACACAATACAATGGGTGAAAAGAAAGATGATGAAGTATAAGTACAAGAAGAATTCAGAGACCCAAAAACGACTTGTCTGGACTACGAAGAGCGCTATACCGCTGAAACCGACGTCACAATAGCGTGTCAGCCGGATGCCGCGCAGAAGAACACATGTCGATTTCGTACAAAAAAATAACTTATATTATCACACATAATTATCATTAAGTTAATTAAAGGTAACTAAACACCATATTACTTCGCCTGACACGAGCGTCTAATGCTTGATAATTATCACTGATAACAATAACATTTCCTCTGTCACGACCACCGCACGTTCTTTAGCGGTTGGTTCTTTCTCGACTGCTCACTCATCCATGACTGAACACACACACTGAACGTCCTAACCTACGACGATTGTTTTTATTTTTTAAACAAACTGCCAACATTTTTTTTGTTCCTCTTTAAACTAGACTGCTACAAGTTGGCCTACTGTATACAATTGTAAACAATTATTTAGAAAACCCAACGAGTAATGAAACACGCCTGAAGTTCTACAAGATGTTTATTGTTGTAGTGGAGTGTTAGTGGTCTCAAATATTTCTACTAGTAATTTTATACAAACCACTTTGTCTTTGGTATTGACTGCCGAAAGCGCTCGTCAATAGCAAAGACAAAGTGGTTTGTATAAAATTACTAGTAGAAAAAAAGTTCTACAAGATGGTGGCCATCCCTACACTTCTCTATGGGTCCGAGAACTGTACTTTAAAGAAATCCCAACCCAGTCGTATCCAAGCGGCCGAAACGCGATTTCTCAGGCATGTGGCAGGATCTACTAACAAAAAAATGTCGAATATTATGAGTATCCTTGATAGGATTGCCCAATATCGGCTAAACTGGTTGGAACATCTTAACCGAATGGATGACTGTCGCATCCGAGTCACTAACTCTAGTCTACCTTCTTGGGACCGAAACAAACCATTTTTGTTTAATTCTTACTGAAGATGATAGTGATGAAATATTATTTAGAAAAAAAACTACGATTTTCCTTCTTTTAAGCATAAGTTAACAGCAGATATTTAAGAAATAGAAATCAGTAGCCTGTACCTAAGGCTTTCACGGTAGGCGCCAACTGTGTTGAAATCAAACTGACCTATCTCCGGGCTCCACTGCTGCTGCTGCTACGAGCAGACGTTTCGGCCCCTCCTCTGGAGGTCATCTTCAATCTTTTGCCACAGTACTGTGGTTAACTGGAGGACCGTGTCAGTTACCGAATCGTTCCCACACTGAAGACGGCCTACAGAGGAGAGGCCAAAACGTCTGTTCGTAGTAGCAGGAGTGGACCACAGCCTAACAGGCCGGAGATAGGTCAATTTGTTTGTAACACAAAAATCAGTGGATTAAATAGACCACATGATATAAGACGGAAGACAGCACACCACACCGTACATATACCACGGACTTCACACAGCAGATGAAATGTCACAATCTCCTTCGATGGAGACCATGGACGACGAGATGGGAGAAGAGAAGTTCAACAGGCTAATAACGAGACGTTTTATAGAGAGCGGTTCGGTGATATGGACGTATGATAGAAAAATGCAGTCGCTACACATGTTGAGTCACGCACGAATACCAATCCTGGATAGACGACAGCAAGGATCAAAAATACGCTAAAAAATAGTCTGGCTTTTTTCATAAAAATCCGGCGTCCAGCACGCATCACAAAAAATATAAGAAATGTTCGGCATTTTGGTAATATAATTTAATTTATGTAATTTAATTGTCTGGTAGTTGACGATTAAATTAACGAATAATGTGTAAACTATGAAAACAAAACGTATTTTCGAAGAGAAACAAAAGGTCGTACTTTGGTAAATAGATTATAAAAAAAACGTTAGTAGAGAAACGTTAATGTTTTCGCCCGCCGCGCTGTTTTCACAACGGAAATATTGAAAGAGTATTTTTCCCTAATAAACGCCCAATGGACAAGGAAATAAATCGCCTTACACGTCTAATCGATATGTGATTAAAAGGCCACATTAGTCTGTGACTTAATAAGTCTGTTGGCTGGCTGTTTATTATAACTGTTGTACGTTTGGTTTCTCTATTGACATTAGTATTTCCAAGTACAGTATATATTCCTTACACATTTTGGATTTGTAAAGTAGGCCTGTACTGTATTACAAATTATTCTCTCCTTATCGCACTTCTGATGTTTGATTATCACAAATTTCGCTTATCTACGTACGGTATCACAAATTTAATTTGATTATCAGTTTGAACCAATACACCTAAGTAGTTGAAAGCGGAGTATAGTACCGTACTTTTCTTTTCTTTCTGGTAACTCCCAACTGAGGTGCTATTCTCATCTGAAACTGGCATTATACATCACACACATACACACGCCATTAATAACAATTAACCTGCCCCTCCCCCAATCTCAGTAAACAAAAGACTATAGTATCAAGGCCGCGATATGATAAGAATTACAAACCGTTACTCTTCCCAGTGACAATAAGCATATGGACCGGAAGTATTCGAAACACACGTGTGCAAACGGATATTCAAATATTTGTACCATAAAATGTAGCCGACAATGATCCTGTTTCAAACAATGCAGGGTAGTGTGACATACGTTCCCTCCCGACCTTGACCCACAAAAACTGTCGCATCGCCTGACTGAGCTACTCGAAACAAACTCCCCAATTCGACCGCAGCGATTCGATTAAGTAACACCGCACGACGCGTAACAAAAAATTCGACACATAACGCAAGCAAGCGACAAAGCGATCGTGCGTGCCAAACATGGACGGACGGACGTCGGCCAACTACAAAGTATAAAACCCGGTTATTCGCGCCAATTACTTTCCCCTTCGTCTAACCCCCCACCCATCCAATGTCGTCTGCCCACGAACGGGCTTTCATTAATTTCGTATGCACAACACGTTAATCGGGTTAATAAATTCGCCTCTGTCAATCACAATTAAACTGAGTGCAAATGTTACACAGCTGAAATCGAGTGTTCGGCTGACTAGTTTAGTGCAACTTCACAAAGCAAATTAAACAGGTAATATACAAAAACATGGACAAATACTGACTCTCATGATTAAAAATTATTACGGCATGTACCAGGCTGAAGAACAATTTGGTTTCTGTGCTGGTAGGGCTACTACAGATAACACTTTCTTTAGACGATGGATAATAGTAAGAACTGTATGGCTGTCGCAAAAGAAACATACTTGGTATTAGGAGACCGCACCAAAGCGGGTAAGATAATATCCCGTTAGGGTGATTACTCATTCCAGATGTTAGTAGAATCGCCGATCAATGTGAAAATTACCAACGCCACTGAACACATACATACCAACCAACGCATCCAGTAAGAAGGGTAAGGAAAATCTTAGTACCTACTTCACGACAAGTAAATGACTAGGATGTAGTGTGTGTCTGATTCCTCTCGTCAGCGATTCTCTTCATATCAGACCACTGTTCAATTCAGTCTCAGATCGCTGTGAAACGCTACTTAACTGGTATGAAAGTAGACTCGGTAAAAACTCAACAATAAGTAACTAAGTAAGTAAAAACTCAAAAAAAAAATCAAACTCGTGGCCTTAATTATATGTCTTAAATAAAACAGGTACGTAGTCATCATAAACATCATATCTGAGATATATACGTAAAGGGTGTGTGGTGTTGTTTAGAGAAAAATGCAGTGAAGACAGACAAAATTATTAATGAGTTGATGAGAAAAGTAACAGGTTTCGTTCGAGTATAAATACGGGAAGATAAACAAAGTTTTATAAGAATGCACCGGATGAGAAAACTCATGTCTCTAACGCTCTGACATTAGTAGGTGGAAATTTAATGCTCGAAATTGTCAACTGGATAAGATCAGGATGACACTGCCTTTGGGAAGATGACCAACATCATGAAGAGAAACAAAACAGCACGTTGAGACAGGAAGAGCTGTACCACCACGGGCGCAATGCAGTAGATTCTTCCCTGTGATGTTTACTACAAAACACTTGTACCTTCAATTCCTATAACCCTCCTCGCCCTATCTTTACCAACTATTTTTCCTCTTTATAACGAGTTGTTTTTTCGGTCGCTTGTCCGTTATTTTACATGTACGAAAAATTACCCTATTCCGTTAACTGCCTTCGTTTCAATGTGTTCTAAGGCTGACCGATAAGAACTGTTCATTTACTCGTGTCTATACGATATGGATACTCATCACCACAAGAAGAGCTCATATGGGAACTGGAAAATGTACTTAGACCGAGGCGATGGAATGTGGGGAGACTGAGAGCCATACCCACTGGTAATCTGCTCCAACCACAAAGATAAATAATTTTAGTTTGACAAACGGATGCTAAGACCTTATCATAAACAAGACGGTTGTTGGCATCTGCATGTTTGGCACGCGCTGCTGTAACATAAACATCGCACACACATTCTATTTTGGCAGTCGTCGTTTGCATAGTCAATTATCACGTACAGTACATATATTTTACTGACCATTAACGTAACGCCTTAAGTGGTGAACAGAAACGTCAAAGCGGACCGCCACTACTATACCTGTGCTGTGGCGGGTAATTACCCAAATTGCGGATAATCTGGCACAGACTGTGGGCATTTTTGGTAAATTAAACCGGCTGCAGTTCCTAGTATTACATTTACAGTCTCTCTCTCTCTCTCTCTCTCTCTCTCTCTCACACACACACACACACACACACACACACACACACACACACACACACACACACACACACACACACACACACACACACACACACACACACACACACCTCGCAGATACACAACCTGATGTCTGTGTATATGCATAATGGTGTCAGCGATTAATTATGTATGCAAATTTTATTCCCCAGTATAAACAGTTAAATTTACGTATTACTATGAAAAAATTGAAGTATATAATTTTTTGACACCAAACCTTCGACTTGTGAAATCTCTTTGCTCACAGCACTGTCTTGCATATCTGTGTCGTCCGCACCTTATCTGAAAATCTAGTTTCAAGACTTGCGAGAATTTACCGTACGGTTTCCACTAATAAGTTACATTTATCAGTTTGTCCAACATTCTACTGGCTCCTCAATACATGAAAAAACGTTTATCAGCAATAGAGAGCTACGTTGTCCACCTCGTGTCTTCTGTGCGCAGTTTATCTCTTTAATTCATAGTTAGGATTTTCACTGTTGTCAATATTTTTGGTTTTTCTTTTTCTATATGTGCTAAACTCTCCATAGGCATGGATTTAGGAAAACTACAGTATAAACGTATTCCATTATACAGTCGTTAATGCACTATTATGAAATCTGTACATTTCGTCTAACAGACTAAATGTAGCAAGTAACAAAATTATCCATTAGTGTTGCACATTCCTACGGTTCATGCTCCTTTCTGAAAGTGAAATACGGTTGGCGATGAAGAAAAATATAGAGCAGGATTCAGGAAACGACGGTTTTAAAGTCAGCTGTATGATACATAAGACTAAAACAGGCTTCGAAACGTGGATATCTGATAGGAATTAAAAAATATTTGCATTAATTAATAGATTAATGAATTTATCCGGGCTCAACTAAATCAGGGAAGACGGGATAACAATCTTCTTCGATACGGCCTAAACTGAAGCCGATTTTGGTAGAAACGTGGCAGGACTGAGGGAGTGTATTACTTTTTCTGGTAAATTAAATTCTATCAGAAATTGAGACGATGTTCGAGTTCACAAAAAAAGCAATTCATTAGGAAAGACCAATTAATCTACGGATACAATTAAAGCCTTCAAAAGCGGAAGTAACGAAACATTTCAACGAAGAATTTTGATGGAAAACCTTTCGATCGTAGGTAGGGCGCGTAACTTATGACAAGCGTTCCCCTTTTATCATACACAACGGGCACACAATGTGTAGGCACAATGACCTGTGGCAATGCGTTCTGTATCGCATCACCGGCAGTTGCTACTGCTTGTACGTTGTCGCGAGCGATAAACTGCCAGGTGTTCGACACCTGCACCGCACACACACTCTACCATTACACAGCCTACTATAACATCGCTGTAATAACTGCTGTGACTGTTTTTTCAGATATAAAAAGAAAACTGGTCGAATCATACGGGAGTGAAACTACCAGCTTTTTCACACGATTAATGATTTCTGCTATACATAAGTTACAGTTACTATTTTTCACTGAACAAACGCTGATTTCACCACCAGTCGACAAATTGTAACTACCGTATTAACTCCGATGTCTGCAAAGTATCGTGCAGTTGTACAGGATACGTAGACGAAACGCGGAATGAAACGTTAAAGAAAACAGAATATAAGCCACACACTAGGAAAAGGTGGCAAGGGAAAAACGGCAACAACAGAATACAGTTGTCGAAATTACTGAGGAAGAACAAAAATTCATAAAAATAATTTAACAGACATAACAGATATAGAATGCCGTGTGTTTGGAAACCAGTTATAAAATGACACATTTATGGAACGTAATATTACCTGTCTGATATATTACGTTGCAGACATACTACTGTATGGAAGGGAAACTGAAAGATCTCGAAACAGAAGCCAGAGTGTCTGAACTCAGGATAAACGCTTCAAAAACAAAAATAATGAAACTTAACACAAAAGGTCACAAGGTACTGAAGGTGCAAGAAGAAAACCTAGAAAAATAGCTGAGTTCACCTACCTTCATAGTGTGATTACAAAAGAAAGAGGAGCAGTTGCAGATGCTAAAAGAAGAATTCACAAAGCTAATGCGGCCTTTATACAAATTGCAGAGTGTCTGCAGGTCTTCACGAATACGTGCCTGAGGAAAATACTTCAAATTTTCCGGCAAAACGTTGTTTCAAATGAAGATCTCTGGAGGACAAACGAGGAACCCACTGCCACACAGATAAAAAGTAGAAAATGTAGGTGGACTGGACATACCTTGCGGAAGAACTAAAATGCAACTGAGCGACAACCCCCTATCTGGAACCCTCAGGGAAGAAGACGTGGAAGACCAAGAATCTTGTGGAGGAAAACTGTCGAGATGGAAGCAGAAAAGGAGGGCAAGTTCTTTGGAGAGCTCGGAGTCCTCGTCCAAAATAGAGCTCGTTGGTGTAGCTCCGTCGAGGGTCTATGGTCTGCAGAGAGCGACGGGTGGTGGTGGTGGCGTTGGCGGGGGTAGTAGTAGTAGTAGTAGTAGTAGTAGTAGTAGTAGTAGATAAAATGTTACTGTTTAAGGAACATTAACATCTAATTATTTGATTGTAATTATTAAAAAGTAATAATGTTAAATGTTTTGCGTGTAAATAATTGTAAGGAAATGGGTGATAAATCAAAGCAACTAACTAAGACTCCGAGCAGTGGAAACTGACTAATTCTGGAGAAGGTTTCGTGGAGCATCAGATGGTTTTGAATACACAAAAAGGTAAATTCGTGTACACAGAATATTATACACCAACAATATGAAGCGTGCCATACGGTAGTATGGGTATGTGAAATGATACGACCCAAAAAGTTATTTAACTGGGTTCGGTTCCGCGAAGAAGAAGAAGAGAGTTAGAACCAGGAGACGTGGAAAGATGGAAGAAAGAGGTTTACAACAAGAAGGGCTGTAGCTGCACGTACATAAATGGATGGATGGTGTTTAATTTCATGAGCTGTTTTGAATGAGAATTCTTCTACTTGTCATTTTAATTTTGTGAGGATTTCGGGGGAGGGGGGGTCTCATTACGTTTCGACTGGACAGATAAGACTGGTGGCAACTTGGAACCGACAGCGGTCGAGAAATATAACTCGAGGCATTATGTTTACGGTGGGCGAGGGAATGAAGAAGACAACGTAATGGGGAAATTAAGAGAACTGTACACGGAACCGGCGGCGGTGGCGCAAGCTATGACTATAAGAATTATATGGACGATGTGCGTGTTCAAAGGAGACGGGGTCATGATTCAGACAGGTGTCTAGAGGGGATCCGGAGGGGAGAAAGTTACCTGGAACTCCTGGAGTAAAGACGGTGGGACCGGATTTGGCAACCCTGAGAGGAAGAGACGACGATGCGGGGACAGACAGTTCTGGAGAAGAATACTTGGCGAGGCCAAAAACCGTCTCCGTTTTGTGAGATCCCCAAAGTACAGTAGACCTAAGAAAAGAAATTTTCTCCCTTTAAGCATTAGGCCAGCGGGCTGTTGCGCCCCTTAGCCGTTGTTCAACTCACGTTCCACGCCCGCTAAAAAAAAAAAATCAGCCATCTAGTAATCACCGTGCAGTGACGAGCCGCACGCTGATGAGGGAGTTGTGCGCGCGCGTGCCTTTGTTGTTTACCGAGCATAGCTATGCCAGACAAGACCACTGTATTAACCAGCGACAGAAGTTAGCAGACAAACCAAGTCGTGATCTTGACTCAAATTCCACGACCTCAGCATGACTGACACCACTGTGCCGACCCGCACAACTAAAGATTTCGATGTTTCCTTCTCATTTCCACAAAACTTTATCCTACGTCAAAAATACGTCGTTTTATATATTGACCTCCCGTGACACATATGTTATGTAAGTTCACAGGCTTGTTTGTAACAACTTTGATCAGTGACTACTGCATAAATAGGAACGGAGTCGAACATCAAGTCTCAGTCGAGACACTGAGGAAGTCACATCGTAGAACGTGCGAAACGTTCGTCGTCAGCATAATTAAAAAGTGCGTTAAGACCCCCCCCCCCCAAACAGTGTTGTTTTAATACCGCAGAAATGTTTAGAAACTCTCAAAGCACATCAGCTGGGGGAGTGAATGAACGCTCTTGACTGTTTCAAGAATAACGACATATTCAACTCTCTTTTTCAGTAACGACCGCATAGCTCGTACTGTTTACAGAGCTCAGGAGAGGACTGCTTGGTCGTAATAAGGGAATTTCAATGACAAATGTCTGAAGGGAATTGGATTCTTTAGAATGCATTGCTCACTACCACAGAATGACGGCAGGGGTGTAGTGTTCGCGTGAAGGGTGAGTCACGCATGCTAACACACACAAACACGCGCACGCAAGTATCCGTTATCGATCAGTAGCGTTTTCTTTCTTGGAAACAAACACGTTTAGTGTTTCGTGACTGGAGACTAAACACAGCTCTGAATCATCAGTCAACAGATAAACAAAGTAATATGATCACAACCTTGACAGAAATGATAAAAATTAATAAATGTAACCTGATTGGTTAAGTTCAACTTCCGGACGTGTGTTACATAATCTTATAAATTATCAACAGGATATTGATGTACGTAATGTGTGTTGATCAACAAGTTACATTTTGAGGCTTCTGTTCTTTTAATACGGCAAGTCTTAAGTTCTTTCTCTGTGCAGTTTTACTATACCTTGCAGACAAATCATGACGTCCTCGCCTCACTCCACCGACAGCTCGCTCGCTTCCAGGAACTGAGGACGTTATGTTACGTCTGTAACTTTATCTTTCATTTCTATATATATTTGCGATTTTCGAACAACATTTAAAGTCGTTTTTCGCATCCTACCTTCCAAACTTATCTATCTTTCCCCAATCGATATCCTTCACATTTATCTGTGTCATTGCATTCCTTATCCAACTCTTTCGCGCCTCCCTATTCTCCTTCTATAACGGGATCTTCTTTTCTTTGGCCATCTTTCATTGCCTATACGACATAGATGCCCGCACCATCCTAATCTTTTTGCATCAATTGTGTCATTTATACTGATACATATAGTCATTATTTCTTTATTTTTAATCCTATCCTGCAATGTAAGCCTAAAGCACCTTTTCCAGTATCCCATTTCCATGGCTCATAACCTTTTCTTCACATGTTCTGTTCAGCCCCATATGTTACAATACATTTCACTCTGTCTTATATTTTTTTATTTTTGTTTCGGGCCTTAGTTGATTACTCCATTAAGTGGAATGTAGCTGTCTCGACACTTGTTTCCCTTATCCTATATTTTTTATTTCTCTTACACTTGTGCCGTCTTTTGTAACCGTAACACCAAGACATTTGTACGAATCTACTCCCTCCACAACTCCCCGTTCCAATAATATATCTCTGCATGTATTTCCGACGACAATATATTCAGTCTTGTTTGTAATTATCGTGAAGCCTCGTTTCTGATATTCTTCATATAACATCCTAAGCATATAACAGATATCCTCATCTTCAGCTATAATTACTTGATCGTTCGCGATAAGCAAAGTACACAGCTTTTGGGTAGATGTCCCCATGTTGCGACAGGCGCGCCTCCAACGTTCTAACGCTGAATTCAAGTACACTTTATTCTTAAATAAAGTGTGCGCTATATCAGAACCTTGTCGCAAATCCCCTGGTGACGGAAAATTCATCAGATAACGTCTTCTACTTTTCCAAATCTTTAAAGGAAAATTTTGTCATTTTTCACCGGACTTTTATGGATCCCCATACCGTTTCCCGACCATTATTTTGGTCATCCGGCGAATAATAACTTCTTCCATTCTTGCTTGTCCTTCTTCCCTCAGGAAGCACACACTTGACCTTTCATTCCTCAGGAAGTGATCTTCACTGCGTTAACATTTTTTCAATTATGTCGTTCCGTTCGCGCATCGGGCTTTCTCTTTTCTTTTTGTCTTGTGGTTGTCAATTCACGCGGGCATTTTGCAAGAGGCAACTATCTGCATATCTGAAGGTTTTTATTAAGCTGCTGTTTAGTTTTTGCCTTTTTTTTTACTCCAAATAAAGAGGAGAGCTGCCCTATCGCTACAAACAACCCCCCAACCTGGATAGCCAGGAATTTTTATCTCAGTGCCAACAAATCATATGGGCCTAAACATCGTAAACTCCGATCCGAAAACATAATTATCTACAATAATTTTTGATCTAACATGATATTCACCAGTACAGGTTTACATAATTATGTTACTGAAAATTGTTATATATGAAACTGTATGATAAAACTGTACACTGGGAATCTTCCGTCTAATACAATATTTTATCGACATACAATAGAATAAAAAAACATAAGAAGGAAAACTACCGCTAAACTTTGTGACATGTTCAGTACAAATTACCTCTCATATGACAGCCAGTCTTTCTGAAAAGTTAGGAAGACTGATTTCAAAACGTTCCGTATTTTCAGTGCTCCACATGACGGAAGGAAACCGCTCTTATAATGTTGTGCTTCCCTATCTGTATTAGATCCGTCCACTCTGAATAGTCTCCGGATAATCGAGGCTAATCTACCTACTAGTACTACCACACGGGTGCTAACAGGTGATAAGCGTACGTAACATCCGTTTGCACGACAAAGAAGTCGATCTTATTAAAGAATTCAGTTTTTCAGCACCAGTTTGTGTCCTTTATTGTATAATGACATCAGTCGGCATGCAAACAAAACCGTTCTTAAAAAACTGATCTGTAGATAAAAAAGGATAAATTTAAACAGAGTAAGTGTCATTTATTTGAATGACTGGATAAATATTATTAGCTATTTTATTTAATTATATTCTAAGATACTGCTCAGTAGTATGTTTTGTCTCCGTCTTATTGACTGAACCGACTAACTGAATCAATTTCCGAAATCCCAACACACGAATCCAAAAGCAGCGTTTACTGAAAAAAAAAAAAAAAAAAAAAAAAAAAAAAAAAAAAAAAAAAAAAAAAAAAGCTAGACAATTTAACACAGATTGTTATTTGCAATTCTTGATTATATGTAATTGCAAACTATTATTTTATACGTATTCATTTTTACTGTTTTTACGTTGTTACTCCCACTACATGATGGCTCCTCACGTTACTACATACAAGTTTATATCCATATTTAATTATTACTGATACTTCACCCCAAATAACAAGAGCTCTATAACAGCCAATGAAAATAACCAAGATGAAAGACTACAATTTTAAGGTAGTACAGTAATAGATGTAAAAGAAAGCTTGGCTTGTGTTAAACACAAAGAGCACGACGAAATTATGATAACAGAAATGCATTAGCTAGAGAAGTTGTACAGTTCAACAATATGGTGAACAAGCTGCACAAGTTCAACGATATGTGTGGGACCATGAGGAGAACTCTAAAATCAACGAATAAAGAAACAGACCTGAAGTTCTACAGGGCGATCGGCCTCCCCACACTTCTCTATGGGTATGAGTGTTAGACTTTAACGAAATCCTAGGCCAGTCGTATTCAAGCAGGCGAAATGAGATTTTTCAGCACGTGGCACGATAAACTCTTCGAGATCGCAAAAGAAATGTCGTTGTACGGCACGAACTGAACATTATGAGCATACTTGATAGGATTGCCCAGTATCGGCTAAAATGGTTGGAATATCGTAACTAAATGGATGACTGTCGCGTTCCCAAACTATGGAATTATAAGCGAAAGAACGGTGAGGTGTAAGGCGTCCGAAGCGTTGGAGTGCCAGCTATCGTCTATCTACATGGGACCGGAACACAGCATTTTGATTCGATCCTTACTAAAGATGTTGCTGATTAAGAAGTTGTACAGTTGGGGGGAAGAAAAGATTAAAGCCCTAAAGCAAAGAAAGAGATGTAGACACAGAAAGTGTTGGAAAACGAAGTAGATGAGGGTCCGGAGATTGGTAGTGGACAAAGACCCGTGTTTCAACACTGAAACAATGACTTCCAGTGAACATCGAGGATACGCTTCATAACTGACGTAATACGAAAACAAATTAAACACAAGTTTGGAGAAGACGTGCAGTACACTAGAGAAGGCCAGAGCCCACAATGGTCTCTTCGAAATAAAGGGGAAATTACCAGAAATAATTCGTAAATCCAACATGGTGGAGCGCAATGAAAAACAGCCAGGCAGGAATGAAGAAACAGTCGATTTCTGTGGGAAACATTACAATGAGTCACAGGCTCTGCGACTATCGACAAACACAAACTAATTTCGGCACTGAGAGAACACTTCACACAACACAGTTTCCAGTTTTCACTGGAATTCGGTAAGAATCAGTCAGCTGGGCCGTCACACACAAAACGGTGCAGAGCACAACTCTGTACGTCGACATTTATGGTCCATTCACATGAACAATTGTGTGAAAACTCAAAAGATAACTGTATACTAATTTGTTTAACAGGAGGTGGTCGTAGTGTGGTCCAATCGCCGTATGCAAATTACCATACGTTACGAATACGTAACCACAGCAGTGAACGCATAATTTACCGTCGACAAAACAAAACACTTGGGCGCTGAGAACAGTTCCACTTCTGTGCTGTTTCAATCTTCGGCGCACGTGTGACCGTGATTTGAATTTTCCCACAAATTATTTAACGGAAGCCCCCCCCCCCCCACCCTTTAGCGGAATATTCAGTTTTATGTGACTGTAAATACTACAAAAAAAGTGAATGGAAACAATTCGTTATAGTCCCTTCGTTACTGACAGTTGGCTGTCATGAACTTTCACCAACGTGGTCGCGACCACAGTCCGATTCTTCTGTAAACGAACGCACTCCACTCTATGTTTTAGTGTCGTAACTAAAAGATATGAATTTCCAAACCTGCATTGTAGCTACGAATTTTAGATTCAAATCCTGCTTGCACATCGTTGACGTCGTTTGTTTTGACAGGTCTCGGACCTAGTTGTTCCGAACAACTGTGAGAAGTCTCTTATTCTTTTCTTCCAACCTATATCCGGAGACTGATGGGTGGTCTCATTCTGAAGTCATTTTTCTTAGGCCTATTTAAAATGCTTTTTATTCTCGTTTCTGCATGCACGCTATCCAAGATCCACGTACTTCTTTTGGTGTCTTTCCCTACCATTTGTCCAAACAATCATCCATTCAGCCCCCCTTTAGCTTATATAACATGGCCAAGGACATTAGCAAAAAAGGAACAAGAAACTCTAAGAAGGTTTGAAAAAAACCTGTACGACCGATTACGTAAGATAAAGAATGGAGACTAAGAAATAACCAAGAGATAGATGAGCTACTGAAGAACAAAGGCTTTGTAGGATTCGTAAAGGCTTAACGAATACAATGGCTAGATCACCTAGAGCGGATGGATGGTCAGCGTATGTCAAAAGAAAATCCTGAGAGCACGTGTATAAAAACAGAGAGGAGTTGACCTACAATAAGATAGTTGGATGATGTGCTGGAAGATCTCAGAAGAACGGGTGTGAGGGGTTTACGCTGAGAAGGCAATGGATAGGAGACGTTGGAGAAGATAGGCGTTGGAAGATACGTTGGGCTGTGTTTGTGTTGCTGAAGAAGAAGAGAAGTTTGTATTCAAGAATCTTATTTTCTGATAGGAAAACCACTTAACACTTCCTGTCTCAAATGCCTTCAATCATTCCTTTCCAATCGTGTTTGAGTCTGAACATTTGTAGCCCTGAGGAATATAGTCGGAAAAACTTTTTGTATCTATGTTTTCTGTAATCCGTTTTATAAATACGGTTTCGCTGTCAAGCGCTTCGCCTTTAACATTGCTCAGAACTCATGAGTGTCTACTCTCAACTACATCTTTCAACCACCACCTTTCTCAACTATGACTAAGGATCCTCATACGAGGATCAAAGGATCCTCATTCGAGAGTCAACAAGGCGTCCAGAAGGGAGACAGTCGGGAGGCACACGCGAAAAGATGCCGAGAAAGCTAGTAGGAAGCTTATCGTATTAAGGCAGGAGAAATCTCCTATAAGAAGAGAAGAAAAAGACAAATGAAAAATTCCTTCAGACTCTGAAGAGAATACGAGAGCAAAAGAAACTATAAGAAGAAATACGCATGACACACAGAGCTAACTAAATAATCAAGTTTAATATGTTTAAATCTAGAGTTTTAAATTTCTATTTCATCTGCATTGTTAACAATATTAATACTGCAAAAAAAGCAATTTAATTTTCACTGTGGAAGTAATTAACCCACACTGTCAAATCACGAATACAATTTCAACTATTAACACTGCGCCACAAGAATTGGCAAAGCAGTTTAGCATTCCCCAGTTTATAAACCCGATACACAATTTGTCTAGAACACAAAGTGACTTCCCCGGGAAGGGGGGGGGTGAGGGTGAGAGAGAAACAGCGCGCAGTTTCTGGCTACACGCTGGATTAACTTGCATTCTCCTAAGTGGTACTTAAAGCGATTAAATTCCAGATAAGCTGTTGTACTGTATACTACTATACGTATCGCTGGAGAGAAATCGATACCGCTGCACACGAGTGTTGTGCGGAGAAACAAAAGCCAAACAGCGACAGCAGCCTCGCGCCCCCATACCACACTGCGCCTCTGCTGTTGCAGCTCGCATGGGTTCCACGACACGACGCAAATAATAGCATCAGACCCGACCGTCCAACCATCCTCATGATAAAAAAAAGTAAGTGTTTATATGTCCGTGATGTGACGCTTTTTTTTTTGGGGGGGGGGACGTTTTATCTGCGTCATGAAACCCCGTCCCACGATATGCGTCTTGGGTTTCCACCAAACAGCACCGCTGTGGCTTTTCAACACTTTGTTTACACAGTATGGAATGTGTTTCATCCGAGGGCAAATTCACCTGAAATTTACAAAGAATTTGGTTTTCTGCTGCCCCGGCTATTCGCATAGGAGAAAATAAAAAGTACGTTCCCTGACCTACAAAACTGGCTCATTATTTTAAGCGAAGTACATTTACTATTAGATAAATTTCTATATCAATTTTTAGTTATGAGAAAAATTGCAAAAATTCTCATTACTCTACTATTTCTTTAGTGATATAGGCTAACAATTGTAGAGCAAACAATCATACAAATAAACACAGAAAATTCTAAATTTTCTAATTTTGGTTACAATTCCTTTTATTCTGACATCCTGCTGGATTTTCACAATTTTTTCAATTTTTTGACCTGTTATCTAACAATGGAGTCTAACAATTTTGGAATTTTCGGAAACGATACTCTAAATATTCGGATAACAATATTCAGAGTGTGGTTTAAAGTCGCTTTAATTTGACACCCCACATGGGCTTTTGCGATATTTTTGCAATTTTGACTCCTCACTTTTTTGCCCCCCCCCCCATTTTTAGGGGAGGTGATCAATCTCAAAAACAATATGATTCGGTTGGGTAAAAGTATAGACACGCTGGTAAGTTTTATGAAAATCTGTTGATGCGTTCGAAAGTTATCGTAAGACATACCCCAAACGGTTAGACAGACAGACAGACAAATGCCAATGGGTAGAGTTAAAAATGGGAACTCGCTTCGTTTTAACAATATCCATACGTAAGTCTGAAAGGAATATGAAGAAACTGAAATACTTGCGAACAGGATAATGTCTTGGACTTAAAAATCAGACTTTTTACAAAATATGACGGATATAAATAAATACGCCTACTTCCTTCTCCTTGCAATATCTCTATACTTTCTTCACCCATTTGATCCAAGTATTTTTTTCCTTGGTCTGGCTCTAGCAATTCTTCCAGTAATTTTCCCCTTTAGTATCGTAGTCATTCATAATATGAATTCCATGGTCAAAGGTCATGGTCGATGCAGAAAGTGTTTTATTTAGCGTCATATTAGCGTGAAATGCTTACTTCATTATGTAGAAGCCTACATAAGTACTCGTAAGTTTTCTCGTCCTTTCGTTTACCCTTGGATTAGGAAATGCAGTGAAGGCAGTTCTATCCGTTATGGCCCAAGGATTCCTAAAACATATCGCGTAAAACTTTATGTTTTTAGTTGTACGTGCATGAACGGCAAACCACATAAAATTATGAACTGTACTAAGACGTTATATTACACAAAAGAGTTGACTTTCAATAACAAAACATTGCATTTACTGTAAACGATGCCTTTATGAAATTCATGTATTCAGTAAAAAGTTTCATTTCTTTACTGACGTAAAAACAATAGTGAAACACGAAGGGCAAGAAGTATTGCGCCATAATCAACAAAAACGAGATCAGCTGCACAATACGTGTCAGTGGGTGAATGTTTTGTTCCCCACGGCCGTGTCCGTCGCTCGCTGTTTTACAAAATCTTATCGTGGCTTACATTTCCCAACGGAGTAACTGGACTTGCTCTTGATAACAACTTGTTAGCGGCTACATTTGTAACACGAATGAATTTTTAAAAAATCGTTTAAACAACGCGCCGCTTTGGGGTATAAAATGGGTTAAAAATAGTGTTGTTTTGGAGTGGATGTCTGAATACTGTAGGAAGTTCGCGAATGGACGGAGTCTGTTGGGTGATCATACCGTTTCAAGCCCTCCCTACTCGTCCACAAGGATCGGTAACGCTTGTAAACACTAAACGTATAACCTCGTCGTGCGGTGCGAAGCTACTATCACGGTACGCAAGTAAAAAGTGGCAGAAATGACAATGCTAATTCCTGTGCTGAAGACGACGATTAATAGCTGTAAAAGTTAATTTGATTACATTGGCAGAAAGTAATCAAATTTCAGAAAACAGGAGGTTGTGAACCTCCTTTTCGCCTTTTTTGCCTCCATACTGTCTAAACGCAACTGTAAGTTCTTGAAACGAGCGTTAGCCGGGCTGTTGGGCCGCGGTGCTAAAATTCTCATTGTGTTAAAACCAGACGTTTCGTCCTCACCATCGGAGTCCGTCTTCAGTGGAATATTATTGTGGCACTCGTTCCCCAAATAACCCACGTAACTGAGGCAAAAACGTGATTTGAGGTATTTGGCGAACGACTGCCACAATAATTTTCCACTGAAGATAGCCTCCGATAGTGAGGACGAAACGTCTGGTTTTAACACCATGAGATCACGGCCTAACAGCCCAGGACGAAACGTCTGGTTTTAACACCATGAGATCACGGCCTAACAGCACAGGACGAAACGTCTGGTTTTAACACCATGAGATCACGGCCTAACAGCCCAGGACGAAACGTCTGGTTTTAACACCATGAGATCACGGCCTAACAGCCCAGGACGAAACGTCTGGTTTTAACACCATGAGATCACGGCCTAACAGCCCAGGACGAAACGTCTGGTTTTAACACCATGAGATCACGGCCTAACAGCCCGACTAACGCTCGACTGAATAACTGTTGACGCCGGCTGTGAAAGCCTTAGGTCAAAATGTCACTATAAGTATCACGAAATGGAGACGCGTGATATCTACTGTTGTATCACCATGCCTAAAGCTCTACCGACTTCCATCCAGAGTGTTCGCTTCTTTTAAACGTTAAGTGTTCTACAGCCCTTTCCATTCTTTAATTCCGTGATCTTTTTTGGCGTCCTTCATCCTTCCACTGGTTTCCCACAGGGCCACCTTTATTCAAATGAGTACACGACCATTCCTCTCTTTGTCATCTGTTGTATAGCCTGATGGGATCTTCAGACTCCTCATTTGTAATACGGTCTCGCTGCGTCTTAAGTAACCAAATAACACGGCTCCTCCTCAAGCTCACATTTACTGTGTATACGACACACACCGACTCAATCATGATGCTTCCTGTACGTAAAATGTGTCTTGAGCGATATATGCTTTTACCCCACCGTATTATATCAAATTTCTCTAAACACTTTTCTACTCTCATTTATTCTGTATTAACTTCCCTGTTCCAAGTCCGCCTTCAGTTATAAATACTAGTAAAGTTATTTTAAATGAGAATACAATTGATTAATTATGCTCAATAAACGCTTTTAGGCCAGAATAAACAGATCGAATGTGTTCCACTATCCTACATCACGTCACAATGAACAGCAGAGAAAAGTTACGATAACGTCTCCAACAATCGACAAGCGCATATTTTCAGAAGTCACAACTCCGTGACCCCAAACCACGAAATAATGCAGGAAACCGGCAATCGAGATTGTACCCAATTTCCACCTGACGTAACACTACAATACAGATCTGGCGTTTAAATCAACGTTAATTAAGCGTCAAAACAAACTCCCAAGTCTATAGAAAAAAACTACAGTTTCCTATTTTAATTATTTATTATCAAAACAGTACGTGTGTATACGCAGTAATTTGGTGTAAAACAACCGGAAAAGGAAGTCGTCGGCACCCTGCGTACGGTTTACGCTTTGTTGGTTATGAAATCGTAATATCACACTCATTACCGGTTATCGCGTCAAGAACACACAGCTATATTAGAGTAGTAAATGACATAGTAGTCGGTGTTTGAACTACGTGTTATTATTGTAACCTCAACCCGGATTCGCTGAAGCCTTTCTTTACATTCTCTTCTTTCGTCCTTAGTATCCTTGACTGATCTGAAACGACTCCGCCAGCCTAATGTCTCAGCTCAAGGAACGGTGATGGCAACATGTCAGGGATTAGTTTCACTGACTCAACGATCTGGTTTTGTGATCCAATGTAAGGCGGATCCCGACTGACGACAATTAAACGTCACTTACACGGTTCTCAGTATACGAGCTATTTATCTTCTCCTATTTCCTCGTTATGTGGATTTGTCAGTTCCGTCCGCAAGTATCCAAGCACGTTGATCCTTCAATATTTCTTCGTACATTCTTGTTCTTCACTTCAATTCTTGTCCAATCGTTCATTGACTCTCCTTTCTGAACCTTCTTTTCGTTTATATTTTCACTAATACTATATATAATTAAATTCCCTGTCAAATGCCATTATTCGTAAGTCTGACACGGTGTATGTACTGTTCCATTAACACTTTAATAAGTTCTTGAATAAGAAGGGGAAACAATTTTGAACAGAAACATATTCCACTCGCTTCACTAGAAATACCGAAGTTCGGTTCAACCGAAATGGAACCACAACCGCCTTAATAAAACGATTTTTGATAAAAATTGTATACGAGCGGAAATGAATAAACCGTGTAACGAAAATCATAATGGAAAAAAATGAAAATCTATACTCACTAGCTACGGAATCCTACACTGGAACTTAGCTGTTTGTTATTAATAAATAACACAAACGTACCTGAAACAGAGGAAAAAATTAATTCCTAAGGAACTGATAAAAACAATATTAATATATAAATATCAATAAGTTACAACAGTAAAAAGTAATCTAATTGTAAGGTTACTATTAAAGGACTAGAAATTCTTGCTAGAAAGCTAGCAAGCCAGAACGCTACGAAGTTAGCATTTGTTCATAGGTCCAAAATTTTTAACCAATTGCCTAACGGCATCATAGTATTTCGCTACGAACGTTGAGATTTTAAACGATGTTACGGTTGATAAACCACTGACAAATCAGTACTGTATCACCTTGTTTAAGGTTTCAAACTTTAAATGGTTTAACAATTGCAACAAAATACCACTTAACGGTTCTACAGAAGTGGAATTATTCGTTTTTCGATCTAACATATGGTTACTTTTCTCGTGCGTTAAACTGGAAAACAAAATTGTTATTAATTATTATATCCACTGATTTATCAGCGATATTATTACGGTGTACTTACATACGTGAAAATGAGATACCAGAAGTATGCACTTTGTTAATATAAAAAAATTGCCTCTTGTACATGAATGTTTCCAAGCATTGATATTCTGGAAATTAAGAGATTGTCTCTTTTTTATTTATTAATGTCTTGATCGGTTTGAGCACACATCTTTCTACCTCAATGGTTTGTTTGGAGTGATCCTCCTATTTCAGTTGTTGTTTTGAGGATACCCTCCTTCAACTGTTGGTTTTTGATACCCTCCTACTTCAATTGTCCTCTGCTGATTTAGTCTTTTCTTTATTCTCTCCGTACATCACGTCTGCGTCAATCTACTTCATGCACTGCGATCCTCTCTCCCAAAACCTCTCCTTTGAACGGCCCCTTGTTGTGGTTCAAGACACCCCTTTACAAATCTGCCCCTCTTCTCTTGGACGCTTCTCACGAAATCATCGTGTTTCTTTTTGTCTCTCCCCACTTCTCATTCTGTCGCCCCAATTAATTCTTAACATTTTCCTGAACACTGTAATTCTGACTCCCACACCTTCATTCTAATTTCTGAGCTTTCGCTCCTTACAAATCCCACTGAATTTCAAATAAGAATAACATATACGACTACTTCATATGGCGACAATGACTTGTGTGAGAGACGAAACACACAAAAAGGCAAACGATACGAAAAGGTCATTTCAGTCAGTCCACAGACGGCTCACTAAAAACGAAGATAGATTTAGTTTCCAGGAGTTGTTTCTTTTTTTATTGTATACAGACTATACAATAAACAGGACTACACCTGTTATCCTGCTTTCGGACATCGAAAGTAAAAATCACACAAACGTGCAGAACTATTTAATGGCGTGTATTTTTCTTACACTACCAACGTCCATTGAGTTTCCTTAATAGTAAAAGTTTTTTTATGACATTTTTCATTCGTTTTGTGGACTCATCAACAGCATTTAAAGTTAATTTCGAGATCATATTTAGCGCCACAGAATCTAATTTGATTTCTTAGATTCGGATTGCATTTTAATTACTTAACCTCTGCCTTGCTACTCCAGACACCACAGCGTTTCGATTCTGAATCTGTCAAGGTAATCTGTGGCTTCTTACTTAATGATTTCTCGTCAACTGTGAGATTCGTGCGGCCTGTCATCCTTGCGAACGTTTATTTCTTTCTTCTTTTTCTACTGAAGGTGGCCTCCGGAGGTGTGGCCGCAACGTTTAGACGCGAGAACATAAGCAAATCGACCCACGGCTTAATACCCTTGAATATAATAGCTTTAACAATGTTGGCGCCGGCCGGGATAGACTTATTTCGAGCAAAATAGTATTACATGTTTATGTGCTTAATTACACAGCCGCAGAACCATACGACTTTCTCCCAGAAGTCCTTTGTTGGAGCTCTCGGAAGTTTCTTCGATTTATCTTCCAAAGCCATAGGTAGGCGACTATACTTTCTCAGCTGGCAGAGTAAATCAATCATCTCTTTGGTTTCGTGAGTTACTTTCCCACGCCAAAACGCCGGCTTTATCACCATTTTTCCTCACACCATTCAATTTCTGCCGTTTGTACACAATCCACTGCAGTTATACTATATAAAAACTCGTACAAATTATCTGATATGACGTCACTTATCTACAGAAATCTCTTCAAAACAGAGTCGTCGATCCTGTCAGCTTTTATTTTCCTAAATGCCCGCGCATGCGTGGGAGCATGAATTAAAACAAAAGTACACCACTGAAAAAAAAAACAATTTTAAAAAAGATGAAATTTTGAAAATATTTTCATAATAAACGAAGCATTAGTTCATTTGAAAATGTAATTCGGCAGTCACGAAAACACAACATACATTTTTAAGATCGAAAGCTCAAAATAATCGAAATTATTTTGACTGTCCACTATTCAAAATAATCGAAAGGACCAATAAACACCCTTTATCAAACTGCTCAAGAATCGATACGTGCTCAGAACTCGTATTCGTCTTATTACGGGCCAAGTGTAAATCATCCACTGCAATTATAATAGAAACCTAACGGACGAAATAAAAATAAAAAAATAATCGACTTTTACAGATCGTAAATTACGAACGCGTTTCATGACAGTTATAGCGGTCGAGTCTCTTTCTCACGCGGAGGTCAGAGTCAGACAAGGTTCACTCAAGCAAAAAACGCCACTCCATCTGTCCGGTAAAGAAAATTTATTACGTTTAGTATCTATTCGATATTTATGATCTGTGAAAGGCAAAAAAAAATTAATTGCAATTTTTTGTTTAGCGCGTCGACCGGTTCTCGGTAACCGTCTCCAGCAGCGAGTGGGAATAAGAAACTCGCAAAATAAACAACTGACTGGTAATTACTTAATTAATTAAAATTTCTATTTACATAAAGGAACTTCGTTATACGGTCATTTGTAAAGGCACACCAAGATAGGTCTGTACAGCATGTTTCAAGGACAATAGGAACTCTCCTCATTTGAGTTGCAGATATTATACGATTCGCGTAACACTGTTATCAAATGGGGGCTTCGTTATACGGTCATTTGTAAAGGCACACCAAGATAGGTCTGTACAGCATGTTTCAAGGACAATAGGAACTCTCCTCATTTGAGTTGCAGATATTATACGATTCGCGTAACACTGTTATCAAATGGGGGCTTTCACACGAGATGATTGAGAAGCGTTTACTGGACTATACAGTGACACACGTATACGTGTGTATTCATGAGTGTACAGTTCTGCGCTTATCCTTTGCTGAATTCTAACGGTGTTTTCCTGCCGATTGCGTACAGTCATCTACCTGGAGAGAATCACACTGTTTAGACAGCTAAGGGCTGTTCCAGATTGCGAACAAGCCAAGGACATTACCTGCTTAATGATTCACTACGTATATAGCATTAACATACTGTATTAAATAAATTAAAATCTGCCTTTAAAAGGACAGTTCAATTTACTACAAGTTCGAAAAGGTCTTTTTTTCAAGTCAGTCGTGGCTGCGTCGAGGTCTCGGGGGGGGGGGGGCACCTCGATTATTTTCTAGATGGACCCGTCGTGGACCATCACACAAGGTTTGCAACATAATGCTTCACAAACACCGTGAGGGGGAGGGCAAAGGGACGAAGATGGTATGGATCCACACTAGGCCTTTTTAAATTTTAAGGCCCACTTGCAGTAGTAACTTTATATTACATTGTCAAATTAATTTTACTTTTATTATTTAGTTTTCATGCTACGCAGAATAAACTAATAGTCATACACTCCCTTTAAATCTAAAATAGTGGCTGCTTCAAAATCTACAATCACTACCTCAGGGCTCCACTCCGGGATTTCTTGAAGGATTGTTTGAAACAGTCTAACATAGATTTCGATCTTTTTGATTGGAAGAAGCGCGAAAACAAATGAGACTACATTAGTCTCTTAATTGTGCTACTTAAATCAATATGGAGAGTATATATCGGAGTACAGATATACATGGGCTGTTTCTGAAAGTGCCATGCTAACCGATGCCGGTTTGTTTATCGTGAAGGTAAAATTATTTTATATCGAAGGAAGAGGTATAAAATGCGCTATGTCTTACCTTTGCGTACTGTGGGTTTTATAACAGCTTACATATAGGCTATTGTTAATTTTTAGCCATTACACTTACAGACTTTTAACTCGAGAACATACCAGAGCCGACTTCTTCGTTGTACACGATCTGAACACTGGGTATTTAGGTGGCAGTCACGAATTCTAAAATGATTTATAAATGTAAGCAATCTGGACAAATTTTGGCGTGTACGCAATCAGAACACAACCACCATTAACACACACAAGGCATTTACATACACGTGCGCAGGTGCGTAAAACTGTTGTCATCTACACGCTCAGCAACAGGCATCCTTAAGCTTATGATAGACACAACATACCGTGCCCCTGTTTACAGTAAAACAATTCAGTCACTGTACCACACAGAAGGGTACAACTGTGTAAATGCGATTGTGAAGTACAAAAATTAGGCATATGCAATATTGTAACTACACTGTCCACTGTATTCGTCTTTATAGACTTCAAAATTACATTTGGTTCACAACAGAACGAAGTTGTTCCAAAGGTATGTTGAAAAAATGACGTCCAGAACCTGGTGAAGGCTACTTTGTTTTGTAACTATGATGATAAAAGATCATGATACTGATACTCATGATGATGAAGACTGTGATTGCGACAGCGATAACGATTTTCCCAAACTTTACATTTACGGAGGATAAAAAACCCCAGCGGGTCTTGTCGTTGAAGCGTCGCAGCTCCACTTCTACACGAATACACAAACTGGATGGACAAGTACACGGCGACTCGGTTCTCGGACACCTCAGCATCCATAAGGGAAACAGAAGATAAAGATTAGTTTCGAGGATTTAAAGAAACTGAATTAAAGTTTTTTTATATCGCACCGATTAAGCGCGTCGCAGCCATCTACAGCCCTGTGGAAGCAAAAAAACGCACCGCCAAATTTACTCAATAAACATTACCCAGTTTTTACTCAATTCAATTAAAATGTTATTTCCAAGAATGAAACTAGTTGTCTGCCAAACTCGTAAAAACACGTCCCTCAGCATCACATTTCTTACAAACAGAAAACCATACTAAAGAACAACGTAGGAATCCGGACACCCAGGGTTCCCGAATTCATCTGATTTCGCTTCGTTGCTGTAATCAAATATTGGTATGGAGAACCATACACGACTTCCATGTTCTAAGATTTATATTAGAATCATTTTCGAAATGAAATATTTCCATAGAAACTACTTCTTTCTTGAGCCTTAACCACAGTACTGTGGTCACTAACGTATACCACCTCACGTTAGCGAACTCGATTTTCACTGATAATGGCAGTCGATAGCACTGCCGAAACGTCTGGTTTTGTAGAAAACATTGGACCACGGGGAAACAGCCCGGGAAGGAATTTTAACAACAAACTACTTCTTTGTTGCCGATAATGTAGTACACGACATACACATAAAAAGTATCCCCTCCCCCTTCAACTATCATTTTCATTTATAGAAAATTACCCCCCCCCCCTTCAACTAACTTTTTCATTTACAGATATTTCATCTACGTTTCTACAGTCGATTATGACCTTCTTTTCAGGATACTTTATCAAACTTAAGTACTTTACTCTTGTTAAAACGTAAAACGTTGTAGGTAAACTACCCCTTCCCCTTAACCGATATTCACGAAAATCAATAGGCCTTGAGTCCTCTACAAATTGAGCACATATGCAAAACAATTATTTGATTTTGTTTGAATTTACGGTAGTTATCGTTCGCCATATTGTACAGGAAAAATAGACGAAAAAAAGGTGTTTTCGGAAGTAAAATTGCGCCGGTACTTTTGTGACTGAAAAAGGTAGAATTAGCTTATATTTTATGAATCTAAAGAGTACAGAGCGAAATCGCACTTAGGGGTCGTTTTATAAGGGTTGGGAGGGGCAAAAATACGGTATTGGGGGAATAACTGGTTAATGGTCAATTTATTAAAAAAGTTTCAAACAAAAGTGGTAGCTTATGAAATTCCGAGTATTTTAGTTTTTTGGGCGTCTCTCTACGACGAAAATTGAGGGAGATATGCATTTTACTTCCATGTTCTTTAAGGAAATGGAAGTATGGTGATGGCAAAAAAAATCGTGTTCGAGATTATTGCAGATTCTGATTGTACGACACTCAAAACATGAAAAAAGTCATTTTTCGAAAAGTGTCTGTGTGTGTGTCTGTCTGTAGATTTTTTCTATGGCAAACGACAACAGCCGCAAATTCAAACAGAATCAAATAATTGTTTGCATACAGCCCTGATTGGTAGAGTACTCAAGACCTATTGTTTTTGGTGAAGATCGGTTCAGGGAAAGGGGTAGTTTACCTGCAACGGTTTTTTTTTAATCAAGGGTAATTTTTTTCTATGGCAAACAATAACAGCCGCAAATTCAAACAGAATCAACTACTCTTTTGCATACAGCCCTGAATTATAGAGTTCTCAAGACCTATTGTTTTTGGTGAAGATCGGTTAAGGAAAAGGGGTAGTTTACCTGCAACATTTTATATTTTAACAAGGGTAATTTCTATGGCAAACGATAAAAGCCGCAAATTTAAACAGAATCAAATAATTGTTTGCATACAGCCCTGAATTGTAGAGTTCTCACGATCTATTGTTTTTGGTGAAGATCGGTTACGAGAAAGGGGTAGTTTACTTGCAACGTTTTATGTTTTAAAAGGGTATTTTCTATGGCAAACGATAAGAGCCGCAAATTCAAACAAAATCAAATATGTTTTTGCATACAGCCCTGATTTGTAGAGTACTCAAGATCTATTCCTTTTGGTGAAGATCGGTTAAGGGAAAGGGGTAGTTTACCAGCAACGTTTTATGTTTTAAAAGGGTATTTTCTATGGCAAACGATAAGAGTCGCAAATTCAAACAAAATCAAATAATTTTTTGCATACACCTCTGAATTGTAAGTACTCAAGACCTATTGCTTTTGGTGAAGATCGGTTAACGGGAAGGGGTAGTTTACCTGCAACGTTTTTCTTATCAAGGGTATTTTTTTCTATGGCAAACGATAAAAGCCGCAAATTCAAACAGAATCAAATAATGTTTTGCATACAGCCCTAAATTGTAGTTCTCAAGACCTGCTGGTTTTGGTGTAGATCGGTTAAGGGAATAGGGTAGTTTACCTGCAACATTTTATGTTTTAACAAGGGTAATTTTTTCTATGACGAAGGATAACTGCCGTAAATTCAAACCGAATCAACTACTCTTTTGCATACCTTTTTGAGTTATACAGAACTCAAGGTCTGTTGATTTTGTTGAAGATCGGTTAAGGGAAAGGGGTAGTTTACCTGCAACGTTTTATATTTTAACAAGGGTATTTACTATGGCAAACGATAAGAGCCGCAAATTCAAACAGAATCAAATAATGTTTTGCACACAGCCCTGAATTGTAGAGGACTGAAGGTCTATTGATTTTGGTGAAGATCGGTTTAGAGAAAGGGGTAGTTTACCTGCAACCTTTTATGTTTTAACAAGGGTACTTTTTTCTATGACGAACGATAACTGCCGTAAATTCAAAGAAAATCAAAAAATTTGTTGCACAAGGTTCCTAAATTGTAGAGAACTCAAGGCCTGTTGATTTTGGTGAAGATCGGTAAGGGGAAAGGGGTAGTTTACCTGAAACATGTTATGTTGTAACAAGAGAAATGTTTTCATGACGAACGATAACTACCGCAAACTGAAACAGAATCAAATATTTTTTTGCATGCATCCCTGCATTGTAGAGGACTGAAGGTCTATTGATTTTGGTGAAGATCGGTTTAGAGAAAGGGGTAGTTTACCTGCAACGTTTTATGTTTTAACACGAGTAAAGTACTTAATTTTTATAAATAAAGTATCTTGATAAGAAGCTCATAATAATCCACTGTAGAAACGTAGATGAAATATCTATAAATGAAGAGGTTAGGTGAACGGGGTGGGGGTAATTTTCTATAAATGAAAATTATAGTTGAAGGGGGAGGGGAGAATTTTTTATGTGTACTACGTTATCGGCAACAAAGAAGTAGTTCTTTGTTAAAATTCCTTCCCGGGCTGTTTAGCCGTAGTCCAATGTTTTCTGCAAAACCAGACTTTTCGGCAGTGCCATCGACTTCCATCTCAGTGAAAATCGAGTGCGAAAACGTGAGGTGGTATACGTTAGTGACCACAGTACTGTGGTTTAAGTCTGAAGCAATAAGTAGAAAGAAGTAATTTCTATGGAAATATTTCATTTCGAATATGATTTTAAATATAAATCTTAGAACATGGAAGTCATGTATGGTTCCCCATACCGATATTTTAAAAAGTAGGTATTTTTTGAGATTGTGAAATAGCGCAATTTTGCGCGTGCGCTGTTTGCGTGCCAATTAAAAATAATTCGTTTATCGAAAAAACAAAAATACGCATTCTTTAATTTTTAATTCTCTACTATTTAAGCCTTTATTTATCCCGATACGATGAAAATTGATAAATATACGAAATAAAAAAAAATATATACATATATATATATATATATATATACACAGAGCATGAAAGTTTAAAAGAAGCGTATCGCCGTTTCAGCAATTTGAGAAGTCTGATGACATGATTAACGAGTAATTACTATTAGTTTATTTAAGAAACATTATGACCAGTAAAATATAGTACGTTTTAGATTATTTTTACAGATTTATATTTGCCAAATAATACAAATTTTTACACGAATAAGCTATTTTCACCATTGTTGTTAATTAATTGTTATAAATAAACAACAAAATGATAATTCTTATTATTATAAGAAAGTACATACAATTAGTTGTAAAACGAGCCCAAGGACGTTTCCTTTCAACAAAAGCTGTCGATGTTATGACGGTTTCAATGTTTGTCAAACCAGGTGTTTAAAAGGGTAGTTACTCAGAAAAAATGCTTCTGACACCCCCAAGAAAGGGTGCAGGGAGAAAATGTCTGGCAATTTTTTAAGGCTAAACATAACATAATTAATTGCAATAGTTCATTTGAAAAAAATTAATAAACAAAAATTTCACGAAAGTAGTCTGAGTAACTATCCGTTTCAACTGGTTTTGACAACCACTGAAACCGTCATAACAACGACAGTTTTTGTTGAAAGGAAACGTCCTTGGGCTCATTTTACAGCTAATTGTATGTACTTTCTTATAATAAGAAGAATTATCATTTTGTTGTTTATTTATAACAATTAATTAACAATAATGGTGAAAATAGCCTTTTCGTGTAAAAATTTGTATTATTTGGGAAATATAAATTTGTAAAAATAAATAATCTAAAACCTACTATATTTTACTCGTCATAATGTTTCTTAAATAAACTAATAGTAATTACTCGAAAATCATGTCATCAGAGTTTTCAAGTTGTTGAAACGGCGACACGCTTCTTTTAAATTTTCGCGCTCTATATATAGCCTATATATTTTATTTCGTATATTTATCAATTTTCGTCGTATCGGGATAAATAAAGGCTTAAATTATAGAGAATTAAAAATTGAAGAATAGGTATTTTTGTTTTTTCGATAAACGAATTATTTTTTAATTGGGACGCAAAATTGCGCTATTTCACAATCTCGAAAAATACCTACTTTTTAAAAATTCATATCTCCTTCAATTTTCGTCGTAGAAAGACGTCAAAAAAAAAGGCGGAATTTCATAAGCTACCACTTTTGTTTGAAACTTTTTTAAAATAAAATCAACCATTAAAACGTTATTCACCCAAAACCGTATTTTCACCCCTACCAACCCTTAGAAAACTACTACTCCTAGGTGCGACTTCGCTCTGTATATTCATAAAATATAAGCCAAAATCTACCTTTTTCGCTCAAGAAAGTATCGGGGCAATATTTGTTCCGAATAATATCTATTTTTCCTGTACTAATAGGAAAAATTCTACACATACACTTTTCGAAAAATGTCTTTTCTTCATGTCTTGGGGGTAGCACAATCAGAATCAGCTCTTATCTTGAACACGATTTTTTTCGCCATCACCATACTTCCATTTCCTTATGGAACATGGAAGTAAAATCAATACTTTTACATTCTATCGACAACTGAAAATTGTATCGCGTATACAACTGTATACGTATATCTGAATTTTTAATACAATTATTTACGTAATATGATATATTACAAAAACGTCAGAAAAGGCTTAATGAAAACCTTGTATAACACTGATACGGGGAAATTTAGAGACACTCCATTAAAACCATTCAGAATGGAATTCACCATCCACATTAGCGTCACAGGACTTGTCTTGCTCAGCCAATGTTCCCCTCCCCAGTCATTTACCCCGCGATTTCTCTCCTGAGCAATTTTTATCCAGTTCACTCGGAAGTCTATACCACAGTAGTCATCTCACTCGCACTGAGCCGTCATCCTGGTCTTTCCCAACTCTCTCCTTCATGTTAATTTAATCTTCTTAATTACGCAAATTAAAAGAACAGATATCACCTATTATAATTTTGTTGGGCTTTCATCCTGTCTTATCCTGTTATGTCTAGCATAACTCATTCTATACTTCTCTGTGGAGGCAGCAGCAGTACACTTGAAGGAAAAAAGGTTTTAAACACAGTCCCGTCTTAACGAGGTTAAGACCTGAAGATGGTGGCGACACCGAAAGGCCTCGTCAAGAACGAAGTATTTAGCAGTGTGGCAATAAGTAGTGATAAAATTGGTGTTAAGATGGCTGCTAATAAAACTAACAAAACTGGCTACCTAAAAATTTTGAAACACGACCATCCGCTAATCCTCAGATTGAGTCTGTCATAAGAAGAAAAAACGACACATTCCTACTTTGATATTTTCTTGACAGAGATCCGGTAAGGTTTCAAGTGTTTTCCGTGTCGATAATCAAGTTTCTCTGGAAACGAACATGTAGCCCTATTTCCAAGAAGTTCCCACTTAAGTATTCTCAGCCACTAGAGTAATAAAAAGGCACAAAACAGCTAACTTAAAAACGGGTCACCGTGTCTGCACGTACACACGGCTGCTCCACAAAACCTATCATTGAAGGAAATTGTTGCGGCCTCCACGGAATATAATTTCTCTCTGTGGGCGTGTTGTCTGTAGCCTATGCGTAGGGGTTTCACGTATTTACGACTTGAAAACCGGGTCAAACTATAATTATTGTCATTATTACGAATACTTTGAAATCTGTAAAGCAACTCTGAAATCAACTTGCAGCCTTATTAATGGAAGAAGTGTCTCCACAGTAGGGTTGCCAAATACTACTCGAGTATAAAATCCTCCGACGTACGCAAAATTAAAGATTTCGCTAAAAACTGACCCAAAACATACAACTCGTGAAGCACGTGGAAATCTTAAGTTACATCATCAAATCTGTTTTCAATGTGGAAAAAACATGTTCAAGGGGAACTCTGAGACAGTCTTTGAGTTTGATGAAGTAATTTTGTTTTCTTGGAATTAGAATTCTAATCCAATTAAGTTGAAACTGGGGAGCTGATTGAGTTTGGAGGATTTTTTTTGTCCATGTAATGCTGCTGTGAGTTGGTTTCTGAGAACTGACCGAAACTCCCCGCTTAATGAGCGTGATAAACAAAAAAAAATATTTATTTACAGCCTTGACATATCACAAATTTCAGACAGATCATCTTCATCATCATCATCATCATCATCATCATAATCCTGCCTCCAACAGCACTTCTCTGCCCGCTGTATTACATCATCAGCCGGTCTACAGTGATTATTTCTACGTAAATGTTGTACGGATAGTTATCCACATCACCTCTGAATATTATGTGAATCATAAGTTCAACTTTATGTGCGGGACCATTAGGCGAACCCTTTAGTCAGCAAGTAAAGAAACACGCCTAAAATTCTTCAAGATGATGGCCCTTCCCACACTTCTTTATGGGTCTGAGAACTGGACTTTAACGAAAGCCTGGCCAGTCGCATCCAAGCGGCTTAAATGAGATTTCTCAGGCACGTGGAAGGATATACTCTCCATGATCATAGAAGAAACACAGATATACGGCAGGAACTGAATATTATGAGTATACTCGATAGGACTGTCCAGTATCGGCTGAATTGGTGGGAACATCTTTGCCGAATGGATGACTACCGCACACCCAAACAACTATGGAACTATACGCCGAGGGGACGGAGAGGTGGGGGACGTCCGAGGAAGCGCTGGAGTGATCAGGTCTAATCTTTGCCTGTTTGAGGCAGGAACAAACCATCCTTGGTTTAATCCTTGAAGATGATGATGACCTCTGAATGTTGCAAAGATTCTACGTTACGTCATGATCTTCTTACGTCTTTTGCCCAGCAACATTCCATACATCTGCCATCCACTCGTCCAGCTAAATGTCTTGCCCTCCTCTTATCTTAATTGAATACTGGTGGGCAACATTATGTATTGGTGAGCACTTCGTAAGTAAATGTCATTTACTTCTTAATTATGGTGAACTAGATAACTTTATCAAGTTAGGTTCCATATTCACTTAACATTTTCTGTCCCTTATTGGTACACCGAGCAGAGGCCTTTCCTTATTTTTTCATTTTTACGTCCGGAGTTTTGCATCTCTGTGGGTCCTCACTGTTCACGGTTCTGGTCAGCAAATCATTGCAAAGTGTTGTATTTTAAACGTAACGGTACAGTTTGTAACTTTTTCCCATGTTACATGTACATATATGTTTTCATTGATAACAAACTCTGAACATGTTTCTGTACTATGAAGATTCAGTTCCTTAACGGTAGAAGATTCCAGCAAAACTGCACAGCGCATATTATAACTTTAACGAATGACAAGATGGTGTGAGCTATACGAGTCCATGGTCCTACGAGTCCATATGCTAGTGCAAATATGATATGCCAACGCTCATACCATACTCCACAGCACGGGCGGTGGCGAACGTCTGTTGTAATTTAGATAATGTTAACACTCTTTATGGATAACTATAGGCCTACATGACTTCCATATTCTAATTAATTATAAAATTATTTTTAACTTTGGTTTAAATAATCAAAATACGAATTGTACCTAGTTGTTAACATTTAAAAACTAAAATTATTTTTTATTTAAACAACGCCAAAGAAAGCGAATACCGCCCGGCGTTTGTTATCTGTGAATTTCTGAAAACGAAATATCATTTTGTTTATGTATCCGTGGTTATATAGCATGGGACGATATCAACTTAATATTTTATTGAAATTTTACTTCCATATTCCTTAAGGAAATGGAAGTATGGTGATGGCAAAAAAATCGTGTTCGAGATTATTGCAGATTCTGATTGTACTAAACTCAAAACATGAAAAAAGTCCGTTTTTCGAAAAGTGTCTGTGTGTGTCTGTAATTTTTTTTCTATGGCGAACGATAACAGCCGCAAATTGAAACAGAATCAAATAATTTTTTGCATACAGCCCTGATTTGTAGAGTACTCACGACCTATTGTTTTTGGTGAAGATCGGTTGAGGGAAAGGGGTAGTTTACCTGCAACGGTTTTTTTTATCAAGGGTAATTTTTTTTTGGCAAACGATAACAGCAGCATATTCAAACAGAATCAAATAATGTTTCGCATACACCCCTGAATTGTAGAGAACTCAAGGCCTTTTGATTTTGGTGAAGATCGGTTAAGGGGAAGGGGTAGTTTACCTGCAACCTTTTATGTTTTAACAAGGGTAATTTTTTCTATGACGAACGATAACTGCCGCATATTCAAACAGAATCAAATAATTTTTTGCATACACCCCTGAATTATAGAGAACTCAAGGCCTTTTGATTTTGGTGAAGATCGGTTAAGGGGAAGGAGTACTTTACCTGCAACCTTTTACGTTTTAACAACAGTAAAGTACTTGAAAATTCATTTAAACTTTTTCAAACAATGGTAATTGTTAAAAATAAAATAATTTTGTTGCCAGGCAATAAAATTATAATTTTTTCATTTTAATGTAAATCATGTACGAGTGAAAATATATCGCTCGTGGCAGGCAAGCATATCTCAGTTATGTAATGTTTAAAGTTATGTAAAGTTTACGTTTCCATTTTATTATTATGACTACCGCAATAAAAAGGCAGGGAACACACACACGCGCGCGCGCGCGCACACACACAAAATTCGCGTTATTTCTGGCCTCATTCATGTTTATTTTCTTACATTTGCACGCTTTTTAAATGGAAAGTGCCGAAACCCATACCAACATAACGCGTGCAAGCCGAAAAAGTGTCCAGCGTGGATAGCGATTTGCTTCCTGTGGATCGCTGGGCAGTGTAACTGCACGTGTTTACAGAGGAACGATTCATAGACAGACTTTTCGTCTTTAGGGAATGAACCCTCTGCAAGATGCTGACGGTCCATGAGTGACTTCGGAGCGCTCCTTCTTTTCCGCGTGTTTGTTCTGTGAAACGTACACTGTAGATTCGCAGCTTTACTCTGAGCAACGCTCAACAGGAAATGTTGAAAATTTTTGTCCACGATGTACCCTCATACACACGAAACCTGCTCTGATGTTTTAATTACGGACATCATAATATTAAAACTTTGGAAACTTGAGCACTACTTAATGGAGATCAATCATTAACTTATACAAGCCATTAATTTTATGCATTTTTTTATATATATGTTGTCACAGGACAAATGGCGCCAATCGTACACACTATAGTTTTTTAGGCCCTTAAAAGGACCGTTTGTCGGGTACGCTAAATCATTTGCGTACGCTGCCCGAGCCGCGCTGTTCGGCGGCTGCGGTTCTCTTCTTTCGGCAGCGGTATGTAGAGCCCGCTGCTGTCCCAGTCGATGTCCATCACTGCTTCTCCTGCGTTCTCCATTCTTCCTTCTTCCTTTTCTTCCAGCTGGCTTGACGACGTCCAATGGAGTGCGCCAAAAATTTTTAGCGGCGCTGTTTTTATGCCCTGACAGGTCGTATGCCACGAACCTATCAGAGTGCCGCTGGTCCCTGGTTGGCTCGCCTCGAGCACGTTAGATGGTCACGTTGAGGCCAATCAAGCTGCTGCCGATCCTTGATTGGGTCGCCTCGCCTTCTCGTGTCACGTCTCGGCTGGCGCCGAGAGCAGATCTTCGCCTCGCTATGTCACAACTCCCCCGGGTCTTGAATGCTCTCCGGTGGCCAGCCCATTGTTCTTCTCCGGCGGGTTTGAGCCGTTGGCGGTGAACCTTGTATGGACGTCCGTCCTTCTCCACCGTGTAAATCTGCCCGCCGAGGGTTGCGGCAACGCTAAAGGGACCTTCCCAGGCTGGCTCCCATCCAGGGTACCTCCGTCCTTTGGCTGGTCCGGCGTGGCTCTTGACGTACACCAGCTGCCCTACGGCCAGTGTAGGGTCCTGTGTCCTCCGTTCCGGATACCGCCGCCGCTGATACTGCGTCTGGTGTGACCTGGCCGCCTCTTCTCGTTCCTCAATTGGCCGGACGTCCTGTTCTGCGTGTGGCCGACTCCAGTCGCCGGGTCGGCGTAGGTCTCTGCCCAGCAGAAGCTCGCTCGGTGTCACTCCAGTGGCGGCGTTTGCACGATTCCGCAGCGAGAACAGAATCGTCGGCAAACGCTTGTCCCAGTCGCCATGGTCCTTGCAGTCATGGAGCTGGATCCGCAGCGCCTTCTTGATCTCGCCGTTGCGCCGCTCGGTCGGGTTCGCCCTGGGATGGTAGTTGGCTGTAGTCCACGGTCGTATGTGCAGCTTGTTGCACATCTGCTTCCACTTGTGGCCCGTGAGCGGCTTTCCGTTGTCGGTGAGCAACGCCTCTGGGTATCCCCAACGAGGGAACACTTCTTCCTCCAGGTAGCGGATAATGGTGTCGGCGTCCGCCTTGCGCACGGCCTTTGCTTCCACCCATCTCGACATCATATCCGTGACCACTACGATGTACCGGTTGCCAGCTCGAGTCAGCGGATATGGTCCCATGACGTCCAGGGCGACAGTATTCCAACATCTCCTGGGTCGGTGAGGTCGCTGTTGGTCCTGTTCGGGATTTGCGCCGCGCTTGTGTAGGGCGCATATTCTGCAACTCCGGACGTATCTGCGGACATCAATGGTTAGGCCGGTCCAGACGAAGTCCTTGCCGATGGCCCGAAACGTTTCTTCGGCCCCCGGATGACCGGCTTCAGGGAAGTCGTGGAAGTGCCTGATGACCTCCATGCGGACACTCGGCGGCACGTACAATCCTGGTTCCTGGTTGCGTCTGTCCTTCCAAACCAGGCCGTTGTCCACCCGGTATCCTCTCGCTGTAGCCGCCGCAGGGTCGTTTCTCCACGCTTGGCACTCCTGGTCGCCTTCTTGCGCCTCCTGCACTGCCTGATGGATGCCGACAGCTGTGATTTCTTGTAGTCGGGGTGCCGCTGCCGCAACACTGCGAAGTGGCCTCTCTTCAGGCTGCATCCGTGGTTCTTCTTGGACGCCGGCAGTATCTTCAAGCCCAGGTTCCCTCGAGAGGAAGTCCGGCAACTCGTTCTCCTTGCCCGGGCAGTGGACGACGGTGAATTTGAAGCTCTGTATCAGTAGAGCCCAGCGAGCGTACTTCGTCTTCTGCCCCGTCGCCTGCTTCAGCCAAGTTAGCGCCTTGTTGTCGGTCCTTAGGGTGAAATGTCGATCCTCCAAGTATGGCCGGTATTTCTTGATGGCCCAGACGACTGCCAAACACTCCAGTTCGTTGGAGTGGTAGTTCTTCTCCGCCTCGTGGAGCTTGGCACTGGCGTACGAGATGATACGCCTCTCTCCGGCTTCGGTGCATTGATAAAGCACCGCTCCAAGTCCCTTTTGGCTGGCGTCGGTCTGCAGAAACATCGGCAAGTCTCGATCCGGTCGTGAGAGTTTTAACGGCTGCCGGAAAGCGGCCTTAACCTCTTCGAAGGCTCGCTGAGTTGTGTCGTCCCAATGCCACTTTCTTGTCCGCAGCAGGTCCGTTAACGGTTCCGAAATCATGGCGAAGCAGGGGATGTACTCTCGCAGCCAGTTGCAGGTTCCCAGGAAGCGTTGCAGCTCTTTCTTGTTGCTGGGGGCCGGCTGGTCTTCAATCGCTCTGAGATGTTGCTGCTGCGGGAGGTTGCCGTCCGGAGTAATCTCGTGGCCCAGAAAGGCGACTTCTTCCCGGCCGAAGTGACACTTGTTGAGCGAGCAGGTCAGCTGGTGCATCTGCAGCCTTTCCAAGACTTGATCCAGGTGTCGCAGGTGCGTTTCCCAGTCGGGGGAGTAGACAATGATGTCGTCCAGATAGACGAGGCAGCACTCCCGTAATAGTCCCGTGAGAACATCCTGCATCAGCCGTTGGAAGGTGCTGGGCGCGTTCTTCAGCCCAAAGCACATCACCCGGAACTGGTAGCGACCTCCGTCGGGCACCGAGAATGCTGTGTACTTCTTTGCTTCTTCCTCCAGCGGGATTTGCCAGTAGCCGCTCTTGAGATCTAGGGTCGAGAAGACTTGGGCCCCGCTGAGGTCCTTGATTGTTTCGTATATCAGCGGCAGTGGTGAGTCCACATCCTCGGTCTGATCGTTCAGCCTCCGGAAGTCTACGCAGAACCGGGGTGTGCTGTCCTTCTTCTTCACAATCACCACCGGAGAGCTGTATGGCGAGGTGGCCGGTTCAATGATACGCTGCCTCAGCATCTCTTCTACCTGTTCCCGGATGGTGCGTTTCTTCTCGTCGGAGTACCGGTACATTGGGAGCCGGAATGGCTGGCTACCTTCTATCAGCCGGATCTCGTGCTTGGCCGCAGATGTAGTGCGGAGCGGGCCACGGGAGAACAAACTGCGATGACGGTGTAACATTTCCAGAAGCCGTTTATGGTGTTGGCCACCTGCTGACGTTTGAAGGCTAGCTTCGTCAATGTCCTCTTCCTCGGGCTCCGCGCGGTCATTCCAGAAGACCGTCTGTCGGTTCTCGCTGCCAATGTGAAGGCAGCCCCGTCGGTAGTCCACAACTGCTTGGTTGGCCGTGAGCCAGTGGTGGCCCAATAAAACTTCTTCTTGCAGTCCGGGCACTTCTAGCAGACTGGTGGTGGTCGCGAGACTTCCAATTATAATGTCTGCGACGACGGTGGCCGTTGAGTGACATTGCTGACCGTGTAGCGCTAGCTGGACAACTCGGGGCTCCGTCTTCCTTCCTCCGGGCAGCAGACCGGCTCGTACGAAGTCGTAGTTTGCGGCGGAGTCCAAGGCTGCGGTCAGTTTTCGGCCGGCGATCTCTATTGGAATGCGCGGTATGTCCGCACCTAGTTGGTTCACGCGCCCCGGTGGGCTATTTACCGGGGCGCTTGGTCGTTTCCCTGCCGGTTCTTCACAGGGCAGTCCCGATGGAAGTGTCTTCCCGGGCAGTAGCGGCACTTGGGCGTTAGGCTGTTCAATCTTTGTTCCTCTTTCGTGCTTGAGGCCGATCGACACTGCTTCGACCCCCCTACTCGATTCAGGGAGTTTTCAGCAGAGTCATCCCGACCTCGCGCACGACTATCTTGATCCAAGTCCGCCTCGATGCTCATTGCCCGTTGTAAAAGTTCCTCTAAAGTCATAGGCGGCGGGAACCTCAGCGCAGGTCGAAGGCGTGGCTGCAGCTGTTGTGTAAGCATGGCTATGCTCGTCTTCTCGTCACCTCCGGGGTACAGACGGCGAAACAGCTTGATTTTTCTCAGGATGAAGATTTCCGCCGATTCCTGCCGCTGCGTTTGTCCGTACAGCTCGGCCAGCAGCTCTGCGTCTCGTTGCATCCCGCAGAAGTGATGCCGGAAGCGGTCGCAGAACTCGGGCCAATTTATCTGCAATCCCGTGTATCTCTCTGCCCACGTGGCAGCTTCTCCTCGGAGCTGCCGCACTGCGTAATCTGCCCACTGTTCAGGTGGGACTCTGTAGTCCCGCAGCTGTCGCTCTAGCTGTTGAAGATATCGTTCTGGATCCTCGTACTTGAGGCCATGGTATGTAGCGGTGATCACCGGTGGCAACGTGCACCTCAGAGCTGCGGCGAATTGCGCAAAGCCTTGCTCTACCTCGAACCCGGTGTCCCGCTGGGTGTAGCTGTTGGGCGCCATGTTGTTTTGTGTGCCGGCTGGTAGTTCTCTGGCGTGGCTGGATCCTGCATCCGCAAGATGATCGTCGCCCCACGTTGGGCGCCACTTGTCACAGGACAAATGGCGCCAATCGTACACACTATAGTTTTTTAGGCCCTTAAAAGGACCGTTTGTCGGGTACGCTAAATCATTTGCGTACGCTGCCCGAGCCGCGCTGTGATGTTCGGCGGCTGCGTCCGCTGTTCCGGGCGTGCTGCGGTTCTCTTCTTTCGGCAGCGGTATGTAGAGCCCGCTGCTGTCCCAGTCGATGTCCATCACTGCTTCTCCTGCGTTCTCCATTCTTCCTTCTTCCTTTTCTTCCAGCTGGCTTGACGACGTCCAATGGAGTGCGCCAAAAATTTTTAGCGGCGCTGTTTTTATGCCCTGACAGGTCGTATGCCACGAACCTATCAGAGTGCCGCTGGTCCCTGGTTGGCTCGCCTCGAGCACGTTAGATGGTCACGTTGAGGCCAATCAAGCTGCTGCCGATCCTTGATTGGGTCGCCTCGCCTTCTCGTGTCACGTCTCGGCTGGCGCCGAGAGCAGATCTTCGCCTCGCTATGTCACAATGTGTACAACGTTATCGGCAACAAAGAAGTAGTTTTTGTTAAAATTCCTTCCCGGGATATTTGGCCGTAGTCCAATGCTTTCTACAAAACCAGACGTTTCGGCAATGCCATCGACTTCCATCATCAGTGAAAATCGAGTGCGATAACGTGAGGTGGTATACGTTAGTGACCACAGTACTGTGGTTAAGGCTGAAGCAGTAAGTAGAAAGAAGTAGTTTCTATGGTAATATTTCATTTCGAAAATGATTTTAAATATAAATCTTAGAATATGGAAGTCATGTATGGTTCTCCATACCGATATTTTAAGTTTTTGGTCGAATAAATTTATAACATCGATACAAAAAACTACCCCTTCCCCCTTCAACTACCCTTTTCATTTAGATATTTTATAGATATTTCATCTACCTTTCTACAGTGGATTATTATGACCTTCTTTTCAGGATACTTTATTTATCAAAATTAAGTACTTTACTCTTGTTAAAACGTAAAACGTTGCAGGTAAACTACCCCTTCCCGTTAACCGATCTTCACCGAAATCAATAGGCCCTGAGTCCTCTACAACTCGGGCACATATGCAAATAATTATTCGATTCTGTTCGAATTTGCGGCAGTTATCGTCCGCCATAGAAAAAACATTCTACACACAGACACTTTTCGGAAAATGACTTTCCTTCATGTTTCAAGGGTAGTACAATCAGAATATGCTCTTATCTCGAACACGATTTTTTTTTTTGCGACCACCAGGATTTCCTTACGGAACATGGAAATAAAAACCAAACGCTTTTATAGTTTATGTACCTGGTCTAGACATACGACCTTTATCAGTTATTAAAAGAATCTCGCAATATAAACAAAGTTCACGATTACAAAACGCGTTCAAAAAAGAACGAAACTTCAAGTTATATATAAAAAAAGTTATATTAACATAGTACAAGATAATAATATTCAAACTAGAGGCAAAACGCTGCAGTAGCCCTTGTCGTCTACAGCTCTTGGCGGAATAATAATTAGCCCTGTGTACAGAAGATGACACAGTTACCGCACCACACAGCTGCTTGCCATCCAATCCGACCCGCTTGGATGTCATACAATCGTTATGACTCGTTAAATATTCATCAAGCCGTAAATGGGATACAGCTACAGTTGTTGTCGTCGTAGTAGTAGTAGTAGTAGTAGTAAGGTTGACACTCGACCAAGACACAAGAGAGGACAAGACTACTTGTTTGCACTGCTGTTGGAAGCAACCGTGCTACTACTGCTGCTGCTGGATGTATTAATAAATAATTTATATAGTTCATAGTGCAACGACGAACGAGCTAACAGACGCGCGCGCCCCCTTCAACAAGCGACGGGTTATTCTCCACACCGAATTTTACGTAACCGTACGAAAGCAACACGCCCGATTTCGAAGTAAAAAAAAATAAGCAGGTGCGTAGTACTAACCCGATCTGTTATCTTCCCCTTCATGTTGCACCCTTTCAACAAAACGTGGGGTGGGTGTCACTACATATCGGAGAATTATAAACGAACGTGATTGAAAACAAGTATTAAGTTTTAAACAGTACGTATTTATTTAATTATATGAATTAAATTTATTAAATAAAAGATAAATATAAATAAAAAAAATTAATTAAAACTATATAAACAATTTACCATATTCATTAATTACTACAATTATAATTCATTATTTATAATCACAAATATAATTATAATTAATTCAAAATATTTTAAATTACCGGAATTTAATAAAATAGTGAATAAAACAATAGTTACTGAAATGAATAATAATAAATGATGAAGGAAGAACTGGAAGTCACAGAAAGGAAAATATTAAGAAAAATCTTGGGATCAATAAAAGATGGAGAACAGCAGAGAAGACGCCACAATAATAAGCTGAACAACACATGTTGAGAAAATCATAGACGTAATTAGAAAAAGAATAATTAGTTTCTACGGACATATTCAAAGAATGAATCCAGACAGACTAACAGGGAAGGTTTTTAACTATTTCAAAAAGCTCAAAATGTCCAATACGTGGTTTAAAGAAACAGAAAAAGACATAGAAGAACTCCAGATTAGTCAAGAAGGCATTGAAGAATGCTTGCCACACAAAAAGAAATTTAAAAATTCCCAAGGTTTTCAGGAAAACCCCAAGAAGAGGCAAAATATGTCCAACACCATCTGGACTGACGAAAGGAGGGAGAGATATCGAATGAAGGAGATGTGGGAGAGGAGGAAGAGAGAGGAGAAGAAGGGAGGAACCAGTTGAACCAATCGTAGTCCACAGTGAAATTATATCACGTAATCAATACGTTATCTAAAATACAATTAACAGCAACTAAGCATTTTACATGTCACATCAAAATGAAAACGTTATTTAAAACTTCCTCACAAAATAAACACCAAAGAATTTCTTTATGACTCCGCTAGAGGCTCGAGGAAAACGATTACGTATTTGTGTAATCATGCCTTTAAAACTTGAAAATTAATTGGAAATTCTTGGAAGCTTTATTCAGTATCCTCATAACAGTAGTAAACTATTTAAGAGGAAAACGTATGCTTCAAAAAAGGCGTTATTGGTTGAGAAATTCCCGAGAGAACTTCGACTTGATAAGTGACTAGTTTATGAGGTTTGGATAAAATGTATCGACAGAATAAAATTATTATTGGTCATTAACTACGAAAAAGTCGGCGGGGGCTGTGTCGGAGCCACGGCCGCAAATCTTCAGAGCGTAGAATAGGTCTGTGTGCTTTAGGGTTGCTAACGTGTTATGAATAAAAACATTAAAAACTGCAGGAACGGATAAAGGTATAGTTCCTATGCCGCTAAATATCATTTGTTTATTTACTTGTTACTATGGTAATTAATTCTGGTCTCCATGGTGTTGCAACGGCATCACTTTAACAGCCACTATCTTTACGTCCATCTGGAATCACAGTCTGTCACAAACGTCACACGCATGTCCAAATTCATTATTAAAGAATGTTTTGTGGATGTGCTTTGTAGCTAACTGCCACGTTTTGCTGAATTCGATCGGCTGATACACTTGCGAAATCGGGCGCTCTTCCTCATCCAACTCGACTTCAGTATTTATTTCCTCGTCTTTTAAGCGTTGTCGGTAAATCCTCTGACGTTCGGCATTGGTCATTTTGGGTTTTTTGAATTCCCCATGATTTTCTCTACTCTCCTGTATGCGTTTACGATACTTTTGAGCACGTTTAGTATCCATATACCGCGACAGTTTGTCCGAACACACTTTTTTTACAACTTGAATTACAATTATTCAAACCTCTTAATAATATCACAGCTATTACGGTACACTATGTAGATAGTACTCGATGAGACAATTTTAACGACACTTCACTCAACGTTCTATCGCATCGGAAACCGGAGAAATACTAATTTTAGTGTGAACCGAGCGGCGCAAAACCTTTCTATTTCTCCCCCCGCTCATCCAGCGCTGGATGATGCAATAGCCCGCTTATATTGTGCTATTTATTATCTTTGTTCCTTTATCTGTCGAATGGTACCTCATATAAGCGTGAATCTTTTGTCGTTTAGATAATATTTCAATTTCAAACGTGACGTGAAAACGTAACGCTCGATTTTCTGGTTGGGGGTGCCTATTGCTGGCCTGAAAGGTAAGACGTATTCTACGTCAAAACTGTATCTTCTTCAAATTAATTCGCTTGGGAAGTTACTCAAGAACGGAAACGTTGTTTCCATAGATTAAAGCAGTGTTAGAAGTTTTCAACGGCCAAATGCCTTCAGCTGTGTTATAATTTTTTTAATTATCTCTACATTTTAGCCGCGGAGGTTTAGCTTATGAGTTTTGGAAATCGGAAACAACCGCACTGAATGCAATTTTTGGCCAAACACTCTTTTCTTTCCACAACCAAGAAACAAGACAGTAAAATACAGGCCTCGGAAATGTCGTTCTTAAGAGGAGTTAAAAGGTGTTCCAAACTTGATCTTATAATGAACGAGGTCATAAGAGAAGAGTTACAAATGTTTAACTTGAATTAAAAATTAAAAGATTACAAACAACGGTGGAAAGAACACTTAGAAAGAATATCAGATTCAAGACTGGGCAAACAAGTCTCGAAATACAAACCTATAGGACACAGGTGTGTGGGAAGACCCAGGAAGAGATGGCTGGAGGATCTTTGAGGCGGAACAGGCAGCACCTTGCCTATGCCGTGTTGAGATGACGATGATGATACTCCTTCTTCACAGAAACGTTATCGTGCAACAACCTCTGACTGTACAACATTATTATTTTTCAGACTGTCCTTACGATAACAAATTTGATCGACTTTCTGACCTTGAGAGATAAATTCCTTGGCACAATAACAATAACCCGAATGCTGAAAAACGTAATGAGCACTGACGAGTACTTAACTTAATCTTAGATCTGGTAATACATTTTAGGTTAGTTGTCTCCAAGTCGCTTATATTAATATAATAGATATTTACCATATATCCGTCGTGCGACTTCGTTTTTCTTGTCTTATGACGCGTTTCGGCAACGAATTGCCATCTTCAGAAATCTTACTCACTCATTAGAGATCGTTAAAAAATTAAAAACACCAAAATCATTACAGTAAAAGTGCACTTTTACGACAGTGGAAAATCACATACGCGAACATGAAATTTTACGTATCTCGCGTGGACATTATCGATCGACTGCTTTTACGTATCTCGCGTGGACATTATCGATCGACTGATTCACTGTTTATATAGCCACTGATAAACCTGTTTTGCTTATTATAGCCCGTGTGTACTGTGACTTTCTATTTACCGGCGCCCGTGTGCAAGTATTGCCGTGTCGTACAATATGTTATGTGAAAATGTAAGTTTATCATTCAAGACATAATCACTGTTGATTTTGACGGCTTTATATATTTCATATTCCTCAAGCGCGTCCATGTATTTTCCTTTCCTGCAGCAATGCAAGGGCTGGAAATTTGTCTCAAAATCACTGTAGTTATGATTACATAGTATCAGGTGTCTGGCAAAATTAGATGTTGTTTTATGTAATTCCCTTCTGGGAAGATGTTCGTTATATCTTTCTTCAAACGGTCTGCCTGTTTGGCCTATGTAGAACATATCGCATGAGCTGCAATTCATCTTGTATACGCCGGTTCTTTTTCTTTCTGGTATACTGTTCTTCCGGCTAAGAAGTCTCTGAATGCTGTTATTTGTACGGAAAGTTACAATTACATGGTGTTTCTTGAGTTCGTTAACTAAAATATTTGGTAAGATATTTGTGTAATCTGCAGATATGTATTTATTAACCGGAAGTGTGTTATCATTGTTCGACTTTTTTAATTTCTTCTCTTTGTGTTTACTTATTAATTTATCCACTAATGAACTTTTATATCCGTTAGCCGCTGCTATGTGCTTGATGGTATTAACCTCTTCATTGTGTCTTTTTCACTTAACGGTATAGTTAGCAATCTATGCACAAAACTATTGTAAGCAGTCGTGCCCAGGTGGAACAGTGAGGGAATGGACAGTTCTAAATTCAGTGAGTTTTATCTAAAGGCCTGGATGCTTCCACAGAGAAGTGTGGGAAGGACAATCGCCTTGTGGAACTTCAGGCAATGTTTCTTTCCTTGTTGATTTTAGAGTTCTCCAGATGGCGCACATATATGGTTGAACTTGTGCGGCTCCTTCACCACATCATTTTTTTTTTAAGTTAAGATACATTACAGCCCCGATATTCAAAATTACTACAACAATCTTTGCTCGTATGGTGTCAGCTCCATGAAAAGCCATCAGCGAGTCCGAGATAAATGTACAAAACAAAATATGTATTTGGTAGCCTTTTTCAATTCAGGTGTCTACACATCATACCCAGTGGCGTAAGTAGAAGCTGTTGTTGTTGGGGGGGGGGGGGACATAAGACTAGCTTCTGGTGGGATGACAATACCTTGAAGGTTGGACTCCCTATTTTTCTCTAAGGGCAAAGGCGAAATTCAGGATTCTTTCCACATAATTTGATACATTATTTGCGTCTCAAAAGGTTTTGAGTAAACCTACGTGAAGTAAATTGGATTACTAACAGACGTTGAGTAATTATCATCATCAAGAAAAGTCTATATTTAACCTGTTTCTAAAGGCTTTCACAACCGGCGTCATCAGTGGTGACATTAAAATCCGGGCTATTGGACCGAAACGTCTGAGAATAACATCTTTAAAAACAATAATTTTAGTAGACCACGGCTCAATAGCCCGGATTTTAATATCAACAATGAGTCTAAATTTATTTTACTAATTTACAAATATTGCAATATTTTATTCCTTTTATTCTACAGTCATTTATAAGCCTTATTTTAACACACGCAACGTCTTAGGAATAGGCCCACGTTAAGTGATTAAGGAATTTCGATGACATTTTTAATAGCTATTGGGGGGGGGGTGATCACCCTGATCGCCCCCGTAGTTACGCTACTGATTATACCTACTGTTTCGAAAACGTTGAGGAAGAGTGGTACAATATCCACTGGACAGATTTATAAATATATGTAACAAGTCAAAAATGAAATTTTGTCATTTTACAGTTACTACTGTAAGGGGTCGTCGGTATCAGTTTCTCAACGCTATCATTTGCACGCCGGCCGCTGTCTAGGAGGAGCCATCACAGTAGCCGCAGTACGGACGCAGAGACAGACCGGGGTCATACATAATTTAACAGGTCACTATGGCGACGACGTCCCCGTAACACCGCTCACTACTGTGTTACCTTATCTGTGTGTACGTTTGTTTATTCAGTATTTACGTCGGACTCTGGTTAATCCTAACCGCGGTGCGGTTTCACAGTCTCGTTATCACCGCCTAATGGGCCTGATAAGATTTCTATGGCTTTATTCTCAGCGATTATAGTGCCCGGTTTTTCTTATCTATGCATTTTTCTTTGTCAATTTTTTTACTGCCTCAATAAAGATAGCATTACCCGACGATTGACATTAATATAATACTTGACAAACACACATATCAATAATCGATTTATTGTGCTCTTTTCTGGGTTAATATGCAATCGGTGTGTGTGTGTGTGTGTGTGTGTGTGTGTAATTTTCGTAGACTACGGTTTTTGTAAATTATACTTTGTACTCTGTTCTCATCGCATCAGAACAGTTACAGCGAGTTGAACAGAAGGCACACAAGGTCGTTTCTTGGACGCAGAAGGACGAGAGCGAGTCTCTGTTGATCTAAAACATGACCTTTCCCACTGAAGTATTTCCCCCTACAGTAGGTCTACAGTTCCCGGTCATCCACATCGGGGGTTTTTGGACAAAGCTGGTAATCCGTGCATATAAAATAATCATGACCGAAAACTTCCGCAACGGCCTCGAAGACAAGGTCTAAATCGCTAGGTATCAAGCGAACAAACGGTCCAGTCACATAATCAAGATCACAACGGAACACAAATTAGTAGTTAAGTTTACATGATTGAAGAACTTAATTAATCCATTCCCTAACGGTGGTAGAGTTTAGGATCTATGTTACATGGTAAACAAGTATGTATATGTATATATATATAGCCAGTACTACTACTTTTTACCCAACAGATAACAAAAGACAGTCTGTAACGTAAGGTAGTCAAAAGAGGCCGTCTGAACTCGTCCAAAGACGTATTTTGTAAGTCATATTAACTATGAAAGAGTGGTCAAGGAAAATATATTAAACGTTTTTCACAAATAAACGAACATAACGCGGCCCATCCTGAAACACAGTTACCAACATCTGCATACTATAACCCGAGCTCGTGAAGAAGAAAAACATTATTCGATTTACATAAACATCCCCTTGCAATGGAGAAAGCGGATATGAGAGATGAATGTTCATAACAACGTCGATATCTCAACCTACGTTCCAATTCCGCAAGTTTCCGAAACTTAAACGAAGCGCGTAAACATGACAGATGTTGACTTACGACATATATATAAACATGTGGCAGTCGTTTGACATATGACGTATATAAACATGATGGCGTCTGATGTGAGCGGCTCCACTCACATGCAAAGAGGTTTGTTTCTACCGAATTCGGAACTGCAGGTGTAGCGTGCACCTGTCTACTAACATGCTTTCATAACCACGGAGGTGGTTCTCAGAACAACTTGACGCACGTCAACAACGAGTTAAGTGAAATGTATAACAAATAATAAAAAAATATTCTATTCTTCTACTTTAACGTGATTAATACTGAACATATTTATAAACGTATACGTTGGCTGATACACTGTTAACGATAATTATTGGCCGTTACGACTTCCGAATCCTGACAGATGTTCGTGCTGCAAATTATCTAAGTTTACAATTGACGATTTCAGGAACTTTTTTTTATAAACACAATAACATATATATTATATATACACTGATAATATATATGACCAAATAATATTATATTACACTGAGTCTATAAGTTATTTAAAAATGATATTCAAATACTCGGTAATGAGAAGAGAAAAATAATTATGAATTCTCGCTGATATTTGTTTATGAAGTTTACATTTTAGTTTCCTAATTATGCTCCTTTATTACTACTGCTAATGTCTACGTACCAACGTTTTTAGTAAACAGCGAAAACATAGTAAAGTTTATTAAGTCATAGAAAATTAGATGGCTAGGACATATTTACAGAATGGTGAAGACTAGAAATACGAGAGCTATCACAGAATGGAAACCCTTGGAGTCTAGCCCAGAGGAAGACCTAGAAAAAGGTGGACGGAGTGTGCTGAGGAGGACCTGCGAACCATGGGGATCAGAGGATGGAAGATTGTAGCTGAGAACAGAAGGGAATGGTGTAGAATTTAAGCAAGCCAAATCTCATAAAGGGATGCAGAACCAGAGGAAAAAGAAAAAGAACTTTTTTAGTGTTTCTCACGTAATCATGACATCGACAACAAACAACTGCACAAGTCGAGGGACTTCACTCTCTAAAGAAACAAACATTTATAACATTAACAAATACGTAATCGTTCAGTTACCCACTCGTATACAAGGTATACAGTTACTATAAAATGCATTCCTTACGACATATAGCCTACTGAGTTCTCCGAGGGCGTGAGGAGAGGGCAACACGCGACTGAACAAAAACAACACCGGGCGATTATATAATCAGCTAAAACCTCTAAGTAATATTGTATATTACAAACAACAGTCATAATTAAAAAGGAACTTGTTCACGACCGGAAAAAAAACTGGAGAGAAAATGTTTACACATAGTTTGTCTGCCAAAAGCTAATGTAACGAACGCTCCAATTACACTAATGGAAGGAAGGAAGGAAATTCACTAACCCCACCCCCAGCATAAACTAGTCAGTGAACAACGTATCAATTTATCCGGCGCATTCGTTTGTTTGCCAAAGCCGATAAATTATAACTATCGAAATAAGTTTTTATTATCTGTGCACATAAACGAAGTTAATTTACCGATAACTATTTATTTTAACATAAAATTCACTCGCTTCTCCGTCATATATGACTTTATTCTTTTCCCCATTACATTTACGCGTTTACAGCATGTCTCATACTGTATTTACTTTCCGTTCCCAGTTTGCTCAAATTATCTTAACTCTCTCCTTTCGTTGTGACACTGTTTTAACTGATATACTTAAATACATAATCTTAATTTTTCCAACCTTTCGTTTCTGAATTCCTCACTTCTTCTCGTCAAATAGTCAGTGTGTGTTTAGTCTTCTGTTCTCGGATATTAAAATTTTGACCTGACGCTAAAAATTCGAATGACTACGTATCAACTGACAAATATTCTCTAACCAGAATACCCTGTCTACTCATCATCATCATCATCATCATCAGGGGGCGCTAAACCCTGAGCGGGCCCTGGCCTCGCCAACAGTCACTGTCCGATGTAACCATCCTCCACCTGCGAATTCCTGCCCTTTCTGCGCTCTGCTGCACTCCATATCGCCACCTCAGCTTCGCTCTTCCCACTTTCCTTTTGCCACACAGGAAGAGGCGCTTCATAGTGTCCTAGGTGTCCATCCTGACAACATGCCCTGCCCATTTAAGCCGTCCTGTCTGTACCTTTTTCATTACGGTCACGTCGTGTAGCAGGTTATATAACTCTTTATTAGTTCTTTTTCTCCATACACCTCCCACTTTCACTGGTCTGAGTACTACTGTAAATTAATTCATATTCCGTATTTGTTTAATTAACAATTCTAATAAATAAAGCCAAAAAGTCCCAAGCGAACGCCAACCGCCACTTATTTTGGGTGACCAGTATAAAAATAAATAATGGCGTGTTTAAATATTTAGGAAAGTAAATACTAATTACCGGAGAAATAGTTACAACGATGGCTTACAAAAACTTGTAGATAAAGGACAAAGACGATAGGAACGGAAACTAATAAGGCGTTGTTTGACCGACGTTTACAACGTTGTCATTTGTAAGGCCGAAAAGTGAGAAGTACGAGAAAGAAGAAACTGTGAATACCGCAATGGATTACTCGCGAGACGAAATATTAGCACAGAAGTAACTTTTACGAAATTGTTTTGATAAGTTAAAGCCTGCGACAAACGAAGTGGCCATTCATAATATGATCGCAATAAAAAAATGAAAGAAAAGGTCACAGTAAGAATAAATAAGATCAGTACCGTAACAAATATACTGACGAAATTTTGCGAGAATGGATGAACGTCTGTCCTGCAGGTATACGAATTTCGGATACGGGATCACTTATTACAATACTATACCCAGATGACCAAATAATTATAGGGAAGAGTGAAAATGACTTCCAAAAGTCTATTTATACCTTGTACACAATCTGCCAGAAATACAACTTTAAGATCTCAAATAATAATAATGGCTCCCATGTATACCACCGAAGTAGCTTAGGATCAGGCAGGGTAGGCTGCCTAATGTGAGCCGTACGGCATGCAAGGAAGGCAGTGTGGCCAGCACTACGCTTCAGCCGCTCATTATTATCCCCAGGATGTTATCCCAGGTACTCATTTTCAACAGGCTGAGTCGACCTGGGGACTGCAAAACACACCTTGATTTTATGGTGCGGGCCCGGGACCTCTAGATTAGTAGCCAGATGCCTAAGATCTCAAATACTAAGACAAAACTAATGACCTTCCTAAAGAAAACCCCTGTAAGATCAAAAATTGTAATTGATGATGTGTTTTGGAGAAGGTATCACATTTTAATTATTTGGGCTGTGATACTTCATATAGGAAGGACAACGATATCGAGAGTTAAATAAATTTAGTTATACCTGTGGAACAATAAGACGACTAATTATAACTCTCCTGCAAAGATATTTCAAAAATACAGTCCTCGGAAATAAAATTTGTAAGAGCAGTTAAGGGGTGTAGTTTGAGACATCATCTACGAAACGACGACATAAAGAAAAGACCTGAAGTTACAATCGGTTCTGGAGAGAAGAAAGGAAAACAGGCAGAATTGGAAGTCCCATGTTGAACGCATGATAGACAGGCGTAATCCTAAACAAGTATTTGAATATAGGCCAGTGGGAATGAGAGATCGTGGAAGACCCTGGAAAAAACGGTCAGACACTCGGAACGGGCTATACCCCAAGCCATGTACTGAAGAACAAGAAGAAGAGGAAGAAGCCCGTAACAAATCAAGAAAAAAGAGTTATGATTGACATGAGGTGACCAAAAGGATTTAAAACGTGAGGTGAAGACAAGTAATGTCTAGAGGGAGAATTCGCATGCAGTCCACACACGACATACCTGAGCTATCGATACACACCCATCGCTTGATAATAAAATACCGTATGTAAGATAAGAACGGTTATTATCACACATGTATGTTAAGTTACTACACTATAATAAGGCTATATGTGCCTGTACTTCTGAGGTAAAAAAATGAACATCAGAAAAAAGAAGGATGAAATGAAATGGTCAATAACAACTAGTACATTAGAGGACCAAAGTCTAAAATAGTAAGGACACTTTAAATGAATGACAGAAAGTAAGAGAAGGGAAGAAAAAGACACACACTGTATGCCTGAAGACGTAACAGAGATCTCGTCTATCGTGGAGACCAAATACTCTCCAACCAATTAACGACAGGGGACTGGACAGACGGACATTGAGGACAAAGAAGAGAAGGGAAGACGAAGACGAAGAGTAGATGGGAAGAAGGTTAAAAAGAAATTAAAAAAGAAGATGTACATGATAATTATTATATTATATCCCTCTGCCCACCCTGTCAAGTGTAGAGGTATTTATTATAACAAAAAGAAAATAATATAAAATGTAATTATAACTTCAAGAACAAGGAATGCACAGCCTTTTTTACCAACTTACTCTCTGTCAGGTATACTACTTCATCGTTAATGAAAGGTAATTATTATCAACGCAAACAAAAAATTTACATTTAATGTTCATATAACAGAAACGTAAGCTGATTAAGTTGCAAGATACGACTCAGGTGCGTTATTTTTCGAGTATATACTACTTGTACATATCGAATCATAATGTCTCATCTATATAATTATAAGCAGTTTACTTTTATAATGTAAACATTACTCAACGTTTCACAATATTATTTATTTTCGTTATTATGTAATATCACTCTGACAGTTTGGTCAGCTCAACCATTTAAAAAAAAAAAAAATATATATATATATATATATATATATATATATATATATTGTACTGTTGTTTTTTTACTGATATAATATATTTAAGAAATGTACCTACTGTTATTGTTTTTTGTTTATCAGTACATGAAAAGAAACTCTCTTTCTCAGGGTTAATGATTATTAATCTGTTAGATCTTATTTCAGATCGTATATATATCTTCTTTTCTTTAAACCACACCAAATACAGTTAGTATGTAGTATTTTGAGAAATAACCATGTAAAAAGTAAATACCAGACTAATGTAACTTGACTGATTCTGAACTCTTCCAGCTGCCACGGGTTCACTTCTGGTTGGTTTATTTTTATCAAAAGCAATATCAGGCTTGGCGATCCGTTCCTTCACACAAATTTCTTACTGTTTTCACTGCTGAATGTTGTTTTCTAGGACGACTGCAACACAGATGTCTCCTCGGAATACTTAATTATCTTTTATGGCCACTTAAACTATTCTTCAGTCCAGGATTTCCCTCTTCTATCGGCGTTCTATTACGGATATGTTCATATTTCTCGTAATATTATTTATTTATTAAATATTATAATCAAAACTCTGGTATCACAAATTAAATTCCTTTACTGTATTTTCTTTTACACATGACATTACTTTTATTAAATATAACTGAAGACTTCTGACGTTACTCTTATTAAAAATAAAATTAGACTAATAAACATTTCCTTTCATCTCTATACAATACAATTTTTTAACAATTTACAAATTTGCCACTTTGATAATTCCCTAATTTCTTTACATCTGTTTATCATATACCTATTCAAAACATATATCATTTTTCTATTTCTTATTAAACATCTTTATTTTACCTCTAATATTCGTAATTCTAGTTGTTATTTATTAAATTATAATTTTATTACTATTTACTCTTATTATAACATTCACTCCAATTTCATATATTCTTTTCAGAACATATAACTGAATATTGTTTTATATCATATAGGAATCGACCTCTATGTTGACTGGGTGAGTCGATAGTCCCATGTTTTTATTTACATTTTAAATCAGATGTTCCATTCAATACAAAATCTGCATCCTTTCTCTTTTAAAATTTATTACCTCCCTAATATGTACTGTGTGCATTTTAACAGCAGTACAATATATACAATTGTTAGTGGTCTATCTGAAGGAATAGTCAGAATCTTATTGTATAATAACGAAATACATATTGTTGAACTTTACCTAGTGTAAAATTTGTTTCATTATTATGATTCGTTATTTTTACATTGCAAGACTTCAACAAAATTTAGTTTTTGTACACGTATCGTGTTCTTGCTTTAACGCAGGGTTCAAATGTCCAACTTGTGACTAAATCCTACGAAATGCAATACGATTTCACTGAGGACAGCCCTTATCACATACGAGAAATCTCGTCAAAGCGCAGAATGGAGTTCACCTTGATTACGGCAAAACAGCTCTAGGTAGAGACAGGAGGAGACAAAAAGCTGTTTTTACCTTAATTAAAAGCAAATCCATCTAAAGCCAGATGTAACAACCGGGAGATACTGCACAAGTTCGTTTTACTTTTTACGTTCCAGGAAAACGCATTAATTTATACCAGCTGCTCACGCCGGAGAATTAACAATGGTTTGCTCAAAACACACGCTACGAGAGCGGATTGTAGCTGCGATGAATATCCTTTCATGCGTTTTGACCGCCTCTACAATTTTTTTTCTTTTCTGGTACTATATTCAACACTCCATCTCCCAACTTCCGTTGCCAATTTTTTTCAGATAGACTACATTTTTGTCTAAATCTATAGGTTCAAGGTTTCTTTTCTCTCTCTGAATCAGGTCTACGTTTACACAAAAAACATGTACCGAATAACAGAAAACACTAAACATGCATCATGTTTCCAGTTAGAAAAACAGAAAAAAGTGAACGAAGTTAAGAAGATTTTTTAATTTCACACGCGCGCGCGCCACGTTGTAAATCTCGAGTTTCTTGCAGTGTTTCACATAATTATTTCCATTTGTAATGTTTACATTTTATAGTCTTATGTATACTAATCAATTAATATCGTCTTCTTATTCTTTAGCACTGCGGCCCAACGTGAGCCCTGGCTTCCAACGCCAATCTTCTTCACTGTCTCCTATCCGTTGCCACCTCAGAGTAACCTTCACATCCATTCTTCTGTGATCTTTCCACACATCATCCAACCATCTTGTCCAGGGTCGACCCCTCTTTCTGCTTTTATACACCTGTGCCATCTGGATTTTCTTTGGCAAACGCTGATCATCCATCTAGGTGACCTAGCCACTGTATTCGTTGAACATCTATGAATTTTACAATGTCCTAAAGCTTCAATAGCTCATCTGTCTCCTCCTACACAATTGTTCCCTAATGCTGTGCGCAGTTGGCCCACCTTTTATAAAATTTGTTATGAGGTTTCAAATTTGTTCGATAGAAGAAACTTTTCGGTCTCGTGTGCATCCCGTTTGAACAAACATGTTTTCTCGCAACCCTTCTTTCAATAGACCAAAAGATCTTGTGACCTGGCGCCACCTCAGAACGAGATCAAGCATTGTCCTGAAGCAATAGCACGTTTTTAAAGTTTACCACTTTTTGTGGAGTCAATGTTTGGTTTCAGTAATCGCAGTAGCTCATACTACTATCAACTGCTTCATATTTATACACGAAATGAACACTGTTGAACGAGCGAAGCGAGTTCTCAGTTTTAACTCGACCGTTTGGGATTTATCTGTCTGCCTGTCCATCTATTTGGTGTACGTCTCACGATGACTTTTGAACCCATCAACCGATTTTTCGTACATTTTGGCATGCGTGTCCCATACTTTTACCCTACAGAACCTTTTTTTTTTTTAATGTTTAGAGAGAGGATCCCCCCCCCCACAAAAAAGTAGGATGGCAGATAGCACAAATGTGAGAGAGTCAAAATTATGAAAAATCTCAAAAGCCCATGCGGTGTATGAAATTTAAGAAAATTTCAAAAAAATTTGGGACGTTACGGGCAAAACGTAAATGAAAAATAAAATCACAAAATTTCAAGCGGAGTATCAAACTGGAAGGAATTTTAACTAAAGTTCTAAATTGAAGTTTGAACTAAAATTCTAAATGAAGTTTTGAAGATTTAAAAATTTTGGGACGCCAGGGTCCAAAAAGTGTGCCTACATTTTGATAAAATCTCAATTCCATAAGCAGTATCAAGTTAAAGACAATTTTAACCAAAATCTGAATACAGTGTGCAGTTTTTTAATTATCAATATTCTAACCCCCAGGGCCAAAAAATTTGAGATAATTATAAATATCCGCCAGGTGCCAGACTAAAGGGAGCTGTAACACAGATCCAAATGTTGAGATCTTTTACTGTTTATTGTATGATTATCTGCTCTACAACTTTTATTTTCCTTATAAAAAAAAAATGTAGGATAATCGGACTTTCATAATTTTTCTGAAAGTTGAAAAAATATTTAATATCGAAATTAACTAATAATAAATGTACTTCGTTCAAAATAATGAGCTAGCTCGGCAGTTCAGGGAGCGTATTAGTTTAACCGATCTGACATAGCCATACGTCTTGAAGTGAAACGCCCAACTTTTATGCACACTCCCTGAACTGCAGGAAAGGAAGACAACGATTTTATTGAACTTATTTCTCTATTTTTACGACCGTTAATCGTGGACAAATGTTTGTAAACAGTTAACGGATTCGCCTACAAACAGTGGGAAGCGTTTATGCGCCAATGGCTCGTGGGCAAGTAAATTATATGCACAGCTCGTACGCGCGCAGAGAGTGAAACAAAACGCATAAAGAACGAGAGGCGGTGAAGGCCGTCGTCTTGCACTTGACTCAACGGACGGCGGGGAAGGAATCGCGGGTCGTTCATTAATTAATCAATAACAATCTTTCCGTTGTCGACAACGACGATGTCTTGGCATCACTGGGAGCAGGATGGACCAATTACAGCAAATACGGACAAACTGCAGTCAGCCCAGACGTATTTCCTCTCAAATTCAATCACGTGTTTAGTAATTAACCAACGGCCGAGGTCATTCTTCCACTGCCTTTCACTCTAAACAAGAAAAGCCTAACTCTCACTAACCAATACAGAATGATGACTGATGAAACAGTGCTTGATGGAGCAACTGAGATACTAGCATCGTGTTCCTTGTGCTGAAGCTAACTTCCTGTGTACTTATCATGCGCCTGTAGTAGCTTCCCTTGCAAATCTTATTGCATTACACATTAGATATTCTATGGTGAACATTAATTTCGAATGAAAAGAATTCTCAGGAAGAGGTTTTCCGTTGAGGTTAACTAAAAATTATGAAAAGACGTCACATCTGGTAGCGACTGGAGGATATTTAACACCAGACATTACTTCTGTTACAAATGCGGGAAGGTTCTCAATTGAAATTTCTTTTTCTTTTTTTACAAATCTCAAGAACAATTTTCACTATTCTTAAAAGGTATTTTTGAATTTTTACATTTTACAACATTTCATTCTTTAAATTATATAGGCCTACTAAACATGCCAAAACATTTTTAAAGTTCCACAAAAACGGTTATCGATTGATTTTCTTATTTGAGTGTACAAGCTTATGAACGCAATTTAGATCCGACAAGAAGTTCAGTTCAATTAATTTGCAACGATCGCTAATATATTTCAATTGTATTAGAGGCCAAGGTCGTATTTCTTTGGGAATCAGTAACAAAAAGGTCACTGAACGATACTCAGCGCACCATTCAGTTCCAGTTATCAAATGAATATTAAAATTCATACATCATCTTCTTCTTAACGGTTTTAAACTTTAGCGGTCTGTTCCTATCCCACAGTCCACCTTTTCTTAGGCCTACCAACTTTTCTTCTGCCTCTAGGGTTGTAATCTTTCGCTATCTTCGGTATTCTACTTTCTTCCATTCTATCTGTGTTGAATCCATTTTCTTCAGTATTCTTTAATCCTTTCATTAACTGCAAAAATATCTAAATCACTTCTGAAATTCATACCAATTAGGTAATTAAATTTTATTATTTAATAGTTTTGTAGTAGCTCCATATCACGAATAGTTGAGGAATCGTAGATATACGGCGGGTATATATCATCACCACCACCATTATCAACATGGTGAACCGGACGCATTATCGCTCAGATTTATGGAGTACACAGTGGAGAGTTTTTACAACAGATGATCAATCCATCTCCTTGTTGGCCGACCCTTATTCTTCGTTTACCGACCGCTTTATAGTTCCAGATGCTCCTGAGTTGTTAGAAATCCTCTCAAAACTCGTTCTACCCCTGCTGTTACCTCCATGCCACTCCGTATCTTCTTACTGCATTAAGAATACCTCGGTACTGATTGATTATTTATTCCTACAACTCACTTGGCGAAAAGGCGTCTCTCAATGTTTTCTCAAGAACAACAAATATAACAGCAACCGAACTGCCGTCATTCACGAGCATTCTCATTCTCGCACAAATTCGTTAACGAATTTTCTCCACTTTTGTCCCTGTCCTTCGCGTCATCTCGTTCCATTACGTCGTGCCCTTATTCCTCTCGTACAGTTATGCTTCACGCTGTCAACAGAATACTACAACGCAATTCGTCCGTGTGACAGTATGTCGTCTATCAATGTTATAAGAAGTGTGCCTACGGATTTAACGCCAAAACCAGACCTTCGGAGACTGGTTGAAAGCTGCAATTGGGCCATCAGATCCACTAACAAAGCAAAAGTAGCAAACTCAATCCTCTCCAACACAAATTATTATGATACTATTATAAGCATAGTATCCATCCTATTTCCGAGGTTAATTGGGGAACTGGGAGTAAATAGTAGATTCCTCTGTACAGGTTACCAATCTCGTAGCAGAGCTACTACCTTACGGCCTTTTGTCCTGCCGGTTTTTCTGTTGGGATTGTCTCCCTGAATTACATGAAGAGGGAATATATTTAGACAGAGACACAATATTAAATGTAATTTTATATGTTAACGACCTCACACGAATTGGGAAAAAAGAGGAAGAATTGCAAAAGGGATTATACAAACTGCAGCAAATTAGCAAAGGATACAATTTAAAAATTTCAATTCCTAAAACAAAAATAATGGCATTCGCAGGAAAAGACCCAATAAGAGCCAAAATCATCTTCAACGATAAAACACTGGGTCAAATAAAAAATTTTAAATACCTAGATTGTGATATTTCCTTCGATTACAGTAAAGAACTGACCAAAAAATTAGTACTTTTAACCGTATTTGGGGAACTATCCGTCGATGCCTGAAAAAAAAGCCAGGAAAGAGACAATGTTGAAATTTTACACAACAATGGCTGTCCCCGCTCTTATATATGGAAGCGAAACATGGGTAACAACAAAGGCACAAGAAAATCGAATTCAGGCACAGGAAATGAGATTCTTAAGACGAGTTAAGGGCTGTAGTCGAATAGACAGAATAAGAAATGAAACGATTAGACAAGAACTGCAGGTATTCAACTTAAATGAAATGATAACATTTAATAGAAAAAGCTAGAAAATACAAAACCAGAGGAAGAGGAAATTTAGGTAGACCAAGGAAAATGTGGGAACCGTAACAGGCAGAATGCGAAGAAGAAGAAGAAGAAGAAGAAGAAGAAGAAGAAGAAGAAGAAGAAGAAGAAGAAGAAGAAGAAGAAGAAGAAGAAGAAGAAGAAGAAGACTACTACTACTACTACTACTACTACTACTACTACCACTCACTACTACGCCCACCCACAGCTAAAGTAGAGTAGAGTCTACTTACCACGTTCAAGCACCTCTCTCCAATATATACTATTTTAGTTACGTAGGAAGGAAGAATACATACCTGAAAATAAGAAAAATACAGTTATCATTTTTATTATTAAATTATATTATTATCATAAAATATTATATATTATTAACAAATACATAGGATAGGCTACGAAAAAAGTAGCCTATATTACAGGTTCCCTCAACACAAAACTGTTTTTTTGAAGAAACTTGTTATACATTTCATTTAAGGCCTATATAACAGTACATAACAAACACCCGATACAATCATTCAGAAGCCAAATTAAAATGTTTAAAAAGCTCCCAAAATGAATGTCTCGAAAAACTTAAGTACTAACACTAGCTCGTATATTTAAAATTATTTTAATTTTTTTATTTGGTGTTCTGCCCTAAGGCAGGTCTTCAAACGGTAAGAGCTCTCCAAGCTGTCCTATCGCATGCCAGTCTTTTCGTTTCTTCGTAACACCCTCTGATTTTATTGCTATCTATTAACTTCATTCTTCTACGCCCTCTTCTTTTTCTCCTTCTATGACACCCTCCATGGCAGCTGTAAGCAAGCACTCTCTTCGTAAACAATGACCTAACCAATTCCTTTTCCTATTTTCTATTACCTTAAGGATTCTTCTCTTCCCCTATTCTTCTTAAAACTTCATCATTCCTTACTTTATCAACCCACCTCACTTTTTCCGTTGCTCGCCAAACCCACATCTCAAATGCTTCTAATATTTTCTCATCCTCTTTCCTCAGTGTCTTATTTAATATTCCATAATTTAATACTAATAAGTAAAAACATTTAAATAACTAAAATTTTAATATAACCGCCAACACATCTGACAAATAAACAAGCATTACAACAGGTGAAATAATCTTAATCCAAGTGCAAATCGATTATTCGTTGAATTTTTCATCTTTGATAATTCAGTTAACACGAGTAATTCTATTTATAACGCGTTAGGAAAAACTATTTTCATACTTGTTGACTACACTACAAATAGTTTAATAACAACTATATTAAAATTTAAAACTTCTCAGGGATGAAATTTATTCAATAACATAAAATTCTTCCTTCCTTTCCTCAACAAAAAAACTTCAAAAACATTCTCCCAAACATATTTTCATAAAATTACTTTGTTTCATTAATTTTCTATCAAGCATAGTTTTACTTGACTGTGGACCAGCGTTTATCTGTTTTCTATACTTTTTGCTTACTTGTTAAACAGGGGCTCGTCTTGCAAAACAAACCAATTGTCGTGGTGCTTTAATTATATATGATAATTGGTATTTTATGCGTGCATTTTATATGAGCTTTTATTTACCTGACTCCATCATATGAGTTCATAGACGTAATATTATTATTGTTCATTACGTATTCAGACGGTCTGTTTTTCTGCCACGTTGCTTTTTTTAAATAATTCACCCACAGTTAACGCAGTATTTCAAATTTTAATGAGAAAACCAGATTTAATGACATTCAACAACAAACATACAGTTCTTTGTAACGCCAGTAGTAATCTCATCATCGTTGGACACGCAACCGAGGGGGGGGGGACAGAAGAATGTGCTCTGCAATGAATAGTACACAACCAGCATATATAACAAAGGACTACAATTGGAATTAATGAATTCCACAGTGCAAATAGCAAAACGCTTGGTTTTATTACGGCCACTGGCAGCAGCGGTCACGAACGTTTGACCTTTCTCTGTATCTCCTGTTGCATATAATCATAACTTCTCAAAACTCGCTTCGACGCACGTTTTATTATTTAGTTTCAAAATTGTCTTTTTCCAGTCGAAACATTTTACGCAAAATTAAGGTACGAAGGATATAGTAAAGTACTCGTTTACGAAGAACATGAAACGCTGCCTACTGAATGTACAAAATGTAGTAAGACGTCCTTAAAATATTCTCCATCTGATCACATTGAGAGAAACAAAGGCAGACAACATATGAGTAAAGAATTTATAGAAGAAATATAACTGAGAACGGGATATCAAATGACCTTCTGGCCTATGCAACCTTAAAGATGACAAACTCTTAATGGTAAAATTCAAAATAAATAAGTAGACTTTTCTTTTCTTAACCTCCTTTGACCTTTCATCGTCGTCTATAATCTCATCTCACTGTAGGGCTTATACACAACACCAAGTAGCAGTGACTTCTAACTGGCGGCCCACGACACCTTTTGATGCAGCCCGCGACCTATCTTGGAAAAGCAACTTAATAATTACTCTATTTATTTTAATACGTAAAAGAATAATACATTATTATTTTTAATGAAAATGATCTTGCAGGAGAAAGCTATGAAAAAAGTTTCATACATTGTAACGTGACAGATATTCCACTAATAATTAATTCAATTAAGATCATATAAATAATTAAATTACATATAACCAAGAATTTCAAATGAAAATAAAATCACACTTCAAAGAAAAACACCAATATAAAAGAAAAACAATAATTAAGCAATAAAAATGCAACAATAAAATTCAAGCCAATAAATTAAAAGGAAACTCATATTAAAAAATCAGGAGATTAGGAGCAGGTGATAAACAAGATACCCCAAACACAAGAAGAAACAAGAAGAGGAAGTTTATTAACAGGTGATAAACAAGATACCTCAAACACAAGAAGAGGAAGTTTATTAACAGGTGATAAACAAGATATCCCGAAATCAAGAAAGAAGAGTAAAGTTAGTTAGATGATAAAGAAGATACTCCGAACCCAAGAAGAAAGAAGAAATTTAGAAGCAGATGATAAAGAAGATACCCCGAACCAACCATCGGACAAAATAAAACAAAGTACCTTGGTTTACCCAAGAAGGAACCCAAGAAGGAAGAAGAGAAGAAAGGAAGATATAGGATGGGAGAACCACAATAAAAACCTATTATTAACTACCATGAACCCCAAACAAAATATTAATACCATTAAAGAAAGTATAACACCCCAAAACCTTATGAAATTGTAATTTAATTATAGACAAAAGTATTGAGTAGTATGATAAGAAATGCACAAACTAAAGTTATTATATGGTAAAATAAACAAATCTTCACAGTCCATTATGACTAAAGGTCTGGTCTGAGAATATAATAAAACTCAAACATAAGTCAGAACCAACAGTGAAAGTGTACCAGTGTAGTGTTTTTAAATGTAATAAACTTCAAGTTAATGTGTAACTATAACTTAAACAAGGTGCTATTAAATAACTTTTATATTTTATAATTAACAGGTGATGAAATATTAAAAGGAAAAATATTTCCAATATTTCACAAATAAGGTCAATTTATTATATCAAAACATTCATAGTAATGCTAATAATAAAGGAAGTATGGGGGCGAATGTTTACTATATCAAGGGGTTAGATAATAATACAATATAATCAGAAAGGACTGAAAATAAATTACGTTTAAATAAAATTAAGAAATTAAATGGCTAATAATATTTAGAGCCTGTGAACTCCACTTTAAAAGAGTTCCAATAGAATACGGTTTGTATTTAGTGTAAGATGTTTGAGTTACATAACAGCATGCATACAGATTAACATGTTTAGGTATGGATGCTGTATTAATTTGTAAAATGTTTAAAATGTATGTTCAAAATAGTTCCAGCAAACATGTTTAACTTTGAAGACTGCTAGTAAATGTCAAATATTATTTTCTGTGTTGGTAGCATGAATTAGATGCTACAAATATAAATAATTATGTAAACAATTTTATTTCATGTTATGTTAACTTTTAAAAGTCAGAGGAGGTGTAGAATTAACTTTATTTGAAAAAACCATATATGTAAATACTAAACTCTAGGCCAAATAATGAATTCCCAAAAATTAATATAAACTAGTTAATTCACAAATGAACCATGTAAACTAACAAGATTTATGTAAGGTGGATCGATAACTAACTACTGTAAATGATCCTATGATTTAAAAGAGTAATATAGTAAAATGTCTTAAATTATTAAAAATTTTCGAAATGTAAAAAATAACTATTTCAGAGGAGAAATAGTAAATTAATGAATTATCACTAAAAGACAGTTCAAATGTTAAATTTATAAGGCATTAAGGAAAGCGAAAGATTTGTGACCATCTGAAATTTATTATAATTATATTTATAACACCTAAAATGGCAGGAATTGTGTACAAGAACAGGAAACAGAGTTTTGGGCCTAGATTTCCAAAAAGAAAGAAATATGGCTATTTTAACAAAAATCTCAACAAATATGGACTATGACATTTCAAATTAAACAGAATGAGATAAATAAACCAATTATGTGGTTAATAGTTCATGAAAGCAATCAATAAACTAAAAATATTCCATATATAATGTACTTTATAATTATGTAGAAAAGAAATGAAAATTATTTTAACAATACTTTTCCAATATTAACTTGGCAAGATATTTCCTAAGACGAAGGAAGTAAGTTAGTTCTTTGTTAACATTCAAAGGGAACGGTCGATGCTGAATCGCGTTCTAAAACCGTATAACGAACTGTAATGGAGTAAAAGTTGAAAATCAGTGAAATACGAGAGTTATCTAAATTGACACTTTTTGACTTAAAATCAATGAAATACTCTACCACAATAGTGAAAACAAACAATACACAACACAATACCAGTGAATTAAACCGTTCAAACAACCTAACATTAATAATTCACTTTGTAACAGCTTTTCGAATTTTCGTCATAACCAGCAAACATTCAATACATCTAAAATAAGACAATTAACACCTGTGAACACTGAACACTTATCCAGGATACCAGAACAACACAATAGACAATATACACTATCACGGAGACCAATAAAACAGTTGTGAAAGGGATTTTATTATCAGAATTTCCAACCATCAGTTTGCAGTAATATTCCACAGCGAGACGTGCCGCCATCGTGAATTTCCCGTGATACAAAGTACCAACCAGCAAGAAGTCGTCGAGTCAACGATTGGGTATAAATTGTATACTACAAATATTATATATTATTAACAGATTGTCATTTTTTACTTCTAAGACTTATATTTTTGTACATGTTATACTTTCTAGGCCTACCCTTCTCTGACTATATAAATATAATCGTTATAAGAACCTTTTTTCAATATTTATATAAAAATAACCTGTAATCGCAAATCGATATATCCCTGTGAAAGAGTCGAATAGTTGCTCAACATCGATTTTAAAGACTTATTATTAATAAATCAAATTATTTCAATTATCTGGATTGTACAATTATTTCACATCTTAAATTAAGAGTTTAAATAACTACAGGACTTACTGGAAGACGATAAAACTTAACTGAAAGTGATATACTGGAGCAGTGCTGAAAATCACTAATCGATTACAGCAAGAAGATAGTCTGATTAACTCCAGATTTAGTTAAGATCAACCAGAAGTGTAGAATTTAACCGAAATAAACTCACAGAATTTTAAAATTTTAAACAAAACAGAACCAGGATTACTTCTAAATTATTACAATAACAAACAAACAAATTTTTTTTTTGAACAAACATTTTTTTTAAAATAAAATTGTTTATCTTTTCTTTGAACCTACACACAGAAAATATTTATTTGTAACCAGTGAACAAAGGTCTAGTTACAACTTGGCGCTCACAACAGTGGGGCTTAACATAGAAGAACAGTGGCTTGTTACAGATCGACGCTCAAGACAGTGGAGCGTAACGTTGAAGAACACAGAAGGTTTAAACGAACATAACACTATTTATTTGCACAAGTTACAACATTCACTAATAAACATACAGTAGATTTCACTTTATCTGTTTAATGGTGTGTGTGTTTTCTAGTCCTCTTTTGTGTTCATTGTAGTACAATCCCAGTCCATTTCCTTACATCCCTCGGCTAGACAAAACAGACGCCCCTGTCTGATGTTTCATCTTTGATTTGTAATCAGTTCCACCCGTTATTCAAAGTTAAGTTTAAACGTTTTAAAATTACAAGCAGAAGCTTTTTTTCATGTATACTAGTGTCCAAAATTGTGGAAACCTTTTGGAAAAGTGTATTTTTGACATTTATTACACTTTTCTAGAGTAATATCATAAAATTATATATAAATGGGAAGACAATTTAGTCAAGAATGTAATGCAATAATTTTTATGAAGTATTTTTCATAGAACAGCAGTTATAAAGAATAAAAGTGAAACATACCAAGAGAGGATTTCCACACCATCTAATCGACAACTCGCAATATTTGTGCAGTTAAAGCATCTGTTACTCTGGATTTGAATTACTAGCTCATACCCTGCCAGGAAGTTCGACAGGGACATCTTTAAGCAACAGTTTTTAATGCAAGTACATAGTGACGACATTTTTAGGGTATAGAAATACTTTGTTACAAAGCAGCAAAACCACAGTTATATAACTGCGCCTCAGGCTTCGTTAAAATGTCTTGGCTGGACAAACCAGTCCCCGAGAGAAAGACTGTTTTACATAATCACTGACCCAATCCACCGAGACGCTGTTAGTCCTACACTTTCTACGAAGGATAAAATTTGTTAATTCTAACGAGCTGAAATTACTTGACAACTTCTGAATTATTTATTCATATGTCCCTCTTCGCTTTGTTTGGCAGATTACAGAGGACCACTGCTGTACCCGAAGGCCAAGGAATAGGAGAGAAGCGCAGTATAAAAGACGGTGGAACTAATAAAAACGACAGACGAGACCAAGGCATCTCAATTCTTTCAAAAATATGAAGACAAAGTGACAATAGACCACATCCGTTTTTGAGATTTTTTTGTTGATAGTTCGAGCCGCAATTTTTTTTTGTAAGTTATGTTTTACTAATTGATCTGCAAAAATTGTATTTCACATAAATGTCTTCTACTCAATTCTTTTGAGGCTTGAGAAACGTTCCGCCGTAATAAGATCATGTACCCCCCGAGGAAAATCAGCCAGGTATTCTTCGTACGGTAGAGAAGGAACTTAATATTGTAGGAGCGTCCGTGCGTGTAGTGCAGCGTAAGTGTGCGTTTATTACTTCTCTCGCCCCGGCATATCAAATAAGACCGCTGTATTATGGTCAGGTAGACATAGTTGTGACCTGGGTCGATACCATGGCCGCAACACAGCCGTGGTGTTTATGAGTCGCTAACAACTTTATTGTGCCATATTTAAAATTTATGAAAACTGAACTTCCAAAAATAAACATTTTTCTTCTCCTTATATCTGGAAAATACGTAAGTTATTCATGATAATAACACTGTATTATAAAATTTTCAATTCGTTAACAGGTGTGATCTGTAAACAGGTGTCACTCACAACAAATACCCCCAAAAATTCTTTCTTTTTGGCTCTGTGGCTGTATTGAACAAACCCACAAACTCAGGAAACTGCTTTTTTTCAGAACAGGCGGCAGCTGAGTAGGAGAAAATATGACACAAACAGTAAACACAAAGGCGGACCAAACCGTTAGAATTTAATTCGAGATGCTCCTTATGGTAAAGCCCGCCATAATCCTACGCCACAATAGGAACAATGAATTACTTGCAGACAAAGAACCTGGAATACATAAATTTCCACGAAAAAAAAAAAACCACACAGCAAAGACCGACCGAGTAACGAACAGAAACCGGTTCTCTCGTTCGGGGCCGTCGTCAGACGAGATCTAAAACTAAATACATGCGCGCGCTCAGACGTTGCATAGCACAGCAGCTGCTGCGGACACGAAGTGACTCATAGGTGAATGAATGCCGCTGGCTCTCCTCTCTCTACTCTCTTCTGCTCACCGTTAATTTTTAATGTTAACCCGTGGGCGTAGCGAGTAGCGGAAACCCGACTGAAAACACTGCAGCGTGCGAGGGAGTGAACGAGCTGGTCGGTCGCCGGTCGAGACCTTGTTTTAATAATAGCAATGATGGCATTCTCTCCCCCCCCTCTCTGACTACAACCCCTTACTACATAGTTCTTACTAATATCTAACGGAATTTATGGAAATACAATAGTAACAACTACTTCGTCATTTTGTCAAATACAAGCCTCTCAAGCACGTATGACAATCAAAATCAATAATGCAACTCTTATACGAACTACTTATTAGGCGTTACTTATTGGCACTTAATCAAAAATGATTTTGTTGTGCCTCTACACTGTTCATTACAACGCGTTTCGATTGAAACGCCATCATCAAATCACTAACAACAGTAGTTCAGCACCAACACGGCTCAACCTATATAAGACAGTGTTAGGGCTAACCAGGGTTGATCACTACTGATTTGATAATGGTGTAATATCCGAAACGCAACGTGAAAACTGAAGACTACAACAAAATAGCAAAATATCTTTCGTAAGTATCATAAAAAAAACGCGGTATACAAATAATATTATGTTCTCAGTTTTAAGACTACACAACGATTTCACATCTACCTTATTTCATTAACAAAAATATTAAAACGTTAACACTGTGCTTATCTTCAACTACACTTCAAAGATAAGACACAAATGGATTGTTGTGCCAACATCCCTGCTTAGCCTACGGCTTGTAATTTTAAGGCTGCTACTGGTAACGCATCGGCATTCGACACATATATATCCTCCTACACTCATTAGCCTAATTTTTTCATTTAGAAACCGGATTCCTAACCACTGTCCGACTTTATCGTTTCTTTTCCTATCTAGGAGGAAGCAAAATTCTCAGAAACTTTATATTCAACATCCCAAATATTCTTTCACTCGCTACTGCTAAGACCCGTATCTCACTGGCGTAGAGGAATGTCGGAACAGCTGTTTTTATAAAATCCAAGCGGGTGTCCTTCCTAGTTTTATTCCTCAGATTTGTTATAAACTGTCCCACAAATCCTTTTAAAATTTTGACAGTTATGATCTCAATCACTATCACGGTCAAATGAGACGTTACATTCCAAATAATTAAAATTACAAATCTGCTCTAAAGTACGGTCGCCACGAACCGTTTTGTCTTGATCGAGTTTTTACTAATAAATACCATGGTCTATGTGACCATACGGTGGGCTCATTTCGCAGAGACCGTAACCCATATCCTTGAAGGAAAAAGTAGTCTATTAAATTCAAATAATGCTCCTCCTTGTAAACTGGCTTGGTTTCTTGAATTCGCACAGGGTACGGAATTCACGTGGATATTTTTATAAAGACGTATCCGATTCAACGTTCGCTTACCACATTCGTAATACGTCTTTTACATAAATTAATATTACAAAATGTCAGAGAAACAGGGGCATTCCCTTATTCGTAGGAATATATTCCTTCAACGACCTATTCCTACAACATTAATTATTATAATGTAATATTATGTTTTCTATATACGGTTATGATGTCAATTTCTTTAATACTATATAGGTACAATAATGGCTAAAATTGTGGAACTTTTGGAAAAAGTGCGTTTCTCAGGTTTGATGGTTCATAACACCACTTTTTTTGGAGTAGTACCATAATATTGTATATCAATGAAAAGATGATTTAATCAGGAATCTAATTCAAAAATGGTTTTAAGATCCTGGAATGGCGTGGGAATAGCCCAGACGTTAACCCAATCGAAATTCTATGGAGCCAACTGAAGAAACTTGTTCGTCAGAAGCAACCCATCAATAAAACTCGATTAATAGAAGGAACAATTAAATCTTGGTTTCACATTATAAGAGCTGCAGAACTAAAAAACTTGGTTCTCTCTATGGGAAGACGTTGTAAGGCCGTAATTAACGGTAAAGGTCACCCAACTAAGTATTAACTGATATGGTGAGAATTTTTGTATATGTCATTTTTCTTATGTATTTCACTTTTTTAACTGCTGCTCTAATAAAAAATTCTTCATAAAAGTTATTGCATTAAATTCTTGATAGTAGGCCTATTGCTCCTAAAAAGTAGTGTTGTTAGCCATCAAACCTCAGAAACATACTGTTTCCAAACGTTTTCCACAATTTTAGCCACAACAACAGGAGTACAACAAAACGTCGATGATCCGAACCGTCATTTCATTGATTACCGTTGTCAATTGTGTACTGTTAGTAAACGAAGAGCGTAACAGGTACGCATATCCGTGCCGACAACTGATTATTTAAAAAATGCGGCAATTTTGTACTGTATTGTACAGCCTAATCTATACTCTCACATACGCTTCCGCGGCCCGGCCGGTGTCAATTATGTTTTAGAAGTGTTCTTTCAGTATGGATCGTGTCAAAAATGTCTTGGATGACAACGTTTCACTCATATTACAGTGAGTATCCTCGAGTATACGAAGACATTTTTGACGCGGTCCATACAAGAAAAAGACTGCAAAATCATAACAGCCTAATCTAGTTACATCTGCAGAACTGGTGACTTGTACTTATTTTTCTTTTTACCGTGCAACATAACAAAACAACTAGCCTATAATTCGTTGTTATATGAAATAATGCCCTATACGGACTCCTCTGATAACAGTAAACGTCTGAATAACACTGGATAATGTAACTGTAAAAACATTTCAGCGACGTTTTTATGTGGCTGTGTACAGAAATTCATACAAGAACCATAAATAAGATACCTTTGACGGTGTGGGCAGGTGCATACCGCGTGGTCAGCCAACACTAAGTCTACCAGTAGCCGGGGGCGAATGAAACAACCTTTTTCTACTTTGTAATACGGTTCTCCGTTATTTTTAATTTATATAAAGACATATGCAAATTAAACTTTGTACTTATTCACTGGGACAAAAAAAAATGTATTATGTTTTTACTGCAAATAACATTGTATTTGTTTAAAATATGCAAACAAATCGATAATCCCAAATTACTCCGACCCAAATTAGAATTATCACCTCTCTACAGTAAATGTAATTTTGATGTAACTATCATATACATTCAGAAACTCCATTGGGGACAACGATTATGTTTGTAAGTGTATGGGCTTCTTTGTAACACGTGTGTGGGCGGAACTTCATGAAAGACACATGTAGGGGAGTCACGCGTACGACTCAAGATTCCGTTAGTCCAACCACTGCGGACGCATCATCGTTGAATTTTGCAAAAATAACAAAAACCACCAAAAGCTTGAACGAGTGTGTTCAGAAAAATTCTGTTGCTAAATATACACAAAAAATACGATTCGCTGACATGAGTAAATAAAAAAAAACAAGTGCGACCGACTGATTGATTGAAATGACACCGGTCGAGCATTTAATTCCACGCTGGAACGCTGAAGATTAATGATCGGCCGCAACGCTTGGCGCCCTTCACATGTTATAAATCTATCTTTTGTGATTCACCCACCAAACTCGCACAAACTTCCCCACCGCCGCTACTGAACGGCGCCGCGCGGCCAACGCTAACGAACCAGAGCAACCTTTGTACAAGGCTTTGTTTTGGTTACGTCTGCTGTCTAATTGTTCCGTAATATCTTTTCTAGATTTTCCGTTATTTGTACACGTATTGCTTAAGAGACTATTTATATTTTTAATATAATAATTACAAAAATAATTAATTTCTTAATGCAAGTTATAATTATGACGTCTGAAGTACATATTAAACAAACTCGTTTCGAAAATAAAACGACTCCACGTTTCTACGAATTATAGATACAAATCCCGTTTTAAAATTGAAATCTTTAGTTCTGTCACATTCTAAATCGGAATTCAAATCAATATTTGAATCCGAATTCAAATGGATACATCTTATGATACAGAAAAGCGCCAAAGTTTAATAACTTTTTAGAGATTGCCATGTGAATATCTTATTAACTATTTTTATTATTTTATAAATAACCACACGATAGGCACTTAATGGGAAAGACTTGAATTCGTTCTGTTGGATATGATCGTTGTCAGAATTCATCAGAATACAATCTGAAAGAAGCGGTTCTTATCTGTGTGATCATCTCCACTCAAAAAACAATCTACAGCATTCATTGGAATAAAGAATCATCGAGGCGAGTCTTGTGGTATCCGTGTCGACTACTTGATCCCCACAGTCTGTGACGTTCAGGCAGGTCTACGTGATTCAATTTAAGTACAATTAGTATTCTGATGCGACTCTGACAAAGGGATCTTGCCCTTCAACGGCCTCCTGGACGTCCAGGATTTTCGACTAGGTAATTGCGTGTTTCTATAGAAACGTTAGTGTTCTTCACCTGTTTATTCTGTTCATATTACCGAAGTCCGCCTAGAATATTTTTTTCCCTTTTTATCTCCATTTGGAATATAGGGGAAGAAACGTTTCCATTCTTTCTTGATTTTTGCCCGTTTAATTTCCTTTTCCCAGTTATCGTAACCTTCTTCAACATCCTATCCTCCTTCATACGTTATCAGGTCGACCTACTTCTTGTCATACGGTGTGTCCGCTTAGCGTTCTTATTATCTTTTCTTTAAGAGGCATTCGGTTAATTATTTACTAACAACTTCGGAGACAACTTTACTCTAGTTGTTTTGTATGTCGTATTATGTTCGACCGGAAGATCCCGGGAAGAGTAACTTTCGATTACCATACTGTCTCTTTCTTGACACGTGCTCGCCAAGGACGCGCGTAAATTCGCTTAACGATACGCCGTAAAGTTCGTAATTTACATGGAGAAGTGTGTAACGAACAAAGGAACGTGCACGGCGCAAACACGACGGTCCGCCGCCATTCACTCTACTACACGTCACGTTTTTGTCACCTGACTTACAGTGGCGTGGGGTGGGTACATAACACCTGTTGCCGGTTGTGACAGACCTAAAATTTAACCTAAAAATTAATTCGAATTTTTTCTAGTACCAAGTCTTTTTTTTAGGGCCAAAATATTCTTTTTAGAGCCAAAATATATTTTTAGAGATTTTCTAACATTCCCTGGCAGAAGAAGAGGGTCCCGGTTCAACGGGATCTGACTCCCATTATACTTACACAGAATAAATCAAGAGCCAAATAAATCAGTGGGTGAAAATTTTGATAACATCGCAAAAATTAATGTGGGATATCAAATTAAAGAGAATTTTAACTAGGCCTACTGGCTGCGGATACCGTAACTAGAGGCTGGCGGCGCGTTGTACTAGCCGTACAACCGCCACACTAAACACAAAAGCCGCGGAGTGTGCCTTGGTATTTAACGGACTGTTGAGCAGAGGTAGGCTATATATTTATTAACTAGACCTAACATCTGGATATAGTGTTAACTTTTGAGAATTTCAAAATGTTGGCACCCCAGAGCCCAAAAAAGAGATTAAAAATTGGAAAAACTGAAAATCTAACAGAGTGTCAGACCAAAAGATTTATTGTAACCCAAATTCGAATGTTTCGAATTTTTTGTGTTTATTGTACGATTACTCAGTAACACATGCACCACGGGTATATGCGGGGAGGGTACAAACCAGTCGAAAGACTGAAGGACCCAATAATTGTATGATTGTGAACTGTACAATATTACTAAAGAAATGGCAGGGGAATCGAGAGTTTTGTCATTATCCCGCAAGTTGGAAAACTGTCTAACATCGAAATTTATGTACAGTAATAATAAATGTACTTTGTTCAAAGTAGCGAAAGAGTTCTGCAGCTCAGGGAGCACACTAGTTATTACTCCTCTACATACTCATTTTCACTGACTGAATCGGCCAATCTGCGGGCGTTTAACAACGCACCTTCGTTTTTATGGTACTGTGAAACCAATGTCTCTACTAGGAACGAAGTGCTAACCACCACTCTTTTTTTTAATCTTGGAACAAAAAAAATACCACTTTAACACTTATAAACAGAAACGTTCGTTACGAAAAAAGCTAATACGTATTACACACTCGGAAGCACAGTAAAATCACTATCTTGCAGGACTATAATCCCACTGCGTTACGGTATAGTAATTCTTCCAAATATTAAACACCAGATCTCGTGTGTTAAAATTAGCAACACTAATACTTGTATGAAACATACGGAACGTTTAAAAATAGAAAAACTATTAACAACAAATTCTGCGCTGGCCTGGTTTTCCCCGTTACTAGACTTACTCAGCCGTTCGAAAACCGTTGGCTACCTTCTTTCTACGGATTTCATATTACTCACAACGTCTACCACAAAATATTAATGTGCAAATCGCACGATTCTGGTCGGTTCGTCCAGAATATAATATCACCGACGTCAAATTGCTTAGTTTGCTGCCATATGGATAAGACAGTCGATCGGTTGCAACGTGTTACGACTCACAAAGCTAAAATTACTTTTCTGGTGTACAATAAGAACTGTTAAGTGGGAGGTTACCGACGACACTACAACTAACATGTTTCTGTCCTTTATAAATCAAAAGGGCATAGGCGTAATTGACAGAAGCAGAAAATATGTACACCTCCAGACAAAATTATAATTATGGAATATATCCCAGTAGGTAGACAGGACACCGCGTGCACAACTCAAGTGACATAATTTGTATCTAGATTTTGCAAGCTGACAATAATGGAATGATTATAAGATGTCAAAATGACGGTTCTTAAAACCAAAAGCATCATCATGTAATAGAAAATGTTTCGAACATATGGACTTTTGACATTGAAAATGTTTATAAGGACGTGTCGCACATTTTCGGCCGATCGCTGGTGCCTGATCGAAAATGGGAACCGGCGAGTTTCCATAGAAACTACTTCTTTGTTGTCAATAACGTAGTACACATATAAAACTTCGCTTATGAATGCGACTACATTTAACTTATAATCTGTACATTGGTAAATGAAGAATGAATTCATTAATTGGTGAATGAAGAATTAATTCATTGATTGGTGAATGAAGAATGAATTCGTTGATTGGTGAATGAAGATAAATATATATATTTTTTAGATTTATTGAAGCATTTTCAATGGCCTTCTCTGTGCATTGCATTTGTTCAATGCCTGTACAGTTTTTCAAGTGTTTTCAGAGTTACTCTCGGCTCTAAAAACTGAAGCCTACACGCACAATGCACATGTTAGTTGAAGACGCTTCTTGTTACAACTTTTCAGGCCCCTTACAGTTAATTCGGCTTAACTAGTAAGCCCCCTGAGCTGCAGAACACGGTGACAATTTTTAACAAAATACATTTAACGTTACATAATGTTTTCAATTTATCTTTATTTTTACAAAATAACAATTATAAAGCAGACGATCGTACAATAAACACTTTAATTACCAACTCTGCGTTGGTTTTTTTTTTTTAGTTAAATTTATTACCAAAATCAACACATGACAAATAATTTAGTCTATCTTTTCAGATTATGTGTGTTTCCATAGATATCGATGAGCCTACGCCTAATACTTTTCATAAATACAGACAACTGATAACAATACATAAGGTTTCTTTATAAATATAGCTAACAAAATTTTTGAAATCCATCAAAATTTGCAAGTAGTGTTGAGAGCTATACTGTGAAATTATACCAAGTTTGTAGTCTCGATAAAATTTCACATCCTCGATCGCCCACAAAGACTTTTACATTTACTTAATATTTTGAGTTCCATTTTTGGCTCGTCGTGCCCCTAACGAAAAAAAATTTCATAGTAAACACTACATTCGTATTTCAGTTAAAACTGTCCTTAGCCTGACCCCGGCTGAATTTATATATATATATATTTTTTTTGAATTGTTCATCCCTTTTTTGGGCCCTGGTGTCCTAAAATCTTTAAATTAAAAACAACCAAATAGTATAACCAGATTCTGGTTGCAATTTGCTTGCACATGATATCCGACACAGATTTCTGCGATTTTACCAAAATTTCGGTTTTACACATCGGTATCCCAAAATTCTGAAATTCCCAAAACTGAAAACTATATTTAGATTTTGGTAAAAATTCGCTTTAATCTGATACCCTACCTGGTTTTTATGATTTTTTTTTAATCGACTCCCTTACACTTTCGCGCCCCGCCTCCTATTTTTGGGAGGAATAAATCTCAAAAACTATCTTAGAGTAAAAGTATGGAACACATGGCAAGTTTTACGAAAATCAGTTGATGCGTTCAAAACTTATGGTGCGACATACGCCAGACGAATGTAAACGGTCGAGTTAAAACTGAGACTCATTCGCTCGTTCCGTTACGTCAACTCAGTACACTGATAGGATGTTATACGACTAGCGATCATATAACGGTTCACTGACTTCAGGAGTGAACGGCTAAAAGTCAGGCTGGACAACCTGATAAGCTACATCTAAATGTTTCCCCACACTTTCCATTAGGCACACACAGTGGCTACACATCGTTCTGTTTAGCCTCTGACGAGACATCATCGTAGAAGAGGCGAAACGTTTGCTTTTACTAATTACAAATCATTGGTTTAATATAAAACACCGCTGTTCTCAAATACGGAACACTATGTAAATCTCTCTCTTTTAACAAATTCAAAACAAAACAAAACAAAACAAAAAAACACTTTCATTCTTTATAAATTCACACGTATCCACAACACACAATTTCATGAAAAGGTGAAAAAGAGGGGGAAAGAAACACAAAAGACAGGCGAGGTTGCATAAATAATATAACTACGACCACGCCCCTGCGACTAATTAACAAATTAGGTTTAACAATATACAAAAATATAACTTTGTAAATCATCAATCTCCTTTTACGCTGAGACAAGGTGAATATCAGTGGATTGATGATAACGCCCAACACCCCGTTTTAATTAATTGTAATTAATTATCATAACCGTACAAACAACAGATATGCAACTGACCTTGGCATAATTTTCCAAGTCTCGCTACCACTGACGACCGATAATTTTATTATTCCTCCTGCCAGCATTTAAACGCTCAATCTACCGCACATAATGATCAGTCCTATTGTTACTGAGTAACCGGATCACTTATTATTCACCCACCACTTCCGTTTGGAATTTTTTTTGCATACAGAGTTAACTAAAAAGAAAAATGGTAAGAAAACACTTCTCAAAAAATTAAATGATCATCTTCCTCTTTTCTTCTTCAGCACTACAGCCCAACGTGAGCCCTGGCTTCCAACACCAATCTTCTCCTAAGTCTCCCGTCCATTGTCATATCAGTGTAACCCGTCACATCCATTCTTCTGAGATCTTCCAGCACATCGTTCAACCATCTTATCCTAGGCCGGTCCTCTTTCTGCTTTTATAGACTTGCGCCCTTAGAATTTTCTTTGGCATACGCTGATCATCCATCCACTCTAGGTGACCTAGCCATTGTATTCGTTGAACCTTTATGAATCTTAAAATGTCTTCGTGATACAATAGCTCATCTATTTCCTGCTTATTTCTGATTCTCCATTTGTCATCTTCTTTAACCGGGCCACAAACATGTCTTAAGATCATTCTTTCAAACCTTATTAGTGTTTCTTGTTCCTTTTTTTTATAAGCGCCCACGACTCGCATACATAAGTAACAACCGGTCTGATCAGTGTCTCATCTATATTTTTAGTTTTGTGTTACGACTAAAAGTTTGCTTTTCAATAGTCTCTGATGTTGGCATAATGTGCCCTATTTCCTATTTGTATCCTGTCATGTATTGTCAAATGAATCAAATGAAATTGTAACTGCATCAAATGAATTATCCTCTATGCATAAATTATATAGATTTCTTCTCCTTTCTGATGCAGAAATCAGCATGTATTTAGTTTTACTGATATTTACATAAGAGTCCTATTTCAGCGGATTTTTGATTCAGCTGTTTGTATACCTCAACTAGCCGTTGTCTTCATCTGAAATTATCCTCCTCTACCAGAGGTAATGTACAGCACATATGCACCACTGTACACATTGGAAATTCATTAAGTCTGGCTCAAGACAGATGAAAAACGGAAATAGACAAACAAAGAGGAGAAGCAATTTCCACAAAATGACGTGGCCTAATCTAGCCTAATCGGATACAAAGCTGATTAGGTTAGCGGAACAGATTCTCTTCGCGTTGAATCCTGTGTACATTCGTAGGCTACTCATCCTTTTACTGATCCATGGAGTATACATTGAGTTTCTCTTGTTATTAATATGAAACCGACAGTTTGAGGCTGGTTTCAAACGAATAAGTAGAAAGGCATGGTCAAGTAGATATGCTACTTTGTGATCGTATAAAAGCCACAGTATGCATTTTCCCGCAGCAGGAATAGAATCTCAAGCGCGTATTATACGCATATCACTCCGATGTAGACCTACTAACTCGACCAGGCGCGGATGCGGATCCACGTGAGGGGTGGGGGAAATGTCCCCCAATGGTATCATCGGTCGAAATTTTTTTCGTTGTTTTGTGGTTGTAAATATAATACAACGTTCGTATCACGTTATGTATGATCACAGTTTTTTCTCTAAAACTACTTTAAATTGTAACAGTACCTTACCACCATGTCAAATTTTGTTTGATACATAACTAATGAGTAGTGTATACTTTAAACTGTAAGTGAATGTTATTGAAAGAACAATGAACTGCCAAACACAGATATGATTTTATACTTGTATTATAATAAATTTACTGTGTTTACTAACAACTGTAAATATCTTGGGGAAAACATGTCCCGAAACGCATCAGACAAAGAATCCTTTAAGATAAGGAAACTCAAATTACCAACGGCCTTTACTCTAACCCGAGAACTGTACGGAAAGAAAACCCTTTCCAGAAGTGCGAAAGTCCGCCATTATAGCACTGTGATCAGGCCGGTGGATCATGTACGGAGTGGAAACAATGTGCTTTCAAAATTTGGTACCTCTTCTTAAAATTGAACGAAGAATGTTTCGTAAAATTTATGGCCCCAAGAAAACTGAAGATGGGTACATGCATAGACCCAAAGAAGAGCTGTATAGGGATATGGAAAATCTGGAAACGGCTTTCCGAAGGAAAAGACTGATTCCTTGGACATATGGTTAGGATGGATCGGTCCAGATTAAATAAACAAAATTTCAAATATGTTTGGCAACTTTCCAGGGTGAACAGATACACCAAACAACTCGAGGAGAAATGATGATATCTCTTTGAACGACTGTATGGATAGAAATACATACAGAAACAAAATTCAAAATACTGAGGTTCTCTGCGGTGAGAAGGAGACGAAAAAGGTGTGGACAGTGGAAAAGAAGGCGGCGCATAGTGTGCGGATCAGGGCCTTCTGGCAGGAGAAGAAAAGGAAATGATATTCGCGTGGTCCACGACTGGCCTGTTCGTGTAAAAAAATTACTGTGTTGATATGAACGTACTCTATCATTTACACTGTACACCATTAAAGAATGGTCCAACTATTCATACCCCCGCTGAACTCTATACCATGCCCACTTGAAAACTACATCATCGAAACTAATCGGATGTTTTCACCTGCTTACTCTTACACCTCAGCCAGGAAAAATACCATCAGGGTGTTTTCACAGGGGTCACCGAGCCAGATTTATGTGTACCTCAAGGTTGATTCTGTAATGCTAAATGTAAGGTTTACAGAATACAAGACAAAATTGATTATGCAAGGTTCGCGCCTTTTTCTAAAGTACCGTTATAGATACTATATGTTACAGTCCTGCTGTGCTCGTTCGAAGATGCTAACAGTACAATTTACCGTGCCGTGTAAACAACTCACGGCCGGCCATTTGGCATATACGCATTCGTCGACAGCTGCTTGAAGACGATATTACGACAGGTGTCGTCGTCACGACAAAACGATCAGCAACAGGCTGCGGGCTCTTACAGGAACACGCGCGCACGTACACGCCGTAACAGACGTCCTGAACATTTACCGAACAATCCCGCACGCGAACACACTTTGGCATGACACTTCATACTGAACTTAGATTACGCTGAAATACTGTACCTTGGTGCACTGGAATGGACACGTGCAAACATATATGGCAAAAGGAGAAGGTTATTATACAATATCTGTCCAACACCAGAACATCGAATCGATCCAAAAACGTTTTTGAAACTTTTGAAATGTGGTCCGAAAATTAAAGCAACTCGAGCCGTTACGAATAGTAAATAACATATAAATAAATGAGAATAGTAAATAAAAAACCAATAGTGATGATAAATGTATAAAACTGTGACTAAAGAAACGTCGGCCAGAAACGTAATTACGGTATCATTATCGTCTACATTCTAAAGGCTTAGTCCCTAGCTGGCTTGTTCGAGAAGGCATTTCTTTCTCTCTTTCCACACGGTCCGTACTTTTATGACTGATACTGGTAAACATATCAACTAACATTCGGCTGAAATCTTCATCGCTTATACTTCTTAATTATCTCATTTACAGAATGAATTACTAACACCTGTCTGATTTCCTCTTTCTTTTCCCTATCTAGCAGGACGGTGCCCTACAGACTTCTTACAAACTTCCTTCTCAGAGGATCCATCCCTTCTACCTAGGATCTCACCGTCTCACTGGAGTAAAGTAATGTCGTAACAGGTACTGTTTCACTAAACGTCATGCAGGTTCCCTTCCTAGTTTTACTCTTCACATTACTGTTAACTGTTCCGCATAGTCTTTTCTTAGACAGTTTGTAATTCCAATCCCAATCGCAATAATAGTCAAACGAGATGTTACACCCAAAATAATTAAAATCAGAAACCTACTCCAAAATTTAGTCGTCATCTACTAATTTCTGTAGTTATAGAGTGTTCACCAAAAAAATTCCATGGCCTTTGCTCTATCACCAGAAACCTGTAGCTCATATCCTTATAACATACTTCTCAATACAAGTACTGCCTCTTGTAACTGCCCTTCTGTTTCCTGAATTACTACACTTAATCATCAGCAGAGAGTATGAAATTCACGTGGTTATTTCTACAAAGTTATTAAGGTAAGCAAGACAAGATTAAGCAGTTGAACCCATGTATGGTTTCTGTACGGTAAGTATTTATACCAATTTAAGTCCACCTTACTAATTTTTTCGTAACTTTTTACGATCCTGTGGCTAAGATCTGCTGAGGACGCAGTACAACAGAGTACAATGCAGTCCCGCAAAATTTAAATTACCTTCAGTACCTTCAGCTCTGCCTCGGAACAAAGATGGATTAAGACGGAACGCGGACATAAGACCGGAATTGCAAATATACAGTTTGGAAGATACAATAACAGAAAATAGAAAAGAAGGTGAGTGATTCACATGAGCAGAATGGGCCCAGCCAGACTTCCAGTTGCAGTCTGGCATTACATACCATCAGGAAGAAGAAGTCTTGGAAGCAAGAGATGGGTACTGTACTGTAACAGGAAATCTGTGTCGAATAAAAGAAGAAGAAGAGGGAGGAGGAAGGGCAGAAGACAAGTATACGCTAATGTAAAAAAAGGGTGAGCTACATTTTTTTTAATTTTAAAAAGTACATGAACATACTCAAACATCTCTCCGTATATAAGAACACACAGGGCGGTTAAATAAGAAAAAGGGCGACAGGCAAAGTGTTTGTGTAGGTAGTATTAAAAAAAAAATGGATTATTTATTGTTTCCTAAATGAAAATGAAATAACATCGTGCAAGAGAGCTTTGTATATAATTTTATTACTTCCCCCACACCACGGGTTAATCAGAGTTAGAACGGCATACAAGGTGTAATAAAAAACAAGAAATTATTTATCGCGGTCACGCCTTGATACGTTGTTAATATTTATTACGTTAGTCCCGGGTAATAAATGCCCCGCACCTGTTTTTATTTATCTACACATCACAGCAATAAAAATTCCCCTTTGTTTTATTCGTCTGATGTTTAATCAGCACAATAACCGATTATGAATAATGCGTACGGCTAACGGACCAGAGACGTGATTTCCGCTCGTATGTTTTGTGAATCAGTAGTGCCGCCGTCTTGTTGCCCGGGACAAAACTGAATATTAAATAAGCACTAAAACTGTGGCAAATTCTAACTCATCAAAAGGCTATTCTACCGGCTTTATATTAATTATCTTACTATTTATTTATTCAACGTTAGGTAGAATGTAACAGACATAACATATGCTGCAAGGAGATAATATAATTATCAGTAAGCACACCAGACAAATAAAAAAAAATTCAAAAGATGAAAACATTATCTGCAGGACTTGATTTCAGGGGGAACGCGCAGGAACGGCGTTCCGGAACCTCTTGGTTCCAAAAATAAATTACCGAAAAAATATATGAAAAGAAAAACTAATTATTACAAAAATTTACTACTACTTTTTAATTGTGCCCCTCATCAGCCCCACTAGAAAACTAAACATTTGTCAAAATCAAACACCAGCACTAATCTTTATCTTAACTACCATCGCTCACTTTTCTTAATACGTTCCACTTATAATTCTCTTTTTACGTAGAACGTATTTTAAAAAATTTCAACAAGGCTCGCTCCATCAAAGTGCGTGGATTCATGGCTGATTTCTGGTCATCATACAGCATTGGAGACAAATCGTAAGGAAAGGTCAAGAAACAAACAATATGACAACACAATGATGAAACTATGCAAACTTTTTTAAAATGTCCGAACCACCGAACCATCACTTGATTGAGGCTCCGGGATGACGCCATCATGAGTGACATGTTTTCGATTGTCGTGCGGCTAACCCGACGATGAAGCTCTTTAGAAGTATCAGTACACTTTATTACCTATTTAGATACATGTTTATACCTATGTTACATATTTTATAAGGCTTTAAAAATGTAGACCTCCTTTGTAATAACCTGATGTAAACTTATAGGCTAATATAAAATATAAGTATATTTTGTTGTCTGTACAACTTTTGAATTGCTGCGTTCCGGCACCTATAATTTTAGAAATCAACCGCTGATTATATGTAAAACGCAAGTGAACCACAGAAACAAACGGCCCTTATGTAAAAGTAACAAAATCTTATGACTTTTGAGTATCCGGTCGTTTACTTTAATGTGTATTTATTACCTTTCATATTTATTACCTGACATTTAATACATACTTAATACGACTTGACTATAATCCACAATACTTTCCTGGCGGGTTAAAACCCATTTATAGTTTTCTTAACGCCAACCTTGACCGACCCAACAGAAAAAAAAAACTGTCACACCTATACGCTGTATACCACACGAAAGTAAAGCGTCCAATCCAATCTATACCAATTCCACAAGAAGCACGTAAACGAACTATCCCCCCTCCCCACTGTAATTCCCATCTCTGTAAGATTAACAGTTGACAGACACAACCTGAACCCGATTACAGTCACTCAGAGCACTGCTACACCGGAAGAAATCTTGAGCCCGTCATCTCCACGTTTATGAACGAGCAGACCATACTCGGGATGCCTCACCGTGGAATAGGCAAACCGTTTTACTGCCAAGAGAAATAAAATTGTGTTAAGTTCAAAATAAACGTTGTTCTTGGTACCTAGTAAAGATCAACGAATTTTGCAACTGTGGCCTTCCTATAACGTTACGTAACATATCTCCAGCATATATAACATAATATTTATTGTATATTATTATATAACATATCTTCAAGTATCTCACATTTTCATCCCCAACATGACCAGAGGCACTACAACCTCTTAAGACACGTCTTAAGAGCACTGCTACAGCTCGACAAATGTTGTTTCCCTTAGCAACCATTTTCTAACTGCAAATTTCAAAGCTTTAATATCTCAATTTCACCCTTCCAAAGTCTCTATCGCCGTCTGGATTGTGCTTTACAGAGTCAGAAAGGGTCATCTTTACAATAGGAGTGGCTCACCTACATATAAACCACCTCAGCTGTATCATTTTAACTATCGTTAAATCGATTCCACAACCGCTAGCAGGACACAAACCAATCCATATGGCGGGACCCCAACTTGATCATTGCAGACGACGGACACGCTAAAATACGTACCTCTCGGGCTGTCCACCTCATAAACCACATGACCGACAGGCAGCTCTGCAGAGTAAGCTCAGTAGATGACTAACGTACAAAATTTATTACACCACAAAAAACGAGTTTTAATAACTGGGCGGGGAAACGCCAAGCAATTATTACATTTAAGTGAATACGATTATAATTAGATTTTACGACAGAGAACAAGGCGCTAACCGCCGCCAACATCGCCGCTCTCCTCGTTCAGGATTTTATTACCGATAATTGTACACCGGTCGGTGGACTTAACTGCCCAGTCGTATTACCGTCTAATAAAATTTACAACACATACAATCCTATTGTCAAACAAATGTTCCCTTACTTGTATAACATTAAGAATTTCACGTTTTCACTTCAATAAAACTGAAAACGCTTTGTAAACACAAACGCTATGTATGCAAATTGCGATGCGCGCGTCAGTAAAAAGACAATAACGACAAACAAAAGTTTTCCTTATTCCTTTGTGCTCAGACCGTACCTTTGTTGTTCGTGCCTTCATGCATACTTAAAAGATTTCTTCTCAATGCGACTACAGACGACCATTTTTTGAACGTATGCTCCCACGAAGCTTGTAATAGCGAAGTCTCAAGCTGAACGGAACCAGAACTAGCCCGAATTACTGAAAAGACAAGGCAAAGTTTAAAAGCTGTGCCCACAAATTTATTCAGGAAAGTGATTTCTAAATATTTAAATTCAATTTACTTATCTCAGTTACACGATAATAAGAGATTTTTATGTTTTGGAGAAAACCAGTTGCAGTGGCTTTTGCTTTCAAAGAGTTGACTGGAATTTTCGCTGCATTATCGCTCCACTGTTTAAATAAAATGACATCTGTAGTTTTCCGTTCTCCTTCTGCTGTTCTACCTTGAGTAGTGCGTCCGTTTGCAGTCCTACCCTCGGCTAACGACCACAGACAATCCAGGCTCGGATGGAGAGTTTTTTGAAAGATGTGCTGTCCTTTCGTCAAGAATAACCACCCTCGAGATAAACAAGCGTGTTTGAATCGACAAATGAGATACTGGTTGTAACCACAATCGTAACGGAACTAGCAATGTTGCACGACCTTGCCCTGATACGTACTAAAAGGTACCTTCACTGTTAACTCTGACAAAAGTTGGTTCTCTCTGACAGAAGAAGTAACCGAATAAACCAAATACTAGCCGAGCATCTGACTAGCTGAGATACTCAATTCCACCGCACCTAATGAACGTCACGACCTTGAGAATCTAACGCCCTAGTGACAGTTTGACACCTCTTGCGTTAGCATTGTCCTCTAAAGAGTTATTTGTCGGGTTGTAACTCCATTTTCACTTCCTAGCTCAACCTCTCGTCTATGTTCCGACAATACACTGGACGACTTCTCACTTCTAACTGTTCGTCTCTATCCGTACTCTCGGTTTTTTTAGCACTTTGAACGTAACAAAAGTTCATTTCATTTTCTTTAAATGTGTGTAACGACTGTACTTACGGCAGAACGTTCTTACTTGATCCAGGGGACAAGACTTGAACTACGTCAATGCCTTCATTAGCTATACACTCTTAATATAGATGTCGTTTGTATGTTCCTATTAAATGGTCGGCCGGTCACTTCCGAAAAGACGATTCGAGGGATCGCGTCCATCTAGAGATAGTCCGTTTATCACGACATCCAACTGAGATATAACTATCTGTATCTGTACAGGGAATGACGACACAACAGTTTCTGGTCATAACATGTTTGGTCAATGGCAATGCCTCTCTTAACTACCAGCACTCTTAACTACCAGAAGAGAGTTACTTCAGTTTACAAACTAATCAATTTTAAAAGTGGAAGTAAATAAAGAAAATAGGCCAGGAGGCGTGTATGTATGTACCGTGGATGATTTTCAGTTGGTAAAAAAGGTAAACGTTATTTCAAATGACCTACTGTAAACTTGACAGCGATACTTGAATCAACAAACCGTTAATACAAACTGCGAAGCGACACATTTACCTAATTAAGTAATCTCTGTTACGTGGTATACGTACGTAATACGGTGTTTGTTTTCCTTACACAAAGACCACGCCGTTTGTTCCCCCAGAATAATTTCGCATCTGACAATACTATGTTAATAGAATTCCTCGGAATTTCATTATATCCAATTTGTAACACTTTTCACTAAATGTATTCACATAAAGTCGCGATGTCAAGTGTTTGTTTGAAACCCTGACAGAGAGAAAGAAAGAGACTCAGTATGGTAAAGAAGGGAGGTTTTCATACTTCAAGACAAAATCTCGCAGTTTCCAATTACCTCTTCTGCTACACTAAAGGCAAATTTTTCTGACAAAACGTATATTAAAGACTAGTATGCTCCCTGAGCTGCACAACTCTCTCACAGTTTTCAACAAAATACTTTTATTTTTACATAAATTTCAATGTAAGACAATTTTTCTATTATGGAAAACGTTACAAAAATCACGATTTTTCTACTTTTCTTTAGTAATAACAATTATACGGCACACACTTATACAATAAATATTAAAATTCAAAACATTCGAATCTGAGTCACAATTCCTTTTAGTCTGACAGGACATTTATAATTATTTTCCACAATTTTTTATCTCTCTTTTAGGCGCCTGGGTCCCAAAATTTTGAAATTTTCAAAACTTAACATTACATACAGCTGTTCATTAAAATTCTCTTTAATCTGATACCCCACATGAATTTTTGGGATTTTATAAAATTTTCACCCACTAAGGACCTGACGTCGAAAAATTTTGAAATTTAAAAAATGAACACTATATTTATATTGTAATTGAAATTACATTTAATTTGATACCTCAAATGGGCGTTTCCGATAGTTTCATAATATTGATCCCCCTTATACACGTTTGCCTTCCGCCCCTATTTTTGGGGGCTCAATTTAAAAAACAACAGGGTTCCATAGGGTAAACGTATAGACACGCAAGCCAAGTTTTACGAAAACTGATTAATGCGTTCAAAAGTTATAATGAGACATCCCAAGCGGATAGACAGATCCAGTTGGCAATTACCTTTGGCAAATGCCAAACGGTCCAGTTAGAACTAAGAACTCGCTTCGCTGTCCAAAAAGCCACAGTAAGAAGGCGCCACGGAAATGAGGAAGACACTCTCGTCTGATCATAACAGGTTTGGGCACTGGCAGAGGCTCTTTTCTCGGCATTATTAATTACCGGAAGAGCTTAGGAAATGATGAATTTTAAAGGTGAAAGTAAACAAAGAAAATGAACCAAGAGGCACCTTCGTATGTACGTACGGAAAGGAATACTTGCAGATCATGACATTACCATTTCCTTTGAAACATTATGCCCATGGCCTATTGTATCCTGTAGCTTTCATACGCTCACACCACCACCTAGTAATCAGTCCACGTTTAACTACACCCAGTGAGGAGCTGAACGGTGACGAAGACTGTTGTGTGTTTTCAAGTGTAGATGTCGCGCTGTTACTAACCGACGGGACGTCCGCTTATCTTCGTTACACTGCCGTTTGCCTCAAACAGTCGAACTGGCTCGATATTAAGCCGAACAGCATGACGAATGAACGCCACGGAAAGCGAGCTCTCCTCCGCTGGGCTATCCCACCGCACACCTGCACATTCTATATGGAATATATTAGACAACGAATCATACTGGATAAATAAAATATCGATACGAAAGGGCAACATGGGAGGTCCACCATATAAAAATTCAACATTGACAGAACGTATGTAGAAATGTTTTAGTAAGTAAAGAAAGGAACTAACATAAATGGAATACGTATGTTTCACATATGAGACGACGCTTACGATTAGCGGCAGACGGCAAATTTAAAAAACAACAAGAATTTGTATCCGGGCTGTTTGGCCGTGATCGATTGCTTTGTTCAGTCATTTTCTAAACATTTCGGCCAACCACCGGAGGCTTTCTTCAGTAACAAATAGTTACGCTTTTACCACGGTTCGGCTCTCCACCCTTTGTCGAATACTTACAACTTTTTCTACTGAAGAATGCCTCCCTTGAGTGGCCGAAACGTTTAGAAAATGACAGAACAAAGCAATCGACCACGGCCAAGCAGCCCGGATACAAATTCTTTTATCACTGACTCCGGTCATGATACCCTACGTAATAAAAAAGTAACGTATCAAATGACTGATCCTGAAGAACGTAATGGCCAAACGAATACTTTTGAATAACGGCTACTTTACTATTTGCCCGTAGTAAAGGGAAACTGTGACCAGGACAGGGTAGTAAAAATAAGCCAGCTGTAAGAAATCATATAGAATAAAGTGGTGATTAAACGCGACTGAGAATAGACAACTGGAAGAGAAAGTAAGATTGGAGGCAAGTTGTGGAAGAGTCTATAGAGCCATGCGAGAATACCTTACCCCTTAATTACACAACGAAAACATTCATATATTTTACCGAAAATGTATAAAGTTTATGTAAATAAGTTTCTGAAACTTAAAAAAAATTTAAATTATATCTACACGGTCTGCAGGGCGGCAGTAACAAGCGAAGCAGGGCGAGGCCTATCTACACACGGGATACACATTTCATTTAACCAACCAGGTGTACCGGTCGCGTCTGTCTCTATAAACACACGGATACATGCGGGACACAAGTCGGATACCCGTCCTCGCTCCGGCTGCCGTCTGTTGGTCAGGGAACGCCCTTCTTAGTCACATCTGATAAACAACTTTATACTGTACTGTAACTGCTCTCCAAGTCTGCCTACACGCAAATAACTACGTACTTATACCGGGCCCAATCTTTATTGCAAACTGGCAATAAAAGCTGTTGTATGTTCCATTTTACAACGGTAACGAACGACGCACACATTCCTGTGACCTGCCGATAACACAGACACATAAGGAGGGAACAAAAAGCAATTTGAAAGCGTAAAACACAAGACAAAATGGCGCGTCTTCTTTGCATAAAAAGGCGATCTACCGACTGCACGTGGTATGCCACTGAAGATTTTCGAAGTGGAAACGAAAAACATTATCTGTTTAGGATAGAAACCCATCAGAATGTCGACTGTCTGGAATTATCATCATTTGATATGCAATTATCTAAGTGTTCCACGGAAACCCTACTTTTTCGAACCATCACAGTTTACGTTACCCAATGATATCTATCAGTGGCGTGGCGTGGGTACATAACACCTGTTGCCGGTTGTGATAGGCCTAAAACTTAACCTAAAAATTAATTCGAATTTTTTCTTGTACCAAGTGTTCTTTTCTATAATACGCTGGGAGAAGAAGAGGGTCCCGGTTCAACGGGCTCTGACTCTCATTATACTTACACAGAATAAATCAGAACACAAATAATCGAAATAAAATTAATAAAGACAAACAGAGAAACACATGACTAAACGAACAAAACACAAATAGGTACGTAGTATCTGCTGCACGTCAGTTCCGAAAACGAACACACCTGCTAACTGAGCGTTTCGCCGGTTTATACAGCGGCAACACATTGGGTGGACGAATGTGTCCCCCTCTCCGCAGTCTGTACAGTGACAACTACTACGAGGTCAATGACCATACGCAGTAAAACACTGCCGATGTCTGAGCCGGCAACACAAGACGCTCCAAGTGCCCAGCAGTTTGAAAGCAATGCTACACTTTTCTTCACGTTTCCCTACTAATATTGCTCGTTTTCCAAATTATTCAGTAACTAAAGTATTTATTCTGTGACATATAATTAATATTATTTTCCCTTATTTCCAGTAATGTTGCCGCCCGCAACAGCAGTTACATGGACGCCACGCTATTGATATCTATAATGTTTTCTTATATTCCGTAAAGAATGTCAGCCTCATCAACTTGAAGGAATTTAATACGATAACTGTTTCTGTATTACACCTTACGTCATCTTTTCTGCGATTTTCCAATTTCCAGTCCACCGCCGACCGGACAAAAAATCTCATCCCAACAAACTCCACAGCGAACAACCACACAGATTCTTGAATTAGTACTTGCTGTGTGGTGTTTGGTCGGTGAACTGCAAACGAAAAAATTATTTTTTTCTATTATTTACATCTCATCTGTAATTTTCTGGTGTTTTTTAAAGTTGTTTAGACTCTTGACTTAATTTGGTGAATTTTACGCGTATTTCCTTATATGTAATATCGATTAGGTTAACTTTATAGTAACGTGAAAACGATCACCAGACTGCTGGTGACCGAAACGTTATTACGCTTAATTTTTATTCACGACGACAGTGGTTGTCCAATCGTATTCGTTACATGCGTCAAACAATAATAATGATTATGACAAAGAGCATACGAAAAAACAATTCGACCACATGCGAAAATGTCTACAAGAAAATACGAGAAAGCAAAATCCAAACTGACGAAATATGGATGAAACGCATGGGAGAAACATGTTCCATTATACAAATCGTAGAAAACGGACGATGCCCAAAAGAATATCAGAATGGCAACCGCCAGAGAAAAGAGATGGGGGAGCATTATTTCTAAAACACCATCACAGCTATGTATAAAACTGAGTTAACGAACGGTGACTGAAATAGACTGTGAGAAGAAAAATTCAGAAGGAGGAAGTTTCGGTCTCTCTGTCTGTCTGTCTGTCTTCTCTCTCTCACCTCCTTCCACTCTCACTGATGTCTGTATATCGAACTGTTTCAGGTGAAAACCCTCTCTCCAAGCATCCCGATTTCAAACCAACGAAAGTAAACAAAAAGATCCTCGTCTTCTTCCCCATTAATAAACCTTCGATATTTTAAATCGAAAATTCTGTTTTCCGGTTTAACAAGCTTTTTTTAAGAAAAAAAGAGGAAAACTCACAAGGAGGAGGATGTCTCTCACTCTCTCTTAATAAACCTTCGAAATTTTCAATACCAAAATTTTGTTTCTCCGTGCAACACCCATTTCTGAAACACACGTCAAATGCTTCATCCATTCTGCGACACTGAGAAGTTTCAGTGGAACTGTTGGTAGGTACTGATAAAAATTAACGTTTGCTATTCTGAAAAGCAGAGCTTTTATTGGAGAAAAAAGTAGACTTTACTTTTTTGTAATATACGTATCTCTGAAGTTTAGGTTGTAATTAGTATTTTGATTAAACCCGATACGTTCCCTCTCCCTCCCGCCGTCCCATTTTGCGCACATCAGTGGAAGTAAATTTTATGTTATGTTATGCTTCCTGTGTAAACGATAAAAAACACACATACAGTACTGCCCTATTAAACACGTTAAGAAGTGTATATTTTTAGATGCACAGAGTGGCAGCTGGTCTGCACCGCCACTGGACAACGTGAATCGTGTTGCAGACGGAGTTTTAATTACTAACTTTCAGCCGATTTCAACAGAACAGGCTACGTTTATCTTAAAACTGTGTTACAATAGAACACTAAACAACTGTTGCAACACACGAACTTTCGTACGTTTATTTTAGGTTCAGCGGTAACGGACACCATTCACTACGGTTAATGAGCACAAATTTAACTTACCAAACCTGCATTCACTGCTCTGCTTCAGTTATGTAATAAATATTACTTCCTTTGTAATAAATTTTACTTAACGTTACATTCTCTGTCTTTTGCAGACGATAATGTGGCTTTTTGAAAGATAAGGAGAACATGTAACACATAATCCGTTAATTATATAACAAATGTATTTACTTATCTGCTCTCAAAGAACGAAGAGTAAATAAATTTGTTGGAAGTAAAATACAATTAAACTCCGTAAAACGACTATCGATACAGAGTGCGATGCTACGACAAATTATACTGGTCGCGGAATGAATTCCATTAATGAAAGTAAAAATTCTCTACTATGTATAACGATACCCTCGGAAACGTTTGATCTCTCTATTACGACTGTGTTTTCAAGGCATCCAACAATGTGAGTACGCCATATTTTCCCTCCCGTTAGTAGGAAAATAAGAACAGTGAAAATTCAGGATGAAATCGTTCTCATCTGAAAAGCGAATCGACTTCTATTTTCTTGCCGTGCTATAAGGTCAGCCTTTAGCCATCCTCACACGTTCCCGTGCGATTGTAGAGTAACCCTAAAACACTTTAATGTTATGAATTTTGAAGTGTTTACTGCAGTTCAGTTATGAAAGGTTTACCTTTACACCTGCTGAAATGAGAAGATATTAGTGCAATGTATTCTAAACTCTCCGATACATCCCTCTACAACAATGTATCGAGATTTCAATGTACAATATAAAGAGAGAAACCATTCAATATTTTGGAGGTTTAAATTAAACAACCTTTGCTGAACGCGTTTCTGCTGAAGAAGGCCTCAGGTAGGTGGCCGAAACGCTTACAAAAATGCGAATCACGTTGTAAGCTGTCGACCACGGCTCAACAGCACGGTGGTTTCCAGTTTTAAATAATTTTGATGTTTAAATCAGAATGTTACAAGATATAATACATCGGTCTTATCCGACACACGAGGACTACCCTACGTAAAAAGGCATCCTTACAGAACTCCTTCTCTTCCGTGCTGCCCACCACAGCGCGTGGTTACTGGACACCCGATTTCTCTCTGGCATTGGTGGAACACGAAATGTATCAACGCCGGGGGGTGGGGGGTTCAACACGCCGCACCCTAATGCTTCTAGGGAAAAGATGAAACGGTTAGATGATCTGGTCTAAAGGCCACTGCATCTTCTACGGGGGGGGGGGGTTAGACACCTGACTCATTTTGAGATGAATGGAGCTAGCTGAGGTATTTGGATTGTCGTTGATTTTCATGAGTTATATTAACTTAAAAGAGTTTGATATACGTTCTGTTCTTCACATTTAAAACTAGATTTTCTCCAGTAGTCCATCGCCACTCCCTTCAGATCGGACTAGCGTAAACGTTAAAACAATTTGTAAATAAAAAAAATCGTTGTCGATAGAAAAATTCAATTGTTGATTTTATCCAAACAAAAAAATTACAATGGTATGAACACACGAGAAGAAAGGCACAGAAAGATTGCCAAGGAGAGTTATGGAATGGACCCCACCAGGAAGAAGGAAAAGAGGAAGACCACCTATCACCTGGATAGACGAAATTCAGACTATACTGAGGGAAAGAGAAATTGAAGAAGATTGGATGGACAAGCAGGAGTGGAAGATGAGAATTCAATCAATTCTGTAATCTCTGGTTCCGGAAAATTTGTAAACATTGTACAGCCGGAATAAAATAATAATAATAATAATAATAAATTGTAACACGTAGTAATCACGTTTTCCGCTCGAAATTTTTCTATGTAAGCTGAACCGATCGCTAATTAGTTGTTAAATACCGCTGCTGCTGTACAATGTTTTTACACACCAATCAGCTGTTTTGTTATTGTGCATGCATTCACTTCCCCCCTTACATTCCACTACAGAGGGCAGAGGACATACAGAACAAAAGACAAAGAATCATGCACCAGCTGCATATGGTGTACCAGACATCGATTACAGATTACTATGAATAATAATAAGTACTTGTAGTCTGTCAGCACAGCACGACACGTCCCCGCGACGACGACCCCGCCACAATTTCTACTTCAATTAACTGCTATATCCGTTCTCCGCTGGGTTAGACTGGTTTTCCATCGGAAAGTTGTAAGTCAATTAGAAAACGCAAGACGTAGTGAAAAAATTCCCTAATGACCATATACACCCGCGATTTCTAACGCGCCCCAACTTTCAACCTGTGGAGGAAAAGATACTACTAAAATAAATAAATAAAGGTAGGAATCGTAAAAAGTTAATAACTCCAACGCTAACATAAAAAAGTGAATCATGGACCTCACAAAAGTCACAGAACGTATGAATACAACCGAAATGAAACTTTTACAGAAAATTGAAGGACACGCAGGGAATATAAACAATCATAACCCTTCGGTAGGAACATATGCCTGCCAGGCATGTAGGGTTTACCTTTTTGCTACTAGAAGTCTCCTGCGTGCTGCCGGGCAAGTCCCCCTCCTAGAATTCTTCAGTCAGCTGTTGTGTGTGACAGCGGAAGTGTCGTCATCTCGTAGCTCTCCTCCGTTTGACCGTAAGATACCTCTTTCTAAAAGTTACCCTGCCTGTCAGGCATGTATTCCTCTAAATGTACGTCTGATTTTTGCCTTCCAGGCATATGATCCTCTAACCGTACATAGTTTTGCATGCTTATTAGGCATATGTTCCTTACAAGGGAGGGTCAGGCAGATGTTCCACTGGGAGGTGTATAGTACAACTACTCATCAAACATATACAAAGTCTGCAAAAAAATACATATCAATGTGAAATTATTACATTGAAGTAAATTGGAAAAGAAGAAATGGTATATTTTATTTTCTAAAGTAGTTATTTTGGCATTTTTATGAAAATATGAGTACCTGCCTAGGAAGCAGGGTGTTTCTCATAATGTATGTTTTGTATATGCCTGTGAGGCAGGGTGTTCCTTTAAGTACAAAATGAAAACATGTTCCTACCGAAGGGATAAACGAAGTTTTCAGAGAACAGTTAAAAATATAAAAGTGGTGATAGCAAAGTCAACTGGGGAAGGTAATCGGGATCACTTAAATAAGAAATCCGGAGGGGAACTCGCCAGGTGGGTGTATACAACAAAAGTACACGGATTACCGAATTCAACACAGAGACAGAGATAGAAAAACATGACAAGAGGAACTGAAACAAGCTGTTTAAGAGACAAGTACTCGATGAATGGAAATTGTCAAATTTTTAAAACACACAGAAAAGGGCGGAAAAAAGACTCCAACTCACTACTCTTATACCTTATATTACAAAGACTGAAGACTAAAAAATGAGTGTACATACAAACACATGGAACTGGAGAACTGACGGAGATCCCGCCTTCTAAACATTGGGGGGGGGGGGATGTTACGAAAAAAAATGGTGACGACAAAATGGTCAGTAGGAAACGTTCAAACATATCATCTGGATTCGGGAACCAGGTCTGACGTTGCAAAGCAAGAAAAATAAAAAAAGGGCCAAATTATTCAAAACACATTTTTTAAGAGATATTAACGACCATTTTAAATATGAAATAAGCTGCGCAAAAAAAAGCCATGTGTACTGTACTCCTGAAACAGGTAATTAGTGTTTACGTTATAAATAATCTAAGTCGGTTTGTCAGTCCCCTAACGAAAATAATACCGTTTATATCAACTGCAAACTACAGATTAATCCGATACGACTAGAGTAATAAAAAGGCTAGACAAAAAAGATCATTTGATAAAAGTACCGGCGTGGAAATGAGAGATAACGCAATATTTTCATAATAGACAATTTACCAAACGGGTTACGACATATTTAAACGTGACGGGAACGTAGAATCAATTTAGTATTCTCATGGAGTTACCACACAGAACAGACGCAAACTAGTGCGAGAGTCGTGCAATGTACACAGTTGTTCTGAAAACTGACCAGTAAGTAAAGAGAACGGCTGGTTCCTTGCACGCGGCTGGCGAATCTCTCTCTCTCTCTCATCGTACAGAGATACCCAGAGAAAGAACGAACCGAACATGCGTAGCTCAGTTCAAAGCCGGAGTCAGAGTTTAGGTCGATCGATACCTGCAGCCAAATCTGTACTGTACAACAGCTTGTTACGTCATTACATGAATGACGTCATTGGCTGGATTTAACTGGTAACGTACGTACAGGGACGCACTATTCACCCTGTAACAGATTTAAAAAGTTGAATTACTGTTAAGTGGATATAAACTGAATTAAAAAAATTATGTGATTGATGAATGTTAAATCTGAGCCCTTACAAATACACAAAGTTTTAAGTTTATTAAAAAACTTTTAATAAACCTCGTTGTGGCGACAAGTATCCAATCTTCTTACGTAATACACTGATTAGGGTACTTTTACATCTACGTTTGAGTAGCGGCGGTTTAGCCGCTGGTTTGTGATTACTTTTACATCAGCGGTCCAACCACCGCTGTTGTTATTGCGAATTTCTCAAACAAACTATTTACTAGCAACGAAAGTTGGTGCTTCAGTTTGTACAGTGCTTACAATGCTTACAGACGTTGAGATTAACGCGGCTATATTGTTGTTAGAAAAAAAGAGGAAGAAGCGAAGGTATTGGATGCATCCGTTACTTTATAAAAGGCCTTCGTTCGGCGAGTTTCATATAAGGTATAATAATTTCAGAAATTATCCAGAGAAATTTTTTAACTATTACAGAATCTCTATAAAAACATTTTATGAACTTATAAATTTGATTGAAAGTGACATTGTGCGGAAACAGATGAGGATTACGAAAGCCTACTGAACAGACGACCAGCGAGCGGTTCAGCCTCGTGATGTAAACGCACAGGTTACAACACGTGTGTTTTGTCGAGTCGGCGGCAGAACCGATAAGCGGCTGAGCCGCGACATGTTGCGGCGGTTCACCGTTGCGGCTGAGGTGCGACTGAACCGCCAACCGCTTCTCATGTAAATACTGACATATAAAGACAGTGTGTTGAATCTACACCGGGGTCCGACCGCCGCGGTTGAACCGCAGCGACTCAAACGCTGATGTAAAAGTACCCATGCTGCGTAAAATAAAGGAGAAAGCAACAACACTGAACGTTATTAAGGGAACAAGTATTAAAACTTATTTTTTCTATACAGTATACTTAACGATATTCCAACGGGGATTTCTGAAATCAATTTACAAAAGTGATTCACCTTACACTGAAAACGAAGAATAACAACTAACAAAACTAAGGTAAGCATTTCGTGTAAACTATCTGGTTGGAAAGAAACTTCAACAAAATATCGGTGCCCCGAATTTTCAACTAGATCTTTCTTCCCTCCCCCCTTCAGGATTTTTGATAACTTCACTCAGATTTTATGAGTAATAAGATTACAACAGTCCGTTTAAATTACGGACTGAATGAGAAACGGTTCTGTTCACAGAAACGCTAAACGTTTCCTGTATCTCTAGTTTCCAATACATGTGGTCAACACCAGATGTGTGTGTGTGTGTGTGTGTGTTGTAGCAAGTTTCTGGGTACATCCGTGTATGAGATTTTCATATTGCCGACGTTTCGTTCCGTAATCCCAGAGCATTTTCAAGGCGTACTGATCTTGATTTAGCTGCATAGCGTGTTATATATCTTACTTCCCTTGGGATTGTTACCGCGGGAGGGTTGGAGCGCGGGGTTTTAGTGTGTTGTAGGGTAAACCACACACACACACACACACACACACACACACACACACACACACACACACACAGCTGCATATATTCTGAAGATGACAGTTTGAAAGTGTTGGGCTGTGTAAATATATAAATATATTCTTGTACGAAAAAACAAATATAATTTATTTATTATTAAATTATTAAAAATAATTACACAAAAATAAATACATACAATATGAGAACACACGCACACACAAAACTTTATATACTTCATATTTTCAAACACGAAATAAAAATATACATGGGCCTACTACATAGTTTACATTCTGCTTCAAAACTTTTGAAGGATTCGCAAAACGAAGTATAATTCGTTTAGAATAACAGGTTAATAATCCTCCATATAGAAGAAACACAGATATACGGCAGGAACTGAATATTATGAGTACACTCGAGAGGATCGCCCAGTATCGGAAGAATTGGTGGGAACATCTTTGCCGAATGGATGACTGCCGCATCCCCAAACAACTATGGAACTATAAGCCGATGGGACGGAGAGGTTTGGGCGTCCGAGGAAGCGCTGAAGTGACCAGCTCTAATCTTTGCCTATTTGAGACCGGAACAAACCATCCTTGGTTTAATCCGTGAAGATCATCATCATCATTGAAGATGATGATGATAATCCTCCATATCCACGTATTTTTTTATCTCAGAAATGCCTACTGGTCTCAGTTACTTTGAACAGTTTACTCTGAACGTTTTAAGTCTCTGAAATGGAAATAACTTCTAAGTGTTCACCGTCTTCTCTCAGGAAAGCGTTCATTTGCGTCTTTGTGAATCACGTTTATTCATCCTTTTAACGCACATCGGGTTCACTAACGTGATTTTGATTTGGAATGTTGTTAAAAATGTTGAATGTTATTATTGAAATGACTATATAATTTCCGTAAAATAGTATACAAACTACACGCATTGTGGCTAGTATTACGTCTCTACCGTATTTAACTTTTTCCAGCTGGCGAGACAAGGTAAACATTAGGGCTGCCCGGGCGCAACCTCCCACTGGATGTCGTCACAAAGTGATATGGATTCGAACTCACAATGCCCTGCTCTGAAGCGATACACGAGCTGAGTATTGCGCCACCCGGACTGCATACTGGCAGAAACTGGAGAAAAAAATAACTGATAAAGTCAGATAATACCTACTCGCACAAACAAAAACGCATACAGAATACAGTTACCGTTACACACATGTGCGTCTTTATATAACGTTAATACGCGTAGGCAGCGGTAAACACTTATTCTATTCCCAACGGTGCGCGGCTCAACGTGTGCGCCTTCAAAAACGTTTCCTTCCCACATACGCACGCACGCACAGTGCACTGTTATTTATAATTTCTCGGACGTGTACCGGCGCGAATCAAATAAATAATTATATACCTGCATTTTAATAAATGAAAGTGTTCTTTCCGGCCGGTTACGTAATGCACACGACGGTAAATAGACGTAGGCTATGTAAGGAGAGTTGGATGTTTGCAAAACAAACCGTATGTTTTGGTTACGAGACGGATCCAGGGGGGGAAGAAATCTGGTAACTTTTCTCCCGAAGCTTTGTAAAAATTTCCCACACTCACATCTATTCATTGAAGGTTATTTTATTTTTTCTGGTAAGCTACGTTTTGTTCCGTATCAGCCACTGTGGAGTACGTTTGGTTTAACTGGTTCCTCCCGTCTTCTCCTCTCCCAAATCGCCTTCATTCTTGATCGACGTCTCTCCTTCCTTTCGTCAGTCCAGATGCCACCTGTCCTCTTCTTGCGGTTTTCCTGAAAACCTTGGGAATTTTTTAATATCTTTTTGAATGGTAAACATTCTTTAATGTCTTCTTGAATAATCTGAAGTTCTTCTGTATCGTTTTCTGTTTCTTTGAACCACGTATTGGGTACTTTGAGCTACGTTTTATTTATTTATTTTTTATATACCGTTCAAGAATAGCCGAAATCTGTTTCAAAAAGGGGAAGCTGATTACGATTACGTTTGAGAGAACAAATTTGCGGAAAGAAACAAAAAAGACGTACTAGTTCCTAAATTTGTTCAAAACTCAGGAACCTTGAACATTCATTCTCTCTCTCCCCTTACACACACACACACACACACACACACACACACACACACACACACACACACACACACACACACACACAGGCTGTTTCTTCGGCACACAACAGAAATAATTTCATGTTCCGTTGATGACTTTAGACTTTGATGGTCCATCCTGCAACTTAATCGTTTATCAAGAAAAAGTCACATTTTCTTCTCCTTTTTTTTGCAAAGCCCATTTAGTCGTTACAACTGATTTCTCCATATTTTTTCATCGGCCAGATTTTCTTTAGGACTTTAAGTGGCCCATTTTAATGATTACCATTGATTATCTGTAATAATTTCCCTTGAATATACACAATGTCATCTCAATCAGTACCGGAAAAAGTTGTCTTTCAGCTGACTTAATGTAAACACATTTTTTTGCAAAATAGGCGTACAACAAAAAATCATGCGCATGACCTACGAATACAAATTTCATGTGTATATTCTAAGATGGATGAACTGAGAAGGAACTGCGAATAAATAGTCGAAGAAACGCACATACAGGAACGCGAAAAGAGAGAAAAAAAAACCTCTTTTTTAACTCCGGTGGAAAAAATTACCGCAGTAGCAGAACTCTGAATGGTATTTTCTGCTATATCGCTTGGTCGCTGAGAGAAGGAAGTACGCAGAACACACACACACACACACACACACACGCGCGCGCGCGCGCGCGCGAGTTCATCTGGCAATCCGCATGCGCGGACACGGACGACGGACCAAACCTGTTATTCTTCTTTTTCTGTTAACAAAACAGACGGACGCACACACACAACGTCGTCGCTTTCACTTTTCACGGAACTGACTGCAAGAATAATAACAACGCGCCGCCAATGTCCACAGTGACGATTGAATTCTTAAAATCCGTCCACAACGCAGCAGCAGCAACATTCGTCTTTAGTATTATTATCCTCACTATTGCTTTGTTTGTGCGCTTTCAACAACGTATACGTGCCGTGAAATTGTACTCTGCGCGCGCGTGTGCTCAGTTTCTGCGTAACACAGTCTGTGTTCTGTTTCTGTTTCATTTTTCACTCCTCGCTTTATACGATGACACGTAACATTACAATTCTCAAATTATAAAAAAAAAAAAACTTTTAAATAATAAATACTTGCACGAGTATTACAAGTATTAAATTATGGTGTTGGCATTTTTACCTATTACGTTGTTCTATTTTCATCTACTTTCACAGAACTATTATGTACTTCAGACGTTTCTTTATGAATATAGATTCACAAAGAAACCTCTTAAGATACAGACTAATTCTGTGAAACGTGTGTCAGGTGAAAATACAACATAATTTAATGAAGTAATACTTGGAGAGTATTTATTATTTGAAAAGATGTTTATTATCTAAAAAAAAAACCTGCAAGAAATACTGAATAATTAGGCTACCTACAAAATAATTCTCATATTAAAGAAACTTTTTAAAAATATATTAGTAGGACGCATTTCGAAAGTCTAATAACTTTCATCGTCAGTATCTAAATATAAATTTTCTATTATGCTTGCTGTCAACTAATATCAGAAAACCCCTGATAGTACTACAAGTACTGGAAAACCCCTGCTTCTTTACAATGAAGTTTCTCCAGTAAGTCAAGAGGTGTATAAGGGCAGATCCCGTAGAAATCAAAACAGGTCCTGAATTTGTTCAGTGTTCCTAGATCTCGTAAAGACAGATAAATACTGAAACCGGAAGGGATGAATTCACCTAATATTTGTACGGGAAAAAAAGAAAATTATTACAGCGGAATCTCGATACATCGATACCGTACGGACAAGAAAAAATATTCTGTAGTAGAGAGTGTTATTGTTATATACAAAATTTAGTAATCCGATCTCATTTCCACAGAGAGGTAAAGGTAAACATTTCAAAAACGAACTCTCACAGTTGTGCGGTAAGGGTGTTAAGGCGGCCAAAACACACACACATATAGCCGTCAGGGCGATAAAAGGTTGTCCTTATAGCTCGGGCAAGATCAAAAGGATCGAATACTCTCTTCAAGTAACATCGACCTGTCTTCTGGCTCTTTCAAGATTCATAATACTGCTCGGGAACTACATATTAACAGGCAGGGCCGACTTTTGAAATATGCCACCCATAGGCACAATTTTTATGGCCACCCCTGAAATTATCAGTTATCAATTATACACGTGAAATTATCAGTGCTGAAACCGCTATTAAAACAATCAAGGACCCCAATCTCCAAAAAGAATCACGCTACTTAATAAACAATAAATTTAATAATATCATAAACGTTCATAATTCTAATACTCAGAATACGCAGAAACAGTTAAGAGCTCGAACTGAGATCAAAACTCTTAAGAAAATAAAAGCAAAACTAATAGATAATAACACTTATAACGAGAGCAGATAAGGGACATACATTAGTGGTCATAGATAATGATGTATACACACGTAAAGTCGACGAGTTTATTTCCAATAACAACATTATCATGCTGAACACTGACCCCACTGATTCATTTACAAAAATTTTAAATAACACAATTAATAACTGTACCAAGTTGTTTGACGACCATACGCGACGCTATTTAAAACCTATCAATGCCCATGCACCGAAACTTACTGGCCTACCTAAAATCCACAAAGACAATGTCCCAATTAGGCTTTTGGTTAATTTTACCACGGCACCGGGTTTTAAGGCGGCTAAGAAATTGGTTGCTTTAATAAATGATAATATTCAACTACAAAATAATCGTAGCATAATTAATAGTATGGATTTTATAAAAAAGTCAGAAATATACAATTGCTACCCACATACAAATTAGCATCTTTCGACATTGTCAACCTTTCTACTAATATTCCCGTAAATTAGACCTTGGACATCTTATATAATAACTTAATCAAATCCAATAAATTAGATACACAATCCATAAACGAATTAATCTGCGTACTGAGAGTTATCTTGCAACAAAATTATTTTACTTTTAATGGACGTTATTATATTCAAAGAGACGGACTTGCTATAGGTTCACCATTGTCCGGCTTGTTGGCCGACATTTATTTGAACTCTTATGAGAACAATTACTTTATTAATAACCACAAGTTCACCAATAACATTATTTTTTATTGTCGTTATGTGGACGACACTTTTTTGATTTTCAATTGTACTGCACGCCAGCTAAGCACTTTGAAAAACACCTTGAATGCTGTAAATGACAATATCCTGTTCACCATGGAAACCGAAGCAAATAATGAACTAAATTTTTTGGATTTAACCATAACTAAACAGCACAACAACCTGAAATTTGGAATATATAGAAAGCCTACCACCACTGATGTTACTATACATGCGGATTCCCACCACCCATATTCGCAAAAATTAGCAGCATATAATAGTTTCGTACACAGGCTTTTAAGTGTCCCCCTTGACGCTAACGATTTTAATGATGAATTAAATACAATTAAACATATTGCTGCTGCTAATGGTTATGATTGCCGGATGGTGGATAACATTCTTAGGAAACACAAGGCTAAGAAATCCAAACAATTAAATAATATAAAAGCCAAAAATAAGTACATCTCAACCACATACACGGAGATAATGCCCAAAATTCTAACGTCTGTTTTTGGTTTCACCACCATTTTTAAAACCAATAATAGCCTTTGGAATTCGGTTCGCCAAGCTGTTCACACACAATTAGAGTCAAGGACGGGTGTATATAAATTGATATGTAATGATTGTGATTGTTTCTATATTGGTCAAACGGGGAGACCTTTTATTAAAAGGTTTCGGGAACACACTCCACATAATTTCATCAATAAAGGTGTTTCTATAAATAATATAAAATCAAATTTCACACGACATTTAATTACATGCAACCATTCGTACACGAATTTTAATACGAATTTAATACCCTTACATTATTGTAGTAAGGGTCGTTATATGGATGCATGGGAAGAATTTGAAATCTATAGTGGACATAATAACCCAGTTACTCATGATGGCATACTTAACGATAAATAAAATTTCAAATCAAACCCGCTGTATGACACCGCGCTGCAATCGATTATGGGATAACACACGGCGTGACACGCGTTTGCTCAGAGTCCAGTGGGCCACACGCAGTGCACTGTGTCGGGCGCTTGTATAGGTTTTAGAATTGTACATATGTGTTTTTTGTGTTTTTGTGAATTTTAATATTTGATGATCTCCTTGTGAGTGATAACTATCTGATGAAGGGTCATATGACTCGAAACGCGTCATATACAATTTGAAGTCACTGGACGGTTTCAATAAGGTAAATTATTAAAACAAAAATTAGATCCAGGTATCCAATTAAATAAACAGAATCAATAGAGGCTTTTATGGTACGCGGTGGACTATTCAAACGAGCATAATGGTGACCATGAAAAACGACACTCATAGCCCAATCGGTGTCCAAATTAAGTGTTATATGGGACACTTAAATTTACAAGCGCACGTGTGTGAATCACACCCGCGTATATGAATCACAATGACTTTGTCACCATTTGTGCTAGACTTGTATATAATAACGACGCTCAGCGGTGTCCCTTCGCCGATGTCGCCGCTTTTAGACAAGTTCAAGGTCAAACATCAGTCTCGGAAACATACGGGTACAATCTGCTGTTGTTTACTAAAAATCACTTTTTATATATAAATATTGTTTTCTGACTATTGATATCGCTATCCTTCTTATTTGAACACATGCACTGCAAACATTAACAAACAGCAGAAAATGGAAATAAAATAACTGTAAAAAATAAAAATTTGTGGCAGTACGGTCGTGTGAAAAACTTCACATACTACTTCACTTTATAGAACACTCACAAGCTACATAACGAAACTGAAAAGGATCGGTCACATTAAAAGAATGAGGCCATTGAAGAAACTAGGCACAGACACGCCTAGGAAAATTCCGCAGGATGAAACAATAAAAGCACACGAAAAAACAGGAAAAATTGGTATATACGTAGATATAGTCGAAACAATACACGACAGGAGAAAATAAAAGAAAGATGGAAAGAAATATACAAAAGAAACACTATACAGTACTTAACTCTCTTGTCTACTCCGTTTTACACTCACGAGGGTAGAAAGATACAAGGAGCAAGTAAGATTCCATGAATTTTATATAATTTTAAATAAAAGTAAGGGTCACGTGCATGAACGTCACAAAAAAATCAAAAATCGACTTTCAATACTTTGGTTTTTTCAACACAACAACGTACTCGAAAAAAATATTATAGGCATCTGAAAACGACTACTAGTAAAGCTCGGATTGAAGGTAAGGTAAAATAATACTAAACTCAAAAGTCCCCCTCCCCATGCTTCCGAATGACCTAAAAGTATGAATTTTTACGACTTACTCCAAGTTTTTCTTTCGGTTTTATATTTCCCCCCTTTTCATGATTCCGTGTTACGGTTACATACCGCTTTCTCGGTCAATCAAACTTCTAGTACCATCTGGTTTGTTGTCGAGAGTTTTCCCAAATAATTTGTTAATGTTCGAACGGGTTCAGACAGTCAAACGAAAATTCCATTTTATCATACTACGTATGCTAAAGACAATCTACGTCTCAAACATCAGAAAGAAGTGGGGGCTCATGAAACGATACGTAAAGTCACAACAGGCAATTGCATAATCTATGGAGTAAAGGAGGACGTGACTACAATAGAAAGGATAAACACGGGACGACGGCCTAAGATAGGCTTGCCATGTTGTAAGGATGGATCTTCAGACTCCGTAAATTAAAATAAACCCTTCTTGTATAACAAGATGGTAAAAGAAATGCAGGGAGACCAAAGCTCATAGGCAGCCAGATGCTCAACAGGGAGACGCGCAATGGACAACTAGAAGACGTGGAACCTAGATGTGGAATAGGTTCGAATCCGTAAATGGTAGATGGCTGCAATGACTAGACTAGACTGTAGATGAACAGACTACTGACGAGATTCCATCGGAGTTGAAGACCCCCTGATGATGATGATAGGAGTGAAGAAGACAATGAAGCATGTAAGCTACTGCGTCTGAATACGTAATACTAAATGAACCAATCATCTGTAGCAAGCCAAAAGACCAAATAAATATTTTTCTGAAATGCTGGGAAGGAGTAGAAACCGCAGAGTAAACTTTATCATGAATAAGAGACTCGATGTAGATTTTTTAATTTAAAGGCTTAAAAGTCAATTATGTAAACACACGTCAATATCAATGTAATGTTGTTTTCAAATTACAACATACCAACAGTTCGACTGTGGCAAAACGTGAGAGACCACAGAGCCGAAACCGGTATATGACGTACCCCACAGAGGAAACGATAATATTGAAGACAGGCTTTACGACTTCCCGTGTACTGTAGGTCCACGTCTGACTGCCACAACATTATTATACAGTACGTCTTCTTCCAGCAGAACTAGTCATAAATGACAACTAAAGGAGAAGCGGGCGTGGTGGTATCGCACCGGTGTTCTCCGGTGGGGTCTCCCTCTAACGAGGTCATAAATATCCTTCGGAGAGACTGCGAAGTCACACGGCTCGTAGCATGGGGTAATTACCTGGCGACAACTAACGAACGCCAGGGAATCAAAGACACGGGAGCTGTCGCGAAGCCCGCTTGATTAATGGGAATCGGCCCAGCAGGACCTGGACTTACGACCAGTTTGTATTGGCAAGTTCGCTGCTGTCGAGGGAGGAGTGGAGTCGATCAAGCGCCAATGATGAGCGTGCGTCAGCACAATATCGGACCGTTTGACCATCTGTTATTATATACGTCAATGTGAGTCTTCGGGTAATAAATCTTTGACAGGTAAAGCGGTGGTCATCGTTAATAATTCTTTCGCTTCATGGTGTACAAAAAAAAAAAAAAAAAAAAAAAAAAAAAAAAAAAAAAAAAAAAAAAAAAATTATTAAAACGCTACATTCCGTATTTTTTATTTATAATGAATCATGAACGTTGAATGTTATCCCAAGTCTCATCCTATGGGTCACGACTGCCAACATATTTTGCACAACAGCGCTTCACCGTCACATAAAAAGCACACAGTAACAAACGAAGAGGCGATACAGGAGTTGTAGCACTCTCAATGGTGAAAATATTTTAAAGTCAAGTTTATTACCTTGAAATGCCTCCACCGAATACTAAGTCTTTTCAGCTCAATCTTATACACTCGTATAATTCGATTTTACCTTTTTTTTTAATCATGTATCTGTTTTCTACGACGAACACTTTAATAAAACTTGAAAAGTGAATGTAGATCCCATTTAAATATAAGGACCTAAATCATGGATATAGAAATGAATCGGAATCGACAGAGACGAAAAGACTAGAACACACGAGAAAAGTTGATATCAGGATGTAGTATGTAATGTAGTAATTACCTAATGTAATCATAAAAGTACACAAAAAGATGGAGGAAGTGTGCACACATATGTGACTCCAGACAACCGGAATATAGACCACCGGAAGAAGAAATGTTGGAAGGCGATACTGTGGTAACGTCAGAACAGACAACGTACCTAATCTTTGATGAATAGAAGAAAAGTAAGAAGACTTTCTAGAACTCCTGAGGCAAGTTTGTAGTAAGCGTGGCTATAGAAACCAGAGGCTACTGTTAAAACATGGAGTAAATATTAAGAAATGTGGATTCACTCCTTACAGACACTCGAAAAACAAAATAAAATCTTGCCACAACTCATTTCGCATTGCTCGAGGTGTAAGAAATATTTTAAAAAATGACATTCATTGATGTTATCAGGAGTACATTACCAGAACATTATCAGGAATAATCGATATTATCGATTACTAAAACTAGTACATTAAAAATAAACTTTGGATATATATTCTGTTCTGTCCAGCAGATTTAGAGTGTAAGTAGCGGTTCTTTTTATACAGTTTTTCTTTAGCTGTGTTTAACTTTGCAGACGGTGGTTTTTTATTAATTTTTTTCTGACGGTTTACGCTTGTTAGTGAACGAATCTCGGGTAGGCAGGGCCGGCCCCAGCGCTTCTGCCGCCCTGTGCAGTATTTATGTGTGCCGCCCCCTCCCTATTTTAACTCTGAACACATTCACGAACACTAGACCTACACTAAAGATACGGCGACTGCCTTCAAATGTCGACTAGGGATCTTTGCATTGTTGTGTTTATCAAATAACTACAACTTTTTCGCGTATACGATGCGGCGAACGGCTACAATAAAAATTGTAGAGACAATACAAGGAATCGTGAGACAATAAAAATGTATGCCTATGTGATGACTTAAAATTAAAATACTAACTAAAATTCATTATGTGTTAAATATAACAAAAGTAATGTATCATATACCTTAGTTAAAAAAATACTCGTCTCGCTTTTGCACTGGCAAACTCCTTTATGAATGCGTTGCAATAAAGTGATTCAGCTAACTGATGTTCTATGGATATAGTCGCCAGATCACTCAGGCGAGTCTCGGACGTACTAGAATTGAAATAAGTTTGAGCCTCGAAAAAGTTCTTTCTCCGCTTGCCACAGTCAGAGGTAATGTTAGCAAAATTCTTAAAGCGACACCAACATTTGCCGCGAACACATACTCTTGAATAAATTTAAAGTCTCGACAGGCGTGATTTTATTTTTTTTCTCAATTTCAAAACTTAACGTCCCGGAATCTGCCGCCCTAGGCGGTGGCACGGTTCGCCCCTCCCTGGAGCCGGGCCTGCGGGTAGGCTAAAGTTTATATTTAATGTAGGAATTTTAGTTGCACCTGAACACGGCCGCAGACTGACGAAACGTTGTGTGATAAATTTCACGATGGTTACTGTCCGACCTAACCCTTCTGATAACGTTCACGTACGATCGAAAGTTAGGTTTAAAGATCGTATTCATCGATGTGTGGCTAGGTATAACGGGACAGGTAAGACATGACAGTTTGTGTTGTGGAAATGAAAGACGAAAAACGGGAAAAACCAAAGGGAGAAAATACGGCCACAAAAAGAATAATAAGTGACTCTGAAGTGAAAAGGAGAGGTTTGCGCAAGGAGGAAGCCAAACGACGAGATCTTAACAACAAAGTGGAATATTTGCGTTTACATTTCAAAAACGAACGCTATCCATGCCAACTGATGCTTAAAAAATAAAATAACACAAACCAGAGACAGCTAACATTTTCCGTTTTCAAATAAACACAGGTGTCATTCTGTTTAAACGGGGTTTGTCGATTGCGCCGGGGAAAATCCTCTACCCTTCAAACATCCGACTGCGCTTGTGGCCTGTTAAACAGAAATCGTAAACTGCGCCGTCGGGTCAGTTCTCCGCATACGTGCGCGATTGCGCTCGTACGCGCACATTTCCACCCGCGCCGGGCTTGTTGACAGATTTAATTTTATTACTACTAGGCCTATATTTAAGTTACGGCGTACACTGTAGCCAACATTTGATTGCTGCATATGCAAAAACACAAATACAATACGATATAATAGCATACAAAATTTTGTGTATTTTTTTACGCAATCGATTGGCGCCCTGTTTAAACACTAACGTCATGTCGAACGAACAAAATGTCAGCTACAGAAACAAAGGAACTGTGTAACTTAAATCCGTATAGTCTGACCCAATTGATTTACTGATCACATGCAATTAGAAACATCGAGACTTCGTTGTATTTTTAAATGAACACACCGCTTCCCCAAAACTTAACTGTACGCCGTATCATTCGCACAAATCAGCCGAAACTATATTTGTACCGAAACTCGATGATTGAAATTTCTTATATGGTCCATTCAAAGACCGTATTATAGACTTGCCGTGCTCCCAATATATACTCTTGCCATATTTCAAATCCTCAAGACATTTGCAATAAAAATTAACACTAGCTGAATTCTTGGCTACTGACCAACAGCCATAAATTCTTCATTAGTTACATCATAATGTTTTATGATTCTCCTCTCGGCCCCGAAAAAAAAATAAAAAGGATCATCGATTAATAAATAAAAATTACCAAATTCTTACATTTGTTCTCTGAACTCAAACAAAAAAGTAAATACACACCATCAAAAGAAAATATTTATCTATTTATTACTATTAGAAAAAATAAGAATAGGCCTACTGTATATTATCATATCAATGTCAAGGTCGAGGTCACCAGCGAGAAACAGATAAACAACTTAATGAATGGGCGTCATTTATAAAAATAAACAATGTAACTCGTTTGATACGATATAGCCTACTGCTGTCTACTGGCAGTCCGTTTACGACTGCAGATAAACTTATACTCTACGCATGTTGGTCAACAGCTGCATTAACGACAAATTATTGAAAGCAAATGGCACTGATTTGTGTACAGACAGCAGTGAGAAAAGAATTTCCAAACAACTCTTTTTGTGGAAGCCAGTGAGAAGATAAAAGAAGCCTTATGAAAAAACCGGTGGAGGACACGTTGAAGCAGAAAACGTGAGGAATGAACAGAAGCCTGAAGAATTGAAATTATAAAACTTAGAAGCTTCAGAATATTTAAACACATAATACTCATAATCAACACCATAACTAGCCTCTTATATGCCTACCAGCTGAAGAAATCCTTCGTTAATAAATAATTTCCCTTCAGATCAAATCTTGCCACACTTCATTTAACCCAGCTCGTCTTGTAGGTTCGATGTCATTTCTTGACTCTTCGTACCGCCTTTTCTTCTTAGCAAAATGTTCTCCCTAATTACATTTATTAATTATATACTGCAATGACTGTCTTCTTTTTCTTTTTCTTCTCCTCCTCTTCAAGGATTAGGTTGTATAAACCTGTTCCGCCACCAATCATCTCATCCTCGGACGACTCAGTCTCATCTACCAATGGCTTTATAGTTCAGTGCCGCTTTCAGCAAACGATCCTCTGTAATCCTTGCAGATGATCCCACCATTGCCTTCTGTAAATTTGGATAATTTCATTTATGTCCTTTACTTCGACTTCTGCTCTGATATCTTCATTCCTTATTGCAATTGCATGTAAATTGTAATGTATAATTTAAAATATTTCGAAGAAACTGCATTTCAGCACTCTGAATCTTGCCACTTTCCTTTTTGTCATGACCCACGCCTCACTTGCATAAATCAATGTGGGTTTTGCAATTGTCTTATAAAATTTAATCCTTGTGCTGTTTTGTCTTATTTCTAAGATTTCTATGAATCGTGCCACAAATATTCCTAAATTTATTTATCTTCTCTCTCATATCATATTCAGATTCATAGCTTACTGCACGCCGAGATATTTGAAACGGCTCACTTGTTCTAAAGTGCTGTTGTTTATAACTATCTTAGTTCTCACTGGATATTTACCTTTAAAGCCCATGGTTTTGGTCTTCCTTACTGAAATTGTCAGTGAGTACTCTCTTGCCACTTCTTGTAATTGAAACATAGCTCTTTGTAAATCATCCACATTTTCTTGAATAAGAACTATGTCATCCGCATATAGCAGGGAACCATACAAATTTATTTGTTAAGCTATATTCCCGAAATCATTGGTGAATTATCATTAAATTAATTCCAAATTACACCGGTAATTAAGGATCCTATCCCGAAGTAAGCTGTATGCAACGATACAGCCAAGCTATTGTAACTGTAAAATCAGAATGTACAGACATAACTTTAATTGCTAATAATCTGAGTTCGTTTAATTCTTTACCTCCGTCCGCCGAGCGTGCGCGTAGACATATGAACGTTGTGTATCCACATATGGGGTTTTACGAGTTGGAAATTACGCTGAAACGAGCTTAAAAATAATAATATCGCTTAACGATAACTATTCCATTTAACATTTCATTGTTTTGTTTAATAGAAAACACATCACTAATTCTAATAATTTGTAAACACTTGGTTACTCATCGTCTTGTGACTTCTTTAAAACTTTCAATAACTACGCGTTTCAAAAATAAATCATCAACATCAGGTTATATAAAAACACCAATCCTCCAGGAGAAGTCGTCAAAAAAACAAAAATTTTTATCAAACATCACAGTATGTACGTCATTTAAGAACAAAATGATGATGATGATAAACTAGTAATAGATTCGTGTGAAAGGAATTTAGCGTTCAAGCAGTAATGTATCAGATCCACATGGTGAGGACCAGGTCTAAAACACTCCTAAAACGCTTCTCTTTAAAATAAATCAGTTACGCACAGTATGTATAGTGATTAAACAGTGATATCGGAACAGAATTAGCGTTGGAACCAATTGGACCTTATACAGCGTTTATTCTTGTATAAATCCACATGGTACCAGAAAAGTAGGAAAGCCAAAACTGAAATTGGAAAACGGCGTGCAGGAAGATTGGATAAGGATCCCAGGTTGAAGACGGCTGCACTGTACAGAGACCGCTAGCGAGGACTCCTTCAGCAAGCCGGAATCTGACCATGACGACCACAGATACATACAGTAATCTAAAACAATATTTAAACAATATTGCCCAAAACAAAACAATATTAAAACACAAATAATAAAACAATCGATTTTACGATTTATCATTAAAATAATCCCAAATTCCTCCGGTAATTAAGGATCCTATCCGACACTTCAGCAACCCGGAGTCCGACCAGGGTTGTAGCGCTCCTGATAGTGATTAGCCTACGACCAGACATATAATCCAAAACGATATTAAAAAGCTACAAATATTACAATCGATTTTACGATTTATCATTAAATTAATGCCAAATTCCTCCGATAATTAAGGATCCTATCCAACAATAAAGCATAATGTTTTACAACTATAAACTACCAAAACGTAGGGGCACCGGTAGTCGAGGACGCTACCGTCGTGCAGCTACGGCGGTCGAGCAAACGGGTTTTATAGTGTACGATTACCGCAGACACAAGTGACGGACACCGGTGCAACAGCACGCCACGGTTAAGCCTTCACGCACGTTTCCACCGTGCAGTCACGAACAGGCCATTAATGCGAAACCTTGGCGCTTGTCTCCCCGGACATCAAACAGCGATCGCATTAAATTTCAGTGTGTAAAAATCATACAAGTCACTAGCCTCTCAGTGAAAGCAAGTTTTTTCCTGTATTTATTTCATGTTATGCGAATGTGACAAAAATTGATACAGAAGAAACAAGTACTTCGCAAACTGACATCGGCGAGATGTCGCTACACAACACGACTTATTTATTGTCTATTACCTACCACATACCCATAGTATGTAAAATGCTTTCTCAATCTATCTCGACACTTATCACCGAGTTTAACACGCTTTACCGTCATTACACTTACATTGGCTATAGCCTTCTTCTTTTTCTACTTCAGGATTTCGACTTTACGTTCCTCACTTCTAGGTCCGACCGTCTTTTCTTTGGTTTTCCAATATTCGTTTCAGATTATAAACCAAAATCTGCTTTGCTATTTTGTTCTTAAATGCTTCCTATATGATCTGTTTAATCCCGTTTGAATTACTTTATCTTGTCGTTTAGAGTGTATATTTCAAAGATGTTTCTCATGTCATTATTTTTTAGCCGGTTTTTCTGTCACATTGCCCACACCTCATCTTTAAATCTTGTTGGCACTGTATAATCACTTTATACACTTTCAGAACAGTATATTTTCTGACCTACATCCATTTAATACCAGAGGATTTTATTTATTTATTTATTTTTTTTTCGTATGACCCACTGTGGACTACGTTTGGTTCAACCGGTTCCTCCCTTCTTCTCCTCTCCCACATCTCCTTCATTCTTGATCGATGTCTCTCCTTCCTTTCGTCAGTCCAGGTGGCACTAGTTTTATTAGTATTCGAAATTATTAGTCACTCCAAATTATTATTCGAAAAAATACATTCGAATTTATTAATTTATATCTTATGATGATAACTGGATTACTATCAAAACATACGTAATTTACAAAATAAGATATATTCTTGTAAAAAGTTTTATTATTAATAATACTGTAATATAAAATATAGAACAAGAAACATTTAAGCATTTATGAATAGAGGATTTTAATATGACATTTATATCTACTAGAGATTTCCATGTTATACATCCTTCTTTCGTTAGTCAATATACAGCCCAAGCCATTATGATGATATACGAAGCCAGCTGAAGCTAGTGAGTGACCAATGTCGATGGAAAAGTAAAAAACAACCATTGATAAAAGATTACCGCAGACGCAGCCGAAATACCTGGATGAAGAGGTGAGTCAACAACAAAGGACGACGCCTCAACACCACGAAAATCAAGTTCAAAAGCGAGAATCAATACGGTTTGTTAGATTTGCCGGCTACCTAGAATATTTCGAAAATACAGTAACAAACGAAGAGGCGGCGTCGGAGTTTTCAGAACTGCCGACTTGCCTAAATACTTTAAATTCATTTTATTTTTCCGATTCAACAGACTCGATCGAAGACATCAATCAACATAGATCGAGCCGCGATAGACAGAGAATCCGAACAAAAATTCGACATGACCTTTTTCTAATTACGTAGTTATTCTCTCGACCATGAAGGATTTCTTCTTCTTCTTCTGGTACTACGGTCCCTGTAGAACCCTGGCCTGCTCAATGATTCTCCTCCATTCTTTTCTCTCCAGAGTCTTACTCCTCCAACCTGCTACTCGCATCTCCCTCCACATCGTCATACCATCTCCTCTTCGGACGTCCTCTCCTCCTTACTCCCTCCGGCTTCCTTTCCCATGCTATCTTTGAGCCTCCATCACTTCGCGTTCTCACCACGTGCCCCAACCATCTCAACCTTTGCGCTTCTCCATACAGGTCTTTTAGCTCATGATTCTTTCTTATCCTGCACATCTCTCCGTCCCTCACTGGTCCATAAATTCTTCTCAGAATTTTCCTCTCGTCGAAGACCATGAAGGATATTTTAATTAAAATTTATTAAAAGATGAGAGCTGTCACTTTACTGAACGCTTCTGAATCATGGGCACGGCAAGGAAAGGAATTTTACGACAAATTGGAAACATAAAAAACTAAATTTCTTCGAAAGCTAACGCGTTATTCAAGATTAGATTAAGGTTTATACAAGAATTATGAGAACAAAAAAGTAATACAAACAGCAATGAATGACAGGAAGGATATGAGTTCGTATCGTATGTCTCCAAAAATAATACCGCGACAATAGGGAGGAGAATGTTAGGAAATGGAAGATAACAAACAAACGTACTTAATCCTGAAAGGACAGAAGACGAAAAAGTTTTTCTTGAACTCCTGGAGACACGTTCGCATTTCATACAGAATGGAAGGGAAAGTCTTAAGACGATTGGTAAATCATGGAAAATAAATAAAACGAACCGAACTGTGACTTTCAATTTAAGAACATGATACTGGTATTTTTTAAGAGCAGTTAGAGAGATCATCTACGAAACGACGACATAAGGAAGGACCTGAAGTTACAGTGGGTTCTGGATAGAAAAAAGGAATACAGGCAGAACTGGAAGTCCCATGTAGAACGCATGGTAGACACGCGTATTCCTAAACAAGCGTTTGAATATAGGCTAAGATCATGGAAGACCCTGGAAAAAATGGTCAGAGACTCTGTGAAGTCGGAACGGGGTATAAGCCCAAGCCATGTAGTGAAGAAGAAGAAGAAGAAGAAGAAGGAGGAGGAGGAGACGATGATGATATTGGTATAAATAGGTAAACAAGTCGGACTTTGGAGTCATACAGAACCCTCCGTGTACTGCGTCCCAAAAGGCTTCATGCCTGGCGCACGAAACCTAGATGATAATAAAGACGATGACGTCGACGATGATGATAATCGTCTAAAAAGGTAGTTTCTGAAATTACAGCGTCAATCGCTAGACCTAAACGTTTAAGCGTTTGTATTAGCGTACCTGTAAGACGCACATCAGTGTGTGTGTATAAGGTTTCATTTAGTTTCATTATGAAGACAACACGTTCCACTACGCTTATGTCGTACACGACAAAGAGTTTATTAACTAATTGCCTCACAAAAACATATCCGCGAGACACGATGGACCAATATACCGGACTCTGGCAAACACGGTCTGCTGCTAGCGCTGGTAACGTCAGCGCTTTGGTCAGTAAAACCGAACTGCAGCGTCCCTTTGTTCAATCAACACGAATCACGATCAAGCTTTTTACAATCAAAGCTTTTGTGCCACGTGTGTAAACGCTAATGAAAACGCAAACACAAAGCCTGTCGATACTGAACAACGATGCATAGACCGAGCAAAAACGTTCTCCGGCACGCCTGATTTATAACATCAAACTGAACAAAAGTGATAATTAAAACTGTGTGACGCCAAGTCACAATGAGACGCAAGTTTTCTGTTTCCTGCTGCACGACAAGCTGATACAAGGGCGTCTTCTAAAATGTCTTCTGAAAAGAGGTTAAAAGGTCTTGAGGGTCACAAATCTGCCATCAAATCCCTGCTACTAAACCACTTCGCCTACTGATTACGCAATATATGACACCAATATTCCTCATTCTACCTGAGGGTCTACTTTGTAGAGTGAACGTAAATTTCCACAGAGTTTCAAGAATCTATAACTATAGGCGTGTTGCCACACCGGCTAAGCAGGTATGAAAAGAGTTAGTCGGAAGGCCGCGACCCCGCAGAAAGACAACTGATCTTGGACTGCTAGTATGTGTTTGTGTTATAATTCCGTTACGTGCCGCTCAAAAGAGTTATCACCTGACTTAGTTTTAGATATTACAATAACTCAATCCTGCTAAAACATTCATTTCGGTTTATTGTCTCAAATACACTTTCACAAAGTAAGCATCAAATTTTAATAGTGCCATCATAATCCAGGTGAAAAACGTAAAAATCAGCATTTTAAACTCAAAAAGGTCAGCATTGCGCCTTGAAAAGGTCATTTGAAAAAGTTACAGCAATACTCAAAAAAGCGGTCTCGGTCAGTTGCGACGAAACAACGTTTTTACCTGTTCTTACACGGTCAAATTGCGCCCCGCACTTTCACTTACTGACTGATTCTATCCGAGATTGAACTTCAGACTGAACCTCGAAGCTATTTCAATTCTGCAACTTTTCATTTGTGCGAGTAACCTCTTTCTTCCAATATTTTTGTTACGTTAGGTTAGGTTAGGTCAGGCTAGGTTAGGTTAGGTTAGTTAAGTTAGGCTAGGAATTAACAGAATTATAATGGTAATTTCTGTATTATTATACTAACATGAAATTGGAATTGATCGCAACTGACCGGGCTCAAATTTCCACCTCTGTTGCAAATGTCCGGGTTTTATACGATTGGGTCGCAACTGACCACGGCCCCCAAAAAATGCAATCCAACAGAACTGCAGTACTTTTCGTTAAAGCATCGATATTAGTTTTATAGCAAATAAATTACCAATTCGTTTTCATGTTCGTTTTCGACAAAAAAAAATCTTTTTCATATAGGCCTACTAATTGTGAAGGTTACCTCATCGCGCGGTTGTAGTGTGGCTGTTTACTCACGTTCATCCTTTGCGGTCTGACCCCTTTTCCTACTTGCTTCACGGTGTGGCAATGTGCCTTCAGCCCACTTTGTTTCCCTATCGACCATTCACTTTTAATCTGAGACCATGTAACGTGAACGTAATACTTTCTCTAATCTTCTAATCAACTCGTTACACTGACCACGTCACTTCCAAACATCTACGTACTTCTCCGTTATTGTAGCAACGCGGGGGGTGAGTAGTACGTCTAGACCCCTGGATGGCGGCACCTGGGTCTAAATCCAAAACTCTGCGGGACACGGAGCTGCTGTGCCACAAGAGGCTCACTAAAACAGAACCGGTAACCGCTGTACTCTGTCAGTATGTAGGCCTACGTATTGCGCCACTACTGCGTCTGACACTCTAATTAGCGTGCGGTCGCCCAACACGTTACAAAAACGCAAACGACCTAATGTAGTAAGGCAAGACTACAACGGTGATGCAACAATTTCCTTTAATTAGCAGTTGTGCAGGAAATTTGGCTCAGCTCACTTCATTTTTGCGAACCCGCCGCGTTCACGCAAAGAAGGCCGATGTTTTCAAAATAAAGTTTGTTTCTTTTGATGTGTTCGTAGAAAGCGAAAGGCTGGACTGATCGAATTATGAAACGATCATTTTCGTCTCTCTGGAGTCATTGGTTACGTACTTAACAACAATGGATCGAGTGATTTTTTTATTTAAGTCATCGGAACCACTTGGCCCACTTTATGGTCAAAATGTTTGTTTTTATTTCATGGTACTGTCACATAACCCTTGAAATAAGCACAAAAAATATAGAGGCAGTAAAAGAATTCATATATCTTGGCTCCCAGATAAACAGTACTAACGACACCAATACTGAAATAAGAAGAAGAATATATCTCGCAAATAAAACATATTATGGATTTAAAAAGCACCCGACATCTAGTGTTATCTCAAGAAGCACCAAATGCAAAATTTACAAAACACTTATCAGGCCAGTGCTGACATATGCTTCAGAAACCTGGACAATGACAAAAAATAGCGAGAGACTTCTAGGTTGCTGTGAAAGACGGGTTCTAAGAACAATGTTCAGAGAAGTAAAGGAAATGGAATGTGGCGTAGACGCTATAACTATGAACTATACCATCTTTATAAAGAGCCGGACATTGTCACGATAATCAAAATATACAGGCTAAGATGGGTTGGACACGGAGAGAGAATGGAGGAAGGACAGCCTACGAAACATATTTTCTACCAGAAACCAATGGGTAGTAGAAAAAGGGGAACACCTCGAAGTAGATTCAAAGACCACATAGAGGAGGACCTCGGAAAGCTGAACATAAGAAACTGGAAAGCCAGTGCACGCAATAGGGAGGAATGGAATCGACACCTGAAGCAGGCCAAGACCCACCAATGTAGAGCCACGGCTGATGATGACTGTCATATAACATTAAAAGTAACGACAAAATAACTGTTGCGAGATTCCATTTGTGTGATTATTCTTGTACGATGTTACGGTATATGTGGTTATTCTTTAATGAGGTAGAATTCCTTGGTCCACGGAAGGAACAAGAGATTGGTGCTTCCTTCAAAGGAAAGGAAGTTTTCTGACGAACCCATGTCATGGCGTTTTCTCTGCGTGTCGGACACGATTGGAAAATACTAAACCTTACTATCTATTATAGGGTAGATGAGGCCACGGGATTGCCTTACAGAAAATCAGTTCGCTTTTACGAGGACCAAGCCACATCGGACCCTGGATCCAGTTAATCCTGTAGTCTACCCACCACGGCTATACTACCCATCACGCGAAAATGTTGGGGAAAACTACCTTATTTGTACAGTGGACGTAACAAGAACTTTATACGTGAAGCACTATCCAGGAAGCGATACGTATTCCTGACAAAGACCTCTCCCCAGGCTCAAGCCTAAGTCTAATCTCTATGGTTGGCTAGCCATCGAGGGTATTTACAAACAAAACCAAATGTGCTCACCAACAACTCAATACCTTTAGTTTCATGCAAGCGTACCACTATAATGAAACTGCCGTAAGTTTTCATAGTCCGAGTCATATACGTGAGCCATTATTTAAAACTCTACGACTCGACGGCCGAGGTGGATAATTACGTATAATGACTCCGTCACTCACTGATGTTTCGGCGGCTAGCGCGGCAGTCATCTTCAGAGCGGGAAGATATAGAAGAACTGGTATTACTCCTTTAATCAAACAGTTTACGTCGGCTATCAAAGCAAATGTAACTAACTTTTTACCTCCATCCATATAATCGAGTTGTTGACCTCAGGTTCCTGTACCACTCAAAGGCGTACACTGACAGCTGAATAACGACGACAGGACGGGTCGGGTTCATTGAATGTGATAAACTGCAGTTGCTGAAGACATTACTAATCCTGTCATTTTACTAACGGGACAATCTTGTTGGCCATACGGACAGTATCACTGTTCTAAGAACACATTATCACAGCAAAGCGTGGTGCACTTAAACGTTCTTAGAGCGCGAGTTATAATGAAGTGAGTATCGGAGACATTAATTTTAATTAATTATCGACCACGATCAGCGCGCCCGGGAGTTTTAAATGTAAACACATACCTGCTACTATAACTTACGAAGCTGCTATTATAACTTACGAAGATAAGTGCAAACAATATGGGCCAAAATACACTTTGGTAGACACAGAAGGTGACCTCCCCAAAAAACATACACCATGACCGGAGGTGTCTCAAAAGTGTCGGAGTTATGAACATCAAGTATGATGGATTTTTAAAAGGCCGTCGGTTATTACTAAACTACAAAAAACTTGTGCGGTTTCAATTCTGAAACACTTACTATGTATGCGCTCGTGTGGCCAACATAATATACTGCAAAATATTTCCCAGCTTCCTCTCTCATCGACTTCAAAGTAATGTACCAGACCAACATACAAAGACCTCGCATACCTGAATATTTTTTTCTCTATGTACGCGGCGCGTCTCTTTCATTTTCTCCATACACGGTCTCGTCAAATATGAATCGCGCGTTAATAGTATACTATACCTACATTTCATCAACGCCGGGTCAACGACCTACGAACAAATAAAATGCAGCGCCGCGCTGCACACTGGCCAAATGCAACTTTGCATTCATTCAATGATCACAAAACAAACAACACAGCCGACATACATACTACAAGTACTTACTCGTATTACAAACGGCTTTCGTGTTTGTGCCGAACAGCGCGCGGGCGGGCAGGCAGACGCATTAAACATCGGCGCTAGTGGAATCCCGAAAAATAAACAACGCGCCGCGACGGCTAGCGATCGACGGATGCTCAACAACAAAGTGTATACGCGACGCGACGCTCGTTACACTGTACGTGTATATTTATATATTCGCGCGTCATATTCTCGCCAAAGCTATTAAAAACTGATATTTTTTACAGCTCCCTGTACACAACGACGGCATCGCTGCATTTCAACGGGTCTGCTATTTGAGACATTTTGACATGATAATGTCTTTTAGCTGCAAATCGTTTGAAACTTTCTGTAACATTTTATTTACCGTCACGCTGTAAGACGTCGCATTGCGTGACGTCATTGGGATTGTTGTAAATAAAGGTTTGTTTTGATACGTCGCAATATATATATAATGTGTTAAAAATAATATCACTGCAAACAATTAAACCAGATTTATAAAGCGTCCTGAAAGTTTAAAATCAAGTGTTAGCACAATTTACCAGCCGGGAATCGTTAACTAAAACCGCGACCGCTAACATGCTAACGTCGTCGCAGATTAAAGACTTAACAAGCAAACAGCACTGCATAGAGCTGTAGATAGGTTATTGTCTCTAGTTAATGGTTGTCTTCGTATGTGATTTAGCTAACGATCCTGCATCTATTCATTAAAATAACATTATTATGGTTACTGACCGACTGATTGTTTCTTTTGCGCAAATGTTGCGTTTAGCTGGCGGCTGAAAGACATTATCATGCTCTTAAGCTTTTACCATTTGGTAAACGGTACTGTATCTTTTTTTTAACAGACTAATCTACATGAAATACTATTGATACTGTCTTCTTCTGATAGTTCCTATCCGTTTCGTATGTTGGATATCATACAGGCTATTTTAGCTTTCCGTGCTGCTGTACGGAATAAGTCAGTTGTATTCATGCCAAACCAGGTCCTTAAATTTCTCAGCCATGATATTCTCGGTCCCCCAACTCCTCTCTTTCCGAGTACTTTTCGCTGTAGTATGGACTACAAAAAGTAAAACATCTCTTCATTTCTCATGAATGACCCAAATACAAAAAAAGCTTTCTTATCTTCACTGTGTTAATAACTTCCCTTTCTTTCTTCATCTTTCTCTAAACTTCAACATTAGTTATATGTGCTGTCCATGAAATGCTCAGTATTCTACGGTAAAACCACATTTCGAAAGATTCCAATTTTTCTGCCACTACTGATACTGTAGCGGATAAAATACTATAAATACTAGTGGATATCATACTATATTAGTATGGATAAAATATTGACCGAAGGATATTATAATATGAAAATAAAACAGGGCTAAAACCAAAGTTATGATTTGTGGAAGAAAATAAAATTTGAAGCTAAATTTTGCACTCAAGAGGAGAAACCCTTCACGATGTGAGCGAATTTACACACTTGGGCAGTAAATACAAAGGATGGCCGAAGTGAAAGAGATATTATTAGTCGGTTAAACCAGGTTAAGATTGCTTTTAACAAAAAATGGAGAATACTAACAACAACTAGAATCTCCATTAAAACAAGGAAACGTTTCCTAATGAGTTTTATATGGACCATTGTCATGTACGGTTGCGAGTCGTGGACAATAGGTATGAAGGAAAAAAGGAAAGTTGACAGCTTTGAGATATGGTGTTATCACAAGATGTTAAAAATAAAATGACCTGAGAAAATTACAAATGAAGAGGTGCTGAACAGAAACCACGATTAGAAGAAGGGTAGAGAAGTTATTGGACACACAATGCGGCATGAAGGACTACTAAAATTGGTGAATATGGAAGGAACAACAGACGGTAAAGGATATAAGGAAGACCAAGGCTGGAGTATATAAAGCAAATTATGGATGATATAAATTGTGAAACTTATGAGAAAATGAAGAGGAAAGCACAAGATCGATCGCAATGGAAGACTGCTGCAAACCGATCTTAGGATTGAAGACATAAGAAGAGAATATTAAAACTACCGTTTCAGCCGGATATGTGAATTCACTTTAACGGCGGTCCAAAGAGCGAAATAAAGAAACGCAACGTAATAAAAATAAAAGAATATTCTCGAATTACGTAGTTCGTCTTTCGTTCGCTTGCTTTATATAAAGCAGCTGATTCAATTCTCTTTCGTTTTGTTTGTTCTGGTATTAGACAGTGGTCTCTTATTGTCTGATCTTCAGCCAGGCTTTTCGGCTACATATGCGGCAGTCTTGCTCCAGCGGCCGACCTGACCACGTCAACAATGGTGAATTCGTTGCCTATGCTGCCTACTTATTTGAATCAGTCGACTGCGGGTATTCTTGATTTGATTGGCTGAGATCATGCCCAACTTTGTGCGACTCCTGACAAAAAAAAAAAAAAACATGCTAATGAACTATGTAGTGTATAGGTATGTGGTTTGTGCGTGTGATGATTTTTTCCTATGCTAAGATATAAGGTAAAACCAAATAGAATAACGAATGTTAACACGGGAACATAAAATACTAAAATACGAACATAACATATTAAAATCAACAAAATTTTCCTCTTAACCTTGGTGGTTCGTCAAGAAAAATCAAATAAGTTCAGCGGAGTATGTTCTAATCAGTATATGCACTTCCTCATCCTTCCTCATCTCTCATCACTTCCTCATGTTGCTTGCCGTACTGCTAAAGGTAAGCCGACCAAATGCTTTACATAATGGTGTGTTTTTGAACCTGAAACGGTTCAAGCATCTAATTTTCCAAGTAAATGACAACGGTTTTCCAAAGAATCAAACATATTAAAACGCTAATTTAAACAATGATTCGTATTTACGCGTACAAACTCCTTTCAGAAACCAACCTAAGCGGGCAGAGATTATCAGTTGCGCCCAAAACAACATAAAAATGAACTAAAGTAAATAAAACACGTTATAAAAATATCGTTTAATGGTTCCTTAAAAAGTTTTCGATAACTGTTGACGACTTTTCTCAGAATCTTCAAAAACTTTTTCCGGTCAAGGCTAAATTCTTCAAATACTATAAAAGCTTGTAACTTTCTCAAAACTCGTAAAAGTAACACAATAAATCATACAAATCAACCTTACGGACTCTTAAATTTGATTATTTGTAACCGATAAACAAACACAAAACTATAATACAGTATTATGAAACAAAAAATTTAACATAATTATCTCGTACATTTATTTTTCGGCCGCACGTTCCAAATTTCAAAATAAAAACTATGCGATTTTTTTTGCGGAACACCTGATTTCTGACGCAACATCATACCGTTATGATAAGCGTGCATGACGTCGACTATCATATCAAACACCTTAAATCTATACTCTGAGTACGCTGCTAACACAAAACTTTGTAAACACAACATCAAAGAAATAATTCTGATGCTTCCATACTTGGTTACTGTAACAAAATTGAGATAAATTAAAATTCTCTGATCTCTTGAGTCAAGTCGTTTTCAGTATAGCTGACGAGGTGTCCTGAGTTCGTATCGTGATAGGATGCATACGAACACCGGGTACAAAGGCCTCGTCTGGTGTAATAATGGTGAACTCCGTTGGTGCAGTGGTGAAAATGAGTGTCGTCTGCCTGTGGTGAGAAACCTAAAACAGTACCTCGGCCGAACAGACCGGAGACTTTTATTCTTTTAGCCATGCCGGCCGTGAAAGTGTACATATCTGGTTAGTTTGAAAACGGTTTTGGATATAGTTTAGGCAAATACTTACTTCGTTTGCTTCAAAGCACGAGCGCAAAACTTGTTTTAAAAATAATTTTCATCACTTCAAATACGTTGGTCAAACAAATGTTTTCTGGTTTATTTACAATCATGTAAGACAGAATCTTGAGCAATACTTGATAAATCCGTATCTAAAGACACATCGTTAGTCATTGTCCAAATGAAGTATTGTGGATACATATACTATTAATTCATCTGTCTGTGGACTTTGCGTCGATTGTTCTTAAACGTCTCATTTTTCAGAATTTTGTCACATCTTTGGAGTTTGTTAATACATCAGTGTTATTCTTACTACTGACAAAGACCTTTCCCCAGGCTCAAGCCTAAGAGAATAGCCATCGACGGGATTTACAAATACTTTCTTTTACAAAACCAAATGTGCTCACCAACAACTCAACAGCAACCACCACCGACAAGAGGGGGCTCCTGACAAAAGCTTATTCTATCTTCTTCCTCTCTACTCTGTTCTGTGCTAAACCAGCCCTTCCCGCGTTATACAACAAAAATTTACGAATTTATCTTTCCACTGTGCTTCTTCTGGCTTCCTCCGTTTCGTGCTTGGCTAAATAGTGTTCACACCGTTGTTCTACGCGCCCATCCAGCCGAGTTCCACTTTAATCTTCTTGGAGACGATAGCGAAACACTCTTAACGTTAAAGACACACGAGAGAACAAAATACTGGAACGAAATGTTTTAAATGAAAAATTGCAAAAAAAGCGACTTAGAGAAAGAACCAGGGCACCAGTGTGGTAAGACAAAAGATTTCGTCCGAAGAGGGAGAAGAGCCATTCCACATCAAATCAACGCAGGGTATAAACCTGACCATCTCAGAATTTGATGAAATTTGGTATGTAGGTAGTCCTCATGGAGATTAATAAAAATACAAATTTTTTTTTCAAATATCTCAAACGGTTTAGAAATTACGGCTATGTAAAGTTTTCAAAAAACGGCCAAAAACGCACGTCCGACATATTTTGAAATCACCACAGCTGCTCTCCTAATTGAGCTAGAGAGATGGGAGTGGTGTTATTTTACTCAGTTTTTCATGCAGTTTTCAATGATATACAGCACAACATACCTTTTCATAAAAAGTTTTTTTGTAAACACAAAATCAAAATTTTAAATTTAATTTTCTCAAAAAGTGCATTTTTGAAAATTTTTTAAAAATTCCTACAAATAGTTTAGACCTTTGGTAAGTGATTCTCGAAATTTCAAAGTGGGAGGCTAATGGGTTCATAGTTAAATAATAATTTAAAAAAAGAGCGTTTTATAAAACTGATAGTAGGCCTAGATATTAAAACATATTTCATTACTATATTAAATTATTTATACACTTTACATTAAATCTTTAACACTTACATCTTTAGCAAAATTTTATGTAGAACTTGATGATAGAGCTTGTGAGGTTGCTGTGGCTTCTTCAGGTGTTATTACATAAATCCTTCCAGTAGGAGTTGTAGGATCAACTTTGCTAAGCACGTCTGTCAGTGATATCCGCAATACGTCCGGCTTCCTTGGATATGAAAATGATGATGAAGGGTCAGCAGGATGTAGAAATGTCACTTTTAGTTCATCCTCTTCTTCATTCTTCTCCAACACATATGCCAGCCACCACTTTTGGTCATATACGGCCGTTATATAACCGCTTACTTCTGACATTTGTAGTTTTTCTGAGGATTTTTGGATGATCACTGTTCCTTCTGTTGTATCTTCAGAGAATATTTTTACACAAATCTTTGATACGCTTGAATGAACAGGTATATAAGCATGATACTGTTGAGTTCCCTTAATAGTTACTGCTTGGCTGAAACGGTCATTCAGAAATGTTTCGGACAACATACTCATCTTGTGTGGAGAAGGTGAAATTAATTCCAGATAAATTTTCAACTGCCCATTCATAAAGTTGGATAGGTGTTAAAATTTGGTTGTCATATGGACGTTGCACGCTTGCTCTTGCAGCAAGTCTCTTGACTGAGCCCCCAACCCCATCACATGGTCCTTTCCCATGTGCAGTTGCGGAAAAATGCCATTCAGCCTCTACACCAAAGTCTTGCTTGTGATAACATAAATTGATAAAATTTTTCTTATTTTTATATTGTGCAGCACACCCATCTGAGTAATAAAAAATCTTTTTTGGCACTGTTTGAAACTTTGTTGTCATGAACTCGACAAGTTTTTTTTGGAATGTATACACAGAAACAGTCTTATGCTCTAAACAAGGTGAAATTACAACAAAACTTGAGTGTTTAATTTTATCATCTTCTCTGTAATAAATCACAAAAGGGTGTATTGTCACATGTTCGCTTGCCCAGTGATAACTTTGAGCTTCGTCCTGAACGACAATGTTATAGTTTTCAGAGAAATCTAAGTTTACTACAAACTCTGACTCTTTTAAATTTTCTTTTTTGTCATTAATGAATGAAGACGGCTGCTTTGCAATAAAATCATGTTTGATTAAGAGAGTCAGTTTGTCACAAAAAACATTTATAAAATCTTCATTAGATTTCTGTAAAGTTTCAAGGTTGCAACGATCAACAGACACCCACTGACGATAGGTGACATTTTCTATAAGATTTTCTTCAAAAGCCTCTTCAATGATTTTGCGAATTGGGGCAACACCAGGGCATTCTCTACATTCACTCATATAGCAATTAATGTTTGGTGGATTACACAGCGTTTTTGCCAAACAGTGTTTATATGTATTTAGTTGTCTATTTGTCAAAGCTCCTAATTTTGTATTTTCTATCATTAACTTTACGTTCTGGTGAATTGTGCATACACAAACTGCATGTGTGCCACTTTGGCCTGCCAATATGCAATGCTTTGGTCGAAGTTCAGCAAATTTTGAAAAACCTATTGTAATATCTGAGAATTTTTCCTTAAACAATGAGTAAGCCTCCTTAAGATTACACAAAATTAGTCGTTTTGACATTTTTGTTTTAATTCCATTCGAGTCAACTACAGTCATACAGTCCTTAATACCGGGCATTATTCTGCTAATTTCATAATTTTCATAAAATGACTTAACAGTATCAACAATAGCTTTTGAAAGGGCCTTTCCAGGCTTTGGGTTAGGGCTTTCTAAAATACCCTTTTCTTTTAACACTTTTTTTGCCTGTCTCACCATATAATCTGGTGCATTAAATTCCCGCATTATTTTTCTAATACCCCATTTTTCTGGGAGACAGGTAAGTATCATTAACTTCTTAACTCTATTTGTTGAATTAGAAAAATTTTCTTTAAGGTTTTGTAAAATTAACTCATCTAGATTCTCATCATCACTAGATGAATCTTCAGCTGCTAAAAAGAGTTTACGCTTCAATGTAGAGTTAATCTTTTTTACTTTCTTTGTAGCATACTGCTTCGATTGAATTTTTTTAACGTTAATAGGATACTCTTCTAGTTCCACAATAGAAGTATTCAATTGTTCAATTACAATTTTTGATTCTAAAGAAAAGGTTGGGTCTTCTGGCTCAGAACTGCATTCCTCGCTAATGTCGATTGAATAACAAGGCAGGCCAGAGGGACCAGGTTGATTTGTATTGTCTACCTTTAACTTTCCGATATCTTTTCTACAAAGATCACAAATTTTAGCTTCTTTAGGTATTTCAGGAAATAAACTAAAGATCCATGATGTTACATTTCTCAGTCTCTTTTTTAAAATTAAATTAAATTAAAATTACGCACCAGTTTTATAAAACGCTCTTTTTTTAAATTATTATTTAACTATGAACCCATTAGCCTCCCACTTTGAAATTTCGAGAATCACTTACCAAAGGTCTAAACTATTTGTAGGAATTTTTAAAAAATTTTCAAAAATGCACTTTTTGAGAAAATTAAATTTAAAATTTTGATTTTGTGTTTACAAAAAAACTTTTTATGAAAAGGTATGTTGTGCTGTATATCATTGAAAACTGCATGAAAAACTGAGTAAAATAACACCACTCCCATCTCTCTAGCTCAATTAGGAGAGCAGCTGTGGTGATTTCAAAATATGTCGGACGTGCGTTTTTGGCCGTTTTTTGAAAACTTTACATAGCCGTAATTTCTAAACCGTTTGAGATATTTGAAAAAAATTTGTATTTTTATTAATCTCCATGAGGACTACCTACATACCAAATTTCATCAAATTCTGAGATGGTCAGGTAAAATTTTTAATTTTAGCGCGTTGATTTGATACGGAATGACCCAGAAACAGACAAAAGACGGGGGCATTAAACAGGCATAACGATAAAAGTGGCTTTCTTAAAACCCCGATATCGTGAGAGAGGAAAAAGTCTAATTAAATTAGTAGGCCTAAACATCGACGGGCATAAGCAAAACTTATGACGCATACTTATATTCGCACAAATTACTGAAATCCACGAAATCCTCAGTGCAACAAATTAGGATAGTATTTGGTGGTGAAGTGACATTCGAAAACTGGAAATCGTACACTGCAACGACACATTTTTTCGCCGCTCAGGGCCGGGAAGCTTGTCGACAGTAGTGTCTATGAATGCTTCTGACCGTTTCAACGAGAGAGAGAAGAGGGAGGAGTCAATACTATCAACAACAATTTTCTCTACAGATGCGCGCTGACTTCCTGGAGACTATCAACATATCAGTGTTGACATTTTGTTTTACTTTAAAAAACAAAAGGCACCTATACCCAGATTTAATCTATGAAATTCTTTCGCTCCTCTCGCTCTCCTGTGTCAAAGAGCGAGTGAAAGTGTTCGACCAAGGCTGAGCCCAGATATGCATAAGATAAAATTTTAGAAGCCAATCCACGTATAGTAGGCCTATCTGCATAATCACTGCAATGAATAAATAATTCGCTTTTATTTTTACCCGAATTCTTTTCTTGTGACTCGCTTTCGAGTGAAACTGACATCCGGAACACTACATTTCATTTTACTGGGGATATCTGGTGATCAATGACTCGCTTTTTCAAAGGTGGAAATTGTGGGTTCGAAACTTTTTACAGCAGAGATAGATTTTCAGCAGGACTGTGCTGCTTTCATTCAGCTTCAACGGGTAACCTGGATTCATTAGCTGGGAGCCACGGGTCTCACGTAGGAGACCGGGTATCACATTGGTAACCGCACTGCTCAAAACTAATGTGGCCTGACTTACTCTGACCTTAAATTCTGTAAAAAGGTGCAAAAGGGTAGTTTTAACTTACGCAATGGTTTAATGCTTCTATGACGGATACTATTTCTACTTGCGGAACAATAGTACAGTACTAATAAATACTTGTTGATGGGATGTTATCTGACTATCCTACAAGTCAGGACAAAAAAAAGTCTGGATGTCAATAAACGATGTGTTGGTTTGTGTACACATACACTTATATCAGCAGGCAGACAGCTCGTAGTTCCAGTTGCATACCTGAATACCCCCCCCCCCCCCGGTTCAGTACGTTGTCGCATGCAATGCGTATAGAAAATCGTACTGTAATCCGTGACGCATCACTACTATACTTAGTTGCTAGCAGTGAGAGATCACCGATAAGGAAGCAACCACTTACTACTTATCTACTACGGCTGCCGAAAATATATACAGTATGTGACGAAAACGCAGGTGAAGTTTGAAAACATCAGAATATTCGGTACATAAAATACATTGGAAGAGGGTTTAGATTTCTGAAATGACCTTTCTCAGACGTTTCAAGGGCTGAAAAGTAGACGTTACCATATTTATGATAAAATCAACGAGCAGAGACGGAGGTTGCCAAAAGTAGTGTATCGTATCAAGAAATAAACGTTCAGAGTACACGGGCGTTCTGAAAGCGCAGAAAAGACGATATGATTTGTGAAATCGGAAACTGATGTTAGCATCCACTCCTTCCAATGATGACAAAAATGATGTGATAATATTGCATCAGTTGCACTGTTTATAAGTTGGGCAAAGTAGCCGTCACAAATTTAAACACCATATATTACTTTCTCGCCTTATAAGTCAGAATTACATCAAAATTGGACACAGATCCCTATTGCTCGTCATCTCAACAATCCCGTTTCACACGATTTCAACCCGAATGATGAATAGTCTCCTACTCCAGATATCTGAGCTCAGCCACTGAGGGGTAGATAAATGGGTTGTGACATTTTACAAACAACCGTTACCGACAAACGTGGTGCCATAAAAAACCAGCCCTAATTATAAAGATTATGAGCTATACAAGCTGTATAAAGACAATAATCTGGCCACCACCATCCGATTGCAATGGGCAGGACACATCATTAGGATGGAAGGCAACCGAATACCTAGGAAGGTACTGTTTAGTCAAATCGAGGGTAGAAGGGCTGTCGGAAGACCCAAGAAACGCTGGATTGACGCAGTGGCGAGGGATGCTAATAATTTACTTAAAATAAAACGATGGACATCGATCGCCAAGGACAGGGAAAATGGAGGCGGATGATTATGGAGGCTACGGTTCGACTTGGAACTGTGACCCCATAGAACAACAAGAATTATAAAGATCATCTTTCACGTTAACGTATCCAATGTGGTCCCGAAATTATGACGAACATTTCATTTTACAAAGTGGGATAATTTACGCAGACACGCATATGAACACATTACAAGAAACTGTCGAACGGTAACTCGCATTTATTTATAATGAACATACACACAAACCAACAGGCGTGCACACTGCTTGGAAAAAAAAAGTTTCAAAGATTCAAGCCGACAGACCTAACAATATGATTTTTGACAAATATTATTCCGTAGATTTGTAAAGACTCTACAACATTCAGTGAAATAGTGCTGTGTAAGACTTGTGATTTAGGTTAAGAATTACGTAAACTGAACTTCTAAAATCTAGTCGGAGACGATAACTGTATTTAAAAAAACGCATTAAAAAACGTACAACGCATATTTTAAGCGACGTGACGTTGTAATAACGAATTGGCAAGGCGGCTGCGACCGCTTTCGCCTAAAAGGCGTGACAAATCTTATCAGTTGCCGGTAAAATTTAGTTACTGATAAGATTGCATTACCGTAATTGAATGTAAAACCAGGTGAATTCGAATTTTACACCAGCACGAATTCATGCGTATAATTTAGAGAGAAGCGGCTAAATGTAAGTATGGCTGACTGATATGAAAACATTGGGTTACCTGGCCCAGTTAATTTATTAGATTTTCTGGTAACGCAATGTTCGGTAAATTTTACTTCCTCCTATGTTCCTTTGCTGGTGTTAAGATAAGGACCGGGGGGTCTGAGTTGTCGTCTCCACTTCTTTGTTTCTCTTTTCACATTCTCTCTTCTCCGCTACACTTTTGCACACCGTCTTGCCTCGGTATTCTACGCCTACGTCGTCACCTATCTTTACCAAATGATACTTTAAGCTATTCTGCTTAGACGTATTCTCTCAATCATCTTTGTGTCTCACCTGCCATTTTTACTGTTTTCTGACTTCGTTTATTTTCTGTTATTTCCAAAAGACGTCGAAAATTCTGAAATTATCCTTCCTTCTTTGGTTATCAATCCGCAGATTGGTTTGTAACAGTTCTCCACACCGATCTTCTCTGTAGTTCCGTTTCATCTCCTCACAGGAACTACAACTTACATCACCGGTAATCTGTTTCGTATAATGGAGTCTCGGTCCTATCTCTTCCTCTTTTCCCTTCAATTATTGTTGTTAGCAAATTCTCGTGACGTATAATATGGCCAATAAGTTCAACCCATACAACTTTAAGATCTCAAATACTAAGACAAAAACAATGGCCTTCCTGGGGAAGAACAAAAATTGTAATTGAGAACAGTGTTTTGGAGCAGGTATCACATTTTAATTTTTGAGATATGATATCTCATGAAGGACAACGTTATCGAGAGAAAGTTAAATAATTTAGTTATACCTGTGAAACAATAAGACGACTATTGAAGAATAAAACGCAGAGGGACACACAGCTAAAGTTCTATAAGGTCGTGGCTGTGCCGACTTTAATGTATGGATGTGAAACATGCACTCTCCTGCAAAACGATATTTCTAAAATACAGGCCTCGGAAATGAAATTTTTAAGAGCAGTTATGGGATGCAGTTGGAGTGGTCATCTACGAAACGACAACATAAGGAAAGACAAGCGCGTATTCCTAAACAAGCGTTTGAATATAGGCCAGTGGGAAAGAGAGATCGTAGTAAGACCCTGGAAAAATGGTCAGAGATTGAGTGAGAAGTCGGAACGGGCCCAAGCCATGTAGTGTAGAAGTTAAATCCTTCGCTTCAAAATACTTGGCGAAAAACCTCTTGTTTCTCTGTAATTACGTTCTCGTATAATTGTTTAAAACCTGTTTGCTCCGTCATGAAGTAAAAAGAACCAGTTAACGTTAGTTGAAACAATTGTCGGTGTCTGAGCTCGTGCGTGTGCGAGCGGTTGTGACATAACACTCGCCCAGCAGTTAATGCGTGCAGCTTACGTGCTGCTCCTACTGTACCGTACAGTAAGTAGTTCATTAAAACTATGCGGCGCTGCCGGTCGTGTTCTAAAATAAATAATACTGTATACAGTATACAACATCGTACCGTAGCGCTTTGTGGCCTTGACGCCGCGGTTTCGTCATCGTTTTGTAAATAAAGCCGGTCGTTGGATTCAATTCTGCTAACATACGCTGCTGCTGGTGCAGCAGTCTGGCATTTAAACACTTTTTTTTGTAGACGAGTTTTTATTAAAATTTGATAAATCAATTTGTAGAGGAGTTTTTATTTAATAAATCATGTCGTAGGTTTGTTGTCAACTTCCACAAACAGAACATGTTTCTGTTGCTATACTTCCAGAAATATTACCTTATTGGCACTGGATTGAAACGTACATGAATCAAATATGGCTTTTAGAGGGAAATATCCAGTAAGGACAAAGATAGAGGTAAATGAAATTCTTGGAGCAGATATCCAGTTTTAATTTCCTGGATGCGAAATATCTCCCGCAGTTGATTGTGATGTCGAAAATAAACTTAATAAATTTAAACATATACATGGGACAATCTATAGAACCTTAAAATAAAAAACTAGGAAAGATACTAAGATTAAGTTTTAAAGACCATGTAAAGCGCTGTACCGGTGGCGCTGTATGGGAGTGAGACATGCGTACTTTCACAGAGAAACAGAAGGAAGAAGAAATGAAATTTCTCAGAATGGTCAAAGGGTGCACGTTACGAGACAGAATAAATAATGGACAGATAAGGCGAGAATTACAATTTTTTAAATTACAGGATAGAATTACGGAATACAAGGGCAATGGTGTAAGCATTTGGGAAGAATGCAGCAAGATCGCTTTCCTAAACATGTCTTAAATTATAAACCCACAGGGTATCGTAGTGTGGGGCGTCCGAGGACGAGAGATGGTTTCCGGAACAGGCAGTGTAACCTAATCCGTGAAGTGGAGATGATGAATCAAATAAGAAATTTAAAAAGCGAGATGAAACTCATCATTTGACCAGAAACTGGAAAATTAAGTTTTAATGAGATGAAATCTTGATTCATATTAATTTTACAGAAACAAAATGTATAAGGAGCTTGTCCGCTCCATTGGAATTGGAATCTAATCAGAAGCCCTTCAAGTTAACATAAAATAGTGTTCTACATGCAGTGTATGTTAAAGCATACTGGAATGGTATACTAGATGTAATTTCAGAACCTACTGACTTTAGAACTTAACTTTAGAGACGAATTAATGATTACACTTTAGGACTATTTTAAACATGAAATTAAATTAAACACGGAATGAAACATGGGTTTTGATCGATGTATCTGGCCCGGCGGGTCTGTAAGAGACAAAGTAGGCATATATTTTCCCAAATGCTAAATGATAATGTAATATTTCTGATAGCCGTCGTGCGGTATCAAAGGGTCTGAAAAATGTATGCGAGACCGCAGCTTCGTTCACATGCTATATGCATTTTACATTACACATTAGAGGCGTAAAGTTATTTTCAGCGGGAGGAAAGCCGGATGTACACTGTACACGTATAACATTTAACATTATACGGCCGCATACTGCTCGTGTAATGCAAGGGCGACCTACTTTGAACCGTAACCCGTTTCCGAACGAGAAATGGGGCTAACAAAACTTTGCTACAAGTCCAAACATTTCAGGAACACCAAATTCAATAAAGCTTTATCAATGTACATATTAGTTGTAGCAGAACGGTATTCAGTAACGGTTGGCAAATTTGTTTTTTTTTAATTTATTGTTTTATGGTGCGATTTATTTATTCACTGCCTGCGATGCTATGAATGCTTTAAGATATATTTGAAGGAGGATATTTTAAATAATTTATGGGCCCGAATATGATGAGAATGTTGTACGGCGCCGACTTTCATATTTGATGAAACATGAAGGTACAAGATACGCCAGGTCCTTCAGAATAAGGCAGTTTTAGGGAGGGAGGGGGTGTTATCGAATACAGGAGATTATAGCGCCCAAAAAAGTACGCGCGGTGTGACACAAATATTGCAATGTTTCTGTCTTTTCGTTTCTTCCTTGTTCTTGTTTATTTTGGCAGCTTAGAGACTTGCAGAATAGAAAACAAAAAATTACAGGCATTACTCATTCGATTACAAGCGGCATCAGATACAAATAATACAAATAGGTAAGTTGGTATAGACACCAGCATAGCAAATGGCGGAAAACAGAATCCCGAAATAAGTGTTGAATTGACAACCTAAAGGTAGCAGACGACTGTCCAAGGCACAGGCAACGATGAGGGAACAGGTCTTGAGGGTCGGCAGATGGAGACTGGAAATCAGAAAACGTCAGAGAACGTTGTAAACTGATCTATCAAAAATGACTTTTCTAACCACTTTGTGATTAGATTTATGATACATAGAACAGTAAGTGACATGCAGATCGAAGGCAGAGGAGATTGAAACAAAATAAAAGAACACTATTTCTGAATACAAGTTACGACTTTCAAACATATGAAATTCTACATAATATTGGAAAATATTTCGTAATTATTTAATTGAACGAGCGAATCGAATTTTTAGTTTTAACACGACCGTCTGGGATTTTCTGTGTGCCTATGTTCGCGATATGTCTCACGATAACTTTTGAATGATCAACAGATTTTCGTAAAATTTCGCATGCACCTCCACACACTTACCCTACAGAGCCATGTATTTCTAAAAGGATTGTCCCACCCTCAAAAATAGAGGGAATGGGAGGCAAAAATTTGAGGGGCAAAATTGTGAAAAAATCCATGTGGAGTATCAAATTAAAGGGGATTTTAAACGAAATCTGAATGGTGTTCATTCTTTAAAAATTTCAAAATTTTGGGACCCCAGAGCCCAAAAAGTGGGTCAAAATGTTTATAAAAACGCAAAAATCCATGCGGGGGTATCAGAGTAAACAGAATTTTCCAAAGTAGGGTTTACTATAAAAATGTATGAATGTTAAGGCCACCACACGCCACTATTTTTTTAGGGACACCGCCACCACAATGGAACTCAAAATTTTACAAAAACTGTAAGTCTATGTGGGAATCACGTTCGGAGGAATTTTGTTTAAATACACACGCTGTATATTTAACAATTTGACACAATTAACATCTCACAAACACTTCATCCAAATTTTGGACGGCCTTCATAAATTTGTAAGCTATGTTAAAAAAAAATGTATACTGTTAACAATTATGTAGATTTGTGAAAAGTATTAGTTACAGGTCTAGAGCTATCTATGAAACATACATAAAGGAAACAAACATTGCATTCGAGTTATCAAAAAGTTTATCTTATTTCTAACATTTCCTGTTCCGAACACACTTGATTACATCATCATCTTCTTCAGCAAGGGTTTAAATCTACCCATGGCTGCCTTTGGTTATCACCCTACTGGGAAGAGAGATGTCGGCAGACCGAGGAGGAGGTGGGTTCCGGAGGCGGGTTCATTAGGGCCTAGTCCTTGGAGTGGTGATGGAAATGATGATGACATACATAAAGTTAACAGCTAGGACTAATTGTTTGTCATTTAAGCATTATGGTTATAAATTTAACTAAACGGAAAACTAATGCAATAGACTGGAAGTTTCAATTTTTATTGTAAGAGTGTCTGGTTCATTATTTTACTAAAAAAGGTAGAGTAATCGACGCTTTTGTCATTATTCTTATAACTGAAAAATTATCTAATATTAAAATTTACGTAATAATAAATACATTTCATTCAAAAGAGTTAGCGAGTTTTGCAGCTCTGGGTGCTTACTAACAACAGAATAGGCCTATACTAATAAAAATACTAGTAACAATTCTCATGGGGATGAACAATCGGGTTCCTTGTTGATCTCTTCATATTTTGATTCCTGGAATCCTTTCAAACGCGTTTCTTTTCCTTCTTCTTCATTCTCTTTATGTTCATTCACAGTGCTGTCCCTCCAAATTTTGAAAGACTTACAGTACTTTTTTTATCTGGTTTCCAATCTCCCATCATCTTGATTAATGAACACTAACTACAGTGTTTGTACTACCACTTACCTTAAAAATTCTTTTCTTGAGTCCCTTACATATCTCCCACCCTTAATACACTAGCTGCTGTGTCTAACTGAAATGTCGCAACCATTGATTTTTCTTCTAACAAGGCTTTCCCACAATACGTTTTTCTTTACACATTTTTATCATCTTAAACGATTCATGAATAAACTTTTCCCGTCCTCACACTATCCCTCCACATCCCTTTTCCTTTGCATTCTTTTTCACCTCAAAATCTTCTAATCGTTCCTTCTACTCCATCTCAATGACTCATCCTACAGATACTTATGACAACTGAGGCTAAGGCACTGAGGCATTACTCAGGTATCAGACAAAAACCAAGTTGCTTTGTAGAAAACGCACATTTTACACACACAAAAAAAACAGTTGGATATTAAATTACCACACTTTTCCATAAATTCAGATATTCCCAAGACGAAAACATGAGTTTCTCATTTATTCAGTATAACACAACCATGTGACGACACTGCTAAATTATGTGAAAACTCTTCCTTGTGTTGTAAATTAAATGGGAATACTAAATGAAGTGAAAGTCTTGTGTCTGCTAATGTATGTAACATTTCAAACAGATGCACAGCAGATGTTATGAAGCAGTTACATTCTGAATAACCTTTGTGCCCTCGAACAATTGTCGTCCCAACAAGCCATATACTGCGAAATGCTGTCAACACGAGTGTCACAAAACATTCACATGACTACAAGTGCAATGAACCAGTAGCCTATGTGAAATTCATTCTATTTTATAGTAAAATAGTACACAAAAAGTAATATCATTCTAATATTATAAAAAAATGATCACAGACATATACGTGTGCACAACCAAATGTATCTAGTTCTACTTTTCTGTCACAGCTCGTACTGAAAAACTCAACTATGTAAAGTACAAGGTAGATTCTCACTTACTTGAGACAAGATTCAGACCTGTCATTAAACTTTATAACAATCCTTGTTGTGACAAGGCAGTATGGCTAACACAGCAATTGGCAGTATACCTCAATTCATCTTAAATAACAATAATTTAATATATCGAGACATAGAGATAATAACTAATTACTATTTGACTTAACACTGAATATATTCAGACTCTGAGAAAAAAAATTTTAAACCATAAATAAAAACTGATCGATATTGTTGAGATGCTTATTAAATAGAATACAGAAAATGAGAGAATTAGCAGTATGTACAGTGAATGCTAAATAACAACAAGATAACCAGAAAGAATCTAGTTCTTCTTCTCCTCTTCAAGGATTGTGTTATATAAACCTTTTATGGCACCAATCTCATCCTCAGACGACCCACAACTCTTCTACCAAAGGCTTTCCAGACCTCACTCCAAGGCTACTTTGGGTAGTACAAGTATTTTGGCCTGTTACACAACCCCCTACCAGAGACTCTTCTGTCAGGGTTACCATACCTTGGCCGAAAGGCCCCCGTTTTGGGGCACAGGAGATTCGCTCTCACCCTTCTCTTTCTGAGATAGGATTTGGTGGCTTTGTATCAGTTATTCTGATACTGAACGTTTGTTAGTATTTCCAGTGCTCACACAAAGACATCAGTGAGTACTTTAAGATTAAAGTGAGCCACCCAAAATTAAGAAATTAGAATTGAAAAAGGAGACACTCTACCCCTTGATTACTCTAGTTTAGAATCTAGTTTATAAACAAAATAATAAGAATGAATATTGGATGAGTAAAAAAGGCATGAAAATTCTATTCTAGTAACTAATCCTCCAGATTAAAGTTGGAAATGATGACGATGATGATAAACATATTTTGTTTCAACAAAATATTCATTAACTGTACACGTGCTTCAATCAACAAAAAACAATTTATAAAATCAACAGAAAAATATTCACACATTCAAAACATTCTGTGTATAGGTATCTATAAACAACACCTTTGATTAGTTTTGTTGGTCAACAGACTACACATGAATAAATATCATAACCTTAAACACTTAATATTTTTAAAAGATAAAAAACAATTCTTACAAAATAGGCTATAGGTTGAAACGGTCAAAAATCAAAAATGTTAATCAGAACCAGTCAAATTTTCACAACAAATATTTTCAGTATAAAGAAGGCATAACTAAATTTGTGGACACAACATAGGCTATCCAAAAATTTATCGAATCGACATACCTAAATAAGAAAAATTAGCAGCTTGGCATACCAACACAGCGACAAACACGACCATTAATTAAAATGTCAAAATAAAAAAATAAGAGGAAGCATACAAAACTTCACTACTTTTTGCATCAGGCAACTCCTCACAGCTCTGATAATACTGGAAAAGAGATGGGGCAGTTAAACAGTCAGACATGTCTTTGACTTATTAAATGTATATGTTAAACATACACACATTCACTTTGATGATTATAAATGTGAAAAAAAAATTATACTCAGAATTAAATACCGTATATTCCATGACTTCAATTACTGTAAGAAGAGAATATATTTACTACATCTCACATGCTTGTTCTGCGAATATCATCAATCTAGCCAACCTATCCTGCATACTCTTAATCTTGTCAGAAGCAACTGCATACAAACATGGACAGTAACTATTTTTTTTAAATACAGTAAAACCCATTCTCAACTATGTTCAACAAGTCTATGAACTTAGTTTACAATGTGTTTCTAAAAGACATTCAACATTGCAAAGTACAAAAACGTCACTCAAATTATAAATTAATTCAATAGTTAGGTGTCAATGAAATCTGAAATAGGAGTCTGTTACTTTTTACTCTGATTCGTATTTAACAAGCCATGGCCCAGATAGAGCTGTTCTGTTTGTGAGAATTTAACAAAGTTTATATAAAATCGTGATGATACTAAACTCAACACATAATCTTCACTTCAGCCAATTCCACCTTCACATTACACTGGATTTTCATCTCCATTGTCTATTGTGATTCTCCTTAGGAACTGGTTTGTAGCTCACAATTTCTTTAATTTCTGGACACAATCACTTATTACTCTGCTGAAAGAAAAGTGCTACTAGTCACAATTATGCTCAATTCTAAAACTGAAAATGGTTTAACAACCAAACTATGCCATCAGATTTAATATGTTTACTGTAACTAATATTTTTAAAAACTGTGAAATAAAGGTAACACATTAACTTGAGTTGTAATAACAACAACAAATTATTCTCGAGTATCAACAAGCCTACTACGTTAATATCTCCACACCATCAGGACAATTATTAAAAAAATCAATAAGAAGGAAATAGCCTTCACTGTTCAATGAACTTAACACATTCAATGGGTAACACCCCGTTACAAGGTGTAACCTTCATGAATGAATGAAATATACACTGCCAAGTCAGAGACACAAAAGTACTATTATTACGCTCCACATTTTTTATGCCCGTGATTGTAAGTAACATTACACTAACCAATAAATTAAGTAAGTATATACTACAGAATCAATGACCTTTCAAGAACTTACAACTCAACCTTCACACAGTATAAAAGTTTTTTCACAAATACCTGTACTTTACAATTAAAATTTCTTTCACTAATATTTTCAGACAAATTTAAAAATAACTTACTTCCATTCAACATTAAGTGATACGACAAGTAAATATAAAAGGATAAAATAAAACCTTCTTCAGGCTATTATTAACCTAAAGAATTAATAAACTGTAAAACTTGTTTAATCACTTAATATCCTCCCACTTCCATTATTTTCTTGCAATTTTATTGTTTTAAAATTAGTCTACAACTGACTGCAATATATAATTACAGGGAAACAAGTTTATCACTTTTACTTTTTATTATGGAAATGGAGGTGTAAATTACTATCAACAAACCTTAAAGTAATCACTTTTAAGTCATCAGGTCAATGTATTTTTTGTTATCTCTATGTGAATAACCTAATCCAAGTGTTTTGCGAAGTTTCAACTGAAGGTCAGAAATTTACATAAAGTAATCGTACTTCCTGTAATTATAAATTAGTGGTCCATTTTTCCTGGAATAACAAACGCAAACCTAGATTTACAATTACTGCTTTTTTTATTCAAACAATTTACTGGAATGTGTCCCTAGTGTCACAGAAGTACGTTATATTAACGTTCACACTACGATCGCGTACAAAACGTATTCCACTGAAAGAACTGTAAATGTTATATTTATTATAATAAAACGTATTGATAAAATCAGCACCATATATACCCACTGTATTTAGTAAATACCGCTGTTCAAATCATATGATTCCGCCTGTAAAATAGGCTCACGTTCTAATACCTTTCAAACTGAATCAATGATACACAGATCGCTATTCGACTCGTCAGCAAGATAAAAAATATCCTCCCCGAACATAACTATGGTTTTTCGAAATTCGAACACCCTCGGAACGGGAGTTCAAATCGGCGACAGGCTAAGGTGACACACCCCTCTCTCTGCACCGCCATTACCTAAATCTTTACAAAAATAACTAAACTGTATTTAAGACTCACAATTACCCACACGCATTTTCATAAGTAAATAAAATTTCTTACCAACAGTCAGCCACCGGTATTCCAAAGAAATAAATCCACACTTCAAACACAAACCAACGTTACACTTCACCACTAACTAACACAATCAAGACTGATTTGATGCAGTTCAACTTGATACTTTACCTCCCACCAGTGCGCACGCAAATGGCCAGTAAATTTAATCCGTATCTAAGCATTCTTATAGTGTAATTTATTAATATATTAATTCGTAATAATGGCATACTAGATAAATTTACAAGAAGAGAAATTTTAATAATTTACAAAAAAACAGTTTGGAATATTACATACAGCATTTGAAAACATCTATTTGTTTTACGTAGTACACGACGATATTTAGAAGTCCTCAATGAAAAACAGGAATGCTTTTTTTATTTGTAAGGAAGGCGTTCTATTTTCATAAAAACATTTATTCATGTAAAGATTAATAAAAATATATAATAATTAATAATATTAATTAAATCCAAAAGGGTTAATAAAACCAAATCTACGGTACCTAACCTTGCACACAAAATATTAAATTCCATAGAAACGATTAGTAATCTTACGCAAATACTTAGGATGTGTTCAAATACAGGTCTTCACAGAAACCTCCACTGAATATAACTATGCGTAAAGAAACATTTGGAATCCGATTATTTCTATCTTACATACATTTCAAATATTACTGTCATAATGTAAACGTTCATAAATGGAAGATGTGACATTAATTTTTAGTCCCTTAGTTGAAAATGAGTATTCGAATAATAGGTATTATCAGGTAGTGGTAATTTTTTTACAAAAATTGTGCTGTACATTCTTTGAAATATCTTCCATGAGTTTTTTGTAGAATTAAGTGAGTCTCTCTTCTTACCATTATTTACTCCAGTTGTCCTCAGATTAAGTTATGAGATGCCCTAATTTAGTTTGGACAGTCTTTGTTTTTTGTCCTTACTTCTTTGTAAAAGTCATGACAAAAAATGGGCTGTGCTGAGTTTCACAAATATTTATTTCAAGTACTGTAGGTACTAATATAGGTCAGACTTACAGATATGTCCATGAATATTTTATGGATAAGTTAAATGAGAAGATTCATCTGTTAGTACAAACCCTTAAAGCAGTTTAATCAATATGGTAAATTTTAATGATGTGTGTATCAATTGTACAAATTGAGCAATGACTTTTAATTATTAAAAATAGTGAACTTCCTTATCTTTAAAGAACATGGCCTCAAAAATTATCCAAAGAAATAAACTCTACATTACACATTTTACAGTTTCTAACTATAACTTTCAAGAGCCAGAATTTTGTTTAAATTAATTTGTTGGCTTTATTTATTTTGTAAAAATGGTAAATGTTCAAATGGACTTACTAATCAACTAACTAGAGCTTTTTACAGCTCTGAAAGTAATTTTTGTGCATTGTGCACTTTGATAATCAATGGTGAATGCACAGAACTCTTAAGATAACAATGTACACAGCCAAAATGGTAAAATTAACCATAACAAAGCTTTCAAACATTTAACTGATGTTACACACTTTATTGTAAAAGAGGAATTACCATTTGGGGGTCATGATGAGACTGAAACATCTTTGAGTAAAAATAATTACGTAGATATTTTCCACACATCTTTAAAAGTTTAGGATTTAGTACTGTGGAATGTTTTGAACTGCTTCAGTTTCTAAAGGGACCTCAAATGATATTTTGTATGATCTTATTTTCTGTTATTAATAATTTTTTGTTTTAGACCATTTGTAAGAACTTTGATGATATTTAGATGAGTTCTAATTGGAAGCTGCATTGTAGCATAGATTTAGTTTTTGAAACTGTTTGAAGTAGTCTTTTTATTGAAATTTATTTAATAACAAGGGTTATTTAGTAACGCAAAGGTGTTACTAATGTGATAATGAAAATTACAATTAGTAGGCATAACTATTTTGGAAGCAGACAAACATAATAATTCCGAAACCGTTACTTTTCAGTTTTTATAGTAAGAATGCCAATGCATGCATGAAAAAGGGAACACGATGAGCATTTCATGTCAATTGATTCTTGTCGCTAAAACATTTAGGATTGCACTATTAAATCTAAGAAATTTAAAACATTTTCCTAAATCCCTTTGAACTGAATTAGGAAGGACTGATGTGTACAAAAGATGAAAATGATTAAAATGAAACTGAAAAACAGGCAGTGTGCTATTTATTTAATATAATGGAAAGCAAAAAGATGAGTTTGATGAGAAAGTACTATCACCAGTGAAAGATGTAGCTGAAGTACCAACGGACAACAATTAAAAAACATTTGTTACCAACAAAAGTGCTAATGAAGACAAAAAGAGAAGTCAAAAAAATATTGGTGAAAACAGAATCACCAAGCCAAGATGTTATAGTAGTTAAAAATGATATATGGATTCAGATAACACTTCTTGCAGGGAATGGGGTAACACATCAACTTAAAATAGCCCAGTACTTATACATACCATCATACGCATACATACATTTCAGTTTTTTTAAATAATTAAAGTCAATATACAAAATAATAAAGGAAGACAGAACACAACTTCTAGTGTGGGGCAAATCAATTGTGGAGTATGACAAGGGTGCCCATTGTCACCTTCACTTTTAATTACGTATAGACGATGTTGTACACAATCGGCAGATGAACCTTCTCGAACATTTTATGATTGGTAATTATGCAGTTGACAAGTTATCTGCTGATGGTCAGGCTATCCTGTCGAACTCAGAAAGAGGCTTGCAGATGGGTGTACACTCACCGAGTCAAATCTGCAAGGACTTTGCATTATAGATTTTCACATTGAAGACTAAGATGATAGGTTTTCATGGATCCCATACAAGCAAAAACCTGTTGGACGTAGATAGTAGTTCTGGAGCAGATAAGTCATTTTGAATGTCTGGGCTGCAATGTATCTTATATTAGAAAAAATTAAATGGTGAAGAAGATTCTCAAGTTCAACCATATGTGTGGGACCATCAGGAGAACTCTAAAATCAATTAGGTAAGAAACATGCCTGAAGTTCTAAAAGCTAGGTGATGGCCCTCGCCACACTTCTCTATGAGCCTAAGAATTGGACTTTAACATAGTCGCAGACCGTATTCAAGCGGCTGGAGATTTCTCAAGCACATGGCAGGATATACTCCCTAAGATCGCTTCCAAGGAATGTCGGTGTATAGCAGGAGCTGAACATTATGAGTATACTTGATAGAATTGCCTAATATTGGCTAAAATGGCTGGAACATCTTAAACAAATGGATGACTGCCATATCCCTAAACACCTTTGTAATTCTAAGCCAGATTCTTTGTAATTCTAGGACAGAGAGGTGTGGGTCATCCAAAGAAATGTTGGAGTGACCAACTCTATCTGCTTCTGCTTTGGGCCAGAACAAACCATTTTCATTTAATCCTTGCTGAAGCTGATGATGACAAAAGATAATAAAATTTTTAAAACACTGAACATTATAAAAACATATCAAACAAAGATACCTGCTTCCACTTACGGAAACAAACAGGAGTCAGCTGCATGCACACCATACACAACTAACATAAAAAAAAATCGACCTGAATACAATATCTTTACTACACACATAGTCCCTAATAAATTCTACATATTACTTTCATTGTTGACCATTCTCAGACTTGTTTAAACAACAAATACAAATATATGGTAAAAATTATGAGAAGAGGCACATCATGTGAATAACCAGCCTATGATAACCTGTACCCAGCTATACACATGTTAACTAACATACTTAAAACTAAAAACTATACTTATGGAAATCAATGGTAGTATAAAACTTTATTTCAACTTAAGCAAACCATCAGTGTTTGTAGTGGTATTGAATTACCTTCTGTCTACTCTTTCTAGTATAGATATTCCAGTCATGAAGTAGGCATGTGTCAAGGCTTTATATTCATTTATGTGATCTTGATTTTGCAGGTGGAGCTGACTTATACTGGTGGTGTATCCGACTGTACCTGCACTAGGTCATGTATTTGTAAGCATATTATTACTTTTCTTTCACAGCTATGAACTCACCTCTTCCAGCAAATCATTGTTTAGCCACTAAACACATAGTCTTCTGAATACTATTTATCCTTTATAAAAAACATCTGTTACAGAATCCTTTGCTCCGTCATATATGTCCAACAATAACTGCAGTGCTTGGCTGAAAATATAAACACAGTCCAGTTGTCAGAAGCTTGTTATTGGAAAAGAGGATGAACTGAAGGAAATGGGAGTAGGAACTTAACAAATTTCAATCAATAAAGTACGAGGGTTATTCGGAAAGTAAGGTCCGATTTCTTATAAAAAATAAACCATCACAGATTTTTTCAAAAAACTATTAATTTAATTCCTTACATATTTCTCTATTTTTCTACATAGTTTCCATTTTTGTTTAAACATTTGTCATAACGTTCTACAAGCTTTTGTATGCCGAAGTCTGCCGCCTGTGAGGATAACCAGTCTTTAACTGCTTCTTTCACCTCGTCATCTGTGGCGAAGCGCTTGCCACCGAGAAACTCCTTAAGGTAGCGGAACAAGTGAAAATCGCTCGGCGTCAAGTCTGGACTGTACGGTGGGTGGTCAATCTGTTCCCATCCAAAAGATCTGATCAGATTTTGGGTTTGAATGGCAGAATGGGGTCTGGCATTGTCATGCAGCAACAAAACTCCAGACGTTAGAAGGCCACGTCGCTTATTCTGTATTGCTCCTCAGTAAGCAGCCTGGGAACCCAACGTGAGCACAATTTGCAAATTTTCAGAGACAATTTTGTGCAAAGTTCAGAAATTCCAATGCTAAAGTTGAAATTGTGAATCGCCGGTCTTCACGAATTTTTTTGTCCACGGCATTGACCAAATCTTCTGTGATCACTAATGGTCGGCCTGATCGCGGTTCATCATGGACATTTTTCCGTCCGTCCTTGAAAGCTCTCGCCCACTTACGCACTTTGCTGTCACTCATTGCATTGGGGCTGTACACTTCACTTATCTGTCGATGAATTTCCGTTGGTGAAACGTTCCTTGCTGTCAAAAACTGAACGTATTTCACAGTCGGCGGGCTGATCAATTGTTTTAAACATTTTGAACTGACACTGTAAACAGCACACTGCAACAATACCAATGCAAATGGCGTCGTTTGATGCGCAAGGCATGCCGGGAGTCGGTGCGCATTCGTGTTTCAATGTTCGTGCGTCATTCGATTAGCTACGGCGATTCGGACCTTACTTTCCGAATAACCCTCGTATAATCAGTTTTACATTATTTTCTATTAAATACAAAAATCCATTAACAATTAATTACTAGTACTCTAGTGATTTGGGACAACACGAAGTTATGCCACTGAACCTTGTTTCTTGCTAATATCGTTACTTGACTCCAATTTTCCACATTCCATTTTTTGTTGTTCTTCCTCTTCATTATCTTGGCTTCAAATGTTTTCTTTATCTGTTATGTTATTCATTCTGCACAGATGAGCCTACCAACCTCAGCTGCTTTTGTTTTGTGTACTCCTATATTAGCTCCACTCTCAATCATTTCTTATCTGTTCACTTTTGATTCTGAATATTTTAATTATTCCTCTCATGCACTATGTATATTTAATTTCTGAGATAGTGTACTATAGATTTTTAATTTTGCCCTACACGAAACTTACTTTTTACGATATTAATTGATGACTCGTTGGGCACTTGGTGAAACATATTAATACAAAGGTTTTGTAAAATATATAAAAACACTTGGTTAAGTTTCACAGATTTTATTTAACTCTGACAGCTGTTTCGACTAACTAAGACATTGCCAAAGAGGCGAATGACAATGGCTTAGTTATCATTTCATTGCCAATTCACCAAATGCTTTCTTAAGTAACATTACTGTCTCTGGTAGCAATTCTTGAAGCAAAGCACAATATTTTATATTTGTATGCTGTTCAAGTACAACTTTGTTTAAACTCTGATGATGCCATATGCACGTTAAAAAAAAACCCAACAGCCATATTACGAGGATGACCACTGCCAAATTATGAAACAATAATTTCATTCTTATTTTGAAATATTTTATGTTATCCACAGTTATATTTGCTTCGTTGATTATTAAAACATCCACGTTTCTGTCCTTAATTATTTTCTTTATTTCAGTCAATTTTTGACACGACAGTCCTCCAGAATTCCAATGAAGAATGTTGCAACTTTGCCGTGAGTCAGTTTTGCCCTTAAAAGAGCAGATTTCCTGGAAGAAGCAAGAAACATATCAAAAAGAAAAACATGGTCAGGGATTGAACAGTTATGGAATAACAACTGTAGAAAACCCAGGAAGGAAGCAGTCGCCAACTTTAGACTGGAAACTGGCCATGACTGTCTCTCAGCGCATCTCTACAAATTAAAAATTTCCACCACAGAAGAATGTGTATTGTGCAGGAGAGAATACTAAAAAATGAACAAAAATCATCTATTGGAGTGTGTGAAGCTGAACCGGGAAATGCAAGAACTCAGAAATTACAGTGGTCTTTATTGGGAAGCTCGGTACCAAATGGGTTAAATGTACCAAGGGGGAGCCATTGGAAAACAACAACAACAACATAATTTCATTGACGTGATTATTTTACACGAGGTGCCACTTCCAGAAACTTTTTGAAGCTACCTCATATGTAATATCTCTTACTACTAGGGAAACCCTAATTAACACACCACTCGTTCCTTTATTTGGGGAGGGGGGATTACCTATACTTTGTTCTGGAGAATCTTTTTCACTTCAAGGACTAGCTTATACAAACCTGGTCAAACCTTACCCTCAAATCTCTTCTACCAATAACTTTATATTTAAGCATAACTTTTGGCGATCTAACTTCACATCCAGGTGAAGTCATAGATTTCTCCAAGTACAATAGAATCCCGCTCATTCGCCTCCCGATATCTCGACGATCACTTTTTTTTTTAATCACTAAATGATTTCTGCCGGTCAAGCAGAACATCATCTTTGAAATAATGTGGTGGTCTATTAAAAGCTAGACTGTAATAATTTCTATAACATCGCCTATACGGTGCAAACAGTACATACAGTGTATTTTAAAGTACATATTTGTGTATGAATGTCCGTGTTTTCCTGTTCTGTTCAAAGATTTGTTACGGTATGCAATTTTTGTCCCTTCCCCTTTGTGACACTAATTCTTGGAACTGTCTGACGAATTTGGTGACAGGTTTTGTTCTTTTCATGGAAACTCCAATCTACCCCATTCCCCCTCTCAGTAAAGAAGTGGCTGAAGAAAGTCAGATAGCCGCTGTCAGTCACCACTCACATTCCTTTCTACTGTTGCTAGCAGTTAGCAGGCTTGCCTGAAGGTTTATGGCTGTACCCTATTGTAAGCTAAACTTTCAGTTCATTCTGGGTACAGTTTCTCAGTTTACATCCAGGCTTACAAGTGTTATGTTGTGTTGTCTGTGCAAGTGAGAATGTCGAACGAGGAAAGAAAACAAATTAACGTGACAATTGAAATGAAATTGGATGCCTTAAAGAGACTGGACAAAGGGGAAAGTGTTAATAAAATTGCCATGGACTTAGGTGTTGGACGAACTAGTATAATAGGGTGGAAAAAGAAGACGCCCAAAATCAAGTCTTCGTGTGTGAAAAGAGCATGTACTGATAGTTTAAAGGAAAGGAAAAGTACGAAAGGTAGCAAATACGAGAAAGTGAGTGAGGCGCTTTATTTGTAGTTTAGGCAGGAAAGGGAAAAGGAACTCCCATTTTGCAAGAGAAAGCCATCAAATTCTATGAGAAATTTCAAGGGGAGCCTGGATTTACTGCTAGTGTTGGCTGGCTCGCCAGGTGGAAGAAGCGCTATGGCATCAGACAGGTAAACGTTTGTGGCGAAAAACTATCTGCTGACTTGGAAAATGTTAATAAATTCAAGGAAAATTTCCACAGACTAATTGAAAAAGAGGGTCTATCTGGGGATCAAATTTACAACTGTGATGAGTCTGGTCTGAATTTTTGAATGCAGCCTTTGAAAACGCTTGCATCCAGGGAAGAAAAATTGGCCCCAGCCTATAAAAGAAGTAAGGAGAGATTTACAATCTTGGCATGCAACAGGCAGACATAAGCTCAAACTAGCGCTCATAAGCAAATCGAATAATCCCCGGGCATTTAAAAATGTAAAAAAGTGCACTAATGGGACTGACACCTTCTATGATTTGACTGTTTGCTACAGGAATAAGTCAAATGCATGGATAAATGAAGCCATTTTTAAGGACTGGTTTTATTAGCAGTTTGTTCCTTCGGTAGAAAAGTTTCTTACATCGAGAAATCTGCCAAGGAAAGCACTTCTCATTTTTGACAATGCCTCATCCCATCCTGATGCGAAAGAGTTACGAGACGAAGACATAAGAGCCATGTTTCTCCCTCCTAACATGAATTCAGTATGTCAACCAATGGACCAGGGTGTTTTGGAAGCATTGAAGAGATACAGACGTAAACGTCTTTCATCTCTTGTCTTAGCCATGTAGGGTGTGAGATGATCGATAAACTAAAGAAAATAGACATGTTGGATGCAGTGGGGTGGATATTTGAATAATGAAATCGAGCATATAAGCCTTGTTCGTTCCTGGAGAAAATTGCTGGACCATTCAGGAAACGAGTTTCAAGAAAGCAGAGAAGAGACAGAAAATTGTGAAATAGTGGACTTATTGAAGAAAATTCCAGGCTGCAAAGAAGTTACTGATGGTGATGTTGGAGAATGGATGGGGCAGGATGAAAACTGTGAACTTTTAGGAGATGGTGAAATAGTTGCACTAGTGAAAGAGAATGAGGATACAAATGAAGATGAATCAGAAGACGAAGAGATGGAAGATGACGGAGAAGTTAAAAAGATGACTCACAGTGAAGGACTAAACGCCGCTGTAGGAATGCTCCGTTACTTGGAGGAGCAGGGTGCATCTGCTATGGACATTTTGTTTCTCCGTCGCCTATGTGATGAAGCTGGACGAAGACGAAATGAGCCTGAGAGACAGTCTAGCATCACGAGATTTTTTCTACAAAGAACTAGTCATTTCTTCAGTTTTGTATGCAAGTTTTTTTAAAACTTTTAACAATTATTTTAGGGTATGTTGTACTTTTCTGTGTCCTGTATTGTGCTAGAATTTTTATTAGAGTAATATGCAGTCAAATATTATGAGTTGTGAATAACCCACCCCTTATTCCGTAAAACTCGACATTTTCGGTAACTCGTCACCCTCTCAGTCCACATTAGGTCGAGTTTGCGGGACTCTACTGTACATAAAAGCAAAATAAGCTGTCCTATCTTTAGTCACATTTTCCCTATAATCTCTTTGCCACTTCTACCAATCTGGATGCCGCTTTGGACCTCTTGTAAATACATATTACAGTCCTTTGTCTGCCTTACAATATATAAACAATATTTTTTCCACTGTTGTTGATGTTCTCATCAGCCTTGATGTTGCTGATGTACACACCATGAAGTACCGTACAAGACTGTTGTGGGCTTGTGTGAAATGACAAAAATTTGATAGCCTTGCAAAGGCGTTTTTGTCTACTGCACATCTTGAAGTCATTGTTAAAAATCTATTGTCAGGTCTATACAACATTTTGCCTGAATCCCTAATGAATATTACTGTAACTAATAACCCAAAAGATAAGGGTGAATATCAAAAACTGAAGGAACAAATAAGGACCATGATAACAGTGATGATGTGCTGCTTGGGAACGGCACTATGGATATGTCGTAACTGACATTTTAACACATTCTAAACTCATAGCAGAATCAGGATTTCGAAAATAAAATATATACAAACAATATATAAACATTTATTGTACACTTTGTGAACTAACTTTGAATATACTAACTGAATTAAAAAAATTTGCGAAGATAATCTAATCATCTGTAATGGTTCTAATTTTCTTCCTAGGAGGCTTCTGGGGCACATTTTCTTTGTTACTCTTCTGTGTAGATGTACTTGCTGGTTCATCACGATTCTGTGTTTTTATAGTATTCTGTGTTCTCGAAGCGTTCTGTGACCTCTGAGTATTTTGTGTTCGTGAAGTGTTCTGCGACCTTTGCGTATTTTGTGTTCGCGATGTATTAACATCTGCCTCCCCTTCCTCATCATCATCATCGCCCTAAAACAAAATGAAAAATAAGAGAATTGTGAATTAGATTAACATTCTGGCAACTAATCTGGATGTTCAACAGTATAAAAAATTTTCTGTGGAATGCCCATCCCATTATTTGATCAAATGGATATTGTCTGTAAGCTATCAAATCTAGGTGTGTATTTGGCAGGACACAATTTTATATTATGATGTCACTGTCACTATTACCACTAGTTGGTTTGCATTGAACAAGGACTTTTAGCATCTCCACCATTTTCAAGTCCTAGCTAATCATAACACACACACGCGCGCGCACGTGACTGGTCATGTCTGTACATCCAAGCTGTTGTCCTATTTGACATGTGATTGTCAACTTTTAGTTAACCCTGATGAGCCATACCCCATGTGTCAAACCTTTTTTTTAATCACACATGCAGACAACATGGTCAATGTTCTTTTGCAATGATCTCACTCTTCATTTTGCAAAATATAATAAGATGCTTTTTGATTACTGAATTCTGTTTTGGGTACAGAACTGAATCTGTATCCGTCTTTTTTGCTTAATATCATTAATTTTTTTTTCCAAAAAGGCTCCATTACTCAACCATTAAATTTACCATTTACCCAACTATCAAATTTTTTGACATTATCTTCAGTCAATTTTCTATTGTATTTTTAAATTTATGAAAAAAAAAAAAACTTGCATGTTGCCTCAATTTAATTTTGAATACTGAAAAACCAAAGACCACTGTATTACAAAGAGTATCCACATGAGTACGTTAAATTTGTTTAAACATGAAAAATCTAATCAAATATTATAGTTGCCAATTGTATCCTCCCAATGGGGGTTCTCCGTCAAGATATTTAGATATCTAGAGATGTGATACAAGGTGCTATGCCACTGGCCCAGTGCTTTAAGCTGCTCCTATAAGTCAAGCCTTTCCTGTGCTGCCAAGATGTGTTTTGTATATCAGGGAGGCAGCTTCAGTATGATGAATATTTTCACAATGCTTGAAGCCAACACACCCACACACACCATAAATGATCTTAAATTTTTCTCTTCATGTGTGTGCACACTCTGACTGTTTTTATATATCCATGGTTAGTGCACTCACTTCTGTTAAATGTGAATACATTTAGACATGTACGAACAAGTTATAACAATATAATATTATGAATGGAAGATGTGAGAACTGTTTGTACTCAATTTACATTCATATTGAATGTGCCTGTACTTAACAATTTTCTCTTCTATTTTTGACAATTTAATACTTACTTTATTACGATTCATCACTTCAGTTAACTTCTTAACATTCAGACGAAAATCTCGTGCCGATGTCAACCTCATATTGGTAAACAAGGTTTTGTCCTAAAAATATACAAACACAGTATTAATTACATTGGAAAATTTTTACTGCAGTACTTATTATTTAATAAAAGGTTACAATATTGAATTAAAAATGAAACTTTAGGGTCTGTAGAAAGACTGCAAAGTTACTCTTGTCAGATGTTTTGACTGTAGCTGGAACTAGTTATAACTTATGGTCTAAATTCAAACCAATTAGGCACGTGAGTCTGATGTTATACAGTGGAACCTCGATAACCAAATCTCACGGGGATTATAAAAAATTCGTGTAATCGAGGGATTCGTCAAAGCGAGGTCCGTGTTATCAAGGTTAAAATACTAAAAGTTCGCGTTATCAAGGTCCGTCATTGCGAGTGCAATGAGATTTCTACAACACGAATGTTTTGAGTCCAACCTCAGTAAATACTGTAATAAGTACAGTACTGTACTAACTCACTACGGTAGGTCAGTAAAAAAACAATACGTACAATATTTGGCAAAAGTACTGTATTTATTTATTTATGAACTAGACTACAAAATAATTACAATAATAAAAAACGGAGTACAGTACATACTATAAAGTAGCTAACTATAATACGTAGCTAAACATGTATTACATATATGAATTATGTAAATACGTAGCTAATGAATTGATTCATTTTCATATTTTTTTTTTAAAAAGTCACATATACAGTACTTATAATGTAGACTCAAGACAAAACTAACTGTAGGCACATGTTATAGGCCTAACAAAAAAAAATAGCATAATAAAAATCGAAACTTAAAACCTAACAATATTAAAATGACAAATTACTGTACAAACGATGTAAAAAACCTTGTAAACTTATTTGCTTAATTTTGTCCTGCAGTGTTCTTTGAACCTGTACCGCCTAAACACTGGTGTGTTCTGTTCCATGTCACTAAGAAACTGGGGAACAACCTCCTTCCTGTAATTGGTTTTAAAATTTTGTATGATTCCTTGGTCAAGTGGTTGCAGCTTACAAGTAGTGTTTGGTGGCAGGAACTTGATCATGATGTTAGTCAGCTTAGGAATGTCGCCGTGAGCCGTACAGTTGTCGATGAACAGCAAAATATTTTTCTTTTTCATTTCTTTGTCGATGTCTGTAAGCCAAGTATGAAAAGTATCACCATTCATCCATGCCTTTTTGTTTGCAACTAACCTGTTGGGAAGCTTGCCACATTTTTGAAACACCTTGGTTTTTTAGTTGTTCCAGTAACTAAAGGCTTAAGTTTGTTTGTTCCTGTACAATTCACACAGAGCAAAACTGTAATGCGCTCTTCTTTGCTGTGTTTTCCACCACTGCAGAGATCACCTTTGAATGTTAAGGTTTTATCGGGCAAACATTTATAAAAAAGGCCAGTCTCATCCGCATTGTAAATGTCTTCTGGTTGGTAATCTCCTACCAGATCTGAAATTTGTTCTTTCCACTCAACACAAACAGCATAATCAACACTTGCACTTTTGCCACATACTTTTTTAAAAACTACTTCGTTCCTTTTCCTAAAATTTTGCAGCCAGCCATTACTAGCACGAAAATTTGTCCCAAGCTTTCGCAGTAAGCACAGCGAGTTCGCACTGTTGAGCCTTTTCCTGAAAACAGGACCACCGATAGGCACGTTTTTGTCGCGACACTGTCTTAGCCACATCAGAACGCATTGTTCTACATCCTGAAATTCACCAGCCTTTGCCACACACACTTTAGAAAGTCCACTTTCCTCTTCATACCTAACTTTATGTTTGATTATTGTGGCCAATGTACTCGGTGGAATATCAGACTCCTTAGCAATGTCTACTTTCTTCTTTGTCGGATTCTCTTCTATAGCTTTCAGCACCTTCCGTTTAAATTCTATAGTCAGTGGAGTGCACTTACGTTTACCTGACATCATACCGAATTAACATACGCCTTACGGTTAACCGAATCGACACGCGTTACATTTACAAAAATTGACACAGTAATAGCGAGAGCGTAACTGACCGCAGCTTGTGATGGGTGTAGTCTACAACAAGTGCAGATTTTTGCATGTCGAGCATGTGCGTCTGAGTCATTGTCCTGCTTCATAACATTCGGCTTACTGAGGTTGCTGCTATGGGTAATTCGTCTTATAGAGGTCAAATTTGTGCTATAGATGTTCTGTTGAGTAAAAATTCGTGTTAATAATTTAAATCTCAAATCAACGAAAATTCGGCTTATCAAGGTTTTTTATCTAAGGAATTTCGTGTTATAGAGGTATTTTTAACATTGAGTGTTATGGGACATTCAAAGGGATTGAAAAAATTCGTGTTATTGAGGTTCGTGGTATCGAGGTTCCACTGTATATGGTAAAACTACCAACTTCTGGTTAAAGTCCTGTGTAGGAGTACAGATGTGTAAAAAAACAGAGTGATAATTGTATGAACAATTTTCACAGAGATGCCAAGTGTCTGGAAACCAAATAAATAAAATGGACACCAATTAAAAATAAAATTATAGAATTGTTGTAATATAATACTGTTATCTGTCATAATTATTATAAAATCTTACTAATTGTATAGTATTACACATGTAATTTTCTTAAAGTAGCTATGATGTATACTCATGAACTGTTGTGGATATCAATTACTGTATAAATATGGGTAGGATCAGATATTTGACTCAATTAAGCCACTGAGAATGCCCCATTGTAGAATGGGTAAAATGTTTTGTGCCACCACGAAAACTAAGATATGTATTAAATCCGTGACAGCACTGTTCTCAACAATGAACATCATAAACTTCATTCATGAGTGGGGTATAACTGAAATATGATAATGACTTCAGCGGCTGTGTAAGTGATGAGCAAGCCCGTCACCCATCGTTATGTCACATTCTGAGCTTCAAAAGAGCTCCTGCTGCAGGGACAACAATGTACGAGGGGTCCCTAGGTGTGGCCTGCAGTCTTGTTCATTGAGGCCAGGTACAAGATTCACCTGGCACAGGTCAGTATTGGCTGAGTGCTAATAAAGGGGGCTGCCCTGGAAATGGGCACGGCGGTGATAGAATTTACTGCCCATATAGTGGCATTCAGGGATCACCACACCTATGGTTTTTCAGATAATCATCAGGTTAGAAGACTGGTGATGAGCTTTGCATCTCCAGTGCAAATTTCAGTCCAGGTGAGACTGTACCTTTTGCTTATGTGTCTTTGCCAAGTAGTCCCACATTGGGATCGCACAGGTAGGCATTAGTGTTACACATGTGGTAACAGTGAGTTTGGTTAGGCAGTGGAACACAGGAATGCTCCAGAATAGGGGTTTGAGTTGATGGATTACTTGCTTGGAATGTGTCTGCCAAGTGATATGTCTGTTGAGGTGAAGCCATACTTCACACCAGGAGACTATGGGAGTCTAGTATCACCTACGGGCACAGTCTGGGAGGGGGAGCTTTCTGCATCTGTAGAAGACTACAGATGTGTTCTTGGTCACATAAATGGAGACCCTCCAATTTCTCACCAACTCCATGTATGCATACAGATGTTCCTAGAGTCAGATAATAACAATTTCAGCAATATGATCAACAGCATAGATTGCCAACTAGGTTTCATGCAACTTGGGCATGTTGTTATCATAAGAATAAAAAACAACTGCTCCCTTGGGATTTTTGAATTACAGTGAAACCTTGATATAACGCTCTTCTGCGGACGGGCCAAAAAGCACTTTATATCGAGGGTCGCTTTATATAAAGGTCCCAAGTTTAACTATTTAATTTGCCGGGACCGTGAAAAATGAGCTTTACATCAAGGGTTGCGTTATATCACAGGGGTGTTATATCGAGGTTCCACTGTACATGTTATCTACTGTATTTATTGATATCACCTGTGATATTTAATAAAGACTTTTAAAGTTTATGTAGTATTTTACCTTGCATCTGTTGCTTAAAATGGTAACACATTTTGTGAAGTTTTCCAGCTCTGCCACCAGTTTAGGAATGTAGATGGCTTGTTTCTTTGTTTGACTGATCATGTGCGACTCTTTTACTTTCTTTTCACCTTCAGTTTTGTTATAATCCTGTATGCATATGAAGAAAAGAAATCGTATGTACAGACTGCATAACTGTATTCAAAAGCTTAAAAATCTGATTCTGATTGACTTTTTAACAGTAATAAATTATTTACACATTTTCACTTATTTGTATTAAAAAAGCAATTGCTATTATCTGGTGTAAAACACATATATTGTGAATATGGTCTATGCAAAAACGGATGAGATAAAAGGAGGAAATAGGTAGGTGGTGATTATGAAACTGTCTTCGAAAGAAAAGAAATTGCTGGCCCACCAATCTCTGGGTTGAGGACAAGAAGAAGTTTTATTTCTTCAAGCAGTTATGTTTGAATTATGTTATCAAAGGCTTTTTCAAAGCTATGAACAGCAGGTGAGCAGATGTTCAATAAGAGAGGAGGAGATGTTTTGGCATAGATCACCTTACACTGGCAACAGTCCATCTAAAAATCTCAGCAGTCAGGGTGTAATGGGGCAGAATGGGAGGTTTTATTTTTTATTAATTTTCAATTGTAATTCCCAAGTAAAATACGGCAGCAGTCAAACAATGAACCGTGATATAGCTTTGCAAAAGGGTGTGGTAAGAACGCAATACGATTCCGGGAAATCAAGTGTTGTGTTAAGCACTCATACGCGCAACATGAGCACGCGCACAGAAGGGACGCCAACAAGATGTCTAAATTATAAAATTTCTTTCACCACGCGTTTGGATGATGACGGAAGTCTGTGATGACTCCGCCCACCTGAGTCTACTGCCTCGTGGCAATGGAATATCGTCAACACCTGAAGCACGTGGACGAAGCCAGACTTTGTGTAGATTGACGAACATTTTGTAGCATGCAGGCTGTGGGTTTTTCCGTCTTGAACAACCGTTAAGAGGTGGGCGCTGTGCTAACGCTCTGCCCAGTCGACGAATAATTTCTTAACTGGCCGGTTAAACTTATCGACTCGCTAGCAAAAGTTTAATAAAATGTGACTGAAACTATAACAAAATGGATATAAAGACAGTGTAACATCAAACAAAACGGGCAGTGAACAGTTTGGCAGTGAAATTAAAATTGGACGAACTAAATACAATGAGTGCAACACGTGGTCGGCCAGGACACCCAACCAAGTAACAGTATAAATTAAATAGCATTATGAAAAGTTAAAAATAAAAAGCACTATATTAGAAGGGGAAAGTTATGAGAGTGTGAATGAGCAATCTGGGTCGCTTTTGTAGAGAATAAGTTAATCATTGCGTTGTAGTCAGTAGTAAGTGAATTTTGATAGCATGCATATGTGAATTAAATATTGCTCGGAGTGTTACTCCTAGAAAAAACCTAACTCAACAGTAAAAGTCACAATTTGAAGTAGTTGTCATTATGTATTATGTCGTACGATAAAAGGAACGGGGTATATCAGTAGATTCAAATTAGAAATAAAAAAGAAAAAATGTCATGCTAAAGAAAATAAAGTAACATTTTATTTGAGTTTATAAAAATATGTGTTTGTTAATTTGCACTCACCTGTGGTTTTACTCTGCCAGAGTACATCAGAAGAGACCTTGGTAAATTATCGGTAAAGGTAAGTGACTAGAATTTCAATATTTTAAACATTAATAGACATGTACAGCTTCAGTTGGTGCCCTAAAAAGGGACTCGATTTTAGTATTTTAATACCTAATTAGATCGTAAAGCTTCAAGGCAACTATACGAACAGATGTGGATCAGACTTATTATTGGGAAGTTGAACGATGCAGTAACTTGAAAGGAGTTCTTGATCCAACTGACAAACTGTTTTGATTTGCTGAGCAGAGAAACTGATGAGGAAGATGTTTTTTTTAGAGCTATTAAGAGAGAGTGAAAATAACCTATGCCCAAATCAGTGAAGAAGTCCTTGGTCTAGTGGGATGTGGCAGAGAAGAATGGATCTCTCAAAATACTTGGTAATCCCAACAACGAATAGTAAAAACAAGGCTAAATGAGGCCTGGACAAGGAAAATGGAAGACGGAGCTCCACTTCCTAAACAGGGTAGTGAAGAAGAAATTTTGAAAAGACAAGAGAGCTTTGTCAACAACCTGGCAACAGAGGCTAAGTTAGCAGCCAGCAGAGGAGATAGACCTTATATTGTAGGAGGAGGAGGAGGACCTTATATTATATAACATCGCAATAAAATTGTCAAATAAAAACTGTACGGACAATAAACCAGTTAAGGTCAAAGTTAGAAGTCTTCTGACAACACAGGAAGATCAATGACAACACAGGAAGATCAAGTGCAGATGTGGAAGCAACATTTTGAGAATGTCCTAAACCTCAGGACTGATGGTGGTGTTATGGTAATGCCAGATATTAAAGGGGAGGAACTTCTGTAAGACTGAGCAATCAATATAAAACTGGCCATGAAGGAAAAAATCGCTGACCAGTCAAGGAGTTGAAGAATGGGAAACCACTAGGACTGTATAACATTGTTTTAGAGCTATTGAAAGAAGATGTTTTAATAACCATCCATAAATTCTCCACCCATTCCTAACAACCACTTAGATAAATGAGATGTTGAATGAATGAAACAAAGGAGTGCTTATTAAAACCTCCCAAGAAAGTTTGTAACGACTGGAAGGATATTACATTCCGGTTGATTCCAAGTAATATCCTACTGAAAATAATCCTAAATAGGATCAAACCATGGATGGATGCAAAACTATGGCAGGATTTCAGGAAAGACAGTCATTAATGATCAGATAAATACTCTGAGATTAATGGCCAGCAGTCGAACGAACAACAGTCAACACTGTTTCAGCCACTCGGGCTGAATCGAGTATACTTATGCACCGCCAAGCGGCTGTACTACATACTTGCCAGAGCATTACGTAATATGAGGCCATTCGTTGTGTACAAGCGCAAAATAAAGGTAAAAATTATTATTTGGGAAGCTATAAAAGAACAAACTTTTTTCACTAGCTGATAGACCATGAAAATACGAGTATTTAAAAAAAAAACTTTGTCCTGTGATGTCAGGGTGATGACTGGACCCAATTTTGAGAAATTTCCCTTTTCAACTTGAAAAATGTATTGTGGCTTAACGACAAAATATTTTGGGATGAAAATTAATATGGAAATTCGTCTATGGAATACTATATTCAACAATTTTTTTATAAAGAAAAAATCATTATTTCATTCATTATTAACAGAAATCTGAAAATGCACTTTTTGGCATGTTTCAATTTTTTTGTACGTTATGTTGCCTTTAAAAAATGCACGACTAACACAGATCGATAGGAAATTTTCTGGGGAACACGCTGGTATTTTTATTTTTCTGATTTGGTGAAGTTATCATTGGAAAAATTGAGCAAAACTTCAGTGACTTGCGCTCTGCTGTTTGCTGGAAGGGAAAATGGGGGGTGCGAAGTCTGGAACTTGGATAAACTTTTAGGTAAACACTAAAAATATCGTTTAAAAGAAAATCAGCTCAAAAGATGCTGTTTCTGGAAATTTGCCTTTTTTGCCCTTTTTTTCGATAGTCTTACTCGGCTAACTACACTACTACTTATATACGAGGGTCACTTGAAAAGTTTGCGGAGCGACATCTATAGCTTTGCGGTAGAACTGAAATTTTTTGAGTGTTGTAATTTTCATATTTCATGTAACCACCTGTTTTCCAAATCTATCTGTCAAATTTTTTTCATTGTTTACCAGCAGTTCGTAATTTATGTGTCACACATGTTTTGAAAAATGGACAGGATCAAACATCGTGCCGTGTTCGAAGTGTTTGTTGAAAAAGGTGTAGTGCCACTTAAAAATCACAACGGAATGTGTCATGAGATGTTACGCCTTCAAAAATAATAATTTGTAAGTGGCCACTCAAGTTTAAACGTGGTTGTGCGGGCATTGAAGATGATGATTCCCTCAGTGGACGCAAACAAAGTGCAACAACTTCAGATATCGTTAAAACAATTTCATACACGGTGTTGGAAGACTAGCGTTAGTGAGTGGATTACATTTATGAGATCATAGGCATCTCACGTGAGCGTGTGATCATATTTTAACAAAAACTTTGTGCAAGGTGGGTGCCGCATTTGCAGTTGTCGCACTTTTGAGCGTCCACTGAGAGGACCTTGTGTGCTCACACGGTCACATTAAAAATCGAGTGCCCATTCACAAGCCATTGATTCTGAAGGTGCAGCATCTAATGCATTTATCATTTCGTTCTGTATTTCCATTGACTCTAGACGTTTTTCAACAAGCATTCTTGATTTTGTTCATTTTTTTAAAACTTGTCTGACATGTAAATTTTGAACAGCTGGTTAATAAATTGACAGAGTTGCAAATTGACAGGTGTTTATACAAAATACAAATCTTACAACTCACAAAAAATTTTAACACTAGCGCTAATCTATAGATGCCGCTCCATGAATGTTTCAACTGACCCTCGTATAACAGAATTTGAATTAACACTTTAGCAGAAGAGTTTGCATTTAGCACTTAAGGCTGCGAAGGCCAAATTCATGAAATACATTAAACAAACAAAGAGCTTCAACTTGTCTTTAACAGTAACTATATATGGGTGTCATTTACAAGAGAAAATAATTACTATGCCTTCTGGAATAACTAAGTATTGTTTGTATAAAAAATAATACTATACTATAGTAAAGTAAAACAAATTATTTGATCGTGGATATAAGTACACTAATTCTGTCTCACCTCAACATACATGATAAGATCAGAAACTTGACTGGACAGATATGACCCAGCAAGTTTTACGATTTTCCCGAACCTGTGAACAAAACAGAATGTAAATGAACTGTTCCCAGGTCCTCAAAGTAACAAGACATGCTACTGAATGCCATACTTACCATTTCAAAACATACTGAATCAATAACAAACGTAGTGCAACTTATTAAAAAAAAATAATAATAAATAAATAAAAAGCAATATTTGCATTTCCCAAGCTAAAAACATCCAATTCAAATGTTGTTTTTGTAATGTTGGTACACCTGTTTGCAGCAGATGTTTTCATTTTCAACCATATTGGATACACATGTGACACAAAATTGAGTAAGTTGTGTTTTGGTGAATTAAGCGATTTTTGTCAACATTACAAATCAAAGAACTAGCTTCTATATGTTGTGTGAAAGGTGAAAATATTGCAGAAGAGTTTGGTGAACAATGGTTTAAAATTGATACAACAAATTCTTCCACGACTAACATGAATTACTTGAAGGTGACAGTAAGATGAAAAGCGTCATATTATTATGTTCCATGAATTTTCACCATTAAACAATAAGATCAATAAAGATTAATTTTGTCCATTTTATGCAAAACTGTAGAAAACGAACAAGTCACATTTATGGAAGGACAACTTATAATACAATTTGCATCATGATTATGCATATATAACACATCACTGTCAAGAAATCTGCCTTTAAATAACAACATAATTGTATAGGAGCTGGTATAATTTTCACATACGATTCTATGTGATATTTCCCACATCAGAAAAGTAAATACTTAGAGTTTGTTTTCCATGATGTGTCGTGGCATCAGTAATGTTTATACATTTCCTGACACAGAACACTAATATTTTCAATGAAAAGAAGTTTACCTTCGGCTTAGCCAACTTTCATTCATAAACTTCATCAAAGGCAAAAAACACTATAAAAGGAGATGGATTTTTTTTAATGCTGGAGCTTGAGGTTAACCAGAAAGTGCATTCCACCAATGTTCTGAAGCGGGGAAATATAAATGTATATGAATAATTAGATAAATTTCATTAAAAAAACAAACAAACAAAAACAGCACGAACTTATTGATTGGACCTCATATGTTTGGTTGACATATACTGTATGTCTATAGGTGGTTCTATGTTTGGTTGACATTATACTGTATGTCTATAGGTGGTTCAAACCAACATTTCCAATCCAATAAACAAACAACATACACTAACTTACAGACGTGATTCATACTAAATAAATATAAAATATTTGTATCACTTAATGTGACTATTATGATAAACAAATACATGAATATAACACAAAATTTGTGAGCTAATGGAACATACTAGACATAATTTAAAATATTTGCATTTACTATAATAAGTAAATAAAATTACAAGCATAACAAGATTCTTGAACTTAAAACTATATTTACCTGGCTTCTTGATAGACAGGATCTTGAGCTGACGATCTCAGTGAAAAATATTTTGTGATCGACGTTAGTGCCAAGAATATCCTCGAGAGGAGTTTGAAGACAGCTTCAGTGCAGGGGCCTTGTGGTACAGCTATGACACATACTGCCTGTCCTATGTTAATACAATAGCCCAACTGTTGTACTACGCTCTTCTCCCTTTGCTTATACTGATTTCGACCTGACAACATTCAGTCACAGTCATGTAGAAGACATATTTCTAACAGTTATGAACTACATTCATAATTTCTAACTCATATTGGTCACTTATATATATTGCAACAAACCACAGGATGATGATCTATGGATAAGAATATCAGAGGATGGATGACGGACATTAGCATGTTTTAGATTGATTTATGCAATTTTTATCAATTAGCTATAAGTTTTGTATTTAGTGATGGATAAGGACTTGTGTTATACCAAATTCTTTGTAAATTTTTGCTCTATAATGTCATGTACTTTGTTTGTGAATATGTGTGCGCATTCGGGTGTGGTGAACCTTTGTTGTTATATCTTCTGTGTTAGTCATCCGATTGGCATGAGACTTGGACAGTGAATTATTTATGAAAATAGCTACATTTTCTATATACTCTCTTGTTCTCAGCTATTTTTTAAATGTGGTTTTTTAGTAATTGAAAACTCAACTTTTCACGCTTATCAACTGAAGAGTAATAAAATTTCTAGATAAAATCTGAGCAGGCACACGCAGAATTATACAAAGATTCATCTGCAACGCGTCTATCTTTTGTCCAATCTACCACGTAGACAGTTGATTGACCAATCAGAAGCCCCTAATTTCAGTCAGATCCATCGGTTGCCATGTGTACTTCGGGGCAGTTCATCGGAAGCCATTATATAGTGAACGTGGGTTCTTCGTCAAGAGTTTTTCTTATTCGAACTGGTTTAATCTAGAGCATCGATAAGTCTTGGGACTCTTTTCGAGTTTGTCGATCAGAACCAAGAGGGTGAACTACCAATTATAATATATTAAGTGCTATTACATGTTAGTGGAAGATTTCCCGTTTAGGGAGATTTATCTACTGTGATTTTTATTAACGCGGAACATTTCAAGAATAGCCGGAAGGTGTAAGTAATATACACCGCTTTAAAGAATATCATTCATTATCACCATAAGAATCAATAATTAATAACAACCAATTGCGAGCTTGTAATAAAATGATTCGGAAAGTGACAATTTGTGTGAAAATCAGCATCAGTGTTATCAGCTGTTCGGCAAACCCCAGCGCGGAGAGAGAGAGAGTGTGAGAGCGGAGATCATTGGAGAGAAGGGTGTAGCAGCAGCGGAGCGAGTGACATCACGCCGAGTGTAAAGGAATTCTACGTTTCAAGTACAAATTACTAAAACTGAACTATATAAACTCTTTGATAACAAATAATACTATACATGACATTTGATGTAATTTAAATATATATAAACAATTATTTATTGTGTGATAAATAAATAATTTTTCTACACCTCCAATATAGACTTGTCCATAATTTACACACACATAATTATTATCCTATGCGAAAATATTTATTTGTATCGTCGCATAGAGATATTTGCCACCTGTCAACGAGTGGCACGGTTTTATTATAATTTATAAATATTATATATTTAAGTGTGTAAAGACTAGATTCATTTGGACTATTTTGTGTGTGTTCTATTTGTAAGCAGGGAGTGTATATAATTTGTTGAATATTCTCTGTAAGCAGATATTTGAACAGTATTATTAATTTAGTTTATTTGGAGGTTTGAATTATTATTTGTGTATGTATTAGGTTAAGTATTGTGAACATTTGATTGCGATACTAGACTGTACCGTTATACAACATTTAAACTGAACATTAATACTATAATAATAAGAGTTAATAATAGTGCCGTTTACGTTAAATAAGGACTATAATATTTGTTTGAATATATAAAATAACTATAAATATGGCTGAATCACTTGAATTATAAAATATGTTAGCTGCATTAGTAGCCAATATGGAGAAAATGGCAGAAGAAAATAGAGCTAATATGCAGAAAGTGTCAGAAGAAAATAGAGCTAATATGCAGAAAGTGTCAGAAGAAAATAGAGCTATTAAAGAGGAAGCAATAAAACAAAATAGATCACTACATGACGAGAATAAGAAAATTTTTACCGCTCTGCATGAAGAAGCTAAACAAAATAAACAACTTTTAGAATCGACAGAAAAGCGTATCTGAGAGAAAATCGAGTTAATTCGGACTAACATTGAGCTGGCACTTGAAGCTAATAATTCATGTCTTAATGACTGTGAAGCTAAGATCAATGTCATGGAAGAAAGAATGGTAAATCATACATCGACGGTGAATGAATTGGTAGCAGAGCAGGAACAGAGGATACAGGAGTTAAAACAACAGCTGACCCGACTCCAAAGTACCTCGACGTCAGCAAACCAGACCACATATATTTATAAAAATTTTGATAAACTCAATTCGCAAGTAAAATTCTATGGTAGAGAGACTGGCCCTCCACTTTCTCAAAAACTGCGAGAGAGATATGGACGCGATAGGTGACAACCTAAGCGAAATGGACAAAATAAACTGGGTGGTAAGAAGGTAACAACGAGGCTAAATGGTTCACCGTCATACAGGACAAAGTATGTAGGTATGAAGATCTGGTGCGGCATTTTAGGGCTAGGTACTGGAACAGCGAGATACAAAGAAAGATCCGTGTACAGCTAGAATTTGGAAAATATTCGAGTATGAAAGGTTCAAAAGAAAACTAATTAATCCAGCTGATATCTCGAGCCAAGTATTTGGAACCTGAAGTGACAGAAGCAGAAATGGTAAGTAAGTTAGCTCGCCATTTTGGACGCGGAATTCAAATCACAGTTATTACACAAGGGGTTAAATCCTTAGAAGAACTACACTTGTTATTGACTAAATGGGATAATGTGGATAACCCAAGTAATAATAATAATAATAATAATGATCAATCCCATAAACAATTTCAGCCACAACAACAACAGTTTAAAAATAAACCAAGATTTCAAAGATTCAATCAAAGCAAAGTATCGGCAATTACCGAGACCAATGGAAATGAAGAGCAGCCAAAAAAATGTGTAAGGTTGCATGGCGTGGGTCTGTGCGATAAAATTAATGATATAAATAAAACTAAGAATAAAATTACAATTAAAGCATACAATAACAAACGGCAGTATCAGAAATCATATGTTAGCAATAATAGTGATAGTAATGTATACATTGCTTCTGGCTTATACCCTGTTGATGTTAGGAATGAATTAATATATAATTGTGTTGATGAATGTGTGGAAAATACTAGAGTTGAGGACAATAATGGCATTGTTGTGATACCGAGAATCAATGGTTGTGTTGGTAATGTTTTGCTCGATAGTGGTGCGCAAGTGTCATTAATTAATGAAAAATTTATTAACAAACATAAGCACCAATTTAAGAAAACACCTATCTTACCTGTAAATAATACTATGGTTACTACGGCGACCGGAGATTCACAAATCATTTGTAAACAAGCACTTATATCAATAATTACACAAGGCATAGAAATTGAAGTGACTGTCCTTATAGTAAAAATCTAGTATATGATGTTATATTAGGCACTGACACTTTAAAAAAAAATACACGCCACAATCGATTTCAGTAACAAAAAACTTACATGTACAATTCAAAATAAATTATACACAGTTAAATTGGGGTATATGGACAGTGACTTGAAGCAAACCGAGTGGTGTACTGGCATACAAAAGCCAGTTTTTAATCTCGTAGACAAGATAACGAGTAGCGGCCAGTCCACTGGCAATAAACTAACAGCTGATCAAGAGAAACAGTTAGATAATATTTTAAACAAATATGAATTGGTTTTTAAAAATGAACATACCATTACTAGCATATATGAGCATAGGATAAATGTATTTGATGAAAATAAGTTTGTCAGAAAAACATATCCAATTCCATTACACTACCAAGGACAAGTTGAGGAAGAAATTAATAAAATGTTAATGAATGATATTATTGAACGTGCCGATAGTAACTTCCTTAATCCTACGTTAGTGGTTAAAAAGAAAAATAACAATATACGTATTTGTTTGGATATGCGCAACCTCAACAGCATAACACAAAAGTGCTATGATTGTGCACCCAATGCCGAGAATCTATTTATAAAATGTTAAGGGGTCAGGTACATGTTGCGACTGGACCTCAAAAGCGGGTTTTGGCAGATTCCATTAGCCGAAAATTTACGGCGTTCCTTTATAAAAACAAATGCTACCAGTTTAAGGTAGTTTTTTTTTGGGTTAGTGACCAGCCTCGCTGCAATGGTGGAATGTCTAGAATAGGCACTAGGACCGGAAGTAGAAGAATTCATAAGCGTGTTTGTGGACGACACACTCGTAATATCAAAATCTTTCGAGGAGCATTTAAATCACCTTGATATTGTCTTCCGAAAGTTAAGAGATGCTAATCTTGTGCTTAACTTGGACAAGTGTGAGTTTGGAAAATCCCAAATACAATTCCTGGGTCATATTATTTCGGCGGATGGAGTTAGTACCGATCCTGAGAAAATCCAGGCCATCACGGAATTTCCTAACCCCAAGAAAGCAAAAAATATGAGAGCATTCCTCGGATAGACCCGGTATTTTCGTCGTTTCACACCTGAATATTCAAAGACCACAGAACTACTTTTGGAACTATTAAGAAAAAATACCAAATGGCGATGGGAAGAGCGGCATGAGGCAGCATTCAACGCTACCAAGGACTTGTATAGTAAGAACTTACATATATTCCATCCTGAAAAAGAAGGGACATATATGTACTTAATTGTGATGTGTCGGATTACGCGATCGGTGGAGTGTTATATTAGCGGAATAACCAAGGTGAACCCAAGGTAATTGCCCACGTAAGTCGTTCATTAAAAGGTGCTGAGAGGAACTATTTTACGTTGGAGAAGGAAATTCTCACGATAGTATATTGTATCAGCAAATTCAGATATTACCTTGTGGGACAACACTTCGAGATTTTATCAATCAGGTGGTGTCATTCATGCTCAAATATAAACTCGCCAATGCGCGCATATCGCGATGGATCATGGCGATTCAAGAATATGATTTTAGTATAAAATATTGGAAAGCCAGTGAAAACAAAATAGCAGATACTTTAAGTAGATATCCTCCGATAATTTAAGAACAATACTCCTCAACAAGAAATGAAGTGCAGATCTTGACAGTTAAGTATGTATTAACAGTTAAAAATATAAACAATGAGCAACAGCGGGATGATAAATTAAAGAAAATCAGCGATGATATAAGAGTTCAGGACAACCCAAAGTATAAAATAGACAATGATGTGTTATACAAAATCATAGATGGGCAGTGGAAGATAATGGTACCGGATGAACTAGTCGAAAATTTAACTTGGGCGTGCCACGAGAGTCTGGCGCACGCATGAGACTAAATAAATGCTATTTAGCAATGCGAGAAGACTTTGTGTGGTTAAATATGGCTATAAAAGTTAAATCTATTTTGCGTACCTGCCACATATGCCAAACTGCAAAGTACTCGAATCAACATACGTATATAGAAATGGGCAATATTATCACTAAAAACAAAAAAGCATTATCATGTATTGATTTTTTAGGTCCACTATCGCGTGCATCGAGGGGTATGAGGAATCTGGTGGTGTGCACGGATGCGTTCTCGAAACATGTATGTCTATATGCAATAGGACGACCCAGCATGGCAGCCGTATTAAATGTCATCTTAAATAAATACATCCCTAAATATGGTCACGTTAAAAATTTTTTATCTGACCAGGGTAAACAGTTCACCAATAGGAAGTGGCAATCCGAATTAGAAAAGCACATTATCCAGACTGTGTTAACAGCGATCCGGAGACCGCAGGGCAACCTTGCTGAAAGGGTCAACAGAGAGTTAGGTCGACTGTTCTGTACTTATTGTAATACCAACCAAAGTAGATGGCCGGATTATCTCGAGTTTTTCGAGGCGTCCATCAATGGGAATTACAATGACACGACAGGATTTACGCCTAATGAGTTGCAAACTGGAGAAATGCCCAAGCGCGTCTGGGATGGGAGCATAAGGAGGATTGCAACACAAAATTTGCCTATTCCGAGTGAGGTGAAACAGATAGAAGCCAGGAGATGCATTAAGAAATGTGCCGAAGAACGGACTGAAAGATTTAATGCAGACCACAAGCTGGTAACCTTTAAAATTGGCAAGAGGGTACTCCTGAGGGCTTTGAATGTCAGTCACAGGGAGGATAATACAACAGCCAAATTCTTTCGGTTGTACAATGGCCCATATATTTTATCTAAGCAAGTTGGTGAAAATACCTATATTGTAACTAACCCTAGTACTAACCACGCACTAGTACCCTAGTGTGATAGGGAAATTCCACGCATCATCCCTAAGAAAGTATTATGTCAGAGATAATTGTTCCTAATACGCCAGGGTATAGGTGGTATGAATGTTCTAAGAAAATTATGTGAAATATGAGTGTAAATTAAGAATATTAGATGAGATGTCAGAGTAAATGATTTGAATGAACGGAGTATACTTTCAGATATGAAAATGACGTCAGAAGTGTTGATACGCTTATCTGTGTTTGAGATTATAGGTCAGATTCAACCACGTGTATTTGTTTGTATTATTACTGTCAAAGTGACAGTGGAGGAATGTTTTGTTTGAAAGAAGTTTATTTATTTTGATTTTGCATGGTGTCTACAAAAAAATTTTCTCGCGATTCCAGAATTTCCATAATCCACTTTAAGAAATTTCCAGAATATTTTTTACGGGTTTTTGAATTTTATTTATAATGAAATATTGTACCGAGTAATCCTAAAAAAATCGAATTCAACACACTTAACCGTTAATGGTAAATTTAAACCCAAGAACCTGGGATAAATCAAGTTAAATGTTTTTAAAACTGTAGACAGTTAAACCCAAACCTGAAACTTGAAGTAGGTAAGTTCATCTTGTCTCAAACCGAAGACGGTAATCTTATTCGAGTGACCAGACCGTGCGATTTATCACAAAATGTGCGATTTTTAGCCCATATGTACAACTTGATTACCGACTTTTGCGGTATGTGATTTTTGAAGGATAACGGGCATTAAATCAGAGACAGGCGAGTTAAATCCAAAATGCCCAGGGGAAAGTGAGTTCAACGCGGATAAACCAGAGAAAGACAAGTTAAACCCCAGATGCCCATGGTAAAACGAGTTCAATGCAGCTAAACCAGAGACAGGAGAGTTACATCAGAGATGCCCAGAGGAAAGCAAGTTCAACGCAGCTAAACCAGAGAAAGGCGAGTTAAATTCCAGATGCCCGGGGGAAAGCGAGTTCAACGCAGCTAAACCAGAGACAGGCGAGTGAAACCTCAGGTGCTTGGGAATGGTACTTGAACTACACTCAGGTGCTTGAACTCACCTGTCTGTGGCTTAAAATTTATCTGCCTTCTTTACCTATTGAAATATTTTCCATGAAAAAATAATTATTTTTAGAATTCAGGTGTAACATGTTTTAGCTGCATGAAAAAATTCTTTAATTGACAGTGGTTTTGTAGTCACTGATAAAAAAGTACATTTTTTAAATTTATTTTATTGAATTGTATGAAATAAAAAAAGCTGCGATTTTTTGGTTAAATATTCAATAATAATCTTTGCATTTAAACATTAAATATTCAAAATTCAGATATAAAAAAATGTTAAAATTTTATTAATTAAATTATAAATATATTTTACATGTAAAAAATAAAAGGAATATTTATTATGTAATTACATTTTCTAAGCCAATACTGTATAAAATTATAATCTAAAATAATTAAAAATGCAGAAACTAAATTCTCTGTTATATTACTATTACCTATTACCAGCTTACTTATTTTTTCTGTTTGTTTATTATCATTTAGTTTGGTTGAAGGAGTCACTTTTCTAGTTTTTTTAACTCTCTGTCGTACATTTCAATTTCTCTTTCTGTATATGTCAGAGTGTCTAATGCTTCCTTCTTCTTTGCATGTAATGTATTTATTTCATTCTGTAACTCTCTTTTTCTAGCGGAATCTTCTGCTGCTTTTTTTTCTTTCAATGCTTCTACTCTATTATACGAAGCATTTTTGAAAGCCGTTATCATATCTTTAGAAATACAAATATCGGTAACTTTGCTAAAAATTTTTACGAAGTCATGTACACTTCTTTGAGCGATGAGACTGTGCTCTTGCAAATTTTCAACTAGAAATTCTTTATTAAAAGAAAAACTACGTTCTACCGCAGCACTACCGTGAAAAACAACTAAAATTCTTTTAACAAAATCAACAAAGTGCTTAGAGCATTCTTGCTCTGTACATAGCTTCATAAGAAATGCATCTAATTTATCTTTTTTACGGCTAAAATTATTCAGTTCTTTTATAACATTTTCATTTGAAATAAAATGAATATATTCTTTTTCAATCTTTTCAGTGGCAATGCTGCCAAAATGATTTAAATCAGATAACTCTTCTAATATCAATCTTACTTTAGTCTTTGCTAGATCAGGTACCAACATAACTAAAGGAGACAAACAGCTCGCACCCCTCATGAATTTCATACCTAACGGACACTTTTCTTTTAATTTTTTGCACATTTCTAAAATAAATTTTTGACATTGCATTTGAAAATGCAAAATATCAGTTTCCTTTGGTTTGACCAACTTTTTTATGACACTTTTTGCAGAAATACCAACATCTACTTTACTAGGTGCACAAAGAATCTCCTTCTTATCTAAATCAAGTGACAGTAGGTCCCGAACATTTTTTACTTCTTTCATGTAATCACTTTTTATTATTCTTGAATGAAAATTTTTCATCATTACAAATAAATCATTGTGCATAAAAGCCAATAAACAATCATTGGACTGATAAATAGTCAAAAAACTTTCTAGTTCTAGAGACACACTTATCATAAAAGCTAATTTTGCCTCCAACATGTCATCTTTTATAAATTCTTTAACTACATCAACATTTTTTTGATTTTGGAGGTTTTTTATATACTGCTTGGACATAAGCTTTTATCTTCGATAAAATACTTTTGGCTCTTTCCATCACTCTAGAATTTTCTATCCATCTAATGGAGCAATACTTCAAAGGAAAATCATAAGATTGTGTAATGCGCATAAAAGCACCTCTACGAGTAGGAAAATCTTTGAAGAGATAATATGAAGCCCTTAAATACTTATCAATTTCCCAACCAGTTTTCGCATGTCCTGTTTTAAAACTTCCATTCACTACATGCAATGAACACGTGGCAATTTCAATTATTTTAGGGCTATCAGGATTTTCTGCTGTTAAAAATTCTTTCAAATCACTTAACATTTTTAAGTTGACGTTTGGACCGCCCATTCCAACTTGGATAATTTTATTTGTAAGGTTGAGTTCTAACAAACCAGATTTGAAACCTTCTAGAAGTCCTACAGCTGTCACATCATTTAAAAAACAAGATGTCAAATATTTAGTCTCCACAAATTCATTTTTTTCCAATAACGAACAATCAAATCCATTTGAGCTTTTTGTGCAATCTTATTGAGACTCTCATCAAAAGTTATCGCAAAAAAATCACAATTTCTTACTTCGTTTGCTGTTATTTTTTGAAAATACGGTCCTAAACCATAGGTTATTGAATAACTAAGCTTGTCTTTATGCATCTTGAATTTTTTTGCGATTTCACTATCTTTAAACATTATAGGAAAGCAATCAGAAATCTCTGAAAAACATCTTAAAGAACCCTGCTTACTCACATGACAAAAAGAAAATATAATTTCTGCACGAGTTACATCTTCATTTGTCACATAACTAGTAATACAACTTTTGTTGTTGACACTTATATTACTTATATCACAACATTTTCCAGTGATCACAGCATTTACACTTACAGTAGACTGGTTTAATTGATTCTCACTTCCCCCGACTCCTTTATTGTTATTTACATCAGAACTTTTTTTTTATTAGTAAAAAATGAATTGAAAACTGGTTGTTGACTAGATGCATGCTTAACACTACTTTGATGCGTTTTAGATTTTATATGTGAATACAAAGCACATTTTCCCATGTTGATTAGATCAATTGGTAATCTATTATTACATTTTAAACACTTGGTTTTTGTATCGCTTATTTTTGCAAGCCATCCGCTGAACTCAGGAAATTGTTCGGGATCAAGCCACTCTTGACGAAAATGACACTCTCCCTTAACCATTTTAAAAAACTTTTCTAAAACAAAAAATAGAAATGCTCATGTTTAAAACTCATACAAATTCTCGATCGGAAACCTAAGTAAAATCTAGGAACATAAATTGTATTCATTCTTACTGTTAAGTAGGTTAGCACACAAGGTGAAGTACGTAGATAGGTACGTATGTAGGTTTTCACACAATAATTCAATCTTTAACAGGATCCGTTATTGTTTTTGCTGCACATAAAAAAAATATTGTAAATATTATATATTTTAAACGTAGACTTTCAATTGAATATTATTCTTCGTATTGTTTAAATTAGCAGCCATCCTTACTATTTCTTTTATGAATTTGCTAACTGCTATAATTTTTATTGTTCGACTAAGCTTTTCGTCATCACTGACATCATCAGGTCTTAAACAACCAATTGGTTGTTTAAGACCTGATGATATCAGTGATGATGAATATTATTCGTTATTCGCTGATAAACAAAAAAAATATTTTTTTGATAACGATTTAATTTACGGATGTTACATGCGAAGTTTCGAGTTATATTTAACCTCAAAACAATTAAATACATACATGTACTACAATTAAAATTAATTTCTTTAAACCATTGGATTTGAAATAATGAAAAACATTACAGGCAAAGTTTCGAGTTATACTTAACCTCAAAGCATATAGGTACATATATGTATCGCAACTAAAATTACTTATTTTAAAGAATCTCATTTGAAATAATTAGACAAATATTACTTACTTTGAAAATATATATTTCACATTAATAATGTGTGGAAAAACTAACGTAAACAATTGTCACTTTACAAAAATAATCTTGTAAATAAAGAAAAATAATCTTTGAACTGCCAAGGCGGCTGGATGTTTTTGTGGTTTGTTGCATCTATATAACCAAATTTATCAAATGACTGAATAGATTTCTATGTAGAGCGTTACAGGGCGCAAAAGGAAAGGAAATAGTATTTGGACTCTCATCTATTTCGACTGTGCTTTCCGCGCGAATTTTTTATTTTCAAATTTTTCAAAAAATGACATTTTTTATTATATCAATTTTCAAAAAATTAAAAATTCCAGTATTCAAAGATTTTGAAATCCTATTCCAGAATATTTCAATAATTTCAAGAGTCAATTTTCAATTCCAGAATTTCAAGACCTTGTAGACACCATGCTGAAGTAGGTAGACCCAAAATAATATTATCGGATCATGGTTCTCAGTTTACCAGCAACACTGGAGGGAAACATTAGGTTGGGAAAACATTTTAGTTAAACATACATCAGTGTATCATCCCCAATCAAATCCTAGTGTGCGTGTTATGTGGGAATTAGGGCGAATGTTTAGAACCTTCTGCCACAAAAAACATTCATTGTGGGCCACATTTGTGAACAAAATAGAAGGGTACATTAACTGTAGCTTACATGAGTCCACTAGTTACAGCCCTCATGAGTTAATGTTTCAGAGAAGGCCATCTCGCATAATAGAGGAACTGATAAAATTTCCAACGCGGACTAAGGTACCCCATGGGAGGAAACTGGTGATTGCAAAGGAGCGGCTTTTGAGTAAAGCTGAACAGCGTAAAAGAAGACATGACAGGAATTTAACACCCATCCAATATGAGGTAGGGCAACTGGTATTAATAAAAAACCACGAGCAATCATCAGCTTTGGACAAAGAGATTAAAAAATTCTTCCTATTATATGACGTGTAGTATTATTCATACTCTACCACATTTAAATTGTATATAATACGGCATAAACTTACCTTGAGTTAGTCCAGGAGTTCGTCACACGAACTGTGAAATACAATCATGATTTAGGGCTACGTCATTAATGTACTCAACTCGCATTTGTATGGTTAATTTAATTCACTTTATTTAACATTTATTTGTATTCTCTTTTTTATGTATAACATCATGATATTACTTCTTTCTTGAATAACTTTCGGAATTGGAATCCGACAGATTTTAATATTGAGGCATATACGCCATTTAACAAAGACACTCAAAAGTTGACATTACTTCTCTTATTCTTAAAGTAAATAATTATTTAAATCCTATAAAACAACCCAGCATCTGCTCATTCTCTCATTCACACACATACCCTATTTAATTAAGCGCTTTTTGATTTTAAATTCTTATAATTAATTTATTTGATATACGGTTACGTGGTATCGGCATCCCTGCATGTCACTTGTTGATCTCCACAATTTTTTGTTCACTTTAGTCCGAATAGTTTTCACTGTTGATGTAAACTTTTTACATTGCTTTATGCACTTTAATCACAATTTACTGGTCAGCCGACCCTGATTTGCTCGAGCAATGTTTTATATGACCGCGCGGTCAGAAGCTGTAAGTCGACTAACTGATGCTACCCTAAGCATCACCAACGGCTACTTCCGCTATAGGTTCATCAGCTTGCGCTGTGATTCATCAATACACTCACGTGACATGGTCATTAGTTAAATTTCAGTTTCATTTCTGGGAGCGAGTCTGGCTAATGTGTCACAGTCCAGAGGGTCGCTAAAAAATTCATGCTTTTTACCAACGGAGGCGCAATCATCCGCGCACAGGTTTGCATTCCAACGCCTCAAGAAACAGTGCTTATTGCAGGGCGCTGACAAAATGTGCGTCTTGGTGCCCCGACAAAGAATGCTTATTGTTTAAAACTGAGGCCCTGTTTGGGTAAACCTTGTGTTACATTTATAATTGCAATAAGAAAACCCCTCAGATCTGTCCCGTTACAATACCCCCCCCAATGAGAGGTTTTCTGCCGAGACAGAAACTCATTGCTAAACCCTAAGAGGATCAGTGAGGATATGGCGCCAATAACCCCCCTTTAATTTCTAAACACATCATGGGTAAACTACCCCCCTAGCTCGGCGACTATGGCTACACCTGAACAAGATTACTGGACTTCTCTGGGCGAGATCCCAACACCATAAAATCGGACAGGTACTCACCATAATTCTGCCTCACCTTTTAACATTCCACCAAAAAATCAGAAACTGGCCTTATACCATACCAGATCCTCAACCGATATGTCTCCCCTTACATACATACTGGGTTGCTTTTAGCAAATACTGGGTGCGTACACATACTCATTATTAAATAAAACATTATTACATTAATTATATTGTTTGCTTATAATGTTGTATTAATTATGATTAATTATGTTACTAGGTTATACCCTATCTGCACCTTAATTATTATAGTATAAATTAATATAAAATTAAAATTTGATTCAAATAGTCAAATAAATTCACGTACCCTATCCAAAATCTACTTGGGGGGTTACTTTATATTACTTGTTTCAATTAATTTAAGCATAATTTCAAAACTCAAAGTCTTTATGCATTTATTTTCTTTACAACTCCTCTTAATTTACTGGTTAAACATTCTGTTACACAAAATAAAATAAACAAATTGTCCCTATTCCCTTATTCAAACACAATTACACATGATTATAAAATACATCAAAATATAAACATCATATATCACCTGACCCCTTCTCTACATATAGTGAACATAAAAGATTAAAATAGATCTCTTTACTGCAAAGAACAAAAATTTTCCAAAAAATTTTAATTTCCAAAAAAATTATTTTGTCAATGAAATTTATTATTTAATCATTTCATTATATTGATTAACAAAAAAATCTACAAATCAATTATAAGGAACATACTACATATCTAACACCAGTCATCAGCTGATCTCTCTGGGTCAGGTGAATGACCTTACCCTAGATACACTTCAAAATTCTACCATGTAAAATACATGACACATGTTTATAATTCTTACACTCTATCATAGTTCAACATCATAAAACATAATAAACAAAATAGAATAAACACCTTCTCTCCTCGAGTTAATCTTTTGCAAAATCAGTAAAGTTATTTATAAAATTATTATACAGAGCATAACATATTTAAACCAATTACTTCTGAACAAATTATCTACTGTAATCATCTCTTGGATCAAATAAAATCATTTAATTAGCTTATTAGCTCATTCAGTTTATGTTAGTTCAAGATTTCAATTCGTTACTCCCCTGAGTAACCTCCTTACCACACACACTATGACCCCCACTGGACTGTGGCGCCCAGTTGCTCCCACAAGAACTGAAATTTATTTAGGATGTAGACGCTGCCTACCCCGTTCTTGCTTCAGCGTTACATAAAAATTCGGTATTACTGATGTTCGAGGACACCAGTAATCCTACTACAATGATTCACACACCCTTACCACGGCACTACCACCACCTTCGATGATAGCCGCTGTTCCATAGCTATGTAGATTCCCCTGATTACCCCCCGGTTAATTTCTAAGTTCACCAATTTCACAGGCAACCAGCTATGTCAGGTTACAATAATTCTGCCCACAGCTGATTGTCATCCAAAACCACGATCTGGGTTGGTTAGGCCGAGATCACCTGAAAGTTGGGGAAACTACTAAAAAAGACATACAATTCGTTTACACTCACACTGCTACTACAATTCACAGAAGGTAAACCATTATATGTTTGGATATATTATCATTTAATTCTCCAAAAACACATTCAAATCTATTATCAACCTTCATGTTACATCACATTTCATTTATTATTACATTTTAACTATGAATTTTCTTTTATTATAATTTTGTTTATTAATTAGTTTGAGTGTTTCTTAGTTATTCATAATAATTCGATTTATTAAATGGGTATCCAAATATAACCTAACCCCCCTTCTTCCTTTCTAACAATCACTAACAGATTTATATAGTATGACACCAATCTCTCAAAATATTTACCTCCACTACTTCTCTAACTTCCACTTAAACTATTCTCCACTTATATACCCTCTTTGTACCTAGGATGTGTGTACCCGACCTACCAGCTCATTCACTTATCGGTTCCTGACTCTTTCAGGTAACCCGTAACCCTCTTTAACTCGTTCACCTCCCACCATAACGCCTGTCGTTGATGACTCCTTACCACACCACCCTCTTTACAAAATTTCACCATCATCTATTTACTCTCCAATTACATTACTCCCATTACTCTACATATATGCTCTATCGCTACTGTGTCCCTACTATTAACCCGGCTGTCTTACTTATATTCCCAAAAAATCTTATTTCATCTAACACCCATTCAAAAATTAACTTGACTGATTCAAATGTCTTATTGAAATAATTATTATCACCCAAACATTTTACATTAATTACTACTTCAAATTAATTTTATCGTTTAATTCAAACCTTTGAAACTCATTTAACCTTTATTATTCAAACATAAAACATTTTATTTGATTTAAACTGCATTATAAACTTCTTACTTACAGTACATCACTCAGAACACATGATTCCTGTTATTGACACAAAATACTAAACAATTCATCACCACCAATATCACGTACAACCATATGTACCTTCTGAAACATTATAACAATCATATGATTCCACAACTAAATACATTTTACATTTATTCGTTTACTATTTATTATCAAGTTTAAATCATTTACATTCATTATCAAAATTTATCTATACATTTTTAAATTAATCAATTAATTCATCTGCAATTTATTTAATTCAAGCAATTATTTAAACACAACATTGCTTTAATTACCTTCTTCCAAAACAATTACAATTCATTTATTATCACCTTCATAATTATTCTCATTATTTATTTAGTCTGCCAAAATATTATTATTATTACATCAATTTCTACTACATACACACATTGTTTACATCAATACCTTTACAACAAAAACACAATTAATTTCACTATAAATTTATTTACAATTCTTCGTCATTAATTTTTCTGTTTACCAGACCTCATTTCATAAGTTAGCAAGGTCATAACCATAAACTAAAATATTTAAAATGTCCATTCACTGATTTTTTTTATTTAACTCCCATCATCATATATTAGTCTGATGTATTTATAACACAACTCATTTTTATTTATATATATTACATTATCATTACTATTGTAATGACTACTTTCGTTAATTATATTAACACAGTAATTAACTACATATTTGTCTCCCATTAATTCATAAAGCCCGTCTACATTGGTAATTTTAGTTCTGTCTCCGTCAGTATTTTTGGTTAACATAAGGTAAGTTATTTTATCATTATACTCCTCCACTGTATCAATTACATCATCAGGTAAGTTTTTATCATTTCCAACCGTATCATCAAAATAATCATCCATCTCTATTTCACAAGGTAAGTATTTTATATCGCCTATTTCCTTCAATTCTAACCTCTCTTTCAACTCTTGATAACTCCTGCTTAACATAAATAACTCTATTTCCTCATCTACACACAACTCTCTTTCTAAATATCTCTCACCATAACGCCATATCACTTTGTCTCTCTCACTCCATGCAGAGGGTACTGCTATATTAAAACACCTCTTAGTTCCTCCAGGAACAACACAAAAATTCAAAGGACAATTATTGGTAGAACATTTATCTACCCAATACATTTGTGAAGACCTTTCTTCACCCTCCACAACACCACGGGAAAATTTTACCCTCTGCCACCCCTCTACCTGTACACTCTCTTCATACTTTCTCTCTAACTGATAAACATTTGTTTCTACCCCTTTACAACCCATTACTCTCTCACTCTCACTAACTATCTCTACCTCATCACTATCTATTTTCATTATATCACCTTTAAATAGCTCGTTTTCCACTATCTTATCACTATTACTTATTAATTCATTATTAGAATTATCGTTATCACTTACCTTGTCTACCGACACCTGTTTTGCATTTAAACTATCACTTATATTTCCGTTATTTTCATTTATTTTGCACTTACCTATCTCTGTTCTCCACTCTCCCATTCTCTCAATACTCTGTTCTAATTCGTTAAATTTACTGGAAAATATCTCATTGGTTTTCTCACAACGCTTATTAATTTTATTAATATCGTTTTTTAATTCATGGAATTTTACATTCTGTTCATCAAATCTATCGTCAAAACTACTCTTCTGTTCATAAAATTTGGCATTAAAATTACTATTTTGAATGTCAAAACGACGATCTATTTTATCGAATTTTTCATCAAAATCATTACTTTGTTTATTGACATTACTATTCACTTTACTGAAATTGGTTTTCATAAAATCAAATATGTCATCTAATGATAATTCATTTTCTTTTATTTTAGTCGCTACTGGAGTAGATTTTGCTTCTGCATTATTTATTATTACAGATTGTGTCAAACTACTTTCATCTATCAGGCTTGGAGTTGTCTCCATTCCTGAATCATTTACATCATCTACTTCGCATAAAACATTTTCTTTGACCACATTCGGGTCTGAATGAATTTCTACCTCTCTCGTGACAGTTACATCAATCATACTGACTTTACTTTCATTATTATCTATTTTTAGCTTATTTATGAGATTTTCCTCTACACAAAATCAATCTTAACTGTATTCAGTATAGTATAACATAAGTATCACTTAATTCTAACTTACTATCGTTTATACGTAATTAGTACGCATACCACTTAACCTCCAAATCACGCTTGTATTCACCTGTAGGTGCGGTTTAATACAATATTTAATTTGCAAAACTTGTCCGTGTTTGGGTGCCAATTGTAGTATTATTCATACTCTACCACATTTAAATTGTATATAATATGGCATAAACTTACCTTGAGTTAATCCAGGAGTTCGTCACACGAACTGTGAAATACAATCATGATTTAGGGCTACGTCATTAATGTACTCAACTCGCATTTGTATGGTTAATTTAATTCACTTTATTTAACATTTCTTTGTATTCTCTTTTTTATGTATAACATCATGATATTATTTCTTTCTTGAATAACTTTCGGAATTGGAATCCGACAGATTTTAATATTGAGGCATATACGCCATTTAACAAAGACACTCAAAAGTTGACATTACTTCTCTTATTCTTAAAGTAAATAATTATTTAAATCCTATAAAACAACCCAGCATCTGCTCATTCTCTCATTCACACACATACCCTATTTAATTAAGCGCTTTTTGATTTTAAATTCTTATAATTAATTTATTTGATATACGGTTACGTGGTATCGGCATCCCTGCATGTCACTTGTTGATCTCCACAATTTTTTTTTCACTTTAGTCCGAATAGTTTTCACTGTTGATGTAAACTTTTTACATTGTATTACGCACTTTAATCACAATTTACTGGTCGGCCGACCCTGATTTGCTCAAGCAATGTTTTATATGACCACGCAGTCAGAAGCTGTAAGTCGACTAACTGATGCTACCCTAAGCATCACCAACGGCTACTTCCGCTATAGGTTCATCAGCTTGCGCTGTGATTCGTCAATACACTCACGTGACATGGTCATTAGTTAAATTTCAGTTTCGTTTCTGGAGCGAGTCTGGCTAATGTGTCACATTCAAGAGGGTCGCTAAAAAATTCATGCTTTTTACTAACGGAGGCGCAATCATCTGCGCACAGGTTTGCATTCCAACGCCTCAAGAAACAGTACTTATTGCAGGGCGCTGACAAAATGTGCGTCTTGGTGCCCCGACAATGAATGCTTATTGTTTAAAACTCAGGCCCTGTTTGGGTAAACCTTGTGTTACAATTATAATTGCAATAAGAAAACCCCTCAGATCTGTCCCGTTACAGACGGTCCCTATGAGGTCGGTAAAAATGGAGAATGCTTATGTTTTAATAGACCTGCAAACCCGAGAAATAAAGGGAACATATAATGTAACACAGTTAAAAAGGTATTATGTACATGAGTAGGGTTGATTATTCTTATTCTTTTAATTCATTAGAGTCGTGGATGATAAATACAGATTATTTTATAATGGATCGGGGGGTACCTGAAAGCATGACTTTTAGTTGAACATTAAGATAATGGGTGCATTGTTTAGCACCATTTAAGCTCAAAAAAAAAAAAAAAAAAAAAAAACTTATTGTACATAATTAAAGGGTGATTTTGGGGGGTGGTTAGGTGTCAACAGATGAGAAAATAAGTTGTGGTATGAGGTAATAGTAAATGAAGAAGGACATAAGTTTAGTTATAAGATAACAGTTTAGATAATAAGATTGCAGTGATGGCATGTTGTTACTGTAGATAGCGGTAAGGGTTGATGAGTAACATCGATGCATGTTACCATCAACGGAGGCCTAAATAGGGCATAACATACACTGTACACCAACATTATATAATATTATATTATATGTCAATTACTATGGTACAGTGTATAAAAAATGATGGTTTGTAAAACATGCTAATGACAGATTTCCCCACATTTCGGGTGATTACTGTTTCACCAGCACTAATCGTGGTTTTGGACGACAGCCAGCTGTGGGCAGATATTGTAAACCTGACCATGGTTGGTTGCCTGTGAAATTGGTTTGAAATTGAAATTAACGGGGGGGGGGGTGACTCAAGGGGAAATCCCCGGAACTATGGAACAGCGGCTATCACCCGTTCACGTGGGAACAAATAAAAGGGTGATAGACCCGTTTTAAGGTTGTTATTATATAATCAGTTATTATTATATCTGAACTTTAAATGTAATGCCGAAGCAAGGACAGGAGATGACAAAATTCCTCCTTAACTTCAGTTCTTGTGGAAACAACTGGGCGCTACAGTCCAGGGGGAGCCATAGTGTGTGTGGAAGGAGGTTACTAACGTATTAGTAACGAATTAATGAATGTAAAATATATTATGTTGATGATATTGATCAGAGGAGATAATTAAATGATTTTGTATTGAATTAAGAAGTATATGATAACTGAAGATAATTAACAATTTTAAGTAGATAATTTGTTCTGATGTAGTTGATTTAAATGTGTTTTGTTCTATATAAGAATTGTATAAATGAATTAACTTGTTTTGGAGATATGAATTCTATAAGGGAAGGTATTTGTAACGTTGTAATGGAAATGTTTATTTAAATTTGATGGGAATCAGAGCGATGATGTTGAATTTTGGGGTAAGAGTTAACTAGAGAAAGTTATACAGAATGTTGATATGTAATTCTTATAATGTATTATACTTAAACTAAGTATTCATCCATATGATAAAAAAAAAAGAAACTCAGTACTTCTTAACGCAAACCAACACAGCTAAGGGGAACCAGATCAGTTAGGGATATGTTATTATACCAGGCCACTATTTGATGTCTTTGATTTCATGTTTCAGTGTCTGGTGATGACAGGACAGCGGCCCTGTGCTGGCCTGCGTGTCAGAGCAGGAGCGTCAAGTGCCGGTCTGGCCTTCCGGTGTTGGGATCTCGAAAGAGAAGTCCAGTAAGGTCATTCAGGTACGGTCACAGTCATTGGACCAGGGGTAAGTTAACCACAATTTTGAATAAAACGTAAGGGGGTTGTGGTGACACATCTTGGCTGATCCCTTTAGAAAGTATGAGTGTCAATGAGAGCCTTTATGCTCCGGCATAAATCCTCTCATTGGGGGGGGGGGGTTATTGTAACGGGACAGAATTGGGCGATGGATTTTAATGCAATTGTAAATACGACGCACAAGAGTTACCCACACAGGGCCTCAGTTTTTAATAATAGACATTCCTTGTCGGGGCAACCAGTTGCACGTTTGGTCCGTACGCCCCGCGCATGGTGATAATCACATATTTTTTGCGAGCCCTAGGACTATGGTACACCAGCCAGCTTACGGTAGACTCGCTGATCAACTATAGTGAATGTACTGTACATAGTGGTGACTAATTACTGTGTCACGTGACACCAGCTCGACCTATCACAGAACGAGCTGGTCAGCAGAACAATTATGGCCATCTTGAAGAAGCTTGGTTTTAAGGAGTCGACCACCATCTTTTGCGCTGTGCAGCAGCAGTCATCTCGCCCGCATACAACAAAAATGCGACTCTTTATATATACAGTAGAGTCTCGGTTATCCGCTCTTCGATTATCCACCGTTCCGTGTTATCCACCGCCCAAGCAGCGTAAAAAAACGTAAACGTAAAAAATATTTTCTTTAATTACTGCAACGAAAATAGTGTGCCAATAGTTTGCGGGCGTGAGTGTACGTGCTCTCTTTGTGATTGCTCCTGACTGTACCGCAGGAATTTGGCCTACTGCCCATCGCCTATTATAGCCTAGCTGTGACTCATGTGTCATTCACCCCACCCCACCCCCAACATCCAACGCTATCGCTCACATGCTCATCGCTTAGTAGACTGCAGTTTTTTGTTGTGTGCTGTAGTGAACAGTGAGGCTATTTTTACGCGGTGTGTCCGTGAGTGACTAGTGCAGTTTTGGTGAAAGTGTCGTAGTGTAGTCTTGTTAATAGTGTTGCGATTATGGCTACGAAAAGGAAGAAAATTGTTTTATCAATAAAAGACAAGCATGAGGCATTAAAAAGACTGGATAAAGGGGAAACGCTGCAGAAGGTGGCTGACCACTACGGCGTCGGTCATCGCACAGTTGGAGATTGGAAGAAGAGACGATTAGAATTAGAAAAATGGTGTTCCTCACGAGTTACTGAGACTGCTTTTAAAGATAGAAAAACTATGAAAAATAGTGATTATGAAAAAGTTAGCGAAGCGTTGTACATTTGGTTTACACAGTTCAGGGAGAACGGGGTCCTTATTTCGGGACCTATCTTAAAAGAAAAGGCGTTGCAGTTTCAAAAAGAATTTAACGAAGGTGATGCAGATTTTACAGCAAGCGTTGGCTGGCTTGATAGATGGAAGAAGCATTATGGAATCCGTCAGTTGAATATTTGCGGCGAGAAACTGTCATCAAACTTTCAAGAAATGGAGCAGTTTAAGAAAAAATTTCAAGACTTTGTTGAAACTGAAAGCTTAACAGGAGATTAAGTATTTAATTGTGATGAAACAGGCCTTAATTTCAAAATGTTACCGAGTAAGAGCCTTGCAGCTAGAACTGAAGCTGCAGCCCCTGGCTATAAACGTAGTAAAGAGAGAGTGACTATTTTAGCATGCAGTAATGCCACAGAAAACCATAAAATGGACCTGGCAATGATTGGAAAGTCCAAAAACCCTAGGGCTTTTAAAACCATTTCAAAACATGCTCTTCCAGTAAAATATTTCAATCAAAAAAGTGCATGGATGACTAGTGAAATTTTTAAGGAATGGTTTTTTAAAGAGTTTGTTCCTTCTACAGAGAAGACGACAACCTACCCAGAAAAGCAGTTTTACTGCTAGACAATGCCCCAACTCACCCTGATCCAGACGAACTTAGAGATGGGGACATAAAGGCTATGTTTTTGCCACCAAATGTGACTGCCATTTGTCAGCCTATGGACCAGGGTGTTTTGGAAACACTTACACGAAACTATCGAAGAAAGCTTATGTCAACAGTCATACAAGAAATTGAAGATGGGCAAAACTTGATTAAGAAGTTGAAAAGTATAAATTTGAAGGATGTCGCTTATTGGGTCGCAAGGGCCTGGGCCGACGTCGGGGCACAAACAATTGCGAAGTCGTGGCATAAGCTGTTGGGCGAGGACGAAAATATGGCTGAAAGCATGCTGGATGAACTTCATGAAAGTATTTTGCCCTTGGTGCAACGTATGCCTGGCTGTGAGGATGCATCGTTGGATGAAATAAGGAATTGGCTTTCAGGAGACGACCAATATGAAATAACTGATGAAGAAATTGTAATAACACTTGTTAATAGCGATGATGTTGAAGATCAAGACTCTGAAACTGTTGAGCCCCAAAAGATCACACACAAAGAAGGGGTTAAAGCTCTTGAAGCAGCCATTCAGTACGTTGAGCAGCAAGAGGAAGCCAGGGTTGTCGACATAATGATGCTCCAAAGATGGCGAGACTTGGCAGCAAAGAAGCGGGAATCATCAGGGAGGCAGTCAAAGATCACTAATTTTTTTCACTCATCATGAACTGAACTCTCACTTCCAACATTTCTGACAGTGTAAGTCAATTTTATTACGTACACATTAGTCTGATTCTATATTTATTTTTAGTAAATTTTTCTTGTTAAAATTTACTGAATTCTTAAACTTGAAGCGTGAAGTACTAAAGTAGGCGTAATTGTTTTCTCTTTTTTTGTAAGTGTATAACTTTAATATTGTTGCTTGTTCTCTAAAATGTTTTACTATAATTTTGTAATATAATTGTACAGTACTGTATTGTTTTCTCTATTGATTTGTTGTAAAACGTGATGTTTATTAATTACATTTACAAAATTACAACGTAATTTTATGATAAATTTGCGTTTTATTTAACTCTCCCTATTATCTGCCATTCCAGCTTATCTGCCCTTCCGCCAGCCCGATTATGGCGGATAACCGGGACTCTACTGTATTTCAAAGTGAAAACAGTATTTGGCTGAATATTCATCAACAGTGACTAATGAAAACAAACTGACAGTTCGGCAGTAATACGTAAGAATGTAACAGTGAAAATAGTGAAATAAAGCAACTACAGTGTAAACCAAGAGTTGACGCCCAGGTGTTGAATTTCTATGCATTTAACAGGAAAGTAGACATTTCAAATTGAGCTCAATAAAATAAAAAAAAGAAATGTAGAAGTGTGAAAGAGAGCGTGATTGAGTGAACGATAAAATATAGGCCTAAAAAGAAGTGTTGAGTTTGCGTAATTTGATATACGTAGTTTATTAATAATCAGTTTTATGCTTTAAGGCGAAATAAGTGCGTTCATAATCTCTTCTATGTTTTCAAGAGAACATAACTAATGTTCTATTTTACTCAAAACACGCATTGTGTTAATCGTATGTGCATATTGTTCTCTGCAAATTTAATTACTCAATTACTAAATAAGACTTCATATGGCTTGAATAGCGTTCTAATAAAGTGTATTCATGATTTTTTTTTATGTTCTCAAAGAAAAATAAATAATATTATATTTTATTTGATTTGCGTATTATTTGTATTTGCACACCGTTCTCTGCCTGAGTACACTAAACGAATTCCTGGATTATACCTTACAGATTAAAAAATAATATTAAATTTAACAACAAAATCTTGAGTAACATTGCAGAGTATAAAGTGCCTGTGCCTGGTAATAAATGAATAAATACATGGAAATGAATAAATTGAAAAGATGTTTAAATATGGAATAAAAAGACAGAGCAAGGAACAAAAGAAAAAAAGTTAGCTTATTATGAATCCCTTCATACAAGAACCAGTACAGATCTAAAAATTTATAGGTTGAAATGTGTTAAGAAATATATTATCCAAGAAGCATAAGAGCAATTAGTAATATAGAGGATGTGATATTAACTTTTAAGTCACATTTTATATTAAAACTCAATTGCTCATTATTTACTTTCTAAATTTCTTCGGGCGCCATCTTGCCTTATTAACTATTGCAAGAATATATGTACTTACCATTTTTCGGGCCAGATTCTTTTCGGCGAACTAAAAAGAACAGAAATGGTTGTAGAAATAACGAAAAACTTTATTCGTTCCCCATGATTTAAATTTTATTGGTTACTAAAGTATTTCAATTTCATCATAAACAAATTATTCTTTTCTCCCTCTTTACCCCAGTTAATACATTTAAAATACAAGCATGTTAATGACAAATCTTGTTAATGAATAATAATTATTTCTACCTTGAATCTCTTGTATACGAATTTACTTACTCACAATACAATAACAAGCTCTTAAAATAAATTTACTAGGGGAACACAAACCAGCCTTCTTTGTCTAAATACTTTCTCACATACACACACACACAGTTACTTAGGCCTTTAGAGATCTCATTTTATGTTGAAAAAATTTATTTCAGTCTATTAAAATATTGAATATTTAAATTTTCATTGAAAGTTTTGTTTTATCCTGATATGTTACTTAGCTGTTCATTGAGTCCTGAAGATGTTACCTGCACAACATAGCTAACTGTTTTCACTGAATTTACTGGTTCTATTGAGTTTGTATTAATTATGTCACATTTTGATATACTATAATAACGGTATTGACCATTTAAATGTTTAATTTACATTTTATATATGTTATTCACATTTTTACTATTTTGCGGAAAGACACAAATTACGCACAGCCGGCGGACGCGACGGTTACATGCGTCCGATGCTTATAGATGTTGTTTGCCGCCTGCTTTTGTTTTGTCAGTGTGACGAAGCTGCTGGCGCTGACATACCTACATTCCAGCTTGGGGATCGTCGCTGACGTAATATCGTACGATCCTCTCAGTTACATAACTTGTTTACCGTTTGTAAGTCATTGGAGCTGACCTTGACTCATTCTAGCTTGTTGTTTTCTGTGTCTTTATAATTTTCATGAATAATTCACCATCACTACTGCCAACTTCACTACCAACAAAATTTACCTTCCGATCAATTTATGTATACATTTCCCAAATTATTATTACATCGCAAAAAATACAGTTTACTTTTATTCAAATACAAATTTATTTCCTTTTACCCCAGGTAGGCCAAAATGTCCCGTTACAAGGATGATATACATGGACATGGACACCAAATGGTAGCATATAAATTAATGAAGAACTCAACCAAGAAGAGAGGTAGATGGTGTATCTGAATTTAATTGCAAACAAAAGAATGGACTTAGCATCACAGGGAACTACGGTGTGATCGTAATGTTTCTCAGGAAGCTATAGAAGGTGTAAGGAAGGACACAGGTGTAGGTGTACCTGCAATAACGTTTGAGAAACTAGAAAGGACAATTTCATCCATGAAGAACTGAAAGGCAGTTGGTTTGGACAGGACCAATTCAGAACTACTGAAATAGTCTAGTACATTACTTAAGAATAGACTGTTTCATTTGCTGAATTGTACTGAACGAGGTGTACGATTCCAGATGGATGGATGGAAGCTTAAGGTTATTTCTAATTCTAAGACAGGCAATAGGATTCTGACTTTGAATTATAGAGATATAAGCTTGTTAAATGCAACATCAAGCTGTATAAGACAATTGTTAATGAAAGACTTTGTTCTATCTTAGATATTTTACTTCTTGAAGAACTGGTTAGATTTTGAAAGTGCCACAGTTGTATTGATGAGGCATTCTCCTTGAAAATATTGATTCAAAAGAGAAAGGAGTTTCATTTGGAGATACATAGAAGCATTTGATAGAGCTAACAGATCCATTCTATAGGACAACGGGCATTAGAGGGGTTATCCTAAGGATCTTACAGATATATATATATTGTGACGGCAGCGGTATGCGAACATCTGCTCTCCGGTACCAGCGGTGGACACAGCGAGCCAATCCAACAGCGTGTTCGGAGCTAGCGAATCAGCGATCCCGGTTGGTTAATAAAACCCGGGCCGGCAGAAAATTTGACGCACTCTTCATCGCCACGCCAATGGACGCACTTCATCTCCTCTCCTCTCTTGGACGACATCGGGGCTGGGTCAGCCGGAAGGAACAGCCAAAGAATAGAACCGCCGCCGTTCTTGCGTCTTCGCACTCCCGTTCCGCGCCAGCGATGGATTTCGCTGGGCCGGCAGCCGACTCTACAACCGGTGCCGAAAGAAGAGGAGGACTGCAGTACGCCACGAACAGTGGGTGCAGCCACCGAACATCTCAGCGCGGCACTACCAACATCACCGTTCTCGCCACTCGGTCCTTTTTGGGGCCACCAAAAACACTAGAGTGTACGATTAGTGCCATTTGTCATGCGGCAAGCCTTTTGTCTGGTGACAATATATTATAAGGAACTTATATTATTGTACAAGGATAGTATTATCTATAGAAGATGATTTGACAGAGAAGATTTAGATTAGTCAAGGAGTCTGGTAAGGCAGTAGCTTATCTCCAATGTTGTTAAATATATGTACTGATGGCACAGGCCTAGTTAGAGAGTTGGAATTATAACACCAAACTAAGGAATTAAAATAAATAATTGAACATTCCTGAATAGAAAGCTGTTTTTGGAAGATCAAAATCATAAAAAACAATGAACGTGAAATCTGGAGACTGGTGTTTCAGTTATAACAGATTTGTTCAAAGTACATCATGAAAATTTCTATGCAGAAGACAAAACATTGGTTTTGTGGGTAAATACCTAGTGTGAACGTAAGTTATATTAAATAGTAGCATAGAGCAGATGACATTTTTCCACTGAAATCACTTATGATACAGCTAACGATGTTGATCGTAAGTTGGCCAGGTTTTAGTCAATCTGTGCAACAAGTCATCAAGCGTTGTCACAGAAAATGAGGACCAAGAGACCCAGCTAATTTTATGAGGTGGTGGCCTTGCCAATTATGTATGGTTCTGGAACTTGGGCTCAGACTTGGACTGGAACAGGCGATTTGTCTAGGAGGAGAAGGAAGAAGAATCCTTTCACAATGTTTTCACAGCTTTCAACACCTGTTAACATCTTACTTGTTCTCTTTGCAAGTCTGACATTGGTTGTTCTGGTATGAGTATCTCATATAACATCAGCTTTCTGGCATTCCATGTCTTCCATCTATGCTGAATGAATTTACGTGAGGTTTTACAGTTTGTATCAAGAATTTTTTTTAGTGGAGATGTTCTTTATCCATTCTGGAGAGGAACTCTATTATAATAAGTACCAAACCCAGTTTACGAAGGAAGAGTATGGTATGAAAGAGGTCGCTTCAGATTTTCGATGCCTCACTGACGCAGATGGAGGCATAACCAATACTAAGATATCTCTACTATCAGTGCACCTGATAAGAAGAACAAAATCCTATCTCGGAAGAAGGGTGGGGGCAAGTCTCCTCCATCCTAAAATAGAGGCCTTTAAGGTGAAGTATGAGAACCTATGTTTTAGCTGAAAACAGGTCCTTCAGTCTGAGGGTTCTGCATCACAAAAAGCCTTGGAATGGAACTTATATTTATTGATATAACTATTAAATTTTTATTACATTATGACAATATAAAATTACATTACTATTAATGAGGTATCAATTTGTGACCTGATGTGATATTAATGGTGTATCATATTTTGAAATTATTGGGTTGTTCTGTTCATTGCTTGATGTGTAAACTCCATGTATCTTATCTACAGTCATTTGGTCTGCAAATCTCATTCTCAATCAAGCTAAAATTGTAGTGCCAGAGTAAGAGTAGAAACTGAGATTTTAAATTACTTTAATGGTGGTGGTGAGGGGGAACGACAGCTTCTCACAAATTACTTGCTTCCTTCTCCCTACATCCAACTCACTACAGTTTGCAAAACATGCATAATAAATACTCTATCCGTATACGTAAAGACTTACGAGAATTTGGACTAGATTGAATCACTCCTGGGTATGCAAGCAGTGCCACTTCAGAGCGCAGCCGTACGATCAGCCATTCCACTTGGTCTAAACAGTTTGTTAATGTTGCGCACAGTTGTGGCAATACAGTGGATGCAGTTGTCTCATCGAGGAGATTCAGACTTGTTGGTGGCTCTTCTACTTCCATCTAATGCGAAAAGTATGATTATAGTGATGCATGCTTTTCAAATTTATAAGTGGAAAAAAGTAATTTAAATATTATCGTACTGATTAGTGAGACGCCAGTTTGAATTTGTTTCAATTACAACAAAATTATGCATAACAAACTGTATTTGTTCCGGTTTATTTCTGCGTGTTTGTATTTTTCATATACGAGAACACTACTGTATTATACAAAAAAAAAATAACAATAACAACCTGAACAACATTCAATGACTGAAAAATGCAGATGAAAATGGATGTTATCACCATAGTATTTAATGTCATGAGGATTATTTCTTTTTGTTTGGTAAAGAAAATTTCATGACATAAAATTCAGTAGATACAATTAATACCTATGTACAGTTACTTATAGCATAACAAAGTAAATATCACTGTTTTGGAATTTATAGTAGATGCACTATTTTTGTTTTACAATAAGCAAGTAAAAGTACTATTTCCATCAGTACTGGGCGTTAATTTGCTTCTTCCATCTTACATAACTTATGTCTTGTTGGATTACATTTCATTATTGATTTCAGAATCTTTCTGTAAATATTTTTTTTTCTTATTTCTTGTTTATAATTTTTGTTATGTTTGTTAAGTTTTATTTTTTGTCTTTTAAAGATTCAGGAAAATTTATTTCTGACGTGAAGGTAATACCAAAATCATCATCAATACTTTACATCTCTTGCAGTACTGTATCCATTATTTTTAACTCTTCTAACCCTTCAACCTCAGTGGTAATGATGGTAAGTAACTTCACACCCACTCATCCTCCCTCACATTTACACAGAATAATATGATTTTTTTTTTCTAACTGTTTGGACTTCTTACATGTACTTGTATCCAAAGCATTTCATTCACTGTGCTTTAATTATCTCCTTCCTCTAATTTCTCCCTAAACCACTTACTTGATAATCTCCTATATATTCCATCTTCTTAGATCCATATACAGAGGTGTTTGATAAGTCCATATAAAATCAAGAGATGGCACTTGTAGTTAATAGTTGATGTCATTCTTAGTTTCCCACATAACCTCTAGGAGCATAGACCACGTTTCAATCAGATAGATCCATAATTCTATGGTTGACAGTCATTTGAATTGATCAAGTATTGTGATTTGTGGAAAATGGATGAAAGGGAATTTCGTATGGTGATGAAACACTACTTTTTGAAAGGCAAAATTGCACAGGTAACTAAATCCAAGCTGGTGAGTCAGCTCCATCAATTAGAAGAGTTTACAAGTGGTTCGGTTATTTTCCTAGTGGTCAGATGAGCACAAATGATGCTGAATGTTCCAGACCACCTATTGAGGTTACAGCTGCAGAGAATATTGAAAAAATCCACGATATGGTGATGGAGTATAGAAGATTGGAAGTGCATAAAATTGCTAAGACACTAGACATCTCACATGAATGGGTGCATCATATTTTACATGAATATGTATATACATGTGAAAACTGTCCGCAAGATGGGTGCAACATTTGCTCACAATTGATCACAAGCATGAATGAGTAAATATTTCTCATGAAGCTATGGGGCTGTTTCAACATAATTAAGAGGAATTTTTGCACCATTTCAAAACAGTTGATGATATTTGGATATATCACTATCAACCTGAAGCCAAGGAACAGTCAAAACAGGGGGTTGCAGTTGGGGAACTTACTCCAAAAAAGGCGAAAACTGTTCTGACACCAGGTAATTTCATGGCCACTGTATTTTGGTATGCGCCGATTGTCTAAACAAGGAAATAAAGAAAAACAACCATATTTGATGAAAAACAAGGTTTTTTTACCAAGACAATGCACCAACTCACTCTTCTGTGATTGTCACAGCAAATTGTTTGAATTATGGTACAAAATTCGTCTGCATTCCCCCTACTCACCCACCAGATTTAGCACCTTTGGAGTATTATATGCTTCCAAATACGAAGAAGTGACTTTCTGGAAAGAGATTTATGCAAAATGATGAAGTTATATTGCTGAAATGTTTGCCTATTTTGAAGACTTGGATAAATTATACTATAAGTATGGTATCAAAAAACTTGAGGATTGCTGGACTAAGTGTGTAGTCTTGAAAGGACATTATGTTGGAAATAATAAAGATTTTCCTGGAAAATTGTCTCTTCTTTATTTTTGCACTTTGTAGTGAAATCTCTTTAGTAGTATGGGTTAACAGCCACACGTTGGTTGCGTCAATTTGTTAAAAACCCTTTTACGTATGGTTGTATTAATATTAAAAGTCCCACTGTTGTTTGGTATAATTCTGTATAGTTTTTTGTAGTGCTCGCTTAGTGACTGTGGTCGCGAACGGGCTAATAAATCGTACCGAATTTTGCTATTGTCTGGTAGTCCTTACCTGTCCTTACTAGTTGTTTTTTCTTCCCGATAGGCGCCAAATTGTTTTCTCGAAACAATTAAAAGTTTTGCTCGGTGTCGTTTTTCTATGCGATGTTGATAAAATTCAAATTACCCACGCCGACTGGCGGGAACTCGAATCTCGCTGGTAGTTCTACGTGTTGCCAACATAAATTTTTGGCAATGAATCCTGTTCACCGCTAAAGTACGCAACTATATAATAAATTTCAAATAAAAACAAAGGACAATTATTAATGATTCGTACTTGTTTATTAATGTTTAAAAATGCGCTAATTGTTGATAACTCAAGTACAATAGAAATTATTATAATAAAAGTTTCGCTCCGGCAAAAAATTAATTTTCACTCAGCGGATGGCAAAGGTGACAGCAATTGTGTGAAGCCATAATGGCCACTAGTATTTCTTATTTACACAAGTTATTCTGCCAATGAGTTCTTTGGATTACGAAAAAAGTTAACTAACAAGATGTTAATAAAGTACACCACCTTACATTAATGGTACTTAATTACTAAAATACTAAAAAGGTTTACATAAAATTCAACTCTTGGTGTTTAAAAGTGTGTGTCAATATTATAGGCTTTGTACATAGGTTATTTTACAGTTACACACAGTTTGAATAAATATGATCTATTAATCCTTGAAAGAATTTAGTGTTCGGATTTCAGAGTGAGAGTTATTGTTTGTGAAAAAAGTTAATCAGTTTTAGTTCGTAATTATTGGTAATTTAATTTATACAGTAGAAGCCCGATATAGCGCGGTCCGATATACCGCGGATTCGGATATAACGCGGTGAAGAGTATGTCGCCCGTTATTAGCGAAAATTCTTACTTGTAGAGAGTGAGTAAATTATGAAATGTTTATCGTGACTTCCGTAGCCACAACATTGGAATGCGTTGCATTTATTGTAAACAAAGGCTTGTTGATGGAAACGGCGTTGTAAACAACAGCCAGAATTGCCAGTTCAAGTGTACCTGTAGACATAAACAATTGCCCGAGCTATTTACAGTCTCTACGTTTCTAAGAATTCATGCCAAGGCAAGCAGCCAACTAAATCCCTTCTCTCCCTCATATTACAGTACAGTATAAGATCATACTCTGATATTATCTTATCAAAGTGTATAGTCTTTGTCATAAATTCGCATAGTGTAGAGTTTTGTGATGTCGCAGAAAAGAAAAGCATATTCTGTGAGTGATAAACTCAAAATAATTGATCGTGTGAAGAACGGAGAGTCAAAGGCAAGTTTATCAAGTGAGTGTGGCATCCCAGAAGGAACAATTAGAGGGTGGATGAAGGAAGAAGATAAACTTAAAAGTTTTGTGAACACAGTTGAAAGTGAAGTGGGGTTGCAAAGAAAAAAGACTAAAGTAGGTAAGGATAGTGAACTAGATGAGTGTCTGTACAGGTGGTTTTTAATAAAACGAAGTGAAGGTGTGCCACTGTCAGGACCAGTTATTAGAGCTCAAGCTGTGAAATTCCATAGTGATTTACATGGCAACAGTGACTTTAATGCATCTGCTGGGTGGTTTTCGCGATGGAAATCTCGTCATGGTATAAGCCAGATAAGCATTGAAGGGGAAGCACGATCATGTGACAGTGAAGCTACAGCACTTTTTCCTCAGGCATTAAACAAAGTAATGATCGACGATTTAAATGACCATCAAGTGTATAACTGTGATGAAACTGCTCTGTATTTTCGAATGCTTCCTACCAGAACTCTGGATGTGAATAATTCAATAAATAAATCTGGATTAAAAATAAAGAAGGATAGAGTTACCCTCCTGTTTGCCACAAATAAATCAGGCAGCCACAAAGTTAAACCTCTCTGTATAGGGAAAAGCCGAAATCCTAGATGCTTTCAACATGTTAACATGATGTCATTACCCATCACATATCGTAATACAAAAAATGCTTGGATGACAAGTGATATTTTCGGTAAATGGTTCCATGAAGAATTTGTTCCATCTGTGAGAAGCCACCTGTGGTCACTCAACCTCGAAGAAAAAGCTGTACTGACCCTTGACCACTGTCCAGCAGATCCACCTGCTGATATGCTACAGTCAAGAGATGGGAAAATCGGAGTCATGTTCTTGCCGAAAAACACTACAGCACTGATCCAGTCATTAGATCAAGGCATCATAAAAGCATTTAAAGCGCATTACCGCCGTGAACTTCTGAGTGCTATAGTGAATTCTGATGAGGAAATGGAAATTTACCTTAAGTCAATAAACCTGAAAACAGTTGCGTATTCAATAGGTCTTGCATGGGAAAGTATTAGTACGGCTACAATTCAGAATTGCTGGAAGAAATGTTCCTTTGAACAAAACATCGCCGATGGAAATTGCTCTGTTGCCGGATTCACTAATAGTGATGTACAGTCTGCGAGTAGTGCTCTGCATTGCAACTTCACTCTAGATGACTTGAATGACTGGGCAGAAGTTGACAACGGTGAGCCTGTTACAGAATGTATACGAGATAAAGATATCATCGATGCAGTCCGAAATGCAAATTGCGAAGAAAAAGAAGACGATGACGGAAATGAAAATGGGGTGGAAGTGAAAGAAGTTATTCCAAATGTTAGTGAAGTGATAATACACATAAACAAAGTAATTTCGTGGATGGAGAGGCAAAGTGAATCTAATAATGTTCATCTGCTGCACCTCGCGTTTATAAAACAATACGCGGAAAAGAAACGCTGTGCATTATCCCGTCAAACAATTACGAACTTTTTTAAGACCAACAATTAGGCCTACAGTAGGTCGAGTGAGCAATGTATAAATAGTGTATTTTATATTCCATTGAATTAAAATAGATTAAAATACGTGTATTGGATTAAAATATAGTTTTCTTATTTTTTATTTCTACATTTGGTGACGTAATTTACGTACAGTATATAGTAGTGCATTATGCTGTAGCCTTTTTCCCGGTCCTCCCTCCCCATCATTTGTCACTGTACAGGTCACCTTCCGATATACCGCGGTTACGCCTATAACGCGGGGGAAGTATGTCACCCGACAACCGCGCTATATCGGGCTTCTACTGTACTTAACAAAACCATGTTGTTTTTTGTTATGGGTCATCAGTACTTCTCCCAGGTTGTGTTTGTACTTTCGTTAATTTTCAATGGTATGGTTTCCCTTCTTCATCTGGCGTCTGTTTCTTATTATCCAAGTTTCATCTATTTTTTCTTGTTAAAATTTTGTTTTCTGTTATTATTTGGTTTCCTGGAACTATGTTCAACTTCTGGTATTCATTTTACTTTCATTTGGATCTTATTTTCTTCTTTATTAGACTTTAATAGAGACGTATTCAGTATAGCGTCTGTCCCGCTGGATCGTTAATAATGGAACTCTCGTTTTATAAAGGTAAAAAATATAATAATGTTTTGTTGTTATGGAAACCGCTTCCATTCTTATTGGTTAAATACATTTGAACCTATTGTTATAAATCCTGGGTTTCTGTTTAAAATGAATAAATATTTTATAATGGCTATTGTTCCTTGGTGACATTACCAATGTATGAAATATTAACATAGATGTCACTATTTTCTTTCAAAGATCAATTTGACATCTCACAAGGCTGGTCTAGGTTATGTATTAATGTTTTTAGACAAAATTGCTACTGCTACGTTATTACATATTTCACTTATTTATACGGTTTATTACATTTCTGACATATTATTATTGTTAGTTAATGGTAATCAAATAATTTACTTGGTCTTACTATTCAATTATAATAGTTAGGGGTTTACAATTGGTTTTCTGAAGTTAGACAGTTAGGTATTTTATAGGCCTAAGCTGTAACAGTCTAGAATTTTGTAACGGGACAAAAATGGGGTTTTATTTTATTAAAATATTGTAAATTCATTTCCATCTGTGTGGCCAGTCCCCGGTTGAATCTAAAGCGTAGTTTTGAACAAAGGAACTGTGGTGAAACAATTGGAAAGGAATGTGCGGGGTGACACAATTCTTAGAACTTTGCGGCTGTGTGACACCTGCGCCCAAACGCACTACACCAGCATGTGCGCAGAACCACGCCAAGAAGCAAACACAATATGGCTTAGAGATGAATTTTGTTCGTACACATGGTCCGAGGCGGCGGAAATGAAACTTAGTCCAACCCACATTGGTGACGTCGACCAGTGCCCACTGAATATCGTCGACGTCAAATACACGAAAAACCCATGTGTTGAATGTGTCACCGCTATGACTACCAAATACCAGGCATTGCTTTCCGCCTTGTCGATTGAAAAAAAAAGTGTAAGAGTCTTGGTGAACGCTCGTCCCAGTTCCTCGGCGACTCTCGCCTGCGCAGGCAGCCCGCAAAACAGGGCTCAACAATACCGTTTTAACATCAAATAAAAGTGAGTGTCGTTTTTATAAAAATTCGGTAGTGAGAGCATTTGTCACAGAAAAATGAAATAATGAATTGTTTTGGACAAAGTAACGGAGTTTGAAAGTGAGGGGCGATGAAGACGGGGAGACGCCAATTAGCCGGCAGGGTAGATAATCAATTTTAATTCAATGGGTTTTTTGTTAATAATGGGGTAAATTTTAAATTAGTGTGAATGTTGTGAATGAGCAGACTGGGCTGTCTGTATATAATAAGGTAAGATGTCTTAAATAAGTTTAATGGTACCAGATAACGTTTCAATTATTTCAAGAAAGTTGTATTCAATTTAAAAGTTGACTAGAAGTACTAGATTGTTTTTTAAAGATGCAGAAATGAATAAAGAATAATTTGATATAGAAAATTTTAAATCTTCATAAAAAGCGAGTTGCGTAAGTTATTCATATAACCTGTAAACCACTCTTGCATCTTGACGTTCGTGTGACGGATCCTGGGATGAGGGCAAAAAATAAGGTAGGTGAATAAATAATTTTATTTATTTATATTTGTAATTAATTATATTATCACAATTGGCGCGTCCGAAAGGGACAGTTTTTATAAGTTAAAATAAAAAAAACCACACCTACAACAGATGCAAGCGTGATTTGAGGTTAAAGTAGTGAAATAGAAGTACGTCATTTACGCATTGTATATGCAAGATTGAAATTGTGTTATGAGGAATTAAATTAATTTGAGTAAAGTAACAAGTCTTATAAAATAATAAATAATGGATAATAACGAGAGTATAAATAACGAAGTCAGCTTCTCTGACAGTCAAACAGAAAGTCAAACAAATACCGACTCAGGTATTCAAACAGAGTCACTATCAGTAGGTGACTGTAATGTAGAAGAATCTGTAATTAGTGCGCCGGGAGCGAATTCCACTCCCGTAACAATTAAAACAAGAGAAAAAGAGTTGTCATTAAATGACTTATTTAATCTCATTAACAATAGATTTGATATGAATAATAGCAATTTTAATACAAAATTCAATGAACAGAAAAACGAAATTCAAGAAATTAAAAGTAGTGTAAATGAGAAATTAGATGAACAGAATATCAAATTCGATGAGTTAAAAAACCATATTAACGAAATTAATGAACGTTTTGAGAATACCAATGAAAAATTTGTTAGCAAATGTAACGATCTAAGTACAAAATTAGATAATGCAGTTAAGAGTATAGACGTTAAAATTAATGAAAGAGATGAGAAAGTTGACAGACAAATTTGTGAAATCACACTAAGTATTGAAAGTAAAATCAGTAATGTAAATGAGCAGATGGCTGACCAAATTAAAACTCAAATTGAAGAGCAGTGTATAGAAATAGAAAATAAATGTGTAACTAAAATTAATGAAAATAATAATGATGTAGAAATTAAAATAATGGAAGTAGAAAGTGCATATAAACAATCAATACAAGAGAGTGTGGGGGTTATTAATAAACATAACCTTCAATATGAAACCAAAAATGATAATAAGTTAAGAGTAATTGAACAGAATATAATTGAAATCAAAGATGAATTACATGTGGCCATAAGCCAAAATTTAAATAATGTTGCTGAGCGAGTAGTGTATACTCGCGAAGCAAAAGATGACATAGAACTAGAACAATTAATTGTGACAACCGTAGAGTACACCCGATGCAATTTTTGAATAGGGTAAGGGAATTCAATCGATTTAATAGTAGTAGTTGGGAGATTAAGTTATTTGAGACATATTAGCAAACACCTGCCCAGAGGTACAAATTACATTAATGATGAGAGAAATTGTAAACATAAAGGAACTAGAGAGTATGTTAGATGTGTTATAAAATATCGGGGAACGTGAAGTAGGGAGGCGTCCAAATCCACCAGTGGTACTAAACAATAATAATTACCATCAGTATAGGGGAACACCAAACTTTCATAGAGGAGCGCGTGGGGGAAATTTTGATAATAGGGGCGAGAGTTGGCGATGTATAGACTGTAATGTAGATAACTATTCAAATAGAACAACTTGTTTTAGATGTCATAAGAACAGGGAGTGTACACGTAGTGAGAGAATGCATCACCAGCCAAATCAGCAGCAGAGAGGAGCAGAATATAGTAGAGGAGCGCCGAGAGGAGGTGGAATTTACAACCGAGGAAGAGGAGGAAACAACCAAGCCGTAGCAGGTCCCTCCACGGTAAACTAGGGAGGACAATGGAGAATCGGGCCCAACCATTGTCAACGGAGAACCGGGTCCAAGTGACAGACGAATACCAGAGTAATATAATCAAAGTGGTCATGGCGAAGGAGTTATTGGAAGAAGAGGACACCAAAGTGATGGAGCACAAAACCGAATTGACAGACGTGATGGTCACTATAGAAGGTAAGAGTTATAAAACATTGATTGATACAGGTAGTGAGATCTCTGTAATTTCTGAGAATGTAATGGGAGAATTAAAATAAATAAATAAAAATATACCATCGTTGCCAGTTGCGGAAGTAACAGTAGCGGGGGTAACTGGGGTAAGAAGTAAAAGAATAACTAGACAAGTACAGTTAAATATCTTGATAAATGAAATTGAATTTGAAAACACGTTCCTAGTGGTTAAGGGGTTGAGTTTAGATGTAATATTAGGAAATTATTTTTTGGAGAGAAATGGGGCTATAATAGACTTTAATAAACAAATAGTAAAATTTGAAAATGGGAGTAAACCAGTCAAGGTAAAGTTTAAGAAAGTAGTAGATGAAGCTAAAGTTACGGGAATAAAAATGATACAAAAGCAGGTAGGCGATGGAGAGATAGAAACTAAAATAAATATGTGTCGAGAGAGTGAGAGTATAGAAAATGAGGAGGGAGAGATGCATGTGAGTGATGAGAGTGTGTGGGTAAATAGAGCCAACAAAATTTTTAATGAAGGTGTAGTTGTAGGAAATACTCAGCGAGAGGAGTTGTGGGCAGTTGTGGAGTGTTTCAGAGATGTGTTTGATGAATCGCCAGGGAGAGCTAAGGATTATATATGTGAGCTGAAGGTTCGGGAACACGCACCCTACATGCAGAGGAGTTATCCAGTACCATTTTCAAAGAGAAGAGCCGTGCAGGAGGAATTAGACCGGATGATGAAGGGAGACATCATTGAACGATCGATATCGCCATACTCAAACCCGTTAGTCGTAGTGATTAAGAAGGACGGAAAGGTAAGACTATGCCTAGATGCTAGAAAGATAAATCAAATTATAATACCTGACCGGGAGTCACCGGAACCAATTAATGAAATTTTACAGAAATTTAGTGGCGTTAAGTACATGACATCATTAGACTTAACAGCAGGATATTGGCAGGTGCCATTAGCAATGGAGAGTCGAAGATATATTGCCTTTCTTTTTAATGGTAAGAATTATCAGTTCAAATGTCTACCATTTGGGTTAAACACCAGTGTTGCTAGTTTTATTAAGTGTTTGGATAAGATATTACAACCTAAAGATTTAGATTTTTTAACAGTGTACGTAGATGACATATTGATAGCATCCAGAACATTCACTGAACATTTAGAGCATATAGAATATGTGTTAGACAAGTTACAGAAGGGGGGTTTGACAGTTAATTGGGATAAATCTAAGTTCTTGCAAACGGAAATACATTTCTTAGGTTTTATAATTACACAAGAGGGAATATTAGCTAACCCGGACAAGGTAGAAGCTATTATGCGCTTCCCAGAACCAAAAAAATTAAGCAATTGCAAAGTTTTTTAGGTTTATGCAATTTTTATAGGAAGTTCCAAGAAAATTACGCACACACAACATCGAAACTAAGTGCAGTACTCCAGAAGAACAAGCAGTGAAAATGGGGAGAAACGGAACGCAACGCATTTAACGAAATTAAGAGAAAATTTAGCCATATGATTATGATGAATCATCCTGATTTTAACAAAACTTTTTACTTACAGACAGATGCAAGCAACGTAGCTTTAGGGGCGGAGCTCTACCAGGAGGGCTGCGATAAGGAACATCTTACCATCGCCTTTGCCAGTAGGTCGCTTCTGTCTGAGAAAAAAAATTATACCACCACCGAGAAAGAACTTTTGAGCATTGTGTTTGCCGTGGGGAAGTTCAGGACATACATACTGGGAAACGAAACTGTAATCAGAACAGACCACAAGGCACTGTCATTTCTGAATTCTTGCAAATTAACGCAGTCGTCTAACCAGGTGGGTATTAGCTTTACAAGAATACAACTGTTCCTGGGAGTACATAAAGGGGTCAGATAATAAAGTACCAGACACACTTTCCAGGGTAGATATTATAGAAAATAAAACAGGTAGGGACCTTAAAGAGATAGAAATTTTTAGATTAACTAGAGAAGATAGAATTTTTGGTGAAGAGTTAAGAGATATTAAGAATATGCAAAGATCTGAAAGTAAATTGGGTAAAATAATTGTTAGTTTAGAAGCGGAGGTAGATGGGTCTGAATATAGTACATGTTTTCAAGTATATCAAGGGATTCTGTTTAAAAAAGTAGAAAGGGGGGAGCATGATTGGAGGCTAGTTATACCAGAATGATTAGTAGATAAAATTATTTGGGATTGCCATATAAGGTATGGGCATTTTGGGGCAAGAAAGTGTGCTAATGTCTTAAAGGAATCATGTATATTTAAGAATATGGAGAGGAGAGTTAGAAGAGTGTTAAGAGTTTGTGATTTGTGTCAGAAATCAAAAGTAGTGAACTATAGAGTAGAAGGGGAGATGAATTATATAAAAGTTGAAAGACCGTTTGATTTAGTTGCAGTTGATTTGTATGGGCCATTACCCAGAGGTAGAGGTGGTGTGTTGTATGTATTTGTAGTTTTAGACACTTTTTCGAAATTTGTTAAATTGTATAGTATAAGAGAGCGATGAGCAGTCCTCAGTGAAAAAATAATAAGAGATTACATGATTAATGTAGGGAAACCAAAAATAATTTTATCTGACCATGGACCACAGTTCATAAGCGGCAAGTGGCGACAGACGCTTGGATGGGAAGGCATCATACCCAAGCATACAGCAGTTTACCATCCACAGTCGAACCAGGCAGAACGGGTGATGAGACAGATTGGTAGGATATTTCGGGCGTATTGTCACGCCAAGCACACCGAATGGCCATCCTACGTTAAGAAAGTAGAGGAGTGGCTGAATTGTACCACCCATGAATCCACCGGATTTACGCCGCATGAATTGATCAGAGGAACAAGGCCACCCAGAATATTGGAACAACTTTTTGAGTACCCACCAGAAAATCAAATTATAGACGTAAACATGAAGATCCGATTAGCAAATGAAAATTTACTTACAAAAGGAGAACGGAGGAAACAGAGACATGATGCGAAAGGGAAATGGACCAAATATGAGGTAGGTCAATTAGTGCTGGTAGAGGCATGATTTGTCAAGTGCCCAAGATAAAGAAATAAAGAAGTTTTTCCTGTTATATGAAGGGCCATATGAAATTGTGGAAATAAAGATGCAAAATGCGTATGTGTTACGGAATCCAGCAACGCAGGAAATAGTGAGTACACAAAATGCGACGAACTTGAAGTTATATAGGTCACTTTAAATGTTTGAATTCTATAGATAGTATTACAATGTTGTTTTGTGTTTTCAGAAGGGACTCTCCCCCATTTTCGGGCGGTCACGACCTTACCAGTCCTGGCCGTGGTTTTCGGAACTTGGAGGCGGGCCATGGTTGGAGGATCTTCCTTCGGGTGGTGAACGATGGTCCGGCTCCACCAAAATTGGTCAAAATTTGAAATTTACACCACATTTGAACGGGGAGGGGGACCCCTAAAGGTACGTGACATAAATGATTTTTTTTAATACACTCATGGTGCAGCGGTCAGGTGTACCTGTCACGTACCTGCACTGCCTTAGAGTGTCTGTAAAAAATGGAGGCTGCACATATATAAAAGGCGGTGCATACAAATTAAAACGTCAGTGTCAATGGCGAAACTAAATTTTGCCATTGACAATAGTTTCAGTGTAGTCTGAAAGGACGAATTTTGTGGCAAGGGAGCTGGTGATGGAATAGACGGCAGGTTTGAATAAATGATAGGAGAGGGGAAGTAGATTTGGTTTAGAAAGGGGAAAGTGAATTCACAAAGTGGGTCTATTCGGTCGCCAATTTTCCCTTGCAGCAAAACCCGACTTTTCAGGGCGATTACTGTCTTACCAACGCTTATCATAGTAATATTAGACAGCCTCCAAGTGTAAATAGATACAAAAAAAAATAAAATAAATAAATAAATAAAAATAATAATAATTTGGAATGTTTATAATTTTAAATTTATAACAATTTTAGGAATTAAGTGACCAAATAATTGTAAAGTTCATAGTATCAGTGAGAGTTGGAACGTGTTGAAGTGTGTAAAATAAATTAGAACTTGTTGTCATACAAGATGTGTGGGTAATTTTGGGGGGTAGAGTGGTGTTTATAGAAGTGATATAGTAATGGAATGTAGGGACTGCTATTGTAGAAAGATTTAGTTTAGTTATTAGTGTGCTATCGCTGTGGTGGCATGTGCCACAGTAGGTAGAGGAAAGTGTTGGGGGTAATAGAGAGTGTTACCTCCATCGGAGGCCAAAATGGCGTAAAATGCACAGCACACCTTTTTTTTACAATTTTATATTGTATCTTGATAGACTGCCGTGCCGTGCAGATTAATGACGATTGTAACATGCCTGAAGGTAGAGTTGATTTCCCCGACTTTTCGGGCGATTACTGCCTTACCAGCACTAATCGTGGTTTTGGCTAGCGGTCAGCTATGGCCATAAATTAAGAACCTTGACCATAGCTGGTGTGAAATTGGTCTATATTAGAAACTGATGGGGGGTGAAACTAGGGGAAATCCCGGAAACTATGGAACAGCGGCTGCCACTCTGTTCGAGGAGGAACAGCAAGGCCAGGTGGTAGACCCGCATTAAGGGTGTGTAATTATGTAACAAAAGATATGTTGATGTCTAAATCTTTCAAATGTAACGCTGAAGCAAGGACACGGAGATGTAAATTCCTCCACCTATGCCGTCCTTGTGGAGGCAAATGGGCGCCACAGTCCAACAGAAAAAACAATAGTGTGTGTGGCGGGGAGGTTGCTCAGGGAGCAACGAATTTAAATTTTTTGTAACCTAAAGATGATAACTTGCTCTTGCACTAATTAAATAATTGTCTTATGATTTGATAAATAGGTGTTCGTATGTTTATTATACTGTGTTTATTCTGTCTTATAAATGTATTATTTTATTGTGTTAGAGATAAGGATTGATAACATGTGTGATTTGTATAATTTTGAAATGTGTTTGTAGTAAGGTCATTCACCTTGCTAAGAAAATCAGCTGATCCGCTGTAGAACGTCACTTATAAATTGTTTGCTAATTTCCAAGGTAACTGATGTTTGAATACAATGATTTTAATGTGTTAAAAGTTTTTAATTTAAATGATGAAAATAATTTAATATAGTTAAGAATTTTAAACGATTGGTAAAAGGTAGATTTTGGGTGATTAATATTTTGTTGGGACAAGTAGATCAGTCCAAGTTGAGTTTAAAGGGGTACTAGAGATGAATAAATATTGTTGTGAGTTAAGGTAATGTAGAATTTGAGATGTGATAGTGACACAGTAGATATGGGGAATATATGTAGAGTATTGGTTGATATATTGATGTAATAAATAAGTGGAGATATTTTGTTGTAGCTGAAGTGATGTAATGAGAATGGTAATTAGTTGATGGGAATTTTGTAAGAGGGGGTAGTGTGGTAGGAGTCCGCAACAAAAGGTTTGGGACGGGAAGGGACTGTTTAGCGCCGGAAAGGGCCGCCTAGGTAGAATCCAGGGGCCAAATAAGGGAATGAGCTTTTGGGAGGGAAACACACATCCTGAGTACAAAGGGTTAGAGAGTATATTTTTTTTATAAGAGTAGAATGATGCGAATTGAGTTGAGTAGTAAGTTGGATTTAGAGATTGTTTGATAGATGTTTTTGATAGAGATGGGTGTCATGTTAGTTAAAGATGTTAGTGATATTCAAGGCAGAAGGGATTAAGAATATATATATATATATATATATATATATATACATACCAAGTTGTAAATCAAGTTAGTATGAATAATTAAATCACCCAAACTAATGGAGATTGAGAGTATTAAAGAAACAGAGTCATAGTAAAAATATAGAATTTTAATTGAAACAAGTGACAATTTTAATAGAATTTGAGAATAAAGTAGAGTTGGAAAATGTGTAATTTTGAGTAATTAAAATGTCAATTTTATTGTTAATTATAATAATACTATGGTGATTTTAAATGTCTTATTTTATTATGTTTGAAGGTAAAATTTTAAAGATGTTTAATATATTTTCTGAGGTAGCTTACGTATAACTTATGTAGGTCCAGGTTGTTGACTTTACCCAGTTTGATCAGCTGATGGGTGATGTTGTAAACTAAACCAGTTTTGGCAATGAAGTGATGCCACTTTTGATGTTTAATGGATTGAAATAATTTTAACTTTTTTCGAAATAAATCAAGAAAAATATTTTGATGATTTTAAATTTTTTTTGGAAAAAAAAATTTGATTTTTGGTGCCTGCCATCTAATTGATGTTTTGAATTTTGATTATATTATTGTTTATGTGTAGTAATAGTGTTATTGAATTATATTGTTTAGGATATATGTATGATCAAATGTTAGGATAAGGAAGTTCATGTTTTAATTAAATGTTCAATTTATTTGTTTTTCTAATTATCAATAATAACGAAGAGAATTAATCAATTCAGATGAAAGAGTTTATTTTTGATTTTGAAGAAGTAATAGAGATTAAACTGTTTGATTTTAACTTAAGTAAATTTTTGAAAGTAGAAATGAGAGTTTTGCTAGGATGTAGTTATAAGTGTGTGTAGAGCCCAGTAACTGCTAAAGGCAGTCCAGTGTGCATGATAAGGGGGAACATATCGGTTGAGGATCTGGCATGATATAAGACCAGGGATTTGGATTTTGGGGTGGCATGATAGAAGGTGAGGTGCGCTGTGGTGTGTGTCTGTTCGATTTTATGGTGTTGGGATCTTGTATAGAGAAGTCCAGTGATCTCGTTCAGATGCGGCCATAGTTGCCGAGCCAGGGGGTAGCTTACCCATGATGTATAAGAACAAATGGGGGGTTGTTGGCACCATATCCTCACCGGTCCTCTAAGGGGTTTTAGCAATGAGATTTCTTCTGTTTTGACAGAAGACCTCTCATTGGGGGGGTATTATAACGGGACAAAAATGGGGTTTTATTTTATTAAAATATTGTAAATTCATTTCCATCTGTGTGGCCAGTCCCCGGTTGAATCTAAAGCGTAGTTTTGAACAAAGGAACTGTGGTGAAACAATTGGAAAGGAATGTGCGGGGTGACACAATTCTTAGAACTTTGCGGCTGTGTGACACCTGCGCCCAAACGCACTACACCAGCATGTGCGCAGAACCACGCCAAGAAGCAAACACAATATGGCTTAGAGATGAATTTTGTTCGTACACATGGTCCGAGGCGGCGGAAATGAAACTTAGTCCAACCCACATTGGTGACGTCGACCAGTGCCCACTGAATATCGTCGACGTCAAATACACGAAAAACCCATGTGTTGAATGTGTCACCGCTATGACTACCAAATACCAGGCATTGCTTTCCGCCTTGTCGATTGAAAAAAAAAGTGTAAGAGTCTTGGTGAACGCTCGTCCCAGTTCCTCGGCGACTCTCGCCTGCGCAGGCAGCCCGCAAAACAGGGCTCAACAATACCGTTTTAACATCAAATAAAAGTGAGTGTCGTTTTTATAAAAATTCGGTAGTGAGAGCATTTGTCACAGAAAAATGAAATAATGAATTGTTTTGGACAAAGTAACGGAGTTTGAAAGTGAGGGGCGATGAAGACGGGGAGACGCCAATTTGCTGGCAGGGTAGATAATCAATTTTAATTCAATGGGTTTTTTGTTAATAATGGGGTAAATTTTAAATTAGTGTGAATGTTGTGAATGAGCAGACTGGGCTGTCTGTATATAATAAGGTAAGATGTCTTAAATAAGTTTAATGGTACCAGATAACGTTTCAATTATTTCAAGAAAGTTGTATTCAATTTAAAAGTTGACTAGAAGTACTAGATTGTTTTTTAAAGATGCAGAAATGAATAAAGAATAATTTGATATAGAAAATTTTAAATCTTCATAAAAAGCGAGTTGCGTAAGTTATTCATATAACCTGTAAACCACTCTTGCATCTTGACGTTCGTGTGACGGATCCTGGGATGAGGGCAAAAAATAAGGTAGGTGAATAAATAATTTTATTTATTTATATTTGTAATTAATTATATTATCACAATTTCTTATTTTGCTCTATTTAAACATCATTATTTATTTAATCCATACGTTCTGCTTATTGTCATTTAGTACTTATTGGCTTCTGAATTACCTTGAAGCTGTTTTACAATCAATTACTGTCATTATACTTTTACAAAATCATTTCTTATCTGACATTCTTTTCTTTTCTATTTATATAATAATGATTAATCTTGTGCTTGTTAAGTTTATATTATTGCTAGCTTATGCCTACTCCCATCTCTTATAACTTTTTTAATACTTAATTCTACTAACAAAAATAACATAAAAATGAGTTTATGGTCTGTCTATTGTTCAGCCATATTTCTTTTTATTAATTACAATTGTTCTATTGTATGTTATTACATGAAATTAACATACTCATCATCTCTTTATAATAGCATTACCTAAATAAAAATTACAAACATATTAACTCAATGTCATGCCTTCTTGGCTGATACTCCAATAAACACTAAACAAATAGATTGACTTTCATAAAACTAACAAAACTGTTTAACATACATGAATATCATTTTTCTCAGTTCAGTTTCTTCCACTCAATTTAACTTAATTCTTCCTAACTGACTAAGTAATGTACATTATTGTTATTGATGTCTCTTTGAATCGACATTAATTGTTACAAAGACATAGGGAGCTTCTGTAACTAATAACAAAACTGGTAATCCTTCTACTCATTTAAAAGTATAATTGGGAATTATTATGATTATTATCCCAACATTGGTTTTTATTCTTCACTTATCACTTCACTTTTACCATTAAATATTGTTTACAGTTATTTCTTATGGACTACAATACATTAGTTTTTATTAAATACTCTATTGTACTTCTGGGTTTAATATAGGGGTTTTATCCCTTTCACTTTATGGGTTTGTTTTATTGTTACTAATGTTTACTATTCTTTCTCCTTACGATTCTAAATTGTTTATCTTACTTTCTACTCATCACTTCACTGTTTATTGTTATCACTCCCTACCTATTTCTCACTCTTGGATGTTTATCGGGTTTTAAAACACAGTTTTATAGTCATTTTTCTATATTTTATGTTCTACTTTTTATCTCACTATAGGGTTACTGATAATACACATATTCTATTAACAAATGTTTTCCCTTAATTACTATGGGTAGTGTACTTCTTGTTTACCTACTTTATATACTGCTTGTTACTAATTTTTATTATTTGTGTTTTGGTATTATTTGTTTACCTTTGATTATTTGTTTTGTTCTCATTTGTCCTATCACTGGGATTGGGGTTCATTTCTACCTACTCACCTACCATATCTATTGGGTTATTTTGGTCAGAGGTTACTTTTATTATTACCTTTATATGTTTGATCATATAATTATGTTAAATACCCATTCCTTTATCTCCGACTCATTCCTTTTAATTTATAGTGTTAATCGTTTAGTATTTTATTCTTATTATGTTGCTTCACAAATGTATGTTGAAGATATGTACCCTTACAACTTACTTATCAAAAACCCTTGGTATCTCTCTTCTCTCAAATGTCAGTCAATCCTTCCTCTTCTCTTTTGGTCCCCATTGCATACACTATGTTTCACTTTTTCTTCTTCATTACTTCCTGACAATCCACCATTCGTTCCCTCCTCCAATATCTCTACATACTCCAAATTCGTTCCTCCCTATTTTTCTTCACTACTTATATGTTCTCCCATTTTTTTTCCCTATACTATCTATGTTAATGACTCTTCTTCTTTTCATATTCTGCTTCTGTATCTGTTGAAGCAATTTACTATTATTCTTAGATAGGAAGGCTTGTTATAAATACATCACTGGAAATAACTGATTTTATTATAATTCTCCTTTAAGTAACCTTTCTCAATCCCCTCTTGCATTTGAAAGTCCTACTAGACACGAAGCAACTTGTCACTGGATAAGCTTCAGTAAAGGTAAGACTATTCACTTATCTGTCAATTAATTATAGCCCATTTGCTTTCTCCTCTACTCATATGTTCTGATAGACTTTGGCATTAACATATTTGTGCAATTCCTTATGGGGATAACTGAACAATCCATTTGATTCAAACAAACTGGACCGAATCTTTACCTTTTGTCTACCTTAAAATGGGAGTATAGACATTCCAAGGCACTATATGGTTAGGTTTTGTATTCATACTCGTGACACTTTATAAACAAGCAACAGTGCTTTGAGCATTATTCATACATGTGACACTTTATAAACAAGCAACAGTGCTTTGAGCACAAGTTCCTGTACTGCTAGGACTATTGTTACTTTATGTCTGTAAATACTTCATTTACACCTCTGACCATACAGACAGAGAAACTAAAGATGCAGCAACTTGCTGTTTTATCACATGTACAGCGATTATTTCTAACTTCTTTAACAGCATTTACAGTGGAACCTTGATATAACACCCCTGTCATATAATGCGACCCTTGATATAAAGCTCATTTTTCATGGTTCCGGCAAATTAAATAGTTAAACTTCTTACTCTTCTTCATCCTCAAGGTTTAAACCAAGAATGGTTTGTTCCGGTCTCAAATAGGCAAATATTACAGCTGGTCACTCCAGCGCTTCCTCGGACGTCCCACACCTCTCCGTCCCCTCGGCTTATAGTTTCATAGTTGATTGGGGATGCGGCAGTCATCCATTCGGCAAAGATATTCCCACCAATTCAGCTGATACTGGGCGATCCTGTCGAGTATACTCATAATATTCAGTTACTGTCGTATATCTGTGTTTCTTCTACGATCATGGAGAGTATACCCTGCCATGTGTCTGAGAAATCTCATTTCAGCCGGTTGGATGTCACTGGCCTGGCCTTTCATTAAAGTCCAATTCTCAGACCCATAAAGAAGTGTGGGAAGAGCCCATCACCTTGTGGAATTTTAGTTACTTGCTGACTTAAGCCTGATGGTCCCGCACATAAGGTTGAACTTATGCACCACGTCGTTGCTTCCATTGTAAGACACACTGTAGCACACATATTCAAAACTGCTAACTTCTTTCAGGACTGTACCATCTATACAATTTTTGCCTGTACGGGATCAGTCCCACAAAAAGCCATCACCTTGGTTTTAATTGTAGATATCTGCAATCCAGAGTCTTTGCAGATTCCATTTAACAAATTGCCGCATGACAAATGGCGCCAATCGTACATTCTAGTGTTTTTGGAGGCCCTAAAAAGGACCGTGTGGCGAGAAGGCTGATGTTGGTTGTGCCGCGCTGAGATGTTCGGCGGCTGTGTCCGCTGCTCGTGGCGTACTGCAGTCCTCCTCTTCTTTCGGCATCAGTTGTAGAGTCGGCTGCCGGCCCAGCGACGTCCTATCGCTGGCGCGGAACTGGAGGGTGAAGACGCAAGAACGCCGTTCTATTCTTCGGCCGTTCCTTCTGGCTGACTCCACGCCGATGTCGTCCGAGAGAGGAGAGGAGATAAAGTGGGTCCGATAGCGTGGCGATGAGTGCGTCAAAATTTTCTGCCGGCCCGGGTTTTATGCACTAACCGGGATCGCTGATTGAATCGCTCCGAGCACGTAGTTGGTCACATCTTGGCTGCTGATCCCTGATTGGCTCACTGTGTCCGCCGCTGGTACCAGAGAGCAGATGTTCCCGGATCTTGAATGCTCTCTGTAGCTAGCCTACTGCACTTCTCCGGATGTTGTAGAGGTGTCTGTTGGGCGCCATGTTGGTTGGTGTGCCGGTTGGTAGCTCGCTGGCGTTGCTGGATCTTGCATCCACAAGATGATCGCCGCCCCACTCTGGGCGCCACTTGTCACTGGACAAAAGGCTTGCCGCATGACAAATGGCGGCAATCGTACACTCTAGTGTTTTTGGTGGCCCTAAAAAGGACCAGGTGGCGAGAAAGCTAATGTTGGTCGTGCCGCACTGAGATGTTCGGCGGCTGCACCCGCTGTTCGTGGCGTACTGGAGTCCTCCTCTTCTTTCGGCATCGGTTGTAGAGTCGGCTGCCGGCCCAGCAAAATCCATCGCTGGCGCGGAACTGGAGGGTGAAGACGTAAGAACGCCGGTTCTATTCTTCGGCCGTTCCTTCCAGCTGACTCCGCACACTTCATCACCATGCCATCGGACGCACTTCATCTCCTCTCCTCTCTCGGACAACTTCGACGCGGAGTCAGCCGGAAGGAACGGCCGAAGAATAGAACCGGCGTTCTTTCGTCTTTGCCCTCCAGTTCCGCGCCAGCGATGGATTTCGGTGGGCCGGCAGCCGACTCTACAACCGATGCCGAAAGAAGAGGAGGACTGCAGTACGCCACGAACAGCAGGCGCAGCCGCCGAACATCTCAGCGCGGCACGACCAATATCAGCTTTCTCGCCACCCGGTCCTTTTTAGGGCAACCAAAAACACTAGAGTGTACGATTGGCACCATTTGTCATGCGGCAAGCCTTTTGTCCAGTGACAAAATGTATACCCATCTGCAATCTGTTTTCAGAGTCCGACAGAAATAGCCTGATCGTCCGCAAACAACAAAGTGTCAATTGTAGAGTGACCAATCATAAAATAATGGTCTGGAAGACATATCTGCCAGTTTTGTATGACATCGCCAATATACAAATTAAAAAGGGAAGGTGATAATGGACACCCTTGTCGTACTCCACAATTGTTCAGGCCAACTCTAGGAGCTGTTCTTGGTCTCTCTGCATAGTTAAACTTAGGACCTTTATATAAAGTAAACCTCGATATAAAGCGCTTTTTGGCCAGTCAACAGAAGAGAGTTATATCAAGGTTTCACTGTATATGGGGAATTTATGGTTTCTGTTGTCTGTGTACAGAAAGGAAACTGTACTTGCACAATGAAACCACAGATAGCAGCACATGTTAGCATTCTGCTTGTGATTAATTTTTTGTTAATTACTCAATTACAAAAGTAACACTGTTTACAACAGCAAATCAACATGACTGTTCTGTGGTATATTATTGACTGCATATTCTATAGTTTATTTTGAATGTGGATTTGAATACATTTAGTATGTTTATTTGTTACTTTAAAATAATAATAAATGCTTTTTGTTAAATGGAAGTTGCTCACTTACTTTTTTAAATTTCTGCTCCTATTACATACTTACAGAATTAACTGATCCAAGAATGTTACACAACTGCAATGACATGCTGTCCAGCAAGGATGGCTCTGGTTTGCAACGTGAAAGCAAGGTGAAGATCAGTGTCATGAAACTCTTCACATGGGCCAGTCCAGGCAATGACTTCTTTTGTGCAAAGTCAATTACCCAGTCAAGTACCTAAGAAACAATAACAATAAAAATGATAGATACGAACGATATAAGGCTGAAAAATTTTAGGAATAATTTTGGATATATTTCAACAAAAGTAATTACTTTGGTAATGGTATTAAACAATAGGATACATTTATCTCATTTTCTTTCCTTTAAGAGATGCAAAGGAACAGTGGATACAGGAGACTTATACAGTTATTATTTATTTTTAGCCAATGATGAGCAAACTGAGTGTTTGTCTGTAACAACAGCAACTCCCTCCAACCAATCCACCCAAGGGAAAATAATATAGGTCCAATTCTTTAAATTATTTTAGCAGCTGGAGATTCACTTTCACTTTTAATTTGAAATTTTGCTATTAACAAGGCAAATCGATTTAACTTTGTTTAATCCAGGTAACTTGATATTCTACTATATTGTTATGACATCACAGAACAATCTATGTGTTTGTCGAATGTGCCAGAAGAATCTTGATGTAACGCGTGTGGCGTACGTGCTTGTCGTCGCATCTTCGAGAGGTTTCTCGAAGGCACCAGGCGTGTGGACTGTGTCAAGGCCGCAGTTAATTATGTAGTTCACACGAGCGCTAAGACGCAATTAGGAATATTCTGGTCTGTGAGCGCAGGTATAAATACATGGCGGCAGCGGCCTTAAGTTTCAGTATAGTGGCGATATATTTACAGAGTGGTTCGAGTTATCATCGGTGAGATTACTGTGTACGTTCAAGTAGTTATTAGTGAAGTGTTGCGTTTTATAATAGAGCGGTATAATTGTAATACAATTGTGTTTAATATTAGTGACATTTTATTGCATGTGAACAATTTTTATTTGATTTGTTGTAGTAGACTGTGTTGTTAATTACGAACTGTTTAACTGTAAAAATTAAAGCTGGTGATTAGTGACTTAATTGGTGTCTTGAATTTTGTTTCCACTGTACCTACGATGAGCAAGTAGACCGGTGTAACAATATTAATACCCAATTAAAGCATATTAGACAATTAAGGTCATGAAGTACACACAATTATGTTTTTCTGAAAATTGATCCTTATGAGATTAGTAAAACTTTAAGTCCTAAGCATGCATGGTATTCAACCAGCATGCATGGTACCAGTGACTGAAACTTGAGCGTAACTCAGGTTGTGGTATTTTATTGAAAATATTTTTTGAATGGTGCAAATATTCATCGTTAAGCTTTTCAGACTTGTTCTTTAGTCCACTGTGAATTGCCCTTTAACTTTACTTCTGCCTGTCAATTTTATTTGGAATTAAAAGCCCACCTGTGACAGCACACACGAGAGATGGTTTGCAACTCTACGTATGTGTTTTAGGTAGTGTGTTTGGTTTCAGTTTGTGAAAAATATGTTTTTGTCTTTTGTTTTGTTAATTCTAGTAATGATTGGTTTAGTTATTATTTTATTACAGGTAAAATTAAAATTCTAATTCAATATTTTATCACGGTTTTTTGAAATTTCAATGGTGAATTCAAAACTATGCAACATTTTTCACAAGTACCACACATTTTTATTTATGTAATTTTCAACTTCATTTTGTGCTCTTTAAAATAATGTAGTGCCTGGTGCAATAGTTGTACTTTTGAGGTCTACATGAATTTAAAAAAAAAATTCTTTTAAAAACTTCATACATGTTTTAAGGTAAAACCTCAGGTTTATTTCACTCTTAGAGTAAAACAGTTCTGGACTGAAAATGTTAACAGTCTCAGACTTATTATTAAAAACATATTTAATTGTTTACATACATATAATTTTAGATGTAAATAAAAACACATGACTATATCATTTACAATTTGACATAAAAGACAGTGGTGGCTGGTGGTTCCAAATTTTGGTGGTTGAGTGGATGGGAGATCAGTTAAAAGTTATTAAACTATCATAATCACAGTTATACAAAATTATTACTATAATTTTATAACCTCAAACAACAGATAACGTTTCCCTTGAACCAATGTAAACACTAAACCTGACGTAACTTATAAATCAAGAAGGTTGTGCTGATTTCATGACACAAAGTTGTGCTACACCGCTACTACACTAAAATTTTTGCTGGAGAGGGATTGCCGTTTGTCTGCAAGAAAATGCAATTCGACAGCACATTTATAGCTACTATTGTAGAAAAGAGCACCCAACAATAAATAAACTTCATAAGTCGTTAGCATGAAGCGGTTCAGTATTTAAAATTACGTAATAATTGAATTTACCTATAAAATAAATTTGTCCCTAGTTCGGACGCCAACTGAAACTGTTCAGTATTTAAAATTACGTAATAACTGACTTTACGTGTTAAAGGTTAACCAAGGATATCGTTTAGTGTACTTGGCAGAGAATAATAGGCAAATACAATTAAACAAAATACATATTTATCAAGTTAAAATAAAATATTATTTTATTTTTCTTTATACTGACATTCTCTCTAAATGAAAACATCTATTCTGGCATGAGGCGCAATTGATAAAAACAAGTTACAAGTAATGATTACCATTAACATTTTACTCTCTCATAAAAAACAGATTATACTAAATCATCAGTTTAACTATATATATATTTGATCGCAAACCCAGCACTTCTTAAATGTATATTCTTTATTCACACAACCACACACACTTTCATACAGTACATTTTTTATATTCCCCCTTTTGAGCTCATTTTATGTATTTCGTAAAATTGCCAGATTTTATTGATTCTAGTATGATTTACTTCCCTTTCATGATCCGTAGAGGTGCGTCCATGGGATGTCTCCTCGTGCACACGCACTATCTAGATGTCTCCTCGTTTTCACCTTTTTATTTTACTGCTGAACTGTCATTTTGCTTCAATTTGTCACTGTTATTTATCTTGTGAATGAAAATACTGTTTTTTTAGATTTAATATGTAAAAATTCACATTTTATGGTGTGCAGACGCCAGCGATTTAGTTCCGGCACTTTTACGGCTGTACAGCACGAAGGAAGCTGGTCGACTGGGGCTTCGTAAAGATGACGATTCTTAATTTGGCGAACAATCACGTGGTCTGGTTTCATTGTTCCATTTGTGTTTCAACACCAATTTTGACGGGATCATTAATTTGGATCGACATTCCAGCAGTGACGGATCGCTGGGATCGGCTCTGACATCAGATGTTTTACTCGCCGTTTACATAGGTCAAAGTTCGTTTGGCTAAAAATAGCTGCTACTCTGTCGTTTCACTGTTGACCTTGACACGAATTCACTCACACTGAATACGTCGTTTCTTGTTCCCAAATAAAATTTACCATTATAATTTATTCTTTATGTTTCCCCTAAAATATTCTTAGATGGGCTTAAACGTCCGTTACAAGCAGCAGCTGATCTTTTTGCCGGTAGTAAATCATCTGTTAGGAAAGTAATCCAAAATATCGGTGTTAAGTTTACAAACATTTCAGGCAGGAAGTTCTTATGGAAAGTGAAAGTGTAGTTGCTTTATATTGTAGATTTCTACGAGAAATTCAAACTAAATCTTTTGAAGACATAATCTGGTTAGACGAAACATGGGTAAATATACGTCACAGTTTACGAAAAGGCTGGACAGATGATACTGTGGAAGGAACAATGAAAATACCTTTATGACAAGGGGGTAGATATATTATTGTACATGGTAGGACATCAAACGGTTTCATACCTAACTGTTTTTATGGATTTAAGTCAAAGAAAACGAGTGACTTCCATGAAGAAATGAAGTCTGAAATCTTTACCCAGTGGTTCACACTCGTTATTAAAAAACCTCACAGTGCTGTCAACTATTGTAATGGATAACGCCCCTTATCACTCGGTTATATACGACAAACATTAGCTACACGTAAAGAAGAAATTATTCACTGGCTTCATGACATAACATTTCTACCACTGTTAGCATGAAAAAAGCAGAGCTGTTGAAGGTGGTGTCAGGTTGTAAACCCCGATTTCCGGAACACGTAATTGACAAAGTAGCGCAAGAATATGGCCATAAAGTAGTAAGTTTACCACCGTATCATTGTCATTTTTAACCCCACTATGTCATTTTGGGCACAAGTAAAGGGATATGTAGCAAGAAATAATAAAACTTTTACAGGAACTGAAATAGAAAAATTGATACGCGAGGGTATTACAAATGTTACTGCAGATGATTAGGGAAAAGCAGTGATGCATACAAAGAAAGTGACTGACGAAGCATGGAGCAACGAAGGAATATTAGAAGATGCCGTGGAACAACTGGTAAAAAATTTGGGCACAGAATCCAGTGACTCTGGTAGCGACATAAGTGGTGTAACACCTTTAGATTAATGGCACAGGCGGAAAACTACAGACAGGTAATAACAATTTTATTTCCAGTTTTGTTTTTATGGTAAAAGTAATAAAAACAAAACATTGACTCTTATTTTGCTGTCTTATATTTTTTATTATCGTTAATTTTTACTTTATTTACACATATTTAATTTACACACTAAGTTGATGACTGCACATTGTCACATTTATCGTTAAATCAACAAATTAAAGATACTGAACATTTGAAGTTAATTAAAAAAAAAACACTGAAGTTAATTAAATTCTAGTTTATTATTCTCATAAGAATTCACATTTTTAGTTCATGAATTATCTGTAGTTACAACTGAATAAATATTGTTAAGATACCAAAAGCAGCCCAATACAAGGGAAGATATACCATAGAATATAAAGTAAAAAGCACGTGGCTAAAAGTAGATAAAAGAAGAAGAATTAACAATTTTAAATAAATAGCACTAGAATGACTGTAACGTATACGAAACAAATGACTATGACCCAACCCAAGTGATTGGCCAAATGACAAATTATATAAAATAAACCCATGAAATAAAAAACTAAGAAAAGTAAATATAATTAAATGTACCCATTGAATATAGAAAGTACAAACCAAAGGAACTTGTTGTAATATTAGCTAAGTAAGTGTAGAATAATGATGAAATAAACAAATAATAAAATACACAAACAATGATGCAGAAAACTATAATAACAAAAATGAAATATAATAGAGATAGAATAATACCGTATTTTCTCGCATAATTAACGCCCCCGCATAATTTACGCATCCCATTTCTGGGGGGTTCAAAGTGGGAAAAAAGAAATATTTGCGTATTTGACGCACCCACTTTCTCGATGATTTCATCACGCAGTTCCGGGTGCATTTCGAAATAAAGATGTCAAGTAGTAGCTTTCCTATTGCGCAACCTCGCATTTCAAACCCTCGTGCAACTTCCTGTTATTACTCACTGCGGTATTTCAGTCCGGTGAGTGGATCAACGAAGACGTGATTAGTGACGATCTATTCCAGTCTGGTAGAAACTCATTTTACGAGTGTTTCGGGTACGCGGATGTTTTGTGATCTCAAAGTCGTTCATTAATCCACAATAAGCAAGTATTTGAGTAATACTGCGTCATATAAACTTGCGGTGATCGCTTACGCCAAAACACACGGGAATAGGGCAGCAGGCCGCAAATATTCTGTGTCCGAGTGTAACGTGCGGTACTGGCGAAAACAGAAAATTGCCCTTCAAGAGACCAACAAGTCTCGTAAAGCATTTCGCGGTCCAAAAAGTGGCAAGTTTCCGCAAGTAGAGGAGTATCTTCTGAAATATGTGATTTCGTTACGCAATGATGGATATGCCGTTTCTTACGAAATGCTGTATTTTAAAGGACGAGAAATAGCTGCAGCACATGGGATCAGTGTCTCGAATTTTAAGGTTAGCCAAGGCTGGGTGATTAAATTTATGAAGAGAAATGGACTCTCTCTTCGAAGAAGAACATCCTTATGTCAAAGAATGAGGAATGATTTCGACCAAAAAGTCATTGATTTTCATCGCTTCGTGATTAGGAAATGGAAAGCGAAGAAATATTTGCTTTCCCAGATAGGAAACGCAGATCAGACGCCCATCAGTTTCGATATGCCACTAAGTCAAACAATCGATACGAAAGGAACACCGAGTGTTACTGTGCGCACTACTGGAAGTGAAAAACAACGGCGTACGGTAATGCTTGCTGTAACAGCTGATGGCAGAAAGCTTGCACCGTACATTGTCCTGAAGCGAAAAACAATGCCGAAAGTAAAATTTCCACGTGGGAGCCACGTTCGTGTCCAAGAAAAAGGATGGATGGACACGTCACTCGTAGAAGACTGGATACGAATGGTTTGGGGAAATAGAGCGGGGTCTCTCCTTCGGTGCCCGGCTCTTCTCGTGTTGGACAGTTTTCGTGGCCATCTGACGGAAAACACTAAACAATTATTGGAAACCATGAAAACCGATTTGGCTGTGATTCCTGGTGGACTGACATCAGTACTTCAACCCTTGGACGTTTCGATAAATAAACCATTCAAGGACAATGTACGAAAACTCTGTCAGTGCTGGATGGCAGAAAATGTGCACGAACTTACTCCAACAGGCAAAATTTGGAAACCATCTGTGGAACTCCTTTGTGAGTGGATATTGCGCTCTTGGGACAGGATTTCTTCGAAGGTGATTGAAAAGAGCTTCAAAAAGACGGGAATCTCGAATGCGTTAGACGGGACTGAAGATGACTTCTTATGGAGAGATGTGAGCAGTGATAGCAGCACCAATTCTTCCTGCAGTTCCAGTGGCAACGACCAACTCGGTAGCCTATAAAAGGTAAGATTATTTTTCTTCCTTTTTAGCAGGTATGTCATTATTACTTACGTCGTTAGTACTTTCGTTAATTCATATTTATTTTGCTTCAGGTCGTACTATCAGCTCGTGACGGGAAGAATATTTTCCGGTGTCCGTACTTGAAACTGTGTGTCCAACTTGCCTAATGTACTCTATTTGATTGTTCAGAAGAAAACTCAACCGTAATTTTATGCCAAATGACGATAACTTCAATGAGTTGAACTGATTTTGTGTATAATATATTTAATGTATCTTTTAAATGTCAATAACTTTCAAATGAAATTGGGTATATCTGAAATCCTTGAATTTTCACCGGTATTTTTCGTCAAAAAAGTGCGTTAATTATGCGAGAAAATACGGTACTCAAAATAGTCATAGACCAAAGTGAACCAAGAGTGCATGATATGAATAGGGAGTGAATTACAAATAAACACTAAGTAATAAACACTCTGTGATAATGGTGATCCACCAATGTGATTAATAATAACAAGTACAGTGTATAAAGAAACAAAATAAAAGTGTATAACACTATTGACACTAAGTACAGTGAAGCAGTACAAGTGCAGGTGTGACACAAAATATAAATAAAAAACATCAAATATAAGCAAGAACTCATATAAAAGGGAGAGTGCGGAAGGAAAGTGATTAACTAAAAATAAAACACAAACACAATCTGTATAAAGACACCAAAATAAGTGAACAATACTAGAGTTTAGTTTTGGAAAAGGACCAAAAACAGTAGTAGATAAGATAGCATTATATTATATTATTATTCAGGATAATAATCCATTTATATTATTCAAGGTATTATTGTTAACAGTTAGAGTTAATAGTTAAAGGGCCAGATCAAACTTTAAACCAATAATATGGTATAAAAGAAATATCGGTATGGAGAACCATACATGACTTCCATATTCTAAGGTTTATATTTAAAATCATTTTCGAAATTAAATATTACCATAGAAACTACTTCTTTCTACTTACTGCTTCAGCCTTAACCACAGTACTGTGGTCACTAACGTATACCACCTCACGTTATCGCACTCGATTTTTACTGATGATGGAAGTCGATGGCATTGCCGAAACGTCTGGTTTTGTTGAAAACATTGGACTACGGCCAAATATCCCGGGAAGGAATTTTAACAAAAACTACTTCTTTGTTGCCGATAACGTTGAACACATATATATAAAAAATATGCATAAAATTAATGGCTTGTATAAGTTAATGATTGATCTCCATTAAGTAGTGCTCAAGTTTCCAAAGTTTTAATATTATGATGTCCGTAATTAAAACATCAGAGCAGGTTTAGTGTGTATGAGGGTACACCGTGGACAAAAATTTTCAACATTTCCTATTGAGCGTTGCTTAGAATAAAGCTGCGAATCTACAGTGTACGTTTCATAGAACAAACATGCGGAAAAGAAGGAGCGCTCCGAAGTCACTCATGGACCCTCAGCATTTTGCAGAGGGTTCATTCCCTAAAGACGAAAAGTCTGTCTATGAATCGTTCCTCTGTAAACACGTGCAGTTACACTGCCCAGCGATCCACAGGAAGCAAATCGCTATCCACGCTGGACACTTTTTCGGCTTGCACGCATTATGTTGGTATGGGTTTCGGCACTTTCCATTTAAAAAGCGTGCAAATGTAAGAAAATAAACATGAATGAGGCCAGAAATAACGCAAATTTTGTGTGTGTGTGTCTTCACTGCCTTTTTATTGCGGTAGTCATAATAATAAAATGGAAATGTAAACATTACATAACTGAGATATGCTTGCCTGCCACGCACGATATATTTTCTCTTATACATGATTTACATTAAAATGAAAAAATTATAATTTTATTGCCTGGCAACAAAATTATTTTATTTTTACTTCCATATTCCTTAAGGAAATGGAAGTATGGTGATGGTAAAAAAATCGTGTTCGAGATTATTGCAGATTCTGATTGTACTACACTCAAAACATGAAAAAAGTCGTTTTTCGAAAAGTGTCTGTGTGTGTGTCTTGTCTGTAGATTTTTTTTCTATGGCAAACGATAACAGCCGCAAATTCAAACAGAATCAAATAATTTTTTGCATACAGCCCTGATTTGTAGAGTACTCATGACCTATTGTTTTTGGTGAAGATCGGTTGAGGGAAAGGGGTAGTTTACCTGCAACGTTTTTTTATCAAGATTATTTTCTATGGCAAACGATAACAGCCGCAAATTCAAACAGAATCAAATAATTTTTTGCATACGTCCCTGAATTGTAGAGATCTCAAGGACTTTCGATTTTGGTGAAGATCGGTTAAGGGGAAGGGGTAGTTTACCTGCAACCTTTTACGTTTTAACAACAGTAAAGTACTTGAAAATTCATTTAAACTTTTTCAAACAATGGTAATTGTTAAAAATAAAATCATTTTGTTGCCAGGGAATAAAATTATAATTTTTTCATTTTAATGTAAATTATGTATGAGTTAATATCTTTATATATATAATTCTTCTGTACGTGTGTATGTCACTGAACTCCTCCATGTATAAAATAATATATCATTCATGGCAGGTAAGCATATCTCAGTTATGTAATGTTTACGTTTCCATTTTATTATTATGCCTACAGCAATAAAAAGGCAGGTAAGACACACACACACACACACACACACACACACACACACACACACACACACACACACACACACACACACACACACACACACACAATTCACGTTATTTCTGGCCTCACTCATGTTTATTTTCTTACATTTGCACGCTTTTGAAATGGAAAGTGCCGAAACCCACACCAACATAACGTGTGCAAGCCGAAAAAATGGACATCAATTTGCTTCCTGTGGATCGCTGGGCAGTGTAACTGCACGTGTTTACAGAGGAACGATTCATAGAGAGACTTTTCGTCTTTAGGGAATGAACCCTCTGCAAGATGCTGAGGGTCCATGAGTGACTTCGGAGCGCTCCTTCTTTTTCGCGTGTTTGACCTGTGAAACATACACTGTAGATTCGCAGCTTTACTCTAAGCAGCGCTCAATAGGAAATTTTGAAAATTTTTGTCCACAGTGTACCCTCATTCACACTAAACCTGCTCTGATGTTTTAATTACGGAAATCATAATACTAAAACTTTGGAAACTTGAGCACTACTTAATGGAGATCAATCATTAACTTATACAAGCCATTAACTTTATGCATATTATATATATATATATATGTGTGTGTACAACGTTATCGGCAACAAAGAAGTAGTTTTTGTTAAAATTCCTTCCCGGGATATTTGGCCGTAGTCCAATGTTTTCTACAAAACCAGACGTTTCGGCAATGCCATCGACTTCCATCATCAATGAAAATCGAGTGCGATAACGTGAGGTGGTATACGTTAGTGACCACAGTACTGTGGCTTAAGGCTGAAGCAGTAAGTAGAAAGAAGTAGTTACTATGGTAATATTTAATTTCGAAAATGATTTTAAATATAAATCTTAGAATATGGAAGTCATGTATGGTTCTCCATACCGATATTTAACAATTACCATTGTTTGAAAAAGTTTAAATGAATTTTCAAGTAATTTACTCTTGTTAAAACGTAAAAGGTTGCAGGTAAACTACCCCTTCCCCTTAACCAATCTTCACCAAAATCAAAAGGCCTTGAGTTCTCTACAAGTCAGTGACGTATGCAAAAAATTATTTGATTCTGTTTGAATATGCGGCAGTTATCGTTCGTCATAGAAAATTACCCTTGATAAAAAACGTTGCAGGTAAACCACCCCTTCCCCTTAACCGATCTTCACCAAAAACAATAGGTCTTGAGAACTCTGCAATTTAGCGCTGTATGCAAATAATCTTTTCATTCTGTTTGAATTTGCGGCTGTTATCGTTTGCCATAGAAAATACCCTTGTTAAAACATAAAACGTTGCAGGTAAACTACCCCTTTCCCTTAACCGATCTTCACCAAAAACAATAGGTCTTGAGAACTCTACAATTCAGGGCTGTATGCGAAACATTATTTGATTCTGTTTGAATTTGCAAATGTTATCGTTTGCCAAAAAAAAAAATTCCCTTGATAAAAAAAAAGTTGCAGGTAAACTACCCCTTTCCCTCAACCGATCTTCACCAAAAACAATAGGTCATGAGTACTCTACAAATCAGGGCTGTATGCAAAAAATTATTTGATTCTGTTTGAATTTGCGGCTGTTATCGTTTGCCATAGAAAAAAAATCTACAGACAGACACACACACAGACACTTTTTGAAAAACGACTTTTTTCATGTTTTGAGTGTAGTACAATCAGAATCTGCAATAATCTCGAACACGATTTTTTTTGGCATCACCATACTTCCATTTCCTTAAGGAATATGGAAGTAAAAGTAGGCCTAAAAAAGAAATGAATGTTACAATACTAAAATTATATAATAAATGTTTGAAAGTATTGTTATTATGTCATAAAGAAAAGCAGAGAAGATAATAGTAATGTTATAGAAATGTGCATATGTTATAATTGTTGAAATAGTCTTAAGAGTAAGTTGTATCATGTTGAGTGGTGATGAAAGCCTAAGAAACAGTTCATGTTAAAGTTACAAATTTAGATATAAAAGGCATTAATATGTCGGAGAAGCTGTAATATTCATATAGTAAGGGATGTAAATCCGTAATCATTGTAAACTAGCTAAAACAAAACAATAAGAAACTAGTAATAAGTGCAAAATTAAAGTTTAAACACGGTCAAAAGGATAGGCAAAGGTAGGCCTAAAGCAATGTCAAAAAAAATTTGTAAAATATAAACAAATAACAGTACACAGTGAGGGAAAAAGATAAGTAAACAAAATACCAAACCAAGGAACATTACAAACCCAAAATAATTGCAAAAAAACAACATAATAAACAAAATAAGTACAAAGAACAAAAATAGCCAAATGTTAAAACAGCCCAGAACCTAGTCATGTTTGATGTCAAATTAATCTACATCAGAAAAGCTATTCAATGATAATAATAAAAACCATATTGATAATAATACAAGGAAATTATCCTAATTAGAAAATATTTATTCATTTTGGGCAAAAACCCAAGCCATATCTAAGAATGAGTACAAAATTCTTTCAACCAATGAGAAGGTAGGTTTTGGCAGTTAGAACTAAAAAACCGTTACAAACTCATTAACAGTCCATTTTTAGCATCAGAAGAGAGCAGATGACAAAATAGTCACTCCATAAAAATTAGAAAATAAACCAACCAGATGAATTAAAACAAATAATACTAAATGGAAATGAAAAACCACATTAACAGAACCTATTAGCAAGATCCATCCACTTTAATTGAGAATTACAGAAAATAAAACCAATATAAACTAATGAAATAAGAGAAGGAAGACCTGAACACCAGAATTTATGAAAATAATCTATCGAACTTCGATGAAGTTGTAATGTATAATATTTAATTAATTTACTACACCCACGAGACTGATCACTACACTTCAAAATTAATGCACAATATCCAAAACTTGGTTCAAACACTAAATGGCCATTAAAACATGTAATAATCATTATTAAAAGATTACTCAAATTAATTATTAACACTTTGGGAAATAAGAAAATATTTGTAAATTGAACTCACTATTGTTTTAAATACTAAGAAAACTGTTGTAAAGAAGGATCATAATATTTAATTAACTTGATGTGAAGGATTGTACTTTCGAAAATCATTTTGTTATCTTTTTGCCTAATCAAAAGAACTCTTTGACTGATTACACGTTTGTATAATATAAACTCGACATTAGAGCGTGGTCAGTCAATGACCCAATGATCAATTGCCAACCGCTGAGTTGTAATTTCTTTAAAGCCAGAGCAAAAAAGTTATATATTTTTATAATCTCATGTCTTAGTAACTATCAAAAGCAGAACCGATAATTAATAAACCAATACTCAAAAGTAATACCTGTTCATTATTTCAATTAATAATATTTGTGTTTATTTCATTAATATAGCACCGTGAAAATTTTCTACCAGAATTACAGGTTGGTATGACTGTCATGAGAGAACGGATTTCGAATTTAGCAGACACCAAGCGACGAGAGATACGGTTGCATCAAAAGAAAGAAGTAACATTTTTTAATTGTTTTGAATTAAACAATTTGGCGCCTATAATCGGGAAAATAACAACTACGTGGAATCAGGTAAACAGGTATTGGCGAGGTCACAAGAATGACGAGTATCAGGAAAGCTACGAGGTTTCAGACACCGTAAAAAATAACACGATCGGAGTTGAATAAAATAGAGTACGATTCAAGCAGCTTGTTATAAATTGACGCAACCAACGTGTGACTAGATTAAAACACACACACGAAGTAAGATTGATGGTATAATATTCGTTTTTAAGTAGGGGAAACATATTTAGTCTGCGTGTACTGGATTTGTTTTGTTTGCACGAAGTATGTTTTGAGTGAATACAGTAACGAAACTTACGCCTGAGCGACATTCAACAGAAACACGTGGTTGCGAAGTGGCAACATGGTGATGACATCATTGCAAACGTCAATGACTCTCCTGTAAAAATTTTAGTATAGTGGAGCGCTGCAGAAACTTTGCAACTGTCTAGCTAACATTGGGAACATAGGGCAGTGTGAAGAGTAGCACATGTTCTCCCACATGTTTGTGTAGTAAACTCTGCCATATACTGCTGAAGCTGCAAACGGCCTACAACCACCAGCCTGCGCGCCACATTTGAACTGTATGCGAACATTACCGCGTAGGCTAATATGCTCTCCATTGAAATTTATGATACTTTTAGCTGGTTAATGTTTTAGTAAATTATTTTGTACTTTAGTTATTCTATATTGGTGGTTGTGCAAAGCTGCAACCATAACACCAGCCGGCACTTATAAAAGACAATAATAAAAGTAATTTTTAAAATTATATTCTAACTTCAGTTGCATAATATAAATGTCATTGTATAATTTACCTTGCCAATTTTTGGATGCTCAACAGGTATTTGTAAAATGAATATTGAAAGCCCAGAGATAACAATCTGAACTAGCTTTTTACCATTTGGATCTTCTTCTAGTTCTTCACTGTCCACTGATTCCACAAGTATTGTTTGGTACGCTTTGATTAGTATTTTCAGCTGTCTACCATAACCTGCTTCTATTGGTATTTCGACTGAAATCAGATTAGACAAAATGGCGAGTTCAGTTCACGTCTTGTGGAAAAAAAAAAGTTTACGTTCTTTACTTCTTTTGGCGAACACAAAGAAGCCTCTGATTAAAATTGAAAATTTTGCTAGAGTTTTATTTTCAGTTTATTGGAACTTACAAATTTATATTCATGAAATCTGTGAAGGTATTTTATAAATACTTGAACTTATATTTATTTATTTATTTTTTTTTAGGAGAATGAGCACAAAATTTCTCAAAAATTCCCATCTAATGACCAAACTGCAAACTGACTTCCAAGGAAGCAAATTTATTGATACCCAGATGCATATAAACTTGCTGCAGGACAGTTTACACAGTAGGAGTAGCTGCTTAGTTGGGAGTCTTGTTGTGTTCCAAATAATCAAAAATCCACTGTACTCTTCTTTAACACTTTCAGTGCTAGGTCAAGATATTTGGGCTGTCGTATGGGATCTTGTACAAAATCTGGTACAGGTTATATGCGGCTAAAAAGCATTTTGTACAACTGTTTTGAATGTTAAATATAATGGTATGCACTCTATTGGGTATTTGAAGTTTTTGTTTCAGTACGATCAACATAAACAACTACTGTCATTCTCTGTTGTTTTGTATATGTATTTATAGGTAATATATTTTGGCATGTGGTCTGTTTGGTGAATGTTTATAAGTCGTGAGATATCTATGATGTATCTCAATAACGGTAAAGTAATGCAGACAGTTCATGACCAAAGTGCTTCATATTGATAAAATATTTTCAAAATTATAGTAAAATATAAACTATCAGGCTAGTTGCCATTTTCGCTAATTAAAATGTCCTCTGAGGGTGTCTTTCAGCAGTGCACATGGCAGCTGTCTTCACAGAAGGGACTCCATAGAGTATGTCTTAATACTGGAAACAACCTTGTCTCCTTGTTGTCAACCTTATTCACAGTATTGAGACATATTCTACAGAGTCCCTGCTCTGAAGACAGCTGCCATCCTCAATAGGATATTTTAATGATAGACTATGGCCAATTTAGCCTTGAAGTTTTATGTAATGACAAGGACCATGAAAGCCTAGGTAATTAAGATGTCATACAATTTTAAAAGAGGAAATACTGTTCCTTATTATGACAGTTAGACCATTCACATTGGCCAAAGATTAATTGACATTATTAATTTTACAAAGTACCTTACAAAATACTGGTTTTTGATATTAATAGTCCTGGACTTGGCCAGCAGAAAAAGTGTTAAGACACCACACTAACATTTGTAGGTACATACTTAATTTATGGTGTCCATAAATAATATGCAGGTGAAGCCTACAAGATAAACTTTCTCTGTTGACAATATAGAAGTAAATTCTATGAAAGTGTTTTACCAATTTCTGCTAAGATTGTTGACATGTTGTCTTTGAAATGTACAGAGACTAAAGCGAATATCTCCGTGAAACATTCCAGTGCCAATACAGCTGCGCTGACTTCAAAGTTTGCATAATCATTGTAACGCCTGAGGCACCGATCAAACAGCAATCTGCAAAAAACAAATATTATTAACATTCTCAATATTTAATATTTCAGACACTTAAATCATTTGTATATTTAAAAAAATATTAATAATTGGTAAACTCCATACAATAGTTCCATGGCTTCCTTGCTACACACAGGTTCAGAGCCCATTCTTGTTTCTTTACAAGCTGACAGTACAGTCAGCGATTCTTACTAATCATCGATAATTTAATACTTCATTTATTGTATCAAATACTCAAATTCCACACTATGATATTATATTTTATTATCTTTGTGTTACTGAATCATCTGCTTAATTAAATCAATTTCTGAAATACCACCCTAATCATAATAAGCAACATTTACTGTGCAATAAAAAATTACTAGATAAAGACTGAGGGAAAAGTAGCTGAATCAAATGGCTGGATGGTAGGCTTGATGGGCTACAAATATTCAAGTAGGAGGGAATCAATCCGTTGTCTTCAGAATATGATGGCCCGCTAATTCTCAGATTGAGGAAAGAAGAAAAAATTGGGTAAAACGGTGAACAACAAGGATAGGATACTCCTATGTACCAGCCCAGTAAACTTCATATGTTAAATCGGAGGTGGAAGTTAAAAACATAAATTTGGGGGAACTTCCCTAAATAATAGAATGACTTTTATTAAAAGAAAATAATTTTTTGTAAGAGTGAATGAGTGAATAGTGACTGAGACCTTTGTCAATGCTTTCAGTCCTTCCAGCACTGAAGATGGCCACCGATGGAGTGGCTGAAATGTTTGCTAATTCTAACATCAGACCACAGCCTGATAGCTCAGAAAGTGTTAATGATAACAGTGAATGAGTAAGTTTAGTAATTTGTTAATTTATCTTGAATGACTTCAGAACTGTTTAACCAATAATTTGTTGTTGTGGAATCTTGGATGTTTTTCGTAAAATATCTTAAACAACTGTGATTTCTATAAAATTTGTTCTCAATAAGTCAAGTTTTTCAGCACCTACTGAGTACAAATGCTGAACCTGTTTTGCTTGTTTTACAGTTGACAAACAAAATGATTAACAATTGCCTTCAGTTATAAATAAAGAGAAGCATTCTCTGAAAAAACTCAATAACTTTTGGATCAGTTTTTGTCACTCATTCAAAGAGAAATTCTGCCATTCGACACTCACATACAAACACAAAATCAAGAAAAACTGCTTCCTTTGACCTCTAACTGAATATTTCTCTTGCTCATTTGTGCAGAGATCGCTGTGCTTATGTTTCATTAGACTCTCTCTGCAACCACTGAGTCAAGAACGCGGGGAGGCTATTGAAATACAGTAGAGCATCGATTATCCGAACCTCTCGGGACAAAGGTCCGTTCAGATAATCAATATTTTGGATAATAGATCGTAAATTGAAAACTTGATTTCTCTTTACGAAAACAAAGGTTTTTATTACAAAATCATTTCTAACATACCATTATGTAATTACAGGAACCTGTTTACTGTGTAACAGTACAATTCTGGCCCTACTGTAATTTGGGGAATAAGCAATATAAATTGTATTTCAAAGTCACATATACGAAACTGGTAGTTTTATAAAGGTTTGCAACTGCGTAATATCGAGTGGACAGAATTTGCTTCAAGGTCGAGCGTATACGTCCAGAACAACAACAACATTTTGTTAGCCGAATGTGTCAACAGGCTGCACCCTTGTATACGTCATACGAAGGTATGCAACTATGCAATGTATGCTCTTGTAAGCAAACAAGGCGTGGATTTCTACACAAAGGAACGGATGACGCAGTTCCTCCCCACCTCAGTATTGCAGCATTGTAAATCGTTCTCAGTCAAATTATATCAGCATCGCCGGCCGGCTGTGTAACAAAATTTTCTAAAACCAAGTCTCGGACGTCCGTTAGTACAATGTAAAACAGTGAAGTATTTATATAAAATAAATAACAGTGAAACGTAAAATGTAAACATAAAGTTTCGTAAAAGCTTTAACACCTAGAGTGCAAGTTTAGCGACGAGACGTCCGGAGGACTAAATTACAGCTAAGTGACAAAATGTGGTCGATACAAAACTTTTAATATTTTGATATTTCATTCACTAATAATAAAATGAGCTCAATTTGGGGAAAATTAAAAAAGAAATTGTACTAAGAATGCGAGCGTGAGTGAATGAGAGAATGTCGAACTAAATAACAAGTGCTGGGTTGTGAAATTACTTATAATTATGATATCATCAAATTACAATTGAATATGTTATTTTGGAGGGCTATTGAAATGTTTAAGGGGATTTTTAAACTTGTATAGTAGAACTACGTCGCATGACGCAACGCCAAAAGGTATATAGTAGCGTGCTTGTTTTCGCACGGTAGAGTCACACATTCATGTACGTAATAATGACAATAAAAGGTAATGTCATTTGGTAAACATTTCAAGCAAGAGTAATTATTTCAGATAACACATTCCGCTATCTTCTGGTTCGCTTAACGATATTCTGCCCTTAAAGGTAAGTAAATCTAATATTCTTGTATATCACAAGATGGCGCCTGAACAAAAGTTGAATAAAATTATTGATATCCCATATTAATATTATGGCAGAAATAAATTAATATAACAACTGTACTGTAATGTATTACTAACGCTAGAAATCACTGAATTAAAACTGAGTCTAATTAATAAAAACCACAAGTTAATTTAAACAAAATTAGAGTTTAATGACAAACATTGTAAAAAAAAGTTTTTATGCTCAATAAATATCCAATACGTCTACACGTGTCTAATACATTACTGTACAGCACAGTACACAATTGTACTATTTATTGAGTTCGGATGATAGAGTGTTCGGTTAATGGATGTTCAGATAATTGATGCTCTACTGTACATAAGCGCAGTAACCACAGCACAAATAAACAATAGTACTCCTGAACAATAAATAAATACTGGTTACTGGCATTGAGACATGGTAAGATAGTGGGCCAATCAAAAAAGAAGAGTGACACAATTAGCTAAATATTGACCAACCTGCAGTGAGTGTATTTGATACCTGAAAAAAATGTATAAATAGAAGTGCCTCGATGGAGTAGAATAGTCTTTGCTTATAGTCCTACGTGGGTGTTTGAGATCTCTGATCCCATGCAATTGAAGATGTCCGTAATGGGTATGGTAAACATGTCTGGCACTAATTATGTAATTATGGACCATGGCCTAACAGTCTGACTAGTTTTAACAGCATGGTTTGGTTATGTTAATTTAGGTTTTATTGTAACACTAATACGATATGATTGTTGGTGCAGAATTAATTATATGTTATTGTTTACAATAATATGTGTGCAATCCAAATAATACATGTTAGTCACTTTGTACAGAAATGTCCACTGATTAAACCGTTAACTAAAATAACAAAAATATAATGATTATGTAACAATAAGATACATACTTGGCCAGTTTAATACAAGGCTTCAAAACAGTCGGAGTTTTTAACTGTGACGTTTGTGTTTTAGTACGTGCAATAATTTCAACCGCTGCTTGGAGTGCGTACCGATGTAGAGGCCTGCGTCCTTTTACATCAGCCGATGCTTCATCAGATGCCCAACATACATTATCACTAAACAAAGTACAAATATTATTTGCCAGTTACATCACACTTATCAATGTATTACTTACTCTTTTGTATGTAACAATTACTTACTTTAAAGTACGGCTCTTATATTGAGATGAAGAGGACTACAAGGGACAGGAATACATGGTTGTAGTGACAATTTTTTGGCTTCACAGATAAGTATTTTTTGATGCATTCTTTGGTATATTATTGACTGATGCATATTTCACAAGCATTCTTTCAGTATTATCCAAGGCTCAATACGTTTAATGAACAGATATATAATTAAGTCTCTGAAGGACAAATTATAATTAAAATATGTCAAAATTATTATAATCAACTTTTACATTTAATTTTAAGTCAAAATTTCTTGCCCCCTTAATATTGTAACTAAATGTGTCATATTATCTGATAATTCAAAAATTACTGATCCAATTGATCTCATTTTGCTACTAGTGGTCATAGCAAAATTATTCATACAAGAAATATGTCCATAAAGGAACTTGGGTGGGATCAGCCAGTCCCTGACAATATCTGTAAGAAATGGAAACTTAAACATTATATGATCTTAACAAAGTAGCTATGAAAAGACGAGTGTTAAATATAATTCCAATCATTAATATGAGATACACGGCTTTTCTGATGGAAGTAAGACAGCGTATGGATCGTGTTTAATTATATAATCCCCCCCCCCAAAAAAAAAGGTGCTGTAACAGCTAAAACTGTTGTGTTCTTAATCTCAAGTTGGACCGCTTAGATTGGTAACTTTACTTAGACTGGAACTATGTGGGGTTCTTCATTACCTCAAATATTACACAAAACTGACAGGTCCTTGGAAAAGGATTCATACTGGGACCACAGTTTATGAATCAACTCTACAATAGTTTGGATTCACTAACTTTATCACCTAAAATCTGGCAGACATTTTTAGAGGACAGCTACAAATTCATGATCTAACATAAAATTTTACTTAGAAGCACTTCAGATCTCCATGCAACCTATTGGGCTCGTTTAATTTCAAGAAATACTTTGCTGTTGACAAGGGATGAATGTAACTGGCCGAAGAATATTTAAACTACTTTAGCTGATTAACTTATATTTTACTAATTCTCCTTCATTCTACTTAAATGATCAATTTTCTAGTTTGATTAAACTGAATAATTGCTCTCTACAAGTGTTTCTTTAGAAGCTGTAAACAGTTTAATTATAACAGTTATTGAAGAAAACATCTACAATCCTGTAGTAGTGTTGACTACATAGCATAACAACCAGGCCCGGCTCCAGGCAGGGACGAACCGTGCCACCTCCCAGGGCAGCAGATTCCTAGATGTTAAGTTTTGAAATTGAAGGAAAAAATAAAATTGTTCACTTAATTTCATCACAATATGTAAGATCAGTAAGAATTACTTTATGTATAAAAGTCAGCGGAGTTTAATGAAGAGTCGAAAACTCGTGAACGTAAACCTGACAATGAGTGATGCCTTGCATGAGTCATTGCTGATAATACTGCCCTTTAATATTGTAATTTGATACACACAACAACGTAAACATTCCTAGTTGTCATTTGAAGTCAATCGTTGTATCTTTAAAGTAGGTCTAGTGGTGTGAATGTGTTCAGCATTAAAACAGGGAGGGGGCGGTACTCATAAATACTGGACAGGGCGGCAGAAATGCTGGGGCCGGCCCTGATAACAACAGAAGTAAAGAATAAGTATTCAAGCACCCAAATCAAGTCCCTAGTTCTTTTGATTGATGATAATGGTGTTCCTCGTGTTGGAAGCAGAGAAAAAAAAATACATCAATCAGATTACAAACACCAATTTATTAATATCTTGTTGATTCATCCTCTTTGTTCACTTTTTTAAAATATTATTATACTGCACATCACCTTGAAACGTTTGTGAAAGTGATAACTTAAGTAAGTTCATTTGTGAAAGTTTTTTATATACACCAATTTATTACTACCCTGAAACCACCACACTATGTAAATGACACCTGTAGAGACCCCTAGTTCATCAAGCTCTTCTTGCTATTACGATGAAATAGTTGCTGACCAAGGGTATCCTTGTAGCTCACTTTAGTGTAAAAGGATGTGTAAAATGTGAAAATTCAGTCCTAGAAGGTCCATAGATCTTATAGGAGATGTGTCATCTACCACAGTTACCTGAGGAGGAGAGTCAACATTCTGTATATGCTTCCAAAGTCCATCATAGTTTCTGGCAGTTTAAATGGTGTAGGTTTCTTTCCTGAACCTTTGCCTTTCTTTCCGGTTGCATCTAGGTCCTTTTTAACAGATTTATAATTCTGAAAAAAAAAAAAGAAAAAAAAACTTATTTTTGCCAATAAACACTAATTTATGATTATCAAGACACTGTAATGAAACATTGTCTTTCATTTTCTACTACAACATAATGCCCAGTGACTTAAAGCTGATGTCTAAAATACTCTTAATTCAACATATGTTGTCATAGAAACTGTAGCTAGATATTCAAGAGCCAGGAAACAGTAAGTACTGGACATCCTAGACAAACACTATACAGTAGTGGAGCAGACAAGAACAAGAAGAGATGTTATAGACAAAATGATATATTTTTATTCCAATGAAAAAATTTAAAAGTTGTCATTTTTTTATGTTATATGACCTTCCACAACATTTGACAGAAAAACATTAAAATTAACAAAAATTAAAAATTTTAAATTTGGGTGGACAGTTCCCCCCCCCCCCCCAATGTTTCAATTACAGCTGTGTTGTCTGTGGTGGTTTGATGCCATAGTGTTTTCATACAATCACACGACTTGTTAGTAGAGAAAATTCCTTTCCATACAGGTAACTAATGTGTATTTACAAACCTTCATGATTGGTCTCAAAGGTTTCTAGTCACAGGTCAATTTTCATTGTTCTTCCAGGTGTTTTGACTGGGTGAAGACACTAAGACCTTGTCAACCACAGTCCATGTGAAGAGGACTGCTGCAGTTGCAGTGGACAGGTGTGAAAGAACAAAAATTATACCTCAGCCCTACAGCCCAGAAATTTTAAATGCATTTATGTGATACTGGCATGGATTCCTGCAAGCTCATAAACATTACAAATTTCCATCACTTAGGAAAGCACTGAGTTTTGTTTTCCCCAAAATACAGGGAAGAATAATACTCAAGCCCTCTGGCAATCAAAGTTTAATGGAATACATGTGTGAAATGAAGCATAAGAATAGAAAACACACACACAACTGCAACTTCACGAAACTGTCATATTATTACCGCAGGGGTGCAGGGGGGGGGGGACCCTGAAGTCTCCCCAGAACACAATTTTCTCAGTAGGAAATTTCCCCAAAACTAATGCGAGGGTTTATTATGTTTTACCAACCAATTTATTGTACGTGATGAATGACAAAAAGAGAAGTAATAAAAATACAAGTTGCAGACACTTAATTTACTCAAAAAATTATCTTATGAACAAGAAATACATTAATAACCACAAGTCAACAAACACAAGAGGCTAATATAGGCTGTAACGTGATGGCTGCAAGGGAAGAGGGCACTGAAATAAAATAAATGTGTTAGGTTTGATCTTAAGAAACATGCTAAAAATATTACTTACTAAACACGGTAATTATTAAAATACAAATTTATCCTGTTTTATTTCGAGAACATACAAATATTGTAGGACTAATCAAAAATCTGTTGATTCAATGTCTGTAGGACTGTTTAACTATTTTTCCAAGTTTATCGTGTCTTCTGTGTCAGTCACAAAACACAGTTTACATCTTGCTTAGTTTTAAATGTTGACATCGTTAATTAATGTAAAATTACAATATTTTATACTCACTGTACTGTATATCACTTAAGTAGTGTTTTCTTCACTATTAAAAGAAAACAATATGCATGCAACCGACCAACTAATAAAAACAAAGAAACACTATTACCTTCCCCAAAACAACTAAACGAATAGTGCAGTGGAGATGATAAGAGATGCATGTATGCACACGCTAGTGACAACAATAGGCCTTATCGCACCGTCCATTGCCTGACGCAACTTGATTCTATGAGTCACTGCTCGCGAGGAATGATATTGCTATCTCTGTTCTCATTAGGATGAATGTTTCTTTTCAAAAAGATTAATTATTCTAGTTAATAATTATAAAAACGATGTGAATACAACATCAATTGATATTTTCGTCCTGATTTCTATTTTTCGTCACTGACAAAGATTTCCACAAAATTTCCCCGGGCAGCTCAAGTTTCCCCTGAACCACGTTCGCGCATTTGGACATATTCTGCACCCCTGCCTTACTGGGTATAAACTGTAGGACCCAACTGTATTTGAGATGGACATCTTTTATTAAAACATTTGACTTCTGTTATGTAAATACAGACCTATGGAAATAAGCTTAATATGCCATTAAAAATACAGTTAATTAAAATTACCTTCACATAGTCTACAAAGAGGCCATGAACTTTAAAAAGTGAGGTCCACTTCTGTCCCTGTTCTGCTGTACTTGAGTATGTCCACGAACACACTACATATGCCATTAAAGCTTCATATACACCCAAGATCTGCCTAATCAACTCCTGCTTCTGCAAACTTTCTGGTACTGTGTCCAGAAGATTGACATCTTCATCCTAGAAAATCAAAACTGATTCGAATGAGGCATTCAAAAGGCAGTAATAGAATGGAAAACATACGAGCAATAATAGTCCTATGAGGGTCAGTTGAAAAGTTCCTGGAGTGACAACTGTAGCTCAGTAGTAAAACTAAAATTTTGTGTGTGCTGCAAGGTTTGTATTTTATGTGAACTCCTGTTAATTTCCAAATCTATCCATCAATTTATTCATTGTTTAGAAGCTGTTTAAAATTGACGTGTCATGCGTGTTTTGGAAAATGGGCAAAATCAAACATCGTGGTGTGATTCTTTGTTAAAAATTGTTTAGCGGTAATGGAAATTCAGAACAAAATTGTAAATGTATCAGGAGATGTTGCAACTTCAAAACCAACAGTTTGTAAGTAGGCACTTGAGTTTAAACATGGTCATATCAGGATTGAAAATGTGGTCGCACTGGGCGCCCAAAAAATGCAACAACTCCACATGCAGCAGCCATCTTGCACCATGCTTTTTCACACCAAGTTCTTGAGTTAAACTATGATACACACGCTCGTATGAGATGCCTATGATTTTAGCAACGTCATACACTCCTTGAACTGGAGTCTTCCAGCACCCTAAGAAATTTTTTCAACAATGCCATTTTTTGTTGCACTTTTTAGATGTCCACTGCTGGGATAGTCTTCAGTGCTCGTACGACCACATTTAAACTTGAGTGTGCCTCACTTACCATTGTTTCTGAAGGTGCAGCATCTCCTAACACATTTACAATTTTGTTTTGATTTTCCATTGGTGCTAAAATGTTTTTAACAGAAAATTCATCACACATGATGTGTGATTTTGTGCATTTTAAAAACATGCGTGACACGAAAATTGGTAAAAAGTGAATAAACTGACAGATATATCTGGAAATTACAGGTGTTCACGCGAAATATACGTCTTGCAGCACACAAAAGATTTTAGTTCTACCACTGAGCTATAGATGTCGCTCCGCAAACTTTTCAACTGATCCTCGTATGTTACCAGTCATTTGTGAAAGAAAACAATTATTATTATTCACAATACAGTACATTTATAATACAGTTCTACAAACACCCTCATTCTAAAATTAAAAGTATTTTTTAAGAAGTAAAATTTTTGAATTTATGTGCAATGCTTTCACTAATAACAGCTTATTTCTATTCTAAATTGATAACTGAAACAATTCTATGACCCATTAACTGAAGGCTCTTAGTCAAGTACAATTAGTTTCGTTTTGCTCTTATAAATTAATGGATTGTCTCAATAGATCCTATTCGCTCCTTTGAACTAATCTGGCAGAAATTTGTCCATTGACAACGAATTAGATAAATGAAAAATGAAGGGCTATTAAAATAATTCCCTATATTAATCTGAGCAGCAAGTATCCATTTGACTGGCTCCACAATATGTGAAGGAAGAAATTCACACGATGGTATTGCAGCTGAACTTGGCCCTTTGTAAGAAATAAATAAAAAGCATAATTTGTACACAAATTCTCTAAGCATTATGTGATCATCAAATAGTATGTCTTTACAGCTGAGGCTGATAATTCTAGGGACATACAGACTACGTAAGAGTAATATAATAATACGCTGTAAAATTTAATCACTTTTTACTAAACAGTGTAATTTATGTTTACTTAAACAGACAGAAAAATACATTAACACAAACAGATAGTAAAATACATTTAACACTGATGAAATAGTATTACTTTGATTTAATATTAAATAAAAATAATATTTACCAGTTGGAAATGATTGATATCGCACTTTGCAAATCTGTTGACCATAGATTCGAGAATTGCAGTCAGTTTGTCAAGGCTTCGTGGTGGATCATCATCTCCAAGTTCTTCAGTTGCCTTTACCACTACTTGCTGCATTACAAAAATAAGTTTTCCTATTGGTTCCTGGACAAATAAAAATAAAAAATGTAAACATTTCATTACATAAAAATGTAAATGAATGCATGTCCCACAACATATGAAAAAAGGAAGAGTAAATGTATGATTAATGATAGTGATGACAATTGTTTAATAATCACACACACACACAACAATAATTCACTTAAACACCTGCTCCTCAGTGGCTTCAGGAATCTAATAATTCTATCACAGACCTTCTCCACTGTCATAATTTATCATGATGCTTTGATCATTAAAATCTGTGGTTATTTTCAATTGTGCTGTAGACAATCTCAGTTCTAACAACGGAAGTAGAATTCTGAAGACAGTATTTTGAAGAACAAAATGTCAAGGTCTTTCTTCTAGGTTAGCAGCCCATACGCTGGTTGGCAGCAGCTCGCCATTCTTCAGGCTTCTCTGCTTTTCTTTTCAACTCTCAATATGATGTGCAGTTCATATCGACCATAAACTGTTTCATGTAGTCTAAATGGGGTTGACCTCTGTGATTCTTCCCTTCAATTGTTCCCTCTATTATTCTCTTAACCTACCCATTGTGATGTAGTATATGCCCTATAAACGTAGCTCTTCTGCCTTTTAAATTTTGCAGAAAGCTCTTCTCCTCCTGAACTCTTCTAAAGACTTCCTCATTCGTTATCTTCTCCCTCCAGCTTATCTTGAATATTCTTCTGTAGCACCAGGTCTCAAATGCTTCGAGTCTTTTCTCGTCACTTTCTCCAATTGTCCAAAATTCACTCCCATATAGGGCAACACTCCACACGTATGTCTTTACTAGATTCAATGTCAAGGTAAATTATGACAATGTTGATGAATGTTCATGCTATGAGGTTTGTTAAACTAATAATAACATACTTTTGAGATATTTCATATGGTGAAAAAGTCTCTCCCTTCACACACACACACACACACACACCAACCCACACATACTTGTACAGTTACCTGCAGAACAGCATCAGCTCCCTGTAAAACAACTGTTTTGGTGAAGAATAACGGAGGCAAAACATTTTCATCTGTCTCATAAAACTGATTAAAATGATCAAGAAGTGTATCCATAACACTAGGACACAGTTCAGGGTTGCGATGAAGTGCGTCATTGAGGCCTGCAAAACCAGAAACAAGAGAATTTGTGTAAACTTCATGTTTGAATTAAAAGAAAACACAAGGTTTTCAAGTTTTATTTTAGGTTGGTTTTCTGTTGACTAACATCTAGGCTGGCTAGTTATCACAGTTTAGAGTTTTTCCTTGCTGTTCTCCTGTAGTTTACATCAGATGTTTGGCTGTAATATATTTAGTATTTTGTACTATTTAATGCGCATTAGCTTTTACAACAAACACTAGACGATGTATATAAAAGCATAACGGAGAAAAATGATGGAACTGAAAGCATAAATTTGAAATTAGAGATTTTTAAAAAATATGTGCAAAATAAGCTGTGGGCATATGCTAATAAAACTTAGGAAGATTTTGTTCAAGAAAAAATCTGAATTGACTATGCATTTTAAACTAGGGCCATTCGTTGTTACAAATATTTGATTTTATAATCATACCCATATGAAATGTTCATTCAATCATTCTATTTCAAATATTTCCCTTCCATATTCATATCTGTTATATTCAGGTTATGCTGTTTTGAAGTAAGTGTAAACAAAAGTCTTGCCATAACTACTTTGAGCCAACGAAAAACAAAGTCACACTAAACCATGACAGCTGAACATAGGTACGATTCATTTAGTAACTGTGTTACTAAGGTAAGTTCACAAGTAGTATTCCAGTCTCTACACAATTACAGCACAAGAATGTGTATTTTAAAATTAATTGTGTTCTCCATTAGGCCCACAGAAAAATTTTAACATAGTGCTACAATTATGTAAAGCTCTAGAAAATGCGAGAGCATCATTCTACTAGTTTCTCAACTAGCCCTGCATGTGGCGCCTGTGTCACGGTCGGGCACTTGTAACGTAATTTACTCTTTTAAAAATCCTGGCAGTGTCGCCAATTGTACCATAATTTACTCGTTTACAAACCATACCCACCTTATTTTCACTTATCTCCACGATCTATTCTTCGTACTTACCTTCCGCTTCCTCAGCACGTTACAGGGTCGCCAGCACAGTTTGACGTTAACATATGCAAACCATTTCTCTTTTTGCATTATATAACACCTGCATAATTTAAACACTTTATTTCCCTTGACTCAGAAGATTCTAGAGCTCGATTAGGCGAGATTTGGACGCAGCAAACAGACTAGGTTTCAGCACAATAATTACATTGAACACGTGGTCATGGTGACAGTAATTTGTATTTATTCTCATTTAGAAATTCAAAAGGGTGTTACCCCTATTTAGCTGGTGATTAACAAATCACCCAACAGTGTACACACATGATTCTTATTGGAACAAACTACACATACGTAATACTATAAAGGCGAACCAGTACCTCGCTTTCATGCTCTCACTCACTCTCTTAAAAACACCCTTAACTTTGAGATCTCATTATTATCTGACTGTAGGATTGTAATACTGGTTAAATGGTAATTAACTGTTGTTTGGTTGACCTATTTTTGAAAGTATTTAGCTGTAAAAGTTATTCCCAATGTTGCGTCATTCCTCGTGCAGTTCACTTTTGCTCCAACACTCACTAAACTGTTCGAAACTGTTGTTCAAATTTTCCAATTACATTTATACTTGCAGACATTTACTTATACTTGTTTTAAACACATTTCCACACTTTTGTAAGCCTAAATCGACTTTGTCCGCAGACTGGGTTCAACACCACCGTACAGCGTTTGGATGTTGTTCGAAGACTGGGCGAATGGCGATCGGTTAGCGTATATTATATGAGCTGATCACGTGGTTCCTCCCGCTCATCGCTACCCGTCTCAGCTGATTCCGTCAAAGAATCTAGAAGTTTGTTAATTTCAGTATTGCGTTTTGTTATTCAAAAATACGTTTTCTCTTCGTGATATTCTCGTGACGTCAGACAGAATACAAAATTCCTTATCTTATAAGGTTCGGTTATTCAGTCTTCGAGACGGTAATGCCTACGTCACACTGGCTGATTCATACCGTTCCAATTTCTAGAGTCATATTTTATTCCGTGTTTACATAATCGTATTGTTGCACAATATTAAAATGATGCTACCCATCTTGTACCATTACACACTCAAATAGGCTCCAGACTGTTTGAGCTCTTGTAACTACCAAATTATGTTGGAATGGCGCCAGGGTTATAGAAAATTATTCTGGAACCACTGTGGGACCTATATTTATTCAATAATATTACTAATCTGCAACAGTGGCCGGGTTAGTTAGTCAGTTATACCTGATGATACTGTAGAGTGCGGATCAAGTGATTGTTGCGGATTAATGGAAAGTGATTATTGTGTTATAATTAGTACAGAACTCTTAACAGTTGACAAATATTATTACGTGTGGACAAATTTAACTTGAATTATTGTATGAGAGCACCTTGTTGATTTGAAATTGTTTTTTGTGACTAATTAAACTGGCAATTAGCGACTTCATTGGTGTCAATACAGTGAAACCTTGATATAACGCTCTTCTGCGGACCGCCCAAAAAGCGCTTTATTTAAAGGTCCCAAGTTTAACTATTTAATTTGCCGGGACCGTGAAAAATGAGCATTACATCAAGGGTCGCGTTTTATCACAGGGGTGTTATATCGAGGTTCCACTGTACAATACGATCCGTGAGACCATCATAACAATATGTTATGAGTGTGATAAAAGTAGGTTAAGTATGAAATTTCAATTATTTCACTATCGTTTCTACAACCATCAGGAAGAACAAAAATTAGAGTTCTTGTAATAAAACTAATTAAAGTAAAAAATAAAAAATAGACAGTCAGAAATTTCCTGAAATGTTTTTAAATATAGTAACAAAAAAAAATACTACATGGAAAATTATTTTTTCTGTACTCGGACTCTTGGAATGAATGATTGTTATGTAAAAGCTCTTTGCAGTCAGTTAGTTAAGTCAGAATCACGTAATGATTAGGTTACTGAAGTAATATACATCTATATTCTCTTATAAATACATTATTTATGAATAAAACGTATCAAATTACTAAACTGATAAATATGAAACTAACAGAAAATTGAAACCTACCTTCATATAAGCAGATTTTGACAGACGACTGTTGCATAAAACAACGACGCAAAACTCCTAGTACTTCCAAACAAATCGCTTCATTGGAACTGCTATTTGATGCCCCTGGAGGTGGTTGTTGTGTGTGCACACCTATGCATAACTGAAATCCAAGAATAATGCAGAAATATATATAAATATAAATGTGTGATACTCTTATGATGGTCTCCCTGATCGTTGTATGGTACAGTGGAAAACAAAATAAAGACACCAATTCAGTCACTAATCACCAGCTTTAATTAATCATAAATACAGTTTATAATCAACTTGTACAATAATCCGAGCAAAATTCTTCACACGCAATAATGTCAACTAACAGAGTCCCACACAGTTATAACACAATGGCAACAGACTCGTGACCCAAATGATAAAACTGTACTTAACAACAAATCGCAACAACTAAAGCATGTAATACAGAAGTTAAAAGAAGCATCAATAGCTTCCTATTTGGAAAATCTAACAGCAGATGCAGATACAGAGTACTCGTTGTGGAAAGCAACGAGGAAGCTTAAAAGGTCGATCACTCAAGTACCACCTATTAGAAAAAGCGACTTTACATGGGCTAGAGATAATAAAGAAAAAGCTGAAGCGTTTGCTGAACATCTAGCTGACATTTTTAAGCCAAATAATACCCAGTCAGATACAGAGTTAGATGAAGATACAAATCATGAAGAGGAGGACATTCAACTGGTCACCCCAAAAGAGGTAGCTAAGGAGATCAAGATAAACTTGAACCCCTGAAAATCACCTGGCTTTGACCTCATTAAAGGTGAGATCTTAAAGCAGTTACCTAAGAAAGGGATTGTTATGCTTACATATTTATTCAATGTGGCACTTAGGCTAAAGCATGTTCCTAGTGTCTGGAAGGTGGCAGAAGTTATTATGCTACGTAAACCAGGCAAACCGCCAAATGAGGCCAAATCATATCGGCCCATATCACTATTGCCAACTATATCAAAGCTTTTTAAAAAACTTCTGTTGCAAAGGCTAAATCGAGTAATAGAGAGAAAAAAAGCTGATACCAAATGATCAATTCGGGTTCAGACAAAAACATTCCACAATAGACCAAGTACATAGAATAACAGACACAATAGAGAAAGCACTAGAAAAAAAGCTAATCTGCTCGACAATCTTCCTCGATGTGGCTCAGGACTTTGATAAAGTTTGGCATAAAGGTTTAATACATAAACTTAATAAAATGCTACCAAAACAATATGCTGACGTGTTAAAATCATATATATTGGAAAGATTATTTAGAGTCAAACAGGAAGATGACTATTCTGAGCTAAGAGAAGTGAGGGCAGGTGTGCCCAAGGGAGTGTTTTGGGGCCTATCCTCTACTTGTTGTTTACATGTGATCTGCCACAGCCAGAGAATGTGTCTGTTGCTACTTTCGCTGATGACACAGCTATAATGGCGATTGGTTCGACCTTAGGTGAAGCTACCAACATGCTTCAAGATGCTAGTGATCAGATACAGCAGTGGACTAGGAGATGGAAAATTAAGCTTAATGAACTGAAATCTGTCCATATCAATTTTACAAACAAAAGAATAGAGAACAGTCTTCCAGTTACCTTAAATGGTGTTGTAGTACCATATGCAAACACTGCCAAATATTTGGGGATGACCCTAGATACAAAGCTACGATGGAAGGAGCACATAAAAAAAAAAGGACGGATCTTGGTCTCAAATATAGACAACTGTATTGGCTCTTGGGACGAAATTCTCAGTTGTCAATACACAACAAAATTCTGATATATAACCAAATTCTGAAACCAATTTGGCTTTATGGAATTCAACTGTGGGGTTGTGCGAAAGAAACGAACATTAGATGTATTCAAACCTTCCAGAATAGAGTGCTACGGAATATGGTAAGTGCTCCATGGTACATCAGAAATAGTGATCTACATCGAGACCTTAGGATCCCTGATGTCGCCAGTGAAATTAAAAGGTTTGCTGCAAAGCACGAATCTAGACTACACCAGCATATCAATGTAGAAGCTATTCAACTGCTTGACAACGCCAATACAGTGAGAAGGCTGAAGAGAACTAAAACTTTTGAATTAGTGTAGTGCAGTATGTGCAGAAATCTAGAAAGTAATATACAGTACACCAGTGGGCGACTGTATAAGTAACTTAAAATTATAACAAACATTAGATGTAAATTGATGGTTGGTCTTTTAGACCAGTTTCAATAAAAAAAAAAAAAAAGTTATAACACAATAACACTTTGCCACAATACTTCGAACCTCACTTGAATAAATCGCCACTTAAACTGAACTGAACTGACCGTCGTTGGTTGCTTATATTTATACACAAGAATAATCTGTCACTTTTTCAATGACGTGTTAAACAGGCGCTCTCGAATCCACTAGAAACAGTCTCACGTCTGGCCTTGAACACAGTTCCCAACTGTTACAGACTGGAATACCCCTGATTGTTGATGCATGATAAGTGTCATGTAATTGTCTTTCATCACAAAGCAGCAATAAGTATGCACACAAACATTACAGCTGGAATCTGCTGGGATAGCCGAGAAAAGAGTAGAACAACGTTCTCCAATGTACCAGAATGTTCCGTATTGCATAACAATACTCTATTTGCACTGTAAATACAAGATTTGAGTTACGGATTACTTTAACTTCATTGTTTTTTGTTCCTATTACTTCAGAATTTCTCACAGTCGATTTTTGACAGACGAATGTATATTTTCTCTATCAAATTACGTTTTACTGAAAGGAGGAATGGCTAGTTACAGTTTCAATGTCTACAGAAAATAGAAGTAGTGGCCCAGAGGTCGCACAACTGAATACAAAACTGTGAACAAACAGTTTGATGTTGGAGATTTGGTTAAGACCAGGTACAACCCACCCTTCCTACTTTGGGACTATAATTCAATGGTTTTGTTCAGGATATCTTCTTTAAACCATTCACAAGTCAGTCTCATCGCTTTAACAAGCATGCGTTCACGCACACACACATTCCAAGCAGAATTGGAGCTGGTTGATGAGCCATTAAACTTATGATGACAGTAGTGATTCACTTTGCATCCTCAGTATTCGTATCTGACATTGCCACTTTCTCTCTTAGCCTCCTTCACTACCTCCTAAACTTTTCCACACTCCTTACAATATTTTTGTGATAGTTCTTTTATACTTTTGACTTCCCTCTTCATCTACCTGCCTTCAAGGTTTCACTTCATATTTTTTAACACCAACTTCACACACACACATGTGTTTGTGCACACACGTACAAGGTATACAGTAAACTCATTCTTGGTAATAGTGAAATGCTGACTGCATAGTAATCAGCTGACACAACACCAAATCCAAAATAATAATCTCAACAGAATATTAAAATTAGATTCTTGCTTTCCTCACAACACAAACTGCATCCAGATTTTAGCCTCACCAACTTACCCAGAACCATCACCTGCATCTTCCCTTTTTCTCAAGGTTACAAGTTACTTGCTATCTTATCCCTCCATTGACTCTAGGTTTATGGTGCCCTTCTCCTCTCTAGTTCCCCATAGACAACTCTCTCACTCTTGAATGACTGACAGTTCTCTCTTTCTTCTATAATCATACCCTTCTAATTCTTCTAATCTTAGCTTGTGACTGATTCCATATATAAATTTTCCAGTTCACCCCCCCACCCTTGTGGACCATTCCAAATTATCCTCATATGCACCTTATTTTAAATACTTATAATTTTCTTTTTAGTCTCTTGCTCAGTGCCAATGACTCCATTCCAACACTGGTTTGACGATGGTTTTACAGACTCTCACATTTACTTAAAAGGTAAACACAAGAGTGGTTAAACAATGGAATTATCATAGTGCTAAAGATCTGTCACTATACAGTTGAGTTTTCATATTTTCTTTCTCCACTTTGTTACTAATTTTTGAATGTCTAAAAGTTTTCACAAGAGAAAGTTTCAATATTATATAAAGTGTAGTGCTGTGAAAGAAGATGATGAACAAACAAGACAACTAAATGTTTAATTAATCTTTACCATTCAAGATTTACATGAGAGTACATTTCTCACTGTCAAGGTCAAGGGTGCATATGTACAAACCTTCCCATTCAGAGTGCTTTTGACGCATTCTCTGCATGTCCTCTGTCTATTTGGGCTAATTAATTTGGGCAATACAATAATTAAAATATTCGGGTATGACATTCAGAACCTCTCTCTTACACCCAGTCTTCTCTTACACATCATTTAACAAAAAAAGTAAATTCTATTGCCTAAAATCTGTTAAGTTTTAAGTTTCTTCTGCTTACTTAATCGATTATTTGTTTGAGTAGTTGAAGAGAAATCCGTCAGAAGCTCTTCAGTTGTATCTTAGAGAGCTGACAGTAACCAGAAATAAAAACTTTGATCCAAATAGGCTCCTATTTTTCTTTCTTTTATTTTGAAATACCAAGTTTCATGTACAAAAGATGTGGAATTTTTTACGAAAACGAATTCCATATTCTTGACAATTTCTTAAATCATGTGTGTGTGTGTGTGTACGCATGCAGTGTGCATTTGCACATGCCCCCCCCTACACACATATATAATGAAATATATAAATGATAATTCTTAGTACACTGGTGTGAATTCTACCGCGGATAATAGAGGTTAAGATTTTGACTCAATATTGTACAACATACAGAATCACTTCAATAGCAACATGATAAAGAGAAATAAGGAGGGACATAATCTTTTTGATTATTAAAATATAACTTATATAATATTAAACTGACATATATGTACAACAAATGCAAAAGGAGTATGAGTAGATCGATAGGTATAGAAAGTAGGGAGCATGCTGACTAATGAACAAGAGAAGCCATAGTGAAGGAAAAAAGTGCTCATTGGTAAAAAGCAGAATATTATTATCAGAATGAACTTGGACTTTAGGAGGAGACAAGGGAAATGTTTTATATGAATTATTAGTTTTCCTCTGTAGGTTAGAGGTGTAGATAATTTGGAGAAGGGTGGAAGTAAGTAAGAGTGGATTAAATAAGCAATGAAGAGGTACTCAAAACAATCAAGGAGAGAGAGAGAGAGAGAGAGAGAGAGAGAGAGAGAGAGAGAGAGAGAGAGAGAGAGAGAGAGAGAGAGAGAGAGAGAGAGAGAGAGAGAGAGAGAGGGGGGGGGGGTTGAGCTCTTGCATGACATATGGAATATAATATGAAGAGATTGTAGGTTCAACTTTAAGATAGATATGAATAGAGATGATGGGAGTGCTACATGTTGTTAGTCACAAATATATGTTGTAAGGATCTTTGTACGCTGTTATGTTGTATCATGGTAGTACACAACTGTTAGGATTTTGAGGTAGAGAACCTCACTAATTCGTCACCTACAGGACCAAAGGGGTGACAATTTAGTAAAATAGATGAATTAGTGAGGGAATAAGAAACAAACCCATTAAAGACAATATACAATTTTTTCTTACAACACTAGCGATGTACAGTACTAATGTTACGCTCAAGCATTCTGCAGGACGTTTCCAAACTCAAACAAGTTAAGAACTGTAATTGCAACAAAAAAAATTGTTTAATGATTGTGGGTAGATTCTGTGGATACATATGTAACAATTTCATCATCTCTAAACATTTTGCAGTCTACATCCGGTAAGTCTATTTCACACCACTTTCTGACGTTGCCTTCAATCAAACTGTTAAATGCTGATAGGGATTGGCAGATATCTAATAATTCCTATGTAGGGTCAAGATCTTCTGGTTCGTAGATGGCCGTAGCTGGTTGTAATTCAGATGGGCATAACTTATTCTAGGCAGATTTTAGAGTGTTTTCCAGAATACTTTGCCAGGCATCAGTAATCCGACTAAATTTTCAGAAATGTACATAGTAACAACACAACACAACTTATTGTGCCGTATACACAAGTACGAAATACCTTCTTGGAATCAATACATTCCACAATCTTTTCTCCTGGTTATTGTTAGTACCCCGGCCAAAATCAGCATGTTTTTCTGGTTTACCCTGGCTGTAATTAGAGTGTATATGTTACTCACTTGTTAATAAAGAAACAGAAGAAAAAGCTTAAGTGGGTGACGAATTAGTGAGGTTCCACTGTACTGCTAATATTTTGATACCTGTTGTTACCATCAGAATTGTGTACCGAAACATTAAAGAGCCTTAGTGAAGAACTCATACAATCACTAATTAACATAAGAAATCACACACACACACACACACACACACACACACACACACACACACACACACACACACACACACACACACACACACACACACACACACACACACACACACACCTTACCTGAGTAAATACACTCGGCCCTGTGAAAGTGTGCTGACTTTGGCTGAGAGCAGCTAAACCTTTAACTCGAAGGTATTTGAGCAGCTGAAGAAAACCAGTTACTGCCATTTTTCTTGTTTCCACCTCCCTGGAAATAAATATATTTACAAAAACTTGGCTGCCTCTTAACAGTATTACAAATTATTCATATACAATTATACCAGAGAAATTCTTGAAAACAAATAACTACTATTAACAGTGTAGGCAAGTGACTCTCAAACTGACAAATTAAGTTTTACAATTTTGAGCATACCTCTTTATCACTCAATGTATCAGGAGTTAGAGTAAGATTAAAACACTTAAACAATATATATTTATATGCTGATCATATAAAAGAATGAATGCAAACCTTGAGAACAGAGCTTTCCGAAGCACAAGAATAAGATTGTCCCTAAGCTTGTGAGATATGCGGACGACAACCAGCATTGATGAAATTATACGTTTTGCTACATGTGGTGGAAGCTGATTCATGAATTCCAACAGTCGCACTAAAATCGGCAGATTGTCCAGAGCCACCAGAATAACAGCATTACAAATCTGACCGAGACAATCTAAATAAAACACAAAACAGTGTGACTTTCTCTTTAGTGTGCTATCTCATTATTGACAGAATTCTATATAACACAAATAGAAATTGTATAGATTAATAATTGTAATTCATGTTTTTCTTGCAATCATATATTATTTAAGTAAAAACAAAACACACACACTCACACAGAGTAAAGTCAGAATAACTTTTTTATTAAGGAAAAATATATATGTAAATTTTGATGGATAGAAACACTGTCAGAAATTTAAATTGCCATTCAATTCCAAATTAGCAATTTATAACAAATGCTGTTTCTAACCATTGAAATTGTTACGTGTTGAGTAAAACTTGTTCAAAGAGGAAGTGCAAAGGACTGATCTTTTTTTACAGATTGGACAAGTTTCTGCATTATACAAAAATCAGGCATTAGTTGAGTTCTGCATTTACATTGTACATAATATGATTATAATTACTGCAAAAATGTGTACCTTTTTTAAAAAAAAATTTATAAAACAAATGTGAGACTAAACGTCCAAAATATTTCTCTAGTGTAGGCAGGAATATGTTTAAGTTTTTTATAATATAATGGTATAATGAAATATGGTTATTTACTTTGTCTATAAATAAAACAATATTCAAAAACATTACAAAATCTAACCATACGTAATTCAAAATAAGGAGGGTTACTAGATTATTGTGTCCCATTGTGTAACACAACTGACTTTTTAACTACACATTTCTCTTAACACTCACAATCAATTTCAATCAAGAATCAAGTAATTTTACTCAATCACAACAGGTGTAACTTTCAGGAAAAAAATGTTTAAGTGAAAAGTAATGCACAAAATCTTTTACAAGTCAGCTTTCATAAGATTGATATTTGCAAATTTCTGGCAAAATAAATTATTTATGGATTTTAAGTACCTGCATCCAAGCGAGGCCTGTGGCATTCATACAAAATCCAAAAAATGTAGTTTTCCATGTGGTTTCATAAAATTTGTTTTTGCATACTTCCTTTTTTGTGGTTTTTATGCCCGGCACCTAATGGAGACCTGTTTCACACACAGAAACACAGTTTCTGCATGTTTCTGGCTGTCAGAGAGTAGGTAGTTTCAGTAAATTATTACCGTTTTTCTTTTCATCAATAAGTATGACACTTCATGTTCAAACTCCATTTGACATTTATCTATAAGTCTATTGTTACAACACAAATAAGCCACCCCAGTACCAGGGATAAAAAAGATGATACTAAATATAAATATACTTCAAATAAAATAAAATATTAAATATAAATAAAATGTAAAGACAATGACACGACAAACGACGACATGACCTAACCCAAGTGATTGACCAAACAAACCGGAAAACGACAAAGAAGGGAAAAAACCGAAACCAAAGAAGAATAAAGACAATTGAAGGAAGTGAACGAATTCATACAACCAAATAAAATAAAACCAAACGAGAAGGGGAGAACCGAATTAAAATGAAGCCAATTGAAAATGAAGGAGAAGAAGAAGAAAAATGAAGAGGAAACGAAGTGAAACCAAGGGATAAGAAACACCACAAATATAAAAGGGAGAAATGGTACACTCAAGTATAATATTGGGAATAAAACCAATAATTATCCAATACCAGAAATAAATATTATTCTCAATTAAATAATTAATGTAACTGTTTTAACCAAAACCCAGTAAAGTAATATTATAAAAAGAAAAAGTACACTAACCGAGAAATTAGAGTTAGGTATAGTAAAAATCTATAGGAAAATAACATTAATAATACTGTGTATAATTAGTAAAGAAAGAAATAGTGAGAAAGTGACAAAGAGAAATAATTATAAGGATTACCCACTAAGAAACACTTAATGTAAACAGTTAAAAAGTGCAATAGTGAAAGTGTGATACTCCAAAATGGTTAGAAACCATAATAATGATAATCAAACGCTCAATAAGCAATAAGAAACAATAATTGATTAATAGTGAATCCAATAATAATTAAGAGTAAGGTTTTAATGATAGCATTAGATGTAAGCATTTCATAATGTGGAATAAACACAGAAGAGTGATGAGGAAACACTATGTGATTAAAAGTGGTACAAATTAGTAATTAGAAATATAAAGTTGAATAATAATGTAATGGTACAATTATGGTACAAATTTTAATCAACGTAAATATGGTATAAAAAACCATAAATATTGTATTCCTTCATTTGTAGTAATTTGGTCAAAATTAAATAAACCTTGAATAATCCTTGTCAATCTACAGTGAGTGAACTATATAAATGTTTGCCAAGATTCGGACTATTTCATAGCAAAAAACATGAAAACCAGCAAAAAACCGTATGTCGAATAATGGGATAAAGTGCCCATCCTTGATGACGCCAGCGGCGAGGAATGTGTCGTTGAAACTGTAAACAACCAAACAATAGCCGGGTGACGTAGTTTCACCCCACCTAAGAAATTTGTGACAAAGGATCTGTGTCATTTCATCAGGGAACGTGATCGCAGCCGGCCGGCAACCCGTTCACGAAGAGTGAATTTTAACTTTTTACACCACTAAAAGTGGTTAATTAACTATCTAAATACAGTGCTGTAAATTTGCTTCAAAATGTGACCGGGAAGCGTAATCGGTAAACTCGCGGTACGCGAAGTTTTACCGTACAGACAGGGAACAAACAACCGCAACTATTTGGTGAGAACGTTCCAAACATTATTGTAAAATCAAGAAAATTCATAATGACCAATTTAAAATAAAATCTTTTACTTAAAAAACAATGAGCTCATTAAAACAATAAATTGTACCAGCGTGAGAGAGAGAGAGTGAAAGATAGAGAGTGATATAAATTATGCTGGGTTGTGCGACAAAGATATTCTTATGTTCAATCTATTACTATATAATCTTTGCATAATACGTAATATTTACATATTTCATAAATATATGTCATGATTTTGGAGGGTTATAATTGTTTTGCTGGGAAATATTCGAGTCAATAATATGTATGGAGAGTAAAGCTTAAAATAAAAATAACTTATATATGTTATCTAGTGTTCATTTATTTCAGGTAGTATATTTCACACACATGGTTCGTGTTGCACGAATCCTGGCCCGAATTGTAAATTTGTATACAGTTGCTCAACCTGACAACATGGCGTCCAGTTTCCAAAGTGAACGTAATCTTTGAATATACCCAATATTATTGTAACAATTAAACGTTAAAAAACGATTAGTTACAGATTGCGCCCGTAATAACAGGGACAATAGTTACAGATGGCGCCCGAACAGGGACATTAGTTACAGATTGCGCCCGTAATAACAGGGACATAAGTTACAGATGGCGCGTGCCGAACATGGACTCGACATAAAACATAATTTTATGTAGAGTATACCTACCGGTTGTGAAATAACTACCTGAGGTAATAGTGTTAAAGTACGTAACAAGTGCGCAAGGTAAGGTTAACATTTTAGGTTATAAACATATATGTTTTAGTAACATAAAATTGTACGTATGAGTAATAAGGATATTATTGCAATAGAAATCAGTACCGCTGATGTAAATTTAACTAGTGAAATGGATGTTCATCCAACTCAAACTAGTCAGATTGACGAAGCAGATACACCTGTATCTGTTGTATATGTAGAAGCAGAGAAGGTCTCTACATCCATGTCAGTTGGTCCAGAAAGTAAATCAGATAATACCGCTGTTTTGATGCAGCTGTTATTAAGTAAATTTGATAAACAAAGTGAACAATTTGATAGTTTTGATGTCAAGTTAAATGAACTAAAGAATGAAATTAAAATAGGTCACGATAATCTCATTAAGCAGTGTGACAAGGTCATTACAAAATTAGACGAGAATTTACGTCAATTAGAAAAACAGAAGTCAAATAGTAATGAAAACAGTACGAAAAATGAAGTACTGACTAATAGAGTAAACAACAATGATAATGTGAATAATGAATTTACAGATAGTAAGAATATTACAAGTAGTAAGAATATAATATTAGAAAATGATAATGAAAGTATTATGAATGATAATGAGGTGTCTGAGTGGATTGAGTCAGAAAGAGAGTTTGGAGAAAGTATTTTTGTACAAGGGATGCAGGGGGTAGTATTTTCTTTTGATGTTGTGTTAGGGGGGTGAAGAAAAGTCTTCACGTAATTTTTATAAGGATAAGAGTTCCTTCAATTTATATTTGGGAGACGATAGGTCTACAAATAAAGTTTCTTGGTGTTTTTGTGTACCTAATAAGTGGTGCAATAATTTTATGTTAGGGACCCCTGCATATTTGGAGAGAGAGAGAGAGAGAGTGTAATTTGGTGTTATGGAGAGAAATGTATTAAGAGAGAAAGTGTAGAGAGATATTGTGAGAAAAAGAAAGTAATAAATTTTTTTAAAGTAAACAGAAAGTACAGAGAATTGGTAGAAAGGTTAGGCATAGATATGGTATATGAAAATAATGAATACTTACCTTATAGTAACAATGATATTGCAATAACAATAAATGATGAGAATAATGGTATTAAGTACTTACCTGTGGTAGAAAATTATGATGATAATTACAAGATAAATAACCAAATTATAACATCTGATATTACTGAGATAGACGGAACCCTACTCGATCGTGACTTGAGATATTTGTTTGATAATTGTTTAATATATGAATATGATTATAATATTTCTAATCATAAAATGTTTTTATTACAAAATAAGATAAATAGACGTAAGATTCGGATGTTATTCAACGATGGAGGATAGACTGTTTTAATTGTGTAATGAACATTAAATATATGTGAAAAGTGGTATTGAATTGGACTGCTATGGACTGAGTTTGATAAATAACAAAATAATGTGTTTGGAGTGTATATTTTTCATTGTTTTATATGTATTTATATATCAATGTATTTATGTATATTTACAGGTATATTTTGTGTACACCAGTTATTGTGTATTTTAAGGATTAACACGTTTAATAATAAACAAGTAAATTTTTTTAAATAGTTGAATAACAATTAAAGAGTAATCATTCTTTATTATTGAATTAAAATAGTAAAAAAGAAAGTTGTACTAATTTGTAACAGAAGTAAATTATTAATTGTAATAGAAAGTTCTAATGAAGTAAATCATTATTTAATTTGTAATGAAGGTAATTCCTAATGAATATTAATAAATGTTTAAGTAAGAATATATATTGGAATTTTGATGAGTAAGTGAGAGATGAATTTTATAAGACCATTGTCAATGATTAAAGTAAGTGTTTAAACAGGGATAGAGCCTGGGTATTAAAATAAAAGCAGGTGAGTTATTTAATTGAAGTTATGGGAGTTAGATAGTTAAGAATTTTGAAGTAAATAATACCAAGGAAGTATTAGATATTTAGGGACACAGTAGTTAGTGATTATTTGTAGAGGTGAGTAAAGTCAAGGTTAAACATATATTTGTTGTTGATGATATTTTGTAGTGGGGGTGAGGTGATAAGGAGTAGCCAACTTATAGTGTTGTGTCAGGTATTAGCGTAGTTTAAGGGAGTGTTTGCCGAATTTTGGAAGGGCAAAATAATATGGATGTATATAGCCAGTTAGGGAACACCCATCTCTGTGCAAAGACGAGCGGTGTCATAGGATTTAAATGAAATTAGTAAAGGTGTTTATAATTGAGATATTGGTGTCATGATAGGTAAATTTGGTGGTCAGTTAGAAGAAGGTGAGTAAGATTATAATAAATAAAAGTATAGTGAATATAGGAGTCACCCAGACTAAACAATGACTAGAATGTGAAAGGTTAGGTAGTTAGGTAGGTAGACAATTCTGAGTACAGAGGTAGGAAAGGAGAAATGAAGTAATAATATAATCTGAATATTAATAATAAATTTAAAATGAAATTTATAATTATAATAAATAATTGATGTCTAATTAATTATTTAATTGCAATTTTTTATAATTTAAATGCAAATCTTAATCAAGATTAAATATGAATCTTGTGTATTATTATGTGTCATATATTATGTATTATGTTATGAAATTTTAACATGCATAGGAAATAGTGTGTGTGGAGGAGAAAGAGGGGTAAATATAATTGGCGCTGTCAAAAACAATTATTACCTGTTAATAATAATAATAATAATTTTAAACAATAATAATAATTTTAATTTAACAATTCAATAAGATTTATGAATAAATAATACCATACAAATTTATTAATTATTTTGTTTTTCTATAATTTGTTTTTCTCCATGTTTGGGAGATTTATATGGGAATTTTCAAATTTTCAATTATAATTTAATTCTTTTTATATCAATATGTTTCTTTTGTAATTATAATAATTATAAAATAGAAAGAGTTAAATATTATCGATGGGAATCGAAACAATTTAATAATTCAGGGTAGTCCATAATGAGAAAGGAAGTTCTATATAATTCTTGTGAGTTACATTTTTTGTAATTATATTTTAGTAGTATGTCAAGCAAACCCAGTGCTTATCAGCACAAACCAGCACCTAGCTAAGGGGAACCAGATCAGTTAAGGATAGAGTAATTTACCAAGCCACTATTTTAATATTTTTCATTTATTGTTTCAGTGTTTGGTGATATGACAGCGGTCCTGAGCTGGCCAGCGCGTCAGAGCAGGGGCGTTACGCGCCTAAGTGGCCTTATGGTGTTGGGATCTCAAAGGAGAAGTCCAGTAAGGTCATGTAGGTACTGTCATCATCATCAGACCACGGGTGAGTTATTGTTTTCTTTTATATAAATTGTAAGGGGGTTGTGGCGACCTATCCTGGCTGATCCCTTTAGGAAGAATGAAAGGGTCAATGAAAGTTTTTCTGCTTCGGCACAAAATCTTTCATTAAGGGGGTTTTGTAATGGTACAATTATGGTACAAATTTTAATCAACGTAAATATGGTATAAAAAACCATAAATATTGTATTCCTTCATTTGTAGTAATTTGGTCAAAATTAAATAAACCTTGAATAATCCTTGTCAATCTACAGTGAGTGAACTATATAAATGTTTGCCAAGATTCGGACTATTTAATAGCAAAAAACATGAAAACCAGCAAAAAACCGTATGTCGAATAATGCGATAAAGTGCCCATCCTTGATGACGCCAGCGGCGAGGAATGTGTCGTTGAAACTGTAAACAACCAAACAATAGCCGGGTGACATAGTTTCACCCCACCTAAGAAATTTGTGACAAAGGATCTGTGTCATTTCATCAGGGAACGTGATTGCAGCCGGCCGGCAACCCGTTCACGAAGAGTGAATTTTAACTTTTTACACCACTAAAAGTGGTTAATTAACTATCTAAATACAGTGCTGTAAATTTGCTTCAAAATGTGACTGGGAAGCGTAATCGGTAAACTCACGGTACGCGAAGTTTTACCGTACAGACAGGGAACAAACAACCGCAACAATTTGGTGAGAACGTTCCAAACATTATTGTAAAATCAAGAAAATTCATAATGACCAATTTAAAATAAAATCTTTTACTTAAAAAACAATGAGCTCATTAAAATAATAAATTGTACCAGCGTGAGAGAGAGAGAGAGAATGAAAGATAGAGAGTGATATAAATTATGCTGGGTTGTGCGACAAAGATATTCTTATGTTCAATCTATTACTATATAATCTTTGCATAATACGTAATATTTACATATTTCATAAATATATGTCATGATTTTGGAGGGTTATAATTGTTTTGCTGGGAAATATTCGAGTCAATAATATGTATGGAGAGTAAAGCTTAAAATAAAAATAACTTATATATGTTATCTAGTGTTCATTTATTTCAGGTAGTATATTTCACACACATGGTTCGTGTTGCACGAATCCTGGCCCGAATTGTAAATTTGTATACAGTTGCTCAACTTGACAACATGGCGTCCAGTTTCCAAAGTGAATGTAATCTTTGAATATACCCAATATTATTGTAACAATTAAACGTTAAAAAACGATTAGTTACAGATTGCGCCCGTAATAACAGGGACAATAGTTACAATAATAGTAAATGTAAACGATTAGTAATATGAAACGAACACTGGAAAGTGATAATAACATTTTTATTCTTCGTATTGTTTAAATTAGCAGCCATCCTTACTTTTCTTTTATAAAATTGCTAAACTGCTATAATTGTTTTTATTATTTAGACAAAGCTTTTCGTCATTACTGACATCTTCAGGTCTTAAACAACCTAAAAGAACGTTGTTTAAGACCTGAAGATGTCAGTAATGACGAAAAGCTTTGTCTAAATAATAAAAACAATTATAGCAGTTTAGCAATTTTATAAAAGAAAAGATAATAACATTGTTAATTAAGAGATTTAAGATTAATTGTAAACGATTGTATTTAAAAGGGGAGTATCCCATGAAAAGATAAACAGCTAGTGTTAACATGGATTGAGAGTAGAGTTTAGTTAGGAAATAAGCAATTAATATTAAATAAATAAACACCCCAGATTGTAAGGGAAAACCAATTATTCAAAAGGTGATGTTAGTTAACACCCAAAAAATAGTAATTAATGAAATGAGTTGTAAACAAACTTTACTTAATAATGGTAAAATAATTGTATAATTATATTTATGAATAGGGTATGACTGAAGAATTTGTACAGAGCATACGCCTAGATGTTATGTTTTTAATTGAGGAAGAATAGGGAGTGGTAGCCATATTATTAACAAAGGCAAAATAGATGATTAAGAAGTTAAGACAATACAAATCTAATTACAATAGAAAATCAATAAATGTAAAAAATAACAGAACCATTAATAAAACAAAATACATTAGAATAAAATGAGACATCATTTGTATAAATTCAGTAAATATAGTCAATGGCTACTAGTGCATCTGAAATGCCTAACTGCCAAAACCAATAATTACAAATTGTATAAAATCCACAAGGAATTAACAAATCTAAGGCAAGTAACTAGCCAAAAATAATGTATAAATCATTTTAAAAGAAAAATGTTACAATAAGAGCTTAAATTAAAAGAGATATGTAATTATCAAATGTTAACATAATAAGACAAAACCTCGCACAAGGTTGCGAACTTTTGTAACACCTATTACTACACTGCAGAACAAATTGTGGACACACTGTATATTATATAAGTACGGAGAATGTACGGTAGCGTACTTTTTTATTGTAACCATATTTAATGTTTTCTTTATAATCTAAAGAACTCCAGATTTTGGACGAGTTGATGTATAATGTACAAACAGTAGCCATGATGGCATCAGAATAGCTCGTTCAAAACCAATTTCGTCAGCTTGAGATAATGCGTTTCATGTTTTATGTCGGGGCAAATTTATTGAATACTAAATTATAATATTATTGTCACATGAATTAATTACCAAACTATCATTAAAGAAACAGTACAGTGTGTAACCATTGTTTTATTTCATAGGAAATTGTATTATATATGTGTGTGTGTTAGCGAATTTACAGATCAGACAACTAGTGCTTTCGCTATCTGTGCAATACAGTAAGCTGTACAAAGGCGGGAACCGATTCGAACGCTCCAGCCGTCACCGCTGAAAACACCATACTAACATATTAATTCATAAATTTAATTGTTTTCAACAAACAATTTGGCGCCACCTGGGATTCACAAACCCCTATAAAATTACAGGTAAGGTTTCCACTAGGTTGTACTGATAATTGTGACAACGCTACGGACTTCGTTAGCAACAACCATTGATGTAACGACAGGTGTGAGACGAACACACCACACTAATTTCATAAAAAACATATACACGTGTTTACAGAGATACACCACCTACATCTACCGCGTTACACTATTCATAATGTTTAGGATTGTAATCACACAGATCCTAACCTCATTCACAAACCACATAACGGAAGTTCATAATGAATGTAATCACAACCAGTATTCACATCTATATATCAACAATGCTGTGGAAACTCGATTCAGCGATGTGAATGACTGATATAAAAGCATTCTAAGCTCGTTAGTTCTATTGCAGCGTTACAGGATTTATTTTTACAGCATCTATCGTCTTATTTTGCACAAACCATCATGCAATGGGCAAGAAACCATAAAATATCATGGGAAGCGACTGTTCATCAAATTTTGCGAATGTAAAAAAGGAGTAAATATGATTTAAAATTTTCCCCAAGTATTGTGAAGAGAAACAACTTCAAGTTCATTCAAGAGAACAACTTTTTTCAGTCCTTCCAAAATAATTCATGGAAAATCCATTCACAAAATTCCAGGATCTCTACACATAATATTTGCCAGCCATTAAATACATAACTAATGGTAGTGGAGCATCAGTTGTCTGAATCAGTCACTGTCCAAATACAGATTTTCCTGGAAAATTCACTAGCAATGATAAAAATATTCTTCTTCCTCCTTCTTAATTCTGCAACCTTTAGCTTTGGATTAGTTAGCGGTTTTTAGCTTCCTCAATAATTTTACTCCACCCATTTATACATTCAATTCTATTTGACTACACAACTGTAGTAGCTAAATTTTAAAAACACAAAATACTTTTCTTAAATCATCCGGTAATTGATAGGAATTTATGAAAATAGCAATGTTAAATAAATGACAGTTATAAAATGTCAAGTATTCACAAGCTAACAGATAAAATTGTAGAATCAGTGTAGTGCAATACAATACTACAATATTATGGCACAATATTACTGTCTTGTGTAATATTTGTATATAGAATTAACTTTACTACACAATTATACTGCAAAAGGAATTGTTTGTACCAATATTAGGTGGCAGTTACTGTTTAAATAGAGAAAGGGGTCAGACATGTGACTCAAATTAGTCGGGCCACAGAGGACACAAATTTGTATCAAAGTATTTGCAAATCGTTTGGTGTTAAGAAAATTAAAACATGTTAACCACACAAACAATTTTGTACTAGTACAGGAGTTTGGTTCCACCATACAAAACAAAAACAAGTTTTCTTTTCATCATAAGAACAAAGTAACACAGACAATTTTTAAATAGCTGTCGTAAGAAATGAGAAAGAATTTTATTATTTGTTTTAAATAAAAAATAATTACTGTACTTACTTGTATACTGTATAACATTTTGCCCAGCGATGATGCGATCTGAAAGTGACTGCAATACAGTGTCACTGACTTGTCGTTGTTGTTTAACCAGCAGAACTAACGAAAGACAGCCGCATTCCCATAACTTTTCCGCAAGCTGCTCTTTACCTTTAACAGGGCTTGTATTCAATAACGCCATGCTCAACTTGACCAAGCCCTTTAATACTTTGTCACGTTCACAAACACTGGAAAAACAAAATTAAACATTAACTGTCAGGAACAGCGAATACAAGATCATGAATTTCTGTGAGCATAATTATATACACAACTTCTGACTAAATAGATAGGTATGTAAAAAAAGATTAAAAAAAGAGATGTAACAATATGTTCAGCATTATTTTAAACAGCACAATCCATTAATAAAGGTCACTTTGTTTAATGGAAAAGGATATGTTTAGTTCACAATTCTGCTACTAGATCACAGGGAGATTCATTAATATTCACACAGGTTTCCGTTTGTGACGCAAATGCTCCATTTCATTCTAAGAGTAAACAATTTTATTAGATTTGTTTTGTATAAAAAGAATTCAAAAGATAAAATATTAATTTTATAACAGTATGTTTTGTTATTTTCTAATTATAGTACAGACATAACACAGGCATAACACCAAGTTATAGTAGAAACATAACACTTTCAGAATGACATGCCACAGTGAATAACAGTTGTATTTATTGAGGGCTTTCAGAGAATATATAAATTAACAAAACACATATTTTGAACTAATTGTATTTTTAATATGGATTACAACATTAAAAAAAAACAGCCATTCCAACCACTGAAGAGACCTAGAACCAGTTAAATAATAAGAAAAAAGCTTGGAAGGAGACAACGCAAATGTGATTATTATCTCTATATAACTGTAGAGTAGTCGAAATCCAAAACTGATGGATTTAAGAGTCTGATAGGAAAACAGAAATGAAGTTCTTTCAGTCATGTTAACGAAACAAAATAAAAATTACACATTTGTATGGGCCCCACAAGAGGATGCATTTTCATCCCCTAGCTTATGAAATACGTGGAGAAAGGAGAAAACTACAAGAAAACTTAATTCTGTAAAACCGTACAGCAAATTACAATTGAACTGTGAGGTTGCTTTCACAAACTCGAGCTCTCTTGAACAAGCCCATGCACTCGCTGACACAGGCCTAGAATTATTAAAAGTCATAAGTCAAAAAATTCTGTTTTGCATTAGCAGCAATCAGACAGTTTTGATTTGTGCTAAATATTAACTAAGTCATATAAAAAAAAAGCAAAAGGAGCATTTGCACAGTTACAACCAGTATGGAGATCCCCCCATATATGCGGGAAGACAAAACTCAGAATATTTGACTCAAATGTCAAATCGGTGTTGCTGTATGGATGTGAGATCTGGAAAGTGACAAAGGACATCACCACAAGGTTACAGACTTTCATAAACCGTTGCCTGAGGTACGTAATGAGAATTTGGTGGCCCAAGACCACTTCGAATAGAGATCTATGGGAGGCCACAAGTCAGAGTACCATCCAACTACAGATAAAGAGAAGAAAATGGAAGTGGATCGGTCACACCCTGAGAAGACCACTAGAAAATATCACTAGACAGGCACTGAATTGGAATCCGCAAGGTAGCTGCTAGCCGCAGACGTAGAAGACCGATGATCACCTGGAAGAGGACTATGGAAAGAGAGCTGGCTGGTGTCAACAAGACATGGAGGGAGGTGAAGGCCCTGCCAATGGACAGAACACGCTGGAGAAATTTTGTTAAGTTCCACCTAGGAATTTAAGGACTTAAGTCAAGTCTAGTTATTAACAAACCTAACAAGCTGAAACTGAACAAGAAAGAACTGCCTACAGTTACAAATATCATTATTTTGCAAGAATAAAGATTCAAAGAAACCATGAATTTCAATGTGTTTGTCAGAATGTGCACACATTCATACACATGTAGAAATAATTTTACTGTTGAGTTCATACATACAGGAAATCTATATTTTTGTTTCTTTTATTAAAAATTAAACAATTTCTTTTTTATTTTTAGATAAATATATTCTAACCCACTATATTTTCTAGGCATTATGATATGGTTGTAATTTTTTGGGAACTGGATGGATGGATTGATTGTCTCTCCTATGATTCCAAAATTGATTCATCTCCCAAACACCTCTTTGAAAAATTGAAAAGACAGTAATTGAAGATCCACTTAATCACTGCTCTACTGTACTGCAATTTTGGCAGAAACCAGTGTATTACACATTTAATTACTACACACAATGAGTAAACAATCATGTTTTTTGTACTTACTCACTCTGAATAAGTCGTTTCATCACTTGAACAATGTCACACTGTGAAGTTACCATTTCCCTTAACCATGCCGATTCTTGTTTCCTTTCATTCTCTAAGACACACCGGTATATAGCACTTTTCAACACCTCCAGTACCTTAAAGAATACAAATTCCACTAGCAATCATTGCATTAACTAACAAGTTAATTGATTAATTACTTGTATACAGCTTTTACTTAATCATTAATAAACTTAGCCACAAGCTATAATAGTAGGAAGAAAAGCAATGATGCAAAAGGCAAGATCAGGGGCAGAACATGAAGAGCTAAAAGAATACAAAAACTTGAGTACTTGGCACTAATAATGACACACAAGATGGGAGACTGGTTGACGGATTAAGACAGAGAACCATATCAGCCTGCTGACTGTTCTATTTCTTTTATGAATTTGCTAACTGCTATAATTTTTTTATTGTTCGACTAAGCTTTTCGTCATTACTGACATCTTCAGGTCTTAAACAACGTCTATCAACTGTACGTTGTAGGCTTTTATACTTTGGGCCCCTCCCCTTATGTCATCGCCCCTCCTATTGGTTCTAGCTGCTACCGCTCTTCACGGGAACTTTGTCTACCTTTTTCCGTTAGGCATTTTTCTAACGTCCGTCAAATTGTTTTAAGAATCTCCCGTTAATTTCTTCATTCTTGACTTATAATTTTTTGTTACCTTTTTTTGTAAAAGGTTACAAAAAATTATAAGTCAAGAATGAAGAAATTAACGGGAGATTCTTAAAACAATTTGACGGACGTTAGAAAAATGCCTAACGGAAAAAGGTAGACAAAGTTCCCGTGAAGAGCGGTAGCAGCTAGAACCAATAGGAGGGGCGATGACATAAGGGGAGGGGCCCAAAGTATAAAAGCCTACAACGTACAGTTGATAGACGTTGTTTAAGACCTGAAGATGTCAGTAATGACGAAAAGCTTAGTCGAACAATAAAAAATTATAGCAGTTAGCAAATTCATAAAAGAAATAGTAAGGATGGCTGCTAATTTAAACAATACGAAGAATGCTGACTGTTCTGCTTAAGAAAAAGTTGTTTGGGCCACTCAAATATTAATATGTAATGCAGAATTCTGGATGTACATAAAATATTGTATTTATGCAAGTAAGGTAAATGGTGCATACAAATAAGATGAAGAACTTGGCTGGGGGAGATAAGAGATGAAGGGAGGAGAGGAGGAAAAGAGACAGCATAGGTAAGGTCAGCTGTACAAGACAGAGAAAGATAGAAAAGAACAGATACAATGCTAAAATTCTTATACATACAAGGGAAGAAAATGCTCAAAGACTATGTACACATAAACAATAAATCCAACGTGTAATACCTGTGCTTCGTATACCGATATACTCGACAAAGATAGCAACACTGTTAAAATGAATGGATCCAGAATTATTTCAGGGCAGTATACTGACGTTTTGGCTAGTCTCAAAAGTTGTGACACACATCCACGACTCAGTATAGCACATTCTTCTATATGGTACAGAACCATGCTTTCACAGTCAATAAGGTCTTTATTTTTCACATGTTTTTCTGCAAAAAATAAAATTAACATTGTATCAAAGAATATAAGTTAGTATATGATATTCATATTCTATATACGATAATGTAGGAAATTATTAAATATAAATTTCTATATTAACTAAAGAAATTACTGCAGAATCCTAACAGAATCAACAATTTTTATTTTCATCCTGACAACTTGTGTCACATGTCTTGTCTATTGTGATTACATTGTTCAGAAAATTATCATCTTCATCATCCATAGTAACAAGGTCTCCAACCAGCGTCACTCATGTATATTTCTGATTGGCAGACAACATTTTTGGAATAATTATTGACAAAACGGTCACATTTTGAAATCATTGTGGAAAACGCTCTAGTAACTTCTCACTGATACTCCAGCTTCTGAAACCATTTCCTCACCAGATTTCATTCTGTCACTTCATACAAACTCTTTCATTAATAGAAACTGTTTTGTAAATTGTGACAGTACACAAGTACCCATTATGAATATCACCCTCAAGAGTAGCATACTACCCTGGAAACACAGTGCCACTTATATTGATTTGTATTTTGTCATTGTTGATTCACCATACGCTTTTTGAATTTAATGTGACTTTTTATCACTCAAATAAATGCAACATTTGTTATTTGTATGCTGTTCTGTGACTGATATTTTAAAATGTAATAATGTCACATGCATATGACAGCAACATCCTCATGTACATGAGGTTACAGCTGTTGGAAAAGAAACACAAATATGAGGACAGCCAGTCCTCAACAATGTGTGCTAAAGATTATCATTTAAAAAAAAAATAATAATTTTAACGTATTTAAGAGTCCAAACCCTGTTATCATACAATAGTGTATACTACAGGTACAGTAGTGTTTTAATTTTCCTCAAATTTCTTCCCTATTTTTTTTCTCTGCCAGTCTCATTATTTCACTAGATGTTATATACTTTTTCAATATTTTTGGGGCCATTTATTAGATTTTTCTCTAGAATCTAGGATCTTCCTTTTTTAAATTTTTTCACTTCTTACTTTCCAATTTTTTTTCACTGACACTGTCTGCTTCTCACGCAGTATGTGTACCTAACAATTCAGTTGCCTTTCTTCTACAAATTCACACATAGACTGCATTTCCAAATATCTTCTAATTTACATATTTCTCATTTTATCTTGTCTTGTAAATCCTCCAAATCTTCTCACTTAGTTCATCTTTACAGTGTGTAGTATTTGGTGTTTCAGTTTGTAGCGTGACAGAAAATCCACCTTGTTATAATTTAAAAAATAATCATATATAGAATAAAAATAAAATGACTTCAAGGAAAATTACTATAAAAATTAATTAAGGATCACAGTAAAGTGAAATCATGGTTTCGAAGAAATAAAGTGAATTAAAAAACAACCATCCAATATTTAATAAATTATAGGAAAATAGTGATAATCCAATGTATAGAGTAATTATACCCAGGTAGAATAGGACCATGTAAGGAAATACCCAGAATAAACAAACCTCCATAATAAAAGGACAACTTTTGAAAAAAAACAACAACCACAGATTAAAAAAATAGAAAACCCCAAAAGAGATTAAATGTCCATAAGAAAAGTACAATACAATAAAATAAGAATAAATGTAAAGTGAGTGTAAGTAAAGTTTCTAGACATATGATTAACAGTGGACCAGTGCAATTTATTTTCATGATGACAAGCAAATCTTGATGACCCCATGTAAGTGATATTCTTTATCTTACAAGACTAGATAAAATGAATAAAAATAAGATAAGAGAATACAATAAATAGTGAAGTGATCAAGGGTAAATCCCTAAACTAAAACAGCAAAAGACTGCATAAAAATTGATTTTAATAAATAATTTAAATGAAAAGACAGATGTGTTTTGTTGATGTTAACAGTTCATTGAACTCAAGGCTTGAATGTATGAGATTGAGTCTATTTTTTTTGTTATAGAATATATTTGTTATGTTTTAATGATATCAATTAATAATAAACATTATTGTAATTAAGTAACGTCAATTTAGTTAAGATTGTATAAGAATTGTATGTCAGAGAGGGTATTAGCAAGCTGAAATAATAATAAGCTTTGTAATTGAACTAACATAAAATGTAGGCCAAATGGTAAATATCACCCACATTATAATTAATAAATAAGCTAATGAAATTAATTAAATTAATGAAAATTGTTTAATGTAATTCAATAACCATGTATAATAACTGTAACAACACTTGGTGAAGGTACTGAAGGAATGTATAAAATATTATTAGAAAAAATGCAAGTGTAATAACACTGGAATATAAGGAAAAGCCTAAATTGAAGATAATATTCAAATTAGTTAACCAAATCATAAAATTACTGGGAATTAAAGAAAACAAACCATTATAATTCAATCAATGATCTTGTTCAATGATAATTAGAATCTAACATAAATTGTCAACCATTTAATGTGTAAAGAAATAATAGTGGGTAAGGCCTACAACCAAATATACTGTAAATATGACTTTTGAGTTAAAAAATACTATAAAGTATATCATATGTGGTATTAAATAACGCAGAATTAAATAAGGAAATTGATTATGTAATTAGTATTTAATAAGAATAAATAATAAGCAAAATGTAATTAATCATATAATGAAAAAGTCAGTTATTTAGTACAACATATAATTTAGGCTGAGGTGTCAGCTGATTAAAACAATGTGAATTTTAATATTAAATCAGCCAGGACTGATGAAGAAAGTTAGTTAGTTAGTTTGTATGAAGAAGAAAGTTAGTTAGTTGATTGTTAAACGTTGAGATGCACACATCGGAACGATCTCACACAAATTAATTAATTAAAAAAGAGAAGAATAATTTTACTTATGACTAAACCTATAAAAAATAAAACAGAGAAATTTAAAAAGATGAGTCACTAACACTGAGTTAAAATGGAATAAATCAAATTAATCTATTTATGAAGATTGGAAGGCGTAACCCAGATATTAGAACATATAAATGTTAATTCAGAATTTTATCGATACGAAATTTGCCATTGTAAAACCTTATAACTATTGGAACAAGGGAACATTTGAACACTGATTGCTGAGCCGAACAACTGATTACTAATCCAGGATAATTACACTGTTATGAAGAGAAATTAATCACTACTGCTTGGATGAGGACCACATAAAGAATCAACATTTATTTGGAGGAATCTCATCGTGAAGATCTTGGTGAGCATACGCAGTAAGGAAGCGGTAACCTAAAATACTTCGAGCATCAGCTGTGATGACGTCAACCTTCACACAGATTCGTTGGTTCGAGAAATCTAATTTATTAACATTTTTATATTGAATATTATTTCTATTTTTATAATTAAGAACTTTTTTATTGTAAGTGTTGTACTTTTCAGCTTTGCCCTTTCTCTGACTATTTAAATAACAGCTAAAAGAACCTGTAATCCAACATTAATAATTTATATAGCGAAGCCAACTTGGCCTGAGATATGAGTTTGCGAGCTGTGGATTAGCAGATCGATTCAAAGTCGATTCATTGCGATAAATTTAATAAATTCATTTAATATTATTATTTTGAGTTTTATTTCTTAGTAAAAATATATATAGAAGAATTTCAGGTAATATATGAAACCTGGACTCCAAGAAAAAAAGAGAATAACCTCATTGAAGGAGTACAATCTATGAATAACGGAAGACCACTAATCGATTATTACATTTTATAATCTATTTAACGCGGGAAAACAATTCTTGTTATTCGAACATAATAAATCAAATAAATTAGTAATTAAAGAAATAAATATATAAAAATAGATAAATAAATATATAATTTTTTTTTTATTTTCAAACAAAATTTTTTTTTCAAGTTATATTATAATTTTTGTAACCCCGAAAAGGAAGCATTAAATATCGTTACAAATTTGGCGTTTTCAACGTGGAACTTAGTTAAACCTTCATCAGGAGATAATTTGTTTTATTACAAAATATGGCGTCCAACTTAAGGGGCTGAAATTAGTAATTGATAGGCCATAAGAGATAAAAATAATCTGCCCAATTTCTAATTTTAGCTGGCAGCTGTTATAAGATCAGAAGTGTAATAAAAATGCCAAAAAGAGCAACATCAAAGAAAAGGGTGGCAGAAGCTGAGAAAGAGATCGATATGGACGACAAAGAGGCAACTCCGGTTGAAGATATAGAAGGAAGGTTACCTCCTGTGGAACCGAACCAACCCGCACAACAAGAGGAACAGCCCGAGAAACCTACACAAACAGGGGACGTCAATGTCCAGGAGAAATCCAACACAACAGAAAATCCGATCCTGGATAAGATAATGGAAATGTTCCTACAAATGAGGGAAGATTTAAAGGAAAATGGATGAGAACACGACAGATACCAATAAGAAAATAGAGGAAACCAGCAAGGAAATGAAAGAGAACTACCAATCTACAAAAGAAGAATTGAGTAAGAAAATGGATGAAAGCAATAAGAAGATGGAAGAAAAGATGGGAGAGAAGTTGGAAGAATTGAAGGATGACAACCAACTGTTAAGGGAAGATTTGCGGGAGAATATTAAGAAAATGGAAGAAAATAGCAAGAAGATGGAGGAGAAAATGGATGAGAATAACCAACTATTACGGAAAGAATTGAGGGAGGTTAACCAGAAAAATATGGACAAGTTAGACGAAAGGATAGAGTTGTTAAAGGAAGAGTTGAGCCAGAAGATGATAGAGAATAATGAAGCAACCAGCAAGAAGGTAGGAGAGGCAATAACCGTGATAGAACAAAAAATTATGGAAGCGGATGAAAGATGTAGTCAGACGGAGCGGGAAGTACAAGATTTTAAGGAAGAAGTAAACACCAAAATTACTAATGTCGAAGAAAACAATAGGGATAAATTGGAAGAAAACCGAAGAGAAACGCAGGAAGAATTGGGGAAGGTACGGAACCAATTCACGGAAAGGTGTGATGGTATTGAAGTTGCCATGACCAATATAACCGGTCAAGTATGTCAGAGCCAAGAAGAGATAGAATTAATTCGAAGTCGACCCACTAACATTACTAGTATCCCTACTAATGAAAGCCGAGAATGGCTAAATTTTCGACAATATAAAAGAAAACCCATGGAGTTTTTGGCCAGGATTGAGGAATATTTTGCTAAATATCAGGGAAATAGATGGAGCACAAACTGTGAACTGTTAGATGAATCTTTCAGAGAAATGACAGACAAATGGTGGATGGTAATTAGGAGGGGATAAACGGACTACCAACAATTTAAGAACCTGTTCAAGGCAAAATATTGGTCGGAGTTGACACAAAACTTGATACGCGATAACATCTGTCACGGAAGGTATAATGCCCACATAGGTAATACAATGACTGCATGTTTCCTAGGGAAAGTGTGTTTGGCAAAACATTTGGAACCAAACATACCAGAGGAATGCCTGGTAAATAAATTATCGTACCACTATGATGAAGATATCACAAGAGCACGGAGGGGTAGCCAGATCAAAACAGTGCAAGCTATGGCAGAATTACTAGAGAATTATGAACATGAAGACTACTATCGCCAAAGAAGGAGGAGAAACGATAGACCGGACTTGAGAAATAATCATCAGTACAATAATAGTAATAATAATAACTATCCCGTGAACCGCAACAACTCTAATAATTATAATAATAATAACCATAATAATAACAGAAATAATAATAACTACCAAATAATAGAAATAATTATTATCATAATAATAATAATTATAATAGTCAGAGAAACTCCAACCCAACATTATTATAATAATAATACGAATTATCAATCCAATAATAACAATAGAGTTTCTAGACCAAGAGTAAATTTTATAAGGACAGAAGAGAATGGTCAGAGAAGGTATCCGCAGCAGAGACGGAACAGTTTTCACGATTATGAAAATCGGCAGATGAATAGTGGACGTGATAATCCTATATACAATCGACCCAGACGAAGTACCAGTTTGGATGATCAAGACAGACAACCAAACCATGAACCACCATTTGACCATCGTACTGAGCAGCAGGAACCGACTCAAGGTTTCCAGACTGACATCCCGGTCTGCCCAATTGATAACAATGATGATAATTTAAACGGGAGGAGGCAGTGATAAATTTTCACGACCCTTCACTGCTCCTATCTCCTGGGTATGAACAAGAATTGCAAGGTGCAAATAACTTTAAGAACATTACCATTATTAGTAGTAATTATTTAAAAAATATACGAAATGAACTATTAGAAGAGAACAATACAAATCTCAATAACCAAAATAATGAAATAATATATATAAACGCAGAAGTTGAAGGGATTTTCGCTCAAATAATGATTGATACGGGCGCTAATGTATCCATAATTAATAGTGTTGAATTAGATAAATCCAAAAGGAATGTTGTCGAACAATGCCAATATTACCGGTCAATAATATTATATTAATAAGGGCCACTGGTCGCCAAAACAAAACTATAAGAAAACAACTGTCCTTAAATGTTATTAGCAAGGGTGTAGCTATGAATATGGTGTTTTTAATTGCAACTGGATTACCATTTAATATATTGGTAGGGTGTGATATACTAAGGAGAAACTCAGCTATTATTGATTTGAGCAAGGAGAAAGTATCGCTGTTCTCAGAAGGGGTAACGTGGATGGCGGATTTAGTAGGTAGCGAGACGATACTTCCCAGTAGTATCCACCAACAACTTCGTGAAATAAATTATACAGAAAATAAATCATTATGTAATCAAATAATATACGATAATACAGAAGATGACTTATGGGCACAGAAGATACAGGAAATAAGCAACTTCCGATGCGGGAATACAAAGGAAAAATTATCAATACAACAAACAAACAATTTAATACGAATATATGAGAAGTATCGAACAGTGTTTTCAGATGAACCCGGTAAAATCAAAAACTACCAATGCAAAATTCAATTCAGGGAACCAGTAGAGTTTAACAGAAAGTCCTATCCTATAGCGCATTCACTGAAGGAGGCAGTACGAGCGGAAATTAATAAAATGATCAGTAGTGATATTATAGAAAGTAGTCAATCTCCATTCACCAGTCCAATCGTGGCTATTCCAAAGAAAAACGGCCAAGTCCGCTTTGTTTGGATGCGCGCGAGATCAATAAAATGATTATAAATGATAGAACGTCGCCTGGTGAGATTGAAGAAATTTTAAAGAGGTTCCATGGTACCAAGTTCATTAGTACATGGGACACTGTGTGCGGTTACTGGCAAGTGGAGTTGCACCCACAGAGTCGCCAGTATATGGCGTTCATATTTGAAGGACGCAATTATCAATTCAAGAGATTGCCCTTCGGACTCGTGAATTCAGTAGCCATCTTTGTGGCATGTATGGACCAGATACTTGGTCAAGAAGTACTCCAGTTTACAACTGTGTACGTAGACAACCTACTAATTACCTCGGCAAACTGGGAGGAACACAGCTACCGAGTGGAACATGTACTAGAAAAATTAGCCATTAACAATATAACCCTTAAGTTAGAAAAATCAAAATTTATTGCTAAAGAAGTCCAGTTTTTGGGATTTAATTTGAATGACCAGGGAATCTCACCGTCACTAGAAAAGGTGGAAGCAATACAGAAGTTCCCTAAACCTAAGAATAGAAAACAATTACAGTCATTTTTAGGACTCTGTAATTATTATAGAAAATTCCAAAACCAATATTATAACCAACATAAACCAATAGCTAACAGCCAAATTTCAATATCAGTTATCCTCCAAAAACAAATGGATCTGGTGTCAAGAGCAAGTTACCTTTCAACTAATTAAGGACAAGTTTTTAGAAATAGTAGTACTTCACCATCCAAATTTTAACCAACCTTTCTTTTTAAACTGCGATGCCAGCAACATCAGTCTAGGAACAACCCAGTATCAAGAAGATAAGAATGGTCATCATTTAGTGATTAGCTTCGCTAGTCGGACATTAAATCAATGTGAAAGAAACTACAATGTAACCGAAAAAGAGTTACTTAGTGTAGTGTTTGCTTGTAGTAAATTTTGCACATATATTTTGGGTTATCCAGTAACCGTCCGGACGGACCATAAATCTATATCATTTTTAAGGAGATGTAAGTTGAGTCACGGCAGACTGACCAGGTGGATACTTGCCCTGCAAGAATATGATCTACGATGGGAGTACATCCCAGGAAAAAAGAATGTTGTAGCTGACGTTTATCACGAATTAATTTGGAAGATCAAACTTTTGAGGGAGAGAAGGAGAGTATACTCAAGATTTACAACATTATTAGAACCAGATCAGATTTAGAGGCATTACTGCTGAACATCAGCATCCACCAGCAATCTGACCCAAAGTTAAGCAATATCAAGGATCGATTAGCAGAACAGGATGACACTGTAGCCAAATGCTACTGTGTTAACCACGGTATATTATTTATTAAAACTTCTCTCAATCAGGAAAACTGGAAGGTTATTATCCCGACCAATATCGAAAAGGACATAATCATAGACTACCATATACGATATGGCCATATGGGAGCCTTGAAGGTGATAAAGGCACTAGAAGAAAATTGTCACATCAAAAGCATTAATTGGAAAGTAAGAAATTACATCAAAACTTGTCATATTTGCCAACTGGTGAAGACAAATAACGAAAAGAAGGAAGGCATTATGATACCAATCACCTCGAAAAAGAAATTAGAAAAAGTATTCTTAGACATATGCGGGTCATTTCCTCGTAGTGGCGGACGACACCGATATAAATATCTGATAATCATAATGGATCATTTCACAAAATTTATAAAACTATACCCTGTTAATTGGGCAACTACTCTGAAAATCCTTGGAGTGATAACTGAACAATATATTCCAGAAATAGGAAAACCCTCATCAATTATAACTGATCATGGTACGCAATTTAAGGGGAGAAGATGGAGGAATACCTTGTTATCACTTGGGGTTAAAAGTTACAAAACATCGGTTTACCACCCAAGTAGTACTCCGGTGGAGAGAGTGTTAAGAGAGGTGGGAAGAATACTGAGGACGTACTGTCACCACCAACAGAAAAAATGGCAAGAATATCTGACAGCCACAGAGGAATTCCTCAATTTAGCTTATCATCCAGCTATAGCGATTACTCCATACTCCGCCATGTACGAGAACCCCCCCCCCCACCCGAGAGATCAAAGAAATCATAGCGTTTCCTAATAATGATGAATATAAATTTGATAAAATAAAATTTTATAATAAAGTGGCAGAGGACCAGGAGAAGCGCCAAAACAAGTATCAGAAAACAATTGGAAAAATAGTAACATATAAAATAGGAGAGAAGGTACTACTGAAAAACCGCGAATTACCAAGCACCCTACAAGGGATCACTAAGAAGTTATTACTGCTATATACCGGACCATTTATAGTCACAAGAGCCAATAACAATAACACCTATGAAATAAAAGAGATTGTTTCAGAAAAAATCAAGGGCGTATATAACCAGGACTCAATCAAAAAATATTACGAGGATTAGAATTACTTAAGAATTCTAAAAGAAAAGTAAGGTCACCTTACACCAATTATTTACGGGACTTAATTTTGAATTGAAGTATAAAACTTAAAAATTCTAAAAGAAAAGTAAGGTCAACTTACACCAATTATTTACGGGACTTAATTTTGAACTAGCGGTCGCCCAGTGGTCGAAATTTGACCGTAATTCATTACATTTTTAAGTTTGAACGTTATTGAGGTTCTTTCGTCAAAGAGTATACCTCTATAATCATTGCATATAATTTTTTTGAATTTTGTTCTATTACGTCAGCTGCGAGCGTGTACAAATACATCATTATCGTGTGTTGTTTGCCTTAATTCCCTGCAAAACCTATGAAATTTAAAATTTAATGTTAGTAACAGTTGAAAAAAAAACACAATTACAGCTTGTATTCGTATTTATTTTTTGATATAATTCATTGTCAGTTTTAATTTTTTCATGTTATTATTGAATCAAATAAATGCTAATAAAAATGAGACTTGACATTCATAGAAGTATAAGATACTTTCTTCAATTCCAGTGGATTACATTTCATTTTTGGTAAGGTACAAAATTCGAAAACAGTTTGAAGATTATCTGCTACAAAGCTTATATAATTTTTTATTCTATACATTAATTTTCGAGTTATTTGAAAAATATGAAAGATAGGAAAAATGAGGTTTAGCTTGGCTAAGCCATATTTAAAAAGCAATAACGCGTTTTTTGACATTTCCTTGGGTTTTTTTATTGCCATAATGTCCATGTTTCGCCAAGGCTACACAGTTATTTTGCCTATCTTTTTCGAATTATATAAAATTTAAATAAAAAATAAAAAATACGTGCCTCGTATTTTTTCATATATTTTTCATTAAATCAAAAAAACCGGGCGGTAAAAAAAATAAATGTTGTCCATTGAACTTAAAATAGTTTGAAAGTGAATTTAATGATTCAGAACTTCTGTGTAAACGATGTTTTTTGTAAAAACTCTTTCATCATTTGCTAAATTCCCTTGGCCATTATATTCGAAAATTTAAAATCTCAAACCATCGAATGATCGAACTCTACTTGCTGCGACGTACAATTGACCATGTGTAAAAACTGGCTGCCTCAATAAAATTCCAATTTTTTCAAATGTTTGTCCTTGAGACTTATTTATTGTCATCGCAAATGCAGGTATAATTGGAAATTGAGTTCTTTGAAAGTTAAATGGTAAAACAGTACCGGAATATGTTAAATTTATACGTGGAATCAAAATTCTCTTATTGCGTGCGGTTCCAGTTAAAACTTCGCAATCAATAGCATTACGATGCATACACTTGATGCGCATTCTTGTTCCATTGACTAATGCTTCCTTTGTATTTAAGTTTCTGATCAGTAAAACGATGCAATTAACTTTCAATACTAACTTATGTGGTGGCAAACCACTAATAGTCAAAGAATTCAAAAACTCTACTGGATAGTTATTGATTTCATTGTCATCATCACAAATTATTTTATCATAGCTATGATATGTTTTCTGTTCACGTGGTATTCGATTAAGTATATCAGTATTAATAAAAGTACAATCTTATTATATACATCCACCAAAATCAGTAAATTTTTTTATTTTTATAAATAAGGCCTTTTCGAAATTATTATAATTTCATCATCAGTTTACACTATAAAATGTTGTTATTTGTATTCATTATATTTCACTTCACTTCATATTGAATCTTCCACTACCATCATTATTTGGTGAAACCAAGCAATAATAATCATATTATTATATGTATTTATCTTGTATTATAATAATAGAACAATACACAAGAATTCATCACATCCTTGGATACACAAGATAAAGGGGAATCTCTAATATAGCAGACCACCTTATTGATACGAATCATAGTATAACAGATATAAACAACAATATGGAAATAGTAGAAGTAAATAATTATAAAAATGACATTATACAATTAGAAAAATTATATATATATATATACCTACATAAAAAATATAACAAATTGATGAATCAGCAAACTATATTCGAAAATGATCAACTATTTCAATATATGACTTGCTTGGTTTCACCAAATGATGATGGCAGTGGAAGATTCAATATGAAGTGAAGTGAAATATAATGAACACAAATAACAACATTTTATAGTGTAAACTGATGATGAAATTATAATAATTTCGAAAAGGCCTTATTTATAAAAATAAAAAAATTTACTGATTTTGGTGGATGTATATAATAATATTATAACAAATCAGTGGCATAATGTTTAGCAAAATAAAAGTAAAATCATCATTTTTAGATGCTAAAATAACTGACTTCAATATGTTATCTGAGAGTATGTTTTCGGAAATATTTCCATACACCTCATTAATAATATTATTTTCATCTCCTATTAATTGCTGAGGTATTTCAATAATATTTTCACCAAACTGAGGGAATTGTGGGGCTTCATCATTACCAATTTTTTTCAAGAATTCGACAAATTCTATTTCACTTGGTAAGGCTCTCATATTTTGAGTAAACGTTACTTTATGAAAATAAAGAAATTTATGCCAACTCGTGAGACACTTTTCAATTAAAGTTGCACGTGATCCATGTGGGACAACTGGTAAGATTTGCCGAAAATCACCGCACAGAAGTATCGTTTTCACTCCAAATGGTTTATGTTTATCATTTTCTTCGCATAGATCCTGCAATAATCTATCTATGATTTTCAACACTTGCAGTGGGCACATAGAAATTTCATCAATAATTATCAATGATGATGAATTTATGTAACGTCCATAGCTACTATTTGCGGTAATATTCGCTACAGAATTTTCCAAAATGGGTATAGGCAATTTAAACACATTGTGTAAAGTTCTACCTCCAAGTAATAGAGTTGAAGCTATGCCACTGAACGCTGTTGCAATGCAACTAAGATTAAGCGAATTTAATTTGTGAATGATTGCTGTTTGTGTGAATGTTTTTCCACAACCTGCATGAGCGGTTAAACAAAAAACATTAGATTCAGTATCATGGTGCAAAACTTCACGAATCACACGATCAATTAGATTACGCTGTTCATTATTTGCAGTTTCATAATGCTCAGAAAACAGAAACTCTTGTTCTATTGGATCAATAGCATTTGCTTCGTCTGTTCTCTGCGAATACGTGGGAACTGGTAAACCAAATTCTTGACATTACAAATTATGAACATTCAAAATATCTTCAATTTCTAATAGAGCTGTGTTAAAGGATACTTCTTCGTTGTAATCTCTCAAAAAATCTTCACTAAGATATACTTTAAATTCATTCCATAACGCCAATGCATTGGCTGGCACATTTAATGCACAAATGTAACCAAATAAATTTCGCATTTGTTTTGGTGAATGTAATTCTTTTGCTTCATTTAAACATTCGCGCCATTCATTATCATTTGAAGCAATGCCGCGAGCATGGCACGCTTCAACAAAAGAAGTGTGTATAATTCCATTGTATGTTCTAACATCCTCAACTGATTTTGGACCACAGACATGTAATAAAAGCAATCGTAAATGGAAAAGTTCGATGTCTTTTGGTGATACTATGATACTACATATATGCGTGTAATGATTTTACCACCTCCACGTCTTCTCTTCTTCCATTTTTTTCGGGAATCTTCCCACACATAATGCAAAGGAATTTCAATATACTTATATTCATGTGCTGATGGATCTGATCGATTCAATTCAAAAAATGCTAATAATTTTGTTTGTCTTGCATTTTCAATTGCTTGACGTTCTTGCCCTTCTCGAAAGTAAACATTCTGTCTACGTGGTAAATGAATGTCAAGTCTAACGATGACATGTGATTGAAAATGCATTGGTAATTCATAGATGTGCCATACAGCTTCAGTTGATCCGACATAAAAGCCATTTAAAAAATTTTTAACTTCATCAATTTGTATTTCTTGACCGGGTTCATTTCTCTCTGAACCTAATTCAACAGATGCACTGTCATAGCCTTTATACACGTATTTATAAATGTATTTAACACTTTTAACTGTAGTGCATACTTCAACATTTATATGGCAAGTAAATACGGATTGTATGGTACAACATAACGATTGTCGAGGCAACTACCGCGAACTTCAGCATTAATACCATTATCACGCCTTCTGTATAATGGATATCCATTTAATGATTCACATGTAAATTCATTAAATCGTTTTGGATAATTTTTTGTGCATTTTCCATCTCTCATACATACAGAATTAGGATTAAGTACACCGCATGGACCATGCATCATGTGTTTTACAACATATTCATGTAATGTAGGATGTGTTTGAATGTTAGGAATCTCCGCAGATACAACTTTATCAATATCGGTAGCGTTAACAATTTTATCTTGCTCATTTAAAGAGAGTAAAATGTGAGCATGAGGCAATCCTCTCTTTTGAAACTCAATTGTATAAATGAGTGCTTCAACTAATGAGTACTTGTATAATGAGTGCTCAATTAATGCTTTCAGTTTGGACTTGAATACACGCACAACAATATCAGGTCGAAAATTAGCTGACTCACCTACACCAATATTGCTAACTATTTCAGGCCAACTTGGATTGCAAGTCATTGTAATAAACAAAGAAGGCTTTCCGAAATGTTGTACAATTGACATTGCATCTAAATAATTCTGATACATATTTCTTGGAGATCCATTGAATGAAGATGCTAAAATTACTCTACGGCCAACATTATTGGCATTGGGGTTCAATTCTAAATAATCTTTTAAATTGTTGTAAACTTCAGACCTAAGACTTGTTTGATTTTGTCGAATGAAATGTAACCTTGTGCCCTCTATTCTCACATACATATTAACTATCCACTGCAGAAATAATTTTTGTGAATGGTGCAACATGCTAAAATCTTCTCTAATTGCAAGTCGATAGGCTGCATACTGAAGCATGGTTAATTTATTTCTGGGCGCTCTTGAATTAGATGTAGTTGGTACATTATGAGAAATATTGATATGCCACCCAGTATTACCATTTGGAAAAAGTAATGGATACGCTAAAGGGTCCAATGATGAATCCAAAACAGAGATATTTTTAATGGTACCATTAACTTTTGAAAACGAAACCATATTTCGTTCAAAGGGTGGCTCACCATCAACTGTACTAAATATTACTGCTACATCAGTTTGAACTGCATCATTATAACGGCGTAGATCTAAATCACGATTTACTTTAATGAGCATACAAATTTCTTTATTTTGATTTTCAACTCTCTGACAATGATCTTTCATTGCAATGAATGACCGAACGAAAGGATTAATGCGTTCCAATTCAAGAGAGATTTCGCGCATTATATTGTTATTGCATGTTTGATTATAGTGTTCACGTAATCTATAATTGACAGCAGTGTCAACATCATAAAAATATAATTGCGCATAACATGGTGAGCGACCATATCCAGCAGTCATTGGACCTGATCTGTGATAAAAAACATCATGTATTTTAAAATGATACACTCCACGCGTAACTGTATCCGAAATTTTAGCTTCTGAGCTAACCATAGCAAATGATGAATTGTATTTACGAATGTTTTCAAAATAATTTTTTGACTTTCTTTTTATTGAAGGTTCATTTGAAGTAAGTCCATCATACAATGATTTAAAGTATTCATTTTGACTTAAGGCCAGTAATATTGCTTTACCCTTATGACAACACGAAGTGAATGCAGTCTTTTCACCTAAAGTGACCTCAGATTCGAAATGTTTTGCATTGCAAAACCTGCATTGTAAATGCATTAATCCACAATCAAAAGTATTAAAATTTCTTGGAATGACATTCAGTGCGCATTTAAATGTATCCCTCAAAATAATTTCATCATTTTGTATAGTATTTACACTATTTAAATTTGCATTTGGTCTATTATCATTTTGACTTTCACGCGAATATATATTCCTTCTTCTTTGTCTCTCACTCCGACCCATCAATGTTCTATGTCGAGGCATAATGGAAGTACCGGTAGGTGCGAATATCTGAATGTAAAAAAAAAAAACATGTAATGAAATTACTGAAACTAAGATCATACAGGGTTTAATTTAAAAATAATAAAATGTACTCACTTTTTTGAAACCACCAATAATAATTAGGCGAGAGTAAGTCAATTCAAATTGCTGATACAAAATTTTCCTTTTTCAACAGGTGTATATTAAGCAAGCTGTATTTCACTGTCAACTGCACATTAATATATAAAATACAGATATCTAATATACAAAATATAAAATAAACGCTTTTTTGCCTTGACATACACTCCACAGACTATTGAAAAAGGAACATTTGAAATCACACAAAATTCACAGCTCATTCAGTCAATCTGTCAGTAATTATTTGTTGGCAACATTTTAAAATTCTTTGGCGACACTCTCTACTCTGTGCGACTGTTTGACCACAGACTATTATGTGTTTGACATTGGCAGTATGAACGTACACTAAAATGAAAAAATTATAATTTTATTGCCTGGCAACAAAATTATTTTATTTTTAACAATTACCATTGTTTGAAAAAGTTTAAATGAATTTTCAAGTGCAAATGAATGTTTTATTTTATTTAATTTAATGTATTTGTAACACATATTATAAATAAATTTTAGCTTTCTGCACTCCTTCTCCATATAAACTTTAACTATGCCAAATCTCACACTCCTCCGTGCGCGCAATATGCTTAAAAAGGGGTACAAAGTTTTCTCTTCACGTATTAATATATAGATGATTGGAATTCAAAGAATAACAGTAGTAGTATAATAGTAATAGTAGTATAATTTTGTATCACAACGTTGATAACTAAGGACGAATGTGTTAAAATAAATTCAGACTTTGTATGATGATAACCATGGGTAGAGAGTAGTTATCACGCCCGTTTAACATGACCTGTCCTGTATGGAAAATCTTGCTTAAACGAACCTGGTAAGTAAATAAAATTATAAAGGGGAAAATGTATTAAGGTTTCCATATTTGTCCTTTTGTTTAAAAATATTGGTGGCGACCTATAAGTAATTTGGGAATCTTCTGTTTTGATAAGTTAGGGTAAAGGGTAATAAGGGCTAGTGCGTAAAAAGATTGCACAGGGTAAGTAAAAGTCATTGGGGGGATTTATGGTAAAAGTAATAAAACGTTACAATTTTCTATCCCTAATGTTCTATAGTTGCCTAATATCTTTTACTTTTTAATTACACTATAAAATATTTCTTCATTTCCAAAATTAGTTTTAAATTCATTAAATTATCTAACACTTTCTCCCATTCTTTCAATATTTCTAACTCTTCTATAAGTCTTTTTTCAACCCTATTGTTAACTACATTTAAAATCTCATAGTTTTCAATGAATTAACAGATTTGTGTTTCTCATCTATGAAATGTCTTGTATATAAAGAATTTGTTGTTCTGTTACCTTCTTCTCATTTATGGTCAGACAATCTACATTCAAATTTCCATCCTGTCTCGCTGTTTACGTTGGAATTTTTTAAAGAAAGAGAGAATGGTTTTGACAATATAATGAATACTGAACCTACGCCGAAAAGGAAGTTATAACATAGTTAAAAAGCAAATGAATAAGAGAGGTTTTAAAGCTTTAGGTATAGAAAGGGACACACACACACACAATGAACTAGAAATAAATGTAAAAGTACCGACACGGGTGACTGAACCCACCATGTGCGTTAGGAACCAGGAGGTAAGGCGTTAGCTCAAGGCTTGTTTACAAAAATGTGTACACCCCTTTGGGCAAGTAGAGGTATAAAGAAATTGTCTCTTTTACGATCTGATGATGACCTGTGAAGCTTGAAAGTGCTAATCGGGAATTTTCTTCTATAGTGGTGTGTGACAGTGTAATTTTTGTTAGTGATTATAACCACTTATAAAACTTTATTAATTAAAGACAAAAATAATCAAGTTTATAGAGCAACATCATCAGTAAACGAGAAACACAAACGGGAAGTGGAGTGACTGAAGGATTAGTAGAATAGATAAACTTGTCACCTGCAGATTCTCAAACTTGCAGGGATTCATGTAAACGAGATTTATGGTAACAACTGCTAGGGCGGAAAAAAAACCCTCGATGAAGACTGGGAGAGACAATATGATCCTGTGAGGGTCTGGTTGATGACATGAAAGACAAAGAACAAATTAATTCCTTCTGGCCTACATCAAGGATTACTTTTGTCTTACAATGGTGCAGAATTTTTCTCAATATCAATTTTACCATGGACGAATGTATAAAACTAAAATGGTTTGCAGGGTAAGTGAGGTGTGTCCAGAAAATAAGAACTGTCCGCATATATATCCTATGCATCTGGAGATACCTTGGCTGCACATGTGAGGTTACTTCCTTCCATTTATGAATGAAGTACCTCACTTATTCTATTTGTTTATATTCACACTGGGAACTCCGCATTGGTATCATACACAAAACATTTTATTAGCTTGTTATTAGCTGTAAAATATAAACTATATGAAATTATATATCTGTGAAGCTTACAGATTGAATATAATAATGAAGGTATGGTAGTAAGAGAGTGGGCTAGGATGTTTAATAAAGGAAAAACATTAATGACAAGTAGTACAGTGGCTGCTGCCAAATATAGTCAATAAAGAATTGGTGTGCAATGCTGGAGAGATATACCTCGGCACAAAGATGTCTGATTTGCCCCTGCACTTTCATAGTATTTCAAAATCTTTGTTGCATGAAACTACGACCAAACTCGTTCACTACAAAATGAGCAGTGAGGTGTTGTCACATTTGAGGTGACTGCCACACATGCTACAGAGCTTCACAAATCTGTACCGTGATATCACAGTACATTCAATGCGCATATATTTAAATGTTTCACATTTTCATTGCCGTTTCTCCAGTTCTATGACCAATCAATGTGGCGGATCTGGTTTTATAATGGTTAACTGGTTCCCATAAACAGTTAAATGGGAAATATCCTCTCTGTGTTACTGTCTGGTATGATGCGGAACAAAAGGCGGTGCTCTATTAAGTTCTGATATTGTGTTGCTGTTTGACAACGTCCAACCACATACCAAACTCATAACACAGTAAAAGTTCAAGACATTTCATTGGGGACAATTTGTCACGTCCCCTCTACACTCCACACTTAGCACAGTGTGATTTCCCATGTATCTTAAGGAATTTCTTGGCGGCCAGAAGTCTGGCAGAGATGATGATAAAAAGGAGAAGTTCCAGAAATGCCTCCTATCACAGGCAATTAAATTTTATAAACAAGGAATCAAGATATTTATGTCCAGATATGGTAAGTGCTTCAACGTGGATGGCAATTATGTTGAAAAGTAGAGTAAGGTATGTATAACTTTATGATAATAAAATAATTATTTTGCTAAACATTATGCCACTGATTTGTTATAATATTATTATAAACATCCACCAAAATCAGTAAATTTTTTTATTTTTATAAATAAGGCCTTTTCGAAATTATTATAATTTCATCATCAGTTTACACTATAAAATGTTGTTATTTGTGTTCATTATATTTCACTTCACTTCATATTGAATCTTCCACTGCCATCATTATTTGGTGAAACCAAGCAAGTCATATATTGAAATAGTTGATCATTTTCGAATATAGTCTGCTGATTCATCAATTTCTTATATTTTTTATGTAGGTATATATATAATTTTTCTAACTGTATAATGTCATTTTTATTATTATTTACTTCTACTATATCCATATTGTTGTTTATGTCTGTTATACTATGATTCATATCAATAAGGTGGTCTGCTATATTAGAGATTCCCATTTTATTATTATTAAAGGCTCTGATATGTTCCATAAATCTCTGTTTGAAATTTCTATATGTTCTACCGATGTATATGTAGTCACAATCATTACACTTAATTTTGTATATTCCACTTAATTTGTATATATCATAGTCTTTTCTATTTATTATTACGTTGTATATACTTTTATATAACATAAATATAAATATGCATACAAACCAAATAAAAGTTTGGTTTATGTATATGTTCTACATATACATCGGTAGAACATATAGAAATTTCAAACAGAGATTTATGGAACATGTCAGAGCCTTTAATAATAATAAAATGGGAATCTCTAATATAGCAGACCACCTTATTGATACGAATCATAGTATAACAGATATAAACAATAATATGGAAATAGTAGAAGTAAATAATAATAAAAATGACATTATACAATTAGAAAAGTTATATATATATATACCTACATAAAAAATATAACAAATTGATGAATCAGCAGACTATATTCGAAAATGATCAACTATTTCAATATATGACTTGCTTGGTTTCACCAAATAATGATGGCAGTGGAAGATTCAATATGAAGTGAAGTGAAATATAATGAACACAAATAACAACATTTTATAGTGTAAACTGATGATGAAATTATAATAATTTCGAAAAGGCCTTATTTATAAAAATAAAAAAATTTACTGATTTTGGTGGATGTTTATAATAATAATAAAATAATTGTTTTTCCAATTGTCTTTTTACGAACCAAATGGTTCTTCTTTTCTTGACACTGTACATCTTACAATTGGCTGTTGGTTTTCCCTTTTCTCAACAGATTTTCAATAGAGGTGCACACTGCATGGTGCAAGTTGCACCACTGGTTTTTTTTTGGGGGGGGGGGGGGTACTCAAACTTTTACTTTGCAAGATGATGTTGATAAGGCCTAATGTACTACTAATTATGTTAGTCCAGGTTTGACCAGGCTTTTATATTTCTCATAACAGTTATTGATTAGGGATACTAGAAAATCTTTTGGTATTGGTAAAAAGAATAACATTAGCTTTTTTCATGGATTTTGTTGTCGATGATGCGTCCGTTGATTAACTAATTACAAGTATAACACTAACGACTCAAAACACAAAGTTTTTTATTGGTAACAATGTAAAATTTGTATCTCATAGCTTGAACCAGTTTTGCTTATTATAAGCTTTGTCAGATCAGATCTGACGAAGCTTATAATAAGCGAAAACTGGTTCAGGCTATAAGGTAAACATTTTACATTTTTACCAATAAAAAACTGTGTTTGGAGTCGGAAGTGTTATACTTATAATTAATTAGTTTTTTGATTCCAATAATTGTTTAAACGGCTTTAGCGTTTCAAAAATTTTTGGATAAAGCCCCAAGATCCACCATTAACTGCGGGGTTATTCCATATCCCCGTGTTGTGATCCCCCTTACCAATGAAATCGAATTTTGGGGGATTTAGGAATACTGGGGGGGGGGATGGGCATACTGTTTTCAATTAACATTTTTAAAATATTAGAAGTGGTTGTAATTTAAACCGTATAATTTAAAATGACTGAACTGGTTATATCTATAGGAAAAATGTAGTGTAGGGCTACGATAAAGAAGCTGTATTTTACAGGACTGTTTTGTTTTTGCCGGAATATTATAATGTACATGAAGGCAACTGCATCTAATGTGAGAGAAAATATGCTCAGGTGAAGAAATTAGCATAGGAGTTGTTTCAAACCAATCTAGAGGGTATATTAAAACAAGTAATACATGTAAAATAACAATTTGCAATTTACACTTACCAATTGTATCCATGTCTTCAGAGTTGTTTTTTGTTGACTCTGCAATTGGCTTCATCGTTTCTTCATAAATGTTGGTATTGAAATACTTGGAAAGCGCAAGAAAAATGGTTACTGCATGTTCGTCTCTACACAGTTGTAATAACTGATGTACCAGTGGAGGTATCTCGTCTGGGTTCAGGTTTTCCAAACTTGCACACAATTTATTCACTGCCTGCTGGTGTTCTTCACTTGTCATCTGAATTTCTCTGAAAACATAGAAGTATATTCCAAGTAACAAAAGGAAGTAGAATGAGTATATCTATAATTCAGAACACTGAAATTACAAATCTCCAAGAACATTTGCTTACTGATATATTTATGTGAAACAACAGCATACTTTCTCCTGTACACTGATCTACTTTAAGTGATTTGTTTTATGTTAATTAAAATACGAAATCATGTCACACGATGTTGTTTATGTTTTATTGGTCTGTTGAAGCAGTTTATGTAATAAGTCAAACAATTGAAGGTGTCGGCTACAATGGATAGATCATCTTCACGGATTAAACAAGGATGGGGGGTCTCAAATAGGCAAAGATTAGAGTTGGTCACTCCAGCGCTTCCTCGGATGTCCTACACCTCTCCGTCCCCTTGGACTACAGTTCCAGAGTTGTGTGGGGATGGGCAGTCATCCATTTGGCAAAGATGTTCCCACCAATTCAGCCAATACTGGGCAATCCTGTCGAGTATACTCATAATATTCAGTTCCTGCTGTATATTTGTTTCTTCTATGATCATGGAGAGTATACCCTGCCACGTGCCTGAGAAATCTCATTTCAGCCGCTTGGATGCGACTGGCCTGGCCTTTCGTTAAAATCTAATTCTCAGACCCATAAAGAAGTGTGGGAAGAGCCATCACCTTGTAGAATATTAGGCGTGTTCCTTTACTTGCTGACTTAAGGGTTCGCCTAATGGCCCCGCACATAAGGCTGAACTTGTGCAACTTATTCACAACGTCGTTGCATGCATTATAAGACACACTGTAGCCCAGATATTCAAAATTGCTAACTTGTTCCAGGACAGTACTATCTATAACAATTTTTGCTAATGCAGGCAGTTCCACGAAAAGCCATCATCTTGGTCTTACATGTGGATATCTGCAATCCAGTCTTTGCAGATTCGATTTAACAAATGTATTCCCATCTGCAATCTGTTTTCTGAGTCCGACAGAATAGCCTGATCGTCTGAATTTTTTGGCCTTGCATTACTGAATTGGTTTCTGTAATCCCAATCTAACTCTAACACGTGACACTGTATCACTTTCCATTTTGAATGTTCATCATTCTAAGGGTAGGACTACACATAAGGCAGACAAAGTTTGTTATTTAATACTAATAGGTTCCTTTAAATCAGTCAAGAACTGTTTGACAAGAATTAGTCAATATTTCAGTTGTGTGCTGTAGCTTATAATAAATGAATTGTTTATTTTTATTTGAACCTCAGCTAGAGACTTGTGAATCCATGGGCCTGAAGTCATCAGGTCACAGAATGCAAGTTGTCAATAAATATTATTACAGAAATCGTATTTAGTTTCTTTAATAAAGACCCAATAAATAAAGAAACTAATACATATTATAATTTAGGCTACATAATTAGAAAGCCCAAGAAGTATTATGAACAAATGGTTTGGCAATAAAAATGGGAAAATCAAAATATCTGGTAGATGGAAATAATATAGTAGATTTGCAGCTAGACAGCTAGGGCATGATTTAAAAGAAGCAGTAAGACAAGTATTTGGAGGTTGTATTCAGCAAGACATGAGCTAGTAAAGAGGATATAAAAAGCAGAATTAATCTGCCTAGAAACATAATGAGAACAAAGAGTTCAATTTGTGGAGTAAGGATATAAAGTTATCTACAAACAAGAGGTTGTATTCAACATTAAATCAGAAGCAATATATGGAACAAAAACATGAGAATGTTACTAAAAAGCTAACACAGAAGTTACTGGCTTTTGAAATGGATTATCAGCTTAGAAGCTGTGAATATTCTAAATTAGCTCAAATAAAGAACCTAGAGACAAAAGATGTTGTGGAAACAGAAAAGAAATAGTTAACAAGGTTTGTTCAAATGATGCACTTGTCAGACAAAAGATAGACTAAACAAGGTATAGAATGAGGTCCAATAGAGAATCAAAAACATAGGAACACCTATGCATGGTTGGAACAAAGCAACTGAATCAAGGCAATTACAGTGAGGATAGATCAACACATTTAGATACTGGGAATGGGGTGGGAGCGATTCAAGTGTGTGTGTGTGTGTGTGTGTGTGTGTGTGAGAGAGAGAGAGAGAGAGAGGGGGGGCAGAGACAGACAGAGGTTTTGGGGTCAAGGACTTGTCAAAACAATGTTTGTAAATAGAGGGTGGTCAACATAATGACCTAATGATTTGCAAGTGAGATCTGACTTGTACTTGACTCGTAGAATGACACAATGATCGGACTTAGATTGCAAGAACCTTATCAATACAAACATGTAAATGGACATGCATATAAAAATGAAGTAAAAACTAATCGTTTAACAAAATAGCAGGCAAATAGTAAATTTCTTTTGTAAGAATAGCCATGTTGTACATGATGTGAAGTGTAGTTAACTACAAGAAAACTCACATGAACATTGCCGCCATTGGTGTAACAATCTTGGGATTCCATTTGGCTGAACATATTGCTTGAATAATTCTATGTTTGAATTCCACACCTGACACTTCTGTTCCTGCGTAATCTAGTTCCTTCTTTTCCACAACGACACTCAAGATTTTTGGTAACAATTCCTTCCAGCTGTACATAAAAAAGAAAAGTTAACAGGTTTTGAATTAAATTTACTTTAAATTGAGCTTTCTACAAATTGGTAGATGGAGGAGGAGATTTCTGTGAAATATACGCATAGAACACATTACTAATACAGGAGACTTTTACTACTACTCATAGATGCTTTTGTAGATCATAATGTTGTTATTACACGAATTTCTATTAGTACACATTCAAAGAACTTTCATTTAAAAAAATTGTATAAATTAGTTATATTAAAACTTGTTTTTAAAAGTGTCCGTCAATTTCAGTTTAATTTCATTAAATGTTTAATTACAAAAAGCTTTCATAACATTTTAACAAAACATTTATTCCATGACCAGATTCAGCTAAGTTTCAATTAGGGGTCATTCCATGTCAAGTCACCCAGGTCATGACACCCACCTCCTCAGATTTTGATGAAACTTGAGACAATTGATTCTCTTACTATCCTGATAACACCTGCAAACATTTTTTTTCTCTATCATTTATAGTTTTTTTTTTTAATTTGGCGCTATCCGAAGCCTCGGAAATCACGCCTTTAACATGCACTCACAACTTTAAAAATATTTTTCTTGAAAACTATTGAAGATATCATCATGAAATTTTGCAGGAAGTTTGTGTGTTATACCTAAAAGCAGAGAAAAATGCTCTTATTAACCTATTTCAATCCCTCAAAAAACTAAAAACATTTAAATATAATTTTTTATAAATTTAAGAAACGGGTGTTTTGTTTTACAAAAACCACAATATCTAAGAGTCTCAGACATGATAGAATGCTCAAATTTGTTTTAAAATACTCTTAAATATATAGGCTATTAGATAATTAAAAAATATAGTTGGCTTTTTAACATTTTAATTACTGTGCACAACAGAAGAATATCTTTTAAAATTCAAAGATGATTGAGTACTTACGTTAAACACAATTTATTGTTCAAAATACACATTCAATATTGTGAGTTGTTTGTCTTTTTAATACATGTTAATGCTGATTGAAATACTTTTTCCACTTCATCCAACAGCTTTCAGATTTTTTCACACAATCTTTTTTGAAATAATACATTCTTCCGGTGCCACTTGAATGAGGTGCGTCTACTATACTGATGATGTGTTCTAAAGGCACTATGCACGAATCTTCTCTTTGAGGCCAATAAAAAGATGCAGCTGGTCCTGAAGGGTGGAGAAAAAGAATTTCCGCATCTTCTTCTTTACTGAAGATAGTTTTTACTAGTCCAAAATACCAGTTACCATCATAATTTGCAGCCAAATAATTATTTGAAAATGGTTGAACACAAACCCAATCAGAAGAAGTTTGATAAGAAAAGATTAGTGCAGGGTTAAAACTATCAGTAGTCCTTCTAATTTCAAGATTGTTTGTCTGAAGTGGTTTGAAATTATGAAAACTTCTAGTACCAGGAACAGTCCGGGTTGTTGAAAATCGTTTTTCTAGTTCCAATCGTAGTGAATCAGCATCTTTTTTGTCAGTAAAGTGAAAGTGAATGTTTTCAATGTTCTTTTCACAATAGTTGTAGACAGCACTTGCTGTCATAATTTGATCTTCATCTGGTAGCTGGAGGCTTGCTTTCCTTAAAATTCTTTTTACCGTTCCTCCTAGACCATCACATATTGATTTCTCATGACTTGTAGCAAAAAACGAGTATTCAGCTTTCATATTGAAGTCTTTCAAATGCTCAGACAGGTTCTTAAAACTATTCCTATTTTTATATTGACCAGCACAGCCATCAGTGAAATAATGAACTATGTCTATTTCTGGATGATTTATTGCCAGCTATTTTGTAATTTCCCTTTGGACATAGTTAACAAAACTTGTGTCATGCTCAAGATCGTCACTTATAAAACAATGGTTAGAAATCAAAACATTCTCTTTGTTTGTTTAAAAAATTCCTACTGGATGAAGAGTACAACCCCCTCTATTCCAATGATAACTTTGGATTTCATTTTGAATGACATGAATAATTTTCACTAAAATCCATTACTACAATTGCTGTATTGGGTGGTGGGTTTTCTTTCAATCTCTTAAAAGCTGATGACTGCGATTTAGCGACAAATCAATGGGGTACAGTGAAACCTCTACTTCCGGACACCTCCGATAAGCAGACAACTCTCTTATACGGACACTTTTTAAGGAACCAAGGAATTTTCTGTCTTTTACTACGTATTTCCCTCCTCCTATAGACGGACACTCTCTTGGCCGGACACGGACACTAAGAGTTATGGTATTATGTGTCATTAACCTCCCTTTTGCGGACAAAATGCTAACACGTTGGACTGGATTTTATTTTAATACTTTAAGTTACAATTCAATAATGTAAGAAATACACCTATACAGCATAATTTTATTTATTTTCTTGGAATAATGGATGGGTATTGATCGAAAATAACTTGTGTTTATTGTTTGCAACGAACGTGACTTATGTTTAGACTGCAGTAGGCTGTAAATAATACACAGTAACTGTTGTACGCTTAATTTTGCAAATTCCAGGAATAAACCATTCTTTGTTATGAAAGTTGCTAAACAGCATAGGGGGGGGGGGGTATTTCCAGAACTAGGCCTGTTTTGATTGAATGTGCATAACTGTAAATAGCGGGTACTGTATTCTATTTTCATAGTTTAGTTGACTTTGGTCGGTCGTTGTCTTTGGTCACTCACTCGAACAAGTGCTTCTGTGTGCGTACTGCGATAGTACGCATTACGAGCTTACTTTTAAATAACAATGCAGTTATTTTAACTAGTGATTTTATATTTGTCAGTACAGTACAGTACTTCAGTGTTTACAGTTTAAAGTGACGATTTGAAATTATGTAACTTTTTCACAATTTTTTTTTTATAAATGGCCCCTCAAAAAGTTTTAAGCCGGAGTGAAAAAATAAAAATTATCGAGTACACGACGTGAGAAAATTGTGGTGTTCGTAAAATTGCGAAACATTTTAAAATTGGTAAAACTTGTGCGGCTGAAATTATTAAAAACAAAGATAATATTTTAAATAATTTTCAGAACGGAAATTATAATGTTCGGCGAAAATTTGTTGGACCTGGTCTGGGTACAACAATTGATAAAGTAGTTTTTGAATGGTTTCAGCGGGTAAGAGCCCAAAAAATCCCCGTTTCTGGATCAATGCTTCAAGAAAAGGCTCTTGAAGTCTCTAAGGAATTAGGGGAAATTGATTTCAAAGCTTCTAATGGCTGGTTAGAAAAATGTTGAAACAGGCATTCTATTTCTTTTAAGGCAATCTCGGGTGAAGCAGGTGCAGTGAATGTTAATGTTGTAAACGAGTGGATACAACATTTGCCAAATCTACTGTCAGCCTATTTGCCAGAAAATGTTTTTAATGCAGACGAAACAGGTCTGCTTTTTTGAGCCTTACCGGATAAAACATTATGTCTAAAAAATGAAACGTGTAGTGGGGGAAAAGTCGCTAAAGAACGCTTAACGATTTTATTGTATGCCAGTATGACCGGAGAAAATTGATGCCTTTAGTTATTGGTAAGGCAGCTAGACCTCGGTGTTTTAAAGGACTTGATATTGATAAGTTTCCTGTAGAGTGGGCGAGCAATAGTAAATCGTGGATTACACGCGACATCATGAATTCGTGGCTAGAAAAACTTGATAGATTAATGCAACGTAAAAATCGCAAAATAGTGCTCTTCATCGATAATGCTGCTTGTCACCAACGATTAACGCTGCAAAACATTGAACTCGTCTTTTTCCCACCTAATGTTACCGCAACATCACAACCACTAGATCAAGGGATCATAAAAAATTTTAAGCACAAATACCGTAAGCTAGTTTTAATGCATTTGATATCCAACATAAGTGAAACCACAACACAGCAAGATTTGGTGAAAAAAATAGATGTTCTTCAGGCCGTAGGATGGATTGATAAAGCATGGAAGGCCGTCACAGAAAGTACCGTTGTTAACTGCTTCAGAAAAGCGTCTTTTTGCAAAGATCCTATCCACTGTGAACCAACGGAAGCAGTACAGGTTCACAAAGACTTCACACAATTTGAAAGCCAATTTAATTCATGCAATTTGGAAGAATATCCTGAAATCGACTCCAGCTTTGCTATCGAGGACACAAGCACTCAGGTGAGATGCTGTTATGTTATCATGTTACTGTATTCGTGTTCAATGTAGGCAGTACCGTACTGTAAATTTTGCTTGTTTACGGTGTAATGATTATCCTTACAGTAGGTTTACTTTTTTCTTTCATATGCCCTTAGATTTCCAACCTGATCAATACTGCAACAAATGTTGATGATGATAGCGAACAAGAGGAAGAAATTGAAACTAACGAAGATACACATAATCCTTTTAACACCTACCAAAACACGCTACAAGGACTAAACGATCTTAAAATGTTTTACAAATTTAAGAATGATTCTAACGGTTTAAATATGATCTGCGATTTAATTATGCACACTGAAGAACAAATTGTAAAATTAAAATTCTCTAAACAAACTAGTTTGACAGACTTTTTCAAACGGCAATAATTTTTTGTAAAAGACTGCAGTTGTATGATTTTTTATAAACTTAAAAATACTGTATTTTAGTATTTTTTTATTATACAGTAGTACAGTACATTATAAACCACGTACTGTTATTTTTTCATATTTTGCTTTAAGGATCTGTTAAATAAAAATGTTAAATTGAGAAATAAATTAATTATTAGTACAGTAAAAGTAAAAGTGCATTTTCATACTTCATTTAACATTTCCTTAATTATGTTAAACAATTTTGAAAATTTTGTTACTCCCCATAGCCGGACACTCCCCTTATGTGGACAAAATTTATTTCACGGTAAGTGTCCGGACAAGGGAGGTTTCACTGTATTAGCTTTTCTAGTGATCTGCTCAATAAAGAAATATAGTCCTCTACGCTAATAGATTGTTTTACCATCTCTGCTCTGTCGGTATTCACCCATTGGCTTATTACAATTTCTTCTTCTAAATCATAATCTTCACTTAATTTTTCAGTCAAATAATCGATTAATGCAGTGTTTGCAGGACAGTTATCACAATGGCGCAGCATGCAGTTGGAATTTTCTATGTTGCACACAAGCATCTTAATTAGGTCTTTATATGATTCTTCAATTTTGGCAGCATCCAATAACAGTTTTACATTTTGGTGGATGCAGCAAACACATACAGTGTGTGTGCCTGCAGAACCAGCAAGGATACACCATTTAGGTCTCACACAACAAAATTTTGAAAACCCTACTTTCACATCTGGATATTCCCATTTAAAACAAGAATAGAGTTCTCTCAAGTTACACAGGATAAGTCTTTTTTGCATGTAAACATTTTTTTTAACACTTACTTTCTTTAGCCCCAGGTAACAGTCTTGAACTTTCATCATTTTGATAAAAGTCTGTTATAAGTTTAATTGTGTTTTACCTTTTTTGGGATCAGGAATTGCCAAAATACCCTTTTCACGTTTCAGCTTTCTTGCTTGTCGCACAATGTATTCACTCACATTGAATTCCTTCATCACTTTTTCTTTGCTCCAAGATTCTGGAGCCAAAGTCAAAATCTGGATTTTTTGAGACCTCCCAACAGATAAAATCTTTTCTTTCAAAAGACAAATCATCACATAAAAATCCTGTGCCTTTTTAACCATACTTGTATCTTCTTCCTCGTCATCCGAACTTGGAACATCATAATCTAGTGCTTTTGAAATTTTTCTTTTCACAGCCTTAGTTACATTATTAACTTTTCTTTTATAATACGACCCCTTACTACGTGATGACAAGGTGTGAAGCTTTATTGGTTAAACCTAAATCATCTAGAGCAGTGTTTGTTTGTGAGAGGGATACATTTCTTGATTCTAATGAATCTAATTCAGTCATGAGTTCATCATCTGTTTCATTCTCACTGACTTTTATTTTTATTTTTTCTTCACAAAAGTTACGGCATGTTGAACAAAGCTTTTGCCCAGGTTTTATGTAAATATTTTTTGCTATCAATTGTTTTGAAAAACTTAAACTTACACTTCTCAACGATTTTTTAATAGGCTTTTTGTGTTTTTTTTAATGGGTCTACACAGATTGTTTGATACTTTTCAAATACGTTTAAAAAGTAGTAGCTGTGATGAGAACAGATATTTTTAAATTCACACAAATTAATTCCAGATCTAAGGCGAATCAAATCTTTTTCTTCATCACTTAATTCAGAAACACACTGTAACTTTTTTGAAGGTATGTCGTTTGGAAACAGTCAGATTTTTTAAATAGTCCAATGTTACAGGCTTGAATATCTGCCATGCTGTTTTGCATACTTCACAGCATGTTATAAAAAAATTTTTAAGTATTATTCTTCATATAATACTTCCAAAATATTTTAGTTATTGAAGCAAAACATTTATAAACAAAATAATAGTGATATATTATTTTTAGTAATTAGCAAAAAAGGGAGTACTTATTAGAGGGTTTTAAACTGTAAACAAACTGCCAGTACTTACAGATTCAACTGAATTATTGTTAAAAAAAAACATCCATGCCCTACTTGTACACTCAAATTTACCTTTTCAAAACACAAAGTAAACAAAATAAGTTTATATTCACACAAATTTAAATTATCTTCAAAATCCAAAGTAAATTTAAAAAAGTTTATATTATTACTGCCTCAATAACACTTAACTTAAAAACATTAATTTAAACAATCTTTAACTAGGAAACAATTAGTCACTGTAGGTACGTCCTCACTTAATGAAAGATAGGAGCAACTGCACTAATTCAACTGTAGAGAGGAGCATGTCACCACAGGAAAAGAGCCTGTTGAGACAGGCTTGGTGAGTCATGTAAATTATCAGCAGCACAGCTGAGCTGCTGATAATTCACCAAATCAGAATACTGAGATTAAAATCTGAGTACTGAGCTTTTAAATATTACTTTTAGTTACCCTCATTATTACATTTCAAACTTACTAGTATATCTTTGAGTTGTTTTTATGCAGTAGGTACTGTAAGACTTTCCCCTAATGTTTATAAGTTTGTAAAAGTTATAAAAAATAAAAAGCAAACTAAATTTTAACTTTCCCACGGACTACCTATTTAAAAGCAATATAGTTTTTTTAGATAGGCCTATATAGTTCTTTATTTGTATAGTTATTTATATATGTTAAAAAGCCAACTATATTTTTTAATTATCTAATAGCCTATATATTTAAGAGTATTTTAAAACAAATTTGAGCATTGTATCATGTCTGAGACTCTAGATATTGTGGTTTTTGTAAAATAAAACACCCGTTTCTAAAATTTCTAAAAAATTATATTTAAATATTTTTAGTTTTTTGAGGGATTGAAATAGGTTAATAAGAGCATTTTTCGCTGCTTTTAGGTATAACACACAAACTTCCTGCAAAATTTCATGATGATATCTTGAATAGTTTTCAAGAAAAATATTTTTAAATTTGTGAGTGCATGTTAAAGGCGTGATTTCCGAGGCTTCGGATAGCGCCAAATTAAAAAAACTAAAAAATTAATAAAAAAAACTATAAATGATAGAGCAAAAAAATGTTTGCAGGTGTTATCAGGATAGTAATAGAATAAATGGTGCCAAGTTTCATCAAAATCTGAGGAGGTGGGTGTCAAATTAATTTTTTATTGGGTGATTTGACATGAAATGACCCTTAGAGTTTTTCTAGGTTATAACCAAATATGATCCTGGAGAGTTCACTTCGGATCATGACACTACAGGCTAAGTGCTGATTATAATGGGAAATTCTACTGAATTTTGAGCGATTTAGTACAAAGCTGTGATGACAAAATAATAATAAAACGGTAGTATAATAAAATAGAACCCAACGGTGAAAAAATATTTAGTCTTAGAAATACATATTACCAAATGTTTTTAAGCCTTAAAGTAACACAACTTTTATAATCCATAAATTTGCAGCTAGAACTTTTACCTCGTCTGATTTGCAGATTCACTTGCACGAATGTAATCAACACAGATATCTGTAACCCTTACAAGGTGTACTGGAGACAGTTTATCAATTTCATGTGCTACGAGGCTTGTCAATGATACTGTGACTTTATTGGATACTTCTTGTGTTTGAATTTCATTCACAACAGCTTCAAATAACTAGACATAATAACGAATAAAAAAGTACACTCATAATAAGAATTTTTAATAACACGTATATTATGTTACTGAAAATTATCTCTAAACCACCTAATTCAGTTGTTTGTAAAATTAAAAAGAGCATGTAATTTACACTTTTCTCTTGATGTACTAAATTATTAATTTATTTAATTATGTATTAAATACTTAATAGTCAAGATGTATTCTTATAAGACATGATTTGGCTAGTAGTATGTAAGACCACTGTCTACCATGTTTAATCTGTGGTGGAGTAAATGTGTACAGAATTGGGTTTTTACTATTGGTTGTTAAAAATGCGGTTGAGTTCTGTATTTTGTCTGTAATACTGTGAACAGATTTGCTGTGTACTTTTGATTTTAATTAATATTATTTTTTATTTTATAGGAGTTTCCATCTAGCAACTAGTGTTTTAAAAACTGTCACGTTTACATTGAGTTTAAGTCAGTTGGGTACTTACTGCTTCTGTGGATAATCCACTACAATAAATGCTAGTTATTTAGTATTGTCAAGGATATCTTAAATGACATAGTTCAAATATTTGAAATACATCAAAATATTCTAACCAAATTTGAAATAAAATTTATATTGTACAAAAAAAATGGTTTATGAAAACTGACAAATACTGTACCATACCTACGTATTTGTCCATACGTTATCTCAAATTTACAAAAATAATTTTCCCTAATATCATCATTTTGCTTTGCATCTATTCGGATATACCCGTTCTGTTAGCCCCACTGATGCACTTAGGAATTTCAATTTCAGGCTGTCTGCTGACACAGCAAAACCAGGATTATGTTGAAACTGTCACACAGTCACTATCATGAAGAGGAAATTAATGCTGGAGAACTGTAGTAGTGATCTTTGTTGCTTATGTTCAAATCTGACAACTACATTAAACTCATGAGTTTCTCCATTTAACTATAATATTTTGAACCACATTAACTAGATGAGACAGTATGAAAATAGGAATACTTAAAGATTAGAAGCAAATATACTGTATCACACAGAGAACTCTGCTATGGCCATGTTGTAGAGCAAAAAATAGGTGGACTTATGAAATGTCAGATTAGTGTTCAATAAGTAAAAGGGTATCGGTATTCAAGATCGGAGAGGGACAAGGTGGATGGTTCTACGTTGACATGAGGATTAGAGGAAGGAGGATGAGAAGAAATTTTGTAATAAAATTCAGTAAGTTCAGTTTTAACCAAATCAACTATTCAGTATACCGATCTGTATAAAATGAAATAACTTACTTGCAGTCTTTTCTTCTGTGATGATCCTTTCTGTGTAAACCCCAGTATCAAATAGTTTAGAGCCTGTGCACCATCTGGACTATCTATGCGGTCCGTTATCATAGAAATCATCTGGAAATATACACTGTTTAGTTTATTTACAGTACCCTACTCCAGTTAAAATCGTATTAACAGCATACATATAATTTCTTATGTTTCTTGGTATCACATTCTTTTTCTTCCAGAAAGTTAAAAACAAATACTACTACTACTACGACGACCTAACCTTTACATAGTAAATTAAATTAAATTAAAGCCATGTGCTTAAAATATAATTCATACATATTAAAATTCACAATACGCAACTAAATTTGCAGAATTTAACATCATAAAATAAAAAATGTAGAAATGCACATAAATTATCTTACGTCCGATGAATCTAAACCATCCACAAATTGCTCTAATCCAGTAAAAGTGGTGGATCTAACTTTTTGTTGGCCAAGTTCCACTAGTTTATCATATTTAGTATCTCCCATTTTGTTAAACTATTTGATTGTTCTTAACAGTTTGCTTTATTGTATACTAAACAACATTTCAGACGGGAAACAAAGCACAAACAATATTACACAACTTTTCTCAATCCCGCCAAAAGTTTTTTAAGAGTTCAGTTACATGTTCGGGTAGAAGCTTTCGGTATGTAGCGATGTTGCCGACATATTGAAACATTGTAACGACATGTAAAAATTATCTTGATACATTTATCTGTATTTATTTAAATAAACCTATATGAAGGAGCTGCATTCAAATAATATGATTCCTACAACTATAGAACTAGTATTGATATATTATCCAAGTTTTATATAAAACAATTTTGTTTAATGGTTTAGATAATAATTTTTTAACTTTAGATATCTTTTATAGGCTATTAATTTATTTAAATATTTAGAACCTATCAAAAATTCAGGTTAGCTGTTATTAGGAAAACAGCGATTCGGTTGAAGGTGAAAAAGCACCGTATGTATTTGTTACATAACCGCATAGTACGAATATAAAATAAATACTATTTTTATATATAGAGTAGTACATAACTGTTTAATTTTAAGTTCGTTACTAATATAGCTACTGTTATGTAGCTATTTATATAGTCAGTTAATATTCGTAATAGGGTACGAATGATGTATAACCTAAAAATTCTTCGGAAACATTTGTCAAATGAATGAAGGGTAAATAAGAACAATCTTTCTAACGTTGTGGGGGAAAACATAATACAACAAAATTTAAGAAAAATAAAACAAAACCTAACCTTTTAATATTGCGTAATATTCAGCCGTCTTTTTAGCTAATAGTTTTCCTCATTTATGATTAAATTCTGATGTCTTAATAAATTCCTTGTCCTAGTTGCTTGCCATCTCCTTCATTTTTTGTAAGTTTCAACTTTTCTTAACTTTTAAAGATTTGTTCTCGTTGTTTTTCAATTTGGCAATGCAGCTACTTATTGCATTACATTATGTAACTATTCACCCTTTTTTTAATCTTTGTTAGCGTATATCGTAATATTCAGGTAACTGGTGTAGTTTCGGCCCCACTAAACATTTTAGGCAGAAGTTTTTATCTTAATTTTATGAGTTTATATTTTGTATTAAAATTCAAATATATTTATTTGAATTAGAATAAGTAAACCGTCTATTGATGTAGAATAAACAATTGATTCATGTTCATTGATCTTGACAAATATATTAGAGCAGTTAACAACTACTTAACAAAGCATACAATAATTTACATAAAAATGTCTGAAAAATGTGTATTTCAACAAGTATGTAGGAACAGGAAAATTTCTTTTTCACGTATTGTTCTTTGGAATATGAGCTTTTACTGAGTACTGTAGTGTTTATCGTATTATTATTTGGCTGAAAGGATATTTTGTGGTTGAAAAATTGATCAAACTGTGAAAGTAAAAGTGGACATGGAAACTGTCGGAAAATCAGACAGTTAAGGAAGAATCATGGACATTTTCATTTGTACTTTTAGTAAAGTGTGTGCCTGTCTTAATCAAAGTTTTGACCAACAGAGAATCACAGTCTGTGTTACATGTATTAATTCTCCCTGACTTTTACAATTAATTGTCTTCGATCTGAGAATCATCAACAGAAGTTTCTTGTTCATGAACTACTATTATTCATTATTAGTATTGTTGGTACTTTCACTGTGAACTTACTTGTTGTATTTACTCATACGTCGTTTCAGAGTGGTGTGCTCCTTCGTCAGTGAGTTTGGATAGACTCAGCACAAACTCACTGACGAAGGAACACACCACTCCGAAACGACGTATATGTAAATACAACAAGTAAGTTCACAGTGAAAGTACCAACAATACTAATAATTATTAAGTAGTGAACAAAGAAGTGATGAACATTCAAAATAGTACTATTGTTCAATATCATTTCAGTATTTCAAAATTTTTAAAGCATTATCATCTACCCGAACATTAGTTTTGTACCATATAATTTTTAGTGGTGTAAACACCATTGCTTCTATCTTATTTCTTTTCAACTTTAAATTAGATTGTTTTAGTTAATTAACTATTACTCAAGCAAGATATTTAAGAAAATATCGTTCATTATTTTCTGTAGGTAGATCTGTATCATTCACATCCACATACTAATTGTGTTCACCTTCAATAAATGTGTTTGCTTGGAACCACTTTATTAAATTCTGATACTAATATGTTCAATATTTATAATGCCATAGTGGTACACCATGAAATCAAACAATGGAATTTATTAGAAGGAAAAGAATTTCTTTAATTATAGGAAGCATGGTTTCCTGCATGGAACACAAATGTTTTAGATTTAAAAATTGTTACCTTTACCTAAGCCAACTGTTGCTCATTGAGAGCTTCATCAGAAATGGCTATACTAGAAGCAGCACTATTGTACAAAAAGATTCTGGTAATAACATATATTTATGTGATTATTAATATAGTTAACCACTTCCATTAACACTGGATTTATTTTCTAGATGAAACTGTTATCAAGGAATTACTTAAACTCTGATTAGTATTTGAACACGAATACAATAATAAGTTTAATTGTTTAAAAAGTCATAATAATTTTATCTGGTTGTTACTTAGAAATTAAATTACTAATGCTCTTTAGATTAAACAACTAGCCTAGACAGTTGTTTTATGTCTATTGATATAAAAAATTAAAAAATCAACTTCTTAGTTGTCTTTCGTCTTTCAGCGGTATCATCTTATGTTATTTTACAATGGTCTTATACACTTATGTAATTGTTTATAAATCTATAAAGAATTATTTTGTTAGGAACTTCACAGTTTTCAAATATCTCTTTCTTAAATTTGCATCCACCTTATGTTACCACACATTGGGAGAGGATTCTATAGCAGAAACTAACCTATCTATTTGTATTGAACTTACACTTCTAAAATTTTAAGATCAGTGGAATATGATTTTGCCAATTCTTTCAATTTCTTGGTAACTTTTCAAAATTTGATACAATCCATTTACAAAAACTTTACTGAGACTTATAATCCTGAGCTCTATTTCCCAGCTCTTCATTTTTATCATGTATTGACTGAAAATTTCTAAAATTAAAGCTAGAAGTTAAGCAAATTTATCTGTATCACAGAAAAAGTTGTGTTAAGACATTTACTAAAAAAAAATTATACACCAAGTTTACTAACACAAACAGGTTCACTACTTATCACATGTTACATTAACTATCGCATTTTATATACTATGCTTAATAATCTTTAATCTGTATGGGGGTTTTTAAAACATTTTTGTTTTTTACTGCTAAGAAATTGCAGTGTGGACTGAGTGATTGATTTCCAGTTACATGAATTTATATTTTTTGGCTCAGATTATATTTTATAGATATTAGGTAGAGTGTTATTATATTTTTTTTGTTCTTGTAGTAATGCAAAGTATTAAAGAGAAAAGTATTTAAAAGAACAGTCATTTGAAATAGGTTACTGACAAATTTCACTGTAAAGATAAATAAATAATATTTTAGCAAAGGATTTGATGATTTTTAGCATTAGTTGATGTATTTTTCTAAAAGTAAATATAATTAACACACTTCTATCTAACCTTATGAGTGTAAAAAAGTCTATGCCCATTGAGAAGTCATATGGTCATTTATGCAGTTGCAAAAAAGGTGGATACAAATCGAACTTTAGTATTCATACATGTGATCCTTTACTTTGCAAGTTAATGGTTTAACCGCACAACCGTCCTGCTAAGTACTTTTGTTAATTCTGTCAATTCAAAGTAAGTAGATAAAACACAGAGCAAGCCTCCCTTCTTCACTGTAACTAATATGAAAGACTATTAAATTAAAATTTAACTATTTTTTGTTACAAATATGTTTTAGATTAACGTACTGGTACTCTGAATCTTAAACTTGTGATTCACTTTTGTCTGGAGTGTGCAAGAATCTCACCAAATCCAAACAAGAAGTTTTATCAATTTAGATGTAGTAGTAATGATAAAAATTAACATTAAGCCTCTGACGAAGCCATCGATATCCAAGCCACTGTATAGCGTGCTAGGTGGGAGTGAAAGCACAAAAAACACTCCACCGGATAAGCAGCAGCCCCCCACATCATGGCAAGATGAAGGCATCACTGAGCACAAGTTTACATATTGTATGCAGCCGTGCTTCTGTCTTTTGTTAACTAGATACTTAATTCAGTTTGGAAATTTTGTCCGTGTTTGTTAGTGAAACTGTTATGTAATTTTGATTATTTAATTGTATGTAATTTTGATTATTGTTATAGATATAGTTTATAGACAGACTATTCGATTACTTTAATAGCAGGGACCCATTTGAGCAGCACTTCAAACAGCAAAGAAGAATTTAGAAAATGACAATAAAATGATACATAATTTTTTGGCATATTTAACGACATTAAAAATTGAAAATATTCAGGTTATGCGGCACCCTAGGAAAACATTTTTGCATGTGGATTTATTACAAATATAAACTCAATAGAGATTATGTCAAACAGATTATTAAATGATTTACAATTCAAGTATATTTTGACTTACAGTAAGTTTTCTCAAGATCGTTTGGACCTGTTATTTTCCTGCTTAAGATCTCGAAGGGGGCATAATAACAATCCTAATGTCAAGCAGTTTCAATGGGCCTTGAGGAAACTTTGTTCAGGAACAGCGTTAAAGCCTCTGACAAAAGCAACTGTTTCACCTTTGACATGACATTTCAAAACACTGTTATGAGTTTTGTAGAAGCAGAAGAAACAGTGGACCTAAACTTAGTCAACGTCTATGAAGAAGACATTGAAAACATTAAATGTCTGCTAGAAAATAAAAACTCTGAAAATTATAAAGATAATATTCTTTTCTACTTGTCTGATTTCATTGTCAGAAAAATTAGTTCTGAAGAATATAAGAAAAAGTTGACATGTGAAGAATATATAAGACTGGTGATAGCCAATGACAGCAACCTTAGTCCTTACATCCATTTTGTTGATTATATTTCAAAAGAAAATTTGGTCAGGGCTTCCTCAGATGTAATCAGGGTAGTAAAATTTATGTACTTCCTTTTGAACAATAAATAAAACATTGAGAAAAACAATTTAGATACAAAAAAGATTATTATTTTAGTGTGTACAACCTTTACTAATAACATATTTAAAGGCCATACTTCTAACAATGATTATGGTGAAGACACTCACCGAATTAGGTTAGTAATGTTAATAGGTAGTTTATTTTACAAAATTGTATGTTAGTATAGCTAAAGAAAAGACATCATCAGATATGTTTTCAAAACTTGGTGTGCGTCAAAAATTAAATAAGTTTGTTTTGTCTAGCAATGTTCAGCCCAGCATTGCAATATGCTATTCATAATCTAAGATCCTGAAGTTTTATGATACAAATATAATACATTGTTTTATATAATATTGTTTTTATAATATTGTTTTTATAATATTGTTTTATATATTACAAATGCAATATATTTTGAACAGAATTATCACTGTTGCACACCACTATAAAAAATTATTCCGATTAGCACTTTCAAGCTTCACAACTCATCATCAGATCGGAATATTTTTCTATAGTGGTGTGCAACAGTGATAATTCTGTTTGTGATTATAACCACTAACACAACTTTCTTAATTCAATTTCTAATATATTTTGATTGGAAACAGTAAGATATATTGTAATTAAATGCAGATAGGCTGTAAATTAAGATTTTTGTTGTTGTAAATAATCATCAATGTAAAGAAATGTAAAACTATGTAGTAAACAATTTTGTTTTCATTACTATTCTTTTTTAGTCAGTTACTTTATTTTATTAAAAAAAAACTATTACAAAAAAGAGGTAAGCAATTATTACACCCTAACAAACCGGTATAGTTAGCGAAAATATGTATGCATAACTTGTTTGTTGTTCATAGATCAACACTGATGAAAAAAAAATGTACGAACTTCTATTATGAACAACAGAAATTAAATTAATATTTACATTATTTTTAAATTAGTATTAAATGTTCCATTTAATGTGATTGGTATAAAATCCACAATTTTCATAACAAGACTTTTTATGGGACAATCAAATCGGTTAAACTAATGTTAAGATAACACTGTGAGTATGCAGGCAAAGTGGCTTTTGCCACAATGTGGTGGGGCGAGCGTAGAGTTTAGCGGACCGAATTCAGTACACGCAGCCGGAAATCCAGTGTTATACATCGATGGACGAAACTTATAATATGCGAAAACTGGTTCAGGCTACGTAAAATTTTTACCAATAAAAAACTTGGTAAAAATTGTGTTGTGAGTCGGCAGTGTTATAGTTATAATTAAAAATTAACAAGTATCCTGTGATTATTCTTTGAATGGGTATGGTTATTCAGGCCACAGGCAAATTTTTAAAGTTTTTAAATTCATTCTATTTGGTTAATAACAAACTCGTGGCTTCAGGAAAGGAAGACTATGATCTTTTTATCACACACTAAGTAACAATAATTTGTGTGTGCTGTGCTAAATTGACTATTCTAGTGGTAACCAAAATAAAATTAAATAAAAAAATCTAAGAATTGTCCAAAATAATTTATCTTGGAATTAAACACTCAAATCATAATATAAAAGATCTAAGGACTACTGAAGGGCGTACAGCGCACAACAGCATCTGTCAAGCATACCACTGCTGGTTTTAGCAGTTATAATTAAAGAAAAAAATTTTATCGAATTTGTAATTAATCGTTTATGTATCGTGTATTTATAGACATAAAAGTCATATATTTTTATGGAGAATCTTTTGTTCATATAATGAAAAATTACAAAAAATAAATTAAAGGACCAATGTTAAATGGAATGTAACTAACATATATATATATATATAAATTTTTAAGATAGGCCTGTTTTGCCTTGGTAAAATAAGAGAATTTGAATAGGTAAACAATGGAAAGAAATATAAGTATTGTAAACAATCGACTGGAGAAACAGTTACATAGTAGGAAAAGGAAGAAAAAAAAAAAAAAAGATTTCCGGTACCGGGAATCGAACCCGAGCCTCCTGGGTGAGAGCCAGGTATCCTAGCCACTAGACCATACCGGACTCGTTTTGTTTTGGCGAAGTTTGTATATTACAGGCAAGATTTATCATATAACGACCACTGAATGTTTGCGCCTCACTTTGAAATATAATTAGTAGGGGCCGATTTTTATGATATGTCGTATTCTTTTCCTTGACATTATTTCTGGTTTCAGCTAGATTTAAACTTGATTCCAAGTATTCTGATGAAGATTGATAGTGTTTTATTGTGCATATAATTGCATATTTCGGTAGTTTTTAAGTTTTGTAGCAGATTTAGCACTAAAATGCATATTTAAGTTATATTTTTTGACTTTTCATATGCATATTTAGACATTTATGAAGTTTTACAGCATATTTACAATGAAAATGGATTATAATGGCATTTTTCATGTATTTTTCACACGAAACTGCATTTATTCGTTCCGTGACAAATTGTGGTGTGTTAAAGTAGTAAAAACATCTTTCAGGATATCCTTAAATACTGTACCTATATATTCGGAGAAATGGTGAATAAGGTGTGAAGTGCTTTTGGAATGCGGATTTTCAAATACAAACAAAATATTGTTTGCCTTCGTGAGCGATATTGCCAGCGGGCAGAAGTGAAGGGTTTTTCTTACATTTTGTAAAGTACTTTTAACTTTCATCTTCCCCTGTAATGGTCAGTCACTCATTCCGTGTTCTGCAGTTTGTTTCCATCAAGCCTAGAATAAAGAGTTCGGTGAATGAAAAGTTGCGCGGTTTTATTCGATAATTTGGCGATAAAATATTTAGTACCGATGGCACTATTTTATTTTGCAAGTTATGTGAAGTTAAAGTCGCCACTGAGAAACGTTTCACTGTGCAGCAACACTGTAATACGGCAAAACATAAAAATTGCTTACAAAGACAGTCAGCAGTCGAAAGTAGACAACTTCTATTATTCGAAAAATCTGCTAGTACTTCAACTTCATCTTCCAACACTTCAGAGTTTACAAAGGATCTCTGCAGGGTGATGATTTCATCCAGCATCCCATTGAAAAAGCTTAACAATCAAAGCTTGAGACAGTTTCTGGAGAAATATACGAAACATCCGGTTCCAAATGAATCGACGCTGAGGAAGAACTATCTGAATGGGTGTTACGAAGAGGTGTTGGATAAAATAAGATGTAGTGTGGGGGACTGTAAAATATGGGTTTCAATTTTTGAAACAACAGATGTTGATGGGAGGTATGGTGCAAACGTGATTGTTGGAACACTAAAAGAAGACAGACCTAGAGAAATATTCCTCCTAGCATGTGAAGTGTTAGAGAGGACAAATCATTCAAGTATTGCTGCCTTATTTGACGATTCTTTGAATGTACTGTGGCCAAATGGGGAAAAAAGAGAGACTGTTCTTCTTTTTATTACTGACGCGACTACTTATGTATTGAAAGCAGCCAAGGGACTAAAGTTGTTCCGAAGATGATACATGTAACATGCCTTGCGCATGCTTTACATAGAGTGGGCGAAGAAATTCGCAATAACTACCCGGAAGTGGATAAATTAATATCAAATGGAAAGAAGGTCTTTAAGAAATCACTCCGCCTGCAGGCATTTAAAGATGCAGCTCCTTCGTTGCCCCTTCCTCCCCAGCCTGTCCTAACACGCTGGGGTACCTGGATTGAAGCTACGGTATATTACTGCAACAATTATGACACCGTGGAGAAGATCATGAACTCCTTGGACCCTACAGATTCTTCATCAGTGAAAATAATGCAAATTTGTTTGCATGTTCCACTATAAAAACTGACCTGGCTTACTTGAAATCCAACGTCGGTTTCTTACCGAGCAAAATCACCCAGCTAGAAGCTTCAGGTTCTGAACTAAGTGATGCTCTGAATATTGTAAAATACACAGAACAAGCGTTGAAACATGCAAAAATGAATAGTAACAGCTAAATTTCGTGCAAAATTAGTGAGTGTACTGGAGAAGAATCCTGGATTTTTGCAACTGTGTGACATAAGTGAGATTTTATGCGGAAATGAACCAGGTTCAGACTTCGAAAATGAATTTTCATCCTTTGACCTAAGTTTATTTAAGTACGCCCCCATTACTTCGTGTGATGTGGAGAGAAGTTTTTCTCGCTACAAGACCATTCTCAGCGACAACAGGAGAGGATTTTCATTTCACAACCTCAAAATGCATGTCGTCATCAACTGCGTAATTCAGCTGATAATGAAGACTGAGATCAGGTATGAATATTTTTAATAGGGATGTTAAATGGGATTTGAGCAAGTAAAATTATTTAATTACTTTTCTCTCCGTTACATGGTTGGTGGTGTTTTGCAGAAAGCAGTTAAAAGAGTTCGTGAATCCTGCATTGTATGACTATCTTAAAGACACTCATTTGAAGCAGATAAATAAAAATTTAACACATACGTGTCATTAATAAAGTCATATATTGGATTTTATTGGTCAAGTTTAATGTTTTTTAGGTCATAAATGCATGCATATTTCCTACAGTTTTAGGTCATAGATATCCGCCCCCTAATTAGGATCGCATACTTACAGTTGTCAGTTTTCTTGAGTGTCAGAGTTCATTAATTAATTACAACGAAATACTATAATGACTGAAATAAAAAGTTATATATTTTGAACAAAACTAGTACAGTACCGGTTATGCATGAGAGGCGAGAGAGACATGTGAGACATGTAATGCTATGTAATCTCACAACTAAAACAATTTTTAATTTTAATATAATTTAATTTAAATAAACTTATTCTCAGGCCATAGGGTTGCGTTCTATTCACTGTTCGGCTACAAGTCCAGGACTCGCAAATCTGGCAGGTTTCGGGAGAACATAACAAACAATTTTTGTTAGAACTTAATTTCTAAATTTATCAGGCCATTTTATATTAAAAAATATGAAACCAGCATTAAGACAACGTTGTTTTAGGGTTAGCAAACATTTTTTGTTTATTTAAACTCTTAAAGTTTTGTTCTACTTTTATGGTGAGGCACCCTCTGAGTGGTTACATTATGATGTACTGTTATTCTAAAACAGTGTTATTCTCAATAATGAAAACTACGACGGCTTACGAGTGACACATGAAAAGTATGTGTTTTTGTTTTCCTAAACGTGTTAAAAAAAAAAATAGCAGTATATAGTACTCGTTAATCAGTAGGTCTACTCGAACTTCACTGAATGATTAAAAAAGTAGTCGGTTTGATTAAAATTTGAATAGGTTGTTTTTTAAAGAGGCAGCGATAGTATAATGAAGAGTCCATTTCCCGTATGCATAACGCTAGGGTATGCTGCACCAGGACCTCAGCTATCAAAGGGTATCCAGCCCTAAATCAAAAAACCTTTTTGAAGATAATAAATGCGAAAAAACAAAAAAATGTCCTCAATCCAAAATCATAAAAAGATGTGTGCACACTTTTCGACGATCTTCTAATAGAATTGAGCATTTTGTGCCACGAGTAAAACTGCAAGAAAAAGGTGTTTTTTTTTCAAATCGTTCGAATGAAGACGATAGATTCCACGATACTACAGTTTGTCCGCTTAAAGTATTAAACTGGATTATTGAATGTAAAATGATTGATGTATTTCCGAATTATACATTGCTTATCGCCTGCTTTTCACGATTTCAATAGCTAATTGGGAATCTGAAAAAGCATTTTCTGCATTAAAACGATTAAAGATATGTTGAGTTCAAGTATGGGAGATGAAAGATTATCTTCGTTAGCAAGGTTGAATATTGAAAGCGAGATACTTGAATCGCTCGAGTCAAGACAAGACAATCGCTTGAATTATACAAGACTCCGTTAAGGCAAAATCAAAGAAAAAGTGGGTCGATTAGTATTTTCTAAGCTTAAGTACTACTATGCTCATTGTAATCACTATTTAGCTAAATGTTTGTTGTAATTTGTGACTTTAATAAAATAATTTTTAACTCTCCAAATTGTGTATGCCGTTTATCAGTATAAATAATGGATAAAAGGTTGAATTTTGAATCGGGGTACCAGTCTGATGGCAGCATAGGGCACCACGCGCTTCTAATCCGACCCTGATCTTCAGTAGAAGAATACGGGATTATGAAGGTTATACCGTACTTGCCAAAAGTAACAAAATGGGAAAAGAAAATCGAAAATACAACCAGCTGTATGAACGCTTACATTTTTTAGCGTACTCAAATATCGTTCGGAAATACATTTTTTACGTTTTTCATGTCTAACACAATGAATCTCTAACAAGATTTTTGACATCATCATCATTATTTCTATTTCCTGCGGGACACAAAAAAGTCGACTTCAGCGTAATTTTTAGTGATTTAACTTATGATTTTTATGAAAGGATATTTAGCGGTAACATTTTTTTTGGCTTTACTTTTAATTACATTTGAATCACGGTGTCTCGAGTATCACTTAAATGTGAACCTATGTTCTTAGATTCTGCCTCGTTACTTCATATGGTCTAGGCTAATTTCGCCCGTTATTTCAAAGATCTTAGCTCTTAATTTTGCCTCCTCCGCCCTCACTTAAATCTGTAATTCTTGTGTTACATCATACACTTTTGCAAAGAAAAACTTACGAATAATTATCTAATTGCTTTTCGTTAACTAGAGTGATAATTATTGTAATAAATTATTACGGTCCAAAATATGGTGCTGAATTGAATCCAAACCTGTAAAAACAGCTTGGGAAAGGCAGCTAGTATTTTGAAGAAACAGACAAAGATCCACAGATGATATGACATTAATAGCAGGTACTGTAATATAAAAAAAAGTCGGCGTCTGAGGAAGCAGAAGACCCAGACATGTTCCTGAAGTGTTTACTTTTAAGTATTAAGAAACTGGGACCTACGGCAAATCTGTATTTTAAAAGAAACTCTTCACTCTTAATTATTAACTATTAATTATTAATTAATTATTCTTCTTCTACTGGCGTTACAACCCAGTATGGATTTAGCCTCTTCAACGATGTTTCTCCATTCAGCATTCTCATGTCATAGTCTTCTCCATCTTCTTATATTCATATTCTTAAGATCCTTCTCTGCATCCTCGACCAATCTCTTCCTTGGCCTACCTCTTGATCTCACACCTATTGGTCTCCATTCTAGAATTTTTCTGAGAATTCTGCGCTGCTCCATTCTCATTGTATGTCCCAGCCAGGCTATCCTTCTGGTCTTTATAAACCTAACTATATCAGTTCCGTGTCTTAAATTATTTATTCCATGATTTTTTTCGTATTCGTAATGAGAATTATTGCATTGATTCAAAAATGTTTCACAGTATTCTTCACTCGAATATTCTTTGATACTGTTTGTCTTTTATTCAGCGTTTCGCGTTAATAGCCACCTTTCACATGCATATGTTACGATTGGTCAGTTAAAATTATGCTTCTGTATAGTTGAAATTTAGTGACTTGTTTAGTGCTTTCGACTATTATTAACTCATCATCAGCCTCAAGGATTAGACTCATCCTGAACCTCTTCCGGGACCCACTTCGCTCTCGGCCGTCCTACATCTCTCTCCCCCACCGGTCTATATTCCACTGCTAGCACTGGAATTCTGTCACCCGCCATTCTTCCCAAACGTTCACACCACCTTCTTTTGTTGCTCCTTAGCTGTTCCAACAATGGGTCGACACCCAGTTCCGTCGTTATTGTTCTTTCTGTCCAGAATGGTACAGCCCAGAGTACTCCTTATAAACTTCATCTTCGCTGTCTGAATCTTTGCTTTGTCTCTATTTGTCATAACTCTGGGTTCATCTCCATACATCAAAACTGGTACCGCTACAGTGTTAAAAAACCTTATCCTTGTTTCCTTCTTTGACTTATTTTTAAGGTATCTGTGAATTGTTCCACAGATATTCCTAAATTTGTTTAATTTTTCATCCAGATCAATTTCTGTCCCATATGAAACGTAACATTTCAACTATTATTAACTAAACAACTGAATTCATTTCCTGGACTGAAAAGCGGTCAGAAAATCTTCTTATGATCATTATCCATATTATAGTTCTCGTGATAAGAAAATTTACATGTCGAGCACTTTGATGTGATAATTTGTTCTAAGAACAGTGATACTATCCGTGTATGTCAATCAGATTGTCCCGTTGGTAAAATGACAGGAAGATGTCTTGTCCACGTGGACTCCGCGTTGCCACAATTAGCATGCAGTAATTGCCACCTTACCACCTTCAGTGAAGCCGACCTGTCGTGTCGTCGACATTCTGCTGTCAGTGTAGTAGGTCTTTGTTTAAGTGGTATAGGAACGTGTTAACAACGCGACTAATTGGGGTAGAGGTAAAAAATTAATTACGACTTAAACGGTTCCGGCAAGACTGCTATAACAGGCACCAAGTCAGGCAGTTCAATATGACGGCACTCGGCTTCAGTTGCCTTCAAATACTGACAGTAATTCGAGCGTCATTCTCAATCAGATATAATGTAAGCCATTTATTTCGAACAAGTTGTACAACGTTCAACTGAACATTGACATTTACTTTGAATCTTTTTCTTTATTTTATAACAAGAGAACACGTGTAGCGATTTTGTATTGTGTGTATAATACCGTGTGCATGACGAAGAAGAAGAAGAAGAAGAAGAAAAAGAAGAAGAAAAAGAAGAAGAAAGAGAAGGAGAAGGAGAAGAAGAAAGAGGAGGAGGAGGAGGAGGAGAAGAAAGAGGAGAGGAGGAGGAGGAGGAGGAGGAGGAGGAGGAGAAGAAGCAGAAGAAGCAGAAGAAGAAGAAGAAGAAGAAGAAGAAGAAGAAGAAGAAGAAGAAGAAGAAGAAGAAGAAGAAGTTTAGTAACTACTGTGGAAATGGTTTGGGTTGGGTTTAGAAAACATTACGTCAGAGAGGTGGTTCGGGGGGAATGTTTAGAAAAGGGGTGACGGGAGAAGGGAATAAATTTATTTATTTGAATAAAAAAACGTCATCACAGCGGCGAGTAGGTGTTGGAAGATTAGTACAATGGAAAATTAATTTAGGCGGGGATGAGGGAAATTCGCGGCGGAGCACTCTTGAAGAAAATTGGTACTTGAGATAGTACCAGCGCCAGGCGACTACTGGCTCCGCGCTCCGCTATTACTGCGTCGCATTGTTGCTTCGAGTTGGTTGGTTAATTTACTCCCTGCTTTGAGGGTTGAAGTGTGCTTCAGAGTGTCCGTAACCACCGCACCCCTTTTATTCATAACACATGCAACACCAACCCCGTTCTCAAACCACCGTTAAACATGTCAATAAATAAACGAACTGGTAAGAAATATATTGGAACGTATGATTGAAAATTTTTTCCTGGAATTTTTACCGACACAGCTACCATATGCAACTACGCTTAGTATAGTTGAGGTGGATATACACGTGCTTAACTGGGCCAACGGCCTTTATAAATAACGGAGTGTTTGTGTCATACGGTAAGTGGCCTGGTGATCTCCCCTGTCGAACTAAATCAATTGTCGACCACAAACGCAAATGGCTGGGGTCTCTCTGAACTCCTGCCTTAACAAATGGCCGATCCGAGCATCATATCGAATTCTCGGTTATCTGCGGCCGTCGAACCCTTTGGGTTCTTCTTGATGGCCCACAATATAGTCAGTGGCGCTCTCTTACCTCCACCAATTTTTCTCTTCCATCACACCAATTTTTCTTTTCTCTTTCCTCTATCCAAGTAATTCTTTGCTACTCTGCTTGAAAACACTTTCATTCCAACATAGGCACAGTACACTGGCTCCACTGGATGGAGTCAACAGACCTTGGTCGTAGCTGTCTTATTGGTCTGGATGTTGGGTATGCTCAAGTATGCTAAAAATGTATACCAAAGGACCTTTGAAAAGACAAACTCATTAAGAAAGTTCATAGGTAGATATAGATCAATAAATAAAAAAGTGTATCTTCGTTCCTTCGTTACGTGTTGTACTTGATTTTGAGACAGTAGAGTGCGAACCGAAGGTGTACATATTATTATCAAGCGTCATATAATACTTGCATACAATTGTATACTGGACCGACTAAACGGAGACGTTTCACAGGGGGAAGGAAGTCGTCGTAATGACCGAATGGAAACTTTTCCTTTTATGTAACTCTAAATCCTATCAACGGTATAAAAAAAGGGGTAAATCTGAGTTTAAGCTATACGGCTTGCAACAATTAATAAGGCTGTAGAAGCATCATAAATTATAAATTAAAATTAAATTAAAGAATATCGAATTATAATGAAAAATCTTTGGTCAAGGAGGGGAATGGCAAAGTCTCGAGAACAGATGAATAAAAGAAATCTTGAAAAGTAAAGTTTATGTTCTTAAGATAGTAAAAGTAACAAAAACTACACAGCGGAATGAACACGTAAGTAGGAAAAAGGGGTTGAAAAGCACAATGGGATGTAAAACATGTGGAGCTGGCGTTGTGGGGTGAGAGGTCAAATTATACAATTCTATAATTGTATAGAAACTCCACACACGCGCGCGCGCATGTGTGTGTATGAGGATTTTCTGTATGTGTCAACGTCTTCCATATCCCGGTTTCCCTTGCCATCTGTCCTCACAGTCTGTTCCCTGGAGCCCTTACACTTTCTTGTACCTTATCACCATGAAAATCTCGGTTTAACTACCTATATCCTATATGGATGGTGTGTTGTGTTGGTCTGCATATCGTTTTATTTCTGGCGTTTAGTATAGATGTTCGAACTAGCTTAGTTGCTTAACTTTGATAGTATCTGCAATATCTATGTCCATCCCAGCTCGACTACTAATTTCTTAGTTTCTGACTCTTTCCAACCTCGTCAAAGCACAACTTCTCCCTCCGGTGTTTCATTTATTTAGCTTTTAAGTTTTCATTTTTCCTCTTGCTTATTGATTCTACCGCGTTGCTGGATACAAGTCTTTTCACTCTCTTACATACTGCTTTACTCTAAATAATCGGTCGCAGTCCGTTCTTATTTGTCCCGTTCATGTTCTTATTTATTTTTCACAACCTCTTGTTTATATTGTTAATGTTGCTGTACATTTGCACTTTTTGTGTAGCTCTCACTGCGTCATCCACTACAGGAAGATCTCTAGTTCCATCAGCCGCAACCATGTAGAAGTCAAGAGACGAGACCTGCCGTGTGGCTTTAAGATGCATAGATAACCAGTATTGGGTGGTAGAGAGGGAGAAACTGTGAATTTAGTTAGGGTGAATGTGAAATCAGTTCTCTACGTTTGCCATCTCTCCCGTTTGACCTCCCGTCGAATCCTCTCTTGCGCATCTGAGACGGCAGGTCTCGCCTTTCAAGCTGTATCCTGGCTCGCCGCCGATAGTTGCAGCTCTCTTATTGCAAATATCGAAGTACGTAGTATCTTCTTTGGTTTGTCCGCACATGACTTGATCGTCTTTAAATTGTACTGTATAATGTAAAGTATGTAGATTCATACTGGCACTATTATGTTGTGACATTTATCTCTCCAAATCTTTAGAACTTCAACAAAGATGAATTTTGAAAAGGGTGGCATCAATGTAATAATTGACATTCTCCGAGTCCTTTCCGTACAACAAACTCTTCCATAGCTGTTCCTACTCTTTTAGCTGTGTTTTTCAAGCTGCTAGACAGGTTTTGTGTCGCATTGAAATAAGGTCAAGTAATACAGGATACAACGATACAGAAATAATATGCAGCGAGTTTCTTTACTGTGGCTGAATCGAGCCCATGCCGACCGCATAATAATGTAGCACTCACAACCAACCGTTGACTCTCCGTTACACCCACTACAAAATAGTGCAAACCTACGGGCGTGAATATTACACACATACGTCACAGCTAAATTTTAGCTCGGTAATCTGTAATTAAGAGCAAAGCTATTACTGAGAAAAATTAATTCAATCATAACCTATTGACACCCAAAACGTGTAGTAATTTAGAACGCAATCGTAAAAGAGGTTTTCAACAGATATTTACAAAGCGCACACGTGGAATTACAAACAATTACAAACGGTAACATGTTGTGTGCACTACAAATGGCCGTACTGCATCGCTGTCGATGTACTTTGTGCCACCTGTATCAGAACATCACATAGTACGCAGCTAGACGTTCGTTCGATTCCCGTCAACCGTTCCCATAGATGCGTTCACCGAATAAAGTTTTCACTGTAATGTCACATACTGTAGGCATTATAATCAGTTTTTCGTACTAATAAATATACTTTATTGTATTTATAAATAAATGTTCACAAGGCTGCACTAGCTGCAGAAGTAAAAATCGATGATAGGATCTGAAAGCTGTAAGGAAAACTAAGTGTTTCGTTAAGTAAGAGTAAATGATGTAAGTGCAATAACAGAAATTTATAATAGAATATATGGAAATATCGAATAATTGTATATGGAAATATGAACAGTATTACAAAGAATAACAAGCTGCATCGTTTTTAAAAACGAAAGATTTAATCAGTGTATGCTTCCTGTGATAATTCACGGGTCAGAAATAGAGAAGAGTGAAAAACAAAACGATACAGTATCTGCGGTCTTCGTAGAGAAAGGTCTACTCTGAGAATAGTCAGGAGTAGATTTAAATGGATAAGCAACCAACATAAAATACATAATGTTGTCAGAATCAAGAAAATTATATGGAATGGGCAGGTCTCTTTGCTGGGTCACGAAGATTGATAGGTTCTAGGTCAAGGCAGTGGCGGCGATAAGGCCCCCGCAGACCCCGCGGCGCGGGGGGGCCCCGACCCTCATGGGGGGCCCCAGTTGGCCCAGTCATGGGACATAACTTGTAACATGAAAAATAAGCGTAAACGAGTTGTAAAACGCTTCTTTGTTGAATTATCAGTTCACCATAGAATTGACGACCCAGTGAAATCATTTGAAGTAAAAGTTTCCAATGCAACACTAGATATTGTAATAGCTCAGCTACAAATGAGATTCGAAGGATTGCGTTGCATTGATGATAGGTTTTCATTCCTGACGCCTCAGAATTTAGTAAACTTCTCACAAGAGACAATAGTGGAGAAAAATAAGGCTCTGGTAAATGTGTATCCTGGTGACCTTTCCACATCACTGCCTGACCAAGTAATATCCTTCAAAGCTCTGATGGCCAAAGAAATTGTACACAAGAAAAGAATTCGAGAAATGATGAATTTACTGGTTGAAGAAAACAGCTGCCTTATGAGTTGCCTCCCAGACTTAACTACAGCTTTGCAGCTTTATTTAACCATACCTGTCACAACAGCTACAGCGGAAAGAAGCTTTTCAAAACTTAAATTAATTAATTTAAGTCATACTTAAGAAGTACCATGGCCCAAACTCGGTTGAGTGACTTGGCACTGTTAAGCATTGAGCATGAAGAGACACAGAAAACTAATATCAACGAAGTGGTTGAAAAGTTCTTAGCTATTAAAAAAAGAAGACTAGGCTTAGGAAAACAGTGAACTTTGGTTGATCCTCATCTGTAAATATTGTACATTACTTGAGTTCGAGTGTTATTGAATTGGATTAGACTTAAGGAGAACTTGTATAGAGTATATTCAAGAATTTTACAAATTCAGGTACAAACTAATTTAAATCTTTGAAAAAAGCTAGAATGTTACTTTGATATTCGTTTTTAAATAATAAATTTTTAACACTCTGTGTGCGGTACTGTTTCATAGTCTGAATTTAGATCTTTGACGTAAAAATAAATCATTCTTTTTATTTTGGTTTTTTTATAGTTTGTATAGAACTTTGTCTATTTAGCAACAATGAATTTTAAGAGTTTGTACACGTGTAAAACATCCTTTGCAAATTGCAAACGCTTTGTGATAGACGAGAAAGTATTCACAAACCATTGTTGTGAAACACACGTAAATAGAAACTCATTTGAGTGTTTTCCCCTATTACGTATACAAAATTTAACCATTTTTATAGGCCCCCCTAATTAGTTTCGCGGGGGGGCCCCCGTTACGTTAGCGCCGCCACTGGGTCAAGGACATAAAAAGACCACGACGATAACCTTCGCAAGATGGAGAGATGATCTGGTTAAATATTGTGGTGTAGTAAACTGGACAGAATTACTCAGGAGAGAAATAATCACTGGAAAATTAGCCCGATTGAAGTCTTTCCGACTCATTTAATTTATGGTGGCGATGGTGAGTCACATTGTATTATACTTTGCTTCCCATTTCTACGGGTTATTACGTTTCACACTTTCATTTCCTCTTATCATTCATTATTTTCTTCACCCAATTATTTCTGATTTATTGTGTCCTTGATGGCGCAAACTTTGGACCAGTGAAGGTAGGTGAAGAATGGCGCATATGGAACAATAGGGAATTGGAGGAATCGATAGATGGCGAGGAGACAGTGAGGTTCATCAAGTCTATGAGGATCAGCTGGTTGGGACATGTGATAGGCATGGAGGACGATAGAATGCTCAAAGCAATTCTTAGAGGAACAATAGATGGGCAAATAAGGAAAGGGAGAAGGTGGCTACAGTACATAGAAGATGACCTTAGGAGGATGGATGTCGGAGACTGGAGGACCGAGGCGTTTGGAGGCGACTAGTCCCATCGTGGACTGTAGCGCCAGAGGAATTAACGAATGAAATAAGGGCGCAAACGTCATCTTGCTTTTGGTCTAATTCCTTACGACTTCCACTTCACAATGATTTTAACAGTGAATATTCTTTCTTTCATGTTGAAGATGCCTATACCGTTATCAATCTTGTGGGTTCTTTACTTTAACAAATATTTTCTTTCCAACGTTTCACATAACTATGATTTGTTAGTTTCTGTACAGTTCTTTGCTTATTTTCTTTGTGGTCCACACGTTCTCGCTAATATTTCTTCTTTTTCCTTCAGGTATTAGGACGTAATTACCTGCTTCCTCCAGGAAGTCCAAACAATCTCTTCTTTGGTCTTCCAGGAGGCCCCTTACATCTTGAATTATAAAGGAGTGCTTGTCTGGGATACCTGCCAGTTGCTGTTCTTTCTACACGACACAACCGTCCGTTTCGATATATATCCTTGTTACGTGTCCTGTTCTGGTCTGTATCCCTTCGTACAACTTCATCTCGGAAATTTGGATCGTAATTGCATCTCTTTACGTTGTTACCCAATTCATATACCCTTACAACATAATAGTAACTGCCATGACTCTATATAAAACTAATCTAATTCTCCTGTCTTGTGTTTCCTAACCTTATTTCGTGCGGCACCATAGGCTGAATTAAACTTGACAGCTTTAGAAGCTGTCGCTGTTTTATTGAATTACATCATATCCCAGCTGTTGGAAGGGGAATATTCGTTCAATTTCTTTTTATATGCGTTTACTCATTCAATAACGAGATATACGAAAATCGAATAATTATTTTTTATGTGTATTTTGTACTTATCGTTAAGAAAACGTCATTTAAAATGAAGCCAGTTATAAAAATGTCTATAATTTAATGCAACATGAATACAATTCTACGTCTTAGAAATTACTCATAATATCAATGACGTAAAATTAATTACGTTTAAATTATCTTGCACTAATAGACTGAGCTAATTCAGTTAGTTCTCGAAAGTACAATAGAAATCTACGGCCAACTGAATCAAGGACAATTAGAAGTGCGAAGTGAGATGAAGAAGAAGAAGAAGAAGAAGGGTTAACAAATGAATTCAATTTGTGGTCGTATCATTTGAAGTGCTTTTACCAACTGCCTGTTACAGTCCCTCTGCTTGTCTCACGCGCGTCACTACTACGTTTTTCAATTATAAATAAATCGTTATATACAGAGACCAGATTGCTTACAATGGAACAAATACACGGGCTAAAACAAAAAACAAAACTACTACTGCTGCTGCCCCTCCTCCTCCTCCTCCTACTACTACTACTACTACTACTACTACTACTACTACTACTACTACTACTACTACTACTACTACTGTTACTACTACTACTGCTACTAGGCACGCACAACCAGTAATCTAGTAACCACATGCGGTGGGAAGCTGCATGGTGGAGAGGGAGTTGTGCGCGCGCGTGTGTGATGTGTGCCTTTGATACTTATATAGCTCAGGCATGCCAGACAAGACCGCTATGCTATTTGTTCCCAGCAATAGGGGAGGGCAAACAGACCGACTCTTGACCTTGACTCGATCTCATGATCGCAGCACAGCTGTTGGGATTGTGGGTCTCGAAGGTCACCACTGTGTCTGCCCGCGCCACAATAATAATTATAATAATAATACTGTAATATTGAGAGATCAGATTTATATGCCACGTCATATACAGTCATTGTAGGCTCAAATTCATACTTCGACCCAGCAGCGTAACTACGGGATAAATTAGCCTACCCCCTACAGAGATATTAAAAATTTCAGTGAAATTCCGTAATCACTTAATGGGGTCCTACTTCTAAGCCAGTTGGATGTGTAAAAAAAGTCTTGTAAATAACTGTAGACATAATTATATTTGAAGAATACTGAATACATCATTTGGCCTGAGGAAAATGGGAAATCCAACCTTCAAGCTAGTCTCATCTCCCCCAGAAACTAGTCTCATCCCATCCTAACAGCAGCTCCAAGTTACGCCACTACTTCAACCACTTTAATAAATAAATTCGAACAGAGAATGTGCTCCTTTTTGTGACGGGTAAACGCAACAAAAGGACTGGAATTGGTGTATTCTAAAACGGTGTACGTTAATTGTCTCGCGCATTCACAGAATGTCTGAAGAAGTTCAATGCCAGTACCTTGAGACAGAAAAATCCATTACAAATGGGTAAAAAATTTTAGGTAAAGCTCCGCTTCGATTATCGAAGATTAAAGGAGAGGCAACGTTTCTACCCCTTCCTCTACAATCCGTCCTAAGACACTGGGGGCTTGGTTTGATGCTGCAATCTATTATTGTTCAAATTGCTATGAGATAGAGAAGATTTTGAATCGATTTGATGTGAGATATTCAACTGCATTCAAAACAGCTAAAGAGTTTTCCTAAGCCACATTGTCAAGAAGTGTGGCCTACAATAAATCCGCAGTTTTCGTCTGACCAAATCTATTTCTCACCTTGAAACTATAGATATGCGGTTGTGCGATGAGTTAAACATTTTGAAAGATACTGGCACTGAGTCTATGCAAGCACAGGGTGAAGTAGCTGAAAAAGTCAAGTTACAATTACAAAGTGTAATTAAACGGAATTGTAAGTAAGAAAAATACTGAATTAGATGAAACTGGATACTGGGTTAGAGTTTTGCAATTATTAAACAGGTATCAGGAACTGACTTCACCGATTGAAGACGACCTCCAGAAGTAGACTTTTTATTTAGTTGAAGTAACGGTTGAGTAGGGAAGAAGGATATGAGAAGAGAAAACAAAGGCTTCTCACTGGGGGAAAAAGGCGGTTCGAAGAAAAAATTTTCTTCCCTTGGAGAAAATTTCTTGCCTTCAGTGTCTTGGCTGCCATAAAACGTCTGTAGCCTACATGGTAAAGATTACATCAACAAAATTAATAAGTATCGAGCCGCACTAGATTAGACATACAAGTCCGTTTGTACAATACTTTGACTCTCCCTGTACGAGAGTTATCCAGAATGTAAAATTTCGTTTTTAAATATGCTACGGTATCGATGCCATCACGCTGTTGCGCATGCGCGGCCAATTTGTTGATTCGTTGGCAAGCCAACAACGCCTTTTGTAAGCAACTGTGCTTTTGAGTAAACTTCGTTGGACGTGTTTGAAACGTCGGAGAAATTCGAGACGCCCGCCGCGTGTGTAAGTAGATATGTGAGTTGGTTCTTGAATGCGAAAGGTCTTAAAACAATTAATTGAAATTCACCTACAGATTTTCGATATTTACGGAGAAGCAGTGAACGATTCAATGGTACCAAGATGGATACGACATTTTTGCTTAGTCCAATCCAGAATAAACGATGTTGCTTACTCGGGACATTGCGGTGAATCATGGCACTGCATACACACTGCCGCCGCAATGCAACATCTCACAAAGTTTTCGCTGGCAACAATTTGATCGTCCGCCTTACAACCCAGACCTCACATCAAGCGAATGTCATCTTTCCAAGCATGAGAAATCCTTCCTTGGTGGCCAACGATGTCAAACAAGCTGTTAATACATGGTTCAAATCACAGGCGGGAAATTTCTACGACGAAGGTATACAACGTCTGGTGCCTCGCTGTGAAAAGTGTTTCAAAAATGACGGAAACTACATAGAAAAGTAGTTTAAGGTGTGTACTTCAAATAGCAACAAAAATGTCTTGTAAATATATTCTTAGTTTCCTTTAGTAACCTATCGGAACTTACCTTCTGGATAGCCCTCGTAGTACTCTGCGGGACTGAAAAATGTTAGTGGAGCGAACCAGTCTAATGACCTAAACCGCCAAAAGGACACAACGACGAAACTTACATAGAGGATAAAAAAATTCAAATAGTTTCAGGTACTTGGACACTGTGGTAAGTGTGAATGGAGAAAGAGGAGCAATTCAACAGACTATCAACAGTATTTATACGGAATGCTAACTGATTTATGGAAGCCTGCACAGATGAGTTAACACATTAAAGACACGAATATTTAACAGTGATGTAAAATCTGTCCTGCTAAGGGATGTGAAACGTGGGTGTTTTCCGAAAGTTATAGAAGGGAAAACAGATATCTATTAACAGGTACATAGGAAGACCCATAAACCTTTTCTGGCCAAATATAACAAATATTGAACTAAGGGAAAGAATGAGGATCTATGAAACTTTAATAAGACAAATCTTGACATGTGGAGCCGAAACACGGACCATCACCAAAGTAAATGAAATACTCTTTTAACTTTTTAAAGAAAAGTATTACGGAACATTTATGACCATGTATGTGAAAGGGATGTATGGGGGATACCTTATAATTATACGCACACTACACGAATGTAGACATTATAAAATATATTAATTTGTCAAGGTTGAGGTCAGTCGGTCATTTGATGAGGACGACGGAAGATGAAACACTGAGGAAAGTTTCGACGTTGCAGCAGGATGGAAGAAGGAAGAGAGACAGCCAAAGCTGGGACGGATTGATAATGTGAGCAATGATACAAAAGTATTTGGACTGAAGAGCAATTGCGCCAGATCGGGACCGTTGGAGAAGGATTCTGAAGGAGGTTAAGTTTCAGAAATAAGTCGTAGCACCAAGGACGATGAAGAGAAAGAATGTAATATTCGTATTAAGGAGGAGGTAAGACGAAAGAAACTGGATTGGATGGATCTCACCTTGAGGAAGCTTGGAGACGCCTTCCACAAAAGAGACATTAAATAAGTAGATACCAATGGGATAAGAAAGTAATAGCTGGCACTCGGGAGAAGATAATTTAGAGGACGTTGAATAAGACTGGAAAAACCTGGAGAGAATCAACAACTAGCTAACAACAACGGTGAATGGAGACAGTTTGTGGAGGCCCTATGATACAAATAGAAGAAAATAAAAAAAGCCAGAATTGTATTTGAAACCAATAAAAATATGAAGTAGAAAAATTATGGAGTATACATAAGTGGAGAAACGAAGACTAAAAACATAACCTAGAACAATAAGAAATAATTAACATTTGAAGGAAATAAGATGGATGAGAGGACTGGGCGGAGTAAGAAGAAGGGGAGGGTAAAAAAAGTAAGGCAAAGGAAGAAAGAAATCATCGCCATTAACCTAATAAAATTCAATAAATCACTGAAGTTCATTCAACGAGATTAAATACATCTTAGCCGAGATGTAAAAAGTAAATTCAACTTTTTACTCGCCGACGTTCAAAAACCTATCAGATGTATTAATTTGAGCGTAAATAATACGAACGCAAAAGTTTTCTTTGTCTTTACAGAAAGTTAAGCGCACAAAAGGAGTTAAACAGCGACAACATAGGCAAGGGATTATACTGGAACGGAAATGAGAGTGCCGAGAACGTATCAGGAAACAGCTGTAGACGTCGGACCCATTACACCGTTTCCTTTCTAGCCTTTGTGGTGAGAATCGGTGCTAAGGACTTGGCACTTCTACACAAGCCTAGATTTTTAAGTCAGTTTAAGTGCTCTTCGAGTTAATTATTAGGACTTGCAACAGTACCAACATAGCAACGGTATTGTAATAATACAAGTTTACAATTTCACTGACTCTTTGTCGTTCATATCTCAGTTTATTTTATAATACTGTTTCTCAATTTTACTTCGAGTTCGCTCTCCGCGATCTTATTTCAGTTTTCTTTTCTTTTTTTTTTTGGGGGGGGATAATACCCCAACACTCTCAACACCTGACTTAACTTTAGTCTTAGTGATGTTTTTTGACTATTACTTATTACTTAGACTTTTTATTTAGATTTTTAGTTTAATCGGCCATGTAGACTATGCAGCAGAATGTCAAAAAAAGTTAATTGAAAGGAAAACGAAAACAGCCTTTTATAGAAGGATTCAAGTAAAACGAACACTGACTAAACTGCAAGACAACAGATAAAATGTTAATTGATCAATTACCATTTTTTTTTAACTTGGGTGCGACAGTTCCTGTGATTATGATAGAAATGTTAGTAAGTAGGGTAAATATAAAAGGGGGAAAAAAGGGGTATAGAAAATTCTTGGAAATAAAACTAGTGGAATGAAGTACAATTCTAACTGCTCTATGATCGAATATTGGGTACTGGAGAGAGTGCACTTTTTCTTGGTGTCGGATTGTAGAGAAACTGAATATCTTTAGAAATCATGGGATAACAAATGAATATGAAGGGACATGACTGAGCATCTGGACCAGATACAGAGTCGTAGGAGTTGTAGACTAAGAAGGGATGTTCGCTCTAGATACTCTTAGGAGCTGGAGACGCCTTCGGATGTTAGAAACAGGAGTTTCAGCAACATTTGTTTGGCAATAAAGGGAAGTGACAAATAAACTTATAACACAGAACACGAATAAAAATACACCTAATAACAATAATATACAATCTATACATATATAAATTCACGCTTGTATTTTACAGTCATAAACTATTCACTGTCTTGTATTATCCTTTCATATGTAATAATTTATTATTAAGCCACGCTGTATAAATTCCTAGATTGAGTAAGTAACATTACTTCTTGCAAATTTTACCGTTTGGCATGGTTACCTTGTAATATATATAGTCCGTACGGGTTTAGTTTATTAAACTAATAACATAAGATATCTCACAAATGTTTATACGTCAATCCTCTTCTCCAAAGTTCTCTATCTAAGGCACATTTCTCATCCAGTTCCGAGTATCCATAGCAACTCTGATTTCTACACTTCAAGACCGCTCCGGTCTTACTGTATTCCTTGTTCTTGAAGTTTCCAATGCAATATCATTGTTTTTCATAGATTTTAGTAGTAAATAAATGTCCAATGTCCGCCTCTCATTTCTTCCCACTACGGTTTCTCTGCTTTCATAACGGCTCTTACTTCCTCGTTGGTTTTTGGTTTAGTATTGAGACTATGCTACTTCTTAACAGTTAATCCATTCCTATCGCGGTCAGTCTTCTTTCCAAATCCGCATATTTCATACCTGTAATTAAATAACGAAATATGCTATTTGTCCATCTTCATCTGTACAAGTATTTTCTTGTTTCTCTAGATGTGTTACGATCGCAATCATAAGGATTTAAGGTATCCTATCACACAACGAGATTAGTGAATTATACGTCATATGAAAGAATTCCCCAGAGTATGTATGTCAGAAAATGTCCCTAACTGTCAGAATTCGTTGATATTGTTTTACCTCAAAATTACCGATAATAAGCACCTGTAAATTTGCGTCCAAACTGGCAGCTAAGTACTCTGGTCTTTGGGTAAGGTTAAGTTCTCCGTCGATAAGGCCCCCGCTCCTAACAGTCTCGGTACAGTATTTCAATTATGGCAAAATATTGTAATTATACAATTATCGAGCGTGTGTTTTTTGAAGAAACAATTCAAAGTGGTGAATTATACAAAGAAAATTACAATATGAAAATTTTGTTAAAGGAAATTACGTACCATATGGGCAGTGGCGTGTCTAGAATTTAGCCTGGTGAGGGGTTCGGGATCGGATCGGCTTTCTACAAAAGAAGGAACACGTTAAGACTAATCAATATTACTATCTTTAAAGCGGCTCAAATCAATTCTGCTACAAAGTAAACGGTAATAACACAATAAAAATATGAAATACAAATTTAAAGAAATTTCGACGAAATCGAAACATCGAAGCACGATAATGTTTTTAGGCTTTTGAAACGTATAATGTGCATATAACAAATATTTACTATATAACAAATATATTTACTATATAACAAACATTATCATGTTAAAACGACAGAGACCGAAGATTTCTAGACTGTGGGGAATCGAAAGTGTGGAAGCGTTACATTTTTCGATGACGTTATATTTTTGTGGAATGACCCCCAGTCTAAAAACATTATCATGTTAGTTAATACGCGTTATTGAAACATTGTTAACAAGATATTTATTGATTTTCCTATATTCCATATTTAAAACGTACGCTGATGCTGTGTAATAAACCTGTTTGTATATTAAAAAAAGGGTTAGGCCCTACTACTATATTAGCGTACACAGCTGGAAAAAATTATAAAACAGCCTCAATATTAAGAGATTAACAAAATTCGTAAACTTTTCCGACTCTCTGCGGGGGGGGTCCCGTTCGTCCCCCCGTAAATACGCCCCTGCATATGGGAGACCGTGCTTTTTGCTGCGGATCTAATAAGCACTACTAATTGAGTTCAGCGTTTATCGATCCGTGACTTCTACTCTTCTATCTGGAACAATAAGGGACAACAAGTGGACACCTTTAAAACTCTTAATGGCAATTTTATTACGCCCGCCGAGTAATGCTAGTATAAAAGAATGTTCCATAGATTCGATTATCTACACTCTTACAAAGTAACATTTTTTTTAATAACGTTTTCCACGATCTCACAAATAAATGAATTTACTAATTATATTACCGTTAATAGTTTACGTCCAGTTTATACCAGTTTCTTCGTTAATAACCCTAACGGAAGTATGACACACTTTTACAGCACAAAACTATCTTCTGCCAAATATATATCGTTTATTAAACACTACCAACGGACTGATACGAAAAACTTATGAAAATCATGAATACCGGAGACCAACGTATTTCTAAATGGACTACTCGAGACACATTAAAAGCGAATTCGCTATAAATTTTCAATTTGAAGGAGGACGCCAAAGATACAAATTTTAGAATTGTCCACGTCAGTCCCACGTGGAACGAATGATGGTCGGTCCTCTGTGTATTCAATCACGTTCAGAACTACAAACAATATGGTATGAGTGGTCGTGGCCGATCATGAAAAAGAAATGGTCCAACAATATTTGAACTCGGAATTGGCTGAAACTCAGTGCTTAAAGTGAAGAAGTGGAAGAACAAGAGGATGAAGAAGAAGAAGTAGAAGTAGAAGCAGAAGAAGAAGAAGAAGAAGAAGAAGAAGAAGAAGAAGAAGAAGAAGAAGAAGAAGAAGAAAAAGAAGAAGGTGTATAAAGAGGAGGAGGAGGAAAGAATAACAGCAACAAGAACAATAATAATTTTTTTTAAGAGAGGAAAAATGCTTTATGCACCGTCAGAGGAAACCGTCTGTCCCCTGGTATGTGGGAACCACTAAAAAACCCACCTCTAATTCAGGCATTCGTATCCATCCTGAAACCACTTAACGTGTTACGTCAGGGGGGGAGTCTATTGCGGTTTTATCAGGCTCCTTTTAATTGTACCTTATTACACTTAAAGGATGTAAGTCTTATGACAAGAGGATGCTACTCTGAGGGCTCTTCTTCTCTGGAGCTATAACATACTTTTTCTGTATTTCTCCGTCTTTAGTGCATCGGACCAGATTTCGCAACTATACATAAGGTTGGATTCATTGATCGCCATCAATAATCACTTCTTGCTTGCAGTCGTACATAATAATAATAATAATAATAATAATAATAATAATAATAATAATAATAATAAGAGGAGGAGGAGGAGGAGGAGGAGGAAGAGGAAGAGGAAGGTACATTTATATACCTCCACCTTTATTACACCTAATCCTACCATCTTGATTTTAATCTCTCTCTCTCTCTCTCTCTCTCTCTCTCTCTCTCTCTCTCTCTCTCTCTCTCTCTCTCTCTCTCTCTCTCTCTCTGTTATTCAATTGTCCCCATGCGTTTTCTCTCTAATTGTCGCTTCAGGGCCTCTTCTCTGTGTCCGACTGAATCACTTTAACTTGTGAGCCTTTAAATACTTTTATTATATTACTACCTATCGCAGTTCCTCTAATTCTTGATTTTTCTGTCATTATATTCCTCGTCGGGCATCTGTCTTCGGGCTTGTAATTTTTCCTTATTATCTTCTTTTCAAACCTCCTTACCTTATTTTCATCGTTGACGGTCAGGCGCATGAGTTAGGCACCATCAGATCGTATAACTGCTTGTACGGTATATTCTCATTGTAGTATGTAGGCCTATGTCGGATGTAACTTGTATGTTTTATGTACGTTGTGTGAAAGTCAAGCGGCAGGCGACGTTTAGGGTACATGACACAAGTAAAGGAAGACGTTCATATAAGGAGCCACATGGAGGTATAGGACTTGGTACAAAATAGAAATAAATCGAGAACCGGAGCCAACCAGTCCTTGGACTGACGCCTTAGGATGGTAACGTCGTATGCACATCAACATTTTGATACGAAAACAATTATAAAGATGTCTGTGACTAGCAAAACTGGTAACATTCGACATTATTTCTCACTACGCCAAAAACTGTTTTTCAGTAGCCTATGTTTAGTTTTCCTTTAGAACACTTAAACGTCTACAAGTGAATAACTTATAAAAGAAAATGAAGTAATATAATGTGAAACAAATTACAAAAAACCTGTCGTTTTCAGTGCTGCATTACATAAATAAAGTGAAATGAGAACTTTGGGGCTTTAGTTCACATAAGTAACTGCAGACGGCGCCACCGTTTAGGAATGACACAAATTGACATACGTAAAGCATTAGGACGACAGTCACACCGTATACATAAGTAACGAGCGGACTCCACTGGACTGGACTTGCAAAGAAAGCTTCACGCTCGTTTGAGAGGGTAGGAAAGCGTTTACATTATGTACCGAGTGGCTAACGGCACGGGGAGGGTAGTGTCAGGCAGTCGGCAAATGTGAGAGAGCACGAAAGGGGGTCAAGGCGGAGACAGGAAGGAAATAGAGACACAGAACAGAGGCTGTACCACACACAAGCGCGCGAGCGCGCGAGCGTACTCAACGCTCATTGAGAAGGACGCTGTCCGGCTGACTACAGGGAAAACCACTTTAGGCTCTAACCAGTGGGTTAAGAGTCAGTCAGACGTGCTTGCCTAAATAAGTATACGTTTTAATTAGAACAACTTAATAGTGCAACATGAGAAATCGTATGCGTGACTACACGTTTCAATCGGGAGTTAGAGTAAGAGTCTAGAATTAGGACTTTTTATTTATGTAATCAATATCCGTTTTACAAAAAATGGTGTCGGGCTTTTGTATACCTTAGTTTATTTTACAAAAGAAACTTTACATTAAGTCATAAACGAATGAAAATCAATCAGTAAAAATAATGACTCAAAAAATTACACTCATTGAGTTTAGTTCACGTCAATTATGAACACGTCCACTGTCTTTTAATTATTCGCCACTAAGACATTAGGCATCATCATTTTCACATCACGGCATTGGCAAGGTGTTGCCTCTTTCGCCTTCAAAGTTCCTCCAGCCATCTAGTACTGGATCTACTCATATACACATACACGTGTCCTACAGGTTTATATTACTCGACTACTTTGGCCAGTATTGAACCTGACATTCTTCATAAGCGTTATTTCTTTCCACCGTCGTTTATAATCTCCTAATCTTTCATTTCAGTTGAAAACTTGTAATTCTTCTCTTATCACTTCATTCTTTATATTTTTCAAGTCTAGAACACATTTTATCTCCTCTTAAGAACGTCATTTCCGAGGCCTGTATTTTATTTCCTTGTTTCTTGGTTGCCGTTCATAATTCACATCCATAGGACAGTACAGAGAACGCCATAACTTTGTAGAACTTTAATTCTGTCTCTCGACGTACCAAACGTATGAATAACTAATGACATAATACGTTAGTGATTAGGATTTGTGATTCAGGATTATCTGCTGAACACAAACTTATGGCCGCTTCGCCTTTCTCGATAGCGTCTTTGCCTCACTCTAATTTTTACCCTTTCCTCTTTATTACATATCGCAGCGCATTTTCTCATGTTTCACTTCGCCCTTCTTACTCTTTTGTTCTTATATTAGCTTCCCATATTTTATTCATCATCTGTTCATGTTATCTAGCTGACACCACCAACTTAGCTGCCTCTGTTCTCTATATTTCAGTTTCGGTTACACGTCGAAATCATTACGTATTTGTAACTTTCCAACTTTGATATGAACTATTATAATAAACTAGCTGTTATCCGCGGCTTCGCACACGAATATTTGACTTTTAATAAGTACTTTAATATAATTTTTATTGTCTATATCTATATGGCGTTCTGTCAGGTCGTATAACAATTTTGTACTCATTAGTCAAATTCTCTCCAAAGCTGTTTTCAACACTTGTACTATTTTAACTTGTACTAAATTATTATGTTGGTGCAACAGCCTTTGGAGATTTAAAAGTACCCGTTTATAAAGCCTTTGGAGATATTTATAAAGTACCTGTTAACTCAAAAACGCTAAATTCTTTATTTTAAATGTTACTGTATTAGAAGCATTGTATAAGACATTAAACGTTATGTTTTCCTCAACCATGGCTTTTATTTATTTCAGGAGTAAACTAAAAACCAAAAACCGTTGTCACCTAACAATGAAAACAACACGTATTTTCGCTTTGCATTAAGTGTAGGATAATTTATCCTATTATATCCTATTAAGTAATAGGATAATTTAAAATTAGTACACTTCTTCTTTTCCACATCGTAATATATCGAGACAATCGCATATTATATAAAACATTGAAAATGTACTGCAGGAATGGATAAATGTACAATTCCGATGCCGCTAAATAGCTTTTGTTTATTTACTTGTTACTATGGTAATTAATTCTGGTCTCCATGGTGTTGTTGATATCTTTATTCGCGTCAACGAAAAGGCATAATTAAAAGGGCCTAAATTGTGCGAACGGGGCAAAATATCAAATTCCAAGTTAGACAGTATTTTTCGCCTTGTGTGAAAGGTTACCTGTGCAAAATTTGGTGGCAGTCGGTGTAACGGTATGGATTTGTATTCAGTCCATCCAACGAATGGCTCTGGTCGAGGGTTTATTCGTTGCTTTTTCTTCTCTTTATTGTCGCTCTCCACAGGTAGTTGGAGCTTGCTGCACAGCCATCTGTTTTCTGTCTTCTGCCTTCTTGCGCCTTTTCTCCTTTCGAGAGACAACCGTGCTCAGGCAGGCAGTTCTCCCTCTATCTTCTCCTTTTTTTTCCTGACTTTTCTACTGGACTCGAAGCGACCCGTTTCTTATTACCAGCAGGAACCGCAGTAGACTGTGTCGAGACTTCTTCCTGCCGCATCATCCGGAGTTCATTCTCCAGTTTCCCCTAGCTAGACTGGAAATCAGCGATGATGTCAATCGCTTCCTCCAGCTCGATCAAATCGTTCTTCAAATCCATCGAGATGTTTCTCTGGCGGCAGACCGCGGCCTTCATCCTGGAGATGATTTGTCGGTACCTCTTGAGCTCTTCTTCTTCTTCTTCTTCATGTCTCCTCCTCGCAAATAGTTGTGTATTCCTGAGAGAAGTCTTATGTGGATACCCGCAGTAAGCTGTCGCGCTGTGGTTCTCGTCTTCGTTGGCAGAGCGGGCCTTCCTTTTCTATCTTAGCTTTGCCTCCTACCGTCTCTCTAGGTCAACTGCTGGAGACCTCGGTGATGGCTCCAAAATCTTGTTCCGAATCCATGACATGTTATGATTGTCTCTACGTGGGGTCCTCTGCAGCAATAAACACCTCCTAAAAGGATTCCCTTCAGCTTCATTCATCGTGTTTTTCGTATCGCTTGGCGCATTAACTGCCAGAAAGGCCAAGTGACTCACCCCTGTGGGATTGCGGTCATTGGATAACGACGACCCGGGGCCCGCTCGCTCACCTCTGACAGCCACCGGTCGTACCGTATTCCGCCCCTCCGGCACCGTAATATCAATACCCTTTTTTTCCAACTCCATATTGCACGGGGTTCCTTCCCTGGGCGTTTTTTTTGCACACCAGTCAAAAGAAGACAAGAAAGTAAGAGGATACTAAAAACTCTAGCCCTAACAGCGTCGGGGTCGAGAAAAACACGAGTTGGTTAAGGAAGACGGACAGAACAGGTGAAAGAAAGGCATCTCACCCCAGGCAAGTTTAAGCGAAGTGAGAATCCGGCTCAGATACCTCGGGCTTGCTACGCCCGTACTCACGAGGTGTAAGCCCCTTGGGGAAATAATAATAATAATAATAATAATGGGTTCTTATGTAATAATACATTCTGTATATTTAAAGTAGCTTGGAAGAGGCCATACGTTGAGCGGCCTACCAATCGTTTAGCATATATGTAAACCAGTGTTAACACATTATGGCCAGTGTTAAGTTACATCTGCCCTTTAACATCGAGGATTTCAAAATCCTGCACATTTTCTTTTCCCTGATCTCAGAGTGTGTTAATAAACATGCCTTAATATGGGGTAATAACATTTTTTTTGATGTGGTCGAGAGAATACGCTTATACACAGCAAGATATCCTACAAAAAATGAGACTTGGACACATGAAACTGAGATCACCAGAAGTGATAATAAGGAAAGTAGCGATATGGAAGCGATCAATATGGTAAAAACAACATGCGTAAAGGTTTTCAGGGTTTTCATGCGTTACTTAATAATAATAATAATAATAATAATAATAATAATAATAATAATAATAATAATAATAATAATAATAATAACAACAACAACAACAACAACAACAACAACAACAACAACAACAACGACGACAACAACAACAACAACAACAACAACAACAACAACAACAATAACAACGACACAACGACAACGACAATTTAACCAGCTGAAGACCTCCACTGATCTTAAGCAGACAAAACCTTTCATTTAAATTTAGTGTTTTACGATGGTCAATATCCGTAACTACTACAGTGAGAGAGAGGCAGAAGGAACAGAAGAGAATATAAAAATCAATACACCAATGGCATCTCCGTAAGAATAAAAAGTTATACTGTACTAGTGAAAGACGAGGAGTCGTGATGCACGGCAAATACGACCAATTTGCGCCACCTTAAGACACAAGATAGTACAGCAGATACGAAAAGGAAATAATTTTTTTTTACGATTAGTGTTTTCTATGCAAGAAGTGCAGTACGTATTTATAGAATTCAACGATGACCTTAACGGATTATAACTTCAGTTTTTGGAGTGTAATTTTGAGTTTAAAGTTTGTGCTACGGCAAGATCGAGTTTACAGGAGTCGATAACTAAGAAAGATCCCCGAAATTAAAAAAAAGTATTTTCACTACTCTAAAAGTGTCATCAATAATAGGATACATCAGTGCAAAAAGCACTACCAAAACAGAATATCTGAAAATAGGAGACATGCAAGAAGAAGACCCAGATCTGCAAACCCATAGAATCGGAAAGTGTAGCGAATTGAAATATTTAGGCAGCATTATTTCAGAAGATGGAACAACAAAAAATGACATAAAAAATAGGATACAACAGGAAAAAAAGCCTATTCGTATGCTAAACTCGTTACTTTGGTCAAACAAAATGAAACTTCAAACTAAACTGACAATCTACACAACTATTGTGGAGTCCATTTTAACTTATGGCTGCGAATGCTGGCAACTTTCAGATAAAGAGAAAAAGATAATAGTAACTGTGGAAATGGACTTCTTAAGAAGAGCGTGTAATATTTCTAGAATGCAACATGTTAGAAACGAAGATATAAGAAGGAAAACAGGGCGCGTATTTACAACAGCAGAAAGAATAGAATCCAGACAGTTGCTATGGTATGGTCTCGTAATGAGGATGGAGGAAAAGCATTGACTTACACATCACAAAACAGGAGAAGAAAAGGAAGAGTGACAACACAATGGATAACAGGAATTAGGAAAAGCATGAGAGATCGAGCTATTGAAGATGATGACTGGAAGGATAGGGAGAAATGGCGATCGAAATGCGGGGTGCGGCATAACTGTAGGAGCCCCGCTAGTAAAAAAAATCACTACTCTGCTGAGAGAAAATTAATATGTTTGTTTTTTCTAGCTAACTCAAGCTTATTTTTAAAATATCCTAAAATGCAGTCGATTACAACTAAGTGTGTGCACAATTTTTTACATCCACACTTCTCTTTTACACGTTTTTGAAAGTTTTACGTTTTCAGTTAATTTGGTTAGAACTGTGTGACGGGTTTAAAACAGAGACTAGTACAGCGTCGATAATCCGATATCGATAATCGAACGTCATTTATTCAAATAATTCAAATAATCAAGAATCATATGTAGATTAAAAATTTTTTAATGGCACACCCAAAATTGTTGTTCAATTTACATTGCATGTTGTAATCTAAATGTTATAACGTGCAGTAATCGTATCAGAAGGGTTGGGTCAGACAATCATCATCGTTAGGATTTATGACACAACGCTACGACCACTAAACAATTCGTGTCGTCTTCAGATGTAAGTTAAACTAGTACACTAAATACAAACTAAGCCTTCGCAAGATTCGTTCACTAACAAGCGTGAATTGTCAAAAAAAAAAAAAAAAACATTAATAATCCACTACCACTGACAAAGTTTAACACAACTATAGAAAAACTATATTATAAAAGACTAGCTACTTATCCTGTGACTCCGCTGGACAGAACCGGGAAGCACAACCACACTGACGCAAGTTCACACAACGAACAATGTCAGAGACAATCAACCCCGTTTAATCACTAAACACTCTGGGCCCACCCACTGCTAACCCCGCCCAGCACATAGTCTTTTACATTTTTAATTAAGATCCTAGATACATCTTTACTAGGTTTACTGATACAATTATCGTTGTATTTAATGTACTAGTTTAACAGTAACCTGAAGACGACCACCGATTGTTTAGTTGTCGAAACGTTGCGTGATAATTTCTAACGATGGTAATTATTTGACGTAGCTTGCAACTTACCACTGAAAATTCGCAATAGAAGTTACGTATTTATTATTTTATCGCCACGGTTAAGCCCCTATGATCCCGGTGAAGGGTAGAGCTAAATCAACGTTAGCGACCTTGTCCCACACGAGATCTGGTATGCTCCACATCCATTTCGGGGACAGATCAGGTCTTTTCCTAACCTAACTAGTTCCTAGATGGCTTCACTTCTTTAAGCCTTTCCATATTCCCGTGATGCCTTTCTACTTTTTTCCTTATACCCTTGAAGACGGGGGGTGGGCGGGCAGACCTTCTAAATGCTAGAGAAAGCAATCTGACTAGGGGAGAAATCGACATACCCAAGATACAACCGTCATGCTGGAAGATAATCCTGCTAGTTTGTTAAGCAGCAAGGTGGCAGCCCCACCACCACCGAACTATCTTTCTATCTCTGCCCACAGTTTATACCGCGGCGAGGGTAGATATAGTTGCTGACACTTTCAGTGGAAGAGTTCGGATTGCTTTGGCCCAGAGCAACGAGAAATATTGGCACGGCAAAAAGACCGGGGGGGGGGGGTCGATCAATGAGTCGCAGAGGACCGGACGGCCTAATACTTGTGGAGAAGAAGAAGAAAATTACTTTATTTATTTAAATTTTTTAGTAATATATTTGTATCACAATACGTTACCTTCAAAATTCGAACAAATCAGTCATTCAAAATGATCCAATTAATTCGAGCAATAAGTGATGGGTTGACTAATGTAGTTCGAGGACAGAGGAAACAGAAAGAAGGAAGAACATGGGTCAGGGAACTAGAAGTTGAAGGGAATTATATTTGGGTTCTTTAGAAGTATAGTTTCATTTGTTTTTGTAAATCATTTTTCTACAGCTAACAAAACATTTTAATTTGCATGTCGGTAACGCGACCTCTGCCAGCAACACCGCCACCACCACAACCACCGCACCTCTACCATCATCATCATCATCATCTAGGAAGGATAGGAGACTAATAAAGGAGCTATACAAAATAGAAAGTAGTAGTAAGAGTAGGTGAGGATGAAATAGAAGAGATGAGGATTGGTGGGCCATTACATAAGGATGCGGTTTGTCACCAAAACTATTCAACATGTATGCTGCAAATTGACAGATAAAGCCGCAGAATAAACAAGGGGAATTATAGTGGGAGGAAAAAGAATGAAGACCGTTAAATACGCGGATGATCAAGCTCTGTTGGGGGACACAGAAAAAGAACTACAAATTATGATGGAGAGTACTGTAAGAGTGGGGAAAGTGTTTGGAATAAAGATAAATGTAGGCAGCAAAACACGGACCATCAAAAAGAAAGAACAAAGGTACCTAAAGAGCTTCGAAGTGTGGTTGTGGAAAAGAATGATTAAGGTTAAATGGACTGATAGAGTGAGAAACAATGAAGTATTGACAAGAACAGAAGAAGAAACGAAACTGCTGAAAGTAATAAGGAAAAGAAAAACATCTTGCTTGGAGCGTATACTGTGTAGAAACTGTATACAGTCAAGGATCATAGAGGAAAACGTGAAAGGAAAGGGAGGACGGGGACGAAGAAAGATTGGAAGCGTGATGACACCAGAAACGGAAGGAGCAACAGACAGTGATAACACATGCATACGACCGAGAAAAATGAAGAGCATCTAGTTGAAACCAGTCCTAAGTTTTACTAAAGAAGAAGTAAAATGAGTTTCATGTAAAGATGTCAGGAAAGAGAACAGTCGTGATGAAAGACGACACAGATAAAATTCAACTGGGAGGAGAAGCTTCCCAGTTGAGAAAGAAGGGGAGGCTTTTCAAAAACTTGAGTAATAAATAGAGCCTCCGTGGACTGGAGATCCATCGAATTTGTTAAATCCAGGATAATACAAGCAAAGGTAGCTTTTGTGAAAAGAAAAGCGTTCTGCTTGGTTCTGATTCATTGACCGTGGGGGAGGAATAGTGGGAATGCTTAGACGCTTTGACGCGTGTTGCTGTAGCAGAATGGAAACAATTTCGTTATAGAATACATAATACAATGATGAAATGTTTGCCAAGACGGTCGAGAGAAAAAGTAGCGGTAAAGCCTAATCAGGAGGAAAATGAATGCTTGGGACACTTAATTAGGCACGATACATCTGTGACATTATAGAGAAACAGTGTATCGAGAGTAATGGTAAGGGGAGGCGAAGAAGAAAGATCTTCTTGGATTAAGCGACCGAAGAAACGGTTTTGAAATAACATGACAGCTTTAATGTGTTCTTTTTTTAACAGAAGGATCAAAAGAATGACCTGTAGGCTCCATAATTTAACTACCCACAAATTCCTATATTGATGTTGGAAGAAGAGATTGATATAGCCCGGTCTGGGTTGTGACGCAGACTGCATCATTGAAATTGTTTTTGGGGAGTTGACAACAAACTTTGGGAAAGTATGAACGTTTTTTCATGGCGGTGCTTGACTAATTTTTCGGGCTTTAAGAGACTGAAAGTTGTTTATCCAACTTTGCTATTTTTGGCCGTAACCAGTTGTTTAGGTGAAAGAACTATGAGCCGAGTTAAAATAATAAAAAACAGGCTCAGGCCTGCGATGGGAGAAACATGGCTTTCGAACCTTATGGTTCTAGCTTCAGAGAAAGGCTTATTAGAGTCGATTCCTAATGAAGAAATAATATATTTCTTTTCTTTATCGTCATCGCAGAGGAAGCAAATACTGTGCGGAATATAAGCCAAAGCAACTAGGACTTATTAATAAAGGTCAAACCACTTATTTTTTCATTTTTCCTTGTTTACAATACGGTTTGTTGATATATTGTTCCTTTGCTTTGAAATATTGTCTTACACGTATTAATTTCATTAGATTATTAAGTTATTTGTTTAATTTCCAACGAGAATTTATTTGCAAACAGTACTATTTATAGCTTTATCTTATTTGTAATAAAAAGCTTATTACAATGACATTTTATTTTAATTTAAAATAACTGTCCTTGCGGGGGGGGGTTATTAATCAATTTTTGGGTTGAGTCATCAATTTTAGGAGAGGTGGGCACCACTGTTTTAACTGCGTTTAAAGAAAATTAAAACTAAATAAACACTAAAGAAGTAAATGAAAGCTGCACGTTCTGAGTAGCTTATCATTTAAATTACCGTACACGGTGCCACCGTTGAGAGTTGACATACGCCGCTATATTATATAAAACAGGTTACAACCCTGGTTACGTCATGTATAACTAATCAGTGGATTTGCAAAGAACGCATCACACTCGTTTGTGACGTCAGGGAAGCGTTTACGTTACACTTTACGTTCACTAACACTTTTAACTTATCGACTTCTGTTAGTGAACGATATAACTACTATTACAATTAAAGTTACAAAGCGTTTAAGGAAAGTTTTATTTCTTTATTTATTTTGATTTATTTACTTTTTCAACGAACGATTTAATTTATTTTCTAATTTATGTTTTAACTATTTATTGAAACGAATCAAATAAACAGATTACAGACTTTTTTAACTATAGGACGATAACATATAAATCATTTGTAATAATTATCATACGTCACAGTTTATTAAATTGTCTAGTTTAGCAAGTTTTAACACGATTAAAACTCACAGGATTGTTTATTCAAATGTAGTTTGCCACTGACTTGAATGATACCATGGCTATTCTAAAATTAACCTCCGATTGGCTGATAAAGATAACGAAAATATAGGAAAATATTTAATTATATTCGAAAGTTACATGTATATCTTTATTATATTGTACATTATAATCACCACTACACACACAAAGAGGCATTTATTGTATCGCTGCACCAACTTTTGCAGACCGTCGTTGAAAACTCTGCCGCCAAAATACCCCACCTAAGAGTCGACGGTGTTAATGAGATCTTCTTTGGCGTCAAAGCATGATGTTCAAGTTTATGGGACGATGACACCCCTTCCCAGACTCGAGAGGGTCCACGAGAGGGCTCACGCCTGTGTCTGCAAACTTCTCTGAAGTTCGATCATTTCACGTACGCGGTTTTTTGCCTTTTTATCCATACCGGTGGTTCCCCGGCGAACGGAAACGACCTTCTGAAAATCATACTGATGTCGCCATCGCCTTATAACCTTTGATCCAAAAGTGATTGGCCAGGATATCCGCCTTCCATATCGAGTCGTTCAGATTAGGGTCCCGCGCGACCCTGACAGAGCCGGACGGTTTCGCTCCTTCGATCGAAAGCCTCGTCATCCGATGCCGTCCAGCAGTTTGGGACACAGTTCCTAACGTACCCAGAAGAGGATGTGACGTTTGAATGAATACTACCACGCACCTTACAGCTAGAGGAAGAGGATTTGGTTCCGCGTTTCGTCGGTCACTATTAAAATTAAAATAAAAAATTGTGCCGCGAATTTGTCTGAAACAATGTAAAAGTATACTGGTCACTACTCCGCATGCGCCGTTTGTTATGACAACCAGTTTGTGTATACTTGCTAAGCGGAGGTAAATTTTAGAAGAGCCCGCGTAATGTAAGGGTTTTCTTGCACAGACTTGCGATTGGAGTGGAGAATATTGGGGGTTATAACCAATGATGTAATTACTTTATTTAGGTTGTCTTGATTGTTCATCTCTTCTATCACACACTATCACTTTACTAAAAATGAACTTTATCTTGTGAAAACTTACTTTTTTCGTCGGACGCGTTTCGGCGTACGTATCCGCCTTCTTCAGCTTTTAGTCAGACTGCCATCATTTCGTAACGGTTTTTGTGTGGAAGGTGTAGTGGGGGTGGTGTGTGGAGGAAGGGGATTGGTGCAGGGATTCAACTTGATGTTTGTTTTTTGTAAAATTGTGTCAAAAAGTGTATGTGATTTATATTGTAATTGATCGTTGAGTATGTTGTTTGGTTGTGTTGTGTGGTGTTTATATATTTCGTATTGTTCAGTTGTGTTGAGTTTTCGACCTTTAGGTAAGTAATGTAAAATTTCGAGATTAGTGTCTATGTTGGTGTAACTGTGGTTTTCTGTGTGTATGTGTGTGGCAAATGCGGAGTGTATATTGTTGTTGGTTAGAGCTTTTAAGTGTTCAGAATAACGGGATGAAAAAGATCTTCCTGTCTGGCCGATGTAGAAACTATTGCAGTCATTACAATTTAATTTGTAAACACCTGTTTTGTTATATTTGTCTATGTCTGTGTTTGTATTATTGATGTGTTTTGTAATGGTATTGTTTGTTCTGTATGCTATTTTGTATTTGTGTTTTCTGAACGTGTTGGCGATTTTGTGTGTGTAGGAGTTGTGGTATGTGAGTGTGATGTATTTATTGTGTTGTGTGTTGATGGTATTTTGTGTTTTGTTGTTTTTGTTTTTGATGCGTTTGTGTTACTTTATTTAGATAATCAGGTTTCTACAATGAATTTATGTGAGTCTATCGGCTTTCAAACGGTCACTCTCCAACCACAGACAAGAGAGTGGTGTTTTGCATGGTACATGATTTTACATCTTTCTACTTAGCCGTTTGAACTGGCGTCTCTCTGTAACACAAAGACACCAATGAGAGAACGAGATAATCTGTGAAAACATATACTCCACTGACTGGTACATACAGAAGTATGTATAAACTAATTTTCGGTAGCTGACTACAGATGAACAAAAAATATAAAAATCCCCATCTTGGATCTACAAAGTGGCATTTACAAATTAAACTATCACCCTGGTCAATATAACATGGATATTTCTACTAATATTTCTGTAATAAAAAAATTATATACAAATCATTATATACGATTGACAATTACATTCAGCAAACACTACAGTAAGTACCCGAATTTAAATAAGTAGGATACGTTATTAAATATTTTTTATTACGCGTTTAAAACATGTGACAATATTTCATCGTCGACATTATCTTACAATAATTGTTTCCGTTTATTGATACCACGTATATGCATTTTCGATGTCATCCTCCGGTCAACATACTTATTGAGATATTAGCATGATGTGCATGCTGTAATTGTTTCACATCAGTTTTACAGAAAGGACGACTTTCTCTCATGGTAGTAAATGTTAGTTTTACGTGCTATTTTTATAGATTTTTTCAATTGATCTTCACCTCCTTCTCGACTGTATTTGGTGTTTTATTTGTGAGTTTATTATCGAAATTTCGCAATACGTTTAAGAAGATATAATAGCTGAATCATCTGCAGATGTTGGTAACGTGGTTTGATTAGTGTGTGGGTCAGCTGTGTACCCGAAGTACAGGAATGGGCACAATACTCTCTCCTGTAGGGCACCCGACACTTTTAATTTTTATATTTTTTTTTTGCACGTCATGTAATATGTAATAGGAAAATACATTCGCAGTTCTTGAGATTTAGGTTCAAACTATTAATTCTTATAATAATTACTATTTATAATTTACTATAATATACAAAACATACGTTATTGGGATTATTATCTAAAACGGGCAGGGCATAATACGTGCCCGGCGTTCCAACAGTAGTTTTCAAATAATAAAAGAAGAAACGGGGTGTGGGCGCCGCGCCCGCGGTACAAGTTCATTTAGAGACGGCGAGAACGATCATGTCGTCATGAGGAGGAATGCCGTCAGCTAAAGAGATGCCGATGTGTTTATGAAAGGCATGTCAGATGAAGTGGAATGCTCGGAACTCGACCGCAAATTGAATTCCTTTCTTAAACCCCCTCGCTCTCTTTTATATCTGTATTGTCCTCACTAACGTGATACCCATTTCCTTTTATTTAAGACATTTCCTCTCGTACTTAATTGTGTTCGGAATATTCTCGCACTATCTCGCACTCTTCCGTACTTCGTATTTAAAACAAAATACTTTAAATTTCAACAGGTTGATTCGTAAAGCGCTATTACTTCAATATTAATCTAAGTTTTTATAACTTAATTTTTAAATTAATTAGAGTTTTGAATATTACGAATGAAATCGGTTTCCATTTTGTACTTTACAACATATGTATATGCATTATAATAGGATTGGGTCTCTTACTTTTTTATTTTATTAAAATAAAATTAATTTTTACCCTTAAAGTTAAGAATGTTATTATAAGTTCTGGTGTTATTTACTTTTGTTTAAAAGAAAAACCTATTATGAAAACGATTTTAGTTGTTTTTACTTTAGAGCGTAATACGAATGATAATTGATAATTATTAATGTAACCTGTTATCCACGGTCACCAATCGTGTGTCCGTCCTATTTCCAGGGCTTCTATTGGAAATTAGAGTATGTGATATATTCCTCTGTACAGGTCGTCATCGTCGTCGTGACATCCTTTACGGCTTAGGCTAGTAGTCTGTTCCAGTCTCAATGGAATTCATCCAACCATCGATTACGGTGGTCTTGCTCCACTTCTCTTCCCCCTTAGATGATAGTCAAGGCTTTCTATTAATAGCCCTTGACTATAAATCTTTTAGCAAAGTAGACAAATTAATGGGACCGCCATATTTAGGCCTCTTTTCCTGCCTCTTTTTCTTTCGGGATTGTCCCATTTAGCTCCAAAGTATTCTGGTTTTGCGGGGTAAGAAACTCGTCGTACACCCTCTCTTGTCTGCTATGTGACGCACACCCATCGTACTGTCACGCACTGCCCAGAGGTCACGCGACTCATGTCTTCATGAACGTAGTAGTAGGATTTGGCACTATTAATAACAGTGGTAATTTCAGCGCACATGTTCAGCAGTGAAATCTAGGTTACAACAGAAGCACAAGAGAGAAGAATATAAGGTCAAGAAATGAAGATTCTAAGAAGAATCAACGGACATAACCGAATAGATATGATAAGGAACGAAATAATCAGAAAAGAGCTCAAATATTTAATTTAAATGAAAAATGAAAGAAAACCTAATTAAACGGAACGAACATTTGGAAAGGATGGCAGAAAATAGATTGCCTTTAAACGTATATGCATAGTATATACTTAATCTTATCGCTTATTCCTTGAACATTCCTTTCTGTTATATATTCAGTGTTCAGTGTCCATTTCCTCTGCTGCCTCCGTCGTGTATTGGGTCTTGGGTCCACATTCTGTTTCCAAGATATGTTTTTATTTATTTTTTTTTTATTTTTTTTTTAGCTGGTATTGATTTTACAACAAGTTCTTATGATCCAGCCATCAAACCTAAATTATTAACTTTGAGGAGGACCAGGTATTTTTAATTCGGGACCAACGACCCGTATAAAGCAACAAAAGAATATATAAAGCAAAAGGAAGAATAAACGTAGGTCGACCAAGAAAAAGATGGAACCGTAACGGGCAACAAAGTGGAGATGATGATGATGATTTGTTTTCCAGTAGCGAGGTTGTGAAGACCGAGTGTTTCTCGTTATATAAGGAAACTCTTCTGTGGCAACGGCCTAATGGAAAGGGGAGAAACGGGAAAAAGGGTAAGGTTATTGTTTTGTCTCTGCAACAGAAAACAGCACAGTACGAAGCCACCCACAGGTCAAAGGTGTGTAAGGCGCTGAAGATAAGGAGAACATGCATCGGAGCACTAGTTCCGTCTATTGAAGCTTTCTGTTTTTGAAGTCTCCTTCTGGCATGGGCCGCGTCAAAAATGCTTGTATGACAACGTTTCACTCATATTACAAGGAGTATGCTTGGGACGTTTGGAAGAAAACTCCAAAAAATAATGGACACCGACCGCGGAAGCCTACATGAGAATACACTGAAGCATTATTCATTAGAGGCTTGATGCCATTCAGGCACATATGGAAATCACGTTCTGATTAAACGGATGTGATACGGTGATTTTGGAGAGTACAAAAACACAACGCGTTAATACCCTTAAGCAGGAAGAGATATGTCAGCGTATATGGCAAATAAAATAGATCCATGATCATAGAAGAAACACAGATATACGGCAGGAACTGAATATTTTGAGTATACTCGACAGGACTGCCCAGTATCGGTTGAATTGGTGGAAACATCTTTGCCGAATGGATGACTGCTGTATCCTCAAACAAATATGGAACTACAAGCACAAGGGACGGAGCGGTGTAGAACGTCCGAGGAAGCGCTGGAGTGACCAGCTCTAGTCGTTGCCTGTTTGAGACAGGAACAAACCATCCTTGGTTTAATACGTGAGCGAGCCCAGATATACAACGCGATACGAATTCACAGAAGGAACGGTTTTCAAGCGTTTTACCGCATCACCTTAACTTACATCGCCATAAGCTATTCGTCTTACAGAAGTGTCACAAAGGTTGTAGAGCTTGCAGGCGCAATAAGCAATATATATACCAAACAAACGTATACTACTCAAATACTACACCAACAATAAAAGTAATCATCATCAACCAAGATCGAGGTCTCTATCGACCTCGTCGTGACCTCGCCTCTAATCTAGCAGCTTGGTGACCATTTCTTCTATCTTCTCGCCCAGTCAACAAATACACCGCCCACTTGGGTTTTTCCTTTCTAACAGTTGTAAATGATACCGCCTGTTCTAGCTTGCGTACTAACTGTTTTTCCAGATCTTTTTATTATTTCTAGCATAGCGTATTTAATTATTTTTTATCATGTATTCTCAATCCGGATGTTGATGAATGGATATATTCTGGAGTCGCCAGGTCGCCCTGTTATTCAACTTAAGCGCACTCGTAACCGGTAAATCGACCAAAATAATCGATTTTTGTTTCTTGTCTTAAAAAAAATCTTCAACATTTTCTGAGTAATTTGATACCAAATTTACGCCTAATAATAAATTTTGCATGTTTTTACTCAATTTTTTACAAATCTGTAATTTCCTTACAACAAATCGTAGAGACATGCTGTTTTACCACTGGAAAGGGAATTTCAACAAACAGTCACTGCCAATGTCTGTAATGTCTGTCATAAAGCCAATATTTGCTGATATGAATCATCCTAATTTGTTACAAAAATGTCTTCATGGTAATACACAGAATGCCAACGAGTTGCTGATGATATTTGATTTGGAATTGATTGACAAAAAATATATTTGTTGGACTGTGCATACTTTGGTTTTGGGTGTATATGATGCTGTGGTGACCTTCAATGAAGATAACATAAGTAAGTGTTAAGTCTTATAAAAATTATGGATAAAACTAGGATCAAATACGGTTTTAAGGCAATGAAAAAAATTGACTTGCAACGAATCACTGAGGCAGACACAGTGAGGTAGATGAATTGATGAAAAAGATTAGACAGTCAATTAGAAATGTGAATAGAAAAACTAGAGGAGCAAATGAACATAACTAAAGAGTCTGAGTATGGTACTGGACTAATTGATATCAGGTAAAACGATATAAATCGGTTTTAAAAACTTTAAATGCGTTTTTTATAAATCTATTTTTTTTAGCTGAAATTTGTTTGTGGCTAGATATAACTATACTGCTAGAACTATACAGTTTCACTGAAAAATTAAAACGTAACAAATATTAAGTATGCTTTTTGTATGACATTTTTAGAGCAAAACATAAAAAGTTATAAAAAATCAGGAAATTGATATATCTTTATAATCGTCGTAGCGTTTATAGTGTATACTGGGCTTACCCGTGTGCTAAAATTTCAGACTTCTATCTTCAGGTTCTGAGATGAGTCTTAACATGGTACTCAGAGCCGGTTACGAGTGCCCTTAAGGGTGCTAATATTATTTGTGTTCAACATACAAAATTAATAGAATTTTCAATTGCTTATCAGTCTCAGAAATAACATACTTATTTTTCTCTTAAATATATACATAAATAGTGTAAAGAATGTTTATCATAAATAAAAATTTCATATTTCCATAAAAAATTAATGCATGTATACATACATAAACAATTATATACATTTTTACGAGCCATTTCGTGAGGTTACACTACTAGCAACAGAAATATGAAATGGAACACGGTGAATGACCAACAGAATAGAGGAAAAGATTTTAAAGTGGTATGACCACATTAAAACTTGATGGCCAGAAAAGACAGTGTAATGGGTGGCCCAATGGAGAAAACTAAAGAAGACTCTCTCTGTCATGGTCATCATACAGTCCTTAAAAGTAGATTAAGAGACAGGAAAGACAGGAATGACTGACCTCTAACAGTCGAAAGAGAGTCAGTAGAGATGAAGAAACAGCCAGCTATGCCATTAAAAAATAATAACGCGTATTAAATATTTTGTTTATACATAGAGGGGGTTGTCTTTTGCAGATTTATTATTATAAATCTGTGTCGTGTTTACATTGAACACACACGAAGACATATTTCTTATTTATATTTATTTATGCGTGTTGAAAATTAAATCATTTGATCAGAGCTAGTAATTACGTGTTCGTTAGTAATTGAAAGGTTGTGACTAACAGTTTTAAGTTCTCTTTTACGATCATCGTAAATCGTTAGGAGTTTTAGGTTTTGTATTTCTGAAAAGAACAAGGTAGGTATAACTTTACTGACCTTAGGTAGCAGTTTACACTGAGCGTTTAAACTGCCTTGAAAAATTCTTAGTATAAGTTTCAGCCCTTGGCACCGATCACCTCCACAAAGGAGACAAAGGAAACGGTTTACTGGGTTCGACGTCTACAGCAGCTGTTGCTGTTTCCTGATCCGTTCTCGTTCTCATTTCCGCTTTACCATAATCCCTCCGTCTATTTGCTACTATTTAATCGTTTAACTTTTTGCGAAGGCGGAGAACTTCGGGAGAAGATTATTTACGCTCAAATGAACTCTTCCAATATAATTCACAATTTTTTGTTGTTGACTTACTCTTTACTACACCTCCAACGTAAGAGGAGGCAATATTCCTCCTACGAAATCTTTGTAAGTTTTGTTTGAACGCGCGTAGACTATAGTGTTTGGAGAAAATAATTCATTTCTATACGCGCCTTTATAGAACTAAGTGTATTTACATCCAAGTGTTGTGGTCGAATTGAGCGCGGGCTGCATCTCTGCATATACCCATAATGGGTATGTTTAGTGACTCTCTCACAGATGTAGGGGACCTACTGGCTGCGAACGGCTAAATAGAACAGCAGTATTAAGGAAGGGTAAACACTGTCTGCTAAAAAGGTAACTAGTATGCTATAAAACCATCCGCAATGCTGTATGACGTTGGGTGTTTTAGAAAACAGCGAGGAACTACAGAATATACTTCACCAAATAAAAATGATCCTAAAAGATAACTGCGGCATGACGATAAATAAAGAAAACAAAAATCACGAAATGTTCCAGAAGTGGAAACAGAAAACTGAGATCGTTTCTGGGTGGTAGAGCAAGTTTATGGTTTTAAATATCTTGAGAGCTGCATTACATCAGATGCGAGATGTACCAGTGATGTAGAAGTAGAATTGTACAAGCAAGAGAAACATTTCTCAAGAAAAAATCTCTTCTGGCGTCTAGAAACGTGTCACTGGAAACCAGGAGGAAATTCATGAAAGTTTTATTTGAAGCGTATGTACACATGGATCAGAAACCTGGACGCTGAGGAAATTGGAGAGGAGGTACATTGAAGCTTTTGAGATGCTGAGAGGAAGGCCTTCAGAATACCGTGGACAGAAGAAGGTTAAGGTTCTGAATCGAGCAGATGAAAGAAGGAGTGTGAATGAAACCATTGCAGAAAGGATAAGCAGTATGGTTGGTCACCTGGTACGTCATTCAAACTGGTTCATCACCCTGATTGAGGAAATATTCGAGGGGCATAGTGGTAAGGCCGTGATAGGAGTATATGAATGAGATGAAAGGAGGAAGAAGGTATGTACCGGTTAAGAGACTGTCTTCGGAAAGGAAGAACTTGGAAGCCCACCAACGTATGGGTCGAGGAGAAGAAGTAAAAGAAGAACACAGTCTGATTCCCATAGCCTTACGAGAAGAGATTAACTAGTTAAAGGACATGTAAACTTTATTTAATAAGAAAACTAAAAGAGTATCCAGAGGTGAGAAAATTAGAAATGAAGTCATTAAGGACAGATTGAACGTGAAAAATTCAATTGTTGAGTTTATCCAAACAAAAAATTACTATGGTATGGACACACGAAAAGAATGCCACAGGAAAGATTGCTAAGGAGAGTTATGGAATAGACCCTCCACCAGGAAGAAGGGAAAGAGGAAGACCACCTGTCACTTGCATAGAAGAAATTCAGACTATATTGAGGGAATGAGAAATTGAAGATCCTTGGATGGATAAGCAGCAGTGGAAGATGAGAATTCAATCAGTTCTGTAAGATGAGAATTCAATCACTTCTTTAATCTTTGGTCCCGGAAAATGTGTAAACATTGTACAGTCGGAATAATAAATAAATAAGAAAACTAAAACAAAGATGGCCTTATGTACGGACAGGTCCGTATTTGGGGAGGGCAGCAAACTGGAGATTTGCCCATAGCGGTAGATTTTAGGAGGCAGAAAATTGGAGGCTAGAAAACTGCGAATATCGAACGCAGTTTTGAAATTTCAGTCTTTAGCCTAAGCGAGACTTTAGATGCTGGAAAGGGGGGAAAACGTATATCGTTACATTGTTAACCCGAGAGGGTAGGTAAAATGTGTCACAGTGGGAATGATCGAGTGGTCGTTACTTTCTTGTTTGCATACTTTAATTACATAGTAGTTCTCTAGTTTTGCAATCACGATCGTTTTCGTAATCGACTTCCGATTAAATTATTTACAAATTTTTCCGAACTTTGTATTTAACATTAACTTCGTCTGTCTTGTTTAGATTAAGGAAACTTCGGAAAACATTTTTTTCTCTCCACATAAAAACAAAGAAAGAACACACACATATAGGGTGAACGAGTGACGTAAAAATTAAATAGTCTTCACTTTTATTTATATTTGGAGAGAGACTGTAATTGTTTTTTTTTTCCCAGGGACGCTAGGATACCTAAAAAACTGGCCTGCATATGAATGAAATTTCATGTTGTATTCTTTAACGGTAATCGAGGAGTATTTTCCTGTTGGCGAAGTAAGTTGACATGAGTAGATTTTGTCTCACTTAGTTTAATATGCCATTTTTTTGTCCATCTAGTGACATTATTAACCGATGTATATAGTCTGTTCGTAGCTGTTTCTACAGTGATACTGGTAGGTAATAGTGCAGCGTCATCAGCAAATGTAGCTGTTGTCACCCCATCTCCTGTGTACAACAAATATAGAATAGGTGCAAGAATACTGTGCCTTGCGGTATCTCAGCTAAAATATTTATTAACTCAGAATTATCATTCACCACACTTTAAACTTTCGTTCTGAGATATACGATTTGAGAATTTGCCTCATATGCAAAGGTAGCTTTTTCCATCTTATGTATCAGACCCTCGTGCCACACTGTATCATAAGCTTCGGCCACATTAAAAAATTATTGCTGTACATATTTTCTTTTCTTCCAGTGACCGCCCAATTACATCGGTGATACGATTCATCAGCTCAATAATTGAGTGTTTATTGCGAAATCCAAATTGGCGGGTTGTGGGATAAGCTTAAGTGTGTAGTTTGAAAATAATTCAAGTGAAAAAGTATGTTACATTTTCCAAGTAAGCAGATCATAAGGGTACTCAACTCTCGGTTCCTGAACAGTGAACTTAGCAGTCGTCATCGTCGTCGTCATAATCAACATCATCATCTTCAAGCCAGCAACATAGTAATCGTTACCACCATCTTATCTTTTACTTCTAGTTCTGCGCTTAATATCTTAATGAGCTTATGTTCTTAGCATCCTTACTCTTTTCTCACGTGAAAACAGACATATACAGTTCTTGTCTCATCTATTCTAAGTAAATTGGTTGATTTTGAGCATCGTGAGTTTGTGTACTTTTTTAAGCGTCTCACATTTCTCTCGAGTTTCGGCTATTTCAGTTGACTGGATTTATCTGCAAAATTTCTTGGAAAGGTGAGCAAGGTTAGTACAATTACTTATTATTAGTAGCAAGATTAATACTAGTGAGATTGTTTAGAAAATTTCTCCTTACTAGTATTCAAAATTGTTCGATATGTAGGATGTTATTTTGCTTAGTGTTTTCTTTATTCCTCAACTTCCTGCGCCAAACAGTAGGACATTATAATTATCATTCCTTCTTCTGTCTTGCAGTATTTCTATTTCTTCTGTCTTCTATTTTAAAGTATTTCGAAGAAACTGCATTTCAGCACTCTGAATCTTGCCGCATTCCTTTTTTGTCATGACCCACACCTCACTAGCATATTTTAATGTGGGTATTGCAGTTGTCTATAAAATTTAATTCTTGTGCTGTGTCTTGTTTTATTTCAAAGTTTCTATGAATCGTACCACAAACATTCCTAAAGTTATTTGTTTTGTCTTTTATATCATATGCATATTCGTAGCTTACAGCACAGCCGAGATATTAAAACGGCTCACTAGTTCTAATTTGCTCTTGTTTATAACTGTCTTACGCCTCACTGGATATTTACCTTTAAAGGTCATGGTTTTGGTCTTTCTTACTGAAATTGTCAGTGAGTACTCACTTACTACTTCTTGTAATTGAAACATAGCTCTTTGTAAATTATCCTCATTTCCTTGAATAATAATTGGCGTCTGCATATAGCAGGTAACCCATACACATTGATTTGTTGAGCTGTATTCCCGAAGTCACTCTGGATTTCCGTGCTCTCAACGTGTCGTCAGTATATATATATATATATATATATATATATATATATATATATATATATATATATATAAAATAAAGTGTGGGATGTATTTAAACACTGATTAAGTCCCTTGCGTACTGGAATGCCACCTAATAACCTACCATTCAAGTCCAGCACAATAGGTGAACTTGTGTGTAAAAGATCTTGACTGAAAATGACTGAAAGAATTTATTAAATGTTGTGGATACCCTCCTCTATCCATAACATTCTATATTTTTTGACTGTCTAAATTATCAACAGGGCAGTTACCAATATTGTGCCACAGGCCAGTAACCTGTTCACATAAATCTATTAGACATAATACCCAAAGGATAGTGTAATTTTCGTATTAAATTATTTTAGAGCAACAATTATTTTCAATACAATTACATACTTGATCTCTGATTTGAATGCCTTCCATTCGGCGCTCGCTGCCACTGCCCCCTTCATCTTCACGTTCGCACCGCCTTGATCGAGCTTATTCGCCTTGCAGCATTGCAATGTTAGTTGCTGGATTACCAGGCGTAGTAAACGATATGACGAATTGGCAACAATTACAAAACACACGAATACATACGCACGTCATAAATTTTTATTTATTCTTACAAACTGCATTTGCGTTGTATGTCTGCGCTGAAGTAAGATGTTCCAGAGGGCTAATAGTGATCTGAAGATCATTCAGATTGTCTAACGCTAGTAAATGCATAATGTTTGTTAATACTAAAGCAGAGAATGATTGGTAACATACATTATGTGTCAGTATTATTTTCGAGATGAAATAATGAGCGCGCATGCGCAATAAAGTTCTAAATTATGATGGAGTCCGGTCACTGATTTGTTATCGCCTTGCTAATGGCGAATAACCGTCTAAAAGTCAGTTTGTATATTTGTCCGCGACGGGATCGAAGCCAAAGCTGCGTGGCTCCACTCACTACACCAAGGCCATCTATATTATAACTACTAATTGGTTTCTTTACATTATGATAACAAGAAATTTCACCGTTAAATGAAACGGCAGGCTGGTTGTGACAAGTCTCTACTGCTGTCTACCCGCATGTTAGGATTTCCTTTTATCCCCTCTGAACCCCTATCTTAGTCGGGCCGATTTAAATTTACACGCAATTGAATTATATCTAACTCTCAGATACTGGTTGTTTGTAAGTAACTCTTAAAACCGTTTTACAAAATTTAAATCCACATTAAAACTGATCACAGAGAGTAACTAACTACTAAATTGTTTCTAAAGATTCACAAAATATTAATAAGTAAATATATTGCCTGGGATTTAACTGAAAAGCATCCAAAATCTCTCCAAGCTATGGAGATGAGATACATCAGGAAGGTTGAAAGAAAGACGAGAAGAGATCGAGTCAGAAACACTACTATAAGAATGAGTCTTAAGACAGTACCTTTGAACGATCAAATTAAGAAAGCACAGTTCCGCTGGTTGGGACACGTTCAGAGGATGGAAGGAGATAGGCTTCCAACACAAAACAACTGTGTGAAGCAAGAGTTGCTGGGAAAAGACCCAGAGGCCGGAGAGGAATAACTTGGGAGGACAATGTGAGGTGCTCTCTGCAGGGGATGGAAGTGCAGTGGAATGAAGCCAAGGCCCTGGCCATGCAGAGACCACGGTGGCAAGACCTTTGGTCAACCTCTACACCTTGAGGTAGAAGAGGATTTGATTAATCTTCTTCTGATAGTTCCTATCCGTTTCGGATGTTGGATATCATACAGACTATTTTAACGTTTTGCACTGTACGGAATAAGTCAGTTGTATTCATGCTAAACCAGGTCCTTAAATTTCTCAGCCATGATATTCTCAGTCGCCCAACTCCTCTCTTTCCAAGTACTTTTCCCTGTAGCATGGACTGCAATAAGTAAAATCTCTGTTCATTTCACACGAGATGTCTCAGATACTGAAGCTTTCATATCTTCGCTGTGTTAATAACTTCCCTATCTTTCTTCATCTTTCTAAGAACTTCAACATTAGTTGAATGGGTGAGAAGAAGAAGGAAAACATTCCACAGATCATCATTTTTAGAAAACAATAAAAAACTGATCTGCGGCTAAATGATTCACTGTATGGAAAACTTACAATTATAAAGTTACTCAATAAATCAATGACTAAAGGTCCCAAGTTACAATATTAGCTAAATTTGAACAAGTAAACCGTTATATGATAGTAAAGTTTGTGGAATCTTTTTCTCTTTTTTGATCTCAGATCCAACCGATAATAACTAACATTTTTAAAAAATCGTAAATGAATATTTTATTTACTTTTTACTGTTGTTCATACAATTGTTTAGATTCACAGCAATCTTTTTATGTTTTGCATATTAGAAAATAACAAAAAAGTATATACAAAAACTAAAAATAAATAGTGTCTTCCGATTCTCAGTTAGTAACACTTTTAATCACTTCGAATATCAATATGAAAATAAACAAAAATATACACAAGAAAAGTAACCAATGTTTTCCTTTTCCAATATTAATAGTACTTTAATTATTTAGTAGTTCACCATTATCTTCATGTGTATTTGGTGTAGGCTACGACATAATATTTCTGTAAAATATTTAGCCACATCTTGTATCTTCTTGTCATTTATAGGAAGTTTCCTATCATCAACATTGCTAACAGGAAGTAAAATATCACCCCCCCCTTTGTTAAGCTTGAACACTTCATTGTGAATAGTATCAATAAACTGTATCAATATGAAATAGATTCCCCAGTGGTGATTCACAGTTACATGTAATATGACTGTAGGCTATATTAACCTGTACTGTGCTCTGTAGTCACATGATCAGCTGTTTTGGGACAGCCAACCTCGTCGTCAGTATGTGGATAAAAACACAAACAAATGTAGCCTACCTGAACTACAAAGACAGTTGAAACTGTTCCGACCAACAATTGCTTCTTTTAAATATGTATTTATTTTGGAGTAAAGTTTTATAGTAAAAAAAAAATTCCTTTTCGTGTCTTCTGTACTGTCGGGTGTCTTAAGAAGTGTCACAAATTGGTCGTATTCCGCGCGAATCACGATTCTTGTTTGTCGCTGCGACAACTTTTTATTCTTACGACACCATCATTGATACATTGATTTTTACTGTTTCTTTTGTTTCCTCTCTCTCTCCCCTATCTACTCTTACCTTCTCCTTCTCCTATCTCTTTATCGTTTTACACACACGCGCGCGCGCACACACATATTTTAAATTGCTTCTTTTCGAAGTTCTAAATTTTTAATGTTATTGAAGGAAATACAAGTGAAAATTTCAGACATACTTTTATTTAGACAACAGAAGTTGCATGGTGCTCTGATTACCAATTTTGGCATCTTCACTTCCAATGCGTTAAGAAAATAATTTTAAACCTTTTCGCCCCATAACCACTTTTGCCACGTGAACTTTACGAATACTACGTAAGAGAATTATATCTTAAAATTACATAAACACACACATACACACACACACACACCATATACACAGACACACAGACACACACGTACAGTACACATACGTATACAGGAAGAAGTTTCTGGAGAATTAGAGAGGGAAGGACGAAAAATGGGTCTTAAAGTAAACGCGAGCAGAACAAAACAAAATATATGAAAGTATCCACGTCGTGGGCAAGGAGAACTCCAATAAACCTGACCTTAAACGATTACACTAGAGTTTCCGTACCTTGGAGCTTATGTTAAAAATGGAAACAAGGTATCCAATGAAATACCTAATAGAATAATGGCGGGGAATAGAGCTTACTTTGGTCTAGTAAAATTATTAAGATCTACTTTTCTCACCCAAGAGACTAAACTCGAAATGTACAGAGCCTGTACATACGATTCCGAAACCTGGATATTAAGAGCAGTTAATGAGAAGGCTCTGACGACTTTTGAACGGAAAATCATTAGAAGAATCACTGGACCAGTATGTTGTAACGGAAAATGGATGATCAGAAATAGACTCCATTCTAAAACAGGGAGATATCGTCCGATTTATAAAGTCCAAGAGAATCAGCTGGACAGGCCATGTAGAAAGAATTAACAACCAAAGATTCTCCAAAAGGATAACGAATGGGCATATAGATGGGGGTAGAAGATGAGGCAGGCCAAGAAAACGATGGCAAGACGACATGGAAGAAGACCTGACTAGGGGTGTCGGCTTGTGGAAGACCAAAGCATATGATCGGACTATCTGGATGCATATCATTAGGGAGGCCAAGATCGATCCTGGGCTGTAGTGATGGACACACACACACACACACACACACACACACACACACACACACACACACACACACACACACACACACACACACACACACACACACACACACACACACACACACACACACACACACACACACACACACACACACACACACACACACACACACACACACAATAGGCATAAACTATCGGTATTATAAGGCAGTATATCTAGGATGTAGCCTACATATTATTAAGACTACTAAAACCAAGTGTCAGTATAAAACTACTACCTTTAAACGTTGTGAGATAGCTTAATTTTAATATATTTTTTTAAATATTGCAACGAGTATACAACGGTATTATAATTTTGTTCGAACAAGCTGTTTAGAAACAGTTTATGCTTTTAAACTTAAGATACTAAAATAACGTATCTTTTAAATAAAAAAAATGTTCAGTTGTACAAACTTATACAATTCTTTACTTCATTGTAAAATTATTTCTACTTAAAAATTTCTTTTCTTTTATTTACTAATGCACATTTTGTTGGAGACTTTGTTGGTCAGCATTATCAGAAAAATGTAAAAAATATTATATATATTGAAAATTGTTGTTTATTTTGTCGTTACTATACTAATTTTGATCAGCTGTTTGTATATGTCGAATCAGATATATAATGTCAAATATATATACCATTTGTATTATATTAAATGTTTTACATAAAATATTTAATGTAAGTTTTTAACAAAGGTTTAAAAAACAAATGCTGACTAAATAATAAATTATTATTTTTATATTTAGAAATACATAAGCTTCCCTAAATGCTAATTTTATCACCACTGAGAGATTTTTGATTAATTTTACCTTACTTGGTCTGGAAATTATAAGAATTATAAGTTGGATAAAATGTGTTGCTATATTATATTTTTGAGGATTTGAAGAAGTATTTTTGTTTGTTCATACCTTCATTTTAATGTTTTTTGTTTGTTTGTTCTGTACAGTATCTGAATCAGTCAGGACATTAAACTTTGTGTATACCATTAAGGTTATGGTGTATTACTTTCAGGTTTAATTTTATTGAAAATTATATCAATTGCATATTTTGAATAGTATTTTTGAATTTTGAATGTTTTTGAAACTTTGAGGTTAATGAATCCACATTAAGTAAATGTAGTAAATTTATTGTGTATCATTAGTTAAAATATCTGTATGGAGAACCATACATGACTTTCATGTTCTAAGATTTATATTTAAAATCATTTACTTTAATTCGGTTCGATAATTTCTAAAAAAAATATCCCCCATCCCAAACTATTTTCACTATTTATAGATATTTTTGTTATTATGGGGTAGTCGTTTAATATAATGATATTTACAATATCACTTTCATAGAGTAATAGTTTTATCATATGTAATTGTTAAGGTATCTTATCCTCCAAAATTAAATACACGTACGTTACTTGATATCGGCAAAGTAATTTTAAAAACGTCACCCTTTCCCCCTTCAACTGTCAACTCCATTTATAAATATCTCTTTTACCATTTTACAGTGGATTAATATGACTTTATTTTTGGGCCATTTATTTATCAAAATTAAGTAATTTACTCTTGTTAAAACACAAAACAGTGCAGGTAAACTACCTCTTAACCGAACAACCCCACTTTTATCGAGTAATAATTTCATTATATGTAATTACTAAGGTATCTTATCCTTCAAAATGAAGTACTTTATTCGACAATGAAAAGGTAGTTTTCGAAAAATTCCCTCTCCTCCTTCAAATACCCTTTTCATTTATAGACATATTATCAACCATTCTAAAATGGATTATTATAACTTACTTTTCAGGATACTTTATTTATGAAATTAAGTACTTTACTCTTGTTAAAACGTAAAAGGTTGCAGGTAAACTACCCCTCCTCCTTAACCGATCTTCACCAAAATCAATAGGTCTTGATTTCTCTACAAATCGGGCACATATACAAAACATTAGTTGATTCTGTTTGCATTTGCGGAAGTTATCGTTCGACATAGAAAAAATTCTACATGTAGACACAGACACACAGACACTTTTCGGAAAATGAATTTTATTCATGTTTTGAGGGTAGTACAATCATAATCAGCCCTTATCTCGAACACGATTTTTTTCATGATCACATTCTTACTTTTCCTTACGGAACATGGAAGTAAATATTATCATGTGTTGTAAGATTCTAATTTCACATAAGCACGTGTCAATTTCCAAATCTATCTGTCAATTAATTCAGTTTTTTACCAGCTGTTTCAAATTTCCGTGTAACGCGTGTTTTGAAAAATCGACAAAATCACGAATTATTTGTTTAAAGAATGGTCTAGTGTTATTGGAAATTCATAACGAAATGGTAAGTGTGTTAGGAGATGCTACAACTCCAAAAACAGTGTGGGGAATGTAAGTGGGCACTCGAGTTTAAACGTGGTCGAACTAGTTCTGAAGACGATCCTCTCGCGGACGCCCAAAAAGTCCAGCAAACCAAAATGAGTCAACCAGCTTGCACGAATCAAGTTTATGAGTTAAAATAATGATGCACACGCTCATACGAGTTGCCTATGATCTTAGCAATGTCATCTACTTTCAATCGTCGGTCTTCCAACACTATGTATGAAATGTTTCAATGATATCTGGAGTTTTTGCACTTTCTGGCGCCCATTAGTGGAATCATCTTCAGTGCTCGTACGACCAAGTGTAAACTTGAGTTTAACCCATGGTTTCTGAAGGTGCAAAATCTCGTAACACATTTCGTACCGTTGGCGCTAGAGCGTTTTCAACAAACAATTTAATCATAGCACGACGTTTGATTGTGATCATTTGCAGAACACGTGTAACTCATAAATTTAAAACAGCTGGTAAAGAATGAATAAATTGACAGATAGATTTAGAAACTGACAGGTGTTTATACAAAATACGAATCCTACAACACACACAAAATTTTAGTTCTACCGCTAAGCTATAGATGTTACTCCGCGAACTTTTCAGCTGACCCTCGTAAGTCAATTTTTAAAATTACGTAAAAAGAAATGGTTCGAGAAACATGGAAAATCTGGCAGAATTTAAGAAATTATAAGAGTAAGAAAAAAATAGTTTTTTGTGTTACCGCGTTTGGCAAGCGTGCCGCAGGTTGGCCACCATTTCTCATAATCACTTGCATATTTCATTAGATACCACAAGTGTTGTTCCACAGTGTTTATTACATTGAATAACTAACAACATATGGATGATGGAAACAGAAAAGAAAACTGAATTGGATCAAATATTAGGGTTTTCTTTTTCTGTTATCAAGGCAGAATAAAATATTGGTTTATTTGTAATTTAAAAAAAAAACACTGATTCATAATTATGCAACATGTAACATATTAAAAACATTAGCTATTATTAAAAAAATAAAAACAAAAATTCACATATTTGTATAAAACAAATTGTAAACATTCTAATAAGTATAGTTGGAAACATTATCTGGCGGGCCGTGGGCAGACGTTTCGGTCCCACCTTTAATATCAGAAGCAATTGGCACGGTGTCCGCCAATTCACCCCGGTGATGAGGTCATAGACATAAGGAGGTCTATAGAAGATGGTGGGGCCGAAACAGCCCGGCGAATAATGTTTCCAACGATGTTGACGCCGGCAGTGACAGCCTCAGGAACTCTATTCTAATAATTATTTTAAGTAAGCAGTGTTTGTTAACAATATTTATAGTAAGAAACTATGGCCTTACCGTAAAAGGTCCTACTTCACCCTTCTTTTAAAAATTATTTTGTAAAAAGTATGAAATCCAAATTATTGACATGATACAAACTTGTAACTCTTCGAACTTATGTTATTAGTATTCATATACAGATGATACGATTAATTAATAAATATCAAATTACTAATACATTCGAGAGACAGGAGAAGGGTTGTACGAGACGAAGGGCGAGCTGTACGCCCTAATTGAGGGTGAGCGTACGCCGAGGCCGGGTCCAAGATTCACCTGGCTGGGTTGCGACCGAAGGCGCTAATAAGGTGATTGCGCTGGAAGCGGGCGGTGCGGCGATAGAACGTTCGGGAAACTGTCCATATGGTGGCGTCCAGGGAACGAACAAGCAGGGATTCTGGGATAATTTTTTATTCGATGTCAGGTAGCGGGTTTTGCACGCCCAGCGCAATCCTCGGTCCAGGAGAGACTGAAGCTTTCGCTATGGTCTTAGCCAAGTAGCGCCATACAGGTATCGCGTAGGTAACCATGGCACCACATAGGTGGTGACGATAAGTATCCCTAGGCGGCGGGTCATATTATTATGTTCGAAAACGTGATTATTCTGAAGAAAATTGTTAAATTTACGGTGGGACAGCAAGATCATAGTCTCTTAACAAATGTGCGTATTACTATTACGTCAAAACTGAAATTTGCTGGAAGTACAAAACTTGCATAAACAAAAACTTTAATTGCCCCTAACAATTAACTCCATCTCGAAACGATAAAAAATTGGTTGTTTTCAAGGTTAGCGCCAGCTACTACTGAACTTCTAGACTTGATGCAGTACCCACGCAGTTTAGTCACCGGCAGCTATATAAAAAAATAAATATTATTTAAACCTTGTTATTTTTGGGTTAAAATATTAAAATTTCGTTTCTTCGATCCTACAGAAAATAAAGTAGAGATTTAAGTTTATTTTTTAACTGAAATAAATAAATAAATTATACATCTTACAGAAAATTTTATAACCCAATAACCAAATTTAAAAAAATCACTAAAAAATAATTTACGTAGGCGTATATTTGTACAGATCCATAAATTGTCACCAGTGTTTGATTGCCATTTTCTCAACAGTATATTTGCAACATTATCGGACTTCAGTCCGATCCATATATCACAAATACCACCACCCTATTAGTAATAGTGATATATTTTTAATTACAATAAATAATTGTATTTATAACATCACAACACTTTTGGCGTAAATCTTTCTTTGTCCACATACGTTTTCATCTTATTTTTATTATAAGGGTTTAAAATAAGTTTGAAAACATACATAAAAAGTTAAATAAAAGATAAATAAGAAAGATACATAAAAAGATAAAAACAAAATTTAAACAAATACATACGAGAAATAAATGATATAGATAGAAATACAAGTAAAAACAAAATTTAAGTACTGAGATAAGAGAAATAAATGATACAGATAGAAATAAGTAAATATCAAATAATATGAATTTATAAGATGCTAGGGAAGAAAGAGACATGACCGGGTTAAAGTTTTGTAAGAGTTAGGTCAATCCCAGCTTTGTTGTATTACAGTGACTAGTGGACACTTACACGGAGACACGAACAGAGATTGCAAGTCGGGAGAGATAAAGTTTTTAAGAAGAGTGAACGGTTGCAATCAGAGAGGATGACGGCATAAAAGAAATTAAAAATATTTTCTGCCAATGACAGTGTTAAACGCGGGTTAAAAATCGGTTACAACACGCACAGAGAATGTATGATATCAATCTGGTTAAGTTGGTCGTGCATCGGTCTACTGGGAGAAGAGATATGGGTTAAGTTGAAGAAAAGATGGTTCCACTGAGAAACGGAACACGTTGCAAGCCTAAGCCTTGAAGACGATGCCTTTCTTTGCCTTATCTGTTTATACGTTCTTTCCATTTACTTTGATGTTCGTTAAGATTAACCAACCTTTCTGATGACCTACCTTTTACTTTACTTAGCAACTTAACCTCACGTTAATTAGATATTTAAAACTAGTAACTTGTTTGACTTAATTGTTAGAATGATTTTTGTACGGACACTATATTTATCTTGTCTTTTATTTTTACACAGCATTTTTATAACTATACTGTCTACTTCAATTTATAATAACTAAACCGCGTATTCATATTCAGTCTTATTTATTAATAACTGTCCATTCCCTAGCAGAATTGCTTTCACTGTAATTTTAGGATCGTTCTGGATACTTCGATTAGAATTATCTCTAAATTTAACGGTATTAACCGTTTAAAAAAACAAAAACAAAAAACAATGTGATATCCCACAGTTCTAGTACTCGAAACTTTCGAAGTACCTAAACGGTTATGAGTGTTTTTATTATCGTTTTAGTGTGCCTAGATGTGGGCCTTAGAATAAGAAATAACCAGGAGCTAGATGAGCTATTGAATCATCAGGTCACTGGAAGATTCGTAAAGGCCCCACGAATACAACGGCTAGGTCACTTAGACTGGATGGGTGATTAACGTATGCCAAAGAAAATCTTGAGAGAACAGGTGTATAAAAGCAGAAAGAGGAGTTGACCTAGGATAAGATGTTTAATTAAGAAAGTTGTGTTAGTGGTTATAATCACAAACATAATTATCACTGTTGCACACCACTATAGAAAAAATATTCCGATTAGCGCTTTCAAGCGGAAAAATGAGTGGGCATAATATGAGCATATTTCCGATCTGACGATGAGCCGAGAAGCTTGAAAGCGCTAATCGGAATAATTTTTCTATAGTGGTGTGCAACAGTGATAATTCTGTTTATGGTAAGATGGTTGGATGATATACTGGAAGATCTCAGAAAATGGAAGTGAGTGGTTACGCTGAGATGGCAACGGATAGGAGACATTGAAGAAGACTGGTGATGAAAGCCAGGGCTCACGTTGGACTGTAGTGGTAAAGAAGAAGAAAAAGATGATGAAGAAGAAGAAGAAGAAGAAGAAGAAGAAGAAGAAGAAGAAGAAGGAGAGGAGGAGGAGGAGGAATTTTTATTGTGGGTGTTACTAGCAGCATTTATCCTAGCTTTAACTCAGAATTGTCCTCAGTTCGAGTAACTTGTGGCAGTCACAAATTAAGTTCCTCTCGTGGTAGAAATATGTACAACTCTGTCTATCTGTCTCTTTCTGCCCCCCCCCCCCTCTCTCTCTCTCTCTCACACACACACACACACACACACACACACACACCCACACGGTCATTATTTATTTAGCATTTCAATAACAATGTTGTTTGCTTAGACGCTTTTCATAACTAACCCTTGTATTTATTACAAATTTTTATATCATACTATATTCCGGTTTATATTTTGATCCCGCCACACACACGGACACACAGTAAGAGAAAGTGAGAGTACAAACAAAAGTTACTGCTTGGTAAATATTAAAAGTGCACTCGGTATAGTGTTTTTCATTTAATTTGTAGACATTTAATGGTTTAAACACAATTTAATCAATAAACTTTAAAAAGTGTAAGGACTTTTGCACATAGTAAGTTCTGCTAATCAAAACGTGTCTAGCGTAATTAGGAAAGGAGCGAATCAGAGAAGAAAAGCGGCGTTTGACTGACTCCATGCAGACGGGCGGACAGATGACTGGACCCGTAATCCACTGGTGAGAGCGTAAAGTGGTTTTCCCTGTCGTCGCCGGACACCGTCTTTCTCAGTGAGCGCTGTGCAAGTGCGCGCGCGTGCGAAAGGGTCTGTTCTGAGTCTCAGTTTCCTTCCCGTCTCTGCCGTTTCATGTTATCTCATACGCTGCCACCCTCATTAGACATTCTTCTTGCTCGTAATGTAAACGGTTTCCTACCCTCTCAAACGAGCGTGAAGCTTTCTTTACGAGTCCACTGGTTAGTTACGTATACGGTAACGAGTGTTGCAACCTCTTGCGTATGTCCAATTTGTGTTTCCCCTCAACAGTGGTGCAGCCATTTACAGTAACTTAAATTAAATAAGAATGCAGAGCAGACAGGCTGCAAGGATTTTTTAACACTTTGATACATTTAAATTGTTTATTTATACGTTCGTTTTAAATTGTTTTATTTCATATGTTGTTCACCTTTATTCATGTTAATTTTTCTGTGTGAAACAAAGTGCATTTTGGGGTGCCGTAAGCTCTCTCTTTTTCTACATAAAGGCTGCCACGACTTTCGCAGGTATTAATGGGAGATTGTGAGAAACGTACAACAAACGCCCATAATAATATTAAATTATTAAATACAACTATTATATTAACGACTCGGAACACAAAGTTTTTTATAAGTAAAAACATAAAGTTTTACCTTACAACCTGAACTGGTTTTCACCTTTAAAAGGCTTCTTCAGAGGCTGCCGCTGGTAGCGCTGTTCGTCCTGTTGTGGGCGACGGAATCGAATTTCGAAAGATCGATGCTGTGTGTGTGGGGTGAGATATGTTCGAATAATGACTTTTTTCATGTTTTGAGGGTAGTACAATCAGAATCTGCAATTATATCGAACACGATTTTTTTCGCCATGACCATACTTCCATTTTCTTATGAATCATGGAAGTAAAATTGTGATAATGTAAACACCGGCCGTTCATTTACCAAATTGTACTTATGAAAGTGTACTTACGTTATTCGTAGTTTTATCAACATTTCTTCTTTTCTTCTGAGTCCGATACCACTACGCCTTGACCTCTTCAAGGCGTCCCCGTTCAAAGCCTTGCTCTAGCGACTTGCAATAGGTAAGATACTTCTAGCACCATTTGTAACACTGTATCTCCGCGACAATGTTGGCTTTTCCACTGGTTGTTTTATTCTGGTTTGCTTCTACTATAGAGCAAAAGCAGTCCTCGCCTGTTGGAGATTCTTCAGTTTTATTCATCTTGTTAGCAGTCTCTGTAATTCCAATTTTATCGTGTTTACTTGCTAAACTGCTACTTGTCGTGTTCCGGACGAGGCCTTTCAGTGTTTCCACCATTTTCAAGTTCTAAACCAGTCCTAGGTCGTGGTTTAGGACTTGAAAATGGTGGAAACACTGAAAGGCCTCGTCCGGAACATGACAAGTAGCAGTTTAGCAAGTAAACACGAGAAAGTTGGTCTTCAGTTTTATATGCTCCGGGGAGTTTGAGTTCTTTATGTAAATTATAAAGCTCAACCGTAACCTACAAGTTCCTCCGTCTGCATTATTGTGCTTCCCTTACGTTTTGTAAAAATTACTTTATTTTTTTCGTCAAAAGTCTAACTATATAAACAGCCAATAACCTGTACCTCGGAATGACCCGATTTGCGTGATGCTTAAGTGCAAACATTTTCAGAGGACATCATAAGCAAATAAAAATTAAATTAAAAAATTATTAGAAATAAATATTAAAATGTTAACGTATTACTGTGTGACTTCTAAATACATGAAATGTTTGTAATTCAGCTCTAAGAAAAATCAATACAACGTCAGTATTATGATTAATTTATTGGGACAAATTATTTAAAATAAATTTTCTCAACTGTTTAAAAAAAGCGGTATCTAAAACATTTTAAAATAAAAGATGATAACATGTTAAGTAGAATACAACAAGAGTGACTACAATCAGTTACTTTTCTTTGCTTCATAATAGCAAATTATTTCTATTTACAACGTCATGTTTGGGGCATTGGATTTTTTTCTTGGATTTTGTTGTCCGTGACTTGCCCAAGTATCAATGATAATTTTCTGGCAATATTTTAGTGAAACATAAAAAAATAACTTTACCTTAGCTTCGGCGAAGCTCATGACGATTGCAAGTTGAGAAGGGAAAGTCAACAATTTTTTAAAACTTTTTGTACAAAAAAAGTGTGTATATATCATTTTTGAATTTTTACGTTATATATTTGAACAACGTTAAGGTGGACGCAGTTATCATCGTATATATTATTTCTATAATTGATATTTATTATAAATATAATAATATTTAACAAAAATCAAGTTTTACAATTATGAATTTTGTCGTGAATGGAGTACGTGTGAAAACTTTAAACCCAAAATTACGCTTCACCGTTGTCTTTGTCTTCTGTTGAAAGTAAAATAAAACTGAAAATTACATAATAAGAGAAGTGTACTTACCTCAGTATTCCCAAGTTGGCGGTCGTCTGACCAATGGGGATTCAACCCGCAATTATAGCTTAAGGCTGAGCCTCAGGATACCTCAGGGCAGCTTCACGATGTCCGTTTCTACTGACCACAAAAACATCAGCTAGTACGTCCGTCGTCTGAAACAGAGAAGTCAGATTTAAATAGTAATAATTGTAATTTAAATCAGTTTGAAATTGCCATTACTCTCTGTCTGTCTGTCTACCCCCTCTCTCTTTCACACACACACACACACACACACACACACACGCGCGCACACACACACACACACACACACACACACACACACACACACACACACACAGAGCATAGTCTTGCTTCGATAGTAAATGCCCTCTGGTACTTCATAAACTAAAAAGTCCTCCACACTTGATCGTACCATTGATAAGCGACCTGAATAGACCACAATGTGTCAGATACAAAATTGACATTGTTGATTACAGTAGTTAAACTCATCAGTGGTCTCTTGAATAAAACTTTTGCATTAAGAAATTTACAGAATAAATTGTACGTATAAAAAATGTGTGATCGGTCAGAAGGCTTGGCTAAGTGATCTATTGAGAATCATCAATGGTACCTCATTCGAGTCGACGACTATGACACAAATCCTGTATTTAATCCTTTTGTTAGAAATTAGAATTTGTACGTAAATTACTAGACGAATAAAAATATTTTAATTTAACAACAATGCTTTCCGGTATTATTAGAACGAAACTCTTGTTACCAGGGATATGGAAATTTCATTTCAAAATAAGTAGTGCCGAATCCAGATGATTTTATGTCGAGCTATATTCAAGTTATTTATATAACGTTTGTAGTTCACAATTCAATATTCGTTTGAGTTCCAACAACAACAGGTAAGCCAGAAGTATTTACATAAAGGGGATTACTACATTAAACTGTACCGTATTGCTTTATTTGTAATACAGAATGTCTTCTCACTGGCACTGTACTAAGGAAAGTATTATTTTTATTTAGTTTTGAAGAATAACGCATATGTTTATGTGTATATGTTTATAACGTATATGTTACATGTTTAAAGAGAATAAAGCATTGATTGTTACAACACTTAAGATCCTAAGATACTAATGCTACGATTGCTACTCGTTTTTACAAGCGGTGCTTTCTTGCTTGTGTTTGTGTGTTGACTCCTTAATTACTATTGTTTATAACAACTGATATTGTTTAAACAATATTGTTTAATATTGTTTATTAAAGTCTAAGGCCCTCACAGCCGGCGTCAACTCTGTTAAACTGTTCTCTGCCGGTCTATTAGGACGTGGTCTAACACTGTTTTCAACAGACGTTTCGGTCCCACCATTGAATGCCATGTGTTTCTAACGATTGAAAGTAACTGGCAACACTACCAATTTCCACATTAATGTGGTACAGAATTAGCGCTCATCTTGCCAGTTACTTTCAATCGTTAGAAATACTTAATGGTGGGGCCGAAACGTCTGTTGAAAACAGTATCAGACCACGGCCTAACAGTCCAGCAGATAACAATATATCTGAATTTAATTATATTCTACTGGATAAACTGGTACCTGTTAAAATAGTTGATAACGGGATAATAGTTGATAGTTCTCACTTTCTGTGTCCGTTTCAGGAGTGGAAGTACCTACCCTCTTTGAGATCCTTGATGTATGGGGGCTCTACGAATTACGAATTTTGAATTGCAGACGTTTCGTAATGATTGAATGCGTCTGGAGGAGGGGCTCGATGATGGGGACCCCAGGCGCCCAAAGAGGCGTCCACCGCTAACTAAGCGGGGGCGTGCGATGAAGGGGACCCTGGGCGCCCCGGAGAGTACGCGGCTGTACATAGTAAGAACTACTACGACTACGACTGAATCCACAATCGATTTTATTCTTTTGATTGTCAGAATTCATGGTTGGACGTAGACGTAGCATATTCATCGGAATAGGAGTGCGTAACATTTATATACAACATTCGTTGTCTCGCAATGTATTTGTTTTTACATATGTGTTTAAGTTCTGAATAAAACTGTTAAAACTGTTATGAAACACATACGTATGCATTTTATATTTCCTGCAGTTTCAAAAAATTATTATAATGTCTTATCTGGTGACATATGTATCTAGTTTTATGTACATATGCACATTTTATTATGTACCTTAGTTTATTTTACAAAAGAAACGTTACATTAAGTCATAAACGAATGAAAATCAATCTGTAAAAAAAATTACTCAAAAAAGTACACTCATCAAGTTTAGTCCATCTTCAATTATGAACAAGTCCGCTGTCTTTTAATTATACGACAACAATTCGTTAGTCATCATCATCTTTACATCACGGTATAGGGAAGCTGCTGCCTGTTGCGCCCTGAAAGTTTCTCCACCCATCTCTTCCTGGGTCTACCCACACACCTGTGTCCTATAGATTTGTACTTCCTGACTTGTTTGGCCAGTCTGGACATTCTTTCTAAGTGTTCTTTCCACCGCTGTTTCTAAACTTTAAAATTTTTAATCAAGTTAAACACTTCTGACTCTTCTCTTATGGCCTATACGGTCATGTTTACAACACCTTTTAACTCCTCTTAAGAACGACATTTCCGAGGCCTGTATTTTACCGTCTTGTTTTTTGGTTGTCGTCCGTAATTCACACTCATAGGACAATACAGGGACTACCATAACTTTATAGAACTTTAATTTTGTAGTAACAAAAATTTTGAGGCGTAACAAAAGAGCGGGCTCGTGGATGTGGTACAACTGTGGGTAAAAGAACAGCTAAAGTGATATGGAAAAAGGAAGAGGAAACAAAACAAAGTATGGACGGCCTAAAAAATCGTGGAACAATAAGACAGGAAATTAGAGTGACTAGTTCACGATCTCGTGATATCATTTTTGAATACATCGCTGATCAACACGACGACCCCCGAAGCCCTGAATAGTCGCGGGCCGTATAGTAGTCTACGGCTTTTCTTCCATATTCTGGCGGCGGTAGGGAACAACACATCGCCCAGGCCAGTGGTTAAGGCAGGTTCCCGTGTCCTCCATCTCTCGCTCCAACTTAAGACTCCACCGACTCCAAGGACACCAGTCCGTCGAAGAGCGGAGAACAAGTGGGCGAACTCGAAGCTACAAGGGTTCAACTGTGCACTTCATTGACATCACGGACTGGCGGCGTGATTGATCACCGACCGTGAGTCCCCGCGGCCTCTCCCTGGCCTCCCGCAGGGGTGGCTTCTGTCATGTGAGCTTCGTCCGGTCGCCTTTCACGAATGGGTGTTTTGGGTTCGCCAGCCGGTTTCCAAAGTACGAGTCGGCTTGAGACTACTTGCCAGGGAAAAGACCCTGCTTCCAAAAACACGCGGCGCTACTCCGGATTCACTGCACCTCGTGCAGCTAATGGACCAAGGATTTCGGAAACCTTGGCCACCCTTTCATGCCCGCTACTCCGGATTCACTGCACTTCGTGCAGCTACTTACCAGGGACAGGGCAGGCCTGGCTCCCGTTCGCAATGCACAGACGTTTGGCCTGGCATGTCAACTCCATTCAGCCGAATGGAGACTGGGTTTCACTCCAGCGCCACGCTGAGGCAGCGTGTGCCGGACAGGGATGGCGATCGGAAGGAGCCACCAGGTAAGGCGGTATAATCCCCAACCTCACGCCCCTGGAGTGAAAGTCTCAGGCCCCCGCCAGCGGATACACTCTTAGACAGGGAAAAGAATATTGACATAAGGAAAAATATTAAATGTAAAATCTCTGGATGAAACAATATCAGACCAGGATTTGGTGCAGCCGTCTACTAAGAATGGCATAGAGGCATGACCCTACTTGAGGCAGCGTTAGATTATAGATCTGAAAGAAGAAAAGATGTAAATTATGCTGAGAAAAAAGCTGGATGCCAGATGAGGCCTCGTCGACCTAATCTTTGGAAGTGTGAAGAAAGAGAAGATGTGCAGTTCAGAAGATTAAGGCTTGGTCGTAGCAACGTGGTAACATCGTAACATCGACAGCGAAAACAGCTCGCACGTTATGCTGAAGTTGTTAAATTGCTGTCATTAGTCTCTCTCTCTTTCCCTCTCTCTCAGCAGGAATAGAGATGCGCAGAAGAAGGGCTAAGCCCGTCTCCAGCTATGGCACCACCTCCCGAGCTTCTTGTAGAGCTCCCGCTGCGGGGTCCACGAAGTCTGAGGGGTGTTGTGGATGTGGCCTACTATCGGACGTAGGGTTTCAATTAAACATTGGAAACTTAATGTAAGGGTTCGCCGAACCAGGTCCAAGATTCACCTGGAACAGATGGGTTTTGATCGAGCGGCACAGCGGCGGGAAAACGTCTAGAATGTGGCGTTCAGGGAACGGACACGTAGGGATTTTCGGATGTTTCAGATGGCCTGGCTCGACGTAAGCTAGTGGACTCTGCAGGCCCAGCGCAAACCTCGATCTAGGAGAGACTGAACTTTATGGGTGTTAGCTAAGTAGCCCCACACAGGGGTCGCGTAGGTAATCATCGGCGCCATCCTACGTGGTGACGATGAGTTTCCTTAAGCGGCGGGTCATCGATATGCTGCAGAATATCGAGGTTGACCCCCTCTCCCTCTTTCTGTCTCTTTCACACAAATCAAAACAAATCAACAAATCGACACTCTCGGTGGTGCAGATTGTTTTTGCGTAAGATTTAATTTATAATATAAAATAATTACTTCCAGAAGAAATTAATTATTGTGATAATACCATTATATACTTAATTAATATATAAGGACTGGAAGAAGTTACAAGAACATTAAGAAGTTAAAAATAATGTGTAAACCCGCCCCCACACACACAGACACACATTAAATGCACTTTTTTAAAATAACGCGAAACATGCACATGTATTTTGAATTCTCGCAAATATGGAACAGAATGAGTGTTTGAGGTGAAATCGCATTGTGATCAAGTGTGCTTAAATGGAATCTTCGGCATAAAAATTTTATCACCACGTTAAAAAGTCAAACTAATCAAGGAGGCGCGAAAATACGTCCTTCGCTATTTACAGCATTAGGGAAAAATGTAAAAGTTGGACAGGGGTATCGCGGCTGAGGGTCGTATTGAGGTGCGACGTTATCAAGTTACCATTCAACTTTACGGGTGTCACGGCGGCACAGGAGAGAGGAAGCGACGTCGATGTGACAGTCTGGGTATAATAGACTGAACTCAATTAGCAGTGTCTACCAGACAAAGGACACTGTTATAAGGCGCATAATTTCCTTTGCAACACATTTTCCGCGTAGAAAGTGTAAAACGATACAACACCTCTGTAGCAATTATGAACAATAGAGACACATTTTTAGGCAAATGGAATTGATATTTTAAAGAATGTTATTTTCAATTTAGGATTGAAAGAAATTAAAACGCTAGTTGAAGCTTCTACGATAAATCTAACTATTGTTATACGTTTTTTTCATATTTCAAAAATCTGTGTTTGTTCAATGACAAAATGAATTATGTAAAGTTTATTCATGTGTTTATTCAAAGATTATTCAATACAAAGCAGACCATCAGGATCAGCGTTTGACAAAAATGAATTTTTGATTAATTCTAGTGATGAAAGGTATTGTAATATTTGGTCATGGATGCACACAATTTTAGACATTTTTGTCACCATTTCAACAAATTATATTGTCATCATCACGATCTGTATACTGGCAATTCTTCTTTGTCCATTGTGGTGTACATACACACACCTGTGCCAGTTTTAGAAGCCTAATGAATATAGAAGGTAGGGGAAATGATCCTGGATCGGCTCGGCTCAGCCGGCAAGATAAATCACTTGTAGGTATAAGCGGCTGTGGTAGGCCTGCTGCATTACAAAAAGTGGGAGCACTATCACGATATAAAGGCCTCAAGGAAAGCCATAATGTTAATGGATATACCATCCGACAAATTTACGCGGTACTAAAATAAAAAAAAAATACCCACGAAGATGAAGACACCATAGCTGAAAGGATCATTCTGTTACGTGTTAACGAACGGAATCAGAATAATTCTAAAACAGCATACGTGTCGTGTGCAACACGCATCGAAAAACTAAGGAACCAAAGAAAATGCACTACTCCGACTGCAACAGTCTATATTTGACTTCTATCTGTATGCACTGGTCAGTCCAACAAAAGGATCCAAAAGCGCACTACAGTAATGAACAAATCAGATCGGTGACGAGAAACGGCAGCAGAACTCGCTACTTTCACAACACTACAATACTACAGGGAACAACATCGGGTTCGTTAAAACCACAGCCAACGTCACAAATGGTTCCGAGAGAAAAATCGGGAAGGCGACCGGAAGAAACACGGGAACGACCGGACGAAGTCGATAACATAAAATGTACCTAAATTTCTAAGTGTTTTAAAGCCTATTTTGGTGACAATGTTTATCGAACGTAACAACCGTTCATCGTGGCAGTTCCTCACTAGTTCCTCACTCTTTCAGAAATCGAATCACGAGCCACCAATAAAATACGCTCACAGACGCGCACAACATAAAAACAGACACATTTCGTTTAAGACATCAAAGCGGATGTTGGAGCATTCCCAGAGAAAGTGATAGAAAAAGAAACCACAGTCAATCCGGAAAGGTAAACAACACTGAAAGAACAAAGCGCTATCGAAGTCTACAAGAACACGCACGCACGCACGCACGCACGCACACACACACACACACACAGGGAGAGTATAGGGTTCATAAAATCAATATATCAATGAGGTTTCAGAACAAGAAATCATCGTCGTATCAAAGAAATAGGGTTCGTGATTCGCACGGAATACGACCAATTTGTGCCCCCTTAAAACATAAGTAACGGTATATAAATAAACGAAGGGAATAACTTACTTTTTCAGCGACTGAAGTTGTTTTATAAAGTGCAGTAGTATGTATTTAAAAATAAAAAAAAATAAAAAAGTTTAAAAAAGACGCTTTTATTTAAAATTGACAAAATTATCAATGCACTAAAAAGGATAAAATAATTTATCTTATACCAAATACATTAACAACAAATGAAAATAACGTTTATTAATCAAAAATTGTTGTAACATTAAGTATCACTGATAATAAAAGCGTGGGCGCCTGAGGAATGATATTATACCATGTTTAAATCAATCTTCAATAAAAAAGATGTAGCCTATACTGATACTATTTGTTCTAAATTTATTTGATTATTGAGGAATTAAATTTGTCAGAGTATGCTTATGTGTGTACATTTGTCTTACAAGTACAATCGTGCGCAATTCCAAAATTTACATTCTATAAAGAGAATCATAGTATAACTAAATTTGGAAAAATAGCAGATATTTGAAGATTCCTTTCCATTGAATCAAGTTATAACATTATACTTCACATTACAAACTATTATTAAGAGGGGACGTTGAAATTAGGATTGTCAAGGATTATAGTTTTAAATAAAAAAAAAAAATACACAATGCACTGAATATAAACAAATAGTTTTTATAATATTTTTGAGATACAAACTTCATTTTGATATTGATTAATTATATTTTCGAATTCATGTTTAAGATCACATTGTCTAAATGAAGGCGCCCATGCTTTTATTATCAGTGATAGTAAATGTAGAACAAATAGTATCAGTGTTATAGATCTTTTTTATTGAAGATTGATTTAACATGGTATAATATCATTCCTTAGGCGCCCACGCTTTTATTGTCAGTGATACTTAATGTTACAACAAAAAGGTTTTGATTAATAAACGTTTTAAAACGTTTTTCTCCATTCGCTGTGGTGTCTGTCTGTCCGGGTGGAATCTTGCGATTGATTTTTAACTACCTTCCAGACTAGCTACAGCTTTGAAATTTGGCACACTTATGTATCTCCGATGACAATACAATAATCCATTGAAAAAATTGTGAAAATTGGGAAAATTTAAAATTTTGCACACTTATGTATCTCAGATAACAACAATACAATAATCCATTGATGAAAATGTAAAATCAATTTTAATAAAAAATCAAGAAAAAATCACTTTAGCATTTTGAAACCACTTTCAACAAAGTATCAATCTTCTCACTGAAAACACAATTCAAAATGTAATATGAAACTTCACACATCAAAACAATAATAGTAAACAATATTTCTGCAGTAGTACACACGTTTTTCAGCTGTTTAAAAAGTGTACCAACATTGGAAAGAAACATTATAGAGGTATAAATAAGCGTGAATGTATAAAAGACACTATTTACATTTTGTGTTACTATGGAAACAAAAATCAATGCTGTATTGAGTCAAACAAAAAAATATTAAAAAAATACTTATAGTTATCCGATTTTCATGATTTGTATACCATTTTATTCAGAAAAGTGTAAAGAAAAATATAAAAATAAAAACGCAATTTTTATTTTTTTTTCCATTTTTCGGTTCCGACTCCCCTTAAGTGAAACAAAAATGTATGCTAGTGTTTGTAAAGTGAAACAAAAGTGTATGCTAGTGTAATATTAACGTATTCTGAAAGATGCCTAACTCGCGTGTTCGTGCACTTGTGTGGTTACAAAGGACAGTTGTGCTTTAAGTACTTCTTTGTAAGAGCCGCTTCTTTGTAATGATGAAGGAGACGGCGACTCGAAAGAAGCGACGATTGGAGAAGAAGCGACAACACTATCGGCTCAAGTGTTCGCAAGAAACGGCTGAAGTTAAATTAAAGCGACTTGTAAATCGTAAAAAACGCGTATCACAAGCTCGTGCTATTGAAACCGACGACCAACATGCTTATCGTCTTACTAAAGATCGAGAACGCAAATTGCAAGCTCGTGCTATTGAAACTAAAGGCCAACGCGCTTATCGTCTTGCTAAAGATCGAGAATACACTTCTCAAGCTCGTGCGATGGAAAATGACGATCAACGCGCTTCTCGACGCGAAAGAGATAGAGTATACACCTCTCAAGCACGACTCTATGATACAGAACAAAAGCGTAAGGATATACAGCAATGTCGCCGCGATGCTCGTGCTCAACGTGCTGCTGATGCGCAAAAGTTCCATAAGGAAATCAACAACTTCTGCGATAGGACATGTGATATCTGCACAAAGCAGTGTTACGCTAATCAAGTGGTAAAATATCATATGATTGCTGCCAAATCATATCTACCTCCGGAACTCACGAACAAAAATGTATTGGAAGTTTGCCATCGATGTCGTTGTCATTTGAAAAACAATCGCAAGACTAAACATCCATCAAAGGCGTACTGGAATAATATGGAGACCGGTGACAATCCAAGTGAAATTAAAGTTCTCACTCAGTTTGAGCAAAAACTTTTGTCTCGCATGATACCTTACTTTAAAATAGTCAAATTCGACGGCAGATATGGCCAATACGGATTCAAAGGCCAGGCCACGCTGTTCGCACTTGACATTTTCGAGGTAAGCGAGAAGCTGCCTTCTATGTTGCCTCGCGACAGTGATAATGCGGGAATGGTTGTAGTCACAGACTCTCGAAAATTTAAATATCTCTCGTGAATACACAATTTCACGCGAACGGGTGTATGCTGCGCTTAGCTGGCTCTTGGGAAACAATCCGCTTTATAAGGACGTGACAATCAACGAATTTGGAAGACTCGACCGACAAGACATGATTCACGTTGTTCCAGCTGAGCTACAACAGAAGCAAGCTTATTGCAATGAGGCTCATAGCAACGATAATTTTGCCAACGATGATCAGTTGCAAAGTGCATATATGCCAATTTGTGACGCTTCAAGGATTGCTCGCGCTTCCTGGCATCAGGGTCGGAGTGACATTTTCAATTCCAGTTACGCTGGTTCGCAGTGCTTTGCTATGGTCACAGCAAATATTATTAGAGCCACCATTCTTCCTCCTGGTCGTTGGACCACTAATACCTTGAACCAGAATATGATTGAAGCGGATGGTTTTTGTGCGCTAATTCACTTTGAGACTGAAACAAGAGGTGGGGAGGCGTTTCCAATATCTCCTGATGGCTACCTGCAACTACGCAATCTGGACGTAGTCAAGAACGATATTCTAATGTTTGACAATTCGTTCGAGCTCGTTTATGATGACAACTGGCTATGCCAGGGCAGCTTGATGGATCGCATGAATGATGGAATCATCGGCCAAACTTTGCAAAATGCTATTAGTCATTTGTTTGCAGAACATCAAGCTGGCGTTCTTGTTGTTGCGTCAGAGTCATTAGGCCTCATGCACTTCAATGACAAGTATTACTTTACCGACTCGCATGCTTGCGGCATCAAAGGTGCAAACGCACGATGTGGTGACGGTAAAGCATGCATCATTGAATGCGACACGATTGAGGTATTTGTTCGCATTTGTCGACGCACCGTTCACTCGAAAAATGAACCTTTTGTGATTTACTTCATCGACGTACGTGTGAAGGGCGTTGTCGTTCAGATGGATGAATGTTTGCGACAACATCAGCATGATATACCACAAGCAGCTCATGATAAACCCGTGGTTGATGTGCATCCTATGGTTGATACACATCCCACACCCGAAAAGCATATTCATGTTCAGACATCAGTCATGGCTCCTATCGATGTCGCTCAGCCAGATGTTGACGAAGTATTAGATGATGCATTAGTTGATGGCGAAAATTTAAACGAAATTAAACGTAAGACGAAGGACAATATTGTTAACATAAATCACGAATTAAGAGCACAAGAGTATTCGTGGTGGATGCTTTTTCCGTATGGAAACTATGGTTTGAAGGAGAACCGTGAAGTGATTATTACGCGATTAGATTACTTTCAATCGAGAATCCTTGGTCGCGATACACGGTTCCAGCGCAATGACTATCTCTTCTATGCGCTTTCGATGAACGAATATCTCAAAATTCAGTCCACTATTTCTGCTTGCTGCAAGAAGGTAAGAGGACAAGAGGGAGCTGTCGGAGATCTTCACCTCTACATGCGAAACTTACGTGGGCCTGCAGCATACTGGCGAATGGCGCATAACGAATTGATAGCGCAAATTCGTTGCCTTGGACCACCAACTTGTTTCTTAATATTGAGCTGCAATGACATCAACTGGCCAGATATGCGAAGAGCTCTCTTGATTGCTGACAAACGATCGATTGAGGACCCAACAAATATCAGTGTTGACGAATCGCAGCGTCTTATTGAACAATACCCGGTTGTAGTCAGCCGTCATTTCATGAGGAGATTTAATGCCTTCATGAAATATATTAATAACAACGCGAAGATTTTAGGTAGCAAAGTTAGAGATTACTGGTGGCGTGTGGAATTTCAAAATCGAGGCAGTCCGCACATCCACATGGTTGTTTGGATTGAGAATGCACCTTCATTCGAGACCGAAGAAGGAATTGAACTAATCGATGCAGTAATCTCATGCCGACTTCCATCTGAATCTGAAGATCCTGATATGCACAATTTGGTTAAGCGCAATCAAACGCATCACCACACTCATACATGTTACAAAAACAACTCTCAAACATGTCGTTTCGGCTTTCCGCGTAAGCCGTGTCAACACACTCGCATTGTTGCTCAAACTTCAGACGAGTTCATAAGAAATGGCGGACTGTTCTGCATTCTGAAGCGACGAACTGAGGAAAAATTGATAAATAACTACTGCTCCGCGATCCTTCAATTGTGGGATGGCAACATTGACATTCAGCCATGTGGAACGAACGAGGCAATCGCCCATTACGTTGCGAAATATATCGCAAAGTCTGAGCCCGTAAACTTGAATCAGGGGTATTGCAGAGGCGATCAGACGAATTCGTCAAGAAGATTCAAATGTTGCTCGCAAGTTGTTTAAAATATGCATGAGAATTATGAAGGAGCGTCAAATTTCTCCATGCGAATATGTATTCCGGTTGTGTCACCTTCCATTCCGCGGAAGTTCGAGAAAGTGCGTATTCTTGAACACGCGTAAGCCTGAACAACGATATCACGTCCTGAAGTTTGACGGCAATCAGGCAACGGAAGTGTGCTCCAACATCTTTGAGCGATACGAGAAGCGCCCTACAAATCATTCAGAATACAACTTCAAGGATATGAGTTTGGTTGAGTTTGCAATGCAATTTGAGCCATACTACACCAACAAAGGCGACACTGAAGAAAGCCTTGATGAAGACGATGCGGAACAGTCACAACAAAGGCGAAAGCTCATTACTCTCACAGACAAATAAAAAATGGTTGTACGATACTTACCAGCGGTCGTACGAGTGCCATTCTTTATGATGCACACGAATCCCGAGAACTACTTCTATAGCCTTCTTCTTCAATATCAGCCTTACGAATCTGAGAGTGCTCTGCTCGGAGAGTTTGATACTGCGCGAGATGCATTCCTTGCCCGTGAACAAGAATTGAAGGAGAAGAGCAAACACATGGAGGCTTTCCGCAAAATAGATCGCCAACTTGAGATCGCTTTCAACCAAGCTCATGCATTCGATATTCTGCAGCGATCCGAAGAGTTTGTTGAAGAAGAGCTCGAGGAAGAAATTCCCGACCAAGGTATGACTAATGAACAATTCCAATCGGCTTGTGCTGCGATGAACATCAAGCAGCGAGAGCTCTTCTCTGCAGTCACTCGCAGCATTCAGGAGCAGCTGAGCGGAAGCAAACAACGCCTCAGGCTGTTTGTGACTGGCGGAGCTGGAGTCGGCAAGACCTTCACTTTTAATGCACTAAAAAATCAAGTCAATCGCTGCTTCGGCAAAAATGCAGTGAAAGTTGCAGCTTTAACGGGTGTAGCTGCGAGACTAGTCGGTGGATCAACTCTACATACTATGCTCAAGTTACCGGTTCAAAAGGATGGCTTCATTGTCTCCAACATGCCGATGTTGACGGAAGGATATTGAATACATCTTCATTGATGAAATTTCGATGGTCCCTTACGAGATGCTTTGCATGATCGACTCGCGATTAAGACAGCTCAAGAATAAGGATGATGAAGCATTTGGAGGTCTCAACATCATGCTGTTTGGTGACTTGATGCAGCTTCCACCCGTTAAAGGAGCTCAGGTTTTTGAACAACCAGTACGATTCTTGCCAGCACCACACCTCTGGTGCTACTTCAGATTGGTTGAGCTTACCGAGAATATGCGCCAGCAGGGCGACACGTGTTTTGCCGATCTGCTCAATGCTCTTCGAATTGGTGAGCTCAAGGGTTCCCACTTTGACTTGCTGCTGTCGAAGACGTTGGTGGATGCAACAGGCGAATTCGCCTTGAACAAGGCGATTCGCATCTATCTATTGAGTGCGCAAGTAGATGCCCACAATAATGCTGTTCTTGAATACTACCGATCACAGGGAGAGAGAATATACAAAATAAAGGCGCAAGATCATGTAGCCGATGCTACGCGCAATGTCGAAAATGTCAACTTGGACAATATCATCCCAGCCGACATCAACAAGACTGGGGGCTTGCCCAAGGATTTCGAGATATTATCGGTGCAAAAGTAATGTTACGATCCAACATCAATGTCGAGAAGGGTCTTGTGAATGGCGCAATTGGCAATATCATCGAGATAATTTGGCCGTATTCCGTCGCGACCAGATATACGACACAGATGTTCCCTCTGTTCGCATAGACTTCGGTAGGGATGGCATTCATCTGATTGAACCTCAATCTATTCAGTTTCCTGCTAAATTCAACTATGGAACGATCGAGAGACGAATGCTACCCATTGTCTTGTGTTGGGCTTGCACGGTTCATAAGATGCAAGGCTGCACCGTCGATTATGCAGTCGTGTACCTTGGAAAATGCTTATTCCAAAAGGGACAAGCATACGTCGCTTTAAGTAGAGTGAGATCGCTGGATGGAGTGAGAATCGTGGATATGGAGTGCAGTAAGCTCTCGGGAAAGATACCCTGCAACGAAAAAGCCATTGAGGAGATGGAGAGGCTGCGAAAATATAATCCTCCAGATGATCCTCAACCAAGTTGAAGGAATTGTACTCAGAACTAATTTCGAGAGATTGTTTAAATTATAATTACTCTGCTCTTTAATCTTGCTTTTGTTTATAACTGATGTACTATTGCGCTACTCATTCTATGTAATTATGTTAAATTTTGTTTACTTATGCATTAGCCCTATGGGGTAAATCCCCACGGGTAAATATATAGTCTATCTATCTATCTATCTATCTCTCTCTCGTTCCAGCACTCCAAAACATATTTGTCGAGCACATTTGCAGGACTCAGAGACTAAAAATGATAAAATAATATATAGTTAAAAAAAATTAAAAAAAAAAACTTTTTTCTAATGGACTAAAAATATCAAAATAATTATATTTTGGAAATACATAAAACACCTGAGACCAAATATCAGCTACAATGAAAAACGTGGCGCGCATTTCAGAAAATACGATCGTTACTCATATCATAAGGTTTAATGGAATTCAGTAATTGTTTCTCTAATAATATATTCAGAGGTATGAGTTTGAAAATAGAAGTCATTCATGAAAATACTTGAATACATGGTAATACTTAATGTTACAAAAAGGTTTTGATTAATAAACGTTATTTTCATTTGTTGTTAATGTATTTGGTATAAGATAAATTATTTTATCCTTTTTAGTACTGTACATTGATCATTTTGTTAATTTAAATAAAAGCGTTTTTAAAAATTTTTTTTACTTTTTTTATTTCACACTTTTTATTCAAATTTTATAGATAAATTACATAATGGAAAATTTCAAAGTGAAACGTTTTGTACAAAGTAAAATTACTTACCATTATTTGTAATCACGTAGACAGTTTCACCAAACTGATTTTAATTTTGATTGCTCCACTCCTAAAAGTATTCTGCCCCCCTTACGAAAATGTTTGCCGGCCGCTGGTACAGATGACACAGTAAGTTTGTATTAACGTAGATACAGCAAGTTATCAAAAACCAACTGCCATTATTCATTTTTCATTTCACATACATATTTCCAACGGTTGATACTGGAGGTTAAAGTCTTTAGTTATACGCATTGTTTACAATTAAGGACTCGGAATCGAACATCAGACGGGTTAGGTGCACAGTGAACCGGAGTTAAATTATAATCGAGTGATAAAACTATATAGTGAATTGTTAAAATAATAATAAATGAATTATATAGTGGAAACAACCAAAAAGGAATATAAAAGTGTGAATTTAAAAAGGAAAGTATTGTGATATTAATCGAATTTAAAAAAGTTTTAACGATTATTATAAACTAACCTGTGACACTATATACTAGCGAACTATTTTTTCACAAACACTGAACTATCACACAATAACACTGTTGTAATTTTTTTTGTTAGTTGTTAATCATTATTTTTGTGTGTTTAATTTTAAGAAGTGTAGTATTAATTAACCTAAAAAAGACCGTATCTGAGATCGAAAACTTTCAATAGTGCCATATACCAAGCCAGAGTAATTCATATTAAGAATTATTTATTTATTTTAATTTTTAAAGAGAAAAATTCAAAGTGAAACGTTTTGTACAAAGTAAAATTACTTACCGTTATTTGTAATCACGTAGAGAGTTTTAACATTGAAAATGTTTATAAGGACGTGTCGCACATATGCGCGTGATCGAAAATGGGAACCGGTGAGTTTCCATAGATACTACTTCTTTGTTGCCAATAACGTAGTACACATATAAAACTTCGCTTATGAATGCGACTACATTTAACTTATAATCTGTACATTGGTAAATGTATGTATGTATTTTTTTCATAATATTGTATTGTCACGTGATTCAAATGTGTATGCAAAATTTCAAGCCGCTATCACATCGGGAAGTATGCGAAAATTCGATTTGAAAAATCCACTTTAGACCGACGGGAAAAGCAAGTTAAATAAAAGCGTTTAATAAGAAAGTTTGTTTGAACACTTTCATTAGAGAAATTGAGAATTTTTACTTTGCACGTTACAATGTGCCTTTATATATAACTATATAACAGGTAATAATGATGAAATTTGTATCGTTTTCTGCAGTAAACAGTGATAGTGTGGACTGCGCTCCGCTCTTACTGCCTTGAAGTCGACAATATAACTACGGCTACTCGATTTAAAATCTTTAAAGAAGGAACTAATTGAAACGCCAGTCCACAACTATTGTTATAAAAAAACGTTTCTAATTTGTCTTCTTTAATATAATGCACTAAACACGTTTCCCCTTGAATAACATTACATGACAAAATAACGGAACATATGCCGATAACGTACCAAAAAAAACGGCATGGAGAAGCATACATGACTTCCATGTTGTATATTTATGTTTAAAATAATTTACTTGAATTCGGTTCGGTAATTTCTAAAAAAATATCGCCCACCCTCAAACTAATTTCACTATTTATATATATTTTTGTTATTATGGGGTAGTCGTTTAATATAATGTTATTTTCAGTCACTTTATCCATAAAAATTAGGTAGGCTTGCTTTATTCTTATAAAGAAACCGAACTACGCAGATAATCATCCCTCCTCCGAAGCGCTCCGAAGTCACTCATGGACCCTGAGCATCTTGCAGAGGGTTCATTCCCTAAAGACGAAAAGTCTGTCTATGAACCGTTCTTCTGTAAACACGTGCAGTTACACTGCCCAGCGATCCACAGGAAGCAAATCGCTTTCGCACTGGACACTTTTTCGGCTTGCACGCGTTGTGTTGGTGTGGGTTTCGGGACTTTACATTTAAAAGCGTGCAAATGTAAGAAAATAAACATGAGTGAGGCCAGAAATAACGCGAATTGTGTGTGTGTGTGTTTGTGTCTTGAACCGATACTGTATAACTGTATTATAATTTAATATGTATGTAAATAGCTATAATAAGTAAGCAAAATTTAATGATAAATTAAATTATTAAAATGTACATAGTTTTAAGTAAAGTTATAAATGAATAGTGAATCTAAAGAGGCTCGGCTGTGCGACAGTCCGGCGCCGACAAAAATATATATAATAGACCTAAGACACCCTACATGTCGTAAACACATAAATTGTATTGTAGTGTAAAACTAGCAAAAAACGCCTAGATACCGTTAGGCTAACGGTACAGTGTCCTTCAACAGACAAAAGAGGCCAAGCCAGTAAATATGACGATTTTAGAAAGTCGCGTCACTTTTTAGGGAGTATAACGAACACCCGCGTAAAATTATCGCCCGCACTTTGGGAACCAATCACCTATAGCGTCAGTAGTGAGCGCGAAAAAGAGACGACACCAGACTGGATACATTCAAAAATACCGGCAAAATTTTGAATGTAAGACCAATAAGGAACGATCAACAGAAGATGTAGTGAGGGTAGAATTGAAGAAACTATAAAAATAACACGCGGAGCCCACAACGAGGAAGTCTAAGTTAAAAACTCACGAAAAACACGTGAAACCTGCGTCACTCGATGTGAGCAAATTAAATTAATCAAAGTTCAATCAATATTCTCTCGGTGTAATAGTGACAGTCAGCAAGAAGTTTTATTTAGATATGTGCGCGAAAGTACGTGTGGACAAGAAGCTATTTAATTTGTGCGCGTAATTTGAAACAAAAGTATATTATTTATTTGTGCGTGACGTATAGTAATAACGCGAGCGTGTGATGTGTTTAATAAAAGTTAATAAAGCGTGATCAGTGAAAGTGTTGTGATAGTTAACGCAAGAATACAATTCGTCATTCGCCTATAAGGAATCCTGCAACATGTCTCATTTATAAATTACACTAGAATTGATTAACATAATTTTCATATCTCAATAAACTCATCTCATTTTCAAAGACCCACGATGTTCAGATACTAAACATTCAATTTATGCTAAACGACATGTTTGGGTGACTTATGATATAGCAAAGTAAGAAACCAATACTAATAATTATTGAAACGATAAATGAATTAAATAATTAAATATAGATTGAATAGTATAGGAGCCGTAGCGATTAAGAATTGATGATAGATATACTTGTATACACATATATGTTTGTTTGATGAATAGCGGTGATTTAAGTTTAGTAATGGAGTAAATTGAATCTACTAAGTACTCCTTTGAATATACTTGATTAATCTGATTTCGAAGAAGCTGTAAACTAGAAATATTAATAAATTCTTTTGTTGTTATTAACTATAAAGATGATAGTAATGATTAAGTCTATGATGTATTCAGTAACAAGAATCTAACAATACAAATATTAGTATCTGAACAGTTTGTTATTATTTCATAAACAAACCTGAGATCTCCTGCTCTGGCGCCCAAGTAATAATTAATAATATAAATTTGAGTGGTGCAGTTCTCACAAAATCTTATTAGTTATTAAAAATAGTTATATTTGGCGCATCCAAAATTGGAACATCAAAAATCTTAATATTTGCCGCAACCAACGTGTGGCATAATAACCATAAAATAAATCTTAATATTTGTCGCCCATAACGTGGGAGCATTACATAATAAAATCTTTATAGTTCGCATTACGCCAAATCTTAATATTTGGCGCCCAACATGGGGCTTAAGTATAAAATTAAGTAAGCTCGGTAAAATGAGATGAGCAGAGAATAAGAAATAGAATATAAAAATTTACAATTAATGTTAACTAGAAGTAAAACTAGAAAATTAAGGAATTTTAATAGACATATAAATAGTGAAGTAAAAATGGCAAGTAACGATAATACCAATAATACCAATAATAGTGATGAAGGGGAGGTCGAAGTTAATAACCAGATGGGAGAGACGGGAATACTTGACGAACTAACCGATAATGAAACGCACCGGTTCCTTCAGAGGCAAGGGGACGGGCAGAAGAAAACGTAACCAGCGCAACACAACATACAATAACAAACATAGACATAGTCACAATGCTACAACAAGTAACACAACAAATGACAGAACAATTAAAACAACAAATAACGGAAACCAATAAACAGACAACAGAAAAATTGACGCAACACATGACGGAAAATTTGGCAGAAAATACCAAGCAGCTAGAAAAAAGAATTGAAGATGTTAAAGAGAGCATGCATGAAAACAATATACAATTAAGGGCGGATATTGAACAGTACATGACACAACAGTTAAACGAGCACAGATTGCAAGTAGAACAACAACTTAGTGCGATTAGGCGCGAGAACCAAGAATTATCAATAAAAGTGAGATCGGAAGCAAAGGAAGTGGTAAATGAAGAGATGAAAACATTTCAAACGCACGTGAACGAACAACTGGAGAGAAAAGAACAGATCATCCGGCACACGCGAGAAGAAGTCGCACTAGAAATTAACAAGCTAACTAAAAAGGTAGATCGAAATAATAAGAAACAAGAAGACCAAGTTCAGCAACACAGACAAGAAGTTACCCGTGAAATAAATGAGGTAAGAGATGTAACTACAGAGCAGATACAAAGACTCACAGAACGATACGAAAATAATTGTGTAGAAGTGGATGGACGATTAACCCAGGTAAAGGAAGACGTGAGAGCGAGATTTGCGCAGTTGGGAGCTGTACCAGTGCAACGCAGTATTACGGTGGAGCATCTGAAGAGTGTGTCGTTCAACGGGGAAGGGGAATACCCCATGGAATTCGTAAAGGAGTTGGAGGAGATCCGGAAGGAGTATTACGCGAACGAGGGGGTAAACTGGGTCGCAAGACATCTAGAAGGTGAAGCAGCGATATGGTGGCGGTTGATACGAAGTGATATTAATACATTCCAGGAGTTCCAGAACGCATTCATTGCGAAATATTGGAACCAAATGGTACAAGAAGAGGTGCGTGACCGGCTGGAATTCGGGAAATACAGGTATGAGAGTGGATTGAGCATGGTTCAATACATGGAGAGATGTATATTACAAAATCGCCAACTGATTCCACCCATATCTGATCAACACTTGATAAGGAAATTAGCACGCCATTACCACCACGATATAGCTGTCGCTACTATCACTAGAGGAGTCAGTAACATTGCCGAATTCCAAATGTTATTGATGGAGTTTACAGCAATGCGAAGTATGAATACAGTACAACGACACCAGGTAAAGCGAGAAGAAGAAAGTACAAGTCGCCCGTGGCAGAATAGGAGGGCAGAAAGGCCGGCGGATAACGGTAATAACTCATGGCGGAACCGGGTGCAGAATAATAATGAGCACGGTCGACGGGACGTAAACAAGGGTCCACAAAAGCACGTGTACGAGGCGCAGGTCAACGCCGTCGCAAGTACAAGTCACGCCCAAGAACAAACAACCAGCCCAAATACACAATATTATAATTCAAAAAACTGAGTAGGGTTTCACGTAGTGATAAGGTAGATTTAGTAAGTAGTTATAAGGAAATTAGCACAACATTTGTAGATGTAAAGGATGACTTATTAGAAGAGGATAAAGAGACGATAAGAACACGAAGATTGAAATGTCCGGAAGTGGAGTTGTATCTAAATGAGGTACCGGTTATTTCTTTACTTGATACTGGGTCCCAGATTAATGCAATTTCCAGAGAATGGTTTAATAAAAACCGAAATCAAATGGGAAAATTGAATATACTAAGACTAACAAATACAATAGTGAAAGGAGCGGTTGGTAAAAAATCGAAGCAAATTACCCAACAAATATTGGTAGAAGTAAAATTCGGTGCGTGCGTGATCGATAGTGTGTTTATTATAGTACCCGATCTTATAAGAGATTGTATAATGGGGATTGAGCTGTTACAAGAAGGTGGCTGTATCATCAATTTCAATAACAACCAAATAACATTTAAGAATCACGTCACAGAAATAGGTGTACCGGAAATAGTGTTAGAAATGCTAACACTGGAAATGAACCAGGGAGAGGAACATACCACTACAATGATCCGGGAAAAGCTGGAGGAGGTGAAGGGGATTAGCAAGCAAACGAAGAAGGAGCTGGAAGAGGTATTATTAAATAACCATAGAATATTTCGGGAGCAACCAGGTAGAGTAAATGGATATGAGCACAAGTTCGTCGTAACGGATAACACGCCATATTGCATAAAGGGTTGGGCTATACCCATAAAATATCAAAGTGCCGTCGACCAAGAAATAAGAAAAATGGAGGAATGCGGAGTGATAGAGCGAGCTGCCAGCCCATATATAAACCCTATCGTGACTGTCATCAAGAAGGACCAGTCGGTACGGCTATGTCTGGACGCCCGGCGAATTAATTCGGTGACTATACCAGATTATGAAGGGGCGGTACCAATTAATGAGGTATTAGCTAACTGCGGTGACATAAGGGTAATGAGCAGTATTGATCTGACTAGTAGTTTCTGGCAGATGCCATTGGCTAAAGAATGTCGTGACTACACAGGGTTTTTATATAAGGGACGATGTTACCGCTACACTGTTACTCCGTTTGGACTAAAAACCAGCTTGGCGAGCCTGACCCGTGGATTGGACCATGTGCTGACTGACGAAGTGAAGCGATTCACAATTATATATGTGGATGATTGCATATGCGTATCCCGGAGCATTGAAGAACACATAGTCCACCTGCGATTGCTACTCGAAAATTTGAAACAAGCTAACCTCACCGTGAATCTACGGAAATCAAAGTTCTTCAGACAGAAGATAGATTATCTAGGGTACGAGCTATCTACTAAAGGCATCAGTGCGTCACCAGAAAAGGTAGCTGCAATAATGAACTTCCCTAGACCAAGGAATCCAAAACAGCTAAAAGGATTCCTAGGATTAACAAACTTTTATAATAAATTTACGAGTCGTTATGCCGAAGAGACTCAGCCACTGCTACAACTGCTGAAGAAAGGAGTAAAGTTTAAATGGTCGAAAGAGCAGGACGAACAGTTCGAGAAGGTGAAAAAATTGTTCGTAAACACGGTGATGCTCAGACATCCAAATCCTAACAAGAGATTCTACCTACAAACAGATGCAAGTAAATATGCGTTAGGAGGGCAGTTGTATCAAATTGACAACGATAGTCAGATAGGAGTTGTTGCATTTACTAGCCGCGTTTTCAGGGGAGCAGAACTCAATTATTTTACCACAGAGTTAGAATTATTAAGTGTAGTACACTGTTTAAAGAAATTCCGAACATATGTGTTAGGGCGTCCACTAACAATAATAACGGACAACAAGGCCCTAACTTTCATGCAAAAATGTCAGTTAACGAATTCAAGAATTACGCGATGGATACTCGCTATCCAGGAGTACGACTTCGAGATCCTACACTGTAAGGGTAGTGAGAACATCGTAGCGGACATACTTAGTAGATATCCCGAAGATTCACAGATGGACAGACCCATGGATTATGATGAGGAATTAGAAATAAATGCGATAGAAATAAAGATCAACCCAAAGCTAAGGAAACAATTACAAAACTTATCACAGTTACAGAAAAACGATGAGAAACTGAATAAAATCATAAATCAATTACAGAGTGAGCCGTGCAGTAAACTACACAAGATATATACGTGGCTCAACCAAAAATTATACCGTCAGGAGAAGCAGAAATGGAGACTGGTACTGACGAAAGAGCTGGGTGAAGATTTAATTAAGGAAATCCACACAATATATGGTCATATTGGTATAAAAAGGACATATGAACTAGCCAAAGAATACTTCACGGGGGACCACTTGTCTAAATTTACAAAACGATTGATCCGAAACTGCGAAAGATGCCAAAAATGTAAGGATCACCACAGAAAGGGTATTGGTGAGACCAAACCAATATTACCAAAGGCCCAAGGAGAGCTGGTCAGCATGGATTTCTATGGACCACTACCGACATCAACGGGCGGTGTAAAATATTTATTAATAATTATCGATAACTTTACTAAATATGTAAGATTATATCCCATGAAGAGAGCAACGACTGCCACAACAATTAATAAGTTAAAGGTATATATACAGGAGGTAGGTAAACCGACTGCTATATTAACTGATAATGGAGCACAATTCACCAGTAAATCGTGGGTGAAGAACTTAATCCACCTTGGGATTAAACCGAAGTACACTGCTATTCGGAACCCATGTACGAACCTAGCGGAAAGGGTAAACAGACAGCTAGGGAATATGTTTCGAATACTGGTGGGTGGACACCACACAAAGTGGGCTAAATATATTCGATTGGTAGAAAAGTGTATCAACGAAACATATCACGATACCATCGAGATGACACCACATCAGGCTCATTGGGGTCGGAAACCAAAAAGAGTGTGGGAGATGTACGTTGACAAAGAACTGATGAAGGACGAAAGGAAGGTAAACCCAGATGAACTCTACCAAAATTTGAAAAGAAAGGGTGAGAAGAGAGCGAGGAAACATAATGAAGGGAAAATGCAGCTGAAGTTCAATATTGGAGACCTGGTGCTGATCAGAACTAACCCGATCTCTGAGTTAACAAATAAAATCACTGCAAAATTTTGTGAGCTCTACGAAGGCCCATACAAGGTCAAGGAGGTCAAAGGGGGTGCAACATACGTGGTAGCTGAGGTCGACGACATTGAATCGGTGCGGGGAATCTTCAACGTCAGACAGATGAAGCCATATTACCACGAATGATTCACTATGGAAAGGGGAATTTAAAGATAAATAATATTAAAATTCCTTAACATAAACAAATTTTATGTAATCAATTTAACCTGAGAGGGATAAAGTGTATTAATATTTATATGTAATTAACATAACGTAAATATTATGTAACATAACTTAAATATGATGTATGTAAAGAAGATACAAAGAAATTTGATGGTAGAACTAAATGGATAAAAAAAAAAAAAAAAAAAATAGTAATCGAATGTTATACGTTAAGGAGAGAAAGTAACTTAAGTCTTAGAAAGGGATAGTGATTGTTTAAAATGTGTGTTAAAGTAGCGAGTAAGCGAGGATAGGAGAAAGTAATGTCATGTAAATTAGAAGTGAGGGTGGTAAGATATGTAGCACCGCGTATACCCTTCGTGCGAAAGCGACAGTGACTAGCTAAGGGGACCGGTTTTGACCGTATTGTTAAAGTCTGTCACACCAAAAGTGTAACTTTCATTGAATGGTTGTGCTGTTAGAGGCATACGAAATGATTCCACAAATTATATAAAACAATTACTGGAATCAGTTCGGGGGACAGATGAAACGATACTGTATAACTGTATTATAATTTAATATGTATGTAAATAGCTATAATAAGTAAGCAAAATTTAATGATAAATTAAATTATTAAAATGTACGTAGTTTTAAGTAAAGTTATAAATGAATAGTGAATCTAAAGAGGCTCGGCTGTGCGACAGTCCGGCGCCGACAAAAATATATATAATAGACCTAAGACACCCTACATGTCGTAAACACATAAATTGTATTGTAGTGTAAAACTAGCAAAAAACGCCTAGATACCGTTAGGCTAACGGTACAGTGTCCTTCAACAGACAAAAGAGGCCAAGCCAGTAAATATGACGATTTTAGAAAGTCGCGTCACTTTTTAGGGAGTATAACGAACACCCGCGTAAAATTATCGCCCGCACTTTGGGAACCAATCACCTATAGCGTCAGTAGTGAGCGCGAAAAAGAGACGACACCAGACTGGATACATTCAAAAATACCGGCAAAATTTTGAATGTAAGACCAATAAGGAACGATCAACAGAAGATGTAGTGAGGGTAGAATTGAAGAAACTATAAAAATAACACGCGGAGCCCACAACGAGGAAGTCTAAGTTAAAAACTCACGAAAAACACGTGAAACCTGCGTCACTCGATGTGAGCAAATTAAATTAATCAAAGTTCAATCAATATTCTCTCGGTGTAATAGTGACAGTCAGCAAGAAGTTTTATTTAGATATGTGCGCGAAAGTACGTGTGGACAAGAAGCTATTTAATTTGTGCGCGTAATTTGAAACAAAAGTATATTATTTATTTGTGCGTGACGTATAGTAATAACGCGAGCGTGTGATGTGTTTAATAAAAGTTAATAAAGCGTGATCAGTGAAAGTGTTGTGATAGTTAACGCAAGAATACAATTCGTCATTCGCCTATAAGGAATCCTGCAACATGTCTCATTTATAAATTACACTAGAATTGATTAACATAATTTTCATATCTCAATAAACTCATCTCATTTTCAAAGACCCACGATGCTCAGATACTAAACATTCAATTTATGCTAAACGACATGTTTGGGTGACTTATGATATAGCAAAGTAAGAAACCAATACTAATAATTATTGAAACGATAAATGAATTAAATAATTAAATATAGATTGAATAGTATAGGAGCCGTAGCGATTAAGAATTGATGATAGATATACTTGTATACACATATATGTTTGTTTGATGAATAGCGGTGATTTAAGTTTAGTAATGGAGTAAATTGAATCTACTAAGTACTCCTTTGAATATACTTGATTAATCTGATTTCGAAGAAGCTGTAAACTAGAAATATTAATAAATTCTTTTGTTGTTATTAACTATAAAGATGATAGTAATGATTAAGTCTATGATGTATTCAGTAACAAGAATCTAACAATACAAATATTAGTATCTGAACAGTTTGTTATTATTTCATAAACAAACCTGAGATCTCCTGCTCTGGCGCCCAAGTAATAATTAATAATATAAATTTGAGTGGTGCAGTTCTCACAAAATCTTATTAGTTATTAAAAATAGTTATATTTGGCGCATCCAAAATTGGAACATCAAAAATCTTAATATTTGCCGCAACCAACGTGTGGCATAATAACCATAAAATAAATCTTAATATTTGTCGCCCATAACGTGGGAGCATTACATAATAAAATCTTTATAGTTCGCATTACGCCAAATCTTAATAGTCTTGCCTGCTTTTTATTGCGGTAATCATAATAATAAAATGGAAACGTAAACATTACATAATTGAGGTATGCTTGCCTTCCACGAAAGATATATTTTCTCTCATACACGATTTAAATTAAAATGAAAAAATATATAATTTTGTTAAAGTTAAATGAAATGTTTCCATAGAAACTACTTCTTTTTTGTCAATAATGTAGTAGACTTTTAAAACTTATAAAAATTTACCTCCTCCATCATCAACTACAATTTTAATTTATAAAAAATTACCCCCCCCCCCCTGCAACTACCCTTTTCATTTATAGATATTTCATCTACCTTTCTACAGTGGATTATTATGACCTTCTTTTCAGGATACTTTATTTATCAAAATTAAGCACTTTACTCTTGTTAAAACGTAAAACGTTGCAGGTAAACTACCCCTTTCCCTTAACCGATCTTCACCAAAAACAAAGGCCTTGCGTCATCTACAATTCATGGCTGTATGCAAAAAATTATTTGATTCTGTTTGAATTTGCGGCTGTTATCGTTTGCCATAGAAAACATTCTACACACGTAGACAGTCAGATAGACACACAGACACTTTTCGAAAAATGACTTTTTTTCATGTTTTGATGCTAGTACAATCAGAATCTGCCGTTATCTCGAACACGATTTTTTCGGCATGACCATACTTCCATTTCCTTATGGAACATGGAAGTAAAATAGCTAGTACCAAAAAGAATGAGTACTATTGACTATTGACATAATACCATAGCTCGGACCATTTATCAGTAACTATTTTATGTCAAAATGTAAAATTTGCAGTTTTAATGTTAAAATTGAGTTATTCAGGTGCAATGCGCAACCAATAAAAGCGGAAATATTTATGCTTTTTAAATTTATTTATCTTCCCTGCAATATTCTTTACTTATCTAAAGCTGTAGCGTTTGACTTAAGTAGGAAATGTTTCGTTTTTTTAATTACGAAAAAGTTGTTAAAATTGATCAGTTTTTATGATCTTTGGGGGTGATGCGCGACCGAAAGATATTAACCGTTTTTTTAATTTCTTTTCTTTGTTTGACTTATCTGTCCTAGGGGGAAGTTTTCCGCAGTATAACGAATCGAAAAAAAAATTTCGGCCCACCCTAGCGGATATGTAACAGTTACTGTTTCCCTGTCGACGAAGTTGTTATGTGTAATAAGTTTACAGCATTTGACAAAGAATTTTTTACAAATTGCTTCGCACTTTGCTGCCGGCATTTTATTTTAAAAGTTTAGATTTGCATCCCCATAAACTGCGGAGTACCAATTTTTGTGCAAATTGTATTCATGCTTAACCTTTTTTGATTTCGACTCATTGTAAGGAGGTTCGTGTCAACATGTAAGCCAGACAACAGACAGAAAGAAGGAAAGAGATAGAGAGAGAGAGCGAGAGAGAGATAGAGAGAGAGAGAGAGAGAGAGAGAGAGAGAGAGAGAGAGAGAGAGAGAGAGAGAGAGAGAGAGAGAGAGAGCAGAGTCAAATAAAAGCGAGGCATTTTTGTAACATTTTTACGGTCCCTCACTGTCCCTATTTTCATATCATCATTTTATCAGCGTTTTTCGACGTTATCCGATTACCAATATCCATCTTTATCGATAGTTTCGTAAATCATCCCTTTCTCTCATGTTATCGCCAAAGCATTTTCTTCAGCTTTTTCTTATCTGGTTGGCTCCTTCTACCTAATGGTGTCAATTCAGCACTTTTGTAATCGTGTGTTCGGTTATTTGTGACCGATAAAAATTACGTTAATAATTGATGTTAATGACTTCACCTTTTTGAGAGCTGAACATTTAAGTTATTAAGGCTTAATAGTTGAAAGGCATAGCGATACTATAAATGAGATTAAGCGACTATCAGCACCAAATAGACGTTACTTTGGACTGTTAAAACAACTGAAAAGTAAACCAATATCAAAATCAACAAAGTGAACCCACTAAACGACTTAAATAAGACCTATGGACTTACGGTGCTGGAGATAGACCATCAACAAAGTAAACAAATAAAAAGTAAACTGATATGAAAATCAATGCAACGCACCCACTAAAATTCTTTAATAAGACATATGGACGTATGGTGTTGAACATGGACCATCTACAAAGTAAACAAATGAAAAGTAAACTGATATGAAAATCGATGCAATGCACCCACTAAAATTCTTTAGTAAGACCTATGGACCATCATTGTTCCTCCAAGTAGCAGCGGTGCTGAACATGGACCATCACTAAAGTGAACGAAAGACATCACCAACCAATATGCAAAAGGGGTAGGCTATATGATGTATACCTTAAACTCACTCTTGAAGGATGTAAATTATATTTTTACTATCCTTAGTATATTTATATATGCTATCCTTAGAAATTATATATGTCATCCTTATTATATAAGGATGTTATATTAAATTATGTAGGTCAGGTGGACAAGACGTATGATGAGTGTGGCAGAGGATGCAGTAGATGAAATACCGATAAATATTTTGTCAATACAACTTGATGGGAAAAGAGAAGGAAAAAGATGAAGACCGCTGATATTTGGAGGAATAATGATGGTCAGGCTATTTGGACTGAGAAGCTGGAGAGTGATTGCACCGTCGGTCATGGTTGTGTTCTCATTATTTGTTAGACATGGTCATACCCAATTAACTGCTTATTTCGAATGTTACCTGCTTATAATGGAATGCCTGTAATTTATATAATTTCTTTTATCCGCCAGTTTGCTGTAGAATTAGGCAGTCATCGGGTTTGCCCGGACACTGCAACCACTGGAGCACGTCCAGCTGCTGCCCCAAGGTTGGTTTTGGTCTTGGTCATCAGTTTGCTATTCGTTCTCTTCTAAATCTTCGGGGAGCTCACTATCGCTTCCAAATTCAATTTCGGTTGCTCTTGAAGCTCTTCACTATATTATATTTCAGTTCTACACGTTACCATAATTTTTATCTCTTCTCCTTTCTTCGATTTTTCACGGACTACGGACCACTTGAAATTACTTATTTATGATTTTTCTTCTTTTCTTGCATGTTTTTCTTCCAATAGTCTTCCATCCTTTTACTACGTCCCATTTTCCTTTCTTCTGTACATACTTTTTATTTGTCTCTTCTTTTTTCCTAAAACCCTAAAATTCTTTAAATTTTCCTTAAAATGACACCGTCCAAAATATCATATTGTGTAAACTTCATTTCTGTGAGAGCCTTTTTTACTTTTGTGAGCAAACGAATTTGTGTTTTGCGATTTTATCGAAATAGTCACATATTATTTTTGTCCGAACCAGATGTCTGTAGAATGTGATCCTTTGTTTCCTAATTCTATCCGAATGTTTTTCATTTTGTGAATAAAGTTTTTATTATTTCTTTTTATCCATTCATTTCCATTATCTTCTTTGAGCCTAGAATTTTTCTTAGTTCTGTCATTTTTTCGAATTCTTTGATTTCCATTTTTTGTTGAGAGCTAAATATGTTTCTGGGTACAAGCATTCTGGTTTTATAACTGTGCTGTAATGAAGGAGTTTTGATTTTATTGAGTCTAATTTTCGATATAATTTTTGCTACTAGATTATAAATTTATTATTATTATTATTTCGGCTGTACAATGTTTACACATTTTTCGGAACTAAAGATTACAGAATTGATTGAGTTCTCATCTTCCACTGCTGCTTGACCATTCAAAGAGCTTCTTCAATTTTTCTTTCCCTCAATATAGTGTGAATTTTTTCTATCCAGGTGGAGGCGGTCTTCCTCTTTTCCTTCTTCCTGGTGAGGTCCATTCCATTCCTTATCAACCTTTCCTGAGCCATTCTTTTTGTGTGTCCATACCATTGTAATTTTTTGTTTGAATAAAATCAACAATTGAATTTTTCACATTCATTCTGTTCTTAACATTTTCATTTCTAATTTTATTACGTCTGGATACTCTTGCCGATACTCTTGGAGATTGATATATCGAGAGATTGGAAGATATGAGGCTACCTAAACAAGTAATACGATAAACTTCAGGGAAGACATGGTATAGGTAGACCAAGGTCAGTGAAGTCGGAACAGGCTGTAAGCCTATACCTTAACGTGCAGAAGAAGAAGAAGAAAAGAAGAAGAAGAAGAAGAAGAAGAAGAAGAAGAAGAAGAAGAAGAAGAAGAAGAAGAAGAAGAAATTGAATAACTGCATATCGGGTTTGGCTTGCAACGATAAATTGATTGTAATCGGTACTAATCTTCACTCATTGCAATATTAAGTAAAAATAAAAAAATAATAAAACTAGAGAAATATATTACAACTGAGAATAGTACGATTTACTTGGAAGGTGAGACAGCCAACCGTTCCTAACTCCTAAAATACCTCGGTGGTACTAAAAGAAGCTATCCTCATAATCATCATCATCATCGTTATCATTATTGCCCGAAAGTTCTACTCATTCGAGAACTTGCACCTAGATCTCACTCGAGATCTACGTAGGTACCCGCGATGAAGAAAATGTAGCGATTACGTGGAGACTAATGGTTATCCACTGACTGCACCCTGTCATTGGCTGCATTACCTGAAGGTGCAGGATAACAAAACGCCTTCACAAGATCGTAGCGAATAGAATCGCGATAAACGGGTTACAGGTGTGGAAGGCTAAAAAAATATAATGACATTAAAGCAACTGAAACAGAAGCTGTGGGTTAATAAGGGACGACAAAATAAAAAATGAAGAATTAGAGTAAGTGGTGACGTTGTGTACAAAAGAAAAACGATAGAGACATGGAGAAATAGAGAGATGCCACGACGTACTAGCGATATTGGCGTGGTATGGGAAAAATGCTGAAAAAATTGCCCCCTCCTCCCGGAAAGAAGAAAAAGGGAATATGGGGAGATGAAGAGAAAGAAAGCGATGGGTAGCAATCGACTAGAAATTGATGAAAGAAGTAAGCTAGAAATTGATGAGGTCGGACAGAAATGGAAACTAGGATGCAAGACAATTCGCACTATGGTCTGGTAGTGGATTGAGGAAGATCAAGCTGGATTTATGGCACGAAAATCGTGCTTCAACTGTGCCCACACTTGATGCAGATTGTAGAAAAAAAATAAAGGAAAGAAATAATCCCGCTCATTAAGCTTTTAGAAATTTTACTCAATATGTAGAATAGAACTATATGGAGCTATAGATTTAATAATAACCTTGAGGGGGAATAATGAAAACAAATGAAATATTTTGTAACGTTCGGGAATATTTGTTCGTTATTGTACAATAACACGCTGACAACACAATAACATTCAGACTATTTTAAAGAATGTACAATAGTTACTGAACATTTTACATATCTAGTGTATTTCTAATGTACTGTGTAAAACCTTTATTTCTTTTTGTGAAACGCCTGTAAAACGTTTAGCCTTTATCCTTGTCCGCGTCGTATCCAAAGGAATGCAGATTATTTCATTAAAAAGAAAATAGGAATTTAACCTCATGAGCGATAGAATCAGAAGACCCATTAAGTAAGAAATGGATAAATTAAGAAAGCACTTGATATTAAAGTTGTACGTGTAATGTTATGGCTGTGCCTTTGGGTTATACTGAAACGAAATCTGGACTCTAAACTTGTAGTAGAGTCCAGCCGTCTGAGACGAGGTTTCTAAAGTCAATTCTGGGTTAAGAAAGGTCAAACTTGAAGGCAAAGTGATGACTATATTATTATAAGTACAATACAATTATTATTATTAAATACATTCATACATATAATACATTACCTTTAAAAATATACCTGATGTATCAGTAATGAAAAATATTTCTACAAAACTAAAGTAAACATTTTTAATTTTTTAACTTTTGAAAGGATAATGATGATGGTCTAATGATTTATTTTTTAGCCTTTATGCCCCTGCCCCTGCTAGATTAATATGTCTGCTGTATTTTGTTTATGAGTAATGAATGAAAAAAATCCTATACGCGAGGGAAAATGAGTTACAATTATCAGTCTTCTCTCTCTGTCTTTCAGAGGGCGCGCTCAACTGATTGAACTTTAATTCGACTTAACATGACATACAGGCCTGTGAAAGATCTTAAGGATTAAGGTATAGAGAGGGACGCAACTAAGATTTCATAAAGTCGTGTCAGGTCCAAAACTACGCAAGCGGAACATGGATTTTCACAAAAAATATTAAAAGTAAACAGACTTTTGAAATGAAGTTCTTAAAATTCGTCTAGGTACATGACTTGTAATATTATCTTCGAAATTATATGTTTTCACAACGATCTTATAAGCAAAAAAATTTTAATTGTTAAAAAACAGTTTTATCAATGTTGAACAGAAAGTGATTCAATCTTATTTTATATAAACATTTTACTAAAATATTGAAACAATAATTATACTGATATAAATCAATACGTTGATTTAAGTAACTTGTACTTTGTAATAAATATAAATACAAAAAAATTATGGTGTTGTTTAAAAATTTGTTTAATTATGTATGAAAACATACAGAATTATAAGATTATAAATATACAAAAATATCCATTTAACTAATTATTTATATTGAGGATATAAACAAATCAATAATTGTTTGTTGATTTCAACTTCTTAATTGTAATGTATGTATAATGAGATTTGAATTCTTACGTCTAATGTCTTCAACATCTTCTGTTTCAAACACAGAATCTTTTACTACAATTATTGAATTAGCCAAGTAACTCCATGAATCATAAATGTATAATGGTTTTGGAATATAGGAAACCACGATTGTTTAGAATATATCTATCTCGATTAAATTTATCCAAAGTAAACTTCTCAAATTATCAGAAATCACCTCAACTTTAATACTTAAAGTTTTTTAAAAATAAGGTTTAATGCATTTTTGAAGAATCAGTTAAAAAATTGAGTATTCGTATATTAATTTTGCGATATAGAAAACTACAATATTAAAAAAAAACTTGATTAATTTTTGTGTAAATTGAAACTCTTAAGTTATGAGAAATCACCTCAACTTTAAATTCGTAAAGCATTTTCATAAAGTTTGATAAAGTTTTGAATATACTTTCTAAATTTGAGGGTGCCGACTTAAGAATTTTTCAACAAAACTTGCCTACGTGTTAACGTATGTCATTTTAATGAAATCCAACAATAAAATCGTTTATTTTATTTTTATTCGAATCAAATCGTAGTTTATGTGTTAAACTTTAAAATCTGGCAAATCAGACTACTGGAAAACTCAAGGTATCAGAGGAAACCATAAACATATTTCAAACTGAGTTTTATTAAAGGAAATTTAATAAACCACGCGAGCCCCAACACACACACACACACACACACACACACACACACACACACACACACACACACACACACACACACACACACACACACACACACACACACACACACACACACACACACACACACACACACACACACACACACACACACACACACACACACACACACACACACACACACACACACACACACACACACACACACACACACACACACACACACACACACACACACACACACACACACACACACACACAATCACGTACGTACCTAGAGTTCTGAAGTATCGTTGGTAATTTAAGCCAGTGTTTTAAGCCGTTTAAAACGGGGTCACGCCTCTGCAAAACCCAAGTGTCTTTGCATCTTATTGGCTCGCACTGTTCAACCAATAAAACGAATAGTAAACGCTAGTAGTGCCGTCTTATAAATGCCCTTCTTATTGTCTACGATTCCGATTGTTTTATTTTAACCGGCCGCGGGTTCATTAATCACGCCGAATATAAAAAAGAGGATAATAATTGGTCGGTTCACAGCGGCGAGCGGCTGACTACTCCACAACACACCCTGTTGGATCGTCAGTTGTGAGTTGTGAGTGCGTTGGGTTATTACGCTTTTATAAGTACAGTATAGTAATTAATTAATTGTTCTATTACATGTATAATAATTACAGTAAATATTTTCTATTACTAGTTTAACAGATTCGATCAGTGGTTACGGATTTTTAATCAGGCTTAAAAGTTTTTGTACGAAATAGTTTTGTGGTACGGGCAGTGGCAAATTAACTTCCTGTGTGTTGAATTTTTCTCAGTGGTTGCTGTGATTTTCTCAGAGGTGTTCTAAAAAAATGTAAACAGATACCAACTACACACGTCTTGGGTGGTATAAATAATATAACACACACACACACACACACACACACACACACACACACACACACACACACACACACACACACACACACACACACACACACACACACACACACACACACACACACACACACACACACACACACACACACACACACACACACACACACACACACACACACACACACACACACACACACACACACACACACACACACACACACACACACAGAAGTTATTAAAGCGTATGTTTTAATCCAGAATATTTCGGCATTTTGTAAATAAATATTAATTAGGGAATCACGTTATGCATGATTTTTTGTATGAGCAACGCGCGCGAACACATACATGTACACAGACACACACACGCCAATTCACAGACACTTGTACAAAAACAAAAACACATATTTATTTGCCATTCAGTACAAAAAAGAAATTAATCTGTAAATTATTTTTTCACTATTTCGTATGTGATGTATTTATAAACACACGCGCGCGCGCGCACGCGCACGCTGATATACATCCTAGTTTTTATAAGTATTAAATTCTTTCATTAAAAATATTGCTTCTTTTGAAAGGAAATCAATTATATTGTAAGACATTACTATTATAGAAAAACAGACTTACAAATACACTGTATATGCAAAATAAGAGTGTAATAAGTATAAAACATACATACGAATTTACTTTAAATAATAAAACAAATATATTTTCATGTAAATTTATTTCATTTTCAGTATTCAGTATCTTCTTTTGTAAGTGGTATATTCTTAGCCTGGACATTTTGTTCACGTATCCTTATAAAAAAAATAATATGTACATTATTATGTAACGATGTTATTGTTTATAATGCTATTATATAATAATATTAATGTAATTCTAACAAGTTATGATTATGATGATGTGTACTGTGCGTACAAAAAAAGACACTATTCTTAGATTTGTCTAAGGAAACGATAAAATAATTCCTATCCGTATTAGTGATAATTTGAGGAATAAGTTAGGAGTTGTATTAATTTTTGATATTATATTATGTTTGTGTATGTGAAAAACGTAACAACATCAAAAACAAGAACACCAATAATAATAATAATAAAATACAAAAGTAAAAATATAATTATACATGAAACAACATGCGCGCGCGCAAACTCCGTATTTATATGTACAAGTATTATTTAGTTACGTTATAAGTAATAATAATTTTGCTTTACTATATTTTATTTTTAAAATAGGCCTATTATATTTGGGACTTGTTATAAAATTATGATGTAAATGTATTGACGTATTGATCTATCAAATAATTAAAGTATATTTGAAGTACGTATAGGTTAAACATTTTTTTAATTCTTAACAATTGCGATTTATGGTGCCTATAATGTTTTGTATACGGCAGGAACTGAATTAAGATTACAACACGTTCACGTTTTGTTACAATATAATAATTTATTTTATTTAATATATTTCAATAAACATATATTAATATTTTGGAGTATGTAGTAATAATTTCTGTACATACTATAATACTTTGAAGTTCTTGAGAAACTCAAACCGTCTGGGCCTTGAAAAAAAATAGTTTTATAGGAAATGTTTACAGATCATGTTTTGCAGGCAAAAATAAGAAAAAGTTAGATAACTTCGGTAACGTTTTACTTCAAGATAAGGATTATAAACGTTAAGCACACATTTTTAACGTAAAATAATAACTTTAGGTTCAAAATTTACACGTGTAAATTAACTTTATGGCATCAATGATGGCTTTAGGGTTAAAACAGCGAGGAATTCAGACGAACGGTATGAATCCAACGAATTAATAATATTTCTAAAAAATACATCTGCTCTTGACAGGAAACCTTAAACGACCAATTTTAATATTTAACACTGAATAACTGTAAGGAATGCAGAATGCCCACTAGTTATGAAAACTTCAGTTTTTATTTTAAAAATAATAGTTACAAGCTTGAAAATGATAAATGACTTGTGAATTTTATAGATCATCGTAAAATATTTATTAAAAAATTTAAATAATTGAAAAATTTTTTTTTACTTGTTTCGTACAAAAACTGAATTCATGACGTTATAGCCTACAACTGTTTCGTTCAATTTATTTTGGCCTACACAAACTAGATGGAAATCAATTTCTTTTCATTATTTAATAGAAGTGAGTGTTGTTTGGCAATTTTTGTAGTTATTTAAAAGCAAACATTTCAACGGACACGTTAACTTCGTTTAAAAGAATGTTATTTTTTGTGAAATTATTAATTTTATGTTCTATCTAAACTTTTTTCTGTTTTTAAAATAAAAGCTTAACTTATCATAAAATTCATATATCTGTGCAAAAGTTAAACTAAAAATTACCGTTATACCTAAAAACTGCGGCTAAAACGAGATTTAAAACCAAAAAGTGTTCAGGTATATGTTTATATTTTCTCTTAATTTTTACCAGTAGAACATGAACTGAACGTATTTACTTTACTTCATGAAATAAGCATGAAGACATTTTTATATAAAAGTTACTAACTTTAGTTAGAATTTATTAAAACACGATTTAACCATTCACATTTAGAGTTAAACTTTTGAGAAAATTGCCGGTTTTGGCGGGACACTTGCAAGCTCATTGTTTTTGTTGGTTACTATTCAACTTTCATAGCCATATACCATTACTATTGATCAGTATCATCATGTAGTAGAATTCTGTGATTTTTTTTGGGAAGGATTTTATAGTTATTTAATGCAAACAGTTAAACGTTCATTTCGAAGTCGTTTAAAAATGCTTTTTTAAAGAATAAAGCCCTTAATTTTGTCTTAAATTTCGTATATATGTGGAAAATTTAATTTACCACTGTTATCGATGTCTTTATGGCATTAAAAGTGTTATAAAACATGTAAATATTAAAAAGTATTAAGCTTATTTAACCTTTTTGAAATTATTGAAAGATTTAGAGTTTATCAAACTTATGGATCAAGAACGGACTCAAGTATATGTTGAATAGGAAAAAAGCGAAAATAAGTAATTTAATTTGTTACTTAAGACCGGAAAGAAGTATGTTCATAGACATCGTACAATGAACGGGATTTTTTCCACTGTATGTTTGAAACTAATTAAGGTATGAGTGAAAAAAAAGAAGGATAAATCTTGCCTTCTTAGATTATAAGACAAGATGTTTACAAGTTTTCCCTGGGGATAAAATACAGACAGCAGAAGGATTAAAGTGAATCGGTGAGATTGGCGGATCGAGATTTTCAGTAAACGAATACCGTAAAGTAAGCCTACGTGGCCAAAAAATATTCTAAGTGGACTCAAAGCAGAGCTGAACAAGAAAGGCCCAGTCTATCGCCAAGGAATTAGAGCGGCCTAAATATATGAATTTAAAGAGTAAACGCAAGACTCAAAGAGAAGCTGATAATGTACAAGGTTTAATCAACAAGATCAAGCAATTTTTGTTTATTTGAGAAATTATCTTTCTTAATTCATGCATTGCTATCTTCATAGTAAACCCTATCACAATTGTGCCAACGTTTCATGAGGCTTCAAGATGTTTCTAGAATGTACGAGAGTACGAGAGTTCTCGCATTTTTAAGAACTCTCTTTCAGCGATTTTTTAATGCCTTCAGCAGTCGCGCAATGTCCTTCTCCGTTCTTGGGAAGAGAACAGAGAATGGAATAAAGCATGTCTCTACATTCTTGCGTTGAGATATATCTGGCGAATACGGCGATTGCGCTGTCATTACGATTTTTTTCCTAAATTCTTGGACCAGCTTATAATGATGTACGTGTTTGTGCATTATCGTTGGGATGCAGTTTCCGTAAATTATCTTTCCTAAAGGGTAGCTGTTTTTTTCCTACAGATAGTTTCATGCAAGTGGCATAAAATTTCCAAATATCCAAACACTTTTCATTGGCCGTAGCACCAAGTGTTAAAATGTCATGGACCAGAATACCACAATCTTTGATCTTACTATCACGATCATTCAGAACTGTCTTTGACGTTTCTGGACTATTTGTGAAGCGCTCATTCATGCATACATACCATACTCCCCTACTGCAACAATTTTACTAGGTTAGAACAGTTTATTTAATTATTTTCACTACGGTTCATATCTTAAGTCTTTCACTGTATAATTTCTGAAGCTCGGAACACGGCGTACGGCGGGCGACGGGCTTGCTAGTTGTTTACACAGCCCCTGAACTGCTGCTGCACTGTAGAATGTTAGAAAATTCAAGTAATATGCAAAATCACAGTTTATTCAATTCGAATCTAAAGCTGAACTCTAAAGTAAATATAAAACTGAAAAAAAAACGACACAAACGTTTGAGTCATCATCATACAAAAAAGTTTATTTTTATCGGCCACATTAGAAAATATATAAAAAATTACAGGAATTTGTTGATTAAACCGCGTGAAATACGGTATAGGATACCAATAAGAAGCCGGTTTTAAAATAAGCGCAGTCAACGAATGTTACAATAAATGAAATGATTAACTGACATGCAAACAATTGCATGTTAAGGAAAATAAGATTTTTTTTTACTGAAAACAGGATATCAGTTTCTGTGATTTTAAATCAAGCTTACAATTGGGATACTTTACGCTGCCGTAAGAAAATTCAATTTTGTTTTATTTACGATAAACATTACTTCAGACTCATATTTGCATTTTATCGTGTTATAACATACACACACACACACACACACACACACACATTTAGTTAAGTCCTATGCCAAATAAACATTTCCTTGTATATACTTTTACACACACACAAAATAATATCAATGGTTTCGATATACAAGAATTTATATTTTATTATTATGTTTCAAAGTAATATTAAAACATATTAAAAATTCTTTACTAAACTAGATTAATAATTAAATTAAAGCATTAACATTCTAAAGCATGAAAGCGTGTAGCTTTTGACGTGCATGTCAACAAATTACATGTGCTTCCTGATGGAAAGTACGCGTATATATATATATATATATATATATATATATATATATATATATGATTACGATGATGATAGATTACTATCGAAACATTTGTAATTTACAAAATACAAAAAATATATTGTTGGTAAACGTTTTTTTTCTATTAATAATTATAGGAAATATCAAGAAAAATTTGAGCATATATAGTATGTTTAACTAACAATTTTTACAATAAAAATAATTCATATTAATCACGTAAAGTTGTAAGAGTTTTAGTTTAAGATATTGCTTTAAAAAATTGCAACGAAGTATAATAATGAAAATATAACTAAAAGATGACACTACAGTTTTACTGAATCTTTAAAAAAAAATTCTTTATATCAGACAACGTTAGTGATTTGATAACCTGACATCGTACATACGGAATGGTATCGAAAAGATACATACACAAACAGTGTATCACAGAGAGTGATACGAAAGTATGTACAGTAATGTTTTGAAAACATATTTGGTTGGTGAGTAATAAAAAGATTTTTGAATAAATAAATAATAAATTAAAAATAATAAATAGTAAATAAGTAGGCCTTGTGCCGTGTTTTGGGAAAAACGCGGCGGTGTTTTTTTTTATAGTGGAATTATTAAATTACGTATTTATCAACGTAAGTGTTTACGTAAGAAATTACGTACGTCCGTTATCTGGCCACCGGCCGATCCGCGCGCTCTCTGTGTCCAGCGCTTCATACTATTTTTTCGGCCGCAGGTCAGTTCAGTTCAATTGCAGTGCAGCATTCAGCGTATTAACGTCCGGGTCCGGCTGACAGCAGCGATGTAAAATTTTGTCTACTATCTGCTACTATGTATAAGTAGAAGTCTACGCGACCTTCCGGGTTTCCGATGTAGACGATAATCTGTCTCGCTCCAGAGGATGGCCGAATACCTGCTTTCCATGATATAGATTCCGACTTCCGTCAGCTGTCAGCCCGGATGGACGGACACACTCGACCAGATCCTCTACCCATATGCTGCTAACCAGGTGACATTTAAGCTTTTTGAACAAAATGTTTGTGGCCGATAAACTCTTTTTGAGACACTTGTGGAGATGCTCCAGTTTGGGGACTTAGTTCCGGGCAAGTCCAACGGGACAATTGGGTTTACATGTTACTTTTTCATTGTTTTTTCATTAAGGCTTACGCCTCATTAACATATTAATGTTTATCTCATTCAGAGAATTGTAAACTCAGCCAGGATCATGCATCACCAGAGTTGATGTGAGCTTTCTGTAAATATGGTCGGCAGTTCCGGCCACTAATTTATTTCTGTGTTAAGCATGCATGCACGGGTGTCCGTTGGGGAATTTTATGGTTAATTGCTTTACATTTAATTGGGTTGTGTATTGGATTATTAAATTAAAGGTCGGGGGAGGTGTTTTAACCTGTGGACGACACCTGTAGGTGCCGTTCAACACAGGACAATATCATGTCATATTTTGCTGGATCTCGTCCGGGCGCACGACCGTGCCTGAGGCCAAGTGGATTCTTTATGAACACCTTAAGCATGTTTTAGTACATTAATTCCATAGATTCTGCTTTTCGAAATTCAATTTTACTGTTCAACTAATTTTGTAAAAATTTTGCCATAGCCAGCACCATAATTGTTAAACCTTTAGTACTAATAATACCGATTCAGTAATAAATGTTAAAGAATGCTAGACAAATCAGTACCAGTTATAAGTATTCATGGGTGGTCACGTTCCACTGTTTTTGCAAATTTTTGTCAGGAAAATAAAAGAAATGAGAAATGCAGTTATGCAAACGGGCATCCATGTTGACCTCGTGATGGCACTTATTATTATTATCGTTGTTGGGATCCGAAATTGATAATTACCTTTTTGCTGGGTACTTGTGTGCCTTTCGGACTATTTAGCCAAATTGACCTTGGCTGTTCATATACTTAGAATTTTGGGGCATGTCTACTTTACTCTTTTGGGATTTATTAGTTGGGTTTGAGTTTATTGATTGAAAATTTATGGTGGGCCGGATACTTGATCTGAATAAGAGGGTTGAGGGTGTATGATGACAAAATATACGCTGTTAACCAGGTGAACATGGTGTGTGCCATTTATATGTAAATGTGTATCTATGTTAATTATATGTTGTGTGTTATGCCTTATGTGATTGTTAGATTGTTATACTTTATTATGCATATATATATATATATATCATGTTATGATTTATGTAATTTACTGGGAGGGTCGAGACTATGCGCCATTTTACATTATTATTATTTATGCGCCATTATTATTCAAGCTCAACTATTTGGCGATACCTATGTCTAATGGAATTATAATAACGATTGGGGGTTTTGGAAGTGAGCTATTCTTGATTATGAAACACTTGTAATATTATCTTACTTTTTCAAGGGCGCATATATTGTACACTAGGGGAGTTAGTTGTACAAAAGCAGAATACAATAAATCCTGTTATTGTTATCTTAGAGCAGAGTTTCATTTGCAAGTCCCATCATACTGGACCCAGCGCATTTTTGGCTTCTCTAGGCTCTTGCCTAGTTTTAAGTAACTTGTGGCCTCTCTTTCAAAAAAAAAGAAATATAAAAAAAAAGCATAAAAGGAAAGAGGGGTTTCAGCCTTCATAAATGAATATAAATATATGTAGAATAGGGCCTACATGTCATATCTTTAGAATATTTATAGGACTATTTGTTATATTATCATTTTTTTTTAATATTTAAAGTTTTTTCATAAATTGTTCTGACTGTGTTAGGCAATCAGTGATCTACTGAGATGTGTTTAAAGAGTGTTTCAAAAAGATGTTGCCAAATTTCGGGAAATTATTCTACTCATTAAACGGAAGGAAAAATATCCAATAAATATGTGCCGGAAAGTACTTTTTTTCCGCCTATATGTCTGTATGGGGTTCTATAAAAAGAAATTAATTAGTACCTAACAACATGCGATATGGAGTTGAAATTTAGTGTACACAGTGGGTTTACCATTTCTTATAAGGACAAACCAAACCATTGCCTTAAAAATGTTTTTTAAATGGCGGCTGATTATAATTTTTAATTCTAAATTTCACAAAATTAAATTCTAAAAACAAAAGACGTCTTAGTATATAAAAAATTATCCCTTTTTATTTGTAATTCAGTGGTACCTTTTTTTGTGAAATTTGGATATAAAATAACGGAGACATTATATTTCTTTATTAACAAAATATTTGGCTTAAGTAACTTGCCCTACAGTTATTTTTGGCTTGTTTTGTTACAAAAGAAATAAAATAAAATGTCTGTTATTTTTTATCCAGATTTCATAAAAAAAATTACCATTTGGATTATGGACAAAAGAGCTAATTTGTTCTGTAATAAGAAATTTTTGTAATTAGTACTGATTTCTGTGAAATTTAGAAATAAAAATTCCAATAAACCGCCATTTAAAACATTTTGAAGGTAATACTTTGATTTGTTTGTACTTATAAGAAATGGCAAACGACTATGTAGACCAAATTTCAACTACACAACTTATTTCACTAGGCAGTAAATAATTTATTTGTAAAAACACAGACATAGAGACGGAAAACGAAGTATTTTCCGGCATATGTTTATTAAATATTTTCCTTAATGAGTAGAATCATTCCTCGTAGTTTGGCACCGCCATTTGAGAACATTCTGCATACGCAAAAAGTAAAATAAATTCTTGCATTTGGAATATATTCTAAATTCACACACACACATGCACACACACACACACTGTGGCAGGGCCATAAAAATATATCATATATTGTAGATGTTAATTAGTTTGTAAGAAGAAATTTCTATGTTGTGAAAAATAATACAAATTAAATTTACTGTTTTATGTTCTGTATATTTACATTTATCGGTTTATAATGTTCATGTTGTGTATCACATGTGTTTTCATACACTGACAATGTAGACTGCTGTAGGAACAAGCTTAATCTTGGTTGTGATTTACCGGTCGTTCGCCGGAACACTCCAAGTCGATCTTTATTTGTCTTTCGATTTTTTTAAAATACCACAGAAAGGCCAATCGTCTCATTAAATTTCTATTCTGTGTCGTTAAATTTCGATTAACATTTAAAAATTGTATTTATCTGTGTCTGTATTTAACATGTGTGTGGAGTGTCTTAAGTTATGGATGTGAGGCGTGGACCCTCGGCAAAATAGAAAAAAGGAAGCTGGAAGCAATGGAGGAAGCTGTGGGTCTGGAGAAGAACGACGAGGACGTGTTGGATGGGTAAGAAAAATAATGAACAAGTCCTCGCAGAAGCGAACGAAGATAGATCACTTTTAAAAATGATTGGAAGAAGGGCAAAATTGTTCGGGGACGTGTTACAACACAATCAATTCTTAAGTAACTTTTTTGAAGGCAAAGTGTTGGGGGAAAGACGAAGAGGACGACCAAGAGCAGCGTTCTTCAAGGACATGGGAAAGGAGATGTACTTACTATAGTACTGCGATTTAAAGAGAACAATGATGGAGACAGAGACGTGACTAACTCGACAAGGCATGGCCTTTAGATGATTGTGTTATTTATCATGGAACGTGTAAAATATTGTTGACAAATAAATATTTTTTAAATAAACGGCTTTAAATAAATAAAAAGGTTCGGTTTTTGAAATAATAAAGATATGTGCCAAGTAATGTGGGTTTTATCAGCAATTAAGCGACTTGTCTTCAGACAAGGTACTTTGTATTTAAAACGATTTCAAGCATAACATTGTTGAGCACACCCCACTGTGGTCAATGAAATTTTTTTGAAGCTTTTAAACATCATCCAGTATAAAACTTTAATTTAATTTTAAACAGACCGTTAACATTTTAAACGATTTAACATGGTTATTGTCTCTAAGTGAACAAAATAATATATTGAAATCTGCTAATTATTTGCTAATTGAAAATGATAAAACATTTGGCATTTTAACTTTTAACGTGTATTAATATTTCATGATTTTAATTTCCACGATTTCAAATAAAATAATTTGTGCTCCATAACGAAATAATAATGTTTTTAAAGTTTTGTACTTCAACACGTTGTAGTTTACAACACATTACTAAATACACAAATATACACACATTATTTCTTGAGCTCATCTATTTCAACCGATTAATTTGGTAGGGAAGTAATTTGGCATTTGGAAAAAAATTGTATGTACATGAGAACCAGAAAAAAATATTTTAAGAATATAAGAGCACAGTTTGCCATCCGGATTGGTAAAAACAGTTCAGACGTACTTTATTATTCCTGCACACAATACAAAAAAAGAGCATATATTTTCGTTAACTCAAAGCCAGTGGACAAAGAAATGATGCAACTCGACATGGATTCCATTATAGAAATTTTATAGCAAAATTTTCGGTACAATTTTCGGAACAATTTTCAGTTTCATTAATGAAATTTTCAGTACAATTTCAAAGGCTTAAAATGTACACATTTTAAAGAGATTTGATTAAAAGCTGTTGACAAAGCTTTGATGGGCTGCAAAATATGTTTGGGCTCAGGCAAGTACTTCTAATCAATACAATCAATATACCCTTATTGAGGCCAAACATAAAATTATTTGTAGATTTACAAAACAATAAGTATTAAGTTCAAAATACAATAATTAATTTATTTAAGAGTTCAATGACAGTAAAAAAATAAGTTTACAATAAGGAAAAACTTGAAATTATATTGAACTTAGAATGAAATAATCATTTTTTCGATTATTAATTAAGGTAAGTACTAGTAACGTAGGGTGAATATTATTGCGACAATATAGTTCCTTTTTTCATAACTGAAAAGTATAAAATGTCCTATTTTTTATAACATATAAAATAATTTTTTTTGAATTGGAATTTTGTAACGGTAATTTAGCATTAAGTTTTGTATAAAAATATGGTTAAATTTAACGTTTAATTAACTGTGTTATGTCACACGATTCCAATGAACATGCTTTGCTTTCTTGGAAACCAAATGATAGAAATATTCTGTACAGAATTATTTTATAACTAAATAATTAAATAGTAAATACATTAATTTTTAAATACAAAGAATGTTAATAATTTGTATTTACTGTGTTTACCATCATTATTTGTCTCTGAAAATATTTTGTGTTACTATTTCACAACAGACTGAAATATGGGCAAAATTAGAGACGCCGGTGGTAAGGAATATGCCGGGAGTCGAAACATCACAGAGGAATATAATAATAAAGTGGAAAATTGTTGGCAAATTCAAATCGTGACGGAATTTTTTTCTAGCCGATATGTAGAAGCAGGGGCGCGCGCGCACGCTGTGGGTTGTTAGTGGGTGGGTGAGAGTAATGTTCCATTGGGGTAGAGTAGAGGAGAGTGCGCGTATCACAGTCGGCTGGAGCGGTCCTGCCTGATAGGACGCGGGCGCTTAGCCTCGCTCCGGGAGTCACCATGGTGGAGTCCGATTAACGCCGCGGCCCCAAACCCCAAGGTACAGTTTCCACTCAGCTCATACCTCTTTGTTGTTTAAATATCTCTATTAAATTTTAGTTGACGTATCACGCACACAAGGTATGGCAAACAACAGTTTTTATAGTATTTTTTTTAAAATTACTACTTGAAATTATTGTTTTTGTATGAAAGTGACCAACTGAAACTAAACAATAAACGTAATAATTGTGGCATTAAGTTAAATCTAATAAAAGTTGAGAAATGTTTGAAGAACGGTCATAGTTTTTTCTAAAGTAGTTACGTTCGCAGTGTTTATGTAGCGTTGGTTACATTATATTTTTTCAAATAACTTTTAGTAAATAAAAATAAATTTTATACGAGCAGCTTTTTATTTTAATAGACACAAGACAATTTCTGAGTGTACTGTGTAGTTAGTTTAATATTTGTTTATGAGAAATTACATTATCACGATACTTTGTGGCAATAAAACGAGTATCCAATGATCGAAATAAAAACGTCGGTTAATCGAAAATAAATTAAAAATAAAAACGATTTTGTCGTTTCGCTAACATTTAGTTCTCGCATGACGTTTATACATTGATTTTATCGCTAAGAACATAAACGTGTTATAGAATAACAATTGATGAAAGCTCATGATACCGTGCAGGATGTGTTATTGTAAATTACAATGCAAATATAGGAGCGATCCGCGTTCAGAATTTAATAGAATCTACTGTTTATTTATTATTTAGTTTAATTCCCGTTTGTAATCTGTACAAGTGCCACAATAGTGTTGAATCCGCGGCCAGCGTTGATTACACAAAGTTGGACTGAACATTTGCGCTGCTGCTTACGTGTGCAGGATGTGTGTGTGTGTTTAATTCAGCTGAAGTGAACACAGTACTGTATGTTCATTGACGCTGGAGTAAATGACATGAATTCGTATTAAAATTAATGTACTTTGAATCACACTACATTAATTGTATTTCGTATCTCTAGACTATATTTAAAATTAGATCTATTATTTTTAACTGAGAATTCAAATTCGTTTCTTTTTAAGTAGGACTTTTTCTAGGAACACACGCACACACACATATAGAAACACACACGGGCGTGCGCCCACTTACGCTTCGTTATTTCATTTAAAGCGTTTCAATGTACAGAATGCATTTGCTATTTATTATTTTCTCTTTGTACATCTTTGTTGTTACTACTATTTTCTTATAATTGAGGAAGAATTCAATCCTTTAAATATAGTTTCATAGACGACATTAAAAATTACGGTCATTTACTAGTGAATCAATCTGTCTTCTGTTCAAACTGAACTTATTATAGACACATGAGAAAATGTTACAATCTCTTTTATAAAACTCTTCCTACAAAACGGATTGTAGTTTAAGAAACGATTTAAAGTTATTTTTAGACTAAACTTTGTACCATTTATATAAAGTTTTAAATGATCCAATTAAAGACGTCGGTGCATTAAAAGAGCAGAGTTGATACTCTCTAAATGATGCACAAAATTATTGGTAGTAATTGATATTTCATATTATGTTTTCATTCCCCCTTTCACTAGATACTCATAGTTTTTCTAGAATACACACTAAAACAGCGTAATTAATTAGAGACCATTCTGTGTGTGTGTCTGTGTTTTTTCACTCCAACTCAAAATAAGAATACCACTTATATAAATATAACTTTAATTAATTCAATTGGTACTCTATTAAAATAAGCACCTGGATCTACGAAAATAACAAAGACTATATTTAAGGATAAATATTGCTTGTACCTCTCTGTTTATTACTTCCTTAAAACACATTCGAGACAGACGAATGCTTGTTATATTGTCTAACATAATTTAAAACCATGTTATTGGTTGGTAAGGTCTTTTTTGTAAGACTGTTTTGACTTTCAAAGAGTGTGTTGACAATACTGTTTCGAGGATTCTATTAAAATGAACGTCGGAATTAACAAAAATTACTTCAAACAGTTCCAGCGTAAATATAAATAAAAACAGTCTAACGCAGTGGTTCCCAAACTTTTCAGTCCGCGGAGCCCCCCCAAAAATTAAAAATTTCACATACAACAAACAGTAAATATGATACAAACTCTTACGTTTTAATTACAATGTATTAAAATCAAAGTTCTCTTAACTTGCAAAATTATAATAGGCCTATTAATGATATCAAAGATAGTTAAATGTTTAACATACATAGTTTAACATAGTTAAACAATGAAGCTGTTTTTGAACAATTAGCTCTGCAATATTAGGTTTAATGTCTGATAATTTCAATATTAACTCACTCTCGACAATAAGTTGATTTATTAACTTCGCCAAACTCGGCTCCATCTTTACAGTCACACGTGTCGAAATCCAGCTGCTTAGGTGTAAAACCAGCTACACGGAAAAACGTTTTGCTTAGGTACAGTGCTTTTCACGCGAGATACATTGCTTATACGTGGACTAGAACAGTGCGATCAGCTCTGCGTTGATGCAGCGCTCTAGTCAGTTCGGCTGATAAACAGATCTGCTACACGACATGATTTAAAGACATTATTGAAGCCATTAGTTTGAAATTACTTTCAAAATTACAATTAGTTTGAACAAAAAAATACTGGAATCTTCTAATAATTGTTTTAAGATTCTAAAATTTAGATCTTAGATCATAAAAAATCGGAGAAAATTACGGTATATTCTTTTTTTCTTAAAAATGTTGGCGAACGCCCTGAAACATTGTCGCGGACCCCACTTTGGGAACCACTGGTCTTACCAACTGTTTTTTCGGGTTTGAAGATGAGTTTATTATCAAAACAAAATCAATAAACCTTGGTTATTTCGCAATATATTATTATTGTTAACGTCTTTCAGCATGTTTAACATTGGAATCGTCATTGTACTTTCCTCTGTAAAAGCAAAGTTTCGGTCGCGGCTTTCTTTCTCGGCACTCGACGATCATCCACGTGTCCCGCCAACTGAAGTCGCCTTCTGGTATGCGATTTACAAGAATTTCGTTAGCAGGCAGCTAACACACTTCCGTCTACGGCAAAATTTTATTGATATGATTTTTAACGATTAATATTAAAATAATGATGATTGCTATTTTTATGTTTGTTTTTCATTAATTTCGTTTGACTGTTTGTAGATTGTTTCCAAATTGTTACCTTTCTGTACCTTCTTCTTCCCGTGTTTCTCAGTGTTTTAGATCTCTTTTAGTTTCTGCTTCTACCGAGACCGATCCCTAGCCATCGGTTGCCAGTTTGGGTGCAACCATTATTTCTCGATCGTCTTTACGTGTGTTATCTCGTCAGAGAGTTGTTGACCTCTCTCTACTTCTACCGCGAATCAGTTTCCCTTTTCCGGCCCCTTTAGGCCGCATTCAATAAGATCTAACAAGTAGAGTACAGACGGTTCCGTCTTAACTTTGTGTTCGCGGTTGTTCCATACCTCTGATCCCGCATCACTGATGATGGCCGTCGTGGACCGAAACCGAAACGTCCGGGGACCTGTACATGTTAGATCTTGTGGACGACGGCCTAACCGCTCTGAACATTTTACTTGTTCTGACAACTCCGACCGTGAGATTTCTTTGCTTACATCCTCTGATAATTTGTTCTACCGTGGTCCTGTCTTTATACAGTTGTTTTAGTTCACATTAATGTTTGATACGCCATCCTGTTTCTTATCCACTTCATATCTTTCAGAACATCGTCCTGTCTTTCACACAGTTTTCAAAAGTGGCTAACATTTCTTCTGTTCTTTTCTGTTTTTATACGTGTCTAACGTTTCTTAATCGGAAATACCTCTATTGGTCTTATCAGTATCTCGAATACTCATGTTTTTGCTTTTTTATCTATAAAATTGGAGTCATGATTTTATATTTATGACATATAACACTTTATTTCCTTTCGTCATTCTATGTCGAGTCTCAAGTCCTATAACACTGGTATTGTTTGCTTTGCCCCTCAGGTGTATGATTTTGCATAATACGGTAAACCAAACCTCCTTTAACCGAAACGGCTGGGTGGCCGCTTTTTAAAATTATAATATTTGTAAATTGAGAATAGGTAGATACCTGATTATATTTTCCTCCATGCAACTTCAGTCGTTAGGTACGACGCGTTTCGGGCTCTTTAGGAGATCTTCAGGAGAAAATAACTCGAGGCGAGCTCGTCAGTACAAAATAATTAACACGCATATGAAAATTCTGAATTCATTATATACTCATATCGTGAGTGAACACGATGCGCATCGTCGAGAAAATAAAACTTTACACTTTTATTTTCTCAACGATGTCCATTTGTGTTCTCGCGCGTAATGAGTATATAATGTATTCAGTGTTTTTATGTGCGTGTTAATTGTTTTGTACTGACGAGCTCGCCTCGAGTGATTTTCTCCTGAAGATGGGACTGTGAGCCCGAAACGTGTCGTACCTAACGACTGAAGTTGCACGACGGAAAATATAATCAGGTATCTACCTATTCTCAGTTAATTAATGCAACTTGGAGACCACACACAATGAATGATATTTGTCCAATTTTCGGGAGAAAAATTTTGTTTGTCCCTACATAAGAGGTATATAAAGTAGAAGAGGAATATAATAACAATATGATAACACTAACAGAAATAATATTAACAAGAACATCAAAACGACGACAACAACAACAACAACTATTAATAATAATATAAAAACTACAGGGTTATTGTGTATTTCACGTCTGTAACTTGTGTAAACATAGTAATAATTTAGCTTTTGTATGTTGATTTTAGTAATTAGTATTATAATTCAGGAGTTTAATGAAGAAAGTTGTTTTAGTGGTTATAATCACAAACAGAATTATCACAGTTGCACACCACTATAGAAAAATTATTCCGATTAGCGCTTTCAAGCTTCTCAGCTCATCGTCATTTACTACTCTTCTTGTTAATTCCGATCTGACGATGAGCTGAGAAGCTTGAAAGCGCTAATCGGAATAATTTTTCTATAGTGGTGTGCAACAGTGATAATTCTGTTTATTATAATTCAAACGTACACGCAAACATTGTATAAATGTAAAACGCTGTATGAGTCACTTTCTATATTTCTACATAAAAAATCGTCAGTTACTTGTTGTACGGAATTTTGGTTAACCGAAACTGTACGTTAACCCTGCCTTTATTTCTCTAAATGGAAGTCTTAACAAATCTCTGTATTATTCTCGCCAAGTCCCCAGTTTTGTTCTACACTTATATTCAGTTTGGTTGACAATCCTTTAGTTTTAGTTTCGTTCATCTGCGTAATAGTATATTCTGTACCTGATGAAGGGTGTAGACGTTTCGCACCCGAAACGTTGGTTTTAAAAAACGGAGAGTTTTGGAAATTGTTGTGATAAAAGTAGTTATTATTATTATTGCATTTATCTGACACGGGGGTGAGCAATAAAAGTATTTTCCAGTTCATTGATTCGAAAAAGGTTTTATTAACTCTGGTATCCATTGGCTACCCTTCTTTTAAAAACGCATTTAACTTATACATTTTTATTCACATGATTGTATTATATATATATAAAAAAAACGGCAACGATATCTAGTTCGCGACAACAGATAAAAACCATTGTTAAGAAGACAAAGCAACGGAAGTGTATGAAATCCTTTTGTATGTTTTATATTGCAAACTAAAATAGATAATATGCTTATTTATAACATAAGTGAATCAATATAATATAATCCATTCATTCCCTCTCATGAAAATTACAATGGGCGGTATTTGGGGTGTTTCTATATCCCAGTTGCTCAAACATCCCACTCATCCTTTGTAATGAATTAATTTTAAACGCTTTCAGAATTCAGTCTGTTTATACTTGTGTTGAATACTTATGCTGTTTATCCTGAAATTATCACGTTTTCTTGCGTATCCTTGAATGGTGAACCGCATACCCTCAGATAAGGCGTACCACAAGTTGGAAAACACTGTGGTAGTGTTAAAGTAAGGTATGTAAAGGTATGGAAAAAATATATCCATAATGTTTTGCCTGGCGAGTGTACAGTCAATTCTACCAACTTAATTTTGACGAATTTGACTTTTTATATCGAATCGTGTTATTTTCAGTTATATATAAGTCTGCAAATAGGCTGATTTCTAAAAACCTTTCGTTTGTGATCACTGACTGTGATCGTTTATCTTCTTCTTCTTGAATACATTATTAGTCTTGATGCCGCGGACAGAGTAAAGAAAATGTTTGAAATTTTGTGAGCGGACTGCCATAGATTTGATACAGATACGTTCAACAGATTTGAGGAAACTTACGTAACATTCCTCTTCGTTTATCCATTGATGGTTATGTACTACGGCCGGTAACCGGTCGGAGTGAAATACCGTTAAAATATATATACAATATATAGTCCTGTGAACACAGGTTTTATCTTCGTTCTGTGGTCGGCAATGTTTAACGTATAACGTACATGGTTAACGTATATCAGACATACAATTAAAACAACACTAGGCACTCCTTCTGTTCGCTTCAGTAGTAAAAAAGGTCAATACCAGTTTGGTTTTAATTCTATTGTTGTGTCTAGTTTTGAGATAGACTGACTTGTTCTTCATTTACTTTTTGTCTTTTTCTTCTTCTTTAACTTGTTGCCCTAGAGGTTAGTCGTTTTTTAACTCCACAAATTTTTGTCTGTCCAATCGCCTTCTATTTAACTCCTCTTGTCCATTACTTGAGAAATTATGTTCGGTGTGATATAGAGGATGTTTATCATTAAATGCGTTTTGGAGCCCATTATAACACTGTAAATATCTTTTTTTTTTGTTAGTGTTCTTTACGGCCATGCTTTTAATGTCTCCAGTATCAGTATCAAGCCTCTAGTCTTCTGTTTACTGCCCGTGTCACTTCCTTTCGTCTTAAAATTTTTTATTCTGTATTATTCCTATTCTTACAGGTAACCTGTAAGCATTTTAAATAATCTAGTTCCTAGTAAATAATAGTTCGGATACCATCTCTGTTTTATTCGTAAGAGGCAACATTTCTGCCATCTCAGTTTTGCTGTGTCTTCGAAATTTACTGTGGACTACACTTTTCATATACAATCAACGACCAAACTTAGTTCCCAGTTATCCCATCGTTTCTTTTTATATCCCACCATTTACCACATAGTTGTTACTCTTAATATTTCACATTTATCACTTTGTGTATTAACTGATACAGATTATTAAAACGCTTCAATATTTATTTGATCTCGCTCTAAATAAAGATCTAATTTTTGGTTTTCAACTTATTCATCAGTTTAATATTAATTTTTAAACGCATGTTATACACATAGACATATGTACTATCAGCAGTTAAGCTTTGCAACCGAACAAGGAATGTGGTGACGTGTGCTATTCCATTGGACGTATCACTGTACTACTACACATTTAAAATACGTTTAACACTGGCTCTCACACGGTATATCTAATTGCATATTGCCATTATGCAAAAAAAACATACTGAACAATGTTTACAGAACCAGTAATACCGGACCAACACAAGCACGCGTTATCATTCAGTAGACCCCGCTCTTCAGGCGTCTCGGTAGTACAGCTGATCCACGTACAGTACATACTTACGGACACGCGCGCGCGCGCACACACACACACACACACTCACACTCACACTCATTCAGTTACGGATCAGGTATGGCATGAATTCCTTCGGGTCTTCCTTCGGTTCAAGTCAAAAAGTATAGGTAAACTGGCTTTTAGACTATTTTCTCACGGTGCCTTTCGTGACCGGTGTCCATTCTGCATTTGAAGTCTTCTTCCGGAAGGGCCGCGTCGAATCGCAATGTTACATCAATATTATACCTGAAGATACCTACTGTAGTATGGGTTGTCTTACAGAACATTTTTGACGCGGTACAGACCGGAAGAAACTTCAAATACAGAAAGGCTTTTAGACTGTCTCCTTTGTAGACGATAGCAAAGCAGCGAGTAGCAGCTCTCTCTTTTTACCAGTACAAAGCTGGCGTGAAACTGTAAATCTGTCACACTAACGGGAAACTCCTAGTGCAATCTTCACGTTTACTAATCGAAGATTTACTAACTGAAATATGTCCAATAAAAGAGCAATTTAAAATTATAACATTTCTTTATCTTTATATTTTCTATAAATAAATCAATTTGTTCTTAAAAGAAATATTATAATATATTTTTATAAAATGCGTTGTGACGTGTGCAAATTAGTAAAAATGTTCAATATTTCTTTGACCTCGCGCTAAATATAGTTCTAATTTCGGGTTTCAACTTATTCATCAGTCTTCTTAAAATTAATTTTTAAGCCCATGTTATACACATGTACGGACACACACGCGCGCGCGCGCGGATCAGGTGTTCCTTGAGTTCCTTCAGGTTTTCTTTCGGTTCAAATCACGTTGCGTGTGCGTACTTATTTTAACTCAAGCTGACGAATCACGCGTATTCCATGGTCTTACTTGTTACGAGGAAAAGTCACCTGATCATTTGTAAAATGCAGAGAATGTAATGTTTCTTCTCCTAATTGTTTCTTTCAATTTTCTACATCTCAAGGTGTTGTTCTACATATGCGTCAAAGAGTTTTGGGAAAGACCACAACCTTACCGTAGTCCTTTCGTGTGAACACAAAATACATTGTATTTTTTAACCGAAATAAAAGAAGAAGAATAAGAATCGAAACGATATTCTTAAAGGCCTCAAAATAATGATTAAACATTTTTGTTTGTCTTTTATCTTTACTTTGTTTTATAATATTACTATTCGGTTTACTGTAATTGCGTAGTAGATTTGACGCAGTTTAGATTCATTTAAACTTTGAAAAAGTAATGTTAATAATACTGTAGTCGTATTCTTGTAAAAATCGATTTTCAAATAATATTGTTAGGCGGGCGGGAGCCTTTCTATTTGCAGTAATTAAAGACGCAATTGAGTAGAACGGCGTTTTAATTGGTCCGTTAATCGATGAGTAAGTGAGATGGCCGTCTCTAGGCACAACGTCGATACACGACAATCAAGTTGGCACCGGCGACTGAACGCATTTGTTGATCAGCTTATGTGCAATAAATGTATAAACTACAAACGAATCAAAAGAAAACGAAAAAGGTTTCTATAAACATATATCAAGTTACTCTTTGTTTTCCGCTATTTAGGTTTTATATGTTAAATAAAAAAATGTATTTTTATATTGGTTTGACGTAATCACAGAAAATTAAAGCTGAATTTTAAGGGGACAATATAGAATTCATTTTGAACGTTTAAATTTACGAATTAACGATTGCTTATATTCTTAAGAAGATAAGTAGCCTATATAAATACAGTTGCGTTTAAACGATTTATTCTCCAAAATTTTTCGATTAAGGTTTCTTATGATTTATTTGTTTATCTATTCTCAAACATAAGAAATCTTCACGGAAAAATTCAACAGGCTGAAGTACGCGACAAAAGAGTTGAGGGAGGATTCAGTCCCATGTCTGCTTAGTTGTAATTCAAAGAATAAGTAAGATTACAGTTATTACAATCTGTCAGTAAATATAATTTGTATCATTGTAGTTAATTTGATTAAGTTAAGAACATTAAGACTCTTTCTTGTCTCTCAGTACATTATTAGTAATTAAATATAAATACAGTTGCGTTTTACTAAAAACGATTTATTCTCCAAAATTTTTCGATAAAGTTTCTTATGATCTATTTGTTTATCTATTCGCAAACATAAGAAATCTTCACGGAAAAATTCAACAGGCTGAAGTACCGGTATGCGACACAAGAGTTGAGCGGGGATTCGTCCCATTCTCCTTATAGTACAGTCACTGAAGGAAAACAGTTCAAATTAAGTGGCTTCTACGAAATTTTTTGCATAAGGCTAGATAAAAGGGTGAGAAACAATTTAAAAAAAGTTTACATAAATTCCGTCGCGGTTTTTCGAAAAAGAGGAGGGGAAGGTACAAAAAATTAGTGTTTTCAATTATCTTGAAAAATAACAAATTTACGAAAAAACGACAAATTACATAAATTAAAGAGCATTAAATACTCTACAAAAAAGCTATTTATCATTCTTTTTGTCAGGCCAATACTTTGTGAGAAAAATGGAATTGAAATATTAGAAAAAAATTGATTGTCGGAGTCCGCCCCGATGAGCGGGAAGGCTAATTTCTTCTGACATTGCAATATACAAATTGTAATAAAATCCGTTATAATAGTCATAGAGACAAAAATCAAAAAGCATTTTAAAGCTAAATGTTTGAACTTTCACACAAAATGAAAAGAAAATAATTAAATTATTAATAAATACTTAAAATAAAGTAATAACTTTTTGGTTTTTTATTTTTTCAACTAATGCATAAACATATTAACAATTTATTACAAATGTATTTACATTAAAAAAAAAACTACACAATATGAACTTTACATATATAGGTTTTTGAAAAAATAATAAAAATTAGTATTGATTTATTGGCATAAAATGAGCGAGTTTTAAAATTTATAATTTTGTTGAGTTTGCAAGTACACATCATTTTCTTAAATTAAAATTTCTACAGAAATTTTCAAAATAAATATTTTTTAACAAAATTATGAACACGTATTGGTTAAAGTGTCTTCTATAAGACTGCGGTATAAAGAATTGTTAACATTTAGTTAAATTTAAGTAAATGTAACTTTTATTAATAAATGTAAAAATATGTCCATTGTGCGTATTAATATTAATAGTTAAAAACTAAAAAAAATATTAATATGTAACTATTGTACGTAAAACTACAATATTTGAGGTTTCTCTTCTACATAGTGAGAATTTATATCCGTGCATGGGCATAAAAAGAACAGACCCTGAAAGTTGAAGAATTTTAGGGAGAGCGAGGACAGCTGGTACATGCGCCATACAGATATTGAATTAACGCAGTTCGATATTGAATGTTCCGTGAGTTCCATACTATTTTTTATATTGTATTTTTCTGGAAGTTCAATTTTATGTTTTAAGATTGGTGTTAGTAATTTTGATATTTTATAATTTGGTGCGGTTTTAGCGTTTATTAAAGGTCTGATAGGTTTATTGATTTTGTGTAATTTTGTTAAAGAATTTAATTTTGGTGCAGAAGGTTATCCATTTTATATTTAAAGGAGTCTTTAGGATTTATGATTTGGGTACTATTTTTTAGTATATTTGTTATTTGTGTTTGATATTTGTTTGTGGGATCTTTATTTAATGTTATGAAATTATTATTAACTATAAATTCTTCTGTTTTATCTCTGTTTTAAAAGTTATTTTATTGTCAAAATCTTCAATGATTGGAAGAAAAACTATTTTTGAATATATTTATAAAGTGCATTTTTTAGTAACATTTTTATTATAATGCGTAATAAATAAGTAAAAATTATACATAATAATATATACATAAATGAATAATAATGAGTTTTTAAACTTATATTCCTGAAAAAATTGCATGTCTATTACATAAACATGTATTTTATGTGAAAATCCACCTTGTGAAAAATTTGGCCAAATTTGAATTAATTTTTCTACTAAAAGTATCGCCCTGACAAAAAAAGTTAATAACCTCTTTTATGCAGGATTTTATGCTCTTTCGTTTTGTTATTTTGTATTTTTCTCATAAATTTAATATTTGTTAAGATAATCACGAGAAATGAACTTTTTGTACCTTCCCTCCCTTTTTTCGAAAAACCGCGACTGAATTTTTGTAAACTTTTTTTAAATTCTTTCTTACCTTTTTATCTAGCCCTATGAAAAAAATCTTGTAGAAGCCACTTAATTTGGAATTTCTATTTTTTTTTCGGCTTCAGTGACTGTAGTATTAGTTATAATTCATAGAATAAGTAAGATTACAGTTGTTACAATCCGATTACAAATATAATTTATATCATTGTAGTTAATTTGTGCTGAGTTAAGAACATCAAGACTCTTTCTTGTCTCTCAGTACTTCTTCTTCTTCTTCTTCTTCTTCTTCTTCTTCTTCTTCAGCGGCGCGACAACCCATTGCTGAGTCACGGCCTCCTTTAGCAGCCTCCGCCAGTTGTCCCGGTCAAGTGCAGACAACTGAATGGCTGAGAAACTGATAGGTTTCTGCACATAAAAGAGTTTCACAGATGGGATACGTGAATTCTCCGATCCAACCCCCAACCTGGAGGACCAGGAACTTTGATTTCGGGGTGCTCTTCCCCTAGAGAGTTGCTTTCACCTCAGCTGACGAGCTCTCTCTGCCCGGTCGCAGTAGGCTAACTGACTCAGCCCAAGTGTGCAGCCGTTGGGCTACTATAGCCTCCTCCGCCTCCACACTAGATGGACATCCTGCTACCGATGCGCACCATCCTGCCAGGCCAGGGCCCAGAATACCCCCAGACTGCCCTGACAGAACCCCCATCTCTCGTTTACTTACCGTTCACTCCGCCGAACGGAATTGGTTACCACAACCTTGGAGTGGATTGCTCGGTGTACAGGGTCCACCGACGTGTAGGTGATGTCTCTCAGTACATTATTAGTAATTTTTAAATGTTAAGAAAAAAAATGGCATGGTTTAACAGAATACAGAAAGATACACATATAGAAATATACAGAATATGTTCAGGGGAACATACAATTTAAAATTGATATACATTTTTTTTTGAAAGATAGTTTTTAGTGACGCATAACTATTGGAATTTTATGGTGAGCAAAATTCATTACTACAAAAGTGATTTTGACATATTAATTGCTCATGTTAAAATTGCATTACTTACGTGTAAAAGAAAACCCACATAGGCCTGCCTATACGTAACTTATAAATTGGCCATAAAAGTACCGTTCCTTATGTTTTAGAAAACTTTAGTTACAACAGCGTTAGACGAAAAAGTCTTAATATTATCGATTTAGAATATATAAAATTAATCACTATCTGAGTTGACCTTCAGAGTACGTCTTTCAAAATGTCTAATTAAGTAATATTTTGTGCGTGTTGATTACCTTGATTACTTTGTACGTTCAAAATGTCGGGGGGGGGGGGGAGCTGGTGCGCGTTCAACCTCCTTAAGTTCACTCCTTAAATAATCACATCTTGTAACATAAAGAAAAGATTAAAACACCTGATAGTTACGATATTATTACAACAGGTCCTGCAAGTGACAGGTAATTTGGGCCATTTTTATTTTGCTTAAGTTTTGAATTATTTCCTCCTGAGTTTTGAGTTTTGAGCGAAAGGTCATCCTGATAGCGAAAGGTATCCACCAACAAAAATTTTAATTTATTCTGAAAACACAAATTTTTTACTTTACTGTTTAAGGTACTCTGTTTGATTGAGTATAATGTTAGAAAATATACATACACTTTGTCATTTGTCTGTGAATTATTTTGTATTAATTGGGTACTATAAATGTAATTTCTCTAGATATCCACATCCAATTATATAAAATACATATATACGTTTATATACATTCATACGATTATAGCATTAAAAGACTGGTTTTCAAATTGTATTACAGCGTACTTCAATCATATTATATTTTCTTATTCAAGTAATGAGAGGAAAAGGTGTTTTTCTGTCTATACATTTTATTTTGTTACGAAATTCTCTACCTAAATATTCTGTCAACATGTTTACTGTCAGGCCGAGTGTCCACGGAAAACTAACATCTTATATCGTGCGCAAAGTGAGAACCCGATTAGACGTATACGACTTTTTACGCTATCTTGTTTGATTCACGCTGACACTAAGGGCCTCCTTTATTGGCACAATCTTTACGAAAAACACTGCCCCCGTGATAGCTGTAGACGTCAAATACGTAATAACTGCGTGTGCGTCGAGAAAGTTTGTCGTTTCTATATATATCAAACTCGCGATCCTCTTGTCATTTAGTCTGCAAGACACAAAGAGCGGGGAATCTGTTTATTTTAGCTTATGTCACACTTGACGAATTATGTCACATTCATAATACAAATCTTTACTCTGCAAGAGAAACAATTTCTATTATTCGCGAAAAAATCGTAAAATACGTTAACAGTCTAGCAGATCATAAAAATTTATTAAAGATATAAATAATGTAATGAATTAATAATCCGTTACCCTGAAATGGAATATATTAAAAATATGTTAGTGAAAACTAAAAAAAGACTGATTTTCTCACATTTTTCGTATCATATTCCAAGAAAAATTAGTACCGTATTGTTCCGAATATAAATCTACCTAAAAAAGTATCTTGAATATTATGAATCGCCTTATAATCGGGTATTTCACATACGAGAAACTGTAGAGCATTTACGTGTTATGTGAACAAGGTGTTTGTTGATTGTATTTTCTTCTATCACAGTCCGTTATCATGTTCACGTAAAAATATTTTCGTAAAGCCAGGATGCGATGTAAAGAATTCCCAACAGAGGTATGCACATTTTGTATGTGTTAGGAACAAATCTGAAAACAGCCATTTGCCGAAGTAAACGCACAGTCTTAGAATGCAATGGCGACAGCAGAAACAAACCCGTTTGTTCAGTGTGGATATTGAAGTTGTGGAATAGATTATCTAACGAATCCGTGATACGGACTTTTAAAAGCGGATGGAATACGTGTGTTCACGTTCAGATGTCGCGTTGTTACTTACTGAGCCACGGGCCAGTCAGACTGTTGTATTGCCCCGCCAGTAGGTAGACGGGGTTGGATTCGATCACGAAACGAACGTATGACATGCATAGCAAGCCCCATTGTCACAAGACTATGATTTTGGCATTTAATTATGTATTTGCTGCTGTTAAGGGGGGATCGGTAATGCCTACCTTCTCCATGCAAATATTTGCCCCGTTTTCTCAGCTGTCCGTAGACGGAATTACTTCAAATTCTTACCATCGTTTATTAACATCTTTTGCAAAGACAAATGGAGTAGTTTTTAGACATTTTTTTGGAATTAAAAAAATTCACTTACTTTGAAATGTTTTAAATTCTATAAAAAATACGTCTACTTTTATTATTGGATGAATATTTTACAAAATGCTCCTATCAGTGGAAGAATCTTTACCATATGAAACTCCGGTAAAAAAAATCAGTTTTCGGTAGAAACTCTTTTATTAAAAATCAAATACGAACAAATACAACAAATCAGCACAAAACACGACATAATGTTCAAAATACTCAACACTGGAAACACTAAAAAAAAACTATAATATAATATATACCACACCCATACACAATAATACCAATTTACACTACAAAAAGCCAACAGAAAGCCATTACCAACAACCAACCTGAACAGAAATATTCAACAAGATCTAAAACCACGATGGCTGAGGATGGGAAAAATATTTAATTCCCAAAAGATATTCCAAGTAAGGAAACAATATATCTTGATTGTAAATAGTAACAAATATTGGATAATATTAAAAAAATAATAATTTTGAGAAACAGGCGACTATAGATAGGCCTAAATAACATGCAATTATAAAGTAATTATTTTTTTTAGCCATTATTAATACATTCCACTCCCATAAGAGGGGCCGTCTTAATCTTCTTCAACTGTTAAGGCTTCTTCCAACTTCCATTTTAACATCTGTAATGTCAAAACTACCACATTAACAGTCTTCACAAAATTCTTTGTAATTTGAAAGAACTCTCCGATCATTCGTGTGATCCGAAGAAACTCGCACTACTAATCTTAAGTTTCTTCACTTAGGCCCAACTTGTGCAAAAGCATTAGGTTGAGGTTCAGTTGTATCAGACAAACATTTCCTTTTCCGTTTTTCCGAACATATCAGAAGAAATTACGTTTTTTCGTTTTTTAAAATTCCTTTAGGTTTAGTCATAACTATTAAAAAAATATTTCACAAAATCAACAAACTGACAAAAAGCACTATTTTACATCTGAAAACAAAATGCAAAACAAACGAACTAGCATTCATAACCTTCTCCAATAATTTCTGAAATCACATGGAAAGAGACAGTGTTATCAGGACTCAAGGAAAGACAAAACATTATTTCAGAAAAAAACTTGAAACACGTAAAAATTTAATTGTTACGGTTTTTAGTGTAACAGTCAATGACAATGACATACAAAAAAAAGGCATAACAATTTTTCTAGCCATAAGAATTGAATATATTCAATTTATTCAAAAAGAGCTTAAATTAAAGCTAAAAGTCTACAGAGTATCGATAGCTTAAAAACTAAAATTTCGAAATTTTGACAAAAATTGATTACTGACCCTTCTTAATCAATCAGGAGGTAGTTTTCCAGAAAACCAGAGTATGGTATGGACCCAAAGCTGACAAAACATAAGAGGTTCTGTACGCGCACCAGTTTTGCTGCTGAGACGCCTGAGGAGCGTCTACTGAATGATAGTGCGAGCTTGTGTTGGTGGGGTATTACTGGTTCTGAAAACATTGTTCAGACGTTCAGAAGACGTAATTAGTTGTAATTTTGTGTGTGTATTAGATTGAACGTTCGTACATTATATGGCAGTATAATTTATTGAATATTTTGTTAAAGTATGTTTTTTGTTATTCGCTACAAGAAATACCGTGTGACAGACAGTCAAGTCACACCGAAACTGTGTTAAACGTATTTTAAATGTGTAGTATACAGTGATGCGTGCAAACACCTTTTCGGAAGGAAGTCAGAGGAAGACTCCGATAGACGATCTACTCGGAGGTAGTCGACGCGAACCCACAACTCCCCGCTTTGGAAACGAGTCCTTTGACAACTGCCCCATATAAACCAAAAAAAAACCACTCGTACACAATATAAATTCCATGAACTGTACGTTTTTCAAAAAGATATTTTGCATAAAACACACACGCGCGCGCGCGCGCGCACACACACACACACACACACACACACACAGAAAAACAGCGATATTAAGTGTCATTAACATGGACGGGAAGTATTCCGCTTCTTTAGAGCTTTCGTCGAATACGTGCGGTCCGCAGTGATGATACCCCAGTAATACGTGACGGTAATATTAATTAACAACTCTCTCTCTCTCTCTCTCTCGTTTCTCTGTTTCTCACACACAGTTTACCACGTATTAATTGGCCCGTTATGCTCACCGTTGGGCTATTATTGCCATATCATGACAACTCCTCTCTCTCTCTCTCTTTCTCTAATTACATACACAAGTAAAATTACAGTAAAATCAAATAAAGTTTGAGCGATAAAATTAAAAGTACAATTTAATGGTTTTGATGCCGCGGATAGATTGACGGTAGCGTTGGAAATGTTACAAGCGGGATGTTGTGGGTTCGATTTACAGAAATGTTTAAGAGAGTTCTAAATACTTCTATGTAATAATACCTCATCTACTTTCGTACGGTGCGGATTAATTTCACTCAAAAAGAAGTGACTCAAATTTTAATGGACGCGTCGAACGCGGGAATTTCCCATGCAGATAATAAAGGAATGAAACAAAATTTAATTACCATGTAATTACTCTGGAATGAGTAATTTTTTCTGGGTGTCAGAAACAGCCCCTGACTACCATGACCCGTGACCGGAATGCATTTTTGTATTAGAAAATATTAGCTACTTTTGTTGTTCTGCAGTATTTTAAAAAGTCTTGCTGAGATTCTTCAGAAACACACACACACACACACACACACACACACACACACACACACACACACACACACACACACACACACACACACACACACACACACACACACACACACACACACACACACACACACACACACACACACACACACACACACACACACACACACACACACACACACACACACACACACACACACACACACACACACACACACACATTTAGTTTTAAATTAATTTTTTGACATTTTTCTTTTGTCCGTCTTAAAAGTACATAAAAGACAAAAAATGTTCTCGTAAAATATGTGTTGTTGCAGTTCTGTTAAACAATTTTGCCTGAAATTCTGTTTACAACTTCGTCGTTATCGAAGTATATGTCCAGTGAATTTCATAAAAATTCACCCGGTATGTTTTGAGTTATAATAAAGTGTTAGAATTTTCCAGTTTTCGGTGGTGTAAATTTTTTTACAGATTATATGCCCGTTTTATAGGATTCTAACTTGCTCATATTTTTACAAAAATCGCAACGAAAAATGTTTTTGTTTTGTTTTGATTTCGACTAAAACAAAACGGACCAGTCTCAAACGAAAGAAAGTTAGAAATTCCTGTTGACTTACCACTGTAACTGCGGTAATTATTATAATTGTGTGATATCTGCGAGAGTGCAAGATATTCCGTTTAGGGTATATACACAGTTCAAGTTAACTGGAGAGATGTCATATACTAGTTAAGCAGTTTCTCTCTCTGTGTGTATGTGTGTGTGTGTGTATGTGTGTGCGCGCGCGCGAAAAGCCAACATTTCAGGAAAATACTTCTGTAAGAACAATGCTGCTCAGAGTTATTAAAAAAAAAACAATTTTTCAATTTTTTGAAAATAAAAAACTATATTTTGAATAACTGTCGATATTAGTAACAACACTGCATGCTGGATCTACCTTTCTTTAGTCAGAGATGATACCGTTTACACTAGTACGACTTACTCGAAGCTCGAGTTACAAAAGTGGTCAATTGTTTATTTTTTAGAGTTCATTCTTATATCTTTGTTACACGTCATTTATGACTTCTAGTAGACATGAGTTCTGTAAGCGTTTATGTTTGATAAGTATCTGAGAAATACACCTACTAAACCTTATTTTTGAAAAGAAATCTTTAATCCGGCAGTACAGTTGCCATTGTTGGACTTTTGTAGGAGAATACAGAAGGGCGTTTCGTAGCGAATTTCCAAAGAACCAGCGCTTTGTTTTATTTTTTGTAATCATTTAACAAAGTAGGCCTAAATGAATATCTTTTCTTCCAATTAAGTATTACAAAAAATTAAAAACACACTCGATGGTATAATTTGTAAATATGTATATTCATGTGTAGTAAATTCTTATTTGGTATTGTGATATTTTGGTTTTATTGTGTTTCTAATGTTCGATTTATTGAGGATTTAATATCGATAACAATACAATAATTGTTATAGGCATATTTTAATTTGGTTATAACAAATTGCTGTTGTTTTTTAGGTTTAGTTGATTTAACTCCTACAAAAATGTAGCGTATTATCTTGTAAAGGGTTACACTATTAGATTACAGTACGTTTACGAATTGTATATTTTTAATGGGACCCCCATACAGGCTCAGCTACTATATTTTTAACACGAGTAATATAATTAAATTCAAAATTACTACAAAAAACCGGGCTGTTAGGCCGTGGTCGGTTGCTATTAAAAGTCATGACGTGGGCACCGTTTCGATTCCCCGTCGCTACCGGAATGACGTAATGACGTTTAATAGCAACCGACCACGACCTAAGAGCCCGGTTTTTTGTAGTAATTTTGAATTTATTGACACCGGGCGTGCGAGCTTCAGACAAAAGTATATAATTAGTTTATACGAGTTTTTAAATTTCTACACTTTAACATTTATGTTACAATGACTGAATTTTATGTTTGAAAACGTATTTTTATATAATGAAAAATACATAATACTATTATTATCATTACTACAAAAAACACTGAAAAACGGTGTTAAATTATTTTTACCATAACGAACGCACAATTATGAGACGAGCGCCGGACTCGAGTTAACCAATACGGCGCTCGTCTTTTCATCATTGTAGGAAGATTTACTCTGGTTATCATTTACCTCTTGTATTGTGTCATCAGCGAGTGTCTTCTTTTCTAACATCAATCTGCGGAGTGGTGAGTGATCATATTCTGAAGTCTTCAGGCCATTTTTATAGATCGCTCTCGTTTATTGTTACTGGCTCCTTTCCATGCCAGGAAACGTCTTTCTGTAATTAAAAAACACCCATGAAAAAACTAACCTGAAATATTTTTCACAGACCACGTTGTAACCTTTAGTTAATAACTAAATGGCAATAGTTTTTAAATTACGTATAATTAATAAATAAATTTTAGTATGCCGTAAGTGACATTATTGATATACTGATATAACTGACATCTGTGTTACTAAATATTTGTTACATCGTGAGACTACATTATCCGGTAATAGCCAATGAGACTACTTTATCCGGCAAGCCACCATATATTCCATATTAATATATCTTTCCAGTCTTCATCTTGTAGACTGCGACTCTACGTCGCCTTGATCACTTCATCATTACAAGACAACGGTTGTCTTTTTTTACATCTCGTTGCCGGCTGCCATTCCCATAATTTTTAAGATGTCCTTTCTTCTGGACTCGGCTGGTAGCACACAACACCTAAAGACCCCCTCCCCCCATATACCGTTGTCCTCCCTGCGGCGGGAGCTCTTTTGAAGTTCGGATCGCGGTGTAACGGCGGGAGACGGTTCATAGTGTCATATTATGGTCATGATCACCTTTAATTTATGCATCTGATGATACCAGAAATTCATTAGGCCCGGGTACACATCGTGAAATAAAATCTACCTTGAGTTGGATTTGAAGCTTTGCAAGCGGATGCGTATACCATTATATACTGTTACGACGGTATCCTGATCGTCATAGGTACAGTGGAAAACTAAATACAAGACACAAATTAAGTCACTAATCACCAGCTTTAATTATCACAGTTAAACAGTTCGTAATTAACAAGACAGTCTCTTACAACAAATGAAATAAAAATTGTTCACACGCAATAAAATGTCAACTAATATAACACACAATTGTCCCGCCAGATTATAAAACACAACACTTCACTATTAACCACTTGAACGCACACAGTAATCACTTGTAATCGCCCGACAATAAACTGAACTAAGCGGCTCTGAGTGCTTGTATTTATAACCCACCGAAAATCTAGATTATTCCACATACTACGTGTTAGCTCTACTTACGACGTAATTGATTGCGGCCTTGACACAGTGCGCGCGGCTTCTGTCACAGTCTGGCAGAGTCTCGCGAGCGTATGTTCACATCACATAGGCACGCAACATTATAGCTGGATTCCAATGGATCGTTCGAGAAACACGTAGGTTGTTCTGTGATGTCGTAACTATATCATATACAGTGACTCGTGTTCTGAGAACAGATGTATTGCCACAAGCTGTTACTGGAAAAGAGTGGTAAAACGAGCGGTATTACGAGTATTTTTGACATATAAAGTTGTAGCTAAGAAATGAGATCAGCCTTTTTTTTTATCAGCCTTTCCTGAGCACACTACACTGATTTAGAAGGGAGATTAAGTGTGGTTATAGCGTTACTTGAAGCCGAGTGCGGGCCCTGTGGGAGACCTATGGTTCCAATTAACGGAATCGTGTAAGCCTCTTTAGCCGACCGGCTACTGTAATGGAATCTCTCTCTGACTCCGCACAAAAGGAATGCCAGGATAAGTCGTTGTGTCTGTCTATATTTGATTTCTCCTTGCGCGCTTGCAGTTTGACCGGCAGAATTAAAACCTTACCCGAACTGATCGATTTGTGTGTGCTTTCTTGTGTATTATATATTTACTTATTTTACATATTATAAATACATTTAGATAGGTTTGATAAGAAAATTATAAAACGCTACGTTTTACACGTAAATGGATATAAAAAGCACAGTCATTTACGAATCTAACTTAGTAACACGTGCCGTACATACAGGACATGGATTCACAGAGATTAACAACATGAGACTGAAAAAAACCGGTACCACGAAATAAGACTATAATGAAAATTAGGGAAAACCTACATTATGTGCAATTATACAACAAAAATAAATTATGACTAGAAAATTATAAGTCAATAAAAAACATGACATCATTTTAATAATACTAATTATTGTAAAATACAATTTATATAATATTAAATATTTGAAACAGAAAACAAAATTAACCATCTAAATGAATCACAATAAAAACCCAGTCTCGACCAATCTACTGTCTAATCTTAACACAGGTACTTTGCTAGGGAACAAAGAAACATGGGAGACGATGTTGGAATCCTCGAAACAATCTCAATGAAGGAACATATATTTTCATTAAGGACAGTTGTTTCTCTAAGAGGAAGATGTGTATCGTACATTATCTGGTCTGAAGATGAGTTAGTCACTCGAAAGCGATTTTCGCTATGTTGTCACTTAACATAATAGTTCGCTAACTCGCTAGTCTGAAAAAAATCACTTATTGAAAGAAAAAGGTTAGTTTTTATTGAAACATCTAGTGAGACATAAGTTATTAATTTAACTGGAGAGTTTGTTATTCGCGAGATATTATACGGGAGGCCGGCGATTTGAGCTACGTCTTTCACTACAGCTGGCTACTTTCCAGATTATTAATTTATACACTACAATCAGTAGCGTGGCGTCCATGTAACCTTTGTTGGCGGGGGTAACAGTACTGGAATAAGAGAAAACAATATTAATCATATCACAGAACAAATACTTTAGTTATTGAACAATTTTAAATCCGAACAATATTAGTAGAAATTGAAGAAAAGGGTAGCATTGCTTTCGAACTGCTGGGCACTTGCACCGTCTTGTGTTGCCGGCTCAGACATCGGCAATGTTTTGCGGTCATTGACCTCGTACTAGTTGTCACTGTACAACCTGTGGAGGGGGGGGCACACTCGTCCGTCCAGTGTGTTGCATCTGTATAACCGGCAAAACGCTCAGTTAGCAGCTAACTTTTTCGGAACTGACGTGCAGCAGATACTACGTATCTATTTGTGTTTTGTTCGTTCAGTCATGTGTTTCTCTGTTTGTCTTTATTATTTTTAATTCGATTATTAGTGTTCTGATTTATTCTGTGAAAGTATAATGAGAGTCAGATCCCGTTGAACCGGGACCCTCTTCTTCTCCCAGCGAATGATAGAAAATGCCCTTAAAAAGAACACTTCGTACAAGAAAAAATTCGAATTAATTTTTAGGTTAAGCTTTAGACCTATCACAACCGGCAACAGGTGTTGTGATAGACCTAAAAATTTACCCACGTCACGCCACTGACTGAAAATGTTACACATTGGAACGGTATAAATTCACTGCTCGACGAATGTTTTTATGTTAGAGACAGCAGCTGACAAAATGTGTACTATGTTACTTTACCATCTTATGAATCAAGTACAGTATCTGTTAATGGTTCTTTTTGTAACCTATTATCAGTGAAGAATCCATAAATGTTGTTTCAGAAGAATTTCAACCTTTCCATTTAGAACTTTGGTGACTGTACTATCGTCGACAGCAGCGTAAATTCCTAACAAGTATTTCTAACTGTATTAATTACAACACAAGCCAATGCCGTTCCCGTATTGTCGACCAGTATTAGGCCTACCAGAGTTTGGTGTATTTTCGTGGTCGCTAGTGGATGCCGGGCGAGTGAATTGGCGGGGATCTTGTAGCACTTGTATTTAGAAAATTTCATATTTATGTACTTCTTTATTTCACGTGGTCACATTTTTCATTTTATTGCTAAACGCCCACACCATAAAATCAAGGTGCGTTTTTCAGCCCCCAGGTCGACTCAGCCTGTTGAAAATGAGTACCTGGGATAATATCCTGAGAATAATAATGGGTGGCTGAAGCGTAGTGCTGGCCACACTGCTTTCCTTGTATGCCGTACGGCTCACATTAGGTAGCCTACCCTGCCTGCCTCCTAAGCGACTCCTAAGCTACTTCGGTGGTATAGATGGGACCCATTATTATTATTATTGCTAAACCTGTTATTAAATTATACGACTTTAGAATCACCGTAGGAGACGGTACTGCTTGTTTTGATTATGCATTGAAATCGATGCAAAATGCTGAATATGAAAGAGACAAGGACAAATTGACTTAATTTAGCTAATCATTTACTCGTTGAAGGAGTTTTAAATGTTCTGAAGAGCTGTAAAACTGATAAGAGAAATAAGCTGAAACCTAAACAGCTGTAGCTTTATTCTGTTTCTGTAGTCTTCTGTTTTTTTTTAATGTTTTGTACGCCAACGTTTCATCCATATTACAATGACTAACCTCAAGTCTACGTGCGTTGTGTCGCAAGACAGTTATGTCGCGGTCCATACCGGAAGAAGACTTCAAAAACAGAATGGACATCTGTCGCGGAAGTTTACTTGAGAATATAGTTGTAGCTGTAATTGCTACTAGACGAAAAGGATGCTTGAATTATAAACCAACAAAGCTCATGATGAGAAGAGTGTCCCGAATTAACGTCTGTAATTGAATATAGCTTGATTTAGGTACCATATTCATGTTACATTGTATATCGATTGTATGGTACAGTTATTTTGTACAACAAATGAATGTATGTGACTAGTTCTTGAAATTACCAGGAAATACAAAAAAACAAATTACAGGGAAATGTAAGGTAACGTTAACAGTATGGTAATACGTGGAAACGTTTTTCTGTTGTCTATTGGAAAAATAAAAATAATCGCGTTCAAAGGAAATTGCGGCTGGTTCGATTTCAAATCGTAACTATTTATCATATATGGGAAGAAATTAATCTTCTTTCCATACACACTTATTCGTATATTAGGCAGTTTCACTGTTGCAATAAAGTAGGCTACTTATTGTTGTTATGTGGGTGGCGAAAAAATATGAAAACTGTTAGCGGGTGTCACGGGAACAACAGCTAGCCTACCAGATATTTTTATACTAATATTTTTTGTGTTCGGTGAATGAATAATAATTAGACGCGCGCCACCACAACCAATCGGCGGCCGGCCTCACTATCAGAAGACAGCGTTAACAGCATGTTTATCCAATCATGTTAAACGTCACGCGTCAACTTTGATTTCAACAGGTTGTATAACGCTGACAGATTTGCTTGGCAATAACAATTCGTTATAAATTTCAGGTCAAAATTTTCTTTTTCTCTCTATTTTTTAGTTCCTATTTCAATGTAGGGTGGCATATTTTCCAAGGGGTCCGGGAATTCAAATATTTGGGTGCCTCCATATACAGTGAGAACAAAATTAGCAATGAAATTGCAAATCGTATAATAGTGGTTTATGCCCACCAGGAAATTTTCAGATCCAGTTTAGTCAGCAAAAGAACCAATCTTAGATTATACTAAGAACCATGTGATGGACATGGAGGACGGCAGAAGGCCCAAAACAATTCTTAGAGGACAATAGATGGGCAAAGAAGGAAAGGAAGATCTAAAAGAAAACTACAGGAGACAAAAGATGACCTCAGGAGGATGGAGAAGAGTATGATGATGTCGATAAAATTTATTTCAGATTCACTTTTATTTTCCTAGAGAATGAAATCTAAAAATTTCTGTAATATCAAATCTAGGGTTTGCTTATAGAAGTGAACATTTAAAGCGAAGTGAATAGTGATTATAAAAGAGATTTATATTTGGAGCTTCAAATCAAGTTTTAAAACTTTGGTACCTTTATAAATTAGTATTAACTAAACTATTATGGACATTTCTTCATCGTTAACGAATAATATTTATTTATAAAAACATTGTTCATAAAAACATTTGCTACATTTTGAAGCATCGAATTGTGAGGTCGTCTTTAGGTATTTATAAAATACAACGTAGGCCTATCTCTTAGGACACATGGCACAGACAAAATTACATGAGATGTTTAAAAATTTCAATACTTTCCCAGTTGACAACCACGTTTCTTTTATATTATTATTATTAATCTTATTATTATTAACACAAAATATTTCAACATTTTGTGACGTCGGATACTTAGTGGTAAAGCAAAAACCACCGAGAAGCTTAGTCTACTAAGAAGCTTTTCCACTGAAGATGCCACATCACAGATCGGCGAAACATTTGGCGTTAAAAAAATTATCATCAAAAGGTGGTTGTCAACTCATAAAAGTTTTGTTATCAAAAGTTCCAACCTCGAAAATCTATGAGTGATATGTAAAGTTGCGTAATATGTGAAACAAAGAAGTAAACTCAGTTTCGTGCCATATGGAGGTAATAACTACCACTGACAAGGGCTAGAGGGTTGGAAAAAATTAAGAAACTATGGGCTGAATTTGTATATTACATCTTACAGCTCAGGGTAGACAATGATACATGTTTAAATGAAGGTATGTAAAGATAATACTAATAATGTATTTTCGTCTAGTAATTTTAAGAATACAATCTTTCTTAATTTATAAACTTTATTAAAACTAATAAAAAGTGTGTTTTTTTTTAATTGGCTTGTTCAACAGAAATAACCAGACATACACATGTTCGAAGGCAGTTATCAACGTGCTATTGACAGCACCTGTTACCAATTAGAGCTCGGTTTCGATTGTCAGAGATAAAGTCGATAGCGGTATTCTACATGTCTGGACACTTGTTTTCTTTCATGTCATGTCCAAATTATTGTACACGAATTTCAATATTCTCAATAAAAGGATTTGTATAGAAGGAGACACGCACCTATTGTTGGCGCGTTGAACACACACACACACACACACACACACACACACACACACACACACACACACACACACACACACACACACACACACACACACACACACACACACACACACACACACACACACACACACACACACACACACACACACACACACACACACACACACACACACACACACACACACACACACACACACACACACACACACACACACACACACACACACACACACACACACACACACACACACACACACACACACACACACACACACACACACACACAATGAAAAACGCCATAAACTGATGCATGCATTGTGAAATTGAATAACACTTCAATCCCTTCATAGAAATACCAGTGAAAACAAAATAGACTTTACAAGGTTATGCAACGTAATTTCAAACAACATTATCCTGAATTATCGAAAAACTTGATCTAGGAATTGTGCTGGCTAGTGGACAGAACATTTTTGTTTATCATTACAAAACAATTAGTAAACACCCTGGGTTGCAGACGTTGCTCATCCTTATTGCAAAATTTTGACTACCATTTTTAGGTAGTCCTGGCTTTAAAGATAACAATTTTAAAAGAAAACACTACATTTGGATTTGGGTTGAAATCATTTTCCGATGTTCGGCATGAACTTTTATAATTTTTTAAATTTTAATAATTTTTTTAATTATAAAATTTTTAAACATAAATACTATATTTCGAATGTGGTTAAAATTATTTTTAATATAATTTGTTATTTTTTAAAATTTTGTTAGCCTCGCATCGAGGTGTTTGTACAATTTCTATCAACCAGGTGTTTGTTTCTAAGCAACTGTTGAATTTCTATCGTCAGGTTTATAAAAGGTCAATGACCGCCCCAATGGAAACTACGTTACTTAGTTTTTCTTGTAATGCTAGCATCCCATTTTTAAAAAGTATTTTTCCGTAAAGATATGTAAAATATAATAAAATGTCGACAATTATGGCAAAGTTTATGGTGTTTTTAACTTACGAGTAAGGCACCATCGTCGTCGACAAAGACCACCATTGTCGCTGGAACAGTCACTAACAAAAATTTCCGCGGCTGTCAAATACACATCGGACAACGAACCACACGGTCTTTCCTCCAGAAATTTTGAAGCTTAAGTCAAGATTAAGCTCAAACAGTGAAACTTAAAAACATATTAAGAAACAGGAAAACGTAATGTAACGTCGTGAAAGTCTTCTGAGCGACGCGACGCCATTCAAAGATTGCAACATTGATCGCGTCGTTTCCCGGTTGGCGGCAGGGAAAATCACGTATTGAGGTTTCCGCACTTACAAAATTGGCTCAAACTCATTTCAAGAAAGTTTTGACACTCGGCGAGATTGATTCTGCCTACATAACTTTCTCTCTTTTCACCGTCTTCTCTTGTGCAAATACCCTGGCTGGCTTTATTTGCATGAAAGTGTATATGTGCATCTTTCCCTTCACCAGAAAAGCAGCCCTGATCTGGGCTTAAAAGCACAGGGCTTTTAAAAATATCTTAACCTTATTTTTAGGAAACCTAAAAAACAAAATGACGAGATTTTACAGATTTTGAAGAATGTGCACGTTGTTTATTGTGTATTTATTATTTGTTTTAAAATTATGTTTTCATTTGAATGTTTCAGCATCAAAATCGTTGAAGGATTGAACGTACAGTATGCTCTAATACGACCAGATATAAAGTAGGCAAAATTTCACCAAGTTTGCAGCCCCATAAGAATGCAACTTGTGTAAATACATTTTTTCTAACAAAGCCTCACAACTTCAGCAATTCGTCTTCTTCTTTGGCGTTTCCTTTTGGGCCAAGCGTTTGTGTCTTTCAACCACTTTCTACAGTCCTATGTGTCTTGGACGAGGCGTTCAATTTTAATAAATTATGTTTGCCCTCACGTAGCCAGATTCTCAATCTAATCCGCCTTGAGGAAGGAAACTAAGGAATGTTTGAAAGTAATAAAAATTAACAAACACTCCTGCCAGGAAATTTTGTGTCACAATAAAATGTTCTTTGCAGGGTTTAGGCAGCGAAAATGGATTTTTAAAATAAAAGTGATGCATAAGAGAAAGCCTTGATTGATTTGGATATCAGAGAAGCTTTTAACATTTATGCTTAACGCAATATGTGTGACAGTAAAATCTCTCGATAGACGTGGATACAACACGTGAACAGAAAGAGCGAAAACAGACTGTATATGAGACATCAGAAGGAAAGGTTCGTATCGCTAAATCGCTAAAATCGCTAAATCGTAAGAAGTTGGCTAATTGAATTTTTAGAACTGGTACCATGACTGACTCAGCGATGCATCAGAGGAAGTGTAGACAACACGTAGAGAGAATGACCCTCCGGGACGAAAGCAGCGTTGGGATATAAATCTCTAGGGCGAAGAAATGTTGGAAGACCTAGGAAGAGATGGAAAGACAGCCTTCGAAATCGGTACAGATAAAACGTTCAATTCTAGGAAGTGTAGAAGTTAGTATCAATGCGTGGTGCAGCAGTGTGCGACTGCAGCCATCGCTGTTGTGTCTACGAGGTGCCACAGTAAATGATATTTGTTATGATCGTAGTTAGAAAAACCAATATGTTATTAACTAATAATCACCTAATTATTGTATCTGTAAATTTTGAATATTTCAAAATTATATGATTGTACTTATGACAGGAAATTATTTGGTCGATTGTAAAATTGCTGTTTGGTGTAAAATTTGTGACTATTTACAAAGTAGTTTGTCCGATTTCGTATAATAACCTAAATTAAAAATTGAAATTAAGCAAAAACTGAGCGTTCCCGAAAAAACTGCTTATGGACTCGAATGCAAGAGCACTTTGAGAATCAGAAAACTAGATTGGATGTCAAAATCCATGGTGCGCTTCTACGGAACAAATACCATGTTTTGTATGGACATGCTAACTATCAACTAGCAATTGGACAGTGTTATGCGTCAGCAGGCCATGTACCAAAATACAGTTTTTCAGTATTTGCTTTCAAAGTTCATTGGTTATTAAAAATTGGATATTATATGAATATATACAAAATATATTTTACAATTTTTACATTATACATTAGTTCTAGTATATGCCTCAAAGAACGCGCCACTATATAATTTTTATGAAATGGCACTTCGTCTAGCAATGCATAACAGAGTCCAATTTTTATAACTTTTCTTTTTCATTACTCTCGTTTGCCGCCAATTATCAGGTTTTTTCAGCGACTTTCTAAACTCCTTTGTGTCTTGAGCAAGGCGTTAAACGTCTAGTAAACCTTTTCTGTTCTCAGTATAATCTATCTGTTCTAATCCTTGTCATCTTCCTCTTCTTAATACCGTGCGTGCTTCCATCACGACGTTCGATTTCCATTGACCATCCAATCTTATACGTGTCCAAACCACTGCAGCACTCACCTCTCCGCTGTCTCCACGACTGATTCTTGTTGAAACTGTTATTAGATTGTCATGTTCTCCTATTACTTCCAGCTATCCAATTTAGAAATGTCATCTAAATTATTTGAATCTTTTTTCATCTTTATTATTAAGTGATGGTACGTTTTCTGCCTCATTTAGCAACGAGGGCAGGAAAACTGGTTGTAACGTACCCGCAAAAACATGGGTCACACGATAAAAAAAAGCATTGGCTTCTGCACGTGACGGTTTATTTCGTCTTCAGTATTTCCATCATAGGTGATTAATGTTCTTATGTTTTCGAACCTATCCGCCTACCTGTGGCTGTCTTGGGTTATCACCCCACTGGGAAGAGAGATGCCGGTAGATCGAGGAGAAAATGGGTTACGGAACAAGTCTAGGGCCTAATTCTTGGAGTGGTGATGATGACGATGAAGTTTTCAAACCTGTTGCCTGGTCGACATGTTTGCCGTACTAATGTATATCCAGGAAGTTCTTCATAGAGTTGTTTGGTATGATGAGTAGTGGGAATCAGTGAGATCAACCTTAGAGATATTAAAAATTTCAGCGATCTTTCATAATCACTTGACTAGGCCATTTTTGCAGATGTTAAAATAAAACGTATAAATAATTGTAGAAATAAAAGGAATTAAAATATTTTAAATTAATAAAATAAAGTTAGAGTCTCCTTAACAATCACTCAACATCATACTTGATAACGTACGTATTTTAGGCATTAAAAATACAATTTCGCTCGCGCCAAAAAACGAAAGCAGAGCGTATTAATCTACCTACATATTTTTCACCCACACACTTATCCTTACAGAGTTGTCTGTGTAATAACTCCTCTAGTTTAATATTTCTGTTGTTTGAACCGACGTCTTTGACGGTAAGCTAACAGTTTCGGAAAAATTAGAAGGTTTTATTGGTGAATTTTATATAAAAATAACATACTTTAACAAAACTATAAGCTGTTTAAAACTTTCTTGGGGCAATATATTTCAATTAAAATGCGAAGGGGTAATACAACTGGGTTTCTCAAAATACCTTTAGAAAGATTCATTGTCACAAGCATCAGTCAGGGTCATTCATAACGTAAAAGTCTCGATTGCATTAAGGCTTTTGTTCCAGTCATTAAGGTTTGGAATATGGCTATTTATAGCTAATTACGCATCACATCGTTATTTGATGAGTTATAACAGCCTGTTACGCAATGAAATGATACGTTCGCCGTCACTAGTATTCCGTCTCGCTTTCTCCGACGAATGAAAATATTTTAAAAGAAATCAAAGCAGTATTATATTCAAAGAGTGTTTGTAAATCTATAACTTATGTATACGAGTGACTTTGGATACAATTTCAGATCTATAACTTTTGAAAGCACAAGGTTAGCAAAAATTCATATTTTATTCTGGAATGATATTAAAAAAAAAACCAATGTTTGCCAATTCTTTATGAAGTTCGTGACGCGGAGGTGTGTTTGCACGATTAAAAGGAAAATTTCTTTCACACGGAGCGCAGCTGGCGTCGTTCCCACGACGCGGCGAGACAAAGTAAGTCGCGGTTACTGCCGTGCAAATAGTTTCCTCGTATGCTCGTTTAATTAGTCACCGCGTTTGTACCAATGTATGTGTGAATCCAGCCAGCTGATTAAGTTCAGCTGGTAGTAGTCGTGCGAACGTTTCTACAGTTACAGTTCAGCGTACGAGAAGGAAAAGAAGAAAAATGCGTGTAAGACAATTCTTACTGTTTGGTCAAATAACAGTATAAGTGTTTTAGAAAATACTTTAACACTTAACTAAATTTGACAAGTGACTGTGAATTGTGTAAATAACGAAAAAATTACATGTTCATACATCCTATATTTAAAAGTTTATGACTCTATACTCTGTTATAAACTTGTGGCAATTTATTTAAATCGTTTTAAGTATCTTAACAATGACACAATCATTAGCGTTGAACTTAATTATGTTTACAAATGTTAAATGAAAATTTTGAAAAGTAAAGTATATTTGGACTCAATTTGTAATAGTAAAATAATATTATTAATAGTAGCCTTGTTAAATTTATGAATGTTAACATTGTTAATAACGGATGGAGAAATTCGTGCCAACGGATGAAGTTGCGGGAAACAGGGACAAATTGCGATTTATGGTTAGAGGATTCATTTAAAAGACAAATGTGCGTTCATGTTGACATTTAAATTTCGACGTTTTGTTAAATTTTTTTTACGTAAGTCGTATTATAATATTTGGCAGGAGAAAATCTCACAAGCTCACGATGAATTCTGTTTCATTCTCAATAAAAACAACGGTGTTAATAAAGAAATAATGTCCTGTACCTGACGTTTTTTGTATTCATTCGACTACTTTAATTATGTACGTTTAATTAATTTATTAGTGTCCGTATAATACTAAAATATACTATGAATATAATACGTGATCTTAATAATCAGCAAAAAATTCACGTAAATTCGTAGAAACGTAGAAATACTTAAGCTGTAATTAATATTACCCTATAATTTAATTTATTTTGACACAAAAATTAAAAGAACTGTGAACATATGAGTTGGAGGAGCACAACAAGACTCAGAATTGGAATATAAGCCACTATTTAACTGTTGAAGAGAATATAAATGTCTGGACATGAAGCTCGCTCAGAAGGAAGTCAGGAAGAAAACATTCTATGGGAATACTATATAAGATTGCTTGAACACGGAAAACCCCATATGACAAGCGAGGCTATGGATTTTAAAATTGAACCGAGGAGCCACCGTGTAAGGCTATTTTTACTTCCATGTTCCATAAGGTAATAAAAGTATGGTGATGGCGAAAAAAATCGTGTTAGAGATAAGGGCTGATTCTGACTGTACTACCCTCAAAACGTGAAGAAAAGTCATTTTTCCAAAAGTGTCTGTGTGTCTGTGTCTGTATGTAGAAATTTTCTATGGCGAACGATAACTGACGCAAATTCAAACAGAATCAAATAACATTTTGCATATGTGCTTGAGTTGTAGAGAACTCAAGGCTTATGAATGTTTGTAAAGATCGGTTAAGGGGAAGGGGTAGTTTACCTGCAACGTTTTATGTTTTAACAAGAGTAAAGTATTTAATTTTGATAAATAAAGTATCGTGAAAAGAAGGTCATAATAATCCATTGTAGGAAGGTAGATGAAATATCTATAAATAAAAAGGGTAGTTGAAGGGGGAGGGGGTAATTTTCTATAAATTAAAATGATAGTTGAAGGGGGAGGGGATAATTTTTTATATGTGTACTATGTTATCGGCAACAAAGAAGTAGTTTGTTGTTAAAATTCTTTCCCGGGCTGTTTGGCCGTGGTCCAATGTTTTCTGCAAAACCAGACGTTTTGGCAGTGCCATCGATTGCTATCGTCAGTGAAAATCGAATGCGCTAACGGGAGATGGTATACATTAGTGACCGCAGTACTGTAGTTAAGGCTCAAGAAAGAAGTAATTTCTATGGAAATATTTCGTTTAAAAAATGATTTTAAATATATATCTTAGAACATGGAAGTCATGTTTGGTTCTTCATACCGATATTTAAATGGTAAAGAGAAAAACGAAGTAGAAGAATATCTTTCGTGCTAATAAACATTTTGACGATAATGTGTTGTCATGAAAGAACGTAATTCAGTACGGGAATCTCCGTTTAAGGCCATGACATTTACTATAACAGACAACATCGATTATATTCGTCACCAATAGAAATCGTCAATGAGACATCCATGGCCGAAAATAACATTTCGTTTAGTTTTTATTGTTTTCGTTTAACTGTGACAAATGCTGTATCTAATCGTCGGCCTGCGTGGATGTCATGCTATAAACGCGAAACGCGTCTGGTTTGATTTTGTCGCGACGATTTGGTTTCGTTCGGTTTTATGTTTTTAGGAATGGTATGTTTTAGTGCCGCAATGTAAAAAAAATATATTAGTCTATATAAAATTTTATATGGTGTATTCAGTTTAACTTGTATTTTGTAATTTACGATCAATATGTTTTCATCGTACAGTAATGGAAGTTGAATCATTGTTGCTCCATTTATAAATTTGGGCGTCGCATGAATGGATAAACACAAGGAGATCGCTGTCTTAGGACAACGTAGAATAGACAGACGGTTACATGATTTTACCAACGAAATAGGTTTCTATCGTACTCAGATTTGTTGGAGTTTTCTATTGTTTTCGGTTCGACGTTTCGACCATGTTTTTCTGTTCGTTGTCAAGAAAAAAGACGACTTCTGTCGAAGTCATGGATGCTTGTTGATTCACTGCCAATTTTCGGGAATCTCAGATTTGATTTTGTGATCGAAGCGTCAGTGCCAAAGGCTGATACAACGAAAAATGGAATGAAATGACACGAAAGAAGAATTGAAAACGCAACATGATGACGAAAACAAGAGAATACTATAAACATGTATGTTTAAAGAGAGTCACTACAGCGTAATATTCAAATAACACTTAGTTAAACGTCTTTTAGTCAATTACAATAACCCATTACACACTGTTAGTTGTTAGTAATAACAATCACATAAGTTTCACTTCGTCTATAATTATATAAACTGCAGTCAAGATTACTTCTGACGTAATCTCGATGCTTCTTGGGCAAACTAGTTCGATCTACGACGTTCGGAAATGTTATATACCATTTATAGTTCATTACGTGTCGCATTTTTGTTTGACGCATGATCACGTTATACAATCAACAGCACGCTCAACATCGCAGAATTATGTTTTACGTGGCGCCATGATTACATGCTTCCTTTTATAAAACAATAATTTTGCAGTCACCAGAGTTTTATGTTTAAATAGGACCGAAGTCAAATGCGTGTAAACTTTCATCATAAGTGTTTACACAATGTGGATTAAATTTTCACCAAAAATGTATAATAGTCTTTAGGGAATGTACCTAAAAACGTTTAATACACCAACATCAATGCCTCTGAGAAATTTTAGAAGGAATGTTGAGACGTGAATTTTGTTGTATCTTCGAAAGGCATTAATATTCTCGCGAGAATAAATTATTCTACAAATAAACAATGTACCATCTGCAGACAGGCTGCACTGGAATTGATCAGTAGCAGGTTGTTGTGGTAACTGGTATGTTCTGTTATACTGCTACTGGGAAGTCCTTTAATACTCCCGCCATATTAAATAGTAAATTTTAAAATAAAAAACTGAAAAATGTTTAATAACAACGATTACTTTTTGTATCACTGAAGTAGTTTCGGAGTTAGATCCCAGTACAACACTTTCATTGTATTTAAACAGAAATCTTCAACCTTCCGTTAATGGATTCCGTAACGGACTTTGCCGTAAAAACAACCCTTGAAAGCCCCAATATAAAAGTTAAAATTGTGCAAAACCTAAATTCTTCTATCCAAATAATTAAAAATGAGCCCTAAAACGCCAGAATAATTAATAAATAATTGTCTTGTTGATACATCCTCTTCATCCACTTTTTTAAATATTATATATATATATATATACTCAAACTTTCACTAGTGAACACTTACTTTTGGTTTTATGTCCCAAACGTTTATCAGGGATACTAGCGGAAATATTCGTACATACCATAGAACAAGAACACATATTAAACAATAACAAATACACCAACAAAATCATATATTGGCACAGATATGTTGATGACATTTTACTCCTATATAACGGCAACAAAAGACAAATTGAAAATTTCCACAAATACATTAACACTATACACCAAAAATTAAAATTCACACTAGATTTAGAACAAAACAATAGCATAAACTTCCTGGACCTTACAATTACCAAAACAAACAACACACACACATACAAAATACACAGAAAACCCACCACAACAGACATGGTCATACATAATTCATCCAACCACCCAACTCAACACAAACATGCAGCTTTCAACTACATGCTCCATAGGCTCACTTCAATACCCCAAAACACACATGACTACCAAGAAGAACTCAACACAATCAAATATATAGCAGTCAAAAATGGATACAATCCCGATTTAATAAACAAACTACACAAACGGATCCTAAACACAAAAAGTAAAACACATAAAACCAACAGTACACAACCCAGTAAATACATCACACTCACATACTACAATTCCAACACACACAAAATTGCTAACACATTCAGGAAACAAAATTATAAAGTAGCATTCAGGACTAACAACACCATCAAGAAAGACATAAATAATACTAACAAAGACACAGACACATACAGCAAAACAGGTGTTTACAAATTAAACTGCAGTGATTGTAACCAGTTCTACATCGGCCAGACGGGAAGATCTTTTTCCTCAAAATACTCTGAACATTTAAAAGCCCTCACCACAAACTACGTACACTCCACATTCGCCACACATTTACAAAATGAAAACCACGGTTACACAAACATAGAACACAACATGGAAATACTACACTACTTACCTAAAAGTAGAAAACTAAACACAGCAGAACAATATGAAATATACAGACATCACACACTACAACCAAACAACATATTAAATGACCAATTACACTATAGATCACATATACTTTTTGATACAGTTGTTCAAACACACACTTTGAATCCCAGCGCCAATTCCCTCTCACCAGCAACCCCCACCACACACACCTACAACCCATAACGGTTACAAAAACTTGTACTTTGTACTGACACTCTGTATTTCAAATCCCACTGAGGAAGACGGACACCACGTCGATACGTTTGGGACATAAAATCAAAAATAAGTGTTCACTAGTGAAAGTTTGAGTATATATATAATAATAAATAATTGCAACGAAAAGCTATTACGAAAGTATCAGTCCCAATTTAAATAATCATCATCATCATCATCATCATCACTTAATAGATAGGATTTCTCCTGTTCCGGGCTCATGACTCCCGCCATCTTGTGACTGGCCTGCCTACAGATCTTCTTCCAACCGGCTTATACTCATAAGCCAACTTCGTAAAGCGGGTATTTTTACATTCTTTCTAGATATTGTTTCCAGCAGTTTCTATAATTCTGAATTAGTTCATTTAGGGGAACTACATCAAGTTCTCGTCTAATATACTCGTTTATTATACGATCGAGTCGTATATATCCCTTTACCGATCTCAAATAGTTCATTTCTGCAGCCTATAATTGGCACCAACCCTTCTTGCTTATAGTCCACGTCTCTCATGCATACAGCAGTGCTGGTACTGCCGTTGTCTTATAGAATTTGATACATGTCTCTTGTCTAGCTTTTCTTTTCAATGTCCTTCGAGTACACCACATACAGCTTGGTACCTGCTTAGTTTATTGGTGAGATCATCACTTCTTCTATAAGAAAGACTACAACAAAGGTAATTGAATGTAGAGACATGTTCTATGAGTTGGTAATTTAACATAATTTTAGATCGAATGGGGTATTTTCCACAAAAAGCCATAACATTTGATTTTGCAGTTGAAATTTGTAAATTATATTCCTTACTTATCTGTTGGAGGCCATATAAACTTTTCTGCAGTGCGTTCACATCAGCCTGGACTACAGTTATATCATCTGTAAAGGCCAGCATATTTAGTGCAGTACAGTTATTTAACTTGATGCCAGAAGGGATCCTATCATTAAGTCTTCTAAGCAGATCGTCAAGGTATACCGGTATATTAAACAAAAGCGAGGACAAAGTGCACCCTTGTCTCTAAGCTCTCCATTAAGTTTAAATGATTAAATATACAAAATACACCGGAGGAAGAACTACCAATTCATTACCAAACATTACAGTAATTTATTATTGGAATAAACAGTAAATGATCATGGATGATTGGAAATGATTTGGGTGCGTGTGTGTGTATGGGTGGGTGGGCATTTGGATAATGTGCGCGCGCTCGCGCATCTGTTACATATTTTGATTCTGTGGACCTGTACTGACTGTGAAGTGCTTTTTGTCGGATGTTTTTAAAATATACGCATAAAAAGTGATTTTTTTTCACACGACAGTAATTATTTATAATAATCCCGAAATATTTTAAAATATCAAGCGTGCGCGAGATAATTCAGAAGGCGATAAACGTTTACACAGGCAGGTACATAAATTTTCCTAAGCCCAATATGCTGACAAGCGGTAAGGTGTCCCTCGAAAATCAATCTTCAGCGCCGTCGTCCCTCAAATCAATCATCAGGGATTACCGTAAAGTAAGAAATTATACACGACCATGACGCCGGGGCAGCAAGATTAGTTGTCGTCATTGTGTGTAGGTGGCACTAGGCATTAGCCATTATTACGGTGTGCTGAAGGTATGTAGTCGTCCACGGTCTTGCATCCTCCCCTATAGATTTTTAAAACTCCACGTACGGACGGTTATTCTCGAACTTTCCACGTTTTCTAAGCAGAAAGCGGAGCCCGTTACGAACCGAATCAAAAGCTATGACCTAAATCGGGAATAGATACATACTCTTAATTAGAATTAAAACAAAATAAGCGGTGAGAGTTGAAATAACTACAACAGAAGACACGAATAGCAATACAAATCTGACACAAACACGAAGAAATATTTAGAACATATCAAAAATAAATGAAGAACGTTTTCAGATTCTTAAAACATTATTTTTAAAAAATACGCAAATACGAGATATAAACAAGAAATAAAGTAGATAAATCGTGTTTTTTTTTTATTGGACAAGCAAAGATAGTTCTCAGTTTTAAGTCATTTGGCATTTGTCCGTCTGACCTAAAATGGGGGATGTGTCTATCTGATGTCCGTCTGATGTCTATTTGGGGGATGTGTCACGCTAATTTTTGAACGAATCAATCTATTTTCGTAACACTTGGCATGCGTTTCCATATTATTACCTAATAGGCTCTTATTGTGTTTGAGATTCACCTCCAAAAATCGGGAGGCAGGAAGCGAAAATGTGAAAGGTAAACATTTTGGACGAAACTGCAATTTTGGTATCAAATTAAAAAAGACTTTTAACCAAAATCTGAATATATTTACAGTTTTGGAAATTTCAGAATTTTAGTATACAAAGACTCAAACAGGATCAACAATTTGAAAAATTTTTAAATCCTTGCTAAATAGCAGACTAAAATAAATTTTAAACCAAATCAAACGTACTATTTACATTTTTGGACTTTTTACAAAAGTTGAAGATTTTTTTACCTTTAGGAGTAACACGGGTTAAAAATTTAAGTCAAAATTGCAGAAGTTTGTAATATTATTTATTACAAATGTAAGTTTATTATATTTATTTATTTGCTTCAAGTTATTTCAACAATAACTTTTGTTATAGAAAACGTCTATTATTACAAAAAATCTGCTGGGAAAAACTTAAGTACAGTATTATATAATAAGTTTATAACGTCTTACCTACGTTATAACATCGGGAACCTGTGCATAATTGCCTCGGATCAATTGCACGGGCTGCCATAGTCGTAACTAACTTCTAATTATTAATTTTACAAGCTGTAGTTAGAATTGAAGGAAATTTTACAGGGCGTCTGATGATTTATTCACTCAGTATTAAGTGTTATGTAATGACATCTCTTTATTAAACGATTTCTTTAACAGCTCTACATGAGGTTTTCAACATAAGGTATTCTTAATATATAGTTCACAGTCTACAACATATTTTCTGAAGGGGCCCTCAAAATAAGGAATGTTATATGCTAGCATTTTCCACGGATCCGGGATATTAAACTGGTTTGTAAGTAAAGCTCATTAGGGGGCCATTTGAAGAATGGACTTGATTTAACTTTTAGTATCAGAGAAGCTTTATAATATACGCATTACTTGCTACTACAAATATTTTTTAATCGTATGACATACTACATGTTACAAAGTGAGTATTATTAAAGTCTTTTATATAGTTATTTAAAGTGTCTTTTACAAATCATTTGTTTGAATGTTAATTAACCACGGAAGATAAGTCTCCGTGTCACTTGTGATATCCTCCAGCTCTTCGTTATTCCAGTCCTCGGTCCTCGGTTGCAGCATGTTTCATGAAGGTCAGGTATCTCTCGTTATCTTCGTATCCGGTGATGGTGAAGTGCTGAAGTCTTTTAGATCATTGTGGGTCCTGGTTCTTTGCTCTTAAATAACGGGTAGTAATAGCTCTTTGTTTTGAATGATTAACACAAAAGTTTTATTCACCTGTATCCACTTCACATGATTGTTTATTTGTTGCACTTCACATTTTGGTCTTACCACAGTTTTAATTACATAAGTTTTATATTTTAAGATTTTTGTAGAGATGTCATGGGCGCACAATTTTCATTATTCTTTCTTACTCGTTTACTACATATTTATATGAATCGCGGTTCAACTATATCAACGATACACATGGGTTTAATAGTGTAAAGAGTGCCTCTATGTCTTAACTGACGGGATTATTCACTTTAGGAAACAAAATATTATTATCGTTCCACATTACTGCTGTACGCAGCTTACGCCTTGACCGCTCCATTTCAAGTGGGCTTCGTTTAGGGGCAAATTTGTAACCTCGCGTAGTTTACTCTTCACCATAAAATAGTTCCACATTTATTCGATATTTACGGTATTAACATTTGACCTATTAATTATCCAAAGATATGCTTTACTTCAGAATTAATTATGGTAAACTACTGTATTATTGTTTATTTATTTATTTAATTGCAATTTACAGGTATTATTAGTTTTGTTTATGGGTCTATATGCAAGTTGATTCCGGTTACCGCATGTCAATGCATGGTAAATTATTACAGGGTTTCCTTACCTTTACACTCGCATTCCTTTTTGGCCTTTTAAATCTCTTTATTGAATGTTATTTTGAGTTATTTCAGGGGTTTAAAATTTGTTTAAATGTGCGATTTATTAAAATTTAAATTTCTCTCCTTTTTACATTTCCTATTTTATTTATTTTTTTTTTTAATTAATGAAATCGTCACAAGTTAATAACCTTCAAAGCGCCTGACAGAGTTTGAAAATTAAAAACACTATTACTTCTAGGGCTAAAACTAGGTCGACTGAAATGAGACAAACGCTGATTTCTTTGTCTCATGATAATGATGATGATGATGATGAAAATAGCGCTGATTACTTTAATCTGCATCACTGATCGAGGAAATTTATTTTTCTAAATGGGGGCACTCAACGGGGTATGACTAATGGAGATTGATCCCGGGGCGCCGCGTAGACCCTTCGTCGACTCTACCAGCCTAAATACCGGCCTAGATTAACCTGAAACACATTTTATCACGATCTTCAATTGAGTCACGTCTATCTTTGAAGCTGTTATACTGTCACGACGGTCTCACTGATCATCGTACGGTACAGTGACAAACAAAATACATACACCAATGAAGTCAATAATCACCAGCTGTAATTAATCAAAAACAAAAACTGTAATCAGCTCGTACAATAATTCAAGTTATATCTGTTCACACGCAATAATAATGTCAACTATAAAGAATTTCGCACTAATCACAACATAGCAACCACTTGATATCACTTGACAAGTCGCCCAACATAAACTGACTTCTAAGTGGCAGCTGTTGCCTATTTATAGTCCTCAGATGTTCCATATTTTGCGTCAAGAAGCACTCGGAAAGTGTAGAGGATAAATACGCATCTGCTGGGCTAACCGAGAAACGCGTAGAACGACACACTCCATTGTGGGAGAACGTTCCGTTGTCGTTACAATACCATTTGTAAACCACTCATACCTAAATGCGTAGACCTACTAGACTCGCCGAAATGTTGCAACTTTTTTTATCACGTTTGGCCAGTTTATTTTATTCATTTTTGTATTGGCCATCTGAGGACCACTTGCCAATTTCAATTCTTTATTCCTTGTTCTTTTCTTTTTCTCCAACATTTCTTCATTTTTTCATTATGTCTCTTCTCCTTGTATTCAGTCCACTTTGAACCCCCCGAACTCCTTCCATTTTTAACACTTTTGCCCGAAAAACGTCTCTTTCAATTGTTTCTTCTGCGTTTATATTATTTTTTCTAAATACTTTTGGACTTCTTTAATCCACCATCATGTTGACTTCTTTCCCTACAGTTATTTGAAAATCTGTTTTGTCAACCTATTGTCGCCCATTCTATATAAATGTCCAAAAATAATAGTCTTCTTTTTCTCATTGTTTCTGTTATATTTTCCAAACTTTGATATACAAATTTTATCATTACTTCTTAATTTCCAACATTTCTGAAGTTTTTTATGAGGTTAATATTTTCCTAATAATTTGTCTTTCCAATATTTCTAGTTTGTCTAAAGTATAGTTCAGTGCTAGACATTCACTTGCGTATAGGCATTTTGGCCTCACTAGTGTAATGTAATGCATTATTTTTGCATTTTTAGATATGTACTTTTTATTGTAAATATATTTAGTTATACCATATGCTCTTTCCATTTTATGAATCCTTTCTTCTATGGCAGATTTTCTGAACCATTCTCTTGAATTATTTCTCCTAGATACTTAAAATTTCGAACCCTGTCTATTCGACCAATATCTGTTACCAGGAATTTTGGCGCATTTTTAATGTTCGTGAGAAATTTGTTTTTTTTTTCTGCAGAAATTCTTAAGCCTTTTCTACTGGCTATGTCCTCTAAAAAATTAACTTGTGTTACTGCAGATGTAAGATGTTCAGAAAGTATAGCAAAGTCATCTGCGAATGCCAAACAGTTTATTTCAATATGTTTGTTCCTTCTTCCCAACATGATAGGTGATATTTTGCATTCCTTTATGCATTCCTTAAGAATTGGGGATAAACCATCACCCTGTCTTACACCTGTATTTATTTTGAACGGTTGAGATATTTCTCCCATGAATTTTATTTTTGAGACTGTGTCTGTAAGCCAGTTAATTTTATTATTTATACAAAATATATTGCAAGCTATTCAATATGCATTGTAGGTTGTTAAAAAATGTCGCCTAACATCAGAAATCAAATTTACTAATCAGCTGTCAAGTGTAAACTACATACGTATCCATTACGGGTAAATGTTAAACACTGCTGCGGACAGGTGTACCAACAATGCACAGAACAATTTTAAATCGGACAATTTTAACAACGCGGGGAATTTAAAAATTTTTAATCAAACGTAACCTCCATGTTAAGTTACTAACATTTCAAACACAAATCAAGAAACCGTTTGGGTGAAGCGTAGAAACACGACTCTGTTTGCTACCAGTGTACAGTATAAATAAATTGTACGCAAGCAGACAAACTATAATCACTTGTATATCATGACAGACGCGAGCTGAGCGATGTACGGAAACATAACTCACTTGTTTGACAACATCTGTTTCTGCTATATGAAATTATTCGCTGCCGTCTGCAGTTGATCACGTTCCCTTCTTTTCCTATTTCCCAGTAAACAAGATTTCATTTGAAAGCGTTTAAAAATGTATTTATAACTTATACATTCAATATTACTCCATGTAACCTGTTTATTTGTGTGTGTGTTTTTCCTATTTACAATAAAACTTAAATTGTTCTTGCGATATTGTTTATATTTTATAAATATAAATAAACACGATGCGCCATTAGTCGCTTAACAAAAATGTAGTTTAATATCAAACATTTGTTAAAATATTGTGTTTAATTTATGTCAATAATTGTATACAATTTGATACGGCTCGCGCGCTCAGAACGCTTACATGTGGGCCCTTTGATGGAATAATGTGTTTCTAAAAGTGCAGCGCTTTTCGACACTGTCCCTGCGCGCTAATCAGATTGCAGCGTTAGTAAGATGAGATTACCGTTTTGAGACCACGTTGGCGCTGCGTTATATTCATTAGCATTGATTAACAATTTAGTATTCATCAACCGCAACTTATTACTTTAAATGGAGCCGGCCAGTCGTGTCGTCATTACTCTGCTGTCGGCACATGATGTGCAGAAATATATCAAAAACGTAATACTTCCTCGAACAAAAGACTATAGTCGAAAGCCTTTGATGTAACAATGTGTTCTTAAAAGGGCGGCACTATTCGACACTGTTCCTGTGCGCCAATCAGACTGCACGGTTAGTAATATGAGATTATTGTTTTGAATCCACGTTGACGCGGCGTTGCTACAATTAGTATTCATCAACCGCAGCTTATCACCTTCAATGGAGCCACCCGGTGTAGCCTTTGTTTGATGACGTGCAGAAACATGTTTACAACGTAACTACACCGATACGAGATCATTATCTCCTCATCACGGCATAGGCAAGATACTGTCCGTAATTCACAACCACAGGACAGTATATGGACCGCTATACGTTATAGAACTTCAGTTTTGTGTCTCGACATGCTTTGATTGCCTAAAAACACTATTGTGTGTTCCACAGATCGTCCCAAAATTTCCCTAACTTATCGTTTATATTACAATTCTTATCTTAGCCAATATATTTCCCCAAATAGTTTAAATGGTTCACCAGAAGATGCGAGATAAAAAATTAATACCATAGATAACGGTTGCTTTGATACCGATGGATGATAGGTTAAATGAAGGAGCTATAAGATGCTGTTTACTAACCTACGAGGTCATTATGTGCTCAGTGTCTCCCTTCGTTTCCATTTCACAGATTATATTATATTCACAGCACACAAATACACATAGAGTTAGCAATGTTGTAGGCTAACTATTGTTTGAATTCAATGTCAATACGTTCCATTTATATTCCAGTCCAGACCCGATGATTTCGCAAAATTTCTACAAATAAGTCAAAAACATCGTACATCGCTATTGAGAAATCACTTACAAACTAGAAATACGTCCCTGGACTGGTGAATTCCTGGCAATTGTTAAAGGATTCAAGAGTCCAACACAACACTAAATTATCTGCAAAAATGGTTTAAATATCTATGCATTACTAGTTAACGTAATGTAATATACTTATTTTTATAGTCAAGTAATACAAGTCAATGAAGAATGGAATAATTACAAATGTCAAACGACTTAGTGGCATTTCTTTAGCGCCCCCACACACAAAACGTTATTAAATTAAGACATTTTACAGGGATATACTAACGTATATCCGTCCCTCTTCTCCAATCCTCTCTATCCAATACTTATGTGTTCTTCTTGCAGATTTTGAGTCTCCATAGCATTCCTGACACCAAGGCCGCTGCAGCTCCTAGGCCTCTGCGGACAAGGCCTCTCCTTTGTGCTAGAAGTGCCCATTTGAATATCTCCTCCTGTTTGGCTCCCCATTAGTCTTTGACCTCCTGGATCAAACATTTTAACCGCCGCCTCCCGATTTGTTCAACTAAGAACACCATCTTGTATCCATACTATGTGTGTATCCTTCCTGAAAAACTATTCTTTTTTAATCCCCTCCCAAAAACTAAGAAATTAGTTCACGTAAAACAGTATAAAACAATTAATTATATATCTATGTTGCTAACTTGTAACTATTTTTGTTTTGTTTTTGTAATTTTATCACAGTTATGATATTTTAGGCCCAGTCAATAGGTTGACATAGTCTGCCTCTGACGATGCAGATACAGTCTGTGAAACGTGCGTTAGACGAAACAATTTTATGTTTTCAGAAGGAATTATTTATACTTATGAAAATATGGAGAATGCCTTTGAGTTATATACTGTACATTCGTATTGTGACACTGTCGAGTAAAGCCGCCGCGATCACTGAGATGAGTGCCTTGTAAAGCCTACGATGTCGCACGCTAGCCTTAGCCCTTAATAATTTCAAAACACACATAATAACAGACCAGTTCTCCGCCGTCAAAGTGATGTGTAGGCGTTAAGTTAAACGGTTCGGCATAGCGTGGGCAACCGCCCAGTGTTTTGACAAGTAGACTCTGCCGGGAGTCTGGAAAAGGTATCCAAAGTTCTTTCGAAGTATCCGATTATTAGTCAACACCACCTCAGTGTCACTACCACCATCCTGCTCCTACACCTTCCAATGTCCTCATATGCTCCTTTCTCAGCGTCCACGTTTCAGGATTATTGAACGCTATACTTCATGTCAAGCACTTTGCTAGTCTTTTCCTTAACTCCTTGTTCAACGGTCGCCAGAGTGACCTCTGCCTTTCTTCACTAATGCTACTATAACCTTAATTCTGCCGTGCAGCGGGTATCTCCGGCCACAGCGCTTCCCACATGTTTGACTTTTCTCATTTGCTATATTCTTTACTGACTGCTTGCCAGAATCTGTCCTGTCTCCGTTATCGTCTATTATCGTATATCCTTGGCCTTCTTATTTATTATTATTCCATATTCTTCACATTTCTTGTCAAGATCTTCGAGCACTTCAAGTACTTCCTTCGCTAAGACAATCAAGTCATCAACAAACCAGACACATTCCATTATCTTCCACTTATATTCATTTCCTTTCTGCCATTAAAACTTTCCCTATTATTTGCTCCACATACAGGTTAAATATAGTAGGCAATCATAGTAGTATACAACTCAAAATAAAACGTTATATGGTCGCATCCACTTCGTTATATGACTACCAACAAGCGCTTCTGAGCTTTTAAGTTGTCTTTACATCAGACACTAAGCTACAACTACATTATCAACTACCGTCTGTACATGCATTCCTCCAGCTAGGGCTTTCGTTGGAAAAACGTTCTTACGACTCTCTCCCTCCCGAATTACCTCAGTGTTATATAATACAATGGAGACAACGGACCTTGTCTTAGGTGCTCAGGTGTATTTTTCTTTTTTTCTTTACACAGTATTCAAGAAAACATTCTAAATAATTTGATAAATTAGCATTCATTTTTGTCATAGTAAATACAGGAAGAAATATTAGCGACTCGAGAGGTTAGAGTGTATTGTCCAGTCTCTTCGTAATATATATAGACGGGCCTCTCCAAAAATTGGAATAACAAAGCTTACGGAGGTATGAAGATTGCTTTTAATTTTATAATTAAGACGATACTATTTGTGGTGGATCAAGATTTAAAAAATAATACAAAGTATGGATTACAAAAAGCAATTTATGTATTAATGTAGCAATTTGTGTACTGCAGGAAGGAAAAAAATCGGTATGGAGAACCATACATGACTTCCATGTTAATATTTTATTGAAATATTTAAATTTTCGGTCGAATGAATTTATAACATTAATACAACAAGAAGCAGAGCTAGATATGGTGACAAAACATCAAATAAGTGGATGCTTGAGTTCAGAAGAAATGACGTATCAGCTAAAATGGTACCCCCATGTCAGGTGGGTGAAGACTATCCTCAACCTTCGTGAGGAAGGACTGTACTTTTGGATAAAATGTTTGTAGGTGGAACGAAGAGCTGGTTGGTTATTGGACTCTCGTTGCGAGTTATCGGCCGAGGGTGAATAATGTCTATAGTGTTATCAAAGTCTTTCCTGTCAATACTATACTAGTCATTTTTCTTTCTGAAAATCGAGTCTTTCTTTCTTTCCATTCGTCTTCTGATTACCTGAACGACGGTTCTGTTCTCCCGTATAATATAAATTTCTCAGCAAAAGATTTCTCCCTTAATACGTTTGTGTCTTCTGTTTAACACCCACAATTCTGATCCATGTCATAACGCTATATTCCACACAGGCTAGTAAATAACTAGCCATCAGGGAGGTCAAAATATTTTCCAAGAGGGGCAAACAATTTTCCAGAGGAGAAAAATATTTATATGTTTTCATACATACACACATGCACATATTAGTTTGTAATTCTTATATCATAATAGAAATAAGTACACAGATTGTATTAATTTATTAAAACATTTATTGCTTCAAAATATGCATATAATTAATGGTTTGTAAAAGTTAATGTTTGATCTCCATTAAGTAGTGCTCAAGTTTCCAAAGTTTTAATATTATGTTGTCCGTAATCAAAACAGAGCAGGTTTTAGTGCGTACGAGGGTACACCGTGGACAAAAATGTTCAACATTCCCTATGGAGCGTTGCTCAGAGTAAAGCTGTGAATCTACAGTGTATGTATCACAGAACAAACACGCCGAAAAGAAGGAGCGCTCCTAAGTCTCTCATGGACCCTGAGCATCTTGCAGAGGGTTAATTCCCTAAAGACGAAAAGTCTATGAACCGTTCCTCTGTAACCGTGCAGTTACAATGGCCAGCGATCCACAGGAAGCAAATCGCTATCCACGCTGGACACTTTTTCGGCTTGCACGAGTTGTGTTGGTGTGGGTTTCGGCACTTTCCATTTAAAAAGCGTGCAAATGTAAGAAAATAAACATGAGTGATCCCAGAAATTACGCGAATGTGTGTGTGTGTGTGTGTGTGTGTGTGTGTGTCTTGCCTGCCTTTTTATTGCGGTAATCATAATAATACAATGGAAACGTAAATATTACATAATTGAGATATGCTTGCCTTCCACGAACGATATATTTTCTCTCATACATGATTTAAATTAAAATGAAAAAATTATAATTTTATTACTTGGAAACAAAATTATTTTATTTTTAACAATTACCATTGTTTGAAAAACGTAAAAGGTTGCAGGTAAACTACCCCTTCCCCTTAACCGATCTTTACCAAAATCAAAAAGCCTTGAGTTCTCTACAATTCAGGGGTGTATGCAAAAATTATTTGATTCTGTTTGAATTTGCGGCTATTATCGTTTGCCATAGAAAAAATTCTACATACACACACACATACACACACTTTTCGAAAAATGACTTTTCTTCATGTTTTGAGGGTAGTACAATCAGAATCAGCCTTTATCTCGAACACGATTTTTTTCGCCATGACCATACTTCCATTTCCTTATGGAACATGGAAGTAATACGTTTTTTTTCTGTGGAGGAATAAAGACGGCGGTTCTCCCATGTGAATATAGCGTTAAAAGAAAATTCATTCTGCATGATACTTGTGATAATAGGTTACACGTTTTAAACAGTTAACCCGTGAAGTTACATATAAATATAGTGGGGAACGTAGAACCAACTCCCAGTATTTCAGCATATTTTTGTAGAACAAGTAGAACAATACAATAGAGGGTAAAGAAAGAGACACAAATAACCCTCTATAAAATGACAGTGATGCTTGTTCAGCTGTGTGGGCTGGTGACTAGGACTTTGACGCATACAAAGCTGTTAGTTACTGGAATGAAGTTCTTAAAAACAGTAAAAGGTTACACTCGTTTAGACAGAATTAGGAATAACGAATGAAGTTGGTGTTACATCATTGGGAGAAATAATCAGCCATTACAAAGAGCAATGGTTTTATGTTATGGATAGGTTGCATAGCAACCGAATAGAAGAAGCAAAAGAAGAAAAATAAAATAAAGAAGAAGAAGAAGAAGAAGAAGAAGAAGAAGAAGGAGAAGAAGAAGAAGAAGAAGAAGAAGAAGAAGAAGAAGAAGAAGAAGAAGAAGAAGAAGAAGAAGAAGAAGAAGAAGTGTGGAAAATAAAGGTATATTTAACCAAACATCAATAAAAGAAGTTTAATAAGCATAATTCATTTTAGCTAGCGTTAAATTTGTGAAGAAAAAAGAACAAAGGGAAAATGATGTGAGAGGACCTATGTCAAGGGTTGTAGACTGTCTCCTCTGTTGGAGGTTTAAAGAAGCAGCAATTCCTGCTTTAGTAAACGTGCGTTTGGAAACGCCTTTTTTTGAACCAGGTGTAGAATTACCTAACAGCAGTAGGATGCAGTGGTTACCTAAAAAAAATATGTTTTGTAAAAAAAAAAACTATTAAACCTAACATAAGATTATTAACTTGCAACTTTAAATTTGTATTAGTTAAAAATATTATACAACTCATAATCTTTAAAAATGTATAAGGCTGTTTAAAATTGAATATAAAACTAATGGAAAAATGTAGGCTATTTTCAGTTACAGTATTCCGAACTGTTCAATACAAAAAAAGAGAAACGATACCATGCCATACGGGTAATTAGTTAATATTTTAAAAACATCTCCATAACGTTGGCTCAAACATTAATTTTAAATTACTAAATTTAATTATTAAAACCGATTAACCTAAATTTACAGATTCAAAATCTATGTAACAATCAATTCAGGTAGTATGATTCTGCTGTTATGAAAATTTGGATAAAATGCATACTGTAAGGTCACCCACACAAGCACACATATTTGATATTCGGAGAGAAGAAATTCTCTTTTCTAGTTAATAAAACGAAAGAAATCCGTTGTTTTAGATTCCTCTGTTTGTTATGTAAACAGAGCTGATATTACACAACTTCGTTCTGCTTCTTCTTTATTTTTCTCTGCTTTGTTATTTCTGAATGGATTTATGTTAACTCGAATTTCTGTTTACATACTTCAGACTTTGTACGTGAAGTTGCAAAAAAAGTTACAGATTTTTGACAAATTTTTTTATTGGTTTTATTTATTTTTATAAATAACGTGGTGAAACGCATTAACATAAACGTATTAACGTAGATTAATATACTTCTACTACAATTTACAATTAATTGCTTTTCCACTGTTCGTCATTTATAAGACTTTATATTTACCAGCAAGGAAACTGAACATCAGAACAAACCAGCTCATTAAATCGCATCAATTGGTCACCCAACACCGACCATTGGTCGTGAAACCTTTATGCTAAAATTGTAACACGTATACACGCACACGTAAAATGAACAACAGTACATAAGAATAAAATAATAATTTCAGAAAAATCAAAGGTATAAATTTAATAATATTTTGAACATATGGTAGAATTCTAACCAAAAACTGATTAATTATTCATGACAAACATAGAGGTAAACTCAAGTATTGGAACTGTATGATACAGAACAGCATGAAGAAAATGTATGTTGACAATTATTATAATAAAATTAAAATAATCATTAATAAGATTATAATATAATAGATACAAATTAGAATGAAAAATGTAAAAATCAGATAAATGTATTTAATAATAATTAGTAAAATTATATATGTTTTTAAGAGTAATATGATGAAAATATGTGACAAATTTAGTGAGGTATCAAGATGGCAAATGTAGATTGTTATAATTGAATTGTGTTGCAATGTAAGAAAATTTGTGGAGTTTAGTGTTATATTTAATAGAACACACGTCAGACAGGAAGATTAGGTAAATAAGTCTAATTCAATTTTTCATTTTATACACATCTCTGTGAGAGTGAAAGTAACTCAATTTATATAAATAATAAAAAGAAAAGAATTAATATTGTAACCTATCTTGGATAATAAGCCAAAGAAAAATAATTTACTTTGAATTTGTAACGAAGTGTATAAAATATTGAAATTAAAAGAAGTTTAATAAAGAATAAAAATAACAGAAGATTTAACTAGTAAACATTAGAAATAATTTTATAAACAAAATAATCCTATTAAAAGCGACATCTATGCTGATGACAAACTGTAAAGGAACTACAAGAGTACAAGACTTGAACCTGTGGCAGTTTTGAAAAACTGAGAATTGAACGATCCGCATGTTCACAGTATATTCTCTTAATATAATTTCTTCAAATTTTGTTAACAAGAGTTATTTGGTACTGACTAAAGAAAGTAATTAACCATTCCCCATATTAAATAATATAAATCAAAACATTCGTTGTCTACCCTGAGATAGAGATTTCGTGATCATATGTTAACATAAACAACACTTAAAAAATTATTAAAATATTAAAATAATATAGACAACGCGTACTGATCGCCCAGATAAAGGGGCAATTACTATAGCAGACAGAAACAAATATAATAAGAAAAGATATCAGTACAATATATATATATATTTTTTGCTACATTGAGATAAAAAACAAAAACAACAAAATTGCCTACATGACTCTTGGCACGCCGCGGCGCGCGAGGCTGTTTCAGCTGTTTGGAGATCATTCTGCGCGGCAGAGTTACGTAACGTTCTGGATTGTTCGAGATTGCCCCTGCCAGGCGTTACTTGACTACTCAATCAGCATCCATGCCATGTCACTACAATGCAAGAAGGCGAGGTATAACATACTGAATTTCGAAGCGTCCGAGGGTCAGTTACACCTCGCGATTTTACATATATATGAAATGATGACGACTTTCGGAAAATTTATAAACCTACGAAGAAAGAAGAGAAGTGAAGAATACAATACAACACCAAAATTAGACTTTACCGTAGATGAAAATGGTTTAGTTAAATTAATTATGTATCAGAGGATAATACGATGGTTGTGGAATGTGGAAAGAATGTATGAGAAACGGATGACAGGAAGAATGTATGTATTGGTCAGGGCGAAGGTGACGATCGAGCGAGATATGGTCAGGTAATGTTTTGAAAGATTTAATGGTGGAGAAGACTGTTTGTTGAATAGAGGTGGAGGATGGACGTATTTTGTAGAGCATTGCATTGCATTGTGTTAGCGGGGGGTGTGTTTGCATCCGTGACTGGACCGAGCCACATGGCTGCTAAAAGATAACCTGTTACTGGTTCAGTCGACAGGGTCTTAGAATTGGAAAAGTAACGACGGGGGATGAAGACTCGATGTCGTGGCACATCCACAGGAACCTATTCAGGCGATAGGTGTCACCTGTCTCACGCCTTTAGGCACCGGTCGCTCCCCGCGAGCCAGAGCCTCCGTGCAGGTGGCAAAGGTAGCTGCAGCAAGCAGCGTGTTCAACGTGCTAGGAAATAAGTCCCTGAGAAAAATGAGGAAATCAGGTTTAAAAAGGCCAACTCCTGGACTGCTAACAAGAAATTAGGTACGAGGGTGGTTTCATCACGGGTCACCTAGATTCGCCCGAGGGCGTTTGACCCGAATCGGGGGGGGGTGCTTCTGTGGTGTTAATGGTCCATAGGTAGTGCAAGGAGGAAGGAGGTCGTAGCTGGAGGAAGTTTGTGGAGCAAGGCAAGAGGCACACCAGTGATAGTGGAGGCAAACGACACCGTGACCTCGAATGCGTTCGCGATTGAAGTTACCAAATACACGAAGATATATGTAAAAAAATATTAACTAATGTTAGTTGTTCTAAACCAAAATCGAAAATTAACTAAAGTTCCAGCAGCGTGCCCTTTCTTACCCATTAGCGACTTACTCAACAGCAGTATCTAACGACGAGCATAGGCGTTACGCCAGGTGCGTATACGATGTGTCGCTTTCATGACATTATAAAGTATTTTATGCAGTGTCTGGCTGATGGTTATACGAGTATACAGAAGTGTGAATAATCTCTCTCTCTACATATCGGTTCAAATTAAACATATATGCCGCCTACCTTAGGTCTCTAGCTCCGCAATCGTATTCACAATGTATGCAACTTTAATAATAAATGGCGATCCACGTATCGTATTCTCCGTGAGTTACGACGCGCGTTAACGTGGAGAGCGATTCGCACTTTATCACGGCTGTTAACGTGCAAGTTGATAATACGCCAACTTGCAATTTTAATATGGTTACTACGGGTTTAGTTTGAGTTACTTTATCGCATGAAGGATACGCTGGCTATAACAGACATTTCACTGCACAATCGTGTGTCAGTACATGGGACGCTGATGATAACACTTTTGTAAAAGATGGATCAGACGACGTAAATTTATAATGCTTGTAGTATAAAAAAAAAGTTACATATTTTTACATACTTACAGTATATAGGCGTACTGTTTTGAACGGAACAAGTGCAAATCATTTAAGGCACCCATATTTCAGTTATGTTTATGAAAAGGGTACAAATAAAATGGAGGCAGCATATCGAGAGAATGGAAGATATGAGAGTACCCAAACAAGTAATAAGATACAGACCTCAAGGAAGACGAGATATAGGTACACCAAGGAAGAGATGGCTTCAATGAAGGCGGAACAGGCTGTAAGCCTATACCTTGACGTGAAGAGGAGGAAGAAGAAGAAGAAGAAGAAGAAGAAGAAGAAGAAGAAGAAGAAGAAGAAGAAGAAGAAGAAGAAGAAGAAGAAGAAAAGGGTAATGCTAGTCATGTGCTAGTAGGCCTGCAGATTTCAAATTAACTAAATATTATAGAAAAAATAAATAAAAGGAAATACAAAATACAGATTTTATAAAATACATTGTTTTACGTATCGTCACTACAGTATTTTTCACTAATTTTGATGCCTTATCATTATACAAAGATAAGAAATTACTTTTTAAAAATGTTGTATATCGCTTTCGTGGCCAGGATCTCACTGATCTCCAGACTAGTCCTTGAACACGTATACAAAAGTAAGTCTTTAAAAAGTGTTTTATTACATTCAAATAATAAAACACGTATAAGATATTTGTTTGAATTATTAACTGGACGTCAGGATTATTTTCAAGCGCTTAGCAGCCTGGGTTGTCGTTGTCAACCTCAACATGTTGAAATACCAGGCCGACAGATGTCGATTGTAAATAATACTTGTAGCCGTGTATAATTATAATAACTATGTAAAATAATAAGTAATAACATCATCACCACCACTCCAAGGACTAGGCCTTAGACCTGTTACGGAACCCATCTTCTCCTCGGTCTACCAACATCTGTCTTCCCAGTAGGGTGATAATCTTAGGGAGCCACAGGTAGAGATGGATATCAGGCATACGATTCAAGTGTTCACACCATCTCCTTCTATGGTCTTCAATCTTCTGGTGCAATGATACAGTGTTCAAATCGCGTCTAATATCGTCGTTCCTTTTCCGATCCAAGAGAGAATAACTTTGCGTCACTCTTAGAAATTTCATTTCGGCTGCCTGAATCCTCTGCACGTTCCTCTTACCAAGAGTCCATATCTAACTAGCATACAGGAATGTGGGAACAGCCACTGTTTTATAAAATTTCATTCGGGTATCCTTCCGTGTTTTAATTTTCAGGTACCTATGAATCGTTCCACAGATGCGTCTAAATTTTGTTAGCTTACTATCTCAATCAATATCAGTTCCATATGAGATATTACAATCCAGGTAACTAAAATGACTAACATGATCCAAAATCTAATTATTCACGACTATCTTAGTTCTTATAGGATACACCTGCCCTGAAATGCCATCGTTTTAGATTTTGTAGCAGAGGTCTGTAGCCCATAGTCTTGTATGATGCTATTTTTTTTTTTTTTTTTTTTTTTTTTTTTTTTTTTTTTTTTTTTTTTTTTTTTTTTTTTGAACTGGTCTAAAAGACCAACCATCAATTTACATCTAATGTTATAATTTAAGTTACTTATACAGTCACCCACTGGTGTACTATATATTACTTTCTAGATTTCTGCACACACTGCACTACACTAATTCAAAAGTTTTAGTTCTCTTCAGCCTTCTCACTACTGTATTGGTGTTGTCAAGCAGTTGAATAGCTTCTACATTGATATGCTGGTGTAGTCTAGATTCGTGCTTTGCAGCAAACCTTTTAATTTCACTGGCGACATCAGGGATCCTAAGGTCTCGATGTATATCACTATTTCTGATGTACCATGGAGCACTTACCATGTTCCGTAGCACTCTATTCTGGAAGGTTTGAATACATCTAATGTTCGTTTCTTTCGCACAACCCCACAGTTGAATTCCATAAAGCCAAATTGGTTTCAGAATTTGGTTATATATCAAAATTTTGTTGTGTATTGACAACTGAGAATTTCGTCCCAAGAGCCAATACAGTCTATATTTGAGACCAAGCTCCGCCCTTTTTTTTTTCTGACGTGCTCCTTCCATCGTAGCTTTGTATCTGGGGTCATGCAAGGGTCATCCCCAAATATTTGGCAGTGTTTGCGCATGGTACTACAACACCATTTAAGGTAACTAGAAAACTGTTCTCTATCCTTTTGTCTGTAAAATTGATATGGACAGATTTCAGTTCATTAAGCTTAATTTTCCATTTCCCAGTCCACTGCTGTATCTGATCACTAGCATCTTGAACCATGTTGGTAGCTTCACCTAAGGTCGAACCAATCGCCATTATAGCTGTGTCATCAACGAAAGTAGCAACAGTCACATTCTCTGGCTGTGGCAGATCACATGTAAACAACAAGTAGAGGATGGGCCCCAAAACACTCCCTTGGGGCACACCTGCCCTCACTTCTCTTAGCTCAGAATAGTCATCTTCCTGTTTGACTCTAAATAATCTTTCCAATATATATGATTTTAACACGTCAGCATATTGTTTTGGTAACATTTTATTAAGTTTATGTATTAAACCTTTATGCCAAACTTTATCAAAGGCCTGAGCCACATCGAGGAAGATTTTCGAGCAGATTAGTTTTTTTTCTAGTGCTTTTTCTATTGTGTCTGTTATTCTATGTACTTGGTCTATTGTGGAATGTTTTTATCTGAACCCGAATTGATGATTTGGTATCAGCTTTTTTCTCTCTATTACTCGATTTAGCCTTTGCAACAGAAGTTTTTCAAAAAGCTTTGATATAGTTGGCAACAGTGATATGGGCCGATATGATTTGGCCTCATTTGGCGGTTTGCCTGGTTTACGTAGCATAATAACTTCTGCCACCTTCCAGACACTAGGAACATGCTTTAGCCTAAGTGCCGCATTGAATAAATATGTAAGCATAACAATCCCTTTCTTAGGTAACTGCTTTAAGATCTCACCTGTAATGAGGTCAAAGCCAGGTGATTTTCGGGGGTTCAAGTTTATCTTGATCTCCTTAGCTACCTCTTTTGGAGTGACCAGTTGAATGTCCTCCTCTATATGATGCTACTGAAAGTAAATATCACCAGCTGTAACTGGTCTTGTTTTCTGTATCATTACCTTGTCATCTGCATAAAGCAATGCATTCACACGAATGCACGAAGTGACTATCACACGAAGTGATAGTCACGAGTCAACTTTAGCTGTCCATCGCCGAAATATGTCGTCCATGTATCTATGTATTAAAAAGTGTCAGTGAAATAGGGCACCCTTGTCTCACACCTTTATTTGTAGGAATGTCTTCTGATAATTTATCATTAAAATCCACGACAACCTCTGTCTTATAATATAAGCCCCTAAGACCTTTAATTAATTGCGAAGGGAAACCCCTTCGTAAAAAGTAATAACTTACTTTAAAATATGTTAACAAACATACAACTAAAACACAATAAGAAAAGATGAAAGTGACAGTAAAAGAAATGGTACAAAACATACATCAACATAATGATGGCATGTCACATAAATACGAGGTGCGATACAAAAGTAACGAGAATTTCTTATTATCGTGTGCTATTCATTTTTAATTTACAAAAATGTTTTTCTCATGTTAGTACCATTTTCCGTGACGTAGGTACATGTCGGATTTTGGGAACATTAGACGCTTAGTTTGTGTTTAACAAGCGAACACTGACGACACATTTTAGCGCGATCGGCGATTTTTGTATTCTCAAAGTGAAGGAACAAATAATTCGCATTAAATTCTGTGTTAAAAATAATATCTCAAGTGCAGTGGAGTAGTGCAAATGTTGGAAAAGACTTTTGGCAAGAATACTATGTCCAAACTAAAAGTTTATGAATGGTACAAACGTTCCCAATACAGCCGTGAAGGTAGTGAAGATGAGAAGATAATTGTAAGTCCTACCACATCAATCAACCACCGAAGAAAACGTGAAAAAATTTAAGGATATCGCGTCACTATAAGAGAAACTACTGCTGAGAACGTCGGTAGGCCTATATCGTACGGGTCATGTGAGAAGCAATTTTTACAAACGTTTTCGGCATGAAACGAGTAGCAGCCAAATTTATTCCAAAATTGTTAAATTTTCAGTAAAAGCAGCATCGCAAAAAATCGCTGAGCAAATGTTGGCCGAAGTCGCTTGCCCTTTTAGCGGGTCAGGACTTGCCCTGGCCTTGCTAAATCAATTCTTCGGGAGTCGGGGAGCCCCGTGGGCTGGGTACACCCTGTCTGCGCCCCGATCTATTAGGTTGGACTCGAGGTTGGTCTGTGATTTCGGCTGTGGGGCGTCGACTCTGTCCGCCTTGTGTAGTGGAGTTGGATGCACCAATCTGCTGCTAAATCCTAGATAGTAGATATTTCGTAACCTATGGAGGGTTAGAGGTGTACGTCTCAAACTCAAGGGTACTGGCCAAAACATCGTCAGGCGCCTGGTCAGCTTTCAGAACAATAGAGCTCCAGCTCGATGGAGAGCCGGGGATGGTATAAGCACAGGCTTGGAACATCTCCGTTATCCTTAGAGTTTCTGGCCGAAGTCGCTGATGACATTGATTTACTCAAAAACATCATAACAGGTGACGTAACGTGGGAGTACGGATAATGAGTTGAAACAAAAAGGTTCAAACATCCCAATAGAAGCTTCCGGAAGAGGCAAGACAAAAAAAAAAACAAATTCACGCCAATTGAGATCGAATGTGAAGGCTCTCCTCACTGTTTTATTTTATTACAATGGCATAATCTACTACGAATTCTTATCGTCAGGCCGTACTGTCACTGGAAAGTATTATCTTGAAGTCTGAAATCGGTTGCGTGAGGCAATCCAAAAAAACAAAAAGACCAGAACTGTGGGAAATAATTCTTGGATTCTGCACCATGCTAACTCACTGGTTTACACTTCACCTACTAATTCGCACGTTTTTGGCAAAAAACAACACCGTTGTAATGGGCAAAGCCACCCTATTTATGGCCCCATGCGACCACCATTTCTTGTTCCACAAAACAAAGAGCACAATGAAAGGACAAAGTTTTGCAACCATAGAGGAGATAAAGGCTATATGGCTGAGTTGCATCGCTGAGTTAACTGAAGACTATACCAAAACGAGAATTTCACAAGTGTTTTACGGACTGGAAAGAACTTTAGCATAAGTGCATTATACATGATAGTGATTACTGAGAACAGGACATTATTAACTTTGAAGAATAAATAAATAATTTTTTGAAAAAACGAAAATACTCCGTAATTATTTGATCAGACTTCGAACGCTCCTTGTACATTATTTATATACATACATTTAGTTATCGTAGTTTTGAACAGAATTGGTAATGAATTTGAAGTTGGAAAACTTAATTTAAACCGTATGTTTTGTGTAAACAGACTGTAACACAGTTGTGAAAAATTTCGTTTTACATTGCTATTGGCTCAGCTTACAGCAGGGTTGCGTACACGTACGCTATATGTAAATCTACGTACACTATATGTGAAAAATAAACAAGTTTTGTCCATTTTGTTGGTAGCAAATAGCGAGAGCGTTTCTATGTCGCTTGTCCCGGCATTCGTTTGTGTTTAAATGAAAGTTAAAAATTTAAATTTCGTGTATTTGTTGACATACTGTTAGTAAAGATAAGCCTCTGATAAACTGAATGTGTAACTTGTATCAATTTGTCATTAGTTAATTTGTCAAACTAAAAAGTTTCGTTAATAAAACTGTTTGTATTAAAGAATAAATGTGGGTAAAAATTTTGATAAAACCGCAAAAATTCATATGTGTGGTATCAAATTAAACAGAATTTTTTACGAATATCTGGGTGTAGTGTTAAGTTTTGGAAATTTCTAAATTTCGGTACCTAGGGACCAAAAAATAAGTCGTAATTTGCAAAAATTGTGAAAACCCAGCAGAGTGTCAGACTAATAGGATTTGCAACCCAAATCGGAATGTTTCGAATTTTTAGTGTTTATTGTGAGATTGTGTGTTCTAAAATTGTTATGTACCTATTACTAAAGAAATAGTAGAGTAACCGGATTTTTGTAATGTTTTGCATAGTTGAAAAATGATCTAATATCGAAACTTATATAATAACTAATGTACTTTGTTCGAAATAGCGAGAGAGTTCTGCAGCTCAGGGAGCATACTGGTTACCTTTTACGTACAATTCAGAATTTAAACAACCGTTAATATAAAAATAAATATACAGAAGGTCATCATTACCATCATCATCTTCAAGGATTAAACCAAGGATGGTTTCGTTCCGGTCTCAAACAGACAAAGATTAAAGCTGTTTACTCCAGCGCTTCCTAGGATGACCCACACTTCTCCGTCCCTTCGGCTTATAGTTCCATAGTTGTTTGGGGTTTGCATTGTTGCAGTCATCTATTCGGGAAAGATGTTCCCACCAATTCAGCCGATACTGGGCAATCCTGTCGTATGTCTGTGTTTTTTCTATGATCATGGAGAATATACCCTGCCACGTGCTTGAGAAATCTCATTTCAACCGCTTCGATGCGACTGGTCTCGCCTTTTCTCAAACCCATAAAACAGTGTGGGAAGGGCCATCACCTACATATAAACACCTACGTATAATCAAAAGTTATATGGTTTAATATATAAGGTCGTTTCTATGTGTTTGTTTTTAACAGCAATGTATTTGCTGTATATTGTAACATTACATTTGGAACAACATAATATCTTACCTGATTTAATGAAAACTTTGGTTAAGAAGCTAACAAGAAGAACAATATCTTCAAAGATGATAGTGAAGAAGAACGACTAACAATTTTAGACTGACTAGTAAGACAACTGACCGTACCCAAATTAATGATTTAGGCTAAGTGATGCAGATATCTTCAAACCCCAACTATGACATGAATTTTCAGTATTGACCAAACAAAGAATTGTAAAGACAAACAGTTTATGAACCAGAACTATAAAGAAACAAATCGTTTCAGTTAATGTATCGGTATATCCAGATAATCAAAATACAAAGTGAGGGATAATAGGCCCAAACATGTAATATTATGTAAGAGAAATATTAGTAAATAATTAAGTTAATTGATGTAACAAAAATATAGATACACATGATTATAGATACATGAACCATACAAATAATTGTCACATATAGAGTTCATAGGGTTTTCCAGCAAACAACAAATTATAACATGGTCACAATTACATTCATAACAAGAGTAAAACCCAGATAAACAGTAAATGTAACAAGATTATTAGAACTGTGTGGTGAGGTGGAGCAACAGTGTCTGCTTTATTGTAATTTTTGTAAATCAAACATCAATAAGTATACGGATGTTAAAACCCATATAAATAGTAAACATGACATAGACAGTGTCAGAATAATGAGTAAATTAGCTGAAAAAGGACTAAATAATTAGTATAGAATTTGTTTTGTTAAATGTGCATGTTTTATGTTATAACACAGTGTTTTATATAATAGTATTTGTGTTGTGTTTTTTGTATGTACCAGGGGATACAGTTAATTTAAAGGAATGTCAATTTAATGATATTAATTCAATTTTTTTTATGTTGTGTTAACAAATATAACAACAGAGCTGATGTTAAACCATGGTAAATGAATTAACCAAGCAGAATGGACTATACAAAGATGTTTTGTTAAGTGTCAAACACCCATACAGTATGAGTAGAAAACAGTTATTTGTGCAAGGAGTTGGTAAAATCATAGCCATGTAGGCATGAATTTAACTATTAGAATAATATATATTTTGTGTTGTTAAAATAAAGTTATATGTTAAACCATTTTGATGAATGTTAGAAGCTAATTTAATTGTTAGAGATGTTAAAACATGATGATGAAAATAATACTATTACATAGGCCAGGTGAAACCAACTTTAGTAAATTTTGAACAATTATGTTAGAAATTTTGTAAAGCAAATGTGAAAGGGTTGATGTATTTATAGGTAATAATGTATACAAGGAATATAGAACCAAAATAACACATATCAAGTTATTTAAGAAAATTCCAAATAACAAAATTGTAACATCCATAGTTCTTAAACAAAAATAGGCATGTTTGGTGTCTAAATATAACAAATGTGAAGATCAAAATAATGCTGATAATGGTTTTAAACTCCCATTCAGTATAGAAAAGTTATGTTAAATTAAAGATTTTGAACGAAATTTAGATTCTGAAATAATAAAAGTATATGACAATGTAGATCCGGATTAGCCAACCAGGTTCCAAGTTTACCCTTAGCAACCAGAAATTTCGGATAAATAAAGAGAGACTTCTTTGACAACGATCTTAGCAGATAGACGCGTTCTTAAATCGTCTTACATTAAATGTTATAAAACGTGAAAAAACAATACAACTAGATAAATACTGTTAGAAGTACACTACACGAACTTTTTGCAATAACAGAAGACTACCCATTATATGGATTAGAAGAAATAACAACCAGGAAGAAGATTTGAAGTGGACGAGGGACGAGAAGGAAGATCTGACGTGTACGTGGGCCCTATCTTCAACCAAGAAGAGTACAAGAAGAGGATTTGGTGATCTGACATCTCATTATATCGTATTTCAACACACACCTATGTATACACGTATTTTAAGTAATAATCAATTAAACTACAGACACCATATGACACAAACACTAAAAACAATCACTAATAACACCATATAAGATTAACACCTTTTTAAACACAACAAGAACGTTTAATTCACATAATAACTATCAAAGCCTGAACTGGATGTAACCTTTTTAAAACTGGTAACCACTATACAATTTCTGTGTGCACGTAACACTCTAACGTTGTAATATCCTATAATTGTAAACTTGTATTTTGATTAATAGTGTAATATTTTTATATAATTATTATCCCCGAACCATATACGCCCTGAGATAATTAATATTTTTATTTAAAAACGTTAACAAAAGCATTGTTTTGGTCTGGAAGGAAGACTAAACGTTTGGCTACTGCTGCCAACTGGTAAAGGAAGAATTATATTTTGCGCTACAATTGCGATTATTCTGTTTAAATTTATTAAAACAGTCAATCAGTGTTTTTCCGAATAAAGGATTCCACAAGGATATATGTTTGATAATATTTGTGTGTCGTTATTATTGCTGTTACATTAGTAAATAGAATTCACCGATTGCAGTGTATCCGACAGTTGGCATCGTTTGAGTGACGTCACGGAAACGTGGAGCATAGTGGGAGTAAGCGGCAATTTACAAAACCATTAGCCGTTCAACCTAACACATTTATAATTACACATCGACGACTCCAGTGCGAGTTTGTCGCTACATTATTTACCTATATTACAAGTTGACACTTCCAACGGGTGGTGTAATTCAAGTGCACACAATATAAATACAAGTAACCCGTCCACAATAACATTGTACGTAAAGAAAAATCTGGTTACAAATAGATGAACCTGAAGTGAGGCTACATACATTACGTAACGATAAGATTCAATCATCGTATATACAAATATCTCTATATCGTTACAATATATAGAGTTGTCTAAAGGTCGGTGTACGGTGATCAGTTTTAGTATTTAATCTCCATTAAGCAATCCTCAAGTTTCCAAAGTTTTAAGACTTTGATCGCCAAAATCTGAACATCAGAACATTATTCTGTGTGTATTAGAGGGTCCAGTGAAGACTAAAAATTATCAGGGTGTCCTAGAGAGCGTTGCTGAGACTAAAGCTGTGTATGATTACAAAGTGTACGATTCAAAGAACAAACAAAACCCCCGGGTCTCGAAAGACGCCCCCCTCCAGAAGCACCCCCTCCGAAATTCTGTGAACCGTTTCTATGTAAGTACGTACAATCACACTGGCCAGAGATCCAGTCCGCGCGTCCACTCTGGTAAAAGTGACTTTTACGCTTGCACGAGTGTGTTTGTGTAAATGCCGCAACGTTTCGTTTAAAATGTTTACAAACGTCAGTCGATAACCAGAAGTGAGGCAAGAGATAACTCGAATGTGTGTGTGATTCCTGTATTTTGATTCTGAAAACCATAATAATAAACCTTTAGAAAATGTAAACGTTGCAAAATGGAGATGTTTAATATGATTTACTGACTACGAGAAAGAGTATTTACCGCTCATTGTATGAGGGAGGATACGGTTCCCCTCCCAATCTTTGTGTTGTTAAAGTAGTTTTAGTTGGCAACAAACTACCTATTGTGAGTCGATTTGACTTTATTCAACTGCTTTCTAAATTGCTTAATACACAACGAACAAATCCGTTGTCATAGTAACCATGAATGTAATGTGTTACACATTCTCGTATTACGAAAAAGTATCAGTTAATTTTATTTGAGTTGAAACAGTTGCTAAAAGTTTCGATGCCAAAAAAATTGTAATGAATACAATTTTATTTTACTGAAAGTGCATTATCAGTTTCATGTATATTGTTACGTACCGGAGTCGTACCCGTTGAAGCCTCACCCTACTTCGCCAATCTATTACCTTACTTTATTTTATTGATGTGTTGTATTTGGTTTGTTTCCCGATTTTAAGGCGCCAAATTGTTTTATTTCCAAAACAATTAAAATGATTCTTCTCACCTATTTCTCCTTTTTTCTTATTTTAATTTAATCCAACTCACCTGTGTCTTGTAGTTGATTTAAATTTCGTTCCAAAAAAATCAGGGTTACCAACCTCTATTTTTTGGTAAAAATTTTCAGCTTGGCTTTATTAAGGAATAAATTGTCTGTAAGGTTAACATAAATTAAATACACAATTGATAATAGTCAATACTATATTATTTCTGTAGTGTTTTTTATTAATTTCTTTTTAAAACAACATGAAATATGTTTATAATATATATTTTGCTCCTTTTCTTGTTCTTTACTAGCTCAGCGGTTGGCAATAGTGTTCTCTTAGTATTCCAGGTCTAGTTGAGTAAAACGTTATGTTTTATTTTAATTATTTTAATTCAATTGGGTTCTTGTGATTGCAAGAAAATTAATAAAAGATCTTTAGAAAGTACAAAACTTCACATAAAACTTACTTAAATATTATACAGGTTCTTATTAAATCACTTCTTAGGTTATAGTACATGTGTTGAGTCACAGTGGGTGACTAGGTTAATAGTTCGTTTTTTTTTTTTAAATGATTCCAATGTCCAATAATTTCATCACCATAAATTAAAAAGTGAATAAAGATATAAACAGAGTGTCCCTAAGTTATTCCTTAAGTGAGTGTTTCATAAAGTTTATTATTAAGTGAAAACGTGTCACAGTGTAGACTAGTCGTTTTTCATTTTAGTTTTTTAAGTTAATTTATACTTATCACATTCCTTTACATCTGATTTGTCTCTCTGAGTTCGTTTTTCTTTTATAATTTATTAAGTAGATTTTTTCTTTCAATTTCCAATAATTCTGGTTATTAAATTTCTTTTTTCCATACTATTTATTATTCATATCTCATTTTGGTTCATTGCAATTTCATTTTTAGTTGATTTATTGCTATTATATGATTATATTGAGCTGCATGAATTTTATGATTTGCTCTTCTCTGAATCTAATAATGGACTCCCAAATCGTTTGTAACGGTATTTTTATAATAATATTTTTTTGTCATAGTAACCAGACTCCTATCTCTATTGGCTGAAAGAATTTTGTACTCATTGTTATATGGTTTGAGTTTTTTGCCCAAAATGAATAAATATTTTCATATTAGCATAACTTTCTTATACCACTTCGAATTTCTATGATAATAACATTATTGGATTGCATTTCTTTTATAATTTAATTAGAAACCAAACATGACTGGTTTCGGTTCCGTATTTATTGATTTACTAATTTAACAGTTTTTTTATATTAATTATTTTATAACTGGTTCTTTTGATATACATTAGGTGTCCTTAAATTTATATTATCAATTTTAATAGTATTCCCTACATTTTGTCCTTACTTATTACTGCTATTATATCAAATTTTACAAATTACTGCCTCCTTCCTATAGGCTCCTCAGGCCTATATCACCTAACTTTTCTTATACAGTTATTATAACATATTTCTAGAATTTCATGAAACAAAACTATTTTAACCATAACTACAATAAATTAACATGGAACATTTAATGATTTATAATCATTTTCAAAACATTATACTATTCTTTCTAACATGCTATGCACATGCTATTTTTTAATACATTTCCTATCTCCCCATGCTCATTAACTATTATTTATTAAACATGCTTTTTTACCCTTCTACATATTCTTTTTAACACAAATAGACAACTATAACTATTACTTAATTATTATTTTCGTATTTCAACACATGAACTTTAATTCTACCTATTCCATTTGTGTAGGCCTATTATGCATTAGTTTATTCACAGTTTGCATTCATCATTTTTTACTCAAGCATTAATTATTATTCATTCTACACATTATTACTACTGCTGACTTTCAGTTAGTATATTTTTCTTGGTTCTGTTATGTAATATAATTTAATGTTATATTATTCACTGTTTTTCTTTATTTTCTTCATTTGGATCTAACCACACCACTCACCTTATCATTAACATTGGGTATTTATTATATAAGGGGTTTATTCCCTTCATATTCTAATAACAATATTATTTAACATTACTTAATTTACATTTATGTCTTGGTAGTCTTACATGGGACTATTCACACTAATAACATAGCTTTGTACTTTCATAATTACATTTATTATTTTATTATTGGTTGACAAGGGGTTATATGGTCACAAAGTTATTTATTTTTATCCTTCCCTTTGCCAATCACTTGGGTTTTGTCATCGTCTCAATCCTTGTCTTGGTTTTAAGTTATTATTGTGCTATATTTTAATATTTTTGTTCATTAATTCTTTCATACTTTGACTTTCTTTATTCCTTTAGTGTTGCAAATCTTTTTTTATTAAATGGTAATTTCTTCTTTATTTGTGGGCTACCTTTTGTAACGTTATAATATACATCTTTAATATAATTTTCCAATGTATATCGCACCTACCATATTAGTATTAAGTTTTTCAGTTATACGACTATATTATTTATTTGCAAATTGGAATTCACGTGTAACGTCTTCATTCAATCTTCCAAGAATGGTTTACGATAAGAAGGTATGCTATTGAGATTAATTGTAGTTACTTCCAATTTTTTTAAATTATAGCCTACTTGTGTTATATTATATTATAAAAAATATTATATACTATATTATTATATATAATAATAATATATTGTATTATATATCATATTATATTATGAATAAGGGAGGTAATTAGATTCTAACAGTACTAACGTACTATTAGTTAGAAAATGTAGAACCTCACAGTCAGTTACAGACCGTGCTACACTATATCATAAACTACGTAGTATAAAAGAACATTTAAAAAAAAACAGGGCAACGTGACGAAATCAGAATGTGGATACCCATGTAAAAACAATGCAGGCTGACGCAATTCTGTCTACATTTACTCGCGTTATGTACGAAGGCTATTCCAAAATTAACTCCGACTGGCTGACCCGGTGACAGGTGAGGGCCGAAGACCACAGAACCCACCACCACCCCTCGGGTTCGCAAGTCACGAAGACTTATTATCCAAGGCTTCTGTCACCAGGCTTTCCATCAGAAAATGGTCTATCAGGAGGTCGTCATTGTAGTTCACTAACCAACTTATTTTTCCGGCCTCACCCAATCAGGGATCAGCGAATTCCTATTCCTCGGCAATTTATTCCTTATTAGCCTTTTCTTTTGTCGCTCCACTTCATATGCTGGGCATTCTGCTAGACAATGCCATGAGGTTTATTCTGGACCTTCTCCACATAGTGTGTACACCAAGGTTTTTCCTGGAGGGAGAACCCCGTCAGTTTAAACCGAAAGTTGCCATGTCCGGACAGTTAACGCCATCAATGAGTTCCTCATTGGTTTCAGAGTGCCGGGTGCCATCCAGATCTTCATCTTCGCGACAAGACCGCCGCCGAAAGGGCACACGGAGGATAGTCAAGTAGCCTGAGTCAGTTTAGAGAACCTTCCCGAAGGCCGAGCCTCCCCAAGTACGTGGAGCCTGTCCTCCACGACACAATGGTCGTGGTGGCGCGTTCTAGGCGGTCGGGGCAATATAGTTATACTGATGATTACACGAATACACTTTGCTAGAACAGGGTATCTGAGAGCAACAGAGTAAAATGTACAGAGTCTGAAAGTGGCCGATGGACAAGAAATTAAAGAGATTGGGAAATTGAAGTATTTACGGTTTATGCTAATCAAGCACGGGACAGAAGAAAATGAGAAAAACAATAGATTTGACAAACAAGGAGGTGCAATAGGTGACTAAATTCAACACACTGGGATAGACATATTACAAGACATACCAAAGGACTGTAATTCATTATCGTGGTGCGGAGTATAATGGTGTACGAAGAGGAAAACTGAGTCACATACAAAAAGTATAAGGGGAAAATAATAGTAAAACCGAAATGAACTGCTAGAGGAGGAGCTGTAGACTTTCAAGAATGGACAGGATCGAGAATGGTGAAATAAGGAGAATGAAGGTGGGAAAATATGCGCTCATTTATATCGAAGAGAAAAGGCTAAATTGGTATGGAAAAGCAAGAAGAGCTGAATATGATACACAGATAGCACGCGTTTCGGACTGGAGTCCTTTGGGAAGAAGAAAAAAAAGAGGGAAGTCTTGAAGGTCCTGGAGATGACGAAGTGAACGAGAAGGTCGAAAGACAGCTCTCAGATACGCGGAATAGGAAAATAGAGATGATCTGGGAGTGTGGCTACGAGGAGGAAGGCGGCACACAGTTTGTAACAAATTCCCCCCCGCCCACAAACGACCACTATCTGTTAACACTATTAAAATCGGAAAATACCGGGCTGTTGGGCCGTGGTCGATTGTTTACATTTTGATTGTTTCTAGACGGTTAGGCCACACCTTCGGAGGTCATCTTAAGTAGGGTTGCATTCAAATAGATGGTAAGCCGAACTCACCTCACCGTACAGGAATAAGCATAGCACTGTGAGGTGCACTCGGTTTATCATCTAATTGAACACAAGCCCACTGAAGACGGCCCTCCGGAGGTGTGGTCTAAACGTGTAGAAACTATCAAAATGTAAGCAATCGACCACTGCCCAACAGACAGGTATTTATCAATTTTAGGTAGTGTTGACTTCTACCGTGACAGCCTACGGAATAAACGATCTGTTAAATTTATTGTTTCAATGAAAACAATCTCTCATTAGTTTACTGTAGTTTAGATGAATGTCTCATTATACTTAATGTAGTTTAGTCGTATATATTTTGGCATGAAACACGGAGAATCTTATTGGTTACAAAAGTGTCCTTTAAAAACTTTATTCGAAAGTAAAGTTGTGTCTTTAAGCAAGAGGCGATGTTTATTTTTATACAGGAAATCCTACCAGTGCCCAGCTGCCGTAATAAAATACAAGACCTTGCAAGGGTTGTGAGCATTTTAGTTAAATACTTTTTGTTCCCTGGGGAGCAATAAAATTACGATAATACCTTTGACTGTTTTTGCTGCTGTTTTAGTAATATCGAATGTTGTTCTTTCTGTACGACGGCCCCCCTTTGCAATCAGATAAAACTAGAGTAAAGGAGGGATAACAAAGAATAATGTAATAGTTTAAGAGTTATTATTGAAGCGAAAGTAGAGAAAGAATGTAAACTAATAAGAGAAAAGCGGGTACATTGGTGATTAGGTAATAAAAAACAAAAAGGGATATGTTTTATGTATGTGTGTGAGGTGTTCATTGTATTGGTGAAATGCGTGTCGGGTGTTCATTAAAACTTTGGTTATATTTTAAATAATAATTTATATTTTAGATGATTGTATATTGTACAGAATTACACGATTTACTGCTATTAACTGTATACCCCCCCCACACACAGACACACACTTTACTTACGGTCTATGATTCAAGATACATATGATACTCATATGTATTGAGGCGGGAGAGAAATATAAAGGGGAGAGAGAGGGAGGGAGAAAAGAAACAGAGATTAAGTAAATAGAAAGAGGTTAATAAGACGACAGAGAGAAAGAGAGAGAGAGAGAGAGAGAGAGAGAGAGAGAGAGAGAGAGAGAGAGACGGACGGACGGACGGACAGACAGACAGACAGTGTGGGGAAGTGAGAGGGAGGGCGAAAAAGGAGAGCGTGTTCAGATCACCTGAGGTGAGTGATAATTAGAACATTTCTTTTAACGTGAAATAATAATTAAAGAAACTATTTCATTTACATGAGGTAAAGAAAAGTAAAAGATAATAAGGAAAAAGATGAAACAAATAAATGAATACATTGTTGGATAAGAGCAAGTTATACCGATGGTAATTAAATATCACACACACACACACACACACACACACACACACACACACACACACACACACACACACACACACACACACACACACACACACACACACACACACACACACACACACACACACACACACACACACACACACACACACACACACACACACACACACACACACACACATAAAGAGCGAGGGGGAAGAGAGATTCAAAACATCTAAGGCTGACAAATAAGTGTGTCTTTAGAGAAACAACTGAAGAAGAAAGGAGCTCAGGCATTTGAGTGAGCTGATGAGAAGTAAAAGGTGATCACGGAAGAAGACAGCAATGCGTAGAGAAGTAAAGAAGACTAATATATACGTAAATAAGTAAGTGAATATGTGGATTGTAAGTTTTGTAATTTGACAGATAGAAGGGAATACTTTTGTATATCAAGATAGATAAAAAGGTAGAGATAGAAACGGTGATAGGGTGATAGACAAAAGGAATGATAAAGTGAAAAAGGGGAGAGGAAGAGAGAGAAGAATGGAAGCAGAAAGAGCGTGTGTATGTTGAGGGAGAGAGGGGAGAAAAAGAGAGCTGTAGAAGACAGAGAGGTAAATTAGATAGATAGATAGATAGATACAGAGAGAGAGAGAGAGAGAGAGAGAGAGAGAGAGAGAGAGAGAGAGAGAGAGAGAGAGAGAGAGAGAGAGAGAGAATGAGAGAGAAATAGTAGGATGAATAATGTAACATAGCGAGGGTAGTTTGAAATCATAAAATCAGACAAAGCTATGAAGGTTGAAAAAATGGACAGAGTGATGGATTTAAAATATTAGTGCTGAGGCGAGTTATTAATTTTACAGAGCTTATTTGAAAAATTAATAAACACACCACGTACGCACGTACGCGCGCGCGCGCCCACACACACACATACACGAAACAATGGCTATTATAGATTAGAGAAAAAGAACCATCAAAGGCTTACAGAAAAACTACAATATTTTCGTTTTTTTTTTGTGCTCTGTTTAGTTAACACTGCTAAAAGGGCGTCCTTTAGATCATATTTCATTTCATCACCTTGCACACTCTCAAACAAGACAACCCTCACGTAGTAGGCATGGGGTGAGTGAGGAACGAATCAATTATACACGACAGTGTGACACACGCACACACACACACACACACACACACACACACACACACACACACACACACACACACACATAACAACAAACACGTCTCTGCACTTTATATACATAATTAATCACACTTGATTATATGATGTAGTAGTAGTAGAGTGGCTATAAAATAATAAATCACCGTGCGTTTCACTTTTAACAATAAAACTAATAACGGTCACTGTAACTGCAATAAAAAAATTACGGAGTACAGCAACGACACAACCAGTAATAATAGTACTCCTCTTCCTATGGCGCTACAGCCCAAGTCGGGCCCTGGCCTCCACCAATCTCCGCCTCCAATCCACTCTATCCATTGCAACCCTCCTCCAGTTTCTTATCCCCATGTCTCTCGCGTCCTCTGCAACGCCATCTTACCACCTCTTCCTCGGTCTACCTCTAGGTCTAAATTAATGCTACTACTACAGCTAATAATAATAATAATAATAATAATAATAATAATAATAATAATAATAATAATAATTTACGATGTCGTGTTAAGCGTCCGATTTCGTTCGCGACGCTTTTGCTAAGGACCATGGATTCGATTCTAGATTCTCGGCGTATAGAAGTATGAATCTGTCTGACTCTCTCTCTCTCTCTCTCTCTCTCTCTCTCTCTCTCTCTCTCTCTCTCTCTCTCTCTCTCACACACACACACACACACACACACACACACACTACATGTATTAATTACGAATTAAATAAATTTTTTCTTTGATATTAGGAGTTTGGTTTTTCTTGTTGAGAAATTGTTTTTGCAATGTGATAAATAAAACATGCGACTATTTACTGCCTCTGGTGTTAAATAAGTTTTCTTGTCAAAAATCGGTATCTATGTAACCATGTTCCACATTTTTATATTAATTTAGCTCGATTTAGCTATAGGCCTATCAGAGATTCATGTTTCAGTAAGTTAACAAATTAAATATAAATAACATGAGCATACTTGTATTCATCATTGTGAGCAGTAGCCTATCTACTACTGACCGAACGCTTTAGCGATTTCTATCCTGAACTAATCTTGTCTACTTCTCTACTTCACAGTGCTTAACTTGATCAGCTTAGCAATCTTGGAAAGGTCGTCGTCAGAGATTCTATATATTCATTTGCCGTGCATAGACAAGCGACTATCAATGTACAACTAAGCAGCAGTTATAACATTTCAAATATATTAGTATTGAAACCCCTACTTCATTTTGAGTAGTTAAAACAAAAAGAATATTTCTTTTTGTAAAGAGGGGCTACAAGTTATTTAAAACTAGGCTAAGGCCTAGAGAAGCTAAAAATTGCGCTGGATCCAGTAAGACGGGACTTGGAATAAAAACTCAAGAATTAAATAATTAACAATCCCATTTTATTATTCTATCTCATAATAACAATAATAAAAAACAACAGTGATTTATAATTCCCCTTTAAATGGTTAAATAAAGAAGTATACCCTCTCAACAAGGCCACCTGAAAAATATTAACTGAATCCACGAAAATAATTGCTATGTCACCATCAATGAATTGAAAATTTAAAATAATCATTAACCTCAAAATAAAACTCCCATTAAACTATTTATTAAAATATAAAATTTATATCATGTGTTCCTTTTTTAAAATGCAGTATATAAATTAATGAAGAGAAATGATTTCATTCCCAGTTACTATTAATAATTAAAATAATCACTCAACCAATTAAATGAACTTTAAAGGTGACACTTCCTATACTTGTTAAATAAAATAATTAATTTCCTTAAAGAAATGATCAGCCACGATTATTGAGATAGAATACTCGTCTACTGGTGTATATAAATTCTAATAATAAATCCCTATATCCCACCAAAAGTACAGTAATGCATAATATTTATATATATATATCTCCCCCAAAATGTACACAGAAATATACAGACATAACATGTTCCACAAGACGAATTACATTATACAATAGTATACAAATACATAAAGGTCTCTTGCCACGCCCTTTTTTTTATATTACCCTTCTGGTGTATATAAATTCTAAACTTCTTCTTTATAGGAATCCCAATTAGGATTAAAGATTTATTTCTATAAATGTACCCCCATGGTGTGGGTTAATTGCACGTCATGTGTATCATAATGTATTGCATACAAATGTCCCCAGGACCTAATAAAAATTCAAAAGAAGTGCCTAAGTGGCTAAGTGCTAAAATACTTAATTAAGGTGAGAAATAAAAATTGTTTAAAATAATTAACGCCCCCCCCAGTTACCATGATTAATATAAAGAATTTATATAGACTAAAATAGGGCCAATTAATGAAAAGAGAAAAATTGCACAATATTAGCACCTTATATAAAAAAAGAAAAACATTTGTGTGTCAGAGACGGACATGTTCTTTCAACTTATGACCAGTCTCAACAAATTTGTCTCAACAACCTTGTTTCGACAAACAAGTTGAAAAGTGTTTCGACATGCACAGCTTGGTTGAAACTAATTAAAAAAAAACGCCTACCTCCCCAGTAATCTTTATACAAATGACATAACCAGATTTTAAAAATAAGAGAAAATATGTGTTTTTATGCATAGTAAATTAAACTTGAGAAAATTACTAATAACAAAACTGACTTTAAATCTGTAGCGAAAGCCCTATAAAGAAATGAGTGGAAATCTAAGTTGGATGCTGTGTTGTAGACATGTCAGTCTCTGAACTGACAATTTACTATACATGTATTGAAATTTTACAATTAATTCTTAGTGTTCACACTAAACTGTCCCATCAATTGGGGATCCAAATGAATGTATACTTGAACGGTGAAACTGATGATTATGCATAACTGGTGCCATGTTGATTCTACGTGTGAATTATAAATGGTTATTTTTCACCTGCTTATGCGCCCAGAAGGATGATCTCTTATTTGTAGCGTGGCGATCTCATGATTGGCATGTTGTTGTGGTCTTATTCTCTTCGGTGTCGAGTGTGGAGCTTTTAAGATGTCATTCTTTCAGTCGTGTAGCAGGACTTGTCTCTGTTCGGTGAACCCGCAGTCGTTTAAGAAACTTATCTCATAGTTATAAGAAGTAGATGCTGTAATTCACACTTCTCTCCACCGAAGGAATTTTCCACGAGGCCATGAGTTAGGCTTCCATGTTGAGACAAGGCCTTAACAGAATTTTCCGTTCGTTGTTCGTTTGTAAGGAAAATCTCACCAGGACGCAGCACTGTTTTAAAACTGCTGCAAAAACTCAGCAGATGGCAACACCGACCGAACAGTGAAAAATCGAAAACGGTAGTTTCTCCTATCCGCGGGCAGAGAGCAGCACTCATTATTACTTTAATTTTTGTACTGTCCTTACCGTCAAAACTGCCAATAAAATGACTGAACTTAGCGCTGAATCTTTTGACTCAGCACACCCTCACCCCAAAAGGGCAACATAGTTGCCCCAACGTTAAAGGCAAGGAGGGTACCCTGCAGTGTACCTCTCCCCAAAAGATACCGGTGGACGTCGTGGTTGGGTTGGCTCAGCTGAGCTTGCTCTCAGGAGAACAGAAATCAAAAAAAGGAAAACGAAAGAGACGAAAGAAGATATGTATTATGTAAGTGTGCGAGTGCTGCATGCTGACCTGATCAGAGTCCACATACAGCCCGAGAGAGAGAGACAGCAAAAGACAAAAGAAAGATTCCTACCTAGGTATTCTGACCTCCTGAGGCTTGCCCACCAACTGAGACCCAACTTGATACCTACTCAGGACAACAACAAACCCCCCCCCTTTTCTTACTGGATTGGAAAACTCAACGCCAATGCAACCATCCTCATGCGACCCTTTCCGCCAGACCAACCCCACAGGACCGCCCCAATACGTCACACTCTCTGGTGACCACCACCTACTCCTCCTGCTGCCACTCACACACGCGTCCGAAGACCAAAACAAGGTAACTAATACCTTGGTATGTGAGCGCCCATAACTTTATTGTCCACATATGGACTGACCAGCCATATGCTAAAACAAGGCATCACATATTCTTGACATATCTAACTAGTCGTTAAAAAAAAACATCCCTATACTAGGGCGGACGGCCCCTATTAGCCGGACTGAGAAAACCGCATAGAGGGCACGCGAACATCAATCCCTTCACTTGGTCTTCAATACTGCAGAACTAACGAGGGGGTTTTACGTCAGTACGACCACGTCGAACAACCTACACTTAATCAAAAATAACTACCACGGAAAGCAACTAGGAAATGCGGCATGGCCAGGACTCTACAAAATCAACGACAACCTACAACAAAGAAAAATGAAAACGACACTAAACTCACTACCCACGTAGTCACCACTCTTCCAACTAACTTCTCTCTAACTCCTCTCGGATGTTTTTTTTTTTCCTTTTCTAATTTTTTTTTTTTGGTTTTTACTTTGTTTTCTGAAGGGAGGGGTAGGAAAATTGGGAAGATGAAAAGGGCAAGGATCATTGAAAGTTCAACAGCTAGGACTAAGGTAAAGGACATGGTTCCCTCCGGTAATAAGGATGGGTGGAGAAAACCAAGGCTCGCGGAGGCAGGGGCGCAACCCTGAAGTAGATGTACACCACTGGGACTGTGGGGAACATCCACCCGCTACCCATTAACCGCTTTGTCTCACCCTTTTATGACGAACTTTAGGAACCCGTTCCTTGTGGACATCACTCTCTGAGAAACTATCTTGTGTTGAGCAGTACTGATTTATTTCATGTAAATTATAATCAAGGTAACTTACCTTTCTACGTTTACCCCGATTTGGATTATCCTCAACCTCTAACTCCTCTGCTTCTATCTTCTTCTCTTCTACAATTGCTTCTGGTTCTATTTCTTCCACCTCTTCCTTTTCTTCCTCTATATAATCCAAATCATCATCACGACACTGCACATCTTCATCTTCTAGTTGCTCACCTGGTCCCCCTGGAACTTCTTTCCACTCCTCGGAATCCTCAACAATACTTACAGAAAGCGTCTGCACATCTTCACACACTACATCATTCTCACCCCCAAACTCTACAACGCTGCCACCCAGTTTCTCCCCAACTTCTACCTCATCTACTTCTACCACACTTGCAGACTGGACATCCCCTAGTCCATCCGCGACCTCAGAAACACTTGCAGCCTCCGAAACACTTACACTTATACTCCCCTGCGTAGCATGTGCAGACCACTCTTCTGCCTCCTCCTTCGATTCCTCTTCTTCACCACTCTCAGCAACTACAACTTCCTCAACAGTACTCAACCTGGAATCCAGCTGTCTAGGTCCATGTGCAATGTCTAAATTAATTTCTCCTGACGATGGTAAAGCTCCACCATCAAGTGACTTATCATCTTCCGGCGTAGGCGATGATGATGTTATCGGCTCTGGATCCACCTTGGGCAGAAATGGATTTACCGGAACAATTACTGCGACCTTTGGTCGGACCGTATTTGTAGCAACACAACACCGGGCCATCTCCGCGAAATTGTTTGGACGATTCCCAAACCTTCCCAAACGGGAACTGTCTTGGGAATTCAGTCCTCCTATAATTATATCTAGGACTTCGGTGTCGGTCAACCCTAATCTTAATACCCGGGCAGCTTTTCGTATGTCCTGCACGTAATCCCCCAACGGCTCTCCGTCGGCCTGATAACGATAGAACCAATCCAGCCTAAGCTGGGAACGTCGTGGAGGATACATGAAGTAATCCAACACTTCCGCATGAAAAGTGTCGACCGTGCCGCCCCGACGCCAAGTGTTGGTGACCTTCTGTGCCAACGTACCCTGGCAATACGGGTATATAAGGCACAAGACCTCCCCATCGGATATATCCGGATAGGCTGCCAACTGCAGGACAAGGTCCAAGAAAACCAGCAGCTGGTCCTCCTTAAATCCATCTACCACCGAAAATTTCTGGAGAACTGGGGTGAGAGGGTGGGGCAATTTCTGTTCCTCCCGGTGGTCGGGGGACGACAATTTCTGGAAGCATAGCGCCGCCAGAATTACACAATTCGCAAAACACTATCAACAAAACACAACACCCTACAAATACCTAACACCTACAAACATATTGACAATAATAAGATTGGAATAAGAAAAACTCACGTACTGTTCTTCCAAAGAGTAGACTGCGGGTCCACCTAACGATGCGAGAACTAGCCCACTACCTGAACAGCTCACACTCGATTACACCAGACAAAAGGAACGCGACACACACACAACACACACAACACGAAAACAAAAATACCGACCACGAAAATTTATTTCAACCATTTCTTAGGTTACCTCCGGCTACCATTTATCGGCAGAAACCGACTGCCGATCGGGCCATACCGCCTAATCACAAAAAAAACGGCAACACCTCCCCAAACATGGGCAAGGTAAACTCAAACTAACCAAGCACCGACTGCGATAAGTCTTGCCCAGGGATTTCCCCTTCTAAAATTTCCTACCACGTGGCACTATTCACTATGCAAGGCGGGCAAGTACATATACACATGTTTCAAACCTTAAAACTAACAAAATATTTTCAACCTTGGGATATAGGGCCTTTAAAATTTTTCTAAGTTCAATTTGAACTTAACCTTGTGAAAATTCCAAAATATTTCCTAAGTTTGCAAGCCCCGTCACACCCACAGGACCCTCATCGTAAGCGCGCTCTGCTACCAAATGAAACCCCTACTTCATTTTGAGTAGTTAAAACAAAAAGAATATTTCATTTTGTAAAGAGGGGCTACAAGTTATTTAAAACTAGGCTAAGGCCTAGAGAAGCTAAAAATTGCGCTGGATCCAGTAAGACGGGACTTGGAATAAAAACTCAAGAATTAAATAATTAACAATCCCATTTTATTATTCTATCTCATAATAACAATAATAAAAAACAACAGTGATTTATAATTCCCCTTTAAATGGTTAAATAAAGAAGTATACCCTCTCAACAAGGCCACCTGAAAAATATTAACTGAATCCACGAAAATAATTGCTATGTCACCATCAATGAATTGAAAATTTAAAATAATCATTAACCTCAAAATAAAACTCCCATTAAACTATTTATTAAAATATAAAATTTATATCATGTGTTCCTTTTTTAAAATGCAGTATATAAATTAATGAAGAGAAATGATTTCATTCCCAGTTACTATTAATAATTAAAATAATCACTCAACCAATTAAATGAACTTTAAAGGTGACACTTCCTATACTTGTTAAATAAAATAATTAATTTCCTTAAAGAAATGATCAGCCACGATTATTGAGATAGAATACTCGTCTACTGGTGTATATAAATTCTAATAATAAATCCCTATATCCCACCAAAAGTACAGTAATGCATAATATTTATATATATATATCTCCCCCAAAATGTACACAGAAATATACAGACATAACATGTTCCACAAGACGAATTACATTATACAATAGTATACAAATACATAAAGGTCTCTTGCCACGCCCTTTTTTTTATATTACCCTTCTGGTGTATATAAATTCTAAACTTCTTCTTTATAGGAATCCCAATTAGGATTAAAGATTTATTTCTATAAATGTACCCCCATGGTGTGGGTTAATTGCACGTCATGTGTATCATAATGTATTGCATACAAATGTCCCCAGGACCTAATAAAAATTCAAAAGAAGTGCCTAAGTGGCTAAGTGCTAAAATACTTAATTAAGGTGAGAAATAAAAATTGTTTAAAATAATTAACGCCCCCCCCAGTTACCATGATTAATATAAAGAATTTATATAGACTAAAATAGGGCCAATTAATGAAAAGAGAAAAATTGCACAATATTAGCACCTTATATAAAAAAAGAAAAACATTTGTGTGTCAGAGACGGACATGTTCTTTCAACTTATGACCAGTCTCAACAAATTTGTCTCAACAACCTTGTTTCGACAAACAAGTTGAAAAGTGTTTCGACATGCACAGCTTGGTTGAAACTAATTAAAAAAAAACGCCTACCTCCCCAGTAATCTTTATACAAATGACATAACCAGATTTTAAAAATAAGAGAAAATATGTGTTTTTATGCATAGTAAATTAAACTTGAGAAAATTACTAATAACAAAACTGACTTTAAATCTGTAGCGAAAGCCCTATAAAGAAATGAGTGGAAATCTAAGTTGGATGCTGTGTTGTAGACATGTCAGTCTCTGAACTGACAATTTACTATACATGTATTGAAATTTTACAATTAATTCTTAGTGTTCACACTAAACTGTCCCATCAATTGGGGATCCAAATGAATGTATACTAGAACGGTAAAACTGATGATTATGCATAACTGGTGCCATGTTGATTCTACGTGTGAATTATAAATGGTTATTTTTCACCTGCTTATGCGCCCAGAAGGATGATCTCTTATTTGTAGCGTGGCGATCTCATGATTGGCATGTTGTTGTGGTCTTATTCTCTTCGGTGTCGAGTGTGGAGCTTTTAAGATGTCATTCTTTCAGTCGTGTAGCAGGACTTGTCTCTGTTCGGTGAACCCGCAGTCGTTTAAGAAACTTATCTCATAGTTATAAGAAGTAGATGCTGTAATTCACACTTCTCTCCACCGAAGGAATTTTCCACGAGGCCATGAGTTAGGCTTCCATGTTGAGACAAGGCCTTAACAGAATTTTCCGTTCGTTGTTCGTTTGTAAGGAAAATCTCACCAGGACGCAGCACTGTTTTAAAACTGCTGCAAAAACTCAGCAGATGGCAACACCGACCGAACAGTGAAAAATCGAAAACGGTAGTTTCTCCTATCCGCGGGCAGAGAGCAGCACTCATTATTACTTTAATTTTTGTACTGTCCTTACCGTCAAAACTGCCAATAAAATGACTGAACTTAGCGCTGAATCTTTTGACTCAGCACAGTATAGTGTTGATATGTCTAAACTATCGCGTAATTCGTTTCTTATATACACAGGTTAAAGTATCTACACATTAAGGAAACATAAGAACGTTAAAATGATTGTAAGTATACAGCTCCTTTGGCCAAAGGTCAACGAATGACAGTCGGCAATTATTATCAGTTGTAATTAATATCTCGCATCAGTTTTATATTACGTTTCTGCACAGCATTAAACAACGGTTACACTGACAGAAGAACAACGACGACATTAGAGGTCAGCTCCATTTAAGGTGATAAGCTGTGGTAGATGAATACTAATTTTGGTAACGCGACGGCAACGTGGACTCAAAATCTTAATCTCATCTTACTAACGGAGTAATCTGATTGGTGCTCAAAGACAGTTTCAGGAAGTGACGCGTAATTAAACATCAAAAGCATTGTTACACCAAATGACTGTCATTTTTTTTGGCAGGGGGACCTGTAACTTTGTTGGGAATAGTTTCAGTGACGTAACTGTCAAACTGAAACTACAATATTTATAAATATTTTCATGCAAAATAAAAGAATTTACGATTTCTGTCTTCACATGGTACAATAGATTTTTGTACATTCAAATATTCTGTCGTGGGGCTTAATCTTATTCACAAAAAATCATCTTTCTTCGTATACATGTACTCTCAAATCTCAGTAAATGGGACATAGCTTTTATGACAATCTGTCGTGAAGACTCTGTCTCCACGGAATCGCCAGGATCACGATCGCCTTACCCACACAAATATATTGGCCATCTCCATTCAGTTTTCTTAATTCTGCAAATTATATAATCTATTATGCCAGTTCATTGTTATTCTCGTTTCTCCTTGTTATTGCTGCCATAGTTCTTTCCATGTTTCTTTGCAATTTTTATGTCGATTTCTCGATTCTAACCCACATATCACACGCAGAAAGGATTCATTTTGAAAAACGCACCCCCTTATTAAATTACGACCCCTTATATTAAGTATTTTTTTTCAATCGATATATTTTTAATGTTTTAAGTCATGCAGGAGCTACGAGTTAAATTTGTTAAATATAATCTTACGTAGTAGATTAAAATTTAATTATTTTCAAGAATAATAAATCGCTATAACCTAAAATTTAAACTCCTTCATATGTAACAGTTATTTACAAACTGTTCAGTCATGGTAAAGAGTCAAAGGTGTTATTACGTCACATGTACGGGACCAAAGGATAAATCCTTTATTTATCCTTTACTAACCTTTAATTTTACATTTAAAGAGTAAATAATTAGAAGGTGAGTAGGACAAACAGAATTCTTTTAACCGGAAATTCAGTGTTCATTTCGGAGAAAAAAGGAACAGAGTTACAATTGAAAGGAATAATGTGAAAACCTGGGCTACGTAAACCAACACGTATGTAAATTGAGTAGTTAAACAGAGGCATCGGAACCGCGGCCACACAATATATACTGTACTTTTTGACCCACTTTGATTCTCTTTGTCGTGGTGAAGTGTATTGCTACCGATGTTTTCCTACCTCGTAACACTGTATTCGTTACTTGTTTCATTCGTCTGTTTGTTTTGTTGTTACCCGACGTTCAAAAATGTTCTCTTTGTTGCAAAAAATTAAAAACTACAGTCCTAGTTACGAATAAAAAACAATTGTTGCACTGCAGTTAACGAAGTGTTAGAGGTTATGCAGTTATGTCAGTAGAAAATAATATATTTTTTGTACAGTTCACACGAGTTTCTAAATTAAATAATATTTACTTCTTTCAAATAAAATATAATACGCGCTCGAACCACACACACACACACACACACACACACACACACACACACACACACACACACACACACACACACACACACACACACACACACACACACACACACACACACACACACACACACACACACACACACACACACACACACACACACACACACACACACACACACACACACACACACACACACACACACACACACACACACACACACACACACACACACACACACACACACACACACACACACACACACACACACACACACACACACACACACACACACACACACACACACACACACACACCCACACACACACACACACACACACACACAATGATTATAATGCGTCTTGTTTTCTAGTTGAGTTTTACTGTTTTTCCTCTGAAGGTTTCCGCAACGTTTCAACAGATCAATCTCTGCCATATTTTGATTCCTCCTCGATGTCCTTCGCTCGAATGATTTTTCCAAGTCTGATCTCCTAGATCTTCTATATTTATACTTCTGGGGGGGGGGGGTTAAATGCGCATTTCTATTGGATTGCGGCCGACTTGTCTGTTGATAGTGTCCGATTGATGTTGAAAGAATAAGGTATCGGTTTTCAGTTTGAATGCATTGTGTACCGTCGTCTTGTTTGTTGTCCGACCTTTTCAGTCTTAATAGCTGCCGTCATGATGCGTTTCCGTAACAATTCCGTGGCCAATAGTAATCTCGTCGTGTCGAAATCAAGTTACGTCCAGTATCGATTATATGCTGGATTATCGCAAAAGAAGCGTACGGCACGACTTTAACGATTATGTACCACGTACAGTCAATTCATCGTAAGAGCCGTTGTTTGCTTACATTTTCCAAGAAGAATCAAGTAACGTAATAAATACGTAATTGTGGCAATCCTATTTCCGGAGAGAAATCTTATGTGAAAAAACCACGTCCTGATCCACGTCCTTTAAATATTTGCTTAATGTTTATAGTGAGTTGTATAATATTTAGTTTAAAACTAAATTGAATGCTACTGATTTTTTTCACGATACTAAAATGCCCGAAGTGCTAATATATTTCGGTTTCCAGGATCGTTTATAATTGTGTTCTTACTTTGTAAAAATGATATATCTTTTTGTTTATTATAAATGAGAAATAAAGTTACAGGTAAAATTGGAAAGAAACCATAAAAAGAATAGGTATTGGAAGACTGCTGTCAAATCTAAAACAATAGGGAAAAGGAATGTCTTCTTCTTCTTTTAATCGCATGTTTTTGTTCACGCATCAAGGGGATTCGCTGGAGTTCGATTTCTTCTGTAATCGGCCAGGATTCCATGTTTCCAACTGTCTAGAATCTCGCACTATTATTATTAATCTATCGTCACTTGCCCTGTCACCATGATCTTTCCAATCTCTTTTTCTCCTTCTTAAAAATTTGACTACATCCTCTATTTGAGACTGCCGTCTTAATTCACTATTTCGTGTTCTATCACGCCTCATTTTTCCAATAATTTTACTTGTTTTTGTCATTCTTAACAGTCGTTTTGTTCTACTAGTGTCAACCCACGTGTCAGCTCCGTAAGTCAGCAGTGGTCGTACCATCATCTTGTATATCTTCACTTTACCTTCGAATCTGAGGCATTTATTTTTCCAGGTTACATCCCTCAAGCACCTTCAGAAATACGAGCTCTTCCATTGTCTGTCTTCTTGCTTTCTCATAGGTATTTCGTTCATTGGATATCAATACCAGTCCCAAGCCCGGATAAAAGAGGAGAATTCCAGGTCAGGCTAGCAGTCTACCTGGGCAAAACACCCTATATGCTCATATGACCATGCAAACCCTCGGAAAATGTATGTTCGACTACTAAAATAAGTGATATACTTGAAAAAGTCGAACAGCCAAATGCCAAACCATGGATTATGGTAATGATAATGCTGATCTTACATGCTTTATATTAACATGTGTTTATACGTGATATGTACAGATGATGTAGTGTTAATTAGAAAAAGGTAAGATGATTAATGAGCTGAACCAGGAAACTATCTAATCTGGTATGAAAACAATATGGAACAGACAAACTTAATGTTTAATAAATAATACAAGTTTTGTGAGATCGGGTACATTGGCTGGATATAATTTTAAAGTATTAGTATCGACGTTTTGACAAAATTTATTGTCATCTTCAGAAGAAATTGGCAAATTTGTTACGCCACCTTAAACGCATTGTTGAATAATGTTAAATTAGGTTTAATATAATGTTTAATAAAGTGTTTTAATCAGCTGAGAATCTGAACATTGATGATGACAAGGCTTGTAACACCTGTGAATGAAATGGAATATTCGGGTAAGAATTTAACAAATAATGGAAACCACACGGGAGAAATCAAGTAGATCAATCTATTCAATCGGACAGATCAAAGCGTTCAATAGAATTAAATTGGATTAGGTGTAAGAGGATTATCAAGATTATAATGCATAACAAAACGCGGTTTTTTTTATAAGGAAAATTTGTTAATCAGTGTGCGCTTACTGCATTGACTTACGCTGGAAGAAAAATATTCTCAATGAATACAAAAAAGCAATATACAGGAAATAATGAGGACAGATACATTTGGGTAGATATTCATCAAAATTTAAACAATTATATTTTTCATAGACTAGAGCAGGGATTCTCAACCTTTTTGTGATTGAGAGCACCTTTCATAATCCGGGGCAAGTGGGAGAGCACCATGAAAATTTAATAATAATAATAATAATAATAATAATAATAAATACACTCACCAGGCTAATGAGATCCTTGGGCCTGAATGTTACTCAGAATTTCACTAATATCTAAGGAGAAGTCGCTTGCAGCCACACGTAAACAGTCCTCCAAATGTGAGTCATTTAATCTTGATCGTGCTTTGTTCTTGATGTATTTCATTAATGAAAAACATTTTTCACACAGGTAGGTTGTCCCTAACATCGCCAAGCATTTGAGAGAAGCATTTCGCAATGTCGGAAATTTCATTGTATCATTTGCACCCCAGAAATCTGTGATCCTTTCCTTTTCGAAAAGATATTTTAAGGCTTGAGAGGACTGGAGCTCTAATAATTCAAGTTCCGCGCGAGCAAGATTGTGCTGTTGAATAATCTGAATTTTTCTGAGAGAGTCCACATTGAATTGAAACGGACTGAGCACCATATTAAACAACGGCTCACTTTCTTCGAGTACATGAAAACGTGTAGCACACTCTTTCAACAGATCTTGAATTGCCAGAACGAAAATTTTAGGACACTCCGAGTGGGGACGACCAAGACTCGAGACTGTATGTGCCACTTCAGGAAAATGAACCAAGTCATTTTTACTTGCCGTCCCGAGGAATCTTTGTAACTTTGATCGAAAGGAAAATATAATTTCTTTTAGTTCACAAATTGTGTTTTTCTGACCCTGAAGACGTTTGTTCAGCTCGGTGAGATATTGAAATAGGTCTACCATGAAAGCAAGATTGATCTTGAAATCATCCCCGAATATTTCTGGAAAATTAGTGACATAATCATTGGCAGAAATAAATGCTTTGATTTCTTCGAAAACTTTCCAGACCCTTGTAATTGCTTCCCCGCGACTTAGCCAACGAACATCCGCATGTAGGATTAGTTCTGAATGTGGCGCTGATAAATCATGCAAGAAGACTTTTAGTAAGGGTTTATTCAGGGGTTTAGAAACCAAAAAGTTGATCAACTTAACTATCAGTTTTAACTGTTCTGAAATTTCAGGAACAGATATAAGATGACTGGCTAAGTTTTCAACGTGAATTAAACAATGATAGTGAACAAAGGGAGGAAAATGTTCATCATTTTTCAGAAGAGCGACAAATCCTTTATTTTTACCTACCATGGAAGGTGCGCCATCAGTAACCACACACACGAGCTTTGATAAGTCAATGCTATTAGGTTTTAGGAAATTCGCGACAGCGTTGTAAATGTCTTGCCCCGTAGTTGTACCCGGGAGCGGTAAAATTGTTAAAAAGAAATCTTCTACAATTCCCACATTATCTATACAACGTACAAAGCACGCCAATTGTGCTACAGAAGCAATGTCTGTTGATTCGTCAACAGCAAGAGAAAAATAACTACATTCAGAAAGTTTCTGGAGTGATTTTTGTTTAATTTGAGCCGCGATGAGGTCAACGCGCCTGGCAATAGTGTCATTACTAAGTGGCACAATTTTTGCCGCATTAATCAAAACACTTCTGTATTTCTCAAGTATACTTTCAGCGAGAGTTGTCACTGCGGAAACTATGCACTCCTTCACAATTTCTCCACTTGTAAATGGCATCCCATGCTGAACAAGTTTATGAGACACAGACACAGACACTTCGGTTGAAAGTTTGTTAACAGAACTATTAACATTAAATGAAAAAGACTTCTGTTGACGTTGGAGTTGTGATTTTAACTCTTTGTTTTTATGTATCCTTGGATCTGATCCCGTGGGATATTGATCAGAAAACGCACTATGATGAGTTTCATAATGTCTTTGACAATTTGCTTTTCTGAAACCCGATAAAGCTGCATGACACAAAACGCAAATAACTCCGGTATTCTCGTCATTAGTGACCACCAAAAAATCTGTCTCCCAGTTACCTTGAAAAGAATACAGTTGCTTTCTTTTTGCTTCGCTACTTTTGTTGGAATCTTGGGTTGATGAAGAAGGAAACTTAGGTATCGATTCTTCACTACGTTTTCGTATTACAAATTTATCCATGTCTCTTTTTTAAGAACGTTCACAACACAGTTCGAGGCGAAAGGAAAATTGCAAACTGACAATAATTACGCGTATTTCACAAATAACAGAACAGCAATACTACAACCAAAATACGTCACAAAACTGGTGTACACCGCTACACTATGTCACTCCAGTCACAATCTAAATAAAACTGATAAATCAACAACACATCTAATTTCTGCTTTCCGTGCCCTCAAACGGGATGGGAAGAGAGTAGTGGCCATAGAGGTATATAGATAGAGGGGGCAAAGTATAGGCGCTCGTGTAAGTGGAAATGTCCACGCAGAAACATTCATAGAGGTCATTTCTATCCTTGTCTACTGACGCATGCGCGAGAGTGGTACTCGCGCGGATCAGCTGATTCAGCGTTAGAGGCAGACAAGCACAGAAATGACCCCTACGTGATTCCATCTCTCTTTTCCATCCGGACGGTTTCTCAGCCAGTTCACCACCTCTATCTATATACCTCTATGGTAGTGGCTGCTCTTAAAGTCTCATTGGCAAATTTCGAAATTTCTATTTAAAATCTGAAAATTGATTGGTTGAGCTAAGTGTAAAATGCTACGTGACTATTTCTGTGAGAACGTACTTAAAGCTGCCAAGTTTAGGGATTTCGGAGGCAATAAAATTAAAATATTTTGAATAACCGCTTCTTTTGAGGGTACTAGTACGTGTTTAACAGGCCATTTACAAGATGAGACAACCTGGCGCCTGCAGTAATAAACCCCTCGTAGGCTGCTCTGCCTTTTAAAGCTGCAAACAATAGAGTCGGTATCGGCTTGTAAACTACGGACAATTCCGGAAAACATTGCAAGCAGTGCTCTTAGAAGTAACAAAGGTTTCCAAACAGTATTCTGCTATACTCAGTTGTTGGTGGACAACAGCTGTACGGCCGTGCTATATAGTTCATAATTGAAAATTAGGGGTCACTGTTGCTCGCGAGCACTTTTTTATACATCCATGATGAGCACCATTTTTAGTTACGCGAGCACTACAGTGCTCGCGAGCACCAGGTTGAGAACGGCTGGACTAGAGTATAATAAAACACAATATTTTTACTGACCTCTAGACGTTTTACAAAGATAACTATTTAACTGACATTTTTCCTAATTTTAAAACTATAGTCAAGAAATTTTCTCACAGAATAAAAATATTCTTCTTGTAAAAATACTACAACTCTACTACAAAAATAGGCCTACTTTATAGCTATCTAGCGCCCACAGTTTTGCCTTTCAACAGTTGTACACTACTATTGTGCTCATATACTTAATCCTATTTAAACGTTAACGTGCAATGTTTAGAAAATTTTAAAAAGCTTCGTGTACAGTGTTGTAGATTTAATGAAATTATTTAGTTCATATAAATGCAAATTACGTTTAACAAATTTTATTAATTCGAATGTTTACAGTAAAGGTGTGGGCAACATTCCAGGTTATTTAAACAAAGGTACATATTTTGTATGTATGGTTACATTTTTAATTAACCTTGAAACATACTTTTGTTCTGTAAAGGGTTGCTTTAACTGAGTACTGGAAGTTTCCCCAGTGTAAAAGCTGAAAAGTTAACAGTGAATGGAGATAACCAAAATAAATTTAAAAAAACGTGTCAACATCTACAACTTTTTGGATTAAGAAACAGGCTGAACTGAGATTCGGAAGAAAGCAGTCCACATGCTCCTTACAGTTCAATGCTCTGACAAAACTAACGTCCAAGAACTTCATGTTGTTACAATAGTATGCTCACTAAGCTGCAGAAGTTATTATTCTACCATTTCTTTAGTAATATAACACAGACTATTGTATTGCAGGGCCTACGATCATAAAATAAATACTAAAAATTCGAAACATTCGGATTTAGGTTACGATTAACGACTAATCTTTTAGTCTAACTTTCTGCTGGATTTTTAAAATTTTGTCAAAAATTTTGATCTCCCTTTAGGGCTCTGGGGGCCCAAAATTGTGAAATTTCCAAAACTTAACACTACATTCAGATGTCAGTTACAATTCTCGCTTTAAATTTAATACCCTACATGAAATTTTGCGATTTTATCAAAGTTTTCACCTGCTTTATAGGTACTGAAGTCAAAAAATATTTAAAATTTCAGAAATGAACACTATATTTAGATTGTTGTTAAAGTCCCCCTCAATCTGATATCCCACGTGGGCTTTTGTGATTTTTCCCCCACATTTTTGTCTCCTGTCCCATATGTTTGGGGGCAGGATTAATATAAAAAACGACAGTGTTCTGTAGAGTAAAATTATGGACACGCATGCAAAGTTTTATGAAAATCGGTTGATGCGTTCAAAATTTATCGTGAGACATACTCTAAATAGGTAGACAGACAGACATATGCCAAACGGTCGAGTTAAAACTAAGAACTCGCCTCGCTCGTTCAATGGTAAGTTATTACCGACAGAGAACGATATGCTGGTTGTACAAAATTAAGAAATCATATTTAGTAGGCAACAGACGACCACGACTTCTGTCTTCTCTAGGTCGAGGAGAGTTGGTCCGTGGTTAAGTACCATGATATAGTGAAGTGCAGAAGAAGAAACTCAGTGCAGAACTAAATATTCCATTGATTATCTAAAGTTATATAAGTAGTCAACTAGTGAGGATCAACTCTAAAACATAACTCTGAAAATCCTTAACATCTTTCAATGAAATGTACACAGTCATCAGTATATATATTGTTACGACGGTCTACTCGATCGTCGTCAGTACAGTGGAAAACAATAAATACAAGACATCAATTAGTCACTAATTACCAGCTTTAATTTCCACAGTTAACAGTTAATTAACAACACAGTCTCTACAACAAATCAAATAAAAATTGTTCACACGCAATAAAATGTCCTCTAAAATTAAACACAATTGTATTACAATTACCGTCCGATTATAAAGCACAACACTTGACTAATAACCACTTGAACGCGCACAGTAATATCGCCCGAGAATAACTCTCGAACCGAACTGTAAATATATCGGAGCTGTACTGAAAAACTAGGGCCTCTGCCGCCAAGTATTTATACAACGCTCACAGACCAGAATGTTCTTAATTGCGTCTTAGCGCTCGTATGAACTACGTAATTAACTGCCGCCTTGACACAGTCCGCGCGGCTGGCGCCTTCGAGAAACCTCTCGAAAATGCGTCGACAAGCACGTACGCCACAAGCGTTACATCGAGATTCTTCTGGCACATTCGACAAACACGTAGATTGTTCTGTGGTGTCGTAACAATATACTGCAAGTAACGCAAATATCAGATTCTGACATATGTACATTTTGTCGCAAATTCCCTTCAAGGTCGAACCTCATTCCAGCTCCTTCGGAATGCCAACCTGAGAAATTAATACGACTTGAAATTATCAACATGCGCAATAAAAATCTCTCGCTAAGAATGCGCAACTGGCGCCTTCACTTTTGTCCTTAGGCGAACCTTCATACAGTGGCGTGCCGCGAGCAAAACACGGCTTACTTGTTTTGGAGTTGATGAAATGCCCGTATTTAAAAGGTTTTTTATTTAAAAATAATATTATTGTCAGAGAACATGGGAGCAACGCAGAGTTGAAGAGGGTCGATATATTTTTGATAACTACAAATTTTTAACACAGATGACATCTTAAGGAAAAGATATATGTGCTAAAATGAAACCGAGTTTTATAGTACGCCATTAATGATTAATAATTATAGAGACACTCTAGTCTAACTTGTTTTTAAAACACTTACCGCATGTCAAAATTTAAATCAGATAAAAGTAAGCTGAATTTCTTAAGTTGAATGATCCGACAAAATTTGCAATTACGACAAATTTGAAAAGATAACATTTAAAATTACGTATTTTTATAAAATAAGAAATGTTTGTTACACTACTGACAAATCGATTTTAACCTAAAAAATATGTTTATGTACGCCATAATTGACAGAGATGAAATTTATAAAAAGGTTATGCTTTTTATTAATATATTTTATGGATAAAACATGCACTAGTTCCTAATGCACTTTGTTTTTAGTTTTATTTGAATTATACATAAAATACTAAAAGCAACAGATGTTGTAGACCGACTGGTGAGAGGAAATCGAGGCTGAGGCGCGCGGGTTTGTTGGACAGCCTTAGGCAGCGGAACGGTTGAGTCGAGTTTTTGTTTGTAAAACATTTGTAAATACTTTAGCTCAGCGCTTTAAAGCGAATGATATAGCTTGGACTGTTGTATTTCACCGCATCTTACCTGAAACACGTGCAGATGACTGTTTTATTTAAATCACAACACAAATTACCGTTACGATATGCGAATATGGTGATCAATGCCTTTTTAGTGAAAATATTATTATACATTTAGATGGTCTAATTGTATTTATACATCTGCAAGGCAATTTAATCTGTGTTTTGTTTTAATAGCCTGAAACCCAAACCGAAACAATACCCTTTCGAAAATGTCTGTAGCACCTCCCTGTTTGCCTCTTGCCTTTTACGTATTCCTCCTAGGTCTATCCAGAATAGACGCAGTGTCTCTCAATAACGCCAACATCTAAACGATTCTGTTCCTTTAAAGAACACGAAGGGTTTAAACTCTGGCCTAACAATTTATGTAATCCAATTTTTTCGTCTACCTCTCCTCGCTGAATTTATAATGTCCATGCGTATTGCAAAAGCGAACCAAAAATCGTTAAAAAAGAAAGTCAAAGTTGTAAACGAGGTTGGATGAGCCATCCTTTGTAAAAAAGGCGGGGACATCTGGCTACAAACCGTTGAGAAGAACCCGCATGTATCTTGCGTTAATCTGTCCAAGAGCACCGAAGAAGGCGCAAACATTGGAGTTGGAGATCTCAAAAGAAAACCGAGAGCAGCATACGTTGCCCGTAGGATTCCACTACAACTCCCGACCTCCCAAAAAGATTCTCAGGGAAAGTCTACCCTAGATGGGATGAATCACAACCACCACGAAAGCTTTCTCAACTCGTGAACGCCAAGTGGACAGGTTCCCGGCTGGGCTGGTTCAAGATCCCGTGGTACCATCTTTGAGTACATCGTGCGCGCAAGAATGGAGAGCCGGAGAACTCTGGCTAGGAAAGAAAATCCTGGATCCCACACACGCGGCGTTATTCCAGATTCACCGCGCCACGTGCAGCTACTTTACCGGGGACTCTCCCACCTTGGATCCCGTTCGCGAAGCACACGATCAGCTCCAATCCAGCCGAAGGGCCAGTTTTACTCCTGCGCCACGCTATATTTTTTAAGTATCCTTTTTATATAATATATTTTTTTGCTATTAATTACATTCCACTAAACTACATTTGCAGTATTTTGCAGTACAAAAGATGATAAAAACATTATAATATTGTACGTGAAGGGGGAAAGGGACGTAAAAAAAAAATTAGAGGGAGTCTCTAATCGTAATAACCCATGTTTCAAAGCCATATGTTACTACGGTTCTTATAATATTTACAATACAGGACTTATGATACTACTACGAAATTATAATAAAATGAATAATTTTAAAAATATTTTCTTAATAATAAAATAATATTAAAGAATGTACGTTCGTCTATAGGGCCGTTGTCGATTGCTTTGACCTGTCATTGTCTGAACGTTTCGGCCACCTACCGCAGGCCTTCTTCAGTAGAAAAATAGTTTATAAAGTGTTCGAACAAAAGGGTGGAGAGCCGAACGTACCCCTAACCTAGGCAAAACCGGTTTGCTTTTGCCTCGATTAGGGGTATGTTCGACTTTCCATCATTTTTCGAACACTTTATAAACTTTTTTCTACTGAAGAAGGCCTCCAGTGGGTGGCGAAACTTTTAGACAATGACAGGTCAAAGCACTCGACCTCGGCCCAGTAGATCGGACATAAATTCTTTTATTAATGACTCCGGCCGTGATAGTCTACATAATAAATAAAATAATAGATTTTTATTTAAATAATTTGGATGCACACGTTATCATTTGTACGGATCGATAAAAGTTGATAATATGAGTGATTTCTGATGATAGAAAACTTGTGTGAAATATATGCGTACCTCATACATTACTTAAAACTTAGTGCTTAGGAAAAAATACTAATAGGGCCTACTATTATTACTCGGTTAGTAATTAAAATGAATTTTTTGTTATAATAACCGAAAATTAAAATTAGGTTTTTTTATTACAGACCGGCGTGTGCGTGTTACTCGGTGTCTATGAAGGTGTGACGAGAATAGGCTACAGTGTATTCAGGCGGCTTACGCGATGCCCCGTCCTCCCGCCGCAGCAGTCGACTTCCTGATTCTCACCGCGGGTAGAGAAGTCATGTTTCCACTTCAATGGATCCCACCGACCCCTCGCGCGCGCCGCGCCGTGTACAGTATTTAGACTGATCGATTTGCACACCTCTCCTCTCCTCACTCCTCTCGCTCGCGCTTCTCTATATTCAAATATAGTGAAAAATGTGGCAATGTCGCGGCGCCGCGGCCCCTAAAACACATCGTTCACATGTAACTAACTTCATTTAGTCCAGGTGATTATGATTACATAGATTACTATTATACGTGCCCATCAAATTCGAAACTCGCATAGTCTGTACAGACTATGTGAAAACGTTTGACAGAGTACAAAGACCTTTACTGTTAAGGCTGTGGGGGAAAAATGAATCCCAAGGCAACATAGAGGTTGTAAAAAAAGCTTATATAAGCAGTCGCATTTGCATTCAGGGGCGTATTTACGGAGGGGGCGAACAAAATCGGACCCCTCAGAGGGTTGAAAAAGTTATCGAATTTTGTTAATACCTTAATTTTTAGGCTGTTTTATTAGCAGCTGTGTACGCTACTATAATAGTAACTCTTTTTTAAATATAGAAACAGGTTTATTACACAGCATCAACGTATACGTTTGAAATATGAAACATTTTTGGGAAATCAATTCAGTCAATAAGTATCTTGTAAACAATGTTTCAATATCGCGTATTTTTATTGTGTTCTTACCGTTTATTTTAATGGGACTGATTTCAGCCATTTTAAAGATAGTAATGTTGATTAGTCTTAATTTATTTTTTCTTTTGAATGAAAGCGACCCGACCCCGGACTCGCCCCCTCCAAGTCCAAATTGTAGATACGCCACTGTTTATATTGGCACTGGAACCTCTTTCTTGAAGGTGATTGTGACCACTCGGGGCGCCAAGCAACATAGTAGTTTGTTCCTAACATTGTTCCAGGTCTCAATGAACACTGGAAAAAAAACAAGAGAACTTTTGGAACAGCAATTAACAACCACACACACCTGAATACTACTTTGTACCCTGGTGATGACATTATTAATGCTTGAATTTAATAAATAAAACAGATACTTGTACAGACACTTGTTAACTTCCTGACAATTACTTCACCAGTTACGGCAGCTTCGGGGTTAGATTTGAAATGTATATTAGGCGGGGGAGGGGTGACACGTAGTTTGTATTATAAATTGTCTTCACACAAAAGCGCATTGTATACGATGCATAATTACCCAATAATGGTACTTTATTTTGTACCAAACAGTAGAATACGCACCTTTGTTAAACCGTTAACTGGGCCTTTTCAGTTGCCGCCTTGGTTATACACTGCCTTCACCTCTCCGCCGTCTAACATACATTTCAAATCTCTCAGATCAAATTTAACCTCTAAAGCTGCCGTAACTGGTGAAACAATTGTTAGGAAAAAACAAGTATTTTTAGAAGAGACGTGGGTCGTCCGAGGATGAGATTGGTGCCGGAACAGCACCTAGTCCTTGAAGAGGAGGAGGAGAAGAAGAAGAAGAAGAAGAAGAAGAAGAAGAAGAAGAAGAAGAAGAAGAAGAAGAAGAAGAAGAAGAAGAAGAAGAAGAAGAAGAAGAAGAAGAAGAAGAAGAACTATACCAAGAGTTTATTTACTAAAGTCAAGTATTAATAAAATGTTCTACCAAGTGCCGAGCGACCACTCGATAAGTGTAATGATCAGGAGAATGAAGATAACCTTCAGAGATCGGTCTACCTTAAATATTAAATACGCGTAAGTGGTGTGACAATTGACTAAGTATCCCACTTTCACTATCTGCGACATGGCATCACCTACATCAGTAGTGACTAGCTAAATGTAGAACTAAATTAATACTAGCAATCGGCTGATTACTTTCCGTTTTGTGACTTCGTTTAAAATTGTTTATAACGACACGTTTCGGAGATGAATTTTCATAACCAGATCATAAATAAAAACATCAGTCCTTCGAGAGAAGTTGTCAGAAAACTTTAAAACAACACAGTTTCGGTTATTAAGTTAGAAACACTAATGACGGCACAATCTGGTGTGTACCACTTCGCTACCGTTGATCGACTCCTATGTCGTTATCTTCCGAGATTATTACTGTACTTGGATTGCCCATAAGCACTTCAATAGCTATGATACTATTTAAAAGGTTTGATTTAAATGAAACTTTATCAAAATATAATTATTATTTCACTACCGACTCGGAACACATATATTTGTGTTCCGAGTCGGTAGTGAAATAATTATATTTAGTAAAGTAACGGACACGTCATGGACAACGAAATCCAAGAAACTTTATCATTAAGCAGCTGATCCTGCAAGACTTTTGAAGCCTGATAAGACTTGTATTTTTCTAAGGCACTCATGTATGCTCCTTTTTCTATGAAGCAACTTAAAGTTCGTGAGGAAATCCATATATACACAGTATTAGATGATGCGCAAAACTAGTTATTGTTTTAGAAATTTCACTCTTTGGCATTTGCCTGGCAGCTGACAGGTTTCTCAGTAAAGTACTTTTTTTTTATAAGTCCAAAGGGAAACGACCTTCAAGAACACTAGAAAAATATGCTTTGACTTTGCTATTCGGAACAAGTGATACCACCCAATCCTTGTAGAGCGATGAAGGAAAAGAAGAAATATGCATTAATTTTTAGTGGTGTTAGCCAACCTGTATTTTTTAATTTACACAGAGACGATATTGCCCGCATGTAGGAAGAAAGGCGGGTATATTAATTATTTTACAATCATTTACATAATTATGGCGGTACCAGGAAGTATTTAGTAGTGATGAAGAAAAAGTGTACAAGTTTTAATAATATTTCTAGTGAACTTGACTGTATCGGTTACCGGAAGTGTCTGTTTTCTGTAAACCAGGCCCTGATCAAACAAAGTTAGTAATTAATAATCGGATCAACCTATTGAGCAAATCGATGTCTTCAGCTAGTTTGGCTTTAAGATAGTACAGTAAAAGGCGTTTATGTCATTATAAATAAATTTAATCAAATGTGTTGAATTCTCAAATCGAATTAAAAGAACGATACAGTAGGTGGGACACAAAATTAAAATTCTACAACGATATAGAAGTTTCCGATTGAGTGTACGGTTCTGAATGTTGAACGTTGACAGCTAAGCAATAAAAGAAAAGTGAATAATCGGAAATTAAATTTCTAATCTTGGTTGCCGAGTTGACGTTACTACACCGGATACTAGTTTAAAGTCAAATAACTCTCTTTCATTAAAATGAGATCACCAAATATTGATGACAATGGTATCAACATTTGGACCCAATGGATGATAACAGTGTTCTCAAAAAAACCATGTTACCTAAGCGAAAACAAAAATCATGGCTTTTTGTGGGAGGTTTCCAGTCAGACCAAAAATTGTTCTTTAGAGAACAGTTTTGGAACAAGTCTCTGATTTCAATTACCTGGGTCGCACTATTAGTATTGGGAATGACACAGGTCGAGATATTACTAAAAAAATGTCGAGGTTTCAGATGATGTGTGGCGTCATACGTACAACGTTGAGGATAAAGACAAGCATTAAATTTTATAAAACAACGGCAGTGCCTATTTCACTATATGGATGTAAAACATGGGTTCCTACAAAGAAGATTAAAAATCAGATTCAAACTTCAGAAGTGAAGCTTCTCAGAAGAATAAAGCGTTGCACGAGACAGGATCGTTTGCTCAATGGGGAAATTAGAGAAGAGCTACAGGTATTCTCCATAATTGATAAGATCCAGGCATAACGCAGGGAATGGTTACAGCATCTGGACAGAATGGAGGATGGACGACTACCTAAGGTTGCGTTTCAATATAGACCCTTTGGTATAAGAGATGTAGGAAGACCGAGAGTGAGATGGAGAGATACTCTGTGAAGACAGAAGAGGCAAAGTGCCTACTCCGTGAGGTGAGGAAGACCTTTGAAAAGGAGCATTGAACGGCTTCCAAAGCGGGGAGTAGATCAACTTCGTGACTTTGGAACAGATCTTCAGTTTAATCCATAAAGCTGATGATGATGAAGATAATTATGTCTGTTATTGGGCATCGAGTCCAATAAATTACGAATTGTTTAGAGGCTCAGTTATATTGAACTAAAAATAAAAAAGGGTATGCAGTTTATTAAGTCGTGTAAATCATTCATAGTTCATTGACCGAACCACACTGAATCCTTTGTAATTTATATGACTTATGGTTACTATATAGTAACAGTGAGCTGGAATAACGACGTTCTATGAGACTCAGTCAAGTTATAGTACGTGCTTTAATAACCAGCAACATTCTGACACATTTTATTATACCGTCATATAATTTACAAGCTTTCGCGGGTTTCGTTATTGTTAAGGTCAGCACCGCTTGCCGGGGGAGGGGGGGGGTTTGACACTAAACATTACGATAAGACATCATCATCAATCGAACCGGTCTCGGTCAGTTGCGACGAAACAACGTTCTACTTCCATGTTCCATAAGGAAATGGAAGTATGATGATGGCGAAAAAAATCGTGTTCGAGATAACGGCAGATTCTGGTTGTACTACCATCAAAACATGAAAAACAGTCATTTTTCGAAAAGTGTCTGTCTCTGTGTCTGTCTGTCTATCTATTTGTAGAATGTTTTCTATAGCAAACGATAACAGCAGCAAATTCAAACAGAATCAAATAATGTTTTGCATGCAGCCCTGAATTGTAGAGTTTTCAAGACCTATTGTTTTTGGTGAAGATCGGTTAAGGGAAAGGGGTAGTTTACCTGCAACGTTTTATGTTTTAACAAGGGTAATTTTTTCTATGGCGAACGATAACTGCCGTAAATTCAAACAGAATCAAATACTTTTTTGCATACCTTCCTGACTTATAGAGAACTCCAGGGTTTTTGATTTTGGTGAAGATCGGTTAAGAGAAAAGGGTAGTTTACCAGCAACGTTTTATGTTTAAAAGGGTAATTTTTTATGACGAATGATAACTGCCGCATATTAAAAGAGAATCAAATAATTTTTTGCATACATTCCTGAATTTTTAAGTATTCAAGGTCTGTTTATTTTGGTGACGATAGGTTAAGGGAAAGGGGTAGTTTAACGGCAACATTTTATGTTTTTACAACGGTAATTTTTTCTATGACGAACGATAACTGCCACACATTCGAACAGAATCAAATATATTTTTGTGTACTTTTCTGAATTGTAAAGGAATGAAGGCCTATTGATTTTGGTGAAGATCGGTTAAGGGAAAGGGGTAGTTTACCTGCCCCACGTTTTATGTTTTAACAAGAGTAATTGTTTCTATGACTAACGATAACTGCCGCACATTCAAACAGAATCAAATAATGTTTTTCATGCATCTCTGAATTGTAGAGTACTCAAGGCCTGTTGATTTTGGTGAAGATCAGTTAAGAGAAGGGGTAGTTTACCTGCAACGTTTTATGTGATAACAAGGGTAATTTTTTCTATGACGAACGATAACAGCCGTAAATTCAAACAGAATCAAATAATTTTTTACATATGTGCCTGAGTTGTAGAGGACTCAAGGCCTATTGATTTTGGTGAAGATCGGTCACGGGGAAAGGGTAGTTTACCGGAAACATTTTTTGTTGTAACAAGAGTAAAGTACTTAATTTTGATAAATGAAGTATCCTGATAAGAAGATCTTAATAATCCACTGTAGAAACGTAGATGAAATATCTATAAATGAAGAGGCTAGTTGAATGGGGTGCTACTTTCACGTAGCTGCCGACTTTAGAAAGCGTTACGTAATTGCCATACCAATACATTCCTAGCTCCTCAATCATACGTCTGCTTTTTCTTATTACATAATTATAAAATAAAACACTTCAACAGTCTCTTCTTAAAGTCCAATTTCATTCGGCCACACAAAATCACTTTTCCGGTTGATATGGGCCTCCTTCGCTATAGTAAATCTATTCATTCATCTCTTGATCAATTATGGTCCTTCACTCAACACGCTCCCTAAGTATCTATTTACATTCTCTATTTTTCCCTTTTATATATACTTATATATAATAGGGTTGCTACAGCTAGTGCCGTCTCCCTTCCTTCAACCTGGCTTTCCAATTCTCCCGATGTTCCCATTGTCCTTCCTCAAGTCCTATACGTTGCATAGATTCATCCACTTCGTCCCTCCAAGATCTTCTCGGTCTACCCCTTTTTATCCTCCCTAATTGACTCCATTCCGTCACTTTGTTGATCCACCTATTTTGGGCTCTCCGGACATGACCGTACCACACCAATCTTTTTTCTTCGATGTAGTCAATTACACTTCTTTCCCTTTGATACTTCTACTTTTTGTTTTCCTCATTATTTATTCTCCTTACTTTCATGTTTCATATTCTTATTTGCATTCCACCCTTCCACCTCGCTGTCTAATTTTTTAGCATACTTTTTAAAATTTCTGTTTCGTCCTCTAAAATAACCAACGAATCTTATACAAATTATTTTCTGTTATCTACTGTTAACTTCTTCTTCTCCACCTAAATATTTCTTATTCTGTTCTTCATACAAATATTAAATAAGGTCGGGGGAAAGCCTCGAATCATTTACCTCCCAGTGTCAAACCACTATGTTAGATCTTCTATTTTTTTGTAACTGCATCTGTACATATAGTAGACAATTAGAACAAGTGTATAAAAAGCCATGAAGCACAATAAAATATTCTGGATTTAACTCGTAAGTTTTCCCGCTTTTTTGTAATGCTAATGAGTGAATAAAGCAATTCCTTTTGGTCAGCGCAAGCAAGGAAGGCAAAGAACAAGATTCGTGGATATTATAAAAAAGGACCTACAAACTATTGGATGAGAGGGTGGCTGTGGCATGCAATGGGTGGAGACGACTGGATGAATTCCCTGAGGGAGGCTATGTCCACCAAGGGCCGTGACGCCATAATAATAATAATAATAATTGAATGAAATACAAAAATGCTGTAAGGTGTAAGCCGTTCAAATATTAGAATGAACTGTTTTTTACTTCCATGTTCCTTAAGGAAATGGAAGTATGGTTATGGCAAAAAAAATCGTGTTCGAGATTATTGCAGATTCTAATTGTACTACACTCAAAACATGAAAAAAAGTCGTTTTTCGAAAAGTGTCTGTGTGTCTATCTGTAGATTTTTGTCTATGGCAAACGATAACAGCCGTAAATTCAAACAGAATCAAATAATTTTTTCCATGCAGCCCTGATTTGTAGAGTACTCACGACCTATTATTTTTGGTGAAGATCGGTTGAGGGAAAGGGGTAGTTTACCTGCAACTTTTTTTTATCAAGGTAATTTTTTTTCTATGGCAAACGATAACAGCCGCAAATTCAAACAGAATCAAATAATGTTTCGCATACAGCCCTGAATTATAGAGTTCTCAAGACCTATTGTTTTTGGTGAAGATCGGTTAAGGGAAAGGGGTAGTTTACCTGCAACGGTTTTTTTAATTAAGGGTTTTTTTTTCTATGGCAAACGATAAGAGCCGCAAATTCAAACAGAATCAAATACTTTTCTGCACACCTTCCTGAATTATAGAGTACGCAAGGTCTGTTGATTTTGGTAAAGATCGGTTAAGAGAAAAGGCTAGTTTACCGGCAACGTTTTATGTTTTAAAAGGGTAATTTTTATTTTTATGACGCATGATAATTGCCGCATATTAAAAGAGAATCAAATAATTTTTTGCATACATTCCTGAAGTTTTAAGTACTCAAGGTCTGTTGATTTTGGTGAAGATCGGTTAAGGGAAAGGGGTAGTTTACTTCCAACGTTTTATGTTTTAACAAGGGTAATTGTTTCTATGACGAACGATAACTGCCGCACATTCAAACAGAATCAAATAATGTTTTGCATGCATCCCTGAATTGTAGAGTACTCAAGGCCTGTTGATTTTGATGAAGATCGGTTACGGAGAAAGGGTAGTTTACCTGAAACATGTTTTGTTGTAACAGAGTAAAGTACTTAATTTTGATAAATAAAGTATCCTGATAAGAAGATCTTAATAATCCACTATAGAAACGTAGATGAAATATCTATAAATGAAGAGGCTAGTTGAACGGGGTGGGGGTAATTTTCTACAAATGAAAATTATAGTTGAAAGGGGAGGGGATAATTTTTATATGTGTACTACGTTATCGGCAACAAAGTAGTAGTTTGTTGTTAAAATTCCTTCCCGGGCTGTTTGGCCGTTGTCCAATGTTTTCTGCAAAACCAGACGTTTCGGCAGTGCCGTCGACTTCTATCATCAGTGAAAATCGAGTGCGATAACGTGTGGTGGTATACGTTAGTGACCACAATACTGTGGTTAAGGCTGAAGCAATAAGTGGAAAGTAGTTGTTTCTGTGGAAAAATTTCATTTCGTAAATGATTTTAAATATAAATCTTAGAACATGGAAGTCATGTATGGTTCTCCATACCGATATTTCGCAATACATTCAAATAGACAGTGTTATTTATTGCGACAGCGTTACTTAGGTGACTTTCTTAGTTACTTAGGTAACACGATGCCTTGATTTGTTTCTTTTTTATTACACAATTCATTTATACAATTTTTATCTTTACAGTTATTATACGATACAAATTTGTGGTTAAAATTTCCACCAATTTGGCAGTGCAAATTACTGCTTACCTCAGTTACTTCGGATTTTCGAATCTATCATGTAATCCAGTCTATATTTTATTCAAAAGAAAAAGTAAATTAACCATATGGAATAATTCTTTCTTGTCAAATGCAATGTAATATTTAAACGTACGCGCGATTTTGTGTGTGTGTGTGTGTGTGTGTGTGTGTGTGTGTGTGTGTGTGATAACTTGTACAGAGGTCCCGCACTTTCGAAACCGCTCTGCGTATATATGTTTTACGCATTGGTTCTGCGAAATCTCATAGAGCCAGTGCATTTAATGAACAGCCAAACTGCCGCGGGCTCGTATCACACATGTGAGATCGTGTGAGTGGAGGGATCGAGCGAGAGGATTAAAAGCTTTAGTGCTTTTCTGAGCGTTAAATGACTGCCTCAAGTATTTTATATATGTATGTATACTACATATATAAACTTTGTATGGTTAAAATACATACAGAAAAAAACATTTACAAATACAATTTACCAACACACGCCATAACTGAATAGATTCTGAAATAGTTCTCGCTGAATTAACTCTTGATAGAAGTGTTAAAGCAGGACCTAAGATAAAATGTTTGGGTGTGCAAAAAGGAATCCGAGGTATCGTGATGGACAATGGAACTACAAAACTGAAGACTGTATTATGGAGTACCTACAAGCACTAGCTCACTTTATTGTAATTTAGAAAATTCGAAAAATAAATATTCATGTACTTTCTTATATATTTATATATTCGGGCGTATTGATTTCAGAAAAATAGATTCGGGATTTTGAATTTGGAGTAACAAATTTGGGATATTCACTTTTCGGAAAATATTTATTTGGGTTTTCGATTCGGAAAAATGTCCGGGAACGGTACTTGGGATAACATCCTGGGGTAATTTTGGGCAGCTAATGCGTAGTGTTGGCCACACTGCCTTCCTTATGCTGAACGTCCTACCCTGACTAACTTATAGGCTGCTTAAACGGTAAAAAAAAAGGCGTAAAGAATTTTCTGAACTATTATTGATCTTCTGCCGTGGACTGTGACCTCTGTTATTAAAACTTTGAGTGCTTATCTATCAAGGTGCACAGCTCCGTCACCACTACACTTTACAAGAGGGCACGATTGCGACACTCGCTACGGCACACAGTTATCAATTAATTACGTCTGTGCAGTGAGAAGGTAACGAGTGTAAGCAGTGATTTATTGTTTCTATTTCCACTCATCGCGTTTAAATCGCGCGTTTGATTTCCACGTATCTCGAAGCCGTAGTCGAACTTCAATAAAAAAAGCGTGCAAAAGAACACAATTGCACAATTGGAATTGTTGAACACTAACAAGTTTTAATAACTTGAAAACCGACAAATAAAATTTTCTAGATATTTAGTTGCGAGGATACGACTGACACGTTCGTGTAACTGTATTTTCTTCTGTTCTTATTTTTAAAGAATTTCACATATGGCGGGAAAAGTCTTTATAAGACGAAAAGTCCTAAAGCAAATACAAATACTTGTACATACTTAGGGCGAAAAATTATAGTAATTATATACATATGTATATTTAACAGGCTATACAGACGTATACAGACTTATTATTCTGCTTCTTCACGACTTAGACCGTTTAGTCTGTTTAGGTTCCAAACTGGTCGGACCATCTCTACTTCGGTCTTCCTTTCGGCTGCTCTACCCTTTCGGCTAATACAATAAGGTTACCTGGGCCAATCTGTCACTTACCATTCTGCTAATGTGTTGTTTCCAGCTTTCTCTATTCTACTTATTTATGATTTCGTTTACTTCTTCAACTTTCAGTTTCTCTCTTATCTGATTGTTTCTTTTCATATCTAATTTTGTGTTCTCAGCCATGGAACGCAAAAATCTATACAGCCTTATACTTTTATATGCTTAGGATGCGAATTTACAGAAATGGTCATTATAGCCTACAAAGAATTTGGCAAAAAACGGTGGCTTTTGAATGCTACTGCTTTTAATGAATAAAAAAAAAATACAAACAAATCCAAACTCATACACTGATTCCTTACACATTGACACTTGTGAAATATGCAGCAGGATCACGTGCAAGGTTTATATATTGTGTCCCGCGGATGACCACCATTTTGAATTTTACACTCACAAGTCATTGTGGCAAAGAATCATCCGTGGCACATTACAGTATCTTGATACGAATGTTTACGATTTCTGTACGGATATTGTTTTTGAGACCAGCAACGGTTTTAAGGGCGCGTTACGTACACCTTGTGTTGAAGGTACCCCCTCAGGAAATGATCACAAACTGCAAGTCTGGTGACTTGGGGGAGGGAGGCACGAAATGTACCATACCCCGATACGATGTGGTTTTCGAAAAGTCTTTGCACGGCTTCCATTGAAATTCTCTCACAGTGATACGTAGTGCCGTCTTGCTGAAACCAAAATGAAGGTAAGCACGCAAGTTGAGGTGCGGCGGTGAATGTGACTATCATGTCGGCATACCTGTGAGATGTTACCGTGCTTGCTTGTCCTTGCTCACTTAAAAAAAAAATGTAAGGGCCTTGTTGAGATTACTTTCTGCCGATGGGCTACTACGCCGTGGGCTATTGGGTTCACAGACGTTTGGCCCTACCAGCTACCTCAGTACTGCTGGGGTGAATTGGCGAACACCTTGCCAATCACTTGATCTTTTTTTACACTGAAGATGGCTTCCGATGGTGGGACCGAAACGTCTGTAAACAATGATACAGTAGGCCACGGCCTAATGGCCCGGCCGTGAAAGCCTTAAGCATTCTTTATGTAAGGGCCTTCCCATTCCATACTATGACTTTCTGATTGTGTAACAGCCATTGACAGAATTCACTTGGATTATCCTCTGACCAGTGACGACAGTAACGAAAGCACTAAGATGGAAGTGGGCGTCGTCAACTACAACGGCAATAAACATAAGGCTAGTAAATTATTACCTTATATTCGGTCAGCCGTGTGACTTCTCAATTTTGTTTTGCGTTACGCGTTTCAAGGCATATGCCTCATCATCAGACGTTAAAATTTAAAAACACACACATCACACAAGAAACGTGTTTGTCAAAAATAAAATTGCAGATATAAGCATATTATGTGCACGTGTTGTTGGGTGCGCTCCCGTTCAGGTACTGTCTGCTACTGACCGGATATTGTTAAGCAGTCTCAAGGCAGTATCATACAGGCGGTTAGATTCAAAGTTCAATTGTTCATTCAAAACAAACTCGCGACTGCTATCATTACTATATGCATTATAAATTTAAAGCTCTTCCAAGGCATTCATAAATCGGCCCTTGTTGCATATGTGCAATGGCATCAGATTAGACTTAAAGTCTGTATAGTTGTGATTATGTAGGGTCAGATGTCGAGTGTAATTAGATTTTATATAATTGCAATTATGTCTTTTTTGGTATGTGTTCACGGAAACGTTTATAAAAACCTCTTCCGGTCTGACCGATATAGAAACTGTTGCAATCATTACAGACCAGTTTATAAATACCTGTTTTTTCTTCTATGGGTAAGGGCATTTTTGGTCTAAGTATATTTATCAACTTATTATTGGTTCTGAATGACATAGTAAAACCAATATAGTCAAAAAAAAATTGAGAAGTCACACGGCGGACCAAATATAAGGTAATAATTTACTATAATTATAAAAGTGACTTGGATACCAACACGAACATGAATGTTAAACATAAGGCACCTTGACTGTCTTGCATTACAGCCAAAAGTTCCACAGAGAGATTAATTCACTGGCCATAAACATTTTCGGTTATCTCCTACACAACTTATACATTATACGTTTGTAAGATCAAATTGTTCCCTCAGCTTTTATGGCTACTACAGGTTGAAGTGATGAGAATGTTAAAAGAAATGAAGAGAATGTTATAAATCTTGTCTGAAAACTTAGGGAAACTTAAATTATTTGATTACCAAGAAGAAAACAAAAACAATGGTGATAGGGAAGAAGGAAGAGAATGTAAAAGTTGATATTAAATTGGGTAATACAATTTTAGAACAGGTTGAAAATTTTTGCTGCCTGGGGAGCATCATCACTTGTCAAAAATAGATATGGGCACAGATTAAGCGAAGAATAGCTCTAGCAAATCAGGCGTTTCAGAACAAAAGGAATTTAGTTTCAAATAATCACTTAAGTGTGGAGGTAAGGAAAAGGTTCGCAAAAACATTTGTGTGGAGTGTCTTAACTTGTGAGTGTGAGGGGTGGACCCTCGGTAACATAGGACGGAGGAAGCTGGAAGCAACGGAAATGTGGGTCTTGAGGAGATCGACGAGGACGAGTTGGACGGATAAGAAACGTAATGAGCAAGTCCTCGCAGAAGTGAACAAAGATAGATCACTGTTAAAGATGATTGGAAGAAGAAAGGAAAAATTGATTGAGCACGTGTTACGACACAATCGATTCTTAAGTAACATTTTAGAAGGGAAAGTGTTGGGGGAAAAACCAAGAGCAGCGTTCTTCAGTGAGAAGAGAAAGGAGATGAACTTTCTATCGTACTGCGATTTGAAGAGGACAATGATGTAGACAGAGACAAGGCATGGCCTTTAGATGATGATAATGACAGGTTGAAATTTTTACGTCTCACAGAAAGTTTTTGACTTTGTTACAACATTTTGCACTCTGTGCATTTTTTCTTATGTTTGAATACTCTTAGGTTTATCTGTAGGTTTTCGCTCCAGTGCACTTACCGTAGCTTTAAAATTCTTCACCCATACCTATAACCTAATCGCATGTTCAGATGGAATAGGATTATGGCTCCAAAGACTAAAAAATACCGCCTATCGGGTAAATTCTGTTCTCGGACTGTTTCCATCGTAATAGCTTTTGCTTGACGTTTCGATCCTTAGAATCTTGAATCGTCCTCAGGAGCTGTAAGTAGCAGTTGAAAGGTATAACAACGTCAGGGTGTTTCAAACGGCAGTCACAGCTTCTGAGGACAATCCAAGATTCTAGGGGTCAAACCGTCAAGCGAAATATATTACGACGGAAGCAGCCCGAGTACAGGATTTACCCGATTGAAATCACCCGTAGCTTAGGAGTTTTAAAGAATAACGCGAATATCTCGACTACTACCGGCAGCAAAGTTACGGTTTCTTTGAAGTCACTAGTAGTAGCTACAGCACATTAAGCTCCACGCCTCTGATTCTCTGTATTGTAAATAATTTAACGATTAATAAGTGTTGACAACATTGTTATGAAAAATTTCCCAAATAGTCAAATATTCCCGTTTTCCGCCACACTCTGTAGATATGAAAAAAAACGGAAAAACTAGCTTTCACTAGTGTCGGTAGTAAACCCCTCGACGAACACTAGCTAGGTCAACTTTGTACAAGGGACAGTCATTAAAAGTTTATAAAACTATGGCTGTGCCACCACGTTTATATGACAACGAACACTGGACCATAAAGAAAGTAGATGAACAAAGAATACAATCAGCAGAAGTGACACTTCTCAGGGCGCTGAAGGGCTGACCGAAGTGGCCATATTGGAAATGATGTTAAAAGGCAAGGACTTGGAGTATTTTCTGTGGGAGAGAAAGAATAAATAATTCTGGCGATTGTGTGCATCCCCAAAGGATTCCAAACGGCGATTACCAAAAACGGCCCTCCAATAGAATCCCAAAGAAAAATAGGCATGTATGACGACGTCCTAGTTAGAGGTGAATCGTGGGGTGGAAATAACTAAATATCACCAAACACAAATAAAATTGAAAAAAATGGAAAAACATTAACTTTAATGTGGTTAAAGAAAGAAAAAACATGAGTAACAATTTCCTCCTTTCACCGTGCCTCATACATAACATTAGTCTTCAGGTGAATAATATATTCTTCCATTGAACTCTGTTCCTTAATTCCTCAGAAGGCAATTTTTATTTCCTAGTCTCCAAATTCATCATGATGTTAAGTCTCTCTTTTCTATCATCGCTACGATTCCACTGATGTTTTTTATAACCTATCTCTTAGCATCCTGTAAACCACGTATGGTTAGAAAGTTTCGTCCTCTCTCACCTCGTTTGCAGGTTTTCATCAGAAATCCGTTCCCACTCCTGTCAACCATTTTCGCACAGTTCAGAGAGGTTCTGGGTGTTATTCACTGTTATTTTTCACTTTATAATTTTTTTGAATTATTGAAAAAAGATGTTTTGTTGTTTTTTCCTTGTACCAGAAACGATGCCTGTCTACAAATTTTACACGTTTTGGACAGACGTTAATCCGAACTATTCTTATTTCATTAAGAGTCTATGGATTTTGTGATGTAACGTCACTTAGACTAGGACGCATACAAAATGTAATTAATAATAGTGTAATGACAAACAACACACACACACACACACACACACACACACACACACACACACACACACACACACACACACACACACACACACACACACACACACACACACACACACACACACACACACACACACACACACACACACACACACACACACACACACACACACACACACACACACACACACACACACACACACACACACACACACACACACACACACACACACACACACACACACACACACACACACACACACACACACACACACACACACACACACACACACACACACACACACACAAATATACATAGAAGATCAATTATAAAATGTAGTAGTGAGTGACAAAGTTTGCGATTGTCGAAGGACGTCGACAAGCCAGTAAGTTCTGTGTTCTTGTTTCTGTTGTTAAGACGTCAAACTCTGTTCAGTCATTAAGATGGGCGCAACGTCTTTGTCTTCTGCTTAACGTAGCTGAACAGAGCGTAAACAACCCACGGGGGAGGGGGGAACATTTTGCGTGCAGCTTTTCCGCGCTGAAAGAGGATATATTTTGCAAAACAAGGAGAAAAAAGGATTCGTAAGAGTTTAGAATTTTTTGCAATTTTTTTTTTTTTTTTAGCAACTGTACACGTAAAAATGGCTATTAACGTAAAATGTTTCAACTTATTTAATATGTTTTTTTCTTTGGTACTTCACAGGTCAGTGAGGTCAGGTTTAAAGCCCATTGGCTTTTGGAAATACGATTGTTGAAGACACAGAAAAGAACGTTGATCAAAGTAATTTCTACCTGTCGGACAGTGTCTGCTGAGACACTAGTAACAATACGGCAAAGGAGTAAGTCACTAGTACCAGGGACGTATTTACGGGGGGGGGGGGTGGACTCGCGGGACCGTACTGCCCCAGAGGATCGAAAAAAGTTGACGAATTTTGTTAATCTCTTTCTTTTTAGGGTATTTAATTATTTTCACTATGTATGCCAATATAGTAGTAACTATTTGTTGTGTATAGAAACGGATTTACTACACAGCATTTGCGTGTACATTTGACATATGAAATATAGAAAAATCAGTTCAGTCAATAAGTGTCTTGTAAACATTGTTTCAATAACGCGTACTTTTATTCGTGTTATTGCCGTTTACTTTAATGGGATTGATTTTAGGATGTTATCAAACATTTTCCAACCACTTAAAAAAATACTAATGTTGAGTAGCCTAGTATTATCTTCTTTTTTCTTTTGTATAAAGCCAACTCGACGGGACTCACACAGATAAAATTCCAGATACGCCATTGCCTAGTACCTAGCATTTTAAAACCATAGAACGTAAGCACGGGAAGAACTTATGAATTTTTACACATGGGACCCGCGGTACAGGCGGTACTGTATGTATTGCAAGGAGATGGATAGCCCAGAGCATAAATGTTTGAACGCCCAATGTGAAAAACCTTGTGCAAGAATTTAGAAATAGAGTTGGGGATGACATTGAATATACAGTACAAGCCCAATGTCTGTTAAGTAACGAGTCAAAATGGAACGAAGGTGGCCTACATCTACGCGTAAAGGCAGTGCTGTCTTAGGGAACAGGCTTATAAGGACGATGGTTAAGACCACCAGTTGTGCCTAATGCAGATGCCTAAATCAGACTGTACAGGGCGCAACTTATGTGGCGAAGAAGAGATGTTCTAGCTGGTAGGTTAACGCTTACCGGAGGGGGGGGGTAGAATTCAACACACTGGCGCGTACTGGCGGTCTTAGTGTCTTATGAATACAAAGTCACTTAACATTGTTGTTGAAACGGTTGTTCCGGTATGATATAGTAGATAGTTAGTCGAAAATCAACTGGACTTTGAAACAGATAACGAACCACAGCTTTCTTCCAGATAAAACACAGAAACAAAGATACCATTGACTTAATAAAAAATTGTGTTCTAATTCTACTATAATTAAAAATAAAAATAAAAAATAAAAATAAAATAAACATAAATCTTTTTAATTTTTTTAACTATATTTTTAATTCTAGTTCGGAACATTTCATTTATTTGAACTGGATCCCTCATTGGAGTTACTAGTTAAAAATGATGAGGGTTTATTATGTAAATTATAGAAGATTGTTGTAATAGAAACAAACATGCGCACAGGCAGACAAAAACTATTTTTCCGTGTACATTTCTCTCCCTCCATTCCGTCACTTCCATAACTCACTTCCATTGAGTCCTACGTGCCCTGATCCTCCCACATCTCTTTGAGTTTCTTTCCTCCTGCTTCAAACCACCTTATTCTCTCTGCCTCATTTTCTACTTTCCTGTTTTCTCCCTTAAAAGAAACCCATCAGCTTCAACAAGTAGGCCTACTTTAAAATTCGCTATTGTTGTTAAATTAATTAATATTTGTCTTGAATTGACACTTTTCACATGGACATATTTCGTATATTGCTTTCGCCGACCGGCGAATGTGTGGTTAGCAGACTTAAATGTCGGCCACACTTACATTGCATCGTCGTGTCAGGTAGGCGTAGAATTCAACACACTGACGCGCAAGAGCGTGTTAGTGTCTTTCGAAGATTTCTCCCCTTAAAAGAGACCATCAGCTTCAACGATAACTTCAAATTTCGCTTCTGTTGTTAAATTAATTAATATTTGTCTCAAATTTACTGCTTTCATAACGTCTGACAAGAGAAACGATTCACGCGGACACGATATATTGTTTTCGCTGTCCGGCGTATGTGTGGTTGGCGGACTTAGATGTCAGCCACACTGGCCACATCGTCGTAAACTGGTAGGGTGTGGCCCGAATCAGATTCTAACTATTATAAATTGACCGCAATAGCGCTTGACTTTTATTTTATATTTACGCTAAAAAGACGTTTGACGAGTGAATAGAAACGGGTTTACTAATCCATAAAGAAAAGAAAAGACTGTGTTTACAGTAACTTGAAACATCATAGATTGTTTTTTTCTATAAGCGTTCAGCGTTCTACACAATAGTAAGACTAGTATATTCGTACCTTTCATTTCATTGAAATTTGCCTTTTTTACTTCTTTTATTTTCCATAAGAGAACAGATGTTCATTGTCTGTAGTGAATTGAAATTAATACTGAAAAACGCCGCCAGGCCTGTTGCTTTTCCGCCCGTTCTCTCTAACTCTCTGCTTCTCTCCCCTCTCTCGCTCTCTCTATATATATTTCTCTTTTACTCCCTCCCTTGGCAGTACGGCTCTGATTCTTTCATAAGAGGATTTACAACGAACTCCCTCTGCTACAACTCTAAGCCTTTTTTACTTCTTCTATACGGCATGTATATATACTACAATTTTTTTCTAAATAAAATTACTTTGTAATATTTATTTTCATGTTGCGCCATTACTAGCACGAAACTTCTGTTATAAAGTAAGGCTGTCTCTACTTTTTTTTTAAGTATATAAGGAACGTAATTCTGCTCGGTGAACTTGTCGAACAAAATGTTTGCCAGTTAGCGAGGGGGGGAAACATAGTTATCATACGACTAAATGTTAAGCAAGAACGATGAATGAGAGCACTGTTTAAAGTCAAAGGTTATTTATAGAACAGATGGTGTAGTTAGAGTGTAACGTTAAGGGGTCAGATTTTTAGAAACGGTAAACTTATTCGAGGCAGTTAACGAGGTTTGGTGTAAACAAGCAATAACAATAAAGCATTGTCATTGTTATTCAGTAGCGTGGGGTCCATGTAATCTTTGTTGCCAGTGGCAACAGTACTGGAAATAAGAGAAAATAATATTAATCATATTAAAGAAGTTAAGTCTCGTCAACAAACTATTAATCTATAAAGCAGTTCTTAAACCGGTATGGACTTATGGTATTCAACTTTGGGGTACTGCTAGTACGAGTAATATTGAGATTATCCAGCGCTTTCAGTCCAAAACTTTAAGATCAATAGTCGACGCTCCATGGTTTGTCTCCAACAACTCTATACACCGCGACCTCAAAGTTCAAACCGTGAGAGAAGAAATCATGCGCCTCTGCAGGACTCACATCTCCAAATTAGAAAAGCATCCAAACCACCTGGCAATTAATTTGTTAGATAACAGTGAAGATATTTATAGACTTAAAAGGCACAAACTGTTAGACTTACCATTCAGGTTTAACTAATAATGTATTCTCTGTATTATCTGTATTGTAATGTCTGTGATATCTGTTCTGTTCTGTATGTTTTGTATTCGTGTCAACATTAAGTGTTAATGTCAACCTGTATATGTGCTCTATGGGACCAGTGTTTAGCATTTGAACTTATTGTATCATGCCAGCAGCAAGTGGAAGTGATTTTTGTTCATTTGTTTTTGTCATTTAGTTTTGTAATTTGTATATCTCTTTAATCTATTAACAAAAACAAGAAGAGCTGTCAATGGTCAGCTCTTCATAATCCTGTATGTGCGTTGTCAGCCAATTTGTTCAATGTTCGCTAGTCGAACAGATTACAAATCTCCAATAAATTAAAAAAAATATTACAGAATAATACTTAAGTTATTGAATAATTTGAAATCCGAAGAATATTAGTAGGGAAACTTAAAGAAAAGCGTAGTATTGCTTTCGAACGCTTGGGCACTTGCATCGTCTTGTGTTGCCGGCTCAGACATCGGCAATGTTTTACTGCGTACGGCCATTGACCTCGTAGTACTTGTCACTGTACAAACTGTGGAGAGGGACACATTCGTCCACCCAACGTCTTGCAGCTGTATAAACCGGGAAAACGCTCAGTTAGCAGCAATGTTCGTTTTCGGAACTGACGTGCAGCAGATACTACATACCTAGGAGTATTTGTGTTTTGTTCGTTTAGTCATGTGTTTCTCTGTTCGTCTTTATTATTTTTAATTCAATTATTTGTGTTCTGATTTATTCTGTGCAAGTATAATGAGAGTCAGATCCCTTTGAACCGAGACCCTCTTCTTCCCCCAGGGAATTATAGAAAATGCTCTAAAGAGAACACTTGGTACAAGAATAAACTCGAATTATTTTTTAGGTTACGTTTTAGGCCTATCACAACCGGCAACAGGTGTTATGTACCCACACCACGCCACTGTTATTATTAGTTACACATTCATATTGGCCGCTCCGTGTTTCTGAAGCTCCTGTGATGTTGACGTATAGACGAAACATGTAGTCAGTATTCACCATTTGTAGTGGTACAGCAGCGAACATATCTTCAGGCAGGTAAAAGTAAATATTATAACGAAAGCAATGTCAGGGAGTTTATTTATAACGAACTAAACGAAATACGGAATACATTGTGGAACTTTTATTGAACGGTTACAATAAACCTCGTCAGCTTTCGACTACTAGACGCAGGTGGACGTCTCTAGTAGAAACACGAACCCAAGATAGGAAGACAGACACGGCCATCTGTATTCGACTGAGATAAAAGTGAACTAACGCGGAAACGATATAACTATATAACTAACACATACGTATAACACATTATTAGATTTTCTCTTTACAGACGAGACGTCCGATAACTCGATTTACGATGCAATTTTAAGAGAAAATAAATTTTTGCCGTCGGAAAACTTTGAAATTAACGCCCTTATCGTTCTCTCCTCGCTAGAGATAAAATTCATTTCGAAATCATTTTCAGTGATGAACTTCACGTTGGCACTACAAGCGAAAGATGGACAAGCATTTAACTTAATTTTTCCTGATGTGATTAAAAGGGCGATGCATTGGCAGAGACTCAGAAACGCTCTCTGTAAGTGAAGAGAGAAGAGTCTCTTCGCGGAATTCGTTCCCGACTATCTGTATTAACAATTTTTGGAAAACGGCATTTGACCTCAAGAACTTTTGGTTGTCTCCAGAACGAAAGTCTAGCTTGGTGATGCTTGACGCTGATAATATATCAACAGAAAGAACCCGCGAAAAACATGCGTTTTCAGAGAATGAAAAAGCATTTTTTATTATGCATATTAAACAGAAAATCATTCTGACGATTACTAACAGTGATTGAAGACTGACGATTGTCCACTGAACAAGGTAAAGACTATGGCAATGATATAAATGACGAGGTCTTAGTCGAGAGACAGGTGGGTGACCACGTTCGAAAATTATGAGACCATTTTGTTGATTGTCGAACTTATATATTATAACGTTGCAGAACTCAGACCCTATAAGAAATCCACAAATATAACTGTAAGAGAAGTAAACTAATTTGAAGCATAATGATCAATAACTATACAAAGGTAATGAGAGAATAAAAAGAAAAATAGTAGACAAAGATAATAAATGAGTGAATAGACTAGACTGACAGACAAATGACTAGATAAAGGCTATAAAATAAAAAGTAAACGAATAAAAAACCTAACTAATATTTCATTTTGTAGCATGTATTACCCAAGTTATGTAAAAGAAAGTACACCACCAGTAATAAACATGTAAACCCATTGTTATTATATTATGATGATAAAAATACTACCAAGAAAGGGTAGAATAGAATCGAATTGTAAAGACTTGATGAAGGAATTATAGGGACTAATGTTAATAGCCCAAAAAACTAACTTGACACAAAGTTGTATGACTAACTTTGTGATTTAGAATGTTATGTATTTTAAAATAACATTATTAATATAAAAACAAACACATGAGGTTTTAAAAACTGACTTTAAAATTAGATTTGTCAAAACTAATTTAAACCAAGAGTGAGAGGTAGGTAGTGAGTGTTAATGATAACCAGTGAACCAAACTAATATATGATAGCAACAGTGATTGTAAAACTTAAAGAATGTGAAGATGACTCACTACTGTGAATTTAAACAGAGTGTATTACAAATGTGACTTTAGTTTAATAAACACTTAACCAGTGTAATCAGTGAAGGTGATATATAGGATAGGGATGAGTTAATATAAACAAATAATAGTAGTAATTAAAGAAAAGAACAGTGGGAATAAACATTACTAAAATGTTGATAGATAAACAATAAGAAACATTCATATGGTATAAGAATTATGTTAGAGATTATTAAAAGATAGGTTCTAGTAGAAAATAAGATCAATTTAAAAACCATATTGTTAGATTTAATTAAAGGAATTCTTTTGTTCAATTAAGAAATAATGTTAAATTTTCATACAAATGGTAGACAACAAAGTTAGTACGTCAACCAATTTTATTGTGTTAATAACTAAGAAACAAATTACTTATGATTTAAATAATAGTAAAACATCCTATGTTACAAAATAGTAACAAGGATGGTGATCACAATATTGTAAATGGTGTCAAGACACCATCCACCAAAGTTGTTGTTAGTTTATCTAAAAAGTTGTATTTTAAAAGAAGGAATGGGGGTGGATCATGAGAAGACCATAAACCATTTTAATGTTATATGTTACCATGTTACCATAGAAAGATTAAGTGGTAAAAAGTTTGTGTAAGAAATATTAGAAAATACAGACAAGCAATTGTATAAGTTTTATAATCACAATAGTACTCACAATTGTAATAAGATAGGAAAAAAGGATGTTAGACAAATGAACTAGCAAAGGTCAAGGAATGATTTTTTAAAATTATAATAACATTTATTTATTGTAAAATGGCCCAAAATCATTCAAAAGTAGACACTATAACTAAATAATGTCAATCAGAACAAATGAAAGTAATAGGTAATGTTTAAATTGTGTAAATTAAGAAATTCCAGACATTTATAGCTTAGGCCTAAAAATGCCTAACTGTCAAAATTCAGAAAAAGCAATTTATAAGCAATTAACCATTGTATTTGAGAAATAAGACAAAGTGACTTGTTAATTTCAATTATCTAACCATAAGAGTATGTCATAAATGGAGTAAATATAAAAAATAAGTGAAATATGTGATAAAATAATATTAGCAAATTGGTTAAAACGTGATACAGGACCAAGCCCAGCATTATGGGATATCAAATTAATCTTTGAAAGAAAATAAAGACATTGATGTTAATATCTCACATATTGGTAATAACACCAATGAATTATAGCAACTATAAAATATTAGGTTAATTTGGGGCCAAAAACCGAAGCTTTCATAACAATGTAAACAAAATTCTTAACCAATCAGAAGCAGGGAATTATGCTTGGAATTAAGAAAACCGTTAGAATTTTTAGACAGTCCATTATTAACGCTCAAGGTATGCAAATGCCAAACTGAATCCGCTCTAATTAAAAAGTAATAACAGGGAAATGTACTCAAATGAACAAATATGAATAATAGAAATTGAATCTGGATGCATTGAACACATGATGAAACCATAAATCAAAATTCAATAATTGAAATTAAAAAAAACATTGACTAAATAAAATAGAAAAAAGAAAACCCGAATGATGAAGAACTAAATACTATAATCAACAATATTTTGAAGAATTACCTGGAACTAATCAGAAGAAACAACAAGATTTGGTTAAGTATAAATGAATTCTATATAATTGCGAATAAAATTAATTAAGTTTTACACAATACAATAACTCTCACTCTGAACTTGGTATAATAAATTCTATCAAAGATTAGTTGAAACTATATCTTAAAAAAAAAAAAAAAACTGAACAACTTCACAAACCGTATTGAAGAATTATTTAAAACTGCATCAGCCTATTTGAAACTGTAACTTAACCTCTATGCGACGCCTATAAGTCGACACACTTTTTAGACACTAAGAACCGAGTTGTAAGTAAACCTGTATAGTATTTAATTAACATTGATGTAAGGTTGTGTACTTTCATAAACATCTTGCTCTATTTTGTTGTAATCCAAAGAACTTATTCATCGTTCTGAACAAAACATTGTATCATTAACCAGAACGCTTGAAGACACGCCTGACCACCCGATGAGCGAGTAAAATTTAATAGCCGGAGCAAACTTTTTTATAATAACAAATATTTTGTACTTAACTTATAAATAATCAGCGAATCTGGACACTAATAAATTAGTACTGAACACTAATAATCGTTCCTTGTTTTATTTGATATATGTCTTAATAATTGTGTACTTTAGCAGTGAAGAAAATTTTTTACCAGAATTATAGGTTGGCAACACTTCAGACTCCACTCGAGATTTGAATTCGCGCCAGTCCGTTTGGGTAAGTTTAAATTATTATCGAAGAAAAAGAAGACGACGCAGGAAGAAACTTTTAATTATTTTTAGTAAAACAATTTGGCGCCTATCGGGAATTAAGGTACATTAATATAAGGACAGGTAAGGAGAAGAACGATACACATTCGGTACTGGTTATTAGTGCGTTCGCGATCGTCACCGTTAGCGATAGACTGAAGATCAACGCCGAGGCGAGTCACGTTACATAATCAATTACTGATCAAACAAAATATAGAAGGACGCTATCGGCTTCTTTATAAATTGACGCCAACAACTTGGGCTTTTAAAAGAGGTAGGGAAGAACGTTATAATATGTATAAATTGTCAATTACACATCCCTCCCGAAAACATTTATTCTGGAACTTCTTTCTTACTTTTTTCTAGTATTTCCTCGCATCTTTTCTCTTGATACGATTCTCACTATGCCCCCAGTCTTCAATATTTCCTACTGGTGAGGCTTTTTTTATAAAGTTTTCTTCTCGTTTATTGTCTTAAACACATCATAATTACTCACTCGCTCCTTCTACAACACTGTGTTTCAAAAACCCTCGAATTGTTATGCAAAATATTTTAAGAACATGGAGTTGATATAATACTCAGTGTGATACACGTCACTTTCAGAAAGATAGTGGTGTATCTTGTATTCAACGGAGGTGTTTGTTCTAAAAAAGAATCGTTTCCATGCACTGACACTTCAGCTCTCTATACTACCCAACATTCTTGTTCTCTGTGTAGACGTCTAGACGTCTCAGTTACTCCACTTGATTTTCATCATCCTCCACATGTCAAAACTCTCCAAGTACTTCTTTTGTCCATGTTTCTGTACAATAATCAATATGACCAGGAAAATAAAAAATCTTCAGGAAAGGCTAAAGCGTTGGGAGTTCAGCAAAACGAAAATTACAAATCGAAAATTGTTAAGAAAAAACACAAAATTATAGATAAGAACAATGAATATGTCAGGAGAATAGAGAAGACAACGACAAAGAGAAGCTGCGCATGCCCGAACGTCCAGTCGAACCGTACGGAGAAGAAGGAAACTCAGAGCGGAAAAAATCGGCCACACAAAGCGGGAAAATCATCACATGTTGGCAATACGATTTGCAATCACGATTTGCCATGGTTGTTGAAAATACCACCGTGATCCAATATGACATAGTAGACAGTTTATCGCAAAACCGTTGTAGCTGTTGAAAACAACTGCAAAATAACCGCTGTTGAAATGGACTTTGAAAAGGACAACCGCAGAAGACACCGAAAGTTTGGATCGAAAAAATACACCGAACAATGAATCACAGCTTTCTACCAGAAAAAACAACAGAAACAAAAATAACACTGACTTAACAAAAAAATTATATTTTGCATTATAATTAAAAAAAGAAATTAAACATTAATATTTTTAATTTTTTCAACTATATATTTTTAACGCTAATTTGGAAAATTTCATTTATTGGAGCTGGATCCCTCCTCGGAGTTAGCAGTTAAAAATTATGACGTTCTACTATGTACAGAGATTTTTGTATAAATTTTATAACAGAAACAAACATGCACACTGGCAGACAAAACTACTTTTCTTCTATGCGAGTTCAGTCTCGTCAGTGTCTTCCTCTTACACATTCTCCAACGTCTTAGTTATCTATTAGCCCAAGATAACTGTGGGTTCCCTTTTACTGTCTTATTGCCAGCCGCCATTCCTATAATTTTTGACGCTATTTTTACGACGATCTCACGGATCGTCGTTTCAGCAGTGGGAAAGAACAGATAACTGACACCAGATTAAATCGCTTATTACAATTTATTTACAGTTAAAAATAAACGAAGACTCTCATATTCAAAAAGTCTTCAAGATTGTCCAACACATACAGACTGTAGTAACAACAATAAATCTCACCTCATTAACAACATCGCACTGAATAATACACAATAATTACTTTACTCGATAACGGCTTTGATAACGCATTCTAATAACGCGGATCCAAAACGAATATTTATACCCCGCCGAGAATTATTCTTGGCCATGCATTGAAAATAATTGCGTGCTTACTGGAAGCCGACTTTGCCGACCTTGTACACGTCCCGCAGACCAAATGACACTCCCGCGAGGCGGTTTGCTTATCTCACGGGCGTAATACTGTCTTCTTTGGCGTTCATCCACACCATTTAATCACTTAGCATCAACTGTCTCTATTATGTTTGCATCTGTTTCCACCACTGTTATAATCTTGTCGTTTATAATTTTGTCTAATGTTGTTATTCCACAAATCCGTTTCGATTGATCAATTTCTGTTGCTCTATGGTTTTTGCATTTCTGTCACTGGTTTTCCTAACATACGCCTAACATTCCTAACCGTGTATTTATTGGATTTACAACACTCTCACCTATGGGTTTGCACAATTCATTTTTAACATGTTCGATACTGTTCTTATTACAAATTACTGAGTACAGTTGTATAATCGCCTCTCTACCTTTACCAATTATTTGTATTTGTTTTCTGCGCACTTCTTCCTTCTACATACATGAAAACCCTCTAGTTACGTGTAGGTCAGGCACTACGCAAGTACTACGCCGTCTCTCATGTGTAGGCGCTACTTTGCCGCGATAAAAGCTTATAACAGTAAATGATTTCATATTTATCTGGTCATTTATAAACGATTTTGATTAGCCCCAAAGTCGTAGGTTGTTGATTTTTAATTTTCATCTTTCTTCTAGCTCGAGTGGTTAACATGTTGTAGACACGCAATAAATCATGGCTGTGTTTAGCATTCTCGCCAGAACTCGCAACGATGACGCGCAATCCCTTTATCTCAGCGTCTTATGCGTTCCGACACAACTCTGCAATTCGCGGTTTCATTCATCTTTTTCCCGGCTGCACATCTGTCAACGGTTTCACTTTGTGACGCAACAAACGGACACTCTTTTATAACTTGTAGCTTTCCTTCAATTTTTTAGTACCGCCACTCTTGGTTTCCAAATAACGTACTCTTAATAAAACTATCTAATACCTCAGTAAACATCTAATACTTCAGTAAAACTCGGAAACAACAAAAATTGTTTTCTTCAGTCCGAATTACAATAGAATCGGAAACAAATATTTCCTATTAGTAGTTTCTCTGATTACTGTAAAATCATATATATATATATATATATATATATAATGTTTTAATTGTATATTTATATAAAAAATGTAATATAATTATATATTATAATTTTGAAGAATAGATAATTGTATATTTTATAATATACATAATTATAAAAGTTATAGAACTAAATAATTTTTATAAAATATTAATTATATTGATATTTTATGTAGGCCTACTATTAATACGAATGTAATTTACTTAACACATTACGTGTATTTATCATCACATTAAGGCCAAAAATTACTTACAAAATTTATTATAGCTGCACTTATGAGGTCTTCCGCTGCACTTATGAGGTCTACTTCTGCACTTGTTAGCTCTACAGCAGCAGCTTAGTCATGGTTCACGTCACCTACCGAAACTCATCTTTATTTTACTAGTTTCTGTGTCTTTTAGCCATCACGGCTACTTTCTACAATCTATTTCTACTATTCTAAATCCTCTCCCTCCATTCCGTCACTTCCATAACTATTGAGTCCTATGTGCCCTGATTCTCTTACATCTCTTTGAGTTTCTATCCTCCGTGTTCAAACCATATTGTCCTCTCTGCCTTATGTCTATATTTTCTACTTTCCGTTTGGTTCCAGTTTTGTTAGTTTTCTCTGACCTTCCTCATTTCTCTATCTTATTCGGTCAAAAATTCCTCTTAGTACGTTTCATCAAGTATTATGCCTATGGCCTGTTGTGTACAGTAACCATAACAAAGCTCCCTCCACACCACAGCTAGAGATAATAAGTCTGATTTTAACCTCATTTAGTGACGACACGCACGGTGGGGAGGGGATTTTTATGTGTATTTACGTATAGGTCGGGTTGTTACAGACAGAGTTACGGTTACCTCAGCCAGACAGTTGTATTGTCGTACCAGTAGGCAGACGGGGTCGACTGACTTTCCAAACCCATGGGACACAAAACGAATGAAACCCGCATAAAATAAGCTCTGTTCCAATGAGCTATCCTGCCACCATTCCAGTTGTAGTCATCTTGAATCTTGAAAGTTTAATCTTTCCCTAGTCGGCTTTTGTGAACCTCATTTGTTCATCGTACTGTTACTAGGCGAAACGCTGTTTACAATAATCTCAATTTAGTGAGTTTCTTAAGACTTAATCTCTTTCACACACACACACACACACACACACACACACACACACACACACACACACACACACACACACACACACACACACACACACACACACACACACACACACACACACACACACACACACACACACACACACACACACACACACACACACACACACACACACACACACACACACACACACACACACACACACACACACACACACACACACACACACACACACACACACACACACACACACACACACACACACACACACACACACACACACACACACACACACACACACACACACACACACACACACACACACACACACACACACACACACAGAGACACACACACACACACACACACACACACACACACACACACACACACAGATTTATACAGCCTTCGTCCTCTCATTCTCACAGTCTCCAATTGTCTCTATTTTCCCATTCCCCGTTTTGAGATTTCGTTTTTGATCGCCTCATTCACTTTATCTCTCCAGGATCTTCAAGGCCTCCCTCTTCTTTTTCTTCCCAGAGGGCTCCTGCTCCAGAGGACCCTTAACAATCATATAACATCAGCAGCTTTTCTTAAGTGCACATACCGCATCAGTCTTTTCTCGTCAATATAACCGAGCACATCTTTTCTTCCTTGACTGTCCTTCTTATTTCGTTGTTAGTGATCCTGTCTATTCTTGAGAGGGATGAAGGCGGAAAAAGCGTTCACCTAATATTAGATTACCACAGAAATTTTGTTTTATTCCAATAATACGGAACAGTAGCTTAAAACAATATTTAAATTCATTTTAATTTTTAAATAAGTTTATAAACATTTAAATAAAAGTTTAAGTTTCAAAATAAATAACATGATCGAATTATACGTCATGTAAAATTTTTATTTCGAAAAATGTTTCTTAGTTTCGCTTTATTTCAATGCCCTCGCTAGGAACTGTTTCCGAAATTATAACCAACAGCAAGGCTTGAAGAGACCATATATCGTTTTTCATCCCCTATTCGATCAAAATACGTGTTAAAAACTGAAAATGTATCCCCGTATCCCCGTATTCACACCTACATTAAACATTTTAAAGCCCTTTTTATCCGTCTTTAAATTCGTATTATTTCGGGGAATGTTTTCTGTTATAATAATAACATACGTATAAAAAAATATTTATTTTTCTATTAGTACAAGTTTCGGACAAGTGACACTCTACTGACAGGGAACGGCCTATAGTAGCGTTTTGTCTAAATAAATTATTTTTATTTGTTATTTTGATCTTTGTCATCAGGGACATTTAATACATAAATGGCTCTGTTCAAATCACATTACATCAGAGTATAAGCATACGACGACGAGACTACTCATGAAAAGTTTATAAGTGAATTAATGGGGGACTCAAACCTGCGTCTTGAGTATAGACTCGTCGATCGCCAAGCGTAATGCGATTACGTAGGACAATTTCTTCTTCTTTTTCTTCTTCTTCCTCCCCATACCGCACAGAAGAGACGGACCCAGATGAATAGGATTACAAAAAGCTAACTTTAAATTTTACCAATATGATCAGATTCATGTAGATTGAATATTATTTATTATGATATTTACCAATATCATAAGATTGTGCTAAAAGATGCGAATGTAAAAGGTTTTTGAGAAAACCCAAGTGTGAGGTATAAACAAGTTTTTTACAAGTGTTTATTGCGATAAACGTTTTAATTTCATCTTTATTTTTTAAAATCGTAAGTCACTTGAAGCAAACTATGCAATCGTACTGCAAACGATGCAGACCCATGAAAAATGTAATTCTCTATTTAATGCAAATCGGATTTCTGAAATATATTTCAGACAGTACAGTATTCTATTTTTTTTAACATTATAATTCAAATCAATCGTTTTACGGCACTAATAACTATCGAATCCCACGTACGCGCGCGTGTGTATGATACTGTCCGGATGTTTTAACGGGTAAATATGAATTGTGTAGTTTTCTCGGGTTGTAGCAGCATTTGAGCTGTTTGAGCGCCGGAGGCTCAAGAACAGAAGGCGGCGTATAAGACTGTATAACGAAATGCTGCAGTGAAAGTGCCGTTACTACCAAAAAAAGCCGAGCCAAACAGCCTATAAGCCGCAGAAACGGTAACTCATATACAACCGCATGCATTTATACTCTATAGGCCTGTGTGTGTGTGGGCGCGCGCGTAATAATGATAATGGACTCTGGAATCTTGATAAAAAAGATATCGCATAGAGGCAAGCATTAACATTTTCTTAGTTTAATTAACTCACGCGAACAGTTCGCATCGCGTCGATCGGTTTTAGTGCGATAAGTGTGCATAGTAGTTAGCAAGTGTTATCAAAGTGCGGTATTTTACTAATTTATTGGCTCAAGAGACTGTTATTATTTATGGGGATTTTGAGGACTGTTATTATTTATTATTATTTTGGAGGTTACTTTTTAAAATTTTGTGTGCTGCATGTACGAAAATCTGTTCAGAAGTATGCCAAGGAATTATGATATTGATGCTAAGTTAGGTAAGTTCCAAAGATCTGTGGGACAATCAACCGCTTTTTTTAGAAACAAGGTATGTCGAGATACAACATTAAAGTTCTACAAAGTTATGGCAGTCCCTGTACTGTCTTATGGGTGTACATTATAGACAATAACTAAAAAACAAGACAGTAAAATACAGGCCTCGGAAATGGCGTTCTTACGAGGAGTTAAAAGATGTTATAAGCTTGATCGTATAAAGAATGAGGCCATAAGAAAAGAATTACAAGTTTTTAACTTGAATGCAAAATTAAAAGATTACAAACAACGGCGGAAAGAATACTTAGAAACAATATCAGATTCCAGACTGGCCAAGCAAGTCTGGAAGTACAAACCCATAGGACACAGACGTGTGGATAGACACAGGAAGAGATAGCTGGAGGATCTTTGAAGCCGGAGCAGGCAGTTCCTAGCCTATGCCATGTTGTGAAGATGATGATGAAGTATGCCAAGGTGCGTAGCGGCGGCTTCATGCTTTGCCCCATCCCTCCCAACTAAGTCTCTTATTTCGAAGAAATGCTTCCACTCTAAATCCAACAGGTCTATGGGAATCACTCCCGCAATCACCAGGTCTACTGGCTATGGCACTGTCCGGTAAGAGGTCGCTACTCTGAGGGCTCTTCTTCTCTGCACCCATGTCATACGTTTCCTGTATTTCTCCGTCTTTAATGCATCAGCCCAGATTTGGCAACCATACAGAAGGATGGATTCTGTGACCGCCAAAAACAATCGAATAGGGACCTCCTACATTGGCCATAAGTCTGCTGAAATGTGAGCCGCCTTACATAAATTTGTAATGTGAGCAGCCTTATCAGCTACGTACTTGATTTGCTTCCAATAGGAGAGCTTTGAGTTTAGCCTCACCCCTTCAATGCAATGATTATGATGCTGCTGATAATAATAATAATAATAATAATAATAATAACAATAATAATAACGAAAACAATAAGAATAGGGAATGCTAGGCACAGCTTGTTATAATATTTTCTCGTATGTTAATTACACTGTTAGAAACAAACAAACATTTGCTTCAGAAACAATCTCTACAGATTTCTTGGCGCTTGCGTACACAAGACTTAATTAATTTCCACGTATAAGACTATGTACACATAATATGCACCCGACCGTGGTTTTCCTATATTCAGTAAACTGCTGCAACTAACGGAAGTGTATACTGGACTTCGGAAACTGGTCACTTGAAATGTACACAGTTTGTTGATCGCTAAATAACCATCGAATGGTAAAGATAATTATACGTACTGAGCAATATGTTCAGGATTCATGATGGACTATCGTAATGAAATATATTATTGGTAATCAAACCTTGATTGTAAATTAAATAGCTAGTATTATAAGAATATCATTATCCACATTACTGCGGCTAAATTACTTCTTCTTCTGCTTCTTCTTGACGTTCCATATCAGTACTTCATCTCGTTTCCGATATCCACAGGTGATCTGCCACATCTAACGACCCGTTTTTATTGTTTATAATTAGACGAAAGAAATCAAAGTCGGTCCCGAAGTAAAGGTTAGTACTCCAAGTGATTCCTTAGTTTGAAGTCTGGACAGCTAAAACCTTTATCAATCTAATCTGAATCCTGCTCTTCACATTCAGACTTTACGTGTTATTTCTTTATATTTATTTATACACACTAAAATACTTATCTTCACATGACAGGCTTAATAACTAATCCTTTAAACTTGCTTACTACTGTACAAAATGTATTTCTCAAGTAATTACGTGTTCCAAAAATTAACGAAACAGTTTCCCCTCAATACAACTGTCGTGACTATTTAGAGTATACTTTGAAATGAACGAAATAATATTGAGCCTTAATTTATTTGTTGTCTGTCTTTCCGGGTTTAGCGATTTTTACCCGTTATTAATTCGGCATCAAAACCTTATTCGATCCGAATGATCCGGGCATGTTTCATCCGGAATACTGACACAATTTACTGGGTGGGGCTAAACTTGCCTAGGTGTTTTTCAGCAGTAAGAAATCTATTGCGTATGAAATCATTCAAATTTTAATTAAGCAAAGAGCTGATAAAACATGGACCGTACAAACGAATTAAATTGCATTTGGAAAAACTATATTATAATGGCTCATTTATTTACCTCGTAATCAGTATAGACGTTAGCTTTAGTGTACATTCTTAGTGAACTTTTATTGTAACTGTTGCCTCGTTATCGTTTTGTTTTTTCGTTTTTGTTTTGGCCAAATGTTTCTGTTAAACAATTATATAGAAAACGGCGAGTTAAACATTTCACAAAAAATGTGCGCAGATGGAAGAAGAGTTTAGTTATATATATAAATCGGTTCATAACGTTATCCTACGTCTTCCGATCCCTAGTCTCCATTGGTCTCGATCCAACCAAGATTCTTCTTCCAATTTCCGGTCTCTCATTGCCCGATTGATGCCTTCTCTCCAACTCAACCTAGGTCTTCCTCTTCGCCTACGACCATTGATGCCCATCCCAAAATTTGCTTGGTGAGTCGATTATCCGGCATTCTTTGCACATGTCCAAACCATCTTAGCTGTTTTGTTCTTATGTCGTCAACAATAGAGCACTGTACCCCCATTATCTCCCGGATTCTGACGTTTCTTACTTTTTCCAGTTTTGACCTCCATGCCGCTCTTCGCCAATAATCCATCTCAGTAGCCTCCAACAACTTTTCTGTTCTTTATGTTATTGGCCATATTTCACACCCGTGAAAAAAGAGTTTTGTTTTGGATGTAAATGTGCAATTTAGTAGGTAGAGTAAATTAAACCCCAAAAAACGGAAAGAAATCTTGTAAGATACCTAATAACAACGGAAAGGACACTAGAAAAGACTTAAACATGATCATGAAAACTATAGAGTAATTGTTGTTTATTCATCAAATACTACCTGGTGTCGATTTATTGCGTTCGAAAGACACAATCATACCTACTATGGTAAAAAGAAGATGCTTGCCTGAGCAAAAGAAGTCCAAGAAATGTAAAATAAAATTTAAGTATCTAGGGGAAATAATTCAAGAGAATGGTTTCAAAAAATCTGCTATACAAGAAAGGATTCATAAAATGGAAAGAGCATATGGTACAACTAAAGATGTTTACAATAAAAAGTGCATATCTAGGAATGCGAAAATAAGGCATTACAGTACAGTATTGAGGCCAAATACCTATATGCAAGTGAATGTCTAGCACTAAATTATAATTTAGACAAACTAGAAATATTGGAAAGACAAATTATTAAGAAAATATTAGGCCCGCGAAAAACTTCAGAAGGTTGGAAATTAAGAAGTAACGAAGAAATATAACAAAGTATAGAAAATATAACAGAAACAATGAGAAAAAGAAGGCTATTATTTTTTGGACATTTATATAGTTAATATGGACGACAATAGTTAACAAAGCAGATCTTCAAATATCTGTCAGGAAAGAAGTCAACATCGAGTTGAATTAAAAAAGTCCAAAAGAATTTAGAAAAGAATAATATAAACGCAGAAGTATAATTGAAAGAGAAGTTTTTCGGGGAAAAGTGTTAAAAATGGAAGGAGTCCAGGGTAGGAGAGAGAAAAACGCAGGTTCAAAGTGAACTGAAGGCAGTAAGAAGAGACATAGTGAAAAATGAAAGAGTATTGGAGAAAAAGAAGAGAACTAGGAATAAAGAACTAAAATTGGCATGTCGTCCTCAGATGGCCGATAAAAAAATAAAAAAGTAAATAAATATAGATGTGCTCATGTCTGTTGTATTCACGGTTTTGTCTTTACAGATGTGACTGCGTTTTTCCTCCCAGTTATAAGCTCAGAAAAAATATGTATTGTGTGTGTGTGTGTGTGTGTTTGATAACACCCTCGTTTTTTGCCACAGGGGCAATCCGTAACGGCCAAAACATTTCGTCGAGTGGCGAAAGTGAGATACTTTAAAACGCATTCCGAGTTGTGCTACACAACAGCACGAACTCTGAGTGTTGTATCTCAGTGAAAACGTAATAATTTTATTTCGTCCGTTGAGTACAATGTAAAATTGATAAAGTAATTGTATTACGACGAAGCAGTAGGCTTCGACTGCCGCCTTGATCGTAGGAACAATGAAACGAACTGACGAGCGCGCGCGCGCGCGCCGAATATACATATTGATGGTCGGGTGAGGGATGAGGGCGGAATGAAATCTAACACCCCCCCTTCTGCCACATCTCCGCCGTGTAGGAGTAATTGCATCTGAGGCGATAAGAAGAGGCGCAATCACGCCCTCCTAATTTACTTACTTACTTACACCCCGTATCCCTTACTTAGTACACGCGTGCCCCCTCCTTACTACCCCTAGCGTCTCTAACTTTACTTTAAACTCAATTAGCCGAGAGGTCATGTCATTGTATAAAATTATACTTACACACTATCATCATCGCCCTCACCCTTATCTGTGTCGCTCAATCTACCCTCTCCACCCCCGTCGTCATTTAACTAAATATTAAGTTTTAATTAATTACAGTAGTGATCTAATTAATTGTTTCGTCGAATGAATAGATATAGAGAGCGGGAGAGAGACAGACGAGAGAGTTCAGAGAGTTGTGTGTAACACGTCCGATGGACTCAGAGAGTAACTTGGATAATGATATATACTTTTAATAGGAACATGGATGGGTCGTTAACCACACAGATGAAGAGGGGATGAGGAGGTGACAAAAGCCTGTGGGGATTATAGCTTGACATATTTTATTCTTCCTTGCCACTTCAAGTATTAGGCACAAATTGCCCGTTACGATAGCCATCTCTTCCTTGACCTTCCAAGACTTCTTCCTGATGATATATATCAAGCCAGACTTGAACTGGCTAGGTCCATTCTTTCAATGTATCCACCTACTTCCTTCTATTATTTTATCCTGCATTGTATACTTGCAATTCCGTTCTTATGTCCGTGTTTCTTATTTGTCTTCTCTTCTATATCCCTTCACAGCGCTGAGGAATTTCATCTTTACTGCCTGTATTTGGTATTCTTGTCTCTTAGTGAGAAACCACGACTCACTTCCATGAAGCTACGTCGTCACTGCAACCGATTTATACATCGTAATTTTTGTGTCTCTTCGTGGTTAGTGTTTAAAGTACCGGTTTTTAACACCAGAAATATGACAAAACTTAATGATTTTGTTTTCAAGATCACTATCGAATCCATACGAAATTTCGCATCCAAGCTCGACATATTAAAAAGTAATTTAAACATGAATATTCTACCTTCTCATATTTTCTATTTTATTCGTTTTTACAAAAATACACTATATAGAGAAGGAGGCAGGTGCTCTCGGAGGTTACTATTTTAGATGCCAAGAGATATAAAGAGAATGTCATGACTGCTTTGTGCTAGGTTGAAGGAGTAAACTAGTTTAAGTACTACGGTATTGTGAACTGGATAGTTCTGATGTCCCATAATCGAGTGCTTTTCTCCTATTAGTACCTTCTCATTCATGATCATCAGCCGTGGGACTACAACCCTTGGTGAGTCTTGGCCTGCTCCAAGAGTCGACTCCATTCTTCCCTATTGCATGTCCTGGCGTGTCTAGTTTCTTACGTTCAGCTTTCTGAGGTCCGCCTATATCTGATCTGTCAATCTAATTCGGGGTCTTCCCCTTGCTCTACTACCCATTGGTTTTTGGTAGAAAGTATGTTTCGTAGAGTGTCTCATTATTAGATCATCAAAATGTTAGGAAGAAAAGGCTGCCTGTGTGGCAGAAAGAAAAGTATTGTGCCACCTCTTCCCTTCAGCTACCCATTGCTACTCCAACATTTTATCCCATGTGTTGATTTTCCACAGGTTGTGTAGATGGTTCTTTTCGTTAAGATTTCGTTAGGCGAAGTATGACTACACGTTTTTTTCCAACGTTTCAAAAGTGTAATAAGGTTTTACTCTACCATACTCATAAATAATTCTGCGAACATTATAGTAGCATTTTTCCGACATTATGTTTAATATAAAATAAAATGAAAATATTAATTGGCATTAATTTTGCATCAGACTGAAAGAGTTCAGTCCACCCATATCCCAGTGCGCCATGGATTTCACATAAAACAAAAATATTATGACGAAACAGAAAATTAAATTTTAATATTTAATTTGTATGCTATATATTGGCCTACATAAATATTAAAAAACTGTCTGCCCGATTTGATAAATCGCTGAAAAATCCAATGGGTTAGATAAAACAAGACGGAAAAATATATCGAATAATTAATAATTAAAACAGTACAGGTAATATGTGAAAATAAAACAGAATGCAAAATTCTAAATAAAATAGGTTTTTGAAAAAATTCATATGGTTGGTGCCGTCATCATCATCATCAAACATCATCATCACCATCGTCGTCGTCGTCGTCGTCATCTGTCCACCGCTGAACGATGACTCCTCGTTACTACCTGGTGGTGTCTTTTCCTTTCCGAAGCAATTCTTGTGTTATCAACTGAAGCGCAGTACGTAATCCTTCCATCCTTCGAAAGGAGCCGTCGACACGATTTCTTTACGTCTCCATCTAGGAAAATCATTGCCACATCTATCACCTTCTTCTATAGTTAAATAGCCATCCTATCCGTTTTTTTGTTTTACTTTCTTAAGTTTGTAAATGGTTTAAGGAAGGGAGGTAGGGGGGTATTGAACAGATAGTGCGTTTGTTACTATATATATATATATATATATATATATATATATATATATATATATAAATCATCAAGGAACGTAGTGAATTTCCTACGTAAAGTAGATTAAGTAACATAATGAAGTACTAGTGATAATTCTAGTTATAGATGATTATGGATAATGACTATCGACGTAATGTAGTATCGATATTCAAAGTGAACCACTTTCAATAAAATATTATACTAAATAGTTTTCAGTAATCAGTACTAAAAACAAGAATGTAATGAGTACTTTTTAAAATTTTAAAAACTACCAAAACTGAAATTCTCAATTGGTGCCTTATTGTATTTAGTTTGCTTAGAATTTTAGACAAACCCCGAAGCTAGGTATCATTGTCGTCTGACGGAATGCATAAATACCAATTTATTAAACATAACTTTCATTACATTAGTATCGATTTCATTCTTTTTAAATTATCTCATTTTAAATTATGTTAATGCAAAAAATATAGAATATAGAATAAAATAAAATTACTTTTAAAACTGTTAGATCGTTTACATTTTGTTACTTAATAAATCACATATTTTTTTAAGAATATGACAACAAATTCTTTTTTTAGCTTATGACACGTAAATTAGCTTTTTAATATTTTGTGATAATTTTTCAGTTACCGAGATATCAGTGACGATATAAATTTAGTACCATATGAAAAACAGGAAAACTCACGTTTTTTCCTGTTTAAACTACAACCCATTGTGACAGATTCAGGATTAAAAAAAAAATTAATGAGGAAACTGTGTATTGGAAAATAAAACTTCTGTAATAAACAATTTTTATAAAAATGTCACAAAAACAATAAATCGCTAAATTTAATAAGAAAATTGATCTTAAAAAGAAGGAAACGTAGGCGTATCGTCGATCAAAATTCAATAACCAAACTCACCTTGTCTTAACGTTGGTTTCCAAATACCAAAGCAACCATACACTAATACACTCGCAAATAAAAACAGCACGACACCTTTTCTGAACGGGCTTCCAATTTTGTACTTGTTTGGTTAAATAATCGTTATAAAAGTTTCTGTTATACACTTGAAGTTTACGATCCCGCTCACTAAACACAGAAATTTTCAACCGACCACTCAACTAAAACCGATTCTAGAATGATAGGTTTTTGTTTAACTTATTCCAGGTAAAGGAAACACAGTAAAGGAAATAACACCGTAGACGAGGGAGTGTGCCACTTATACCTGTCAAAATCGGGGGGGGGGGGTTACCTCAATCGGCTTCTGTTACTAACTTTAGTAACTTATCTCTTGATAATTTCGCAATTCTCTTTTTGTCAAATAGCATAAAAATAATCGTTCCACTCCTTTATTTTTCTATTTTGAATCCAAAGTAGCGATTGATCTATTTTAAAATTCTCTCCTGTTTTTTAAATTTCTGACTTGGCTCCTTAATGCGTTATTTACTATTCAAAATAAACTTTCATTTCACGAGTTTTGCCTTAGATTACTTGTGTCCATCCTGGTTTCTGCTGTGCACAAGCTAAGCGATGCACTGAAACCTAAATAGCGATTCGAATGAGCTTGCATTCGAAGTTACTTTTGCATCTAGTATTAAATGCAAACGTATATTAAATGCATCTGATATAATGAAAACGTAAAAATGCATCTAATATTCAGTTTTCCTAACGGTTTGTATCAAATATCCTTCACTTCTATTGTATTTCTTTATTTGTGTCAACCTTCACACTTTCTTCCTTTTAAACTTTCACACATACTAGTAACTAGTATTTATGGTAACACATTTGAACTTAGAAACTTACTCAATATTATAATTATCATCAACACTAATCTGGAACTTAAGCGATAGTTCGCTGTAGGTCATTTTATTCTTAGTAAAGATAGTAAGAAATCAATTTACAACGTTTGGATCGTAGTCTCAATAAATAAAAATATAAATAAACGTTATCAAAATACCTAAATACTATAAGGAAATCGCCAAAACAGTCTTAGACTGTCACGGCCAGCGTCTAAAAACTGTTGGAATTATTATTTGCCGGGCTGTTAGGGTGTAGCCTACTGCATCGTGTTATCTTAATCCAGCTCGGAAAATAACAATTGCAACAATGTTCGCATAAATTTCTCTAGGAAACATACAGGCTTGGGAAACTATAAGAATGTACAGAGTAGTCGTCGATCGTCATTTTGATGTCTTTGAAGAATGTTAAAAGTATTATTATCTTTCCACATAACGAAGCACGGCTTCTGTCATCATTATCAGTTTCAACGTTTTTACATTACAACCCATGAGAACTATTTTTACGCGCTTACCGACTGTTTTGTTTACATTGCATTTTATCTTATATGTTTACAGACGCGTCGTGCAGAATGTAATACAAAAGCAGAAGGAGAAGGAAAAAAAATGTGAAGAAGAGAACAACGATTAAATGTGTTATCGTTTTGAAGTCGACGCGTAAAACCATAACAAATAACAGTTAGATAAAAATCAGGTAATGTATATTGCCCTCACGCTTAGATACAAGTTTGATCACACACTTTCAACGTCTGTAAAGGTAAATAGGGAAACAAAAACAGGAGAGGGTTACGTGAACGTGAGTGTGTGTGTGTTTGTACCAGCTGGCAAATTGCCGCGTGCACTGCATTGACGATGAGAAAATTCTTTCACCGGGCGCCCAAAACGTTCGGAGGGCGGGAGGGAGGTACGCTGGCAAACGATTACATTTAGAAAGCTTATTGTAGTGAAAGCCTAAGGGGACTATTGAATCTCTCACTCTCCCTTTCTGTGTGTGTATATATAGTATTGATATTGTATTATACGTTTTGTTGATACTGGCCAAGGTCGAGCGCTGCACACCGTCATACCAGTCAGTCGGCGCCTTTTCACATACTTTTAGCTTTTAAAACTCTCTCTCTCTCTCTCTCTCTCTCTCTCTCTCTCTCTCTCTCTCTCTCTCTCATCTCCACACAGAAGCATATAAACGTCCACTTATATGTATGTATCACTGTACACATTTTGTAAACAGTGATTCACTTGACGCTGTAAATTAGTAAGAAAGGTTGTTACCGCGAATTAGTAACAAAGGTTTCATAAGGATTCGTCATAAATAGACGCAATTTTGTTATTTGTTAAAACTATTGGGACATTTGGATTTTAAAATCCGTTATCTCCGCTATTGCCTAAGGTTTCGACGGCTCGAGCGGACGTCATCATCACAATCGCGACTGACGGGATGATGGTAAACGTCCCCAAAACAGAACTTTGTTACTGGATATTAACCATCGTGCCGTCAGTCATGAGTCTGATGACTGACGACCGCTCGAGCCGTCGGAACGTCGATACAATTTTTATTAAATCGTGTTTATGATGTCAAAGTCTTTCACTTCCCGTGTCCATCTTATGGTTTGTTAAAACTATTGGGCTATTGGAATGTTAACATCTGTATCTCTGCTATTGCGTGACGTTTCGACTGCTCGAGCGGTCATCATCATCACAGACATGATGGTAAATGTCCCAAACGAACTTTGTTAATAGACTTATGAGGATATTAGCCATCATGCCATCAATCCAGTCTGTGATGATGACGACCTCTCGAGCCGTCGAAACCTCAGGCAATAGCGGAGATACAGATTTTAACATTCCAATAGCCCAATAGTTTTAACAAGCAGTAAGATGGACACGGGAAGTGAAAGACTTTGACATTATAGACACAATTTAATACAAATTGTATTGACGTTTCATACTGTTGTATACACTGTCGATATACACAACAATACAATAAAAAATATTCTTGAAAAAAGAAACATTACTTATTTTAATAATAATAATAATAATCACATAAGAATAATTATGAGAAGATAAATGTAATGTGTGTGTATGTGTGTGTGTGTGTGTGTGTGTGTGTGTGTGTGTGTGCCAACGTTTTATATGAATTACGTATTACATGAATCTCAGTTTTTCACTAACGATGCAACTGGACGTAAGGTTTGCTGTTAATAATGATATCGAGAAACGTGGTTGTCGGTGTCAAAAAAAAGTGGTTCTTAATAAATTTCCCGACATCGGAAGTGGGAGTGTAAATGCATGTCATTGATTTACAAAAAAGTAAAAATATACTACTACTTATGTCTTACTAAAATAAAAATATTTTGCACTAAATATATTTTCTGTGAATAAAACAGCCTATACACGATCATTTTGGAGTGTTAGATCGAATTCCACCAGTCTATCGCCGTATTCTGTTTAAACACACTCGCCCTGCAGCCGCAATTGTGTGTTACTCCAAGCGGTGTGTCACTTCAGTATGACATCAGGTAGAAGTGAGCGTGTGTAGGAGTTAGCTCAGTTCAGTCCGTTCAGTCCTTCACACTGAGAAACTAGTGACAGCAGTTTTAAATAAAGAGATGTAGCTTTACCTTCTCCGTTAAAACATTTATGTGTGAATATTTTGCTCGTTTTCAAAGCAACTCTTTAATTCACAGTTTTCATTTATTCTTCTTTCTTTCTACAAGCGCATAGACTACAGAACCCCACAATAGCAATTCCTCTCCCACTGAGATGATAAACTACAAAAACCAACTTTCGGCACAGCATACAATTGCAACTAGACGGCGAGTGCGTTCCGACAGAAGACGGCGCGGCGGTAGAATAATGGCATGTCAGTGTGACCATGTGTAGACAACGCATCACTTCAGTCCGATTGGGCACATGAAACTGAACACATTGAAGTGACACAACAAAATGATCATCTGTAGGCCGCTTAAGAGAATAAAGGAAAGCTAACACAGTTGATGGAGTAGATGGGTCATAACCAGGAGGGAGTGGATTATAAGTAAATATGGGGGAGGCCCTACAGAGATGATTGACAAGAATAGCTGTCTATTCCATATTAGTCTATGCTATGAAATTAGCCGATCATTATAGTGACGACAACGAGAGCTTTCTAAATGGTGCTCAGGGGAGGGGAGTGGGGACCTACTAGCTTCAAGAAGTAGGTGGACAAACGCAGAGTTTTAGGATGATCTATTAAATTAATTTGGGGATCATATGTAACAAACAGCGTGACACGATATTCAAAGAAGAAATAAGATAGTAAGTACAGTGGAAAATTTTTAACACGAAAACGGTTAACGCGAAATATGGCTTAGGTCCCGATCGTTCCTCTATTTTACAATTAAATACAGTTTGTACGCTTAACACGAAAGTTTTATCTACAAAATATCGGTTATAACGAAAACGTTGGTTACATTTTTTTTTCTAGCTTTCAATAGCTGTATAATAAGTAAATCCACACATACAAGCCCTAAAACGGTGCAATTTACAAACTGTGAAAGCGATGAGAGTCGTCGAACTTGACACGAAATATTTACGAGTTCTTACCGCTCCTGATATGCTCTCATTGCTGGCCCGTGTTCGTCGATATTTAGAAGGCAACTCGGATGGTGAAAAGTTTGACCACACTGATAAATTAGAACAATTTGTTAAAATTAAAGCCATACAGAATTGTGTGCAAAAGAAATTACGGTTTATTTTAAAAATAATTGAACTTTGTCACTATAGAGACTTTAAAAGAAATACTACATAACTGTTCAAGAAAACCTAAATCGTAAGACTAAGTAAAGAGCTTCTACAGTGAGTGTATACTAAATTTTAAGAAAAATTAACTAGAAATAATCCTGGAGGATAAATAAAATGTACGTAAATACCTTCTGAATATTCTATATTACTTATTTTTTGTATCGCCCATCTAAGGACCACATGCCAATTTCAAATCTTTATTCTTTGTTCTTTTCTTTTTCTCCAATATTCTTTCATTTTTTCACTGTGCCTATTCTTCCTGTTCAGTCCACTTTGAACATGCGTTTCTCTCTCTCATACCCTGGACTCCTTCCATTTTTAACACTTTTGCCAGAAAAACGTCTCTTTCAGTTGCTTCTTCTGCGTGTATACTAATTTTTTCTATATCCTTTTGGACTTCTTTAATCCAACTTGATGTTGACTTCTTACCCCACAGATATTTGAAGATCTGCTTTGTTAACCTATTGTCGTCCATTCTACATAAATGTCCAAAAAATAATAGTCTTCTTTTTCTCATTGTTTCTGTTATATTTTCTATACTTTGATATATTTCATCATTACTTCTTAATTCCCAACCTTCTGAAGTTTTTCGTGGGCCTAATATTTTCCTAATAATTCGTTTTTCCAATATTTCTAGTTTGTCTAAATTATAATTCAATGCTAGATCACTTACACGTTCTATATTATTTTATTTTACTACTCAATACAGTAAGTCATATATACAGTGTTTGTTTATCTCCTATTGTTTCAGTTTCTGTCCGTTTAACACGAAATTCGGTTAACAAGAAGAAAACAGCTGGTTCCCGTCATTTCCCGTTAAACGTTTCCCATTGCACAGTTGGTTTTGCGGCAGCAGTTTGAGCGCGTCACAAGCACAAAATGGAGCGGATTCGGCTAAGCAAGCTACACGCGCTGTCTGATTGGATAGTTCATTACGTTAGTAAATTACATTTGTATACACACACAAACAAATAATTGTGTTAATCACGAGTATCGACTAACTGTATGTAAATTACCGCGTTCCTGACGCGTGTGTGCGTCAATCAGCGTCCGCTTTTGTTCTTAGAAACAGACTCTGTTTCACGCTTTACTGCGAAATAAACGGTTAGCTTATGCTTGTAATTAAGATAATATATTTCCCATGTATAAAGTTCAAACGTATGTAACTGATGCCACGATTTACGAACGTCTGTTCATTTTCTACCTAACGAGAAAAGTTTGTTTTATGTTTTTTTTTATACGAACAGGACCACGCGAATATCATTTCCTTTACTTCTCCCCTGCCAGAAGGCTCGCTCGCACACTACGGGCCGCCTTCCTCTCTACTGTCCACCCTTTTCTCGTCTTCTTCTCACCGCAGAGAACCTCAAGATTTTGAATTTTGTTTCTGTATGTACTCGTATTTCTATCCACACAGTCGTTCAAAGAGATGCCCAGTTTCATCATTTTCTCCTTGAGGTGTTTGGTGTATCCGTTCAGACTGGAAAGTTGCAAAATATAGTTGAAAATTTGTTTATTTAATCTGGACCAATCTATCCGAACCATATGTCCAAGGAATCTCAGTCTTTTCCTTCGGAGAGCCTTTTCCAGATCTTCCAGATTCCTGTACAGCTCTTCTTTGGGTCTATGCCTGCACCCATCATTGGTTTTCTTGGGGCCATAAATCACCCATTAAGAATTTAACTGGAGAAATCCCGTTTCACGAAGCTCAGTTAAAAATATCGGCCGTTAAAACCGTCGGTTAACTTAATTGGAGATGTTTGGTAGGTAACTAGTGGGCAGTTAAAACAACGAGATCTAACCTTTGTTTGTTAACGACAAAATAATTTTTAACTGTCGTTATCTTAATAGCCGTTTTACCAACGCCGGTTTAGACACGGTTAGTAAAACTCTCGTTGATACGACTATGCTACCATGGAGATGAGTCGATTTTGCTTCGGATAAGCTGAAAAATTAAAATAACTTGTAAGGTCTCTTTAGCTCTCTAATTACAATGTAAACTTTCATTGTACGTTTTGTTTTATTCCTATTATTGATGATATTCCCGTGCAAACTTCAATTCTTAAAGTATTTTGAGAGCATTTTTTTTGAAAGTCTATTAGTGTTCTATAAATTTTGACTCGTTCAAATGATCAAAACCGGTAGACCTATTTCTGTTATTCTGTTAGACGGTGTTAGACCGTTAGACTGTTAGACATTTGTTGTTTTGTCCCCGTTTGGATAATTTTTTAATACCAATATTATTTAAATGTAAACATTTTCTCTCTGATCCATTTTTGTTTGTCACAATACCTTATTCAAACTTTGCCGTGTTTATTTGCTAAACTGCTACGTTTCAAGTTCCGGACTGGGCCTTTCAGTGTTTCCACCATTTTCAAGTCCTAAACCACGACCTGGAAACACTGAAAGGCCTCGTCCGGAATATGACACGTAGCAGTTTAGCAAGTAAACACGACAAAGTTGGAATTACAGAGACTGCTAATTCAAATAACAAGATGAACAATAACTTATATTATATACGCATACGCAACAACTGAAAATAAAATAAACTGTCTTATGAAAGAACAGGAAGCAGATATAACAAATTTTCTGATCATAGTAACCAAACAAATATGTGTAGGCTGTGTACGTATATTTTATTTTTGATCATAGAAACCAAACAATTATACTCATTTATATTTTATTTATGTTACACAAACGACTACTTCACGAAAAACAACGTAGGCCTGTACAGATGACATTAAACGTAATTTTAAGGTTAGTCTCGTCGTTTTAACTGCCCGCTAGTTACATACCAGACAAATATCTCCAGTTAAGTTAACCGACGGTTTTAACGGCCGATATTTTTAACTGAGCTTCTTGAAACGAGATTTCTCAGGTTCAATTTTTAATGGGTGATTTATCGGCCATTACATTCTTAACGGAGGTCGATGAAATGGGGCACTCGACAAAGAATATTGCAGCATTGATTCGCAGAACCGAGAAATAATTGTATACTGATATGTTGACATACACAGTTTTATGCTGTATGGATGTTTTTTACACGTCTCTACTAAAACTACTTTTGGAAAACGCGCGCCCCTCCCCCACTCATACACATACACTTTAAAAAACCACGGAAATAATCCTAGGAATCTGTAATATATGTGGTCCCGTTATAAGAAATGTAATATAAACAGCTGTAAGGAGAGCACGTTATGATAATTGTACGTTCATCATGACATATCGGCGATTATCTATCTATCTATCTAACTATCTACTTTTCTGTCTAAGGATGTCACCATATTCTGCATAATTATTTGCCATTTTCTTTCGTAGTTATAAATTCAGGCGTGTTTCTCGTTCTCGTTGATTTTAAAGTTCTGCTGATGGTTTCACACATATGGTTGAATTTGTGCAGCTTCCTGTTTCTAATGTAAAGACATATTACAGCCCAGCAGCTACTCAAAATTGAACAAACATCTCAAACAAATATTCCATTGGCAATGCAAAGGTAGTCGACAACAACAGAAACAAACAAAGCTGGAGAAAAAGCATAGATAGACAGGAATATGAAGGAGAGGGACTTTAATAAAACATTGAGAGAGGGAGAGGGAGGGAGAGAGAGAGAGAGAGAGAGAGAGAGAGAGAGAGAGAGAGAGAGAGAGAGAGAGAGAGAGAGAGAGAGAGAGAGAGAGATACGTGATTCGGAAATCGTCGGAGATCGTTGTGATATGATCTGTATCACGATTAATGTAGGTCCAGCCTATCGCAACACACACTGTTTTCACTTCATTTCCATTTTTAACTATGCAACTACGAAGAAGATGGTCTTAGATTTCAAAAAACGAAACGTCGAGGGAAGTAACGATAATAAAAATGGTATACGGGCGCGGTAGAAGAATTATTTATCACTGAAGTTGTCACGTAGAAATTTTAAGGAGGAATAAATTACGTCTTTTACATGCGCACACGTGTAAAGAAATTATGAGGTTCAAGGGGTAACAGTTCGACGACGAGACTGTAACGCAGTTATCAATACGCTATCGTAAAAATTTTATTTCGACGAGTGTCACCTTAAGTCTTACGTGTAGAATCGTGAACATACTGTGCTGATGAAACTACAAAATTTAGTAGCAGTGATTTCGTTCGCTTACCTTGAAATCATGTTTTTCATTTTCCAGTGTAATTTTGTTGCCATGAATTTTATTTCGTAAGTTTAGCAGGTTAAGACCGAGCAAATGATCATATCCATCAGCACTGTATCTGGCTGGCTGTAAAACAAGACATTTTTATTTAGCAATGCGTAGAAAATTTATATAACTAACAAATAGAAAATCTTTTTACACAAATTAATAATTTTACTCACCTCTCTTGGTCGAATTAGTATTACTATATAAATATTTATTTATATTTCAATAAGTGTAACATGCTTAATGTATTTTATTTAGGAACATCACTATCATGTCACTATATATCACTTTCTGTAGTGAAATTATAGGTAAATAATGTTTGCAAACCATCATTATTGGAAATACTATAAAGATACTGATGTGATGTTTTCTTAAATTTTCTTATAATTGTATTTATTTTAGTACAGCTGTCCAATCCTTCCATCACCATCATCTGCCGTGGCCCTACGACCCTTGGAGGGCCTGCTCCAAGAGTCGATTCCATTCCTCCCTATTGCGTCCCCTGGCTTTCCAATTTCTTATGTTCAGCTTTCTGAGGTCCGCCTGTATCTGGTCTTTGAATCTACTTCGGGGCCTTCCCCTTTTTTTAATACCCATTGGTTTCTGGTAGAAAATATGTTTCGTACGCTATCCTTCCTCCATTCTCTCTATGTGTCCAACCCACCGTAGCCTGTATATTTTGATTATCCTGACAATGTCCGGCTCTTGTAAAGATAGTATAGTTCATAATTATAGCGCCTGCTATAATTCCATTTTCTTGTACTACTCTAAATATTGTTCTTAGAATCCGTCTTTCACAGCAACCTAGAAGTCTCTCGCTATTTTTTGTCATTGCCCAGGTTTCTGAAGTATACGTCAACACTGGCCTAATAAGTGTTTTGTAAATTTTGCATTTCGTGCTTCTTGAGATGACACTAGACGTCAGGTGCTTTTTAAATCCATAATATGTTTTATTTGCGAGATATATTCTTCTTCTTATTTCAGTATTGGTGTCGTTAGTACTGTTTATCTGGGAGCTAAGACATAATGAACTCTTTTACTGCCTCTATATTTTTTGTGCCTATTTCAAGGGTTTGAAGGGTTGAGTTTAATGGTATTTTGTTGGCACCATACATATATTTTGTTTTATGTTTTGTTATTTGTTTTGTTTACTGTCAAATCCTTTAGTATTAAAAATATAAAATTACAATGTAATGTTATGTACACCTGATAGCACGTTTACCTATCATAAAATTTGACCTAAAAGTATGTATTAGGATAGTGTAGCTTTAAGATGGAATGGAACGTGTTTCAATAGATTTTAGTTATTTAAAATAGCGTAGACCGTATTTAAATTTACAGAGGTCAGCTGATTTTACGCGTGTCTTGGATACAAGTGATAAATAAATCTTGTAATGTTTTTATCACCTCTGGTGTGAGTTAAATTTTCTTTTTAAAGACCGCTTGCTGTGTAAGAATGTGTTGACATAAAGCATCTTTTCTTTGTGTAAATAATGACATCTGAATAATAAAGTCTTTATTGTTAGCGACAAAATAAAACACTGTTTTTGCACACACACACACACACACACACACACACACACACACACACACACACACACACACACACACACACACACACACACACACACACACACACACACACACACACACACACACACACACACACACACACACACACACACACACACACACACACACTGTGCCGTACTGGGTTCGGCATCGTAGGCGAAGTGTTTTTAAAACGAGCGGCTTTGACGTCACGCACGGCCACGGCATCTCGTCGTCGTCCGGCTATGCACACTGTTGTTGTGTAGCTACGAAATTCAGTTGGCGCGTCCAGCTGTTTTTGTACATTCCTGCATCGAGAGTTTTCTTGGGTAGACAGACACATTAAATCTGTCTCATTTCTATTCGAACCCTCAACCTGGTCATCTGCTCTCGACTGGCGGCACTCTTCAGTTCAGGACTTCGTCGACTTTCTCTGTGGTTGGCTGAATAAAGTTCCGCTCCAGGTGCTCGAACAAGGGCGAGATGGGTGTCGGGTGTGACGACCAACTGTCCACCCTCCTGGCAGAGACGATCTTTTAGCCACGATTGCCGTCAGTTGAGATCTACCGTTCAGACACACTTCTAACGCTACGCTGCCCCAGGACTTCGTAGTACAACCGAGACACTACTGATCAGCCACAGTATTGCTTAAGTGCACCGGACAATCCAGGTGGGAACATTCTAATTATCTAATTCTATCTCAACGACATCGTGAATGCACGGAAGCTCCCAGAAGCTCACTCATGAAGTTTTAACCGTTAAACTTTGGCACAAACTCTCATGTTCAGTTCTGTGACTGCATGTGTGAACATTACACAATTAGACCTAATGAACTCTATTATATCTGCTTATAATGTGTAAGAAAATTACACACACACACACACGCATATCCGCAGTCCGCTGTAAGTTCTTTTTAATCCAATTAAAGCCATTAGGGAGTTAGTTATTTTGTGCTTTCATGTCATACGGTCATGGCAGAGTTTTAATCACGTAATGGGGGGCTGTCTGATGTGTTTTAGTTGAGAAACTATTTTCATGGTCACATATACTTATTGCTTTTATGATTAGAGTGAGGGTTGATTAGTATGTTGAGTCTCTGGTGTAGTTGGGGGGCGGTCACTTACATTCGCTGGTGCTAATTACCAAGGCATATCAATGCTTCGTAGCTGTGATTTATCGGATTACCTTGTTAATTATATTTATACATATATATATATAGTTGTGCATTCATTTACTCTAGTTGAAATGAGTTTATGAGGGATTTAGTACTGAAATGAGGGATGTTGTGTCATTTATGTTGTGTATGTGCTTGTGTGTGTAATCTTAATATATTTTGCTGGGGGAATATGTTATAAATTAGATGATCATAAATGTGCTTAACAAGTTATTAAAAGGCTAGCCTATTTGAAGTCCATGCAACACTTATGGATTAGTGATTTGCTATTTTGTGAATGAGATTATTGCTATCATTAACTTAAACATAATGTGGCAGGATTTTGCAATTTATGTTAATATTCAATTCACTCACATTTTATGCCATTAAGAATATTAATTGATACATATATAATCCTGCAGTTAATTTTGTGCTTGTTCAATCGATAACTTGTCATCTCATGTAAGATTTGCAGGCTTAATAAAGTATACGCTTGTTGGTTAAAAGACTTTTTCATTTGCAAGTCCTGTCATTTACCTGGGGGGACATGTCTGTAATTGTAATTGGGCCTTGCACACTTTTGCTTCCTCTAGGTTCACCACCTAGTTCTAAATATGATGTCTCTCGCCTTTACAAAAAAAAAACTTAATAAAAATAAAATAAAATAAAAATTCAAAAAAAATTACAAAAAAAAACTTATAAAATAAAAGGGGGGTTTCAACATATATTCAACGCTTTTTGCTAAAGTCTATTTCTTGATGTACATAATATATTTAATATTTATAGTAACTTTACCTCAAGGAAAAGATCCAAAATTACGAAGGCTGAGGATGGGAACACTGGATGTCCCAAAACATGTTCCAAATAAAGAAAAAAACACTTGAGGTAAAGTTACTATAAATATTAAATATATATATATATATATATATATATATTTATATGTATATATATTCCTGTATAATTCACTTTTGTAAATAAATAACGCTACAACAAAGTTTTACTAATTGGAGTTAGTAGAATTAAAAAGGGTTCAGCTGAAATATCGCCCCAGCCTTATTCGATTTCGTGAACAACAACAACAAGTCGTTTCAGCGGGAAAACAGTGGAAGTTTGTTTTGCTCTCGGATATTTAAAGCATCCCAGCCTTGTCGTGACTCTTGTCTCTACAGTAATTAATAATTAATAATTACACTAATAAATCCCTTCAAGTTTTTACGCGCGTTTGACTTAATTAAACATTAAAAAGAACAGTTTGTTTGATGAAAGCAATAAAGCCATACAACAGATAAAACAGACTGTTATAAAAGGGCAAACGGAGAGTTTAAGAAAGCAAGCGATAAAAGCGATATTCCTTATACAACACATATTGATTACGCTGGATAATAGATATTCACAGTGTTCTGTAAAAATCTGCAGTAGAGTTACACTATTATAAACGAAATGTTACACCATGAAAGTTAATGATGGTATTTTATTTTGTAAAGGTGAAATTTAAGGGCCGTTGTGTTGTTTTTATACCTAAGAGATATTTCAAATGCCGCTCCATTTCGTCCCAATATGATAAGAAACTTTTAAAAATATATATTGTTAGTAACCAGGCTTATTACATAAAGAGAATAGTTAGTGATTTACTTCTGATCTGTATATGAAGTACATCGTTTTTTCATAATTACATTTACACGCATGCGAGTATAACTAAAATTGCAGTGACATTTGGGAATATGTAGCTTCTATCAAAGAAAAGAAAGTGTAAAATTCAAATGTGGCACTAGACACCACAAGGAGATTTCCATGATGATATGGGATGTGGAAATATTAGATGGGATATGGGAAGATTCCTGCAAATTACTTGTAAGCATAAAATTTAAACTTTTTTTTAGAACATGATCAAAACACCAATACTATCTTAAAAGTTAAGTTCACAGGAGATATCACATATCTAAGAGCTTGACTCAGTATTGCTGTGTATCAGCAAAAAAACCGACAGAGAGCGAACACCCAGGCATCGTTTATGTGTTGTGATGATGTGCGAACCGTAACTGATTCATGGTGATGGAGCGGTAAGCAAGACGTCACGTGACGAACAAAGTAATTTTATGTCGCGTGTTACTAAATGACATGAGTTTGATACTAAATAACATGGTTTTAAAACAAATTGGAATGAATGGGATATACAGTGTACACAATAGAATGGAACAAGACTGAGGTGCTATCGAGTATATAGTAAGGAGACTAAGAGGAGTGCGTAGGATGGGGTCACAGGCAAACAAAGAAAAGACAGAACATATTTATGTGTATTGGTCAGTAACAAACTATAATTACTTAGAAAACCCCTATTATCCAATCCGGTGTTTCCTGTTGAGTTTACCAGTAAGAAAATTTTCCCCCTGGTCACGTTACGAGCGCTGCGCGGGGAAAGGTAGATGGGGCTGCCACCTTGCTGCTTCCGACCTCGTAGGATTTTCTGTCATAGATGAGTTGGTCCAAGCCGACCTCCGGAGTCTCATGCGACAAAGACGATAATTAGGTTATGTACGGAAATGTATAGGGGACTTGGGTCGTTGTGAGACATACTTCGATTGGCTCCTAAGTTGAGACCTGTCAGGGAAGGGAAACCCTATCACCGGTATAGCCTTCAACCACATCAGAGCACGCAAGCCTCCACACCGTCCTCACGGTCAGATAAGGCTATGTTCTCTGTAGAGGACGATCCTCTGGGGTGTTTTGTCTTCCCAGGGGCAGCCGTAACAGCGGAAGACAGAGGAAATAGCAGATCAATGAGTGTGCAACGGATTGCAAGGTAAGAAGAAGAAGAAAAATAAGAAAAGAAGAGGAAGAGGAAGAAGGAGGAGAAGAAGAAAAGAAGAAGAAAAGGAGGAAGGAGGAGAAGAAGAAAAGAAGAAGAAAAGGAAGAAGGAGAAGGAGGAGAAGAAGAAGAAGAAGAAGAAGAAGAAGAAGAAGAAGAAGAAGAAGAAGAAGAAGAAGAAGAAGAAGAAGAAGAAGAAGAAGAAGAAGAAATAATAAATAATAAATAATGACATCTGAATAATAAAGTCAACACACACACACACACACACTTAGGATGGCTTAGGATAAAACACAGAAACACAAATTTGTAAGCAGCCATTAGAGAAAAAAATGTGAAAGTTAATAGTCGATAGCCGGTAAGCAATCAGTGGCATCTAATAGGACAAACAAATATCAAAAGCTTACAAAATACCGCTATGCGAAGCAATAATAACAAGCATCAGAAGTTACAACTCTAAGGTGTGGAGAGTAAAAATGACAACTAAACAATTCGTTAACACTACAGAAATGGATTTTCGGAAGCGAGCTGCGGGATGTCAAGAAGAGAGAGGTAACAAATGAGAGAAGATAATGAGCATTATAGTCCACAAGCCGATCGACGACAGACGTATTTTGCCGATGGACAAACACATTTTGCACAGGATGGGGAGAAACAGTAATTACTAAAACAGATCCTACATTAGCAACTAGGGAATAGCAGATGAGGGGAATACTCAGTAAAACTTGAAACGATGAAAGGAGTTAAGTGAGAATAGGTGGAGATTATCGGAAGACGGAGTTGTTAACACACACACGCGCGAGCGAGCGAGCGCGTAGGCACACAAAAGTAGAAACATGAAGAAGAATAGAACCACACAAGTGACACTGTTCCTAAGCAGTGAACTGAAGTTTGGTAAAGAGTGCCGTAATCGTCGATACTAAGACTTCAAAAATATACACGTTTGAAATTTAAAAAATTACAGATTAACAAAAGGACGACTACTGAGAATTAACACAGAACGAGCACGAAAGTGTAGGCATTCGCTTGTTACAGTAAAGTGCAGACACATTATTTTAGTGATACAGGGCGGTTATTATACTAGTCACCCTGAAACATATGAAATACATAATGCAACCTCCGTTGGTGTGTGTTCTCCTACAGCAAATTTGTTTTTTAAACTTCATTCGTGGATTTCTTCGCATATCTATATGTTTTTTAATGCTAAAATTATTATGTTTGGTTGATGACATTTTAATAATTTTTGTACAATTTATTTGTTTTAATTTTTTGTTTCATTTGTTTCGTCTAATTTTCATAAAGAATTAGCAAGTTAAATGGTACATTTTCATGACATTAACTTTTTAAGTCTCATTAAGTAATTAGCGTCCTGTAAAAGACAGCTTTATTACTGTAATCGGAGCAAATGTAAAAAATATCATACTCTTATTTTTGGGACTTTGATCTATCCAAAAACGATAAGGAGTTCTCGCGTTAGAAAAGTTTAAATACGTACTGCATACAATTTTGTGAGTAACATACAGACCTATATAATATTAAGATATTCATATGTGCTCAGTTTTTCTTGTGTATATTGCAACAGAACAAATAGAAGGCATAGTATTAAAAACACAATAATATAAGAATCCTTTATCTGGAGTAAGGTATATATTTTAAACAAATTAATTATATGGTCTATGATTTAACAAAATTATTTATTCTAAATTTAATAATGTCTGTAAATGATTTGAATGTTCCTTTGATCTTAATAGTCTATTTTACTTGAGCGTTGAATTCCACTGTCGAAACCGCTGGACCGTTTCACTGCGACCTCTCGCTGCCTTTTGAATCTGCTGCTCTGATGACACGTGGAACTCTCCGCACACACGCACGCACGCCGATACACCGATAGCGTTTATCTCGTTTCTCAGGGCTCGATAATGCGTGTAATTTAAATTAAATGCAGTTTCGGTGCATTGTACGTACAGCTTCCCATGTCTTGATGTGTCCTCGCGTTCACCCAGATGTATTATGGTAAATACACCTGACCCTATGAGGACGATAGAGCACGATAGAGGACTCTTCACTAACACGATAGAGCACTATTTAATTAATAATTTAATTTATTTTAGTTCTAGTACCCAATGGATTTTAGTTAACGGGCAACTCGTAGCTAAGATTCTGTACTCGTAACCCTTATATAGAACGTACACTGATACGACAAACTCGCACAGAGACGTCTGTTAAGGCCGAGCTGTTAGGGAGAACTGACTGAAATTTCCTTAGCGGAGAACCAATCCGAATGAAATTGGAGCCTCTGATAGGTCAAAGCCCCTAACACGTGATTGATGGGTTAGACTGATAGACAGAAGTCCTGATCAATTTTGCTGAAAACGGCAAAAGCATTTATAGATTTTATCTAAAAGTTTTATGACTTTCAGAAGATAAGGATTCTTTAAAATTCTGTTAAAAAATATATATTAAAATAATATGGTTCGAGTCTTTGACATAAGAAAAATGTGTATCACCGGTCGCCGTAGTAACCATAGTATTATTTACAGGTAAGATAGGTGTTTTCTTAAATTGGTGTTTATGTTTGTTAATACATTTTTTATTAATTAATAACACTTGCGCACCACTATCGAGTAAAACATTTCCAACACAACCATTGATTCTCGCTATCACAACAATGTCATTATTGTCCTCGACTCTAGTGTTTTCCACACATTCATCAACACAATTATTATATATTAATTCATTCCTAACATCAACAGGGTATAAGCCAGAAGTAATACATTACTATCATTATTATTGCTAACATATGATTTCTGATACTGCCGTTTGTTATTGTATGCTTTAATTGTATTTTTATTCTTATTTTTATTTATATCGTTAATTATCGTTAACCTTACACGTTTTTTGGCTGCTCTTCATTTGCATTGGTCTCGGTAATTGCCGATACTTTGCTTTGATTGAATCTTTGAAATCTTGGTTTATTTTTAAACTGTTGTTGTGGCAGAAATTGTTTATGATTGTTCATTATTATTATTATTATTACTTGGGTTATCCACATTATCCCATTTAGTCAATAACAAGAGTAGTTCTTCTAAGGATTTAACCCCTTATGTAATAACCGCCATTTGAATTCCGCGTCCAAAATGGTAAGCTAACTTACTTACCATTTCTGCTTCTGTCACTTCAGGTTCCAGATACTTGGCTCGAGATATCAGCTGGATTAAATAGTTTTCTTTTGAACCTTTCGTACTGGAATATTTTCCAAATTCCAGCTGTACATGGATCTTTCTTTGTATCTCGCTGTTCCAGTACTTAGCCCTAAAATGCTGTACCAGATCTTCATACCTAAGATTTTGTAATTCAAGTAATTCAGCCATATTTATAGTTGTTTTATATATTCAAACAAATATTATAGTCCTTATTTAACGTAAAAAGCACTATTATTAACTGTTATTACTATAGTATTAATGTTCAGTTTAAATGTTGTATAACGTCACAGTCTAGTATCTTAATCAAATGTTCACAATACTTAACCTAATACATACACAAATAATAATTCAAACCTCCAAATAAACTAAATTAATAATACTGTTCAAATATCTGCTTACAGAGAATATTCAACAAAGTGTATACACTCCATGATTACAAATAGAACACACACAAAATAGTCCAAATGAATCTAGTCTTTACACACTTAAATATATAATATTAATAAATTATAATAAAATCGTGCCCCACGTTGACAGGCGCCAAATATCTCTATGCGACGATACAAATAAATATTTTCGCATAGGATAGTTATGTGTGTATAAATTATGCACAGTCTATATTGGAGGTGTAGACAAATTATTTATTTATACCACAAGTAAATAATTGTTTATATTATATATTTAAAATTAAACAAACTGTCATGTATAGTATTTTATTTGTTATAAAAGAGTTTATATAGTTCAGTATGGATAAGTTTTACTTGACAAGTAGAATTCCTTTACACTCGGCGTGACGTCACTCGCTCCGTCGCTGCTACGCTCTTCGCAATGACCGCCGCTCTCCGCTCTCACATTCTCTCTCTCTCTCCGCGCTGGGTTTCGCCGAACAGCTGATAACACTGATACTGATTTCACACAAAAATTGTCACTTTCCGAATCGTTAGTTTTATCGTTCGCAATTTGTTAATATTAATTATTGATTGTTATTAGTTATTGATACTTAGGGTGATAAAGACTGATATTCTTAAAAGCTGTGTATATTACTTATACTTTCCGGCTATTCTTGAAGTGTTCCGCGTTAATAAGGATTTACCACGGTAGATAAATCTCCCTAAGCGGAAAATCTTCCATTAACACGTAATAGCACTTAATATATTATAATTGGTAGTTCACCCGCTTGGTTCTAATCGACCAACTCGAAAAGAGTCCCAAGACTTAGAGTTACTTTAGATTAAACCAGTTCAACCAAGAAAAACTCTTGACGAAGAACACACGTTCACTATGCAACTGCTTCCGATGAACTGCCTCGAAGTACACACGACAGCCGTCGGATCTGACTGAAATTAGGGGCTTCTGATTGGTCAATCAACTGCCTACGTGGTAGATTAGACAAAAGATAGATGTGTTGCAGGCGAATCTTTATATAATTCTGCGAGTGTCTGCTCAGATTTTATCTAGAATTTTTATTACTCTTCAATAGATAAGAGTGAAAAGTTGAGTTTTCAATTACTAAAAAACCACATACAAAAAATAGCTGAGAACAACAGAGTATATAGAAAATGTAGATATTTTCATAAATAATTCACTGTCCAAGTCTCATGTCGATTGGATAACTAACGCGGAAGATATAACAACAAAGGTTCATCACACGCGAACGTGCGCATATATTCACAAACAAAGTACATGATATTATAGAGCAAAACTTTACAAACAATTTGGTATAACACAAGTCTTTATCCAACACTAAATACAAAACTTATAGCTAATTGACAAAAATTGCATAAATCAATCTAAAACATGTTAGTGTCCGTCATCCATCCTCTGATATTCTTATTCATAGATCATGTAACATGACAGATATAAGCATAATATTGAATGGCAATTGATCATTAGAATAATGAAGTTATAATGTTTAAATTTGGAAGAAAGCATTAAGTTTAATATAAATTAATTAATTCATAGCAACTGTGGCAAGAAATCATTATTATAAAGAAAATACAAGTTAAAATAAAAGGAGTTACTAGTGATGAGTCATCCAAGACCAGTATCATGACCAGAGGTTTTCAAGGTATAACCCAGGAAGGTAAAAAAGTAAATAACAAAGCAGTACACAATATGACCAAACCCACGACAAGGGAGAATAAATAGAATAGAAACCCTAAAATAAGCCAAGATCAACCAATACAGGTTGTGTATTTCTGTGATAAAGAAGAAGATGGAGAAGATCCCAAGAAACCTGATGGCAACAAGAAGAAGATGGAGAAGATACCAGTCCCAGAAGGCAGGAGAAAAGAAGACTGAAGAAAGAAGAAGAGGGCAGCATCCTGAAGAAGATGTCATGCTCTTATAAAAGACACCAAAATCCCTATATCCCCAAAATAAATATCTAAAAACAAAAGTATAACGAAATAAAAACCACATGTATACAAATTTAAGAGAGAGGAGTGTATAAAGTAAAAGTTTCCTGTGAACTAAGATGAAACAATAATATAGTACCCATGGAACAAATCTCCATTGAAAAAACGCTAACCAATTTATTATGTTAATAAGACTATACGACCATTTAGCATTAACATAATATATAAGTGCAAAGTGAACCAGTGATAGTTTTGGGTATTATAAAAAATGAACCTTGTGTTTCATTCTTGGCAATCACAAACATTGGATGCAATGAAATATGCATTTTTCAATGACTTAAAATATGTACTGTGACAATATGTTGTTCATAAGACATGAATCTGTTTAAAATAACATTTTGTTTTACATGAAAAAAGAAAAACAGATTTCATAGTGCTTTTTGAACGGTTCATACTATTTGTTTGTTAATGACAGGGTACAATTCCCCAAAGACAAGGTATAAAAGACTGTATAAAAACTGTAGAATCCTACTTATAATAATAGTTAGAAATAAGAATATAAATATAAGGTTTTAATGTATATAGTACAAGAATGTTTAAAAATGTTTTAGATATAAGGCCATTTGTTTGGGTCTGAAACAACTAACATCAGAACTATAAAAATAGTTACCACTTGTAAATAGTAGAGAGTAATTAAGATGTTAGTTAGTACAAAACCTTTGTTGTAAACCATATTTACATGTTGGAAATGGGAATTTTGTTGCAAAATGTCTGATTTGAAGACAACCATTTATTTAAAAAAAATGTTCTTTATTCTGTTTAACTATTATTTGTATTGTAACCAATACTAATTGTTTTTGTGTAATTTGAAAACATGTTTAATTTATAATACTATTTGTAAAAAGTCAGAGAGGGTATCACACATCATATATTGTTTATAAATTATTTTGTAAGAAAAATTGTTAAAAAATCATAGGCCAAAAGAATGGAAACCAAACTTCATCAAAACAGAGAAATTGCTCAATTAAATGCAAATAAACAAAAGGGGTTTAGACAAAATAAACTTGAGATCATGCCATATAATTGCACATACCATTTAGAGAGATTTTAATAAATTATATTCAGAATTATGAATAAAAATAAAATGACTAAACTCAGAAATTTAGACATGGGAGTCATATATTTCAGAATAATGTTTCAGAATACAACTAATTCAATTAATTACCAGAAAATAAGGGAATAGGAACCTTTTAATACAATATAGGATTATTAATATTAAATATAACTGATAAAATGGCTGAATTTATATAATGACAGGAAGTAAATTTTGATGTTTTGACTCTTCACAGTATACCAAACTGAAAGTGAAATTACTATTTTTTTTGACAGAAAACACTATAAAATGGCATTATTTAATCTGAAAATAACCAGAATGAACTGAAAGATTAATTTAAATCAAATCTAGTGAATAAAATTGACAAATAACCAAAGTTTAGGCATTCATATAGTGAAATAGTAAAATGTACACAGGATGTGAAAATATTTTTGAACAATGTTAAGGATAATATTATATGGGCTAAGAGTTTAATTGAAACTGAAGGAAACAGTTAGTTAATTATTGGTAGTTGAACGGTTAACATGACATACATTTAATAACGTGGATAACCTAACCTATAATCGTCATACAAGCGAGTGTATAGTGAGTTATTGTGAAATCGCGAGTGACTTGTAAAATACTTCTGAAACTATCATATTATAACAGAAACGATCAAGTAACACTCCATAACACAGAACAATATAAATCTACTCCGAAAAACACCATAAAACACTAGAAAACTGTATAATACATTAAACCAAATTAGTGACGGAATCGGAGAAAGTGTTTGACTTATAATTACACAGACATACTAAATACAACCCAGAATCACTACACCAGTCACTACACAACATATAACAAGAGATTTGCAGACACAAGAACAGGAATATTACGTCAAAATACATTATTTGGAATGCAGCAGCAACGAGCAACATTTTCATCGACTTGACGGCAGCCATCTTTCTTTGACAATCCCAGTGCCTCTTCTTGGTTCAGCACAGCTGTTTGGTGAAAACAATTATTATATTTACAATTTATTATTCAATGTCTGTGTTTATTAATAACTATTAATTTGATTGTAACGTTATACTTTTTAAATATTAGCCCGATTTCTCTGACTTTGGTAATAACTGGCTGTTTAAAGAACCCTATATAATTTTTATAACATATACTTGTAACTTTTTTTCGATATCCTGAGAATCGATACTAATCGATAAGAGTCAATATTGCTGTTACTTAATAAAACATTAATACTTTTCAATACTTAATAGTTCTTTATTTCTTCAATAATACTAATTACCAATAATATAATTCTAATTGATAATCTACAAGGACTTTACCACCCGTAAGTGAAGATAACCTAAAAAATAGAAAGGTAAACAAATATCGATTGGTTTACAGACAGTCTTATGAGTGGTGATAGATTATTTAAATTATACTAAAACTTTAATAAAAATTTTCAGAAGAGCATTACACTGTTTAAAACTTCACAGCCCTATATTAATTAATTGATCCTAATTAATTAATTAATAAAATTAAAATTTTTTTTTTATTATTTTTTTTATAAACATAATTTTTTTTTAATTTTCTTCAAAACAATAATTTTTGTTTTGAAACTTTCGGTGAAGCTGAGCATATATATTTCTTCATCAACTTTACGCTACTCGACCGGTCTTGCTACCATTGGGACTCGACCAGCTGGGAAACTTAAGGAAGTGTTTCAGGCCAGTAAGACGTCGAGAGCCACACCAAATACACACCAATTAAACATATTACAATACAACTTATTTATTTATTTTATTACAAATTGGCTAGTCCAAACAGAGGGGCTTGATTACATCGGAGTCACATACTCCATAATAGCTTATATCATCAACACACATCTATATCATTTATTTAATTTGTTTTATTACAAATTGGCGCACAACTTTAGGGGCTTTAATTAGCGATTGGAAGGCCAATACTTTCTGCCCAATCACTAGTTGGAGCTAGGCAACAGCTATAAGGCCAGAGAAAAGGGGACAACGACAAGCAAAATGGCAGAATTTACACCAAAAGAAATGGATATGATGGAAAAGATGTTGGGAAGGTTACAACAAATGTTAGACAAGAACCACGAATCAATGATGAAGATGATGGACGAGGACAGACGGTTCAAACAAGAATGGATTAAGGAACTGAGAGAGGACAGATTAAAAAGAGAAGAAGAGGAGAGGACCAAAGAAATGAAATATGATAGCAAACCAGAACCAGAAGAAGTGCCAAATGATAAAACACAGGAACAAGTAATGGTGGTACCTGAAATTGAAACTAACCGAAACCAGGAAAATATTAAACCAAGGAAAAGGAGAATGTATCCAAGAAATGTAATAAAAACGAAGGAAGAGTTGGAGATGATGAAACATGGGTTAATTGATGGCAATAACATCCCAGTTACCTATGACAAAGACATCATGAATTCCAGAAATTATAGGAGGAGAATCGAAGTAATTTCCAAAATAATTTACCACAAGACAGTAGTGTACCAATGGGAAAAGACCAGAGGTAAACAGAATACGACATGTGGACAAGATCAATATCAGCGCAGAACTGGACAGTGGATTTCAGAAAGATGGAAATGTGATATCGTACCAGACTGTAATGACGGCACAGGTGAATCACCAGAATGTATTCCATTACCGTGCCATCTAGGACAGTTCCAGGGTACGGTTAGACTAAAATATATTCCTTCAGAGTGGATATGTGATGGTAAACCAGCTTATGGTGTTTCAGATAAACAAATAATAAGTGATAACCCAGGTGAAGATCCTCACATATATTTGTCAGGGAACACAAAACATGGACCAGAGAAGTATTGGTGTATACAATATGATGATAGAGGGAACCAGCCCAGTAATTACGACGGCCCTAACAACCCGCTGCGTAATAACCAGTTTGACGGTAGTTTTAACAGCGTTAGGGATAACAACCCCTATCCATATAATAGAAACAATTTATACCAACATAATAATGTCCCATACAGTCAGAGAAATCCATATCCCAACAATAATGGTAACAGACCTTACCAACCTAACCGAAATTACTATCATGATAAATTTAGTAATAACAATAATAACAGTAATAATAACCGAGTGTCGCGCCCTAGGGTAAATTTTATAAGAGCAACTGAAATGATGGACCCTGGTTGACACAAATACCACACGACATCAAGAAAAGGGACGGATCATGATAACCGACTACGGCGAAAAACAATGTTGAAGGAGACGAAATAAATATCATTGAAAGGAAATGATACGAAGAATAAACATAGAAACAAAACTGGGTTTTATGAGTGAAGACTATGTAAGAAAATGAACATGACCAATAAGAATATGAGCAATGGAACGACATAAAGAAAATCGTCCATCTTCCTGGGTATATAAAAGAAAAGGCATTTATAAGGAAAGAAAAAGAGAAGATCAACTTTCAAAAGTATAAATAATATAGGCCAGTGTAGAGTACAATATAACCCCATATGTTGTGGTAAATGATAAGCATAACAATACATATGAGTTGAAGGAAATCGTTTCAGGAAAAATCAAAGGAGTGTACAATCAAGCTTCTATGAAGAAATATTATGAAGAATGAGTTGTGAGATTTAGAATTTTGAATTTATATATTTTTTTTTAAAAATTCAAATATATTGTAAGTACATCTTACAACCTAATATTTTGAGAAGAACATTCTGGAGAATTAAAAGAATTTTTTAATTTTATTTTTAAAAATTCAAAAATATTGTAAGTACATCTTACAACCTAATATTTTGAAAAGAACATTCTGGAGAATTAAAAGAAAAAGAATTTTTAATTATTTTAAAAATTCAAAAATAATGTAAGTACATCTTACAACCTAATATTTTGAAAAGAACATTCTGGAGAATTAAAAAAAAAAGAATTTTTTAATTTAATAATTTAAAAAAAATTCAAAAATAATGTAAGTACATCTTACAACCTAATATTTTGAGAAGAACATTCTGGAGAATTATAAGAAAAAGGAATTTAGAATTTAAATTGAAAAAATTCTAAAATATGTAAGTACATCTTACTACAACCTAATAATTTTGGAACAAACTTTATGGAAGAAAGAAAAAGAAAGACTTTTGAATTGAAATATAATTATAAAAATTTAAAATTGAGTAAGTACTTCTTACTACAACCTGATAATTTAGAACAAAACTTTATGGAAGAAAGAGAAAGAGAGAGAATTTTGAACTTAATATTAAAAAATTTAAAACTGAGTAAGTACAGCTTACTACCACTGGATTATGAGAAAAACATTTTTGAAGAATTAAGAAGAAAGGAATTTTGAAGTTAATATACAAAAAATTTAAAAATGAAGTAAGACCAACTTACTATAACTAAGTTTATGAGAAAACTTTATGGTAAATAATTAAGAAGAATTTGAATTTGGAGAAATACCAAAACATTCAGAGATAATAGTAAGATCACAGTACTATAAACATTTCTGAATGAAACAATTCTGGGAATAAATGAATTAAACAGAATTTGAATGTTGATAGAACATCAGTACTTTGAAACAAGATAAGATCAACATATTACAAGGATTTATGAGAAATATTTTTCAATTAAATAAAAAGAATAGTTTGAATTTTACATTAAAACCAACCAAGTTCCAAAAAATAATTATGTGTCAATTATGATTGAATTGAGAAGAAAATAAAGTGGTTAATTCAGAAAAGAGAATTAACGTTAATCCAGAATAAATGCTAGACATTCACAATAGCATTTGAAGGAGTAGAGAAGACTAACAAAAAAGAGTGTAATATGCCAGAGAAGGAAAAAATTTGGAAGCAACGAGACTAATTACCTATGAAACGATAATGAAAACAGTTAATTAAGAGCAAAGAAGAACAACTCATACCAAACAGATGGAGAAGATGATTTTGAACCAATGATAATAATAAGACCTATATGAAATGCAAAGAGAAGAAATACCACATGAAATATAATATAAATGAATTAATGCTAATGAATGCGAAGGCGGATTAATAACTTTCTAAGAGAAAGGAAAGAACCAAAATGTTTAAATAAAATGATCAATATAACAACCTGTATATCTAATGTAAAGATACAATGTCAAAAAATTAAATATAATATATTAAGACCATTCAAATAATGAATAAGAAAGACTATATATAAAGACCATGCTAATACTATGAGTAACCAGAAGAAAGTATAAAGAGAATTCAGATGAAGAAGAAAGAGAGTTACACTGTAAACAGTAACCAGAATTATTAAAAGAAAGGTTTTCAACCATAATTAAATTAAATATATCAGACAAGTTAAGAGTTTTGGAAAAATATATATGTAATGAGTATAATAATGATTATGAAGATTTATTAAGATAGAAAATGTGAGATAATCTGAGAGACTACGAAGTGGAGAATCCAAAGATATTTTTATTAGTCGAAAATGAGACTACTTTTTATTTATTTATTCGATGACTGACTGAAGATAATTCCAGCAGCATTATGTTTTTTGAGCAGGGATGGATATGCCCCTGTACTCAATTTATAGAAGTGGTGTATGGCCAGCAGAGAAGTAGCGTACAGTGCCCCTCTGATCTGCCCCAGCCCACGTGATAGGGAATGTTAGGGAATTAATATCCCAAGGATACAACACGAAGTTGATATAGAAAGAAAATGTATTACAATTATAATATATCTCAGAAGACACTAACTATCCGAAAAGGATCAGTAGTAAGACAAGTAACCATATATATAAAATTAATAAAACTCTAATATAAAAAGTCGATATAAAAATGGAGAAGAAAATGAATTATAAGAAATGATGAAATTATCATAAGAAATTATTTCATCCATAAACATGTCTGAAATAATTACTTCTGGAGGGGAGCAATCTGTAACATGACAGATATAAGCATAATATTGAATGGCAATTGATCATTAGAATAATGAAGTTATAATGTTTAAATTTGGAAGAAAGCATTAAGTTTAATATAAATTAATTAATTCATAGCAACTGTGGAAAGAAATCATTATTATAAAGAAAATACAAGTTAAAATAAAAGGAGTTACTAGTGATGAGTCATCCAAGACCAGTATCATGACCAGAGGTTTTCAAGGTATAACCCAGGAAGGTAAAAAAGTAAATAACAAAGCAGTACACAATATGACCAAACCCACAACAAGGGAGAATAAATAGAATAGAAACCCTAAAATAAGCCAAGATCAACCAATACAGGTTGTGTATTTCTGTGATAAAGAAGAAGATGGAGAAGATCCCAAGAAACCTGATGGCAACAAGAAGAAGATGGAGAAGATACCAGTCCCAGAAGGCAGGAGAAAAGAAGACTGAAGAAAGAAGAAGAGGGCAGCATCCTGAAGAAGATGTCATGCTCTTATAAAAGACACCAAAATCCCTATATCCCCAAAATAAATATCTAAAAACAAAAGTATAACGAAATAAAAACCACATGTATACAAATTTAAGAGAGAGGAGTGTATAAAGTAAAAGTTTCCTGTGAACTAAGATGAAACAATAATATAGTACCCATGGAACAAATCTCCATTGAAAAAACGCTAACCAATTTATTATGTTAATAAGACTATACGACCATTTAGCATTAACATAATATATAAGTGCAAAGTGAACCAGTGATAGTTTTGGGTATTATAAAAAATGAACCTTGTGTTTCATTCTTGGCAATCACAAACATTGGATGCAATGAAATATGCATTTTTCAATGACTTAAAATATGTACTGTGACAATATGTTGTTCATAAGACATGAATCTGTTTAAAATAACATTTTGTTTTACATGAAAAAAGAAAAACAGATTTCATAGTGCTTTTTGAACGGTTCATACTATTTATTTGTTAATGACAGGGTACAATTCCCCAAAGACAAGGTATAAAAGACTGTATAAAAACTGTAGAATCCTACTTATAATAATAGTTAGAAATAAGAATATAAATATAAGGTTTTAATGTATATAGTACAAGAATGTTTAAAAATGTTTTAGATATAAGGCCATTTGTTTGGGTCTGAAACAACTAACATCAGAACTATAAAAATAGTTACCACTTGTAAATAGTAGAGAGTAATTAAGATGTTAGTTAGTACAAAACCTTTGTTGTAAACCATATTTACATGTTGGAAATGGGAATTTTGTTGCAAAATGTCTGATTTGAAGACAACCATTTATTTAAAAAAAATGTTCTTTATTCTGTTTAACTATTATTTGTATTGTAACCAATACTAATTGTTTTTGTGTAATTTGAAAACATGTTTAATTTATAATACTATTTGTAAAAAGTCAGAGAGGGTATCACACATCATATATTGTTTATAAATTATTTTGTAAGAAAAATTGTTAAAAAATCATAGGCCAAAAGAATGGAAACCAAACTTCATCAAAACAGAGAAATTGCTCAATTAAATGCAAATAAACAAAAGGGGTTTAGACAAAATAAACTTGAGATCATGCCATATAATTGCACATACCATTTAGAGAGATTTTAATAAATTATATTCAGAATTATGAATAAAAATAAAATGACTAAACTCAGAAATTTAGACATGGGAGTCATATATTTCAGAATAATGTTTCAGAATACAACTAATTCAATTAATTACCAGAAAATAAGGGAATAGGAACCTTTTAATACAATATAGGATTATTAATATTAAATATAACTGATAAAATGGCTGAATTTATATAATGACAGGAAGTAAATTTTGATGTTTTGACTCTTCACAGTATACCAAACTGAAAGTGAAATTACTATTTTTTTTGACAGAAAACACTATAAAATGGCATTATTTAATCTGAAAATAACCAGAATGAACTGAAAGATTAATTTAAATCAAATCTAGTGAATAAAATTGACAAATAACCAAAGTTTAGGCATTCATATAGTGAAATAGTAAAATGTACACAGGATGTGAAAATATTTTTGAACAATGTTAAGGATAATATTATATGGGCTAAGAGTTTAATTGAAACTGAAGGAAACAGTTAGTTAATTATTGGTAGTTGAACGGTTAACATGACATACATTTAATAACGTGGATAACCTAACCTATAATCGTCATACAAGCGAGTGTATAGTGAGTTATTGTGAAATCGCGAGTGACTTGTAAAATACTTCTGAAACTATCATATTATAACAGAAACGATCAAGTAACACTCCATAACACAGAACAATATAAATCTACTCCGAAAAACACCATAAAACACTAGAAAACTGTATAATACATTAAACCAAATTAGTGACGGAATCGGAGAAAGTGTTTGACTTATAATTACACAGACATACTAAATACAACCCAGAATCACTACACCAGTCACTACACAACATATAACAAGAGATTTGCAGACACAAGAACAGGAATATTACGTCAAAATACATTATTTGGAATGCAGCAGCAACGAGCAACATTTTCATCGACTTGACGGCAGCCATCTTTCTTTGACAATCCCAGTGCCTCTTCTTGGTTCAGCACAGCTGTTTGGTGAAAACAATTATTATATTTACAATTTATTATTCAATGTCTGTGTTTATTAATAACTATTAATTTGATTGTAACGTTATATTTTTTAAATATTAGCCCGATTTCTCTGACTTTGGTAATAACTGGCTGTTTAAAGAACCCTATATAATTTTTATAACATATACTTGTAACTTTTTTCGATATCCTGAGAATCGATACTAATCGATAAGAGTCAATATTGCTGTTACTTAATAAAACATTAATACTTTTCAATACTTAATAGTTCTTTATTTCTTCAATAATACTAATTACCAATAATATAATTCTAATTGATAATCTACAAGGACTTTACCACCCGTAAGTGAAGATAACCTAAAAAATAGAAAGGTAAACAAATATCGATTGGTTTACAGACAGTCTTATGAGTGGTGATAGATTATTTAAATTATACTAAAACTTTAATAAAAATTTTCAGAAGAGCATTACACTGTTTAAAACTTCACAGCCCTATATTAATTAATTGATCCTAATTAATTAATTAATAAAATTAAAAATTTTTTTTTATTATTTTTTTTATAAACATAATTTTTTTTTTAATTTTCTTCAAAACAATAATTTTTGTTTTGAAACTTTCGGTGAAGCTGAGCATATATATTTCTTCATCAACTTTACGCTACTCGACCGGTCTTGCTACCATTGGGACTCGACCAGCTGGGAAACTTAAGGAAGTGTTTCAGGCCAGTAAGACGTCGAGAGCCACACCAAATACACACCAATTAAACATATTACAATACAACTTATTTATTTATTTTATTACAAATTGGCTAGTCCAAACAGAGGGGCTTGATTACATCGGAGTCACATACTCCATAATAGCTTATATCATCAACACACATCTATATCATTTATTTAATTTGTATTATTACAATCATCATCATGTGTTTTGTTGCAAAATATATACTTTATATTATTATTAATAATAATAAAAAATTGTTTACAAGAATATATATATATATATATATTATTATCATTTTGTGAATTACAATGTTCCACTAGTATTTAACTATCTGATGATAATAATTAAATACTACTGAAACATTGTAATTCACAAAACAATAAAAAAAGTACATTCTTGTACAACAAATTTTATTAATATTAATAATATAAAAATATTAAGATAACATAATTTATTCTCTTATAGAGTCAATTATACGTGTTTACTGGAGTTAGTTGAATTAAAAAGGATTCAGCTAAAATATCGTCGGGATTATTGGATTTCGTGAACTAGTCGTTTCAGCGGGAAATAGTGGAAGGTGACTACTGTTTCGTTGATAATACTTCTTCGTATTCATTATCACTACTGTTTTCATCGCTACTTCCGGAAGCTTGACTGTGCAAATTTGCCATCCGCGACTCAATTTAGAACGGAACTTGCAAGCATTTCCCGTTTCGTTTTCAGAAGAAGAAGATTAAAATTAAAACAGTAATAAGTAGAGCATCTATTAAATTAAATAGGCTGTTAATAAGAAATGATAATATATAAAATGAATTAAAAAAGAAACGAAACTAAAAATATGAATAGGTTACAAGGAAATTGACAAATTTTAACTTATACAACGCATACGGATTCAGCCGCACGTTGGCTACCCAAGCGCACTCAACAGTTCGGTAACATGTTGACAAATGTTTGTAAATAAATTTATAGCAATTTTTAAGAACTGTTGTGACCCATTTGTTTTTGGTATGACATTCATATCAGCCTATTTCTTATTCCCTTATTCACCTTGTCCAACGACTCGCCCTGCGTCATTAAGTCTGCAAATTGTGCTGTAAGTACTGTCAGATACGATTTTATATGTAAATAAGTAATTAAATTATTTGAACTGTAATTGAAGTAGTTCGTGTGTTAAGACAAACTGCGTACGGCTAGGGTTCACTTCTGTAGGGGCGGCGAACAAATATAACGTGTTACATAGTAACTGTATTCCTCGAGGGTTTGGTAATCAATCACACAAACAAACAAAGCCTTGGATAATTGAATCCTTTTGGTACCGAGTAACACCGCTGGGACACAGCGTGATAATCCATGCGTGTGGGCGGACTGCCAGACCGGTACGGAATGTGTTAATTTAACTAGAATGGTACTTGGTCAGCTGATGTAAAGACTAAAAAAAAGTTAGCAGCTAGGTATTTTTACAGAATTGAGTTATGTGGTTCAATTCTAGTCGAAATGAATGAACGCCTAGTACATTGTCGTACGGTAAGATACAAATATTGAAACGTGAACGCTATTCATACTCGCATACATGCTCTCGCATACGAACACACACACGCGCGCGCGCATGCGCACACTAAAGCTCGATTTTATACATTCTGATTAAGAATGAATCAAATCGGTATTAATTAAAAGTTCCTCCTCATGTCATAAAAAATATTAAATGATATGGCGCGCAATAATAATTCAAATTATTTACCAGTAGGGCCTATATACTATAATAAGTAAATAATATTATAACACGTTATATTATAATAACTATTAAAACATGGAATCGATTACTATTCTGAGACGTGCAGCAGGCTATACCTTATTCGACAGAACAGGAAGTGATGTCATCATTTGTTAATTACTGATATTCAGAAGAAACAAAGAGGTATAACATTTTCGGTAGAAAAGAAATATCGGTGAAGGGATCTAGAAATACTATGAGGTTTAGGGAAGAAATGTGAAGGTGGAAGAAACAAAATATCGGTTTTATCGGTGAACGGGACAAGTCCGGGAACAACAAACATCTGGGTGGCAGCACAATTTTAAAACTTGCGAAAGAAAGTAATTATTTTTATAATAATTTAAAAAAATATATAATATGTACACACACACACACACACACACACACACACACACACACACACACACACACACACACACACACACACACACACACACACACACACACACACACACACACACACACACACATTATTTTATTATTTTTACAAGAATGTAGACAAGAATATATTTTTTTATTATTTATTACAGTGTTTAGACATTTTACTACTGTACAGTGTTTCGTTTAGTAGCGGGCAGGCAGGGACTAATTATACAGATAGTGATATAATTTGGTAAAACTAGAAGACTACGGTAGTAGGCTAGGTTGTTACTCTGTTGGGTACTATGGCGAACAGTGGCCGATACTGTTGCACAGAGCTGAAAGACAATGAGGCCGTTGTTAACACAACTGACTCTTGTAGGCGTATTGGTTACATGCAGTACTTGTTACATTGAGCTTCAACGTTTGTTCCACTCGCTAGGTTCGGTTTTCCTTGAGCACCAGAATAAACTCTGCCAAAGTTTGGGGAATTGTACGTTGAATATGTGAATGATATCACAACTTAATACAAGTTACAAAGTTATTCTGAGTTATATACTTATAAAATAAAAATTTAAAATCAAAAATCATATAAATGTATTTTTTAAAATTTAAGTTTCTCATGATATAGGATTAGATCTTACAATATTTATGTCATAAGTTCATGTAACTGTAATACATGCAATGGAAAACACTTATTTTTTGTAATAATTATACTATCCTGATTCTATAATATTCTGAATTGTTAAACTATTATTATACCGGTGACATCAAATATAAATAAATAAATAAATAAATAATTTATTTCTAAGCCTCCACAGCCGGCGTCATAATTGTTGAAATTAATATTCGCGGTATTGGACCATGGTATACTAAAGTTATTACTATTATGTGGCAAAGAACTTTGCCACAGTACTGTAGTTACTAGCGAACACCGTGTCAGTCGTGATAGAACCGTTTATCACTGAATATAGCTTCCAGAGGTGAGGCCGAAACGTCTTAGATTAACATCATTCAGAGTAATAACTATAGTAGACCACGGCCCAATAGTCGGAATTTTAATTTTAACAAATAAATTAATGAATAAAATTACAAGTATTTCATATTATATGTCAAAGACCTATTTCAGTTAAATGATCATATACATTCCGAAAATGTGTTCATGTCAGAATCTAAAAAAGTTGTATTTTAATAAACATCTTTCAATAACTTTAATCCCACAAAGCGCTTTAGAAATGCAGTCCCCGAAAAGGGCGAAACCGGTCCTCGAAAGCACTTTGTGGCGTGAAATAAGTTAAGTTCTTGGGAAAGGAATTTATTAAATTAACATGATCATAAATGTAACTTTTACATTTTTGTATAAATTGAACTTTTGTAGTAAACAAAAATAAAGGAATTACGTCATATTGCGACACGAAACGCACACATGTGTAGTCGTTTTGCATACTCTGCGCCTTAATTTGCCTAATTTTTGGTTAAATCATAACTTTTTCAAATAAATACAGTCCAGATTCAGCATCTTTATGTTAACAGATGGTAATTTAGATCTGCCCTTTAAAATTTTAAAAATCAATATATTTTTTAAGTATATTGGGTTCAGGTATATTAAATTATCAAGAATCCGTTTGCGCGAAAGTAACATAACAAGATGACCTTGTTACTACGTCAGCTGCATTTACTACGTTTATTTATAAAGTAGGAAACTCTTAGATTTACTACCGAGGATCGTTTTCAAAGTGAATGTGTAAATTTTATGTTGATTACGGTTAAAAGTAAGTGAAAGTTTACTTCAGTGGGGTTTACAACGATGGTTCCAGTCAGCGGTTTGTGAAAGAGAATTATCGTCACACCGGTGCGGTGTATCCAGAGCGTGAACGCGGCTGAAAATCTTATTGTCATCTACACTAACTTGCCTTATATTATCTGATTAATGTTTACAAACATTCACAGAAACATCAAATTAGAATCGTCATATTTAAGTAGGACACACGTAATTTTTACAAAGGAATTAGACCGGAAAATATAGATGCATATTTTAAGATCATTATCAGATATTAAAAACCAGATATCATTTCCAGATAGATTATTACCAGATATTTTATAGATTACGTAACCAATAAAAATCATTGAAACGAACCATTATTACCATAACCATTATTACCATATTATCATTATTAGAACGTATAACATAAAATTAAGATATATAACATGGACACGTCTACTTCTTAGTTTTTTTTTGTATCGGCCGTCTGAGGACCACATGCCAATTTCAATTCTTTATTCCTTGATCTTTTCTTTTATTCTCCAATATTCTTTCATCTTTTCACTATGTCTCTTCTTTCTGTCTTCAATCCACTTTAAACCTCCGTTTTTCTCTCTTCTTCCCTGGACTCCTTCCATTTTTAACACTTTTGCCCGAAAAACGTCTCTTTCAATTGCTTCTTCTGGGTTTATATTATTTTTTTCTAAATCCTTTTGGACTTCTTTAATACAACTTGATGTTGACTTCTTTCCCCACAGATATTTAAAGATCTGTTTTATTAACCTATTGTCGTCCATTCTATGTAAATGTCCAAAAAATAATAGTCTTCTTTTTCTCATTGTTTCTGTTATATTATCTATACTTTGATATATTTCATCATTACTTCTTAATTTCCAACCTTATAAAGTTATTCATAGGCCTAATATTTTCCTAATAATTCGTCTTTCCAATTATCAGGATATATTTCTAGTTTGTCTAAATTATAATTCAGTGCTAGGCATTCACTTGCATATAGGCATTCTGGCCTCACTACTGTACTGTAATGGCTTATTTTCGCATTTTTAGATATCCAGTTTTATTGTAAATATCTTTAGTTAGTTTTATTATTATTATTATTATTATTATTCGAGTTTTTCATATTTCAGTCTTTTAAAATTAATTGATTAAAACAAAGCTAAACACATTTGTCCAACATTTTTAAATATATTTTAACACGTGCGTAATTTTCTTCGATTAAGGCCTCTTCGGACCCTGTTGCTCATTTTTGTTTTTTCTCGTTTTTCAGTAGGTTTTCATTCTTTCACTTTGGATCTTTTTCTCTTCCTCTACATTTAATCTCGCCTCCCTTGTATGATGATATTTTCTACCAACTTGAATTCCTTTGTTATTTTTCTGTAGTTATTCCTGTCCTCAATAATTGTTTCTTAGTCTGTTGGGATCGGTTCTGAATCTTTTTGTACTTGTTTGTGCCATACAATTGGTTTATTGATTTATATTTTTATTTAATTATTCACTTTGGTAAATACAAAAAAATCTATAAAATATATCAATCTGTCTGTGAAGGCTTATTCCGTCCACTTTAGCACATAGGCTTACCAAAGTATTTTCCATTTCCTCTATCAAGTTTCAAAGTTAACCATGCAAACCTAGTTATGCACTAACGGATTTGCCAATGTCGTTCGTTGTTTTCTTCTAATACGTCTGGAAAGTGTGCAATGAGTTTGGCTGATGATCGAAGTAGACAAGATTAATCTTTATCTTAATAGAATTTCGAAGGACAGTATTAAAAGTTAAGTAATATTCATTGTATACGATCGTCTATATCATCTATCTATTGTCGCTTTCAAACAGACTCTAGTTGTATTGTAAAACTGTTTAGGAAATCCTTTCAGGGTACAGCGACGGAGCAATTAATCACTAGATGTACGCGCTGCTGGCCTCATTTTCCCTCACACCACTTACTGAGTATCGATTATGAAACATAATAATGAGGGAGGCAAAGTTTACAGTGCCACTGAAGGACGTTACAAGTATACGCTAGTATGTAGAGAGAGACTACAGACTTTAAACTTTCGCCTTTATTGTTCAACGTTAGGGCCTGTATTGTTTTGTCTGCTGATACTTAACAATATACGCACTCGGCTGGGTGTAAACACGCTGCTTCAAATGACCGCGGACTCGTGTGTACACTGCAAAGTCAAAACACTGTTTCCTCGCAAATGACTGGCAGAGATGAAGGATGCAAACGTCACGCTGCCCCATCGTTTCCCAGATTTATTTTTACTTAATTCTCAAGGGGACCAGGACGTGAAGGCCTGTCCCGTGTTAATTAAATGGAGTATCACTTATCAGTTATGTACATACATTTAAAAAAAACATTCAAGATATCTTTATGAAACGTTCTTTCACTGAAAGATAAATACATAGAGCATGCAGTGAACCTAATTAAATACAAGTATGGTGAAAGGGTAATTTAGTGTGATTTTCAAACAAAGTTCAAAATTTTTATTTATTTTTAAAAACGTACAATTTACATAAGATATCATACTATATTTTAAGTTCGGTATAAGAAGGGATATTAGACAAACACAATAAAAATTCAAATCTCTAGCATGTTCCAGTGCAAAGTTATATGTATCTAAATACGTATAAAAAATATTAAAAATTGCCTTTAAAGTTTTGTAATGTGTTAATCAAAGTGCACCTGCACCATACACTTTTTCTGCATTACTGTCATCTCTCATCCTTTTTAGCTGCCTTTTCTTTATTCTGTTCTCCTTACTTCTTTCCACAAAACTTTTATTTGCTCCCAGAATCCTCATTTTATAGCTAATAATATTATTATAAAATATTTAAATGTTTATTTGAAGGAGGTTAATGAGATCGCATGAAATTAACATACAAGATGATATGAGAAAAATGTTTGGTATAACAATGTATATTGCTATGTTAAAGCCAAGGAATGTTTTAATGCTAAAAAATAAAAAACAAATTTTTTGAAGTCTTTTACGACCTGATCCCCTTAAGCCTTACAAAGTCATAAGCCTTATGGGTCTAAGGCATAAAGAGGTTCTGTTCTTTGACGACGATCTCTTTCCTCATTTCTTCAATTCCTTCTGTCCTGTGGAGCTCTTCTGACTTCAACCCTCTGTTTTCTCATCCTCTTTTTTTCTTCTCATGGCATTTTATTTTATTACCTCGTACATCATCCTAGCTGGCTAGGTGTATATCCTCCAACTATTTTACACAACTATACCATCTCAGTTAAAAGGCTTATATTTTTATATATTACTACTACAATTACGTCACGCTCTCGGAAGTGTCGTCTTACACGTTTCTCGGCTAACCGGGCAGGTGCAGTGTCTCGGTCAAGGCCGTGCGTACTCAAGTAGCTTCCAGACTGTTGTAACTATGAAAACTAAATTGGCACGTGTCGAGGAGTATGGATCATTATTATTTTGAAACATCTGCGGGTTCTATATAAGCGTACACGCCCGGCTTAGTTAGTTATACCTGGCGATATTGTAGAGTGCGGATTAAGTGATTGTTGCGAATTGGTGTAAAGTTATTATTGTGTTATAATTAGTACGGAACTATAATAATTGACATAAAGTACCTAATTATTATTGCATGTGGACAAATTTAACTTGAATTGTTTTATGAGAGAACCTTGTTGATTTCAAATTGCTATTTGTGACTAATTAACGTTGTTAATTAGTGATTTGATTGGTGTCTGTATTCTGTTTCCACTGTACAATACGACGATCCGTGAGACCGTCGTAACAATATATTACCGTAATATTTATTTTCGATCAATAATAAATATTTATAATTTTCTTTGAATTTCTTGTACTATGAATTTTTCATAAAAATTTGATTTTAAAGATATCTGATTACAATCCGTGTGACGTATCCTACTAATAATTTTATATTGTTAGGTAGTAGGCTAATATTATCATGGCACTGCATGAACGTAGTACTTCATTACTGAAGCCAGCACATTAAAGAAATTTGAAGGCACAACATTTTTTAGTATACAACATTTTGTGTGTGTGTATTTTTTATATTAATTTAAAGTGTGGAACTACACAAGGAGACATGTTTAGAATATAAAAACAGAATATCCATCGTCACTCTTTTTAATTAATTTTACCAGTTATTTTAGATTCGGAATATATTTTGGTCGAACTCGGAAAGTGACTTGCAGATTGTTGTACACTCATTGCATGGAATCTGCAAACATTTTCAAATACAGATCTCTACACTGAAGGTCTTCGACTGCACGCTTTTGATGAAGCTAATCCCATACGATCAAAAACTGTTGTATATGGTATTGCTCTGGAGCAGGTCAACAATTTTGAATATCTGAGCAATAATGTGTCTGATATTACAAATAATGCCGTGGTGAATAAGCTATATAAGTTCAACCACATAGGGAGAATTCTAAAATAAACGAGTTCTACGAATTCTAAATTCTAAAAGTCGGCGAATTCTAAAACATGCATAAAGTTCTTTACCCACACTTCTCTATTGGTCTGAGAATAGGGCTTTAATGAAATCAAATGCCAGTCCTATTCAAGCGGCCGAAATGAGATTTCTCAGGCAGGGTATAATCTTCAAGGTCGTAGAAGAAATGCAGATAAAAGGCAGGAAGTGTATATTATGAGTATACTCGATAGAACCGCCCAATATTGGCTAAAGTGGTTGGAACATCTTAAACGAATTAATGACTGAACTTATAAGCCGAAGTATTTTTGGTTTAATCCTTGTTGAAGGTGATGATATATTTGAGTTTTTGAATTTTTTTAGCCTTAATAAGTTTTATGGTTTACAAAGTCATAAACTGTATACATATTAGAAAATTATAATGCCAAAGTGAACAATTATAAACAACACCATCAGTCCAAGGTCACATTATATAAAGTTATGATTAGACCGGTGATAACATATGGCAGCGAGACTTTGACTCTGAACAAACAAGTCGCTAACATAGCCAATACTTTTGAAAGGAGAATTTTGAGGAGAATATATGGACCAATCCAAGTCAATGGGATATGGAGAATGCGTCACAATGAAGAACTATACAAGCTGTATAAAGACAATGATCTAATCACCACCATCCGACTGCATAGATTGCAGTGGGCAGGACACATAATTAAAATGGAAGGCAACCGAATACCTAGGAAGGTGCAGGGTAGAAGGTCTGTCGGAAGACCCAAGAAACGCTGGATTGACACAGTGGCGAGGGATGCTAATACTTCACTTAAAATAAAACGATGGACATCGATCGCCAAGGACAGGGAAAAATGGAGGCGGATGATTATGGAGGCTAAGGTTCGACTCCGAACTGTGACGCCAAAGAAGAAGAAGAAGAAGAAGAAGAAGAAGAAGAAGAAGAAGAAGAAGAAGAAGATGAAGAAGAAGAAGAAGAAGAAGATGAAGAAGAAGAAGAAGAAGAAGAAGAAGAAGAAGAAGAAGAAGAAGAAGAAGAAGAAGAAGAAGAAGAAGAAGAAGAAGAAGAAGAAGAAACAACACCAACCACGCACAGATTTTAAAACACCAAATATAATTTTTAAGCACAACTGTACAATAATAATTTCACAGTAATGTAACGCACACCAAACAGAGACGCAACCATGAGCGTTTGAGATTACAAAACTAAATATGAAAATAGCTCTACGTTTTGTGAGAAACACGAATTACAGTGCTATAGTGCAGCGTTGATATTTTCTCTTCCAAGTACGTATCTATTGTTCAGTATTTCACTCACTTGTACGTTTAGTTCTCTCAGACTCGACAAACGTTTACAAACGCAATCTGGAACAAAACCCGGTTGTTTGTTATTTGTCTTCACTTTTTATTACAAACATTTTCCCGTGTTCATCGTTTGGCGTGCGCGCGACCGTCCTTTCTTTCTCTCTTCTTCCGTTTCTTATTCAACGATCCATTTCATTTACTGAACATCTGCACACCTTCGCAACTGGGAAATGAACAAAGCTATTGTTCTCTTCTCCCTTGCTTCCGACTCCACACTCCCCCTCCCACGGTCTCACTCTCTCGGGAGTCCACGATGTAATTGTTTACGTATGATCAGTTCGCCCTACACTACTGGAGCACAAGTCTGTATTTAGAGACTCACTCTCGATAACATATCTGGACACACACTTGTCTGCTAATATGTTTAGCAATTTTTACACACAATAATTCATATCATTTCTATTAGTTTACACTTGAAAAGAATTTTTTATACAATTTTTTTATAAGCAATTTTATGTAACACTTACCTATTTCCATAATTTCAATTAAGAAATTTGAAAAAAAAACTAATTTCAGTTAATGATTTACACGTTACACCTGTGTGTGTGATGAGAGTCACAGAGGCAGAGACAGAGTGAGAGAGTGAGCGATTTAATGAGTGAGTGGCCGTAAATGCACGCGTCCGTTAGGTTGCATGACATTCTTTTGCAATTATAAAGACAATTATTTATAATTATTTAAGAAGAGATAAACATTTCAGAATATATATGTAAGGTCTTATAACATCTACATTTTTGGTGGGCCTTTCCTAAACAAACTATTTGCATTACAACTTATAATGTCTTTTTTACTAACAGGTTTGCATTACTAAGTCGGCTTAAATTTTATAAAACAATGGCAGTGGCTGTTTTACTATATGATGTGAAACATGGGTTCCCACAAAGAAGATTAAAAACCAGATTCGAACTTCGGAAATGAAGTTTCTGAGAAAAACAAAGGGTTGCTTGCACGAGACAGGATCGTTTGCGTAACGAGGATATTAGAGAAGAGCTACAGGTATTCTCCATAAATATAATCCAGCCATATCGAAGGGAATGGTTACAGGACAGAATGGAGGATGGACGACTATCTCAGGTTGCCTTTCGATATAGGCCCTTTGGTACAAGAGATGTAGGAAGACCGAGAGTGAGATGGAGAGATACTCTGTGAAGACGAAACATTCAAAGTGAGTTAAAAAAAAAAAAGAAAAAAATAATAATAATATAGTAATAAGAAGAAGAAGAAGAAGAAAAAGAAGAAAATTAAAATTAAGATTAGTCCCGTAATTTTCATTTACATGGATAAACAAAACTAGCTTCCAACAAAGTGCCTGTTAAATATCCATCGTATTAAAAATTAGTTTAAAATTAAAGAAACAATTATGGTCTAAAAACTGTAACATAGATATAATTTTGTAATTATTCAACTAATTTGTACGGATTAGTATTAATTACTATTAATCCTTTACATATTAAAACTTAACTATTTTTTATTATGAAGCAGCACTAGTACTAGTACACTGGACTCTTTACTTAGTCTTAAAACTTGTATTTTTAGTTATCGTAAGAAATATTCTTACTAGAAAAAACAAAAAACAAAAGTCTACATTCTGTCTACACACCTCGTATTTGTCGATTTAGAAAAAGCTTACGACACAGTACCCTTAAAAAGAATTTTTGAAACATTAACAAAGTTTGGCCTGAGCAAAATTTATGTTCACGCTGTCTAGAACATATATAAGGACTCAAAGAGTTTGGTGAGAGTGGGAAATGTTCTGTCAGAATTGTTTCGTACCACAAAAGGGCTTAAACAAGGGTACAGCTTGTCACCTACCCTGTTTAAAATATATATCCAAGAAGCCATCAGTAACTGGAGAAGAAAAACATCAGGAATGGGAATTCAAATGGATGAATATTGTTTAACAACTCTTCTATTTGCCGATGATCAGGTAGTTATAGCGTGTGACGAGGACGACACAGACTATATGTTTAGAAAATTGAAAGAGGAGTATGAGAAATGGGGTCTAAACATAAGCACTACTAAAGCAGAATATCTGAAAATAGGAGACATGCAAGAAGAAGACCCAGATCTGCAAATCCATAGAATCGGAAAGTGTAGCGAATTGAAATATTTGGGCAGCATTATTTCAGAAGATGGAACAACAAAAAAATACATAAAAAATAGGATACAACAGGAAAAAAAGCCTATTCGTTTGCTAAACTCGTTACTTTGGTCAAACAAAATGAAACTTCAAACTAACTGACAATCTACACAACTATTTTGGAGCCTATTTTAACTTATGGCTGCGAATGCTGGCAACTGTCAGATAAAGAGAAAATGATGATAGAAAGTGTGGAAATGGACTTCTTAAGAAGAGAGTGTAATATTTCAAGAATGCAACATGTTAGAAACAAAGATATAAGAAGGAAAACAGGGCGCATATTTACAACAGCAGAAAGAATAGAATCCAGACAGTTGCTATGGTATGGTCACGTAATGAGGATGGAGGAGAAGCGATGGCCAAAGAAAGCATTGACTTACACACCACAAAACAGGAGAAGAAAAGGAAGACTGACAACACAATGGAGAACAGGAATTAGGAAAAGCATGAGAGATCGAGCTATTGAAGACGATGACTGGAAAGATAGGAAGAAATGGGGATCGAAATGCGGGATGCGGCATAGACTGTAGGACCCCCGCTAATAATAATAATAAGAAGAAGAAATATTCTTTTGTAAACCGTGGTTATTTGTAGGGAAATGTTTTAGAATTGCCAGTAGTTTGTTTCAAAACCCGTGGTGATACAGTTTACCCTCGTTTCTAGGGTACTACAGTTTACTGAGAATTTTTCAAATAATAACCTCTCTAACACAAGTTAAGACGGTTTGAAAAATTTTAAATCTATTTTTACAAAAAGCAGGACGTTTGCACACTACAAGAGGATGCAAATAGAATTAAAAGTCAAGAACATTCATAAGTCGAACCATACTTTCCTTAGTTTTCCCCTTTTACTTAACTTCTTCCGTTCCATCTGTTGAATTTTCCCTTTTCTTCTGTTTTCATCATTTACTAAACTTCTCTTCTTTTCCTTACTAAAGTAAGCCTAAATGTTTCTTTTCCTTCAATTTTACCATTCTTTTTGTTTTGTCAACAATATTGAATAAACAGAACATAATGTTTGAGCTTCCCGTTATGTGAACGAAAAAGTACATATATATTTTTCTTCTACAAGAGTTACGATTTTTTAAATGAAATCTTCTACATAAGGTATAAACAAAAATTAATTTATGCTTTATTTTTTGCACTTTTTAATACCAAAAGCAACTGTAAAGTTAATAAAAATAAATTTTTTGATCATTTCTCATTGCGGATCTCCCTTATCTCCCTTCAGTAGTTTGCCTATTCCTTTACGTATTAAAAATTAATCACTTTTTATTATGAAGCAGCAGTGAACACCAGCTATAACAGTACACTGGACTATTTGCTTCGTTTTAAAATTTGCATTTAAAACTACGAGACAGTGTCGCTGTGAACTTTCATCAACCTTAAAAAACAAGACATTATTTAAAATTGATTGGAGGCGATTGATTTAAACGCATAAAATAACTAAATTCCACATAAAACCTCTCGTTTAATTTTGCGATCATAAACGCTGACAGTTTTAAACACTCAATGTCGGCTTTTGATTGTGGCCGACATTGTGTGGTCATAATAAATTTGATGAAAACATGGCACGGCTTTGAAGCGGTCAAACTAACGAATGCCAATACACGACAAGCCTAGCCACCGGTAATTTAAAATTAGGCTTATAGTGTTTATTTTAACAATTTTAGCATTGCTGGTAATGTCAGTGCAACCGATTGTCTATATCGATAACTATTACAGAAGGTTGTTAAAATTAGAAGTAAAGTTTAGTTAACTGAAGATTGAGTACAAACATTTTGTCCGATTAGCAAAAGTCTGTTTTTAAAGCTTCATCAGATTTGCAAACAATATAATATGAAAATCTCCACTATAATAACAAAGGTAATGGAATTTTCTGGCACGGACATAAAATACAATAAGAACAAAAATAATGATTTGTGATCCAATCCAAAAACAGGTGAGCCTCTTCAATTATTTGGGAAATGATATTGGGTATAACAGGAATTATGATACTGATGTTAAGTTAGGTAAGTTCCAGTCGATCTGTGGAACAATTTTCAGAAACAAGGTACGTCGGGTTAAAAACTAAAGTTCTACAAAGTCATGGAAGTCTCTGTCTGTCCTATGGTTGTAAATTATGGACAACAGCCAACAAACTAGTTAGTAAAATACGGACCTCGGAAACAGCGTTCTTAAGAGAAGTTTAAAGGTATTATAAACTCGACCGTATAAAGAATGAGGCCATAAGAGAAGAGTTAAAAGTTTTTAACTTGAACGAAATATTAATAGATTATAAACACCGTTGGAAAGAACACTTAGTAAGAATGTCAGATTCCAGACTCGCCAAACAAGTCTAGAAATACAAACCTATAGGACGCAGGTGTGTTGGGGCAGACCCAGGAAGAGATGGCCGGAGGTTCTTTGAAGGCAGAACAGAACAGCCTATCCCCCCCCCTATGCCGTGTTGTGAAGATGATGTTTGATAAGTTAAGAAAGTTAAGATTTTGACCAGAGCTATTATTGTTCTGAATTACCATGAAATAATACTGTTAGTATGTGAGATTTGATATACGTGATAGATTAAAGTGTTATCGACACGCAGTCGAGGAGGAATCTCACTTTCCATTCAATAACAGTTATTTTTCATTTTATGTCTGAACAAGCAATGTTCAGATCGATTTGATTGCGGTGAAATGATACAAGACTCAGACTAAAAGAGAATGCAGATAAAAGATAGCATGCAATCATACAAATTCACTTGCTTCTTGTTAAATAAATCCGAACAAAACGTTAAACGCTTAACGCGTCTTTCTTATATCACTTACAACGTCATTTTACACGTTTCGTTTGGAAGCGTATTTTAAAAATACGCTGTCCATACGTACAAGCAAAACGACTAAGTAGCCAGTTCAGCAGAAGAGACGGTTCGTCGCCTCTCTCTTTTGTTCGTTGATGTTATCGGGAAGCCTCAGGGATAAAAGCGCCCTTGCTCTTCTTGCTCCTCTAAAACGTTTTCTGATAACCGCGTCTCCACGACATAAACTTGTCTGAATAGTACACGCGGTTTCACTGAGTATTATTACATAAACATGTACACATAAAGAGATCAAATGTTAGATAAAAAAGAAATGATAATAAAAGTATAGGTACAAAATCACAACTAAAAATTCGTTTTCTAAGTAATGAATATAATTATTGAATACGATAAGTACTAAATATATTAATAACTTAATTTAATTATTTTTGACGACGTCAAAAAACCACGAATAAGTATAGAAGTCGCCTAATAAAAAATTTGAAAATCCTTTGAAAATAAAATCAAAGAGTCTTTCACAAATTATATGAAACATAAACTTAGATAATGTGTATCAAGCAAAAAGGTGGTGTACCAAAATAAATCAAAATAAAATGAAGGAATATCATAATAAAAGGAGAGATAATATAATCTGTAAATATTTTTTTGTATCTAGGGGGAGAAAATATAACAACAGATAGCGATGAAGAAAGTAAAATCAAGCACAGAGAGTCACATTAGCAAATAAAGTTTATCTTTCATTAATCTCCATATCTGATATCTCATACTGAGGAAAATACAAATAAGACTGTAAGACCATAATTAGACCTGTATTGTGCTGTGGGGACGATGTAGCTTATAAGACATATTTCGACCTGTCAAAGGAACGAAAGGCTGGACAATAAGGTATAACCAGAGGGTATACCACCAATTGATGGAAAACCTGTGGAAGAACAGTCGTATATAAGATTACAAATACTGAATTGGGCTGGACGTGCAGTACGTATACAAGAACAAGAATAATAATCCGAGAAAGGTTTTGCAACGCAAAGAAGAGGAAAAAGATTCAGAAAATGCCCCGTAAAAAGTTGAGATGACAGCGTCTATAAAGATGTAAGTTGTTTTGAGATAAGTAACCGGCAAAGAGTTGCTGCAAATCAGAAAAATTTGAAATTTATCTCTGCAGGAGGACAGTGCCCACAGAAAAAGAAGTAGAGGAAGAATATAAGTTTACAAGAACAATAGCATGGAAGAAGAAGAGCTAAGAACGGTAAGTGGAAGAACAGAGAGTTACGGAAGCAGAAGATGGTACATTCTTACAAAAAGGAAACGAAAGAAGAATAAAAGGAACAATAAAACCCATATGCACTGTACTTCAAAAGTGTTGTCTTGTTTTGTGACCAATTAAACAGTACACGTAACATTTTTCGTAACTGTACATGTATGTACTGAAGAAACTAACGCGACTCTGTAAATGCATACGTGTGACAAGTGATAGTAGGGTATTGAATGAGACAGCAACTTGTCCTCTCCAGTCACCGTTCCTATACTCTTGATAAGGGGGAATCTCTTCTTTGGCTCCAAGAATTTCACCGCTCAAGATCGGCTGGCAGGTTTTTAATAATAAACGCATTTTTGTAACCCAGATATAGCGTAGAGTATTAGGGTGATTGTACGGTATAGGAGGAAGGCAGTGTGGCCAGCACTACGCTTCAGCCGCGTGTTATTTCCAAAACTGCTCATTTACACAGTGTAAGATGATATGAGAGATGAAAAGAGACATACATTTATTTATGGTGCTATCCAACTTTACTGCGTTAGGTGATATTAATTAGCCACCTGGGCATTTGGCGTTAGCTGACTACCGTTTCTGCAGCACCTTATTAATGTCTGCACGCCAAGTATTATTAGCTGAATTTCTGACACGGTAACGAACACTTTCTTGATCCCAGCTCAAGGTATCTGAAACATAATAATATAAAAGATTTTGAGTAATAATTATATAGGGACATAATTACTTACTTTACTTTACTTTACTTTAGCCAACGCCCGTACGTGGTTCTTCAACCATTCGACGTCGAGCCTCCCAGTAGCGATTGGTTATGTCGTCAGTCGGGTACGTGAGTGCTTGGCAGTCCCGTAAGTGTTCTCCGTTCATTCTTCCGGAGTTGCAAAGCGGACAGGTTTCGTTCTCAGCTAGGCCGATGCGGTGTAGATGAGCTTGCAAGTAGTCATGTCCGGTAGTAAGGCGGAAACGGGCGACGGCCTCAGCTCTGTCCAGGTGTCTCGGTATTGGTCCTACAGTGGCAAGACTTTCCCACTTTTTACCAGTACCCAGGGTTTTTAGAGTTATTTGTGTGGAGGTGTTTATAACTGAGGTGATGAGGTTATTGGCTCTACTGAGAGTAAGCGGCACGTCCGGCTGCTCCGATTCTGCTCCTTCTTTGGCTTTGATGTCGGCTCTTTCGTTGCCAGGAATACCTACATGGCTTGGCACCCACTGCAGGGTAACGATCCATCCGGTTGACATCAGCTCTGCAAGTTTCGCGCGGCATTGAATTGTTCTCAGGCAGTCGGTGGGAGCGTTGCTGGTGAGCGCAAGAATTGTGGACTGGGAGTCGATTAAAAATACCACTTTTCCTGGTGCTAAGGTCTTGGCTAGTAGCTGGCTGGAAGCTTCGTAGACTGCGCACACCTCACCATCGAAGTTACTAGCGTTTCTTCCCACAGCTGTTGAATTCTCAAAGAGGCTACAAAACCATCCCGCGCCTGCTCCCCTCGTTTCAGGCAGGAATGAGCCGTCAGTGTATATGTGGAGCCAATCATTCGAAGGGTACCTAAGGTTGATGGTTTCTATGGCGTACGACTTGAGCTCGATAGGGTTGGCTTCGGCCTTGTTGGTCGTTAGGCTGATTAGGTCAAGCCGCTTTGCAGGTAAAGCGTTTGCCACTGCATTGTAGTACTGTATGGGAGCCCGACGGTCCAGTGATAGTTGGTACTTGCTTATAAGAGCTTCAGCGTGAGTTAGAGGCGAAGTTTGGGTTTTGAGTCGTTGGGTTGCACTTTTGTATCCATTCCAGTGATTCCCATCCACTCTCTTAGCCCTTTCCCAAAACTTAAGCGTGCATTTATCCCTCCGGCTATCTAAAGGTTCGATGCCAGTTTGAAGTTGCATGGCCGCTATTGGGGTTGATTTTGCTCCTCCGGTTATAATTCTTAGAGCGTTATTCTGGACAACGTCGTATTTATTTAGGTTGGTGTTACTAGCAAGTGAGGTGACTTCCGAGCCATATTCAAGTACTGGACGGACGTATGTTTTGTAGGCTGTAGATAGAACATCTTGAGTGGCTCCCCACTTGGTAGCAGTTAGTCTCTTGAGAAGATTGATACGTTTCTGACCCTTCTCGGCCGTACTTGTGACATGGGTGCTGAAAGATAGTTTCTTGTCGAGGTTGATTCCCAGATACTTGGACAGCGATACTTGTCTTAGAGGTGATCCCATAAATTTTAAATTGATTACCGGGGCCCTAGTGGACATGGTGAAGAGTTGAGACACTGTCTTATCGGTACTAACTTCCATTTTGTTGAGGCTTGACCATACTTCGAGGTTTAAAAGAGCTTTGCTTAGAGCTTCTACGAGGGCGTTTACGTTGCTTCCAGTAGCCCACAACAGGACATCGTCAGCAAAGAAGAGGAATGAGATTTCTGGTATTTTTTGGAATGCATTCTTAAGGTCGTCTATCACTACGTTGAAAAGGAGACAGCTTAGTACCGCCCCTTGCGGCAACCCTTGACGTAGTAGTTTGTATGGGGAAGTTGCGTTAAAGAATCTGCATCGTATGTAGCGTTGCGAGAGGAAGCTTTGTATCCACTTCAGCATGTTCTCGTTTACTCCTAGTTTCTTAAGTTTGTGAACAAGCATACCGCGCCAGATCTTGTCATATGCAGCTTTAAAGTCCACTAAGACGGCCACAGTGGATTGTTTTCTGTGGAAACCGTCCTTTACCGACTGAGTAAACTTTACAACTTGGTCCATGGTTGCTCTGTGCTTACGGAATCCTGCTTGGCAGTCGCTAATGGCTCCTTTAGACTCTAGAAATTCCCGGAGTCTGAGGTCGACCATTTTTTCAGTAACTTTAGAGCAGACACTAGTTAGTGAAATAGGGCGGTAGTTATCTAGGTTGTTCGCAGGCTTGCCTTTTTTCAGTATTGATAATACTTCGGCTTTTCTCCATTGCTGGGGCACACGTGTATTCCACGTTAGGTTGATTAGTTTTAAGAGAGTCTTTAGTACTTTCTTGCCAAGATTCTTAATGAAAGGCGGGAAGACCTCGTCTGGTCCGGCAGATTTTCCTTTTTTTAGCGAGTTGATGGCAAGAGAGATCTCATCTGGGGAAAAGTCCTTGTTGAAGATGAGGAAGTCTTGTTCGGTTTGACAAGAGGAAACTTTAATGTCGGAGATAGATTTCCGCTCATTCGCATTCACACGGAGTCTGCTTATTGTAGCGTAATTTTTGCTTAATGCCTTAGCAATATCTCTGGAGCTGGTGAGTAGTTTGTCATTCGCTTTAATGGGTTGCCAGTGATGAGAAGATTTTTCGTTGTTCAAGCTGGATATAAACTTGTGAGCTTTAATCCCATCTTTCCGGAAGTCCAGTTTGGATACGAAGGATCTATAGACAGATCTTTTTGATTGTATAACAGCACATTTCAGTTTGGCCTGAGCTTTCCTTAACATGATGCAATGTTCCAAGCTATGGGACTTTTCTGCTCGGCGTCTAGCAGTATTCCGCTCTTTCTTAAGGGCGTCCAGCGATTTACTCCAGAAAGGTGAGTATTTCTTAACTTGTCCTTTTGGAATGCTCTCGTTAGCTGCACGTAGTATGCCTTCCACGATAAGTTTGACTGAGGCGTCAGGGTTATCTTGCACCATGTCTTCAGTGACATACAAATCAGATAGTTCAGAGAACTTGTCCCAGGCTTTCTTGAAATTCCACCGGGTTACTTTATGGAAACGGGGATGTTGACATTTCATTTGAACCCGTAGGTACATTAGACGATGTCCACAACCATCCATGGGGTCTTCCAGGGACAGTTCCGATCTGGAGGTAAGGTTTGCATGAACTAGTGCAAGGTCTGGAGTGCTTGTGTGGCCAGCGTAAGATAGGAATGTAGGTGCGGATTGAATTCTAATAATAGCAGAGTGGTCTATAAGGTCTTCTACTGCCTTTCCAGTTGCACTAGTAGATGAGTAGTCCCATCGGGTTGAGTGAGCGTTGAAGTCTCCCAAAATGATGGTGTTGCGGTACTGGCATAGGTTGGCTATTGGTTCCAGGTTTGGCACGTTGCTGGGCGGGTTGTAGAGGCCAATAACTTTGAAGTGGACTCCATTTTTCCAGGCGTCGATACATATGGCTTCTAGTTTGTCGTTGTCGTCCATTTCATGGACGATAGTTTCTTTACTTGCAATAGAGTTGTGTACAAATGCGATGATGCCAGAGGCAACTTGTCTTGATCTCTTTAAAACATAGAGCGAAAAGTCGGGTATTTCATAAAAATGTGTGGCTTCGGTAGAAGCGCCAGCTTCGACAATAACAATGATGTCAGCGTCAAATTTTGAAATGTTAGTTTTTAACTCAGAGTGTTTTGCATTGCTCAGTCCACCCGCATTCCAATACAGTATGCGGAGGTGATTGTCCGCGCCCTCATAAGGGCGGGTTGGATTTCTAGTGGCGATCGCATGTGCCATGATGGCGGAGGCTCGAGAAACGGCGGTCGCTGTAGCAGATTTAGCGTTACCCAGGGTGCACCTCTTGGAGGCCTGCTACGTTACACCCCAGGGACATAATTATAAAATAAGACCATAAACAAAAGAAATAAAGATAGCAAGGTCCTTATGATAATAAGAAATACATATAAATAAGAACCCTGAGAAGCAGAAATAAGGGAAGAAGAAATAAGATAATAGGAATGTAGTAAGAAAGATAAGGAGAGAGAGGGGGAGGGGAGTTATTAATATAAACTCGTCGTCATAAATATTAGACAGCTAATCTGTTACTGATCTACGATCAGTTGAAGTCTGCATGGCCCACAATGCTAGGGGGGGGGGGGACTGCGGACTAGGTGGCACGAGTAAACGTTCTCCTTAATTTTTTTCGAAAGGGTATAAACCAGGTAGATGAGATCCAAGATCCGTGGATGAGATGGGTGCCGGAACAGGCTTATATAATCTAGTCCGTGAAGAGAAGAAGAGGAAGAAAGGTACAAACAATTGGACTTGAGTAAAACCAAATTTCACTCTACGGATTTAACATCCAAAACACATACACTTATTTTGTTTACTGTTATTTTAGCAGTACCTAATGATGTACGTTGATAGTATAAATTGTTTGGTTAACTGCACAATAGAGTAGTGATTCCAATTAAGAATGGACCGAGGCCACCAGAGTTCGGACGAGCGAATATTCTCCAAGCTGAAATTTATTAAGAATTATCTACGTAGCACGATCTCTCGAAAAAGTTTGAGCGGACTTAGTGTACTACGTATAGTAAATGAAATGACTAGATCAATTGATACTAATGAAATAATAAATAGTTTTACGTCTCACAATGCAGTAAAGTCATGAAGTTTCAATTGGAAGAAAACTAAATTAAATTAAAATTACTTAAATTTTATACTACTATTTTTTTAATGTAGTAATACCATTGAGGTATTGATTGTTATTTTGCTTTGTAAACACTAGAAATCTTCAAATTACGATTTTGTGTAACTCTATACATAGTAATGTTTTGAAATACAAACACCTTATTTTTGTAAAATAAAGTGTCTCTTTATTAGAATATTTGTCTTTCATTGAAATGTAATAATAATCCTATTGCAATAAAATTATTGCAAATTATAAGACTATATGGCATATGACAGAAAGTTTAAAAGTTTATGACAGACTGTGTAAGACTGCCAAGGAGAGTTATGGAATGGACCAATCAGGAAGAAGGAAAAGAGGAAGACCTCCTCTCACCTGGATAGAAGAAATTCAGACTATTCTGAGGGAACGAGAAATTGAAGCTCTTTGGGTGGACAAGCAATGGAAGATGAGAATTCAATCACTTCTGTAATCTTTGGTTCCGGAAAATGTGTAAACATTGTACAGCCGGAATAATAATAATGATGTTATTATTGTGATAGTTAACTCTCTAGAAAGTTAGGAAATTGTTTTATAAAACACACACATACACACACACATTTATGTTAGTTGTTCATTGGTCATGGCAAAGTTTCTTCTGCTGCAAACTCTTAGCTGAGCGTCATGTGCCATCTTCTGGTTACCTGAGTCCTGCTCGGGTAGTTCAAACGGTAGATAATGGTGGATGACAACTTTGAAAAACAGGGAGTTTAAGAGGGAAATAGGAAAGGAGAGCAAAAAAGTAGAAAGGAGGGAGAAAGAGAAAAAGAGAGAGCCCCACATACATATTTATTAACACTAAAATCAGAACGTATGAAGTGGTTGATCTGTAATGGCCGCTATTATTATCCAGTCTGGAGTAAAAATAAAATATAATGGAATTGTTATTACCGTAGTGTGGGGAAAATGCGGAACTGAGAATTGATCGCTTAGTATATTATATCGGAGCATAAAAAAAAGAAAGGGGAGAACAGGGAGACAAAATGTCTAACTCGGTTTGCGTGTGTGATACTGCCCAACATGTGGTCAATTGAAATGTCTAACTCGGTTTGCGTGTGTGATACTGCCCAACATGTGGCTAATTGAAATGTCTAACTCGGTTTGCGTGTGTGATACTGCCCAACATGTGGTCAATGTCTAACTCGGTTTGCGTGTGTGATACTGCCCAACATGTGGTCAATTAAAATGTCTAACTCGGTTTGGGTGTGTGATACTGCCCAACATGTGGTCAATGTCTAACTCGGTTTGCGTGTGTGATACTGCCCAACATGTGGTCAGCGTCTAACTCGGTTTGCGTGTGTGATACTGCCCAACATGTGGTCAATGTCTAACTCGGTTTGCGTGTGTGATACTGCCCAACATGTGGTCAATGTCTAACTCGGTTTGCGTGTGTGATACTGCCCAACATGTGGTCAATTAAAATGTCTAACTCGGTTTGGGTGTGTGATACTGCCCAACATGTGGTCAATGTCTAACTCGGTTTGCGTGTGTGATACTGCCCAACATGTGGTCAATGTCTAACTCGGTTTGCGTGTGTGATACTGCCCAACATGTGGTCAATGTCTAACTCGGTTTGCGTGTGTGATACTGCCCAACATGTGGTCAATGTCTAACTCGGTTTGCGTGTGTGATACTGCCCAACATGTGGTCAATTAAAATAAAAGAAATAATTTTTAACGTTCTCCTTTTCTCTTGTTCTCCCCCTCTCACTCTCTTTCTATTTCTGTCACTTTCACACACTCGAGCGCCACCGTATAAACATAAAAACTTTTACTTATCGGAATAAAACCTCCTTCATTGAAGCTAGTTCAGTATTTCCATTTGACCTTATAAATAAACAAGTTAAGTAACTGCTAAATCTTATCAAGCGTCTTATCATAGTTCTGTGAATTTAATCTGTCCTTAGACTTGTTTGTTGTAACGTTTTTTCTCCTTAGCTTCAGATAATACAGTATTGTGCCCATCACCAAAATTTGTCATAAATAATATGTCATTACTCACAATAAATCTAAAAACTTCGAAATTGTGTGTAAGAAAAAACCTTTGTATTGGAGTAAACGGTGAAAATTACTTTATCTGTATATGTAGTATACAAGCGCGTGTGAGCGTGTCTGTATGTAAAATAACTAACTTCATAAGCAGTTAGGGGCAAAAGTTAGGAGAAGATATTATATACACGTTTTATACGTAGAGAGAGTTTGTTACAATTAACAGAGTATTACGTTAAGCCGAAAACCGACTTCAGACGAAAGTAGCACAAGAGACAGCTTTGAGCAAATTGGAACAAATTAATCCTCGACTTCCTTATTGTTCGTGCTTGTATCACACCCCTCCCCTCATTGACACCACGTTCGCGATCAACAAACAAAATAATTGTAAGTTTGTTTTTTCGATCAACCACCTGTTATACAGGTGCTTGACAATTATTTACGACAGTCTCAGCAATAATTAAAGAAATACTGAATATAAAGTGTTGAACAAATAGATTGAACTTGGGTTCAACGGAAAATCGGTTTGAGAAGTTGCAAAAGGAGGGTAGTAAGTAGAGTAGTAATGGTGAACAGGTTAAATAGATTTGAACGAAAATACTACAGGATAGTTTTATAATGAAATAACGAGGATTACTAAGCGTCTTTAGACATGTAGTAAGGACAATAGACGAAATAGAAAATCTCGCGAAACGGAAAATGGAACAGGTAGACTCACTATGAATTGGGCGGACTGACGTAAGAAAGCAGTTGAACATTAATTTATGTTACCACTAGTCCACCATATTGGTGAAAACTAGCATATAAATTATAATGAACTCTACACATTAAGTTATGCGCATGAGCAAATGGCATCGGTGCAAGACTATGATGATATCAAGTACTTGATATGAAAAGTATCAGAAAGTTTATAGAGGATTACAAAAGTCGGAGATTACAAACTCAGAGAAGACAGGAATTTTTCGTTTTGATGGATGGGCAACACTAGGTTTAATTTATACAAAGGTCAATATGTGCTAAAGGAATTCTAGAAGCATAATTACTAAGGATGAGGATTACACTTTACGGAGGTTTAGATAACGCCATTGCAGAAACACAGGAAACAGGAGCACTAAATAGGATCTTACAGGATAAACTAGTTGAACGAGAGAAGCGAGTTTGCAGTCTTAATTCGAACGTCTGGCATTGTCTGTTTGGGGTATGTCTCGTGATAACTTTTGAACGCATCGACCGATTTTCATAAAACTTTTTGACATGCTTACCTTGTAGAACTCTATTGGTTTTTGAGATTAATCACTAAAAAAAATAAGAGAGTGGGAAGTGAAAATGTAAAGGGGTCAAAATTTGGAAAAAATTGCATACGTTGACGTGGGTTACCAGATTAAAGGAAATTATAAGAAAATATAAATTTCGTGTTCATTTTTGAAAATTTTAAAACTTTGGTACGCCGGGGACCAAAAAGTGGACGAATGTCGTAAAAAGTCATGAGACGTATCAAATTAAAGGGAATTTTAACTAAAATCTAAATGTATTACAGAAATTTCAAAATTTTGGGACGCCAGAGCTAGAAAAGTGGGGAAAAAATTTAATAAAATTGCAAATTCCATGTGGGATATATTAAAGAGAATTTTAACAAAGAAAAAGTCTATGTATAGTGTACGATTTTCGAAAATTCAAAATATTTTTGAGCCCAGATCGCAAAAATAGATAAACACTTGAAAAATGTAAAAATCTAGTCAAAATAATGAGCGGTTTCTGCAGCTCAGCAGCTTACTAGGAATACCACCAAACCTTGATGACGGTAAAGGAATAGAGGGGGATGAAACTTTCGTTTTCCATTATTCTGATGTGTGTGTGTGTGGAAGCCGTAGGCATGCAACCGGACCTTGGACAGGACCATACAATTAGTAAAATCTTTTAATGCAAAAAAAAACACGGAGGCGCTACAAGTGTTTAGGCGACCAGAGATCGAGAAGTGTCATAGAAGTAGTTCTAATTACATTCCAACATCTCCTGATTACGTCATTGGTTTGTCAAAGTCTAGTTAATGCGGTAAACAGACATGCCTACTGCAAATTTAACGCAAACATAGAAATAAGATTAATTGAAATTCTCAACAGGTTGTTGTTGTTTGTTCTCACAGTAAAAGATATTCCTTACTTTGGGATTTAATTTACCAGAAGAAATGTCAAAGTAAGGTATTTAATTTGAATAAATATTAATTAAGTTTTCTTTGGGCACGAAGCCAACGTAGTCGAGGGGAGGAGAGAAGAGGGTAACGATTGTCTAATGCTCGGAGGTTAATATTTCTCCGTTATGAGAATTACATCATATTCTCCTCCTCCCTACTGTCCGCGCCTATCTTTCTTCTCATCCTCCTGCTGCCATTCTTCAGAAGCAGACGATAGCGATATGTTTTAATTAGTTTCTTTTAATTTCTGCCTTACGTAAGAAACGTTTATTACCTTTTACAGCCGGCGAATATAAATATTTACTTATATCTTATATAAAATACAAAGCGCATTTATACCGACTAAAAATAACAGTTTCCTTATATCAAGTAAAGGGCATAACTTGTTGCAAGCATCTTCTTATTTTTTCTGCGGCGTGATCGTTAATTGGACCACTTCCAAACATCTTTATTCTGTAATAGAATGGGCTGTAATAGAGAATGGGTTGTAAATGTAATAGTTAGTAACAATAGCGTAACAGTGTAATAATTAGTAATAGAATTCTGTAATACGGTGCCAATTAGTGACTCTATCAAGAGATTAGACGGTTCTGTCAAGATTAGAAGATCGGTGTAGTAAGATTTGTAAAGGAAGTGAGAAAGAAAATAAAAATTGGAAATGGTGTGAAGCAGGGCTATTGTATGTCTCCCACACTCTTTAATATATATTTGGCAGAAATAATAAGTAATTGTCTTAATGGGAGAAGCGGAGTTAGAGTCGGTGGGAGCGGGGACAGAGTGCATCACTTCTGCAGACAACGTGGAGTTGCTTGCTGAGGTTGAAAGGACACTAAATGATATGATGCTGAATGATTTTAGTAGAACTAGTGGAGGTTTGGAATAAAAGTCAATGTAAAGAAGACAAAGAGCATGGCCATAAGAAAAACGAGCACGAGTGGTCAGATTAAAGTAGCGAACGAGAAAATTGAACAAGTTACAGTTTTTAAATATCTGTGATGCTTGGTTAAAGAGGATATGCGTCGTAGTTAAGAGGTGAAGTGCAGAATTGTCTAATCGTTAAGGACGCCCTTATTAGACACAAAAGATTATTGTGCGGCCCACTGAGAATGAGGATACTACATTGTGCGGCCCACTGAGAATGAGGATACTACATTGTTTTGTTGAGAGCGTGCTCCTATACGGGGTAGAATGGACATGGAGACGGATGGAAAGGATTTCTTGGAACGATAGCGTGACAAATGAGGAGGTGCTGGGAAGAGTTGAAGAGAAAAGGAGAAATTTTAGGGGCAAGAAGAGAAACTGGCTGGGACACTGTATGCTGCTGTGGCAAATGCAAGGTAACGTGATGGTAGAAGCACTGGATAGACTGGTAAGTGGAAAGCGGAATAAAAATCGGAGGAGAGGCCAGACGATACCATGTCCAAAAACGAAGCGACTAGCCCAGAGAGGAAAGCGTGGAGGGAGCATGCATTGTAAGACCTACACTTGGGACTAAATAAAACACATGACAATTTCGGTGCGACTCTTCCTACCGACTTAAATCCCTGCAGCTTGACAAAATTCACCAGGTTGTACAAGTATTTCTTGTACCAAGCTTGTAGTTCTTATAATTTGTGATTTATGGTCTCCAAGTCGCGTTATTGAAATAAAGCTTATAGTTTACCTTATTTCCTTTCCATCTTGCGAAACATGTTCCCATCTTCAGGTTTAAAACTTCTCGCTCTCACATGAAGAACTTGTCAACGCTAATAAAAAACTTTGACTAACATCATTAAAACACACTACATTAATAAAATGTCACAACGTACCGCGCGAAGAATCAGTGCGCACTGTTCGGGTTCATAATCGCAACTGTTGATTTCTCATTTGTCTGTAATCTGATAAACATGTTGTAACGCAGTATCGTACAAGCTGTTCGAGTTAAACGACAATTGATCGTTGAGCACTAGGTTTTTTTGTGTTCTCGATGCTTTGTAGATTTCGAACTCTTCTAAAGCGCTCACAATTCGCCCTTTGTTGCAAATATGCAACGGTTTCAAATTTTTGGCGCAACTAGTGTATCCGTGGTTATTATTGATCAAATGTAACGCGAAGTTGGAGGTAGTATATCTAATGCTGCCCTTCGGTATGTGTTCACTAAATCTATCTTTAAATTTTCTCCCTGTCTGGCCAATGTAAAACATGTCACAATCATCGCACTCAATTTTATACACACCCGAGTTATTTTCAATTTCTGAACGTTTATTATGTCTGAAAAAATTCCGTAAGTTATTCGTGGTTTTAAAAAATACATTAATGTTTAGTTTTTTAAATACGTTTTTTATAATGTGTGGAAGTAGATTAGTATATTCAGTCGCGATGAAAGCGTTCTCTGTATTATTAGATTTAATCACTTTATTTGCTTTGGATTTATGTTTACGAATTAGTTTGTCTATAATTGTGTCTTTATATCCATTCCTTACTGCAATGAATTTGACAGTGTTTATCTCTTCCTTGAGGTCTTCTTGGCTTAGTGGGAACGACAATAATCTGTGTACGAAAGCATTGAAGGAAGCCAATTTTTGCGTGTGTGGTTGATATGAATCTGCATGAATAACCATGTCTGTAGTTGTGGGTTTTCTGTATATCCCAAATTTAAAAGAATCGGTGCATTACAAGTTCTTGTAGTTCTTGTACACGTATTTCAGCTTGTGGTTGTTTTATTATGGTTTACTACTATGTCAGGTTTATCGTCGACTTCATAGTCTTCTAGTATTGTAGTTGCCGGTCTCCTTTCACTAGCCTGTGTCTAATATCTTCGTGAAGTTTTATACCATTCAAATATTGTACTATATATAGTACAGTAATATAGTAATATATAATACAAATATAGTAATATAGTACATACAAAATTAAGTACTAAGTACGGTACTTACTACAAAATACTAAGTACATCTGTCTAATTACAAAAAGGAGTAACTAATCCGTAATATGTTTGATGGAAGCCTTTTTTCAAAGTTCGTAAGGAACTGTGACAAAATTTATAGCGATTTGGAGACCATAGCTAGGGCGGATAATTCATGAAGTTTCATAAAACACTAGCTCTTCCGACATCCCTTTATGGCTGCAAGACGTGGATCCTTGGGAAGAATGAAAGCAAGGTTCAGGATGCAGAAATAAAGTTCCTGAGAAATGTTCAGGGCTACTACCTCCTAGACAAGAAACGGAATGAAGATATCATACAGGAGTTAGGTGTCAAGTCTTTAAATGAGATCATCAAGGAGTACAGGAGGGGACGGTGTAAACATTTACACCATATGTCATCTAAAAGTTGGTAGAACGGTTAGCCCATTGTTAGGCACAAACCATGTCACGTCGTTTACAAGTAGCGTCCAAGTTAGAAATCTGCACACTGACTGTGTGGCCAAAGGAGTGCAATCATCATAAATTGAGAAAAGCAACATAATATTTTCATGCCAGGCTACTAGAAAATCGTGTGAATTGTTCGAAAATGGCCGCACGTATCAGTGGCGTATCTATAATTTCACCTCGGGGGGGGGGGGAGGACTGGTTGATTTGGTGTCATACAAAATAAAATATCGGTATGGAGAACCATACATGACTTCCATATTCTAAGATTTATATTTACAATCATTTTCGGAAACTACTTCTTTCTACTTACTGCTTCAGCCTTAACCACAGTACTGTGGTCACTAACGTATACCACCTCACGTTATCGCACTCGATTTTCACTGATGATGGAAGTCGATGGCATTGCCGAAACGTATGGTTTTGTAGAAAACATTGGACTACGGCCAAATATCCCGAGAAGGAATTTTAACAAAAACTACTTCTTTGTTGCCGATAACGTTGTACACATATGTATATATGAGGGTACACCGTGGACAAAAATTTTCAACATTTCCTATTGAGCGTTGCTTAGAGTAAAGCTGTGAATCTACAGTGTACGTTTCACAGAACAAACACGCGGAAAAGAAGGAGCGCTCCGAAGTCACTCATGGACCCTCAGCATCTTGCAGAGGGAGGGTTCATTCCCTAAAGACGAAAAGTCTGTCTATGAATCGTTCCTCTGTAAACACGTGCAGTTACACTGCCCAGCGATCCACAGGAAGCAAATCGCTATCCACGCTGGACACTTTTTCGGCTTGCACGCGTTATGTTGGTATGGATTTCGGCACTTTCCATTTAAAAAGCGTGCAAATGTAAGAAAATAAACATGAATGAGGCCAGAAATAATGCGAATTTTGTGTGTGTGTGTGTGTGTGTGTGTCTTCCCTGCATTTTTATTGCGGTAGTCATAATAATAAAGTGGAAACGTAAACATTACATAACTGAGATATGCTTGCCTGCCACGAACGATATATTTTCTTTCATACATGATTTACATTAAAATGAAAAAATTATAATTTTATTGCCTGGCAACAAAATTATTTTATTTTTAACAATTACCATTGTTTGAAAAAGTTTAAATGAATTTTCAAGTACTTTACTGTTGTTAAAACGTAAAAGGTTGCAGGTAAACTACCACTTCCCCTTAAGCGATCTTCACCAAAATCAAAAAGCCTTGAGTTCTCTACAATTCAGGGACGTATGCAAAAAATTATTGGATTCTGTTTGAATTTGCGGCTGTTATCGTTTGCCATAGAAAATACCCTTGTTAAAACATAAAACGTTGGAGGTAAACTACCCCTTTCCCTCAACCGATCTCCACCAAAAACAATAGGTCGTGAGTACTCTACAAATCAGGGCTGTACGCAAAAAATTATTTGATTCTGTTTGAATTTGCGGCAGTTATCGTTTGCCTTAGGAAAAAATGTACAGATAGGTAGACAGACAGACACACAGACACTTTTCGAAAAACGACTTTTTTTCATGTTTTGAGTGTAGTACAATCAGAATCTGCAATAATCTCGAACACGATTTTTTTTGCCATCACCATACTTCCATTTCCTTAAGGAATATGGAAGTAAAATCAAGTTAAGACTAATCAACATTACTATGTTTAAAGTGGTTGAGAAACGTATGGTAACATTTTGAAATCAATCCCATTAAAGCAAATGGTAAAAAGACAATAGAGATTCGCGTTATTGAAACATTGTTAACAAGGTACTTATTGACTGAATTGATATTTCTATATTTTACGTTTTAAACGTAGAAGCAAATTCTGTGTAATAAACCTGTTTGTATAGTCTATATGAAAAAAGTTAGTATTATATTAGCGTTCACAGCTGAAAAAACTAATAAAATAGCCTAAAAATTAACCAAAATTCGACTACTTTTGCTACCCTCTGGGGGGGGGGTCCGGTCCCGTTCCCCGTAAATACGCCCCTGGCATGGATATCGAGGACGATTACTGGCAGGGAAGGCCACCAACGTCCCCAATTGGTGCTTGCAAACAGGCAAATCACAGTAAACCAAATTGCGGCTCATTTGGATATTTCGCATGGATTTGTGCATACATGATCTCTGAGAGTCTGAAATGTCAAATAATTTACGCTCGATGCTTTTTATTGACACAAAAACACAAGGGGAAACGTTTCTTGTCAGCTTTCACACTTTTGGTCCTTTGTGAATAGGAAAGTAACCGGGGAAGAAAAGTGTAGCCGGAGAGGAATGCAGGAGGTTATTTTTTTTCACCAGATATGAACGGAGTACCTCCTAATTCTCCATCTCTGAAAAAGTGTTAAAAGGGTAAATCTGAACCGGAAAGGTGATTTTGACACTCTTTTACGAGAAAGAAAGTGTTACACATCCCGAAAGAGGAAAGAAAGTGAATTTATTCCGAAGGGGTCTACAATCAGAATCGGAATCATGCTGTGGAACCTTGAAAAAGCTGAGAAAGGCGATTGAAGATCGTCGGCTCGCAAAAATGACGAAAAGCATTGTGTTCTTCATAACAATGTAACACTTCGTTCGGCACGCGTCACGAAAAATCTGTTTGAGAAATTTGTGTGGTAGGACTGGAAACTCCCTCCTTACAGTCCAGCCGTTGCGCCATGTGATTTTCACATGTTCAGCCCTATGAAAGAGGTTCTCGCGAAGCGGTGAAGTCACGTTGATGGGGAAGTCCAAAACGCAGCGAAGAATGGTTACAGCATGTTGAATGGGAATTTTTCACCACTGGCGTCGAAAAGCTGGTATCACTCTACAGTAAATGTTTGTAAACTTGTAGAAAATACATATTCAATTGTAGTTTCAGACATATAAAAGAATTCTTCAGTAAAACTATTTTCCGGGCTGTTGGGTCGTGGCGCCCTTGTTGTAGAGCAAAACGTTTCGACTGCGGCAGTCATCTTCAGTGGGTCTTCTGTGCTGCTTTTCTGACGACTAAATGACGACATGACCCCAAACCGTCGCCAGAGGAGCAGGTTAGAAGACTCACTGAAGATGACTGCCTCAGCTGCAGTAGAAACGTTTGGCTCTACAACAATAGGAACGCAGCCCAACAGCCGGGAAAATAATTTTACTGAAGAAGACTCCGGCCGTGAGAGCTCCAGTGTTAAAATAAACGATGTTTCATGAAAATCCCATTTGATATTTTTAATGCTAGTGCAACTAACTTTTTTGAAGTCTCTTCGTACGAAGGTTTTACTGCTGGTTATTTCCTCATCATTGTTTGGATATGTGTTATAACATTATCGTACAGGATGTATTTGTATTTCAATGTATCTATGTCACGGCTGCTACACGGAAAACGAAATAGAACAACAATAGCGTCGAGCGATTGTTATTGATTGTTCAATGGGACGTGATAATTTATCAGATAACAAAAGGTTGCGTAATGGCCTATATGTAACACGATTAAGAAATTTATGAAACTTTCTCTCCAAGTATCGAAACAATCTTTAACTGTTTGGTGTTGTTAAAAATAGTTTGGTTGTGACCTACTACTAAGTGAAGCGGGGAAGGTTTATAAAACTGAATGAGGTAAAGACAGCGTCCTGTTGTCAGGAGATATGTTCCGCTAGAAACTATTTTTGGTCAACTAGAGACAAAGGTAATGATAACAAAACTTTTTATAAGTAACTTATTAGCTACCTACATCCTGGACGTAAGGGAAAAAGTGAGACAGTTTCCTGTTAGAGTTTGTAGGATGGAGGGGAGGGAGAATAGTCAATAAATTTTATTCTTTACCATCACGCCATTGTAACATAAAAACGTCCTATACATTACAGAATGAAGAAAAAAACGTTCAGATTTAAATTATCAATTTAAATAAATAATTTCAAGTTATTTCTTGTGGAATTAGAAACGGAAATTGTCTTCCTATTTACTTAATTTATGTTTTTGAAGTCTTCTTCCTGTATGGACAGCGTCAAAAATATCTTGTGTGACAACGTTTCATTCGTATTGCAATGAGTATCCTCAGTCCTTGGTCACTTAAACCTTAGGATACTCATTGTAATATGAGTGGAACGTTGACATACAAGACTTTTTAACGCGGTCCATACCAGAAGAAGACTTCAAAAACTCAAAAACATAATGGACACCGGCCACGGAAGCCTACGTGAGAATATGCGTATTTTATGGTCATTGATTATGTCTTTGTCTGTCCCTGTACTTGCACTTTTGTGCCAATCGGCGTACATGTTCATCGTACTCGCGTCTGTTTGCATTCTCTCTCTCTCACGCACACGCACGCGCGCGCGCACACACACGCCCACAAAGACTTCTCTAGTTCTTACTACATATTAACAAGTTTGCATGCAAGCAGCGTGCCCCCCCCACATGCACAGAAGCGTGGAGCTGAAAAATCGTACGTAGACTACAAGATACACAACGTAGAAGTCATTTATAAGTTCTAGTTATGCTTGCTTCGTTCAATTTATTTTCGTAAATTAGATGGAAAAGCAACGTTCTCCATACGTACGCGCCCATTCCCCCTCTCCCCATCAAGCATTTTTTCCACCGATCATGTTTCACTTTCGTAAAGCAAGGTAACACGTAAACAATGTGGAGATTTTTAATACGTAAAATCTTACTGAATTTTTCAAGAACTGTTACTTTAAAGTGGGATAAAACAAGCTTGTAATTGTTATTCTTCCTCTGGTATCGGTTTATCGGGTGGAGTTCAGTGTACACGTAGCATGAACAATAATCTACTTGCACGTATTCTTTTCAGTACAGATGTTGTAGGTCGTTGAAATTCAATTAGTGTGAAACATTAAAACAATATTTTTTCCGCCTTCTGGAGGAAATTCCTTTCCAACAATATAAAGTTGTAGATTTAAAATGGTCTATTTTCAATTTTCTGATCTTGAAAAATCCAAAATCATTCATTTTGTCACAAAATTACTATTTTACATATAAAACGTAAAATACCACCTAACAATTTTATGTAAAAATTATTTGTTCTTCATCTTCTTTTTGAAGACCTAATTCGAAAAAAGCCTACGGTTTACAAACCAAAATAAAACCAAAGATTTCAGGCCTACGTACTACGTTAACACGAATTTTTTCTCTACTTTCACCCATAAAACTTGTTCTGAAAATGTAAAGTTACTTTGCAAAATATCCTGTCTGTACTCGCCCGCCCCCTAAACACACACAAGCATATACTGTAATAGGTTACACAGATTTTATACATTAAGATTTTCTCCAAGTATTAAACTAATATTACTTAGTGAATTTGATCTCTCTATTACGTTTCATACACTCCAGAGATAATGTAAATTAAAAATTAATTTTCTTTCCTCATTATTAGAGTACCAGTAATGTAAACGCACTGACCGTAAGGCTAGTTGCACACATACATCGATTTCGATCGTACGGAAAAATATCATACGATCAAATTCTTTTAGTGGATGGGAGCTTGAACATAGTTCGATCTCCACACTGCACGGCACGATCGCCGTATAGCTGCCGTCCACAGCCACTACAAAGACGGTCGCCGTGCCGTTTCCGTGAATTCAGTGGCGTACGTGAACAAATGCACGCTTGCACACTCCACGAGTTATATTCGTATGGTAAAAACCTGTCTTCATTTGACTTGTTGCTTCTGACCAAACTGGGACTTATTCCATAAAAGTAAGTAATATTATTAGCAAATTTTATTAAATAATATTAGTTTGGGTTTTTTGGTTTATAAACATTTCAAATGAAACTCGTACTACTAATACTAATATTATTAGTTTAACAATGAGGAGGTTCTACCGAGGTTACATGTTAACACATACAATTTTTTAACGGATAGTTAAAAGTGATTATTCTGTATAGTATTCAAATATTGATTTTAGTTTGTGATACGGTTGTTAATTCGCGTGTTACTTTTTAAAAGTACGGCTGAAATAAATGATAATAAAATCCTTATTTCATTGGTACAAATAAGACCAGTGCTATGGGACAAAACATTAGACGTTTACAAAGACAGAAATGCTACCAGAAATGCATGAAAGACGTCTGCTGTGAACTAAATAAGCAACCACATAGCAACAACACGTTTTGGATTCATTTTCCATAAAACTGTGAGTGATCTCGAGCTAAAACGACTGCACTCTACACGAAAAACCGTGGTGTGTACAAGCAATGCACATACGATAAAATACAGTACGATATTTTTCCGTACGATCGAAATCGATGTGTGTGCAACTAGGGTACGTAAGTCAATGACCGATTGACGGCAACTGGTTCGCGGAGCGATCCATACGGGCAGCGCAAAAGGTATAAAAATAGTGAAATTTTAAACACGTTTTAAAAGACGTCGATGCAGGTGAACTCAACATTGACTTTGAATTTTTAACAAACATCAAGTGGACTGTAATGACAACGGATATCAACTGAGATATACTGTGACATGACATGACACATAATTGTGAAATAACATATATTGTGAAACTTGTTTATATATAAAAAGAACAGTAAACAGAGTCACGTGACAACGAAATAAAAGGCAAAAAATTACTAAAAAAATACCAATAAACAATCATCGGAATACAAAAGGCAACGAGCAGAGACAAAACTCTAAGTGTGTCGATTGGGATGGCGAGAAAGGACGACGGACGTTAAGAAGGAGGAGTGGGAGGCGTTCTGGTTACGGTCGTAATCAATCTCGAGACGGTATTGTTGAGCCTGCCGGTTGATGGATTAGCCCCCGGGCGCCCTTAAGCATGGAGGATAGAGGATGCGGTCTGATGAATTAGCTGATCAACAATATGCCGCGCGCTCTCCCTCCCCCCCACCGCCCCCACTGGTCGTTTCCGCTCGCAACAAGTGGCGTCGTAGCCGATCGAGTTCTTCCCACTTATCCGCTCTGTGATATCAACAACAACAATAATAACGGATACAAACGACACGCGCAGACGACGAGTCTTTAATATTTACTTTGTTCTCATCACTGATCCCAAAGGAACTGAAGAAAATGGGTAATTTTAGTCTTAAAACTTACAAACGATATTTAATGTAGTGAATAATTTGCACTACTTAATCCTTATTCAGCTTCTGTCGTTAAAATAGACTATACATTGTAGAGCAGTGGTTCTCAACGGGTGTGCCGCGAGATTCGCTAACTGTGCCCCGAAACTTCTGAAGTTTTGTTATACTGTTGGTAAAAGCAATTAAAATAAATTTGCTCAATATTTAATTTAAAGAAAAAAAAAGGAAAAATATTCAAGAGCTTCACATATTTAATCTACAAGGGATTTGTTTGCTAATGCTTACAAAAAAAGATTTGAGATATTAATGACAAACATGAAATTGTCGTCTCTTACACAAAACTTCAATTCGTGGTGAAATTGAACATAAACACACACACGTATTTCCTGTTCTACTAAGGACAGTCTCTAGCGTTTCTTGTATTTTATGTTTCTTAGTGGTGAAAAGCCCTTCTCTCGCACAAGCAGGTGGTAGAAAATTGTAATTGCTTCCACTGCTATTATAAGGTACTCTTTCTTTGCTTACATCCAAAACTAAGGAAGTGGTAGTTCACCATATTTCAGTTGAAGTATTCGGTCTGACTTAAGAAGTTCTGGGAGTTGTTTCTTTCTCCAGAGGGAAGGTTAATGGTGAATCCTGGGGCAAAGCATAAGGATAGTGCACCCAGTCATACCTGGTGACAGAGTTGGGGGGGGGGGGACGTTAACATCTCGTACGTTAGGTGCCGCGGGAACTAACTACAAAAGATAGTATGCCGTGAAGGAAAAAAGGTTGAGAACCACTGTTGTAGAGTAGTAACAGAGTGTTTGGATCAAGACATGGTTACGGATGTGATAAATAGTGGTTTATTTGCTCAGAAGGATCTGCCAAATTCATATCTGTTATAGGCCGTACTCAAATGTAAAGAAACGTGTCTGTTGTTACATGGTTCTTGTTCCTTATTATAAAACGCATATCTCTTGTATTCCTTTCCCTTCTAAAATAGTTCCCATTTTGCTGTTCGAAATGATTCTATGGTTTATATCTTTTGAATATAAACTTTAGACTTCAGATTTTTTACTTTACACGTTTTCAACAGACTTTCGACGTTGGATATTAGGGTTTAGAGTTTAGAAATTTTACAGTAAACTTTAGACCTGAGATTATAATCATTAAATTTTAGGTTCAGGATTTAGAGTTTACATTATAAAATTTAAAGCCGGTTTCATTTGATGAAATGCTTTAGTGATCTTATTAGTGACAAGCAAAGCCAGTTGTCAGTTTTAACTCGGTCGGTTGGTATTTGTTTATCTGTTTGGGGTATGTCTAACGATAATTTTTCAATGCACTCATCGATTTTCGTAAATTTTAACATGCGTGTTCATTCTTTTAACACACAGTTAAAGTTGAGAATGAAGTCTTCAAAAATTAGGGTACGAGAGGAAAAGACGTGAGTGTTAAATATTTTGAAAAATTGCAAAAATCCAGGATTTAAAAAAATCGGGATCAAATTAAAGAGAATTTTAATCAGGGTCTGAATATAATGTTCAGTTTTGAAAATTTCAAAACTTATTTACATCAGAGCCCAAAAAGACAATGGTAAAAATTGTAAAAATCCACGTGAAATATCAAATAAAAGAGAATTTTAACTAAAATAGTTTATAGTGTTTTTAGGGTGATTTATAGTGCTTATAGTTTATAGAGTTTAACCAACCCTGAATATAGTGTTTGCCAGGGCTCAAAAAAGGACATTTATGAAAGGACTGAAGTCCATTACAACACCATAAGATTTTTGCATTGTACATAGAATAATTAACTCTGCACATAGCATATTATTTGCGACCTCTTCATTATACATAAGTCGTAAAAAAAAAATAAAAAAAAAGAAATATGAGAAACGACGTGTTATGTAAACGATGCAGACCTCCTCGTAACGATGCAGACGCTAAGATTCATACATAATCACAGCTTTAAAATATTAAAGTTTGTTAATTTGATTTTGTCTAAATTATTTGGACTAAAATTGCGTTAAATCTGATAACCGGCAATTATCTATCTCAAGTTTTTGATCACTTTTTAGACCCTCATCTCCAAAAAGTTTGAAATTCAAAAACTGAACAGTATATTGAGGATTTATGGTTAAAACCTTCTTTAGTTTCATGACACAGATGGATTTTTGAGATTTTCTCAAAATATTTATTCCCATAGTTTTTTCTCTGGACGTCTAATTTTTTTGTTTGGAGCGGGTGTCAAAATTTGTAGATACGGTTAAAAGAGTTCGTGAGACATACCCCAAACAGATAGACAGATAGACAGGTAGACAGATAGACGGATAGAGAGATAGACAGTCAAATACCAAATGGCGGAGTTTGAGAACATGCTTCGCTCGGCTAATAAGCGATTCATAAATAATATTGCAGAAACATTTTTGTATTTGTATTTTAATTTTTTAATATTTTAATATTTTTTACTTAGTGTGCAATTACTCACTAATACACACCAATATGGGTCATTACGCTTTATCACAATAAAACACTGTCTTTCACCAAGTAACAAGTAAAAAATAAATCGACATGTAAAATAAATCAGTGAGGCAAATTGTATGATCATTTACAGATATTTCAATTTAAAAATCTTGCGCGCAACTCACAGCTGAACAACTCAGACTGAAACAACCAGCTGGCTGTGGATACGAGTTATTTAACTATCAGCTGAGCGAGAAAGGTATAGAACACTCTTAAACACAATCTATTAATTTCTAGAACTCTTATACAATGTACATTTTCTCTTTATCATAGGCTTGTAACATATTTAACACATTTTAAAATAAAAACTGTCTTGTATTACAAAATATAAACTGTTTTGTAACTGTAATACAAATATTCATAAACTAAAATTTTACTACTTTTATATAAACATATCATGTTATTTTTACTCATTAAGTTAATTATTTAAAAACTAACAATTAATTATTCTTAATCATTATAATTTAAATAAAATTTAATTAATTTTGAAGGTTTTATGTATAGAAAACTACAATAACTTTTTCCCAACTTTTTAAGTTGACAACGCCTAACTTGTTTGTGCCTTCCTTCTCCATAATGCACATGCCCCCCCCCCATCAAGCTTTGCCCTCACCGATCATGTTTCACTTTCGTAAAGCAAGGTGACATGTGGACAATGTGGCCTTGTTTTTGTGTAAGTTGTTTTAAAGGGGTAAACAAGCTTACCATTGTTATCATTCCCCTGGTGAGGGTTTATTGTACCGTTGGAGTTCAATATCCATGTAACATGAATCATAACCTACTTGCACGTATTCTTCACAGTACGGATGTTGGAATTCAATTAGCCAATTAGTTTTCACGCTTATAGAATGAACGTATTATCGCTTTATAGCATTTCATACAATTATTATCATTTTTTTCTTTAAATTCCCTATTTGCTTTGTTTAACGCCTAAAAGTAATTATTGAGTTGTATAATTTCAGTATTTAATAAAAAAAATGTTTTGTTTATTTACTGTCCTGTGAGCCGCGTACGTCGAATAGACAAGCAGAGGAATTTTGCTATTTTATATCCGCGCTGACCACTACATAAATCTAGAGAACTTAGGCTCTGTGTATGAAAAGTTTATTCCACTGTAATGCTGATTAACGGACTGGAAAGAGATACGGGTACAGATACAGCCACGCACACAAACACACACATACACACAGGGGTCCCCTGAATGGCGTGTGTGTTTCTATATATGTATGCCTGAGTGTGTGCAGGAATGGGTAAGTGAGACAGTGGGAGTGAGGGGAGAGGAATGAAAGGCGAGGTGAGCATGAGGGCTTGTACGGGCGGTTTGTATTGCCGAAAGCCTTATATGTTACTAAAGCGATGTAATGGAAATATATTATAAACACGTGCACGTATTATATATATTTATACATGCTCACATTATTCTTATATATATTATAACTACACTACTATGCGTTATTGTAATGTAATGTTGTGTGTGAGTACCCACCTGCTGTCTGATCTTGCAGATTCTTCCGACTAGGGCGTGTGGATTTTGGATTTGAAGTTCGCAAGCTAGTAATCTCAAATTTTTACAACAACACACATAATGGGTTACTTTAAAGGGGGAGAGTTTTGTGAGACTGGTAGGCTTTATCGTACAACAATAAAACACTGTTATATGGGGTAATAAAGCGTTGTTTATTACACCAACAACACACAAGAATAGAATGGTTATAATCTTATGAATTTTCTTATAGTCTATACAATGAATCGATGTTTTTCGATTGTCTAATAGTTGAAAGAAACTGAACTCGTTCTTTGCGAGTTAATTGCAATTTAAATTTGACTTTATTAATTGATTTGAATTTAATTAAATTTATTTAATTAATTTGAATCTAAGTGTTCATGAAACAAAATATAAAACTCTAAAATTAATTTGAATAATTAGTTAAAATAAATTAGACGTGACAGTCTAGTTCACGTTATTTCATTTCTAGTGATTCTACTTCTGATCTACTGCAGTATGATCTAAGATTAGATTGTCAGTTAAGATTTGTATAGCGCTTTTATACTACTTCTATTTCTTAACTATAACTTACTAAAACCTTAAACTGCTATACAGATTATCACAACGAATTTACTTTTTAATTACTAGAGTCTTTGCTTTTTGTTTGGCACCTGAATTATTTGAATTACAATGTTTTAATTGAAAAATATAAAATTTGATCTGAAAATAAATAAATAGATTTTGCTTTCCTGTTACTGAAGAGGATGTCGTCCCGATTTGTCCCTCGTCGATTCGAGTCCTTGGTTAGAGAAAGTAATCTGCTTAGAACTGCTGGATTCGGTCGTGGAGTTCAAAATTCGGCAACACTCTGCTTCCTTGCTGTTTGTGAATATTTTAACGTCTGCTGTTGTCTGCTGGAACTGCTTCCTGTTCTCCGTCGATTTGCACGTTGCACGTCAGCGTGTGTGTGTGTGTGTGTGCTTCGTTCGGGCGGTCGCTCTGCTCGTCAGCTGTTAACCAATGATTTAGACGGCCTCTCTGTTGTATTCTTGAAGTCTGGTCTTGAAGTCGGGTGGATCTCTTGCGTGCTTATGACTATCTGGTAGTACACAATAAGCTTAGTTGATGTCTTGAAGAGTATCTCGCCTTTACACAACAATTACGAGCTATACAGATGATCTGTAGTTAGTGTGTTCGTAATCGCGTGTGTGTTGACCACGTAGAGTCTTCTTGTTGATCTTCACCACTTTGGCTACTAGACGATCGAAGGACTACGTCTTAACTTCGTGAGTACTGACAGAAGAGTGAATTTTTCCACCAGAAAACATCGCACTGGCCGGGGCTGCATGAAATGATTTCATTGGTCGAAACACTCTCCCTACCACATAAAATTTAGAATTCCCTTAGTCCGTGAGAATGAAGTCTGGTTCCCACAGACGGAGAATAGAATTATTATCTAATATTTAATTATCCGCCGGAACCACTTTGTCGCTAAGGATATCCTGTACTTATTTAATTTTGCAATAACTTGGTTGCAAATCAAGTTGTGTGAAATCTAAAATATACAATCTGTCACAAATTATTATCTTTATAACATATTAAAATCTCATTACTGTATCTCTATTTTAACAGAAGTTATTTAATTATTTTAATTAACTCCTTCATTTGTTAATTATATTGCATCAAATTTGCACACGTCATTATTAATATCTCGGCAAACATTTTGGCTATATTAGATTTCGCCTTTATTTATTAGTTTCCGAGATATTAATAATTAACAGTTTGGGTGTGGTCGCTTCCTTGTACAGCGAACTGATTACATAACGACCACGTGTGCGTTGCTTTACACAGCATTATTTTCAATGCGCTACATTCAAATGGAGTTTTAACTGTTAATTTTTATTTAAATATGGTTTCAGCATGCGGTAAACATATAACCCCAAATAGTTAATATTTGGTTCCGTTATATATTCCCACACCCGCTTTAAAAAAAAATGAATGTAATAATTACAGTTATTTTTTTTTCTTAATCATTACACACATATTCTGTAATCATTATTCTTACTAGCTATACATCGTATTACTTATTCTGAAGACACGTACACAAGTGTTAATGTTATTGCATTATATACAATTTAACTCTAAATACATGTATTAAACTATTATATTTGCAACTTATTGCGTATAATGTTTTTCAAACGAGTAGTAGCCTTTATTTGTAAACAATGCCACGCGTACAAAGACTTTGCTGACAGTATTTAAAACGTTATCGCCGGGCGCGCGGCTAATTGCTTGACCTAGTTTCATATGTGGGTCAGGTAGTTATCGCGTGACGTAACTGTTTCCTGCCGCTGTTCTCGCTCACTCAGTTGTATACGCTTATTATTTACCGCTATAGAAAAACATTATTATTAATACACACGTTACCTATAATTATTATTAATAATATTATAAAACACAAATTACTTATTTTAATTTTAATTATTATAATACAATTATTATTAACTCTTAATACTATTTATCTTTTTAAAGCCTTTTTATTTCGTCGCGACGCGCTTTGGAACGCCATGCTACTCAAAGTATTTTCTCAAAGAGCTCGCATGGAATTTACCGATCGTTTTCGTTCGGTCCAGCGTCGTAACGATAAACGTGTGAGGTGCGAGTTGTTGAGCCAACAGATAGGGTCCATTATATAAACGAAAGAACTTTGCAGCCACATTTATGTCTCGTCGGCCTACAGGATTCGCCTTGAGCAATACTTTCTCGCCTACTACAAAGTTCGTTAGTTTGTGAGTCGTATTAAATTTGTCTGCCCTTTTTCGCCCTTTTTCAACTATTCTTTCCCTCACAAGTTGATTTTTACATTGCACCGGCAGAGGTAGATTATAAGTTTTTGGCTTACTTAAATAATTATCCCAAAACCTCTCTGGCGTGGTTCCAGAGTCTAATTCTGCTGGTGTGTATTCCGTGGTATCATGATAACTCTCATTTATTGCCTTTTCGAAGAATGGTAAGAACTCGGGCCATTTACTTTGTTCCTTATAGCAATAGATACGGAACATTTTACCGATTTCCCGATTCACCCTTTCGGCAAGGTTTCCCTGTGGTCGTCGTATCGAGGTTAGGACTGCTTTGATACCGTTACGTTCCAGGGTGGCTGCCCAGTGTTTGTTTTGGAACTGCTTTCCCTGATCACTAAGTACGTTCCTTATGGGTCCATGTTGCGGGATATACTTATTAAGTATAATATTTAAAACGGACTTTGTGGTAGGCCTAGGGATCGCATAAAGGCTAACTTTTTTAGTAAACACATCGACGCAAACTACCATGTGTTTTAGATTTCTGGTAGCCTTGGGTAATGGTCCCAGAAAGTCGATGGCGATCATCTGTCCCTTACCTTCCGTTATCACATTGGCCATGGGCACGTAAGTGTGTACGTTTGGTACTTTCGCTGTCTGGCATGGATAACATGTTTTTAGCAATTTCTTTACCCTACGGTACATGTTGGTTATTGTAAAATCCTCCTGCAATATTTTGACACATTTTACAGGAGATGCGTGCGCCATTTTTATATGTAAAGATTGTGTTATACACGCAAGCATCGCTGGAGACAATACCACTTTCCATTCGCCCTGTAACAATTTATACAATATATTGTCTTGTATAAGAGAGTGAGGATTTGGGTGAGCTGCTAACATTAGCTTTTTAGCAAGGAGTGCGAGGTTATCGTCCTGCTCGCGTCCTAAGTTCTGTAGCATATTAGTAGCTTCAGGCGCGACAGTGTATTGCATGTTTAACACTCTCAACTCGTCGTCAGCTGCTTCATATACTTCCTCCTTTTCTACAGGCGGATATCTACTTAGAGTGTCTGCGGTGGTATTCTCTGATCCTTTGCAATATTTAATCGTGAATGAGTACTCCTGAATAGCTAACACCCATCGTGTTAGTCGGGAATTTGCTAATCGACATTTTAATATAAACGATAACGCCTGATTATCAGTGTGAATCTCGAAATGGGTACCGTATAGGTAGTGTCTGAATTTTCTGAGTGCGTTTATTATGGCGAGTATTTCTTTCTCGGAAGTACAATAGTGCAACTCAGCGCCTTTGAGCGTTCTATTGGCGTATGCTACAACATGAAGACTACCTTGTTCGTCTTCTTGATGCAACACGGCGCCGATAGCGTACTCGCTAGCGTCAGTGTACATTACATACTTCCTACCCTGCTGTGGATGGAACAATTGTAAATTAGATTGGAACAGGCACTTAACCCTCTCAAACGCATCGTTCTGTTCAGAACCCCATTTCCACTTTATATTTTTGCGTACCAGCTGTAGCAACGGGACTGTATATTCTGCGTATTTGCTGGTAAATTTCCTGTAATATCCCGTGAGTCCAAGGAATGCTCGCAGTGCTTTGAGGTTCTTGGGCACCGGGAATTCCATAATACTCCTGAGCTTCTCTGGGTCCGTACTGATACCTGTAGCTGAGATTATATGCCCCAGGAACTACATTTGGGACTTTACAAACTCGCACTTGTGTAGCTTGAGCTTGATGTTTGCTAACCTCAGCTTCTGGAAGACGCTCCGTAGATGCTCGAAGTGTTCCTCCAAAGTGCGGGATATCACGAGGATGTCATCCACGAATATTACCGTGTATGGGTCTACCTCAGGTCCTAAAGCTCTCTCGAGGCATCTTACAATCGCAGCGAGACTCGTGCTAAGGCCAAAAGGTACTACCTTGTGTTGATAGCATTTATTATTAAATATGAATGCTGTATACTTACGATCTTGCTCACACAGCGGGACCTGCCAGAAGCTTGCTGTTAGATCTAGCTTCGTGAGGTACCTGGCTCCTTCACATTTAATGAAGAGGTCCTCCGCTGTCGGTGCGCAGTCAAACTCGTTCTCTACAAGACTGTTTAAGTTCCTCATATCCAGGCAGAGTCGGATCTCTCCAGTCTTCTTGCGGACGACCAGCAGTGGGTTGAGGAAGCTGCTATTGGATCTTTCAATAATATCTTCTTCCAACATCCGCTGTATCTCCTGCTGGACCTCGGCCTGGTATTTTATAGGGACCTGGTAGATTCTCCTTATGAACTTCTCCGGCTCTGTGAGGTGGATTCTGTGTTCATACACTGACGAGATTGAATGTTCTTCACTGAAGATATCACTGAATTCTTCTTGCAGCGACGACAATCTCCGTTCAGTTCGGGAATCTAAGGTGGTCTCCCCCTCTTCACATTCTTTATAGTGAATTACTTGTTTTGGTGGCCGTGTGATTTTAATTGGGTCACCATGGTTTTGTGTGTGTGTATGTGTGTTCAATTTAAAAGTGTAACTAACATTGTCTATGGTACATTTTAATAAGTGTTCACTGGTGTTAATTTCCGCACGTATTTGTTCCAATACATCTACCCCCAATAACATATCACATATTAAATTGTTTATAGCCACTACACACACTTCAAATTGCACTTCGCCTAGCATGATAGTTAGATAGTATTGAGTGTCAATTTTTTCTTTTGTATCGGTAGCGGTTCGTATATAAAATTGATTGATTGGGAGTGATGGGGCCGTACGAAAATATTTTTTATTGGTACGCAGGAACCTTTCACTGACGCCGGATACAACACTACCGGTATCCAACAGAATTCTCGTGGGAACGCTATTGACAAAGGCGTGTAACACCGGACACGCCGCGCTCACGGGCCTTTGTCGCGTGGGACCGGATTCTAGCAACGGATCCCTGACATCCGGTGGGAACACATTATTAACGGGCAGACAAGTTACATAATTAAAAGTACACATTTCACACAATATATAATCCTTATAATTAACATGCTTATATTTACACAATTTTGCCGAATTTATAGCGCGTCCTTGCTGGATGCGCATTTTGGCACGTTTTTTGTAGCTTGGTAACTTTTCGATTTATTGTTCGAATTTTTATTGCCGTGGGAGTCGCTGTCTTTTTCAGTTGTATCTGCTTTGGCTAATTCTACCGTTTGAATCGCTCTAATTTGTGCCCCGTCGTTACCCTTACCCTGCCCTTTTGGTCTACCAAAATTTTGTTTTCCCTTGTACTCAAAGGTTTTATTTGGCTGTTTTGACGGTGTTTGGGGTGGAGTAGAACTGGTACTCGGTTTTTGATCCGTTTGCTGATGGTACTGTAGTCGCGTATTCTGCCCTTCATTATTTCGGCGAAAATCGGGATTATAACGCCACCCACCAAAATCAAAAACCGTCTCACTTTGGGACACTAGAATGAGGAGTTCGTCTACCGTGCGAATACCCTGGGTAAATACAGCTACTCTAATGTTATGGTTAAATGGTAGGCAAGCTTGGTGACTATATCGATCTCCGCAAATGCTGGGGTTAAATGCTTCGCGCGCTCGACCTGCTGGATTATATAATTTTCGGCGGTAATATTCATTTTCTTGTCAAAACGGCCATATTCCAGTTCATTGCGCAGAAGTCGTTGGGTATGCGAGTTCCAGTATCGGCTTTCAAATTTTTGTTTGAACTCCGCGTATGTGGACACTCTATCGCGTACAATGTTATACCACTTACGCGCCGAATCACGCATCGCGTTAACCACCCACTGTATTTTGTCTTGATCTTCTAGTCGGGAACCTACTCTAGCCATCTCACTCTCACACGCTAATAAAAATTCAATGGGGTTTTCGTTATTTTCCCCCGTAAAATACACACGATTTTTCTCATCGACAGGACCTTGTACCAAAATATTTGGAGCAGACCTCCTTCGTACCTCCTGTCGTACCTTCAGAATCTCGTCGCTTAACGTTTGTAAAACACTCTCTTTATTAGAGTCAATGTTAGACCGCGTCTCTACAATTGAAGCGTCTAATTTATCTACTCGTCGTTGCGTTTCGGTCACGTCCGCGTGAATTTTTACCTCTAGGGATTCCACCTTTTTGGAAACCTCTAGTGTTTGCTTTTCACAGCGGGTTATGTGGTCTTTGAACCGGCCCTCCATACGTGTTACTTGTTCAATAAACGATTTTTGCATGGTGGTCTCAAAAACCTTAAACCGTTCATTGATTTTAGTATCGACCGTATTTACTTTTTCGGCGATTTCCGCGACTTTCACAGTTAGCTCTTTATTACTCTCACCGATTTCAACGACTTTAGCGGTTAACTCGTTTACGCTTTCGTCTATTTTCGCAGTTAATTCTTTACTACTTTCTTTATTACTTTGCTTAATCTCGGCGTTTATGTCAGCGTTACTTTGATCTAATTTCTCGGTTAGACTAACCCTTTGCGCCTCGATATTAGATTTTAATTCTGCGATATTTATGTCAGCATTGGCTGTTATTTGTTCGAATTTCGCGTTCATATTCGCGGTTAATTCGGCATTTGTTTTCTCGAATTTCGCATTAATATTAGCGGTCAAATCCGCACTCATTTGCGCGTTCATTTGCTGTATTTGTTTAAGTATTTTATCCATATCCATTTTAAATAGACAACAATGTCAAATATACACAATTTAAAATACACAGAACAGTTTCAAATACACACAATAACTTTACTGTTGTACAAACACCAGTCACAAAACTCTTTGGGGATTGTTTAGTTGGACGCCAGCTGTTTTACTAATTAAAACAGCAAAGTTTGTTTAACACGTGAAAATTAAATTTAAATTGAATTTAATTAATTTAATTTAATTTGATCGTGCCCCACGTTCCGGGCAAGCCATTTATAACTACACTACTATGCGTTATTGTAATGTAATGTTGTGTGTGAGTACCCACCTGCTGTCTGATCTTGCAGATTCTTCCGACTAGGGCGTGTGGATTTTGGATTTGAAGTTCGCAAGCTAGTAATCTCAAATTTTTACAACAACACACATAATGGGTTACTTTAAAGGAGGAGAGTTTTGTGAGACTGGTAGGCTTTATCGTACAACAATAAAACACTGTTATATGGGGTAATAAAGCATTGTTTATTACACCAACAACACACAAGAATAGAATGGTTATAATCTTATGAATTTTCTTATAGTCTATACAATGAATCGATGTTTTTCGATTGTCTAATAGTTGAAAGAAACTGAACTCGTTCTTTGCGAGTTAATTGCAATTTAAATTTGACTTTATTAATTGATTTGAATTTAATTAAATTTATTTAATTAATTTGAATCTAAGTGTTCATGAAACAAAATATAAAACTCTAAAATTAATTTGAATAATTAGTTAAAATAAATTAGACGTGACAGTCTAGTTCACGTTATTTCATTTCTAGTGATTCTACTTCTGATCTACTGCAGTATGATCTAAGATTAGATTGTCAGTTAAGATTTGTATAGCGCTTTTATACTACTTCTATTTCTTAACTATAACTTACTAAAACCTTAAACTGCTATACAGATTATCACAACGAATTTACTTTTTAATTACTAGAGTCTTTGCTTTTTGTTTGGCACCTGAATTATTTGAATTACAATGTTTTAATTGAAAAATATAAAATTTGATCTGAAAATAAATAAATAGATTTTGCTTTCCTGTTACTGAAGAGGATGTCGTCCCGATTTGTCCCTCGTCGATTCGAGTCCTTGGTTAGAGAAAGTAATCTGCTTAGAACTGCTGGATTCGGTCGTGGAGTTCAAAATTCGGCAACACTCTGCTTCCTTGCTGTTTGTGAATATTTTAACGTCTGCTGTTGTCTGCTGGAACTGCTTCCTGTTCTCCGTCGATTTGCACGTTGCACGTCAGCGTGTGTGTGTGTGTGTGTGTGCTTCGTTCGGGCGGTCGCTCTGCTCGTCAGCTGTTAACCAATGATTTAGACGGCCTCTCTGTTGTATTCTTGAAGTCTGGTCTTGAAGTCGGGTGGATCTCTTGCGTGCTTATGACTATCTGGTAGTACAAAATAAGCTTAGTTGATGTCTTGAAGAGTATCTCGCCTTTACACAACAATTACGAGCTATACAGATGATCTGTAGTTAGTGTGTTCGTAATCGCGTGTGTGTTGACCACGTAGAGTCTTCTTGTTGATCTTCACCACTTTGGCTACTAGACGATCGAAGGACTACGTCTTAACTTCGTGAGTACTGACAGAAGAGTGAATTTTTCCACCAGAAAACATCGCACTGGCCGGGGCTGCATGAAATGATTTCATTGGTCGAAACACTCTCCCTACCACATAAAATTTTAGAATTCCCTTAGTCCGTGAGAATGAAGTCTGGTTCCCACAGACGGAGAATAGAATTATTATCTAATATTTAATTATCCGCCGGAACCACTTTGTCGCTAAGGATATCCTGTACTTATTTAATTTTGCAATAACTTGGTTGCAAATCAAGTTGTGTGAAATCTAAAATATACAATCTGTCACAAATTATTATCTTTATAACATATTAAAATCTCATTACTGTATCTCTATTTTAACAGAAGTTATTTAATTATTTTAATTAACTCCTTCATTTGTTAATTATATTGCATCAAATTTGCACACGTCATTATTAATATCTCGGCAAACATTTTGGCTATATTAGATTTCGCCTTTATTTATTAGTTTCCGAGATATTAATAATTAACAGTTTGGGTGTGGTCGCTTCCTTGTACAGCGAACTGATTACATAACGACCACGTGTGCGTTGCTTTACACAGCATTATTTTCAATGCGCTACATTCAAATGGAGTTTTAACTGTTAATTTTTATTTAAATATGGTTTCAGCATGCGGTAAACATATAACCCCAAATAGTTAATATTTGGTTCCGTTATAATATATATATATATATTATTTATTGTTAATAATAATACATAACACCTTTCTTACAAGAATGTATTATATATATAGTTATATATACAGTTTTCTAAATTATACAGTGTTTCGATAGTTTAAACTATCATCAAAAAAACACCACGGCTCAAAATGCCCAAAAACACCCAACTTGCACAAAGTTTTATGACACCGAGTTTCTGACTTAAAACATGATACACACGGTCGTGTGATATTCCCGTGATCTATACAATGTCATCCACTCTCAGTCGCCTGTTTTCTAACAGCGTGAATAAAATTTTTTAGTTACCTAGAGTTATTGCACTTTTTAGGCTTTCATTGCAGGGATCACCTACAATGCCCGTACGGCCGCCCATGTTTAAACTCTAGTGCCCATTTACAAACCATTTTTTTTGAAGGAGCAGCATCTTATGACACCTTTACCATAACGTTGTGGTGAATTTCCATAGGCGCTATACTTTTTTATAATAAAGAATTGAATAACAGCACGATGTTGGATTTTGTCCATTTCTCAAAACACACTTGACAGGTAAATTTCGAAGAATTGTTAAACAATAAATAAATTGGCAGATAGATTTGTTCAGGTATTTATAAGAAATACGAATCTTGCAACACACGAAAAATGTTAGTTCTGCCGCTAAGCTATAAATGACGCTCCGCGAACTTTTCAACTGACCCTCGTACCAGCTCGCACGTTATTGCACGGGCTCAGACGTTATCAGCTGTTCAAGAATTTTGAGCAAAAATTAACATTGTATTGATATAGCAAATAGTGTTTTCACAAATACATCCCACGTGTTATGTTTGTCTATCCAATACTGAAGTTGTTTCTAGAAATAAACAAAACCACGAAACAACAACGTTACATGACTGTTAAAAAACTTGTTGAGACGTCTTAAGGCTATATGGGAACGTACATACTAGAAATGTTTTCAGCCGTATGCAGAAATGTATCATAAGTGCGTTGAGCGGAATGTAGTTGACTTTGAAGAGAATAATATACATGAACAAACAACTAATTTTTTAAATAAATAAACATTGCATTAACTTTATGATAAACCTTTCTTTAACTTCATTTCGTTAAGGCCTACTCCCGGACCTGCACAAACATCTAAGTCAGCTTAATTGGATCCTGCCTGCAACAAAGTGGATGACCAGCATTCTCATGGCTTTCTCACGTCGTGCCTTCGTCTGGTTCTAGGGCGAATTTTCCCTCTCTTATCAAAGAGCGTCCCCTGACTTTCTTTACCTCCAGGCATCCATACACCTTATATATGGCTATACTGTTTTATTCTCCGCATTTTTGTGTTTGTAGACAACGGGAGGCCTTTATACAACCCATATAATTGATTATTTCTTTGGCGTCAAGTTATATTACCATTCGCGAACTGACCGATTATCCTTCTAAGGGATTTTCTTTCAGACCTGTTAAGTTACTCCCAAATTTGCTTCCTGAGAGTCCGTGCCTCGCTGGCGTATGTAACTATGGGTCGTTTTATACAGCTTCTATTAATTTAACATTCTAAAAACGGTGACTGTTTAATCTTGTGAATATTTGAATAGTGACTCATTAAAAAAAAATCAATCTGTACCTTGAATGTTTTCCAAATGGATAAAGATTTTTATATAAGATATTTTCATGTATGGCCGGAAATAACGAACCGACGAACAGGAGTTCAACAGGACTGGACAAGAATGCAATGTCACAGACGAGTGAGTCAACAGGTCGCAGCAACAACAATAGCAAGCCGCCTGCAGTGTGCGATTTATTGAACACACGAACACTACAACGTTTCAAAGTATTCGTCTAGCAATAGAAACGAATTTTTTTCTCACTTTTAAATAACACACTTTGCTAAAACAAAACGTAGCATTGTTGGTAATATTTTTTGTTTGAAAACAATTTCTGCTTACCTTTGAGGGAGAAGGTCAGATTTTTCTAAAACATTTTATATAAATGTTTTAAACTTATATTCAATTGTAAATACATTTCTTAAGAAGACAATAATTTCCTTACTACTAATAACATGTAATGCAACAAGTAAAACGATTTTACAAATTATTTACTTGATAACAAACAGTTATTGCTTCAATCGTCTTTCTTAGTATGTTCATTACGTTTCCAGAATATTTTAAATACACTTATGAACCCTATACAAATAAGACACAATACAATTTTTTTATACTGGTAGAGTAAAAAGTATAAAAATTGTTAACGTGTACAAACACACAAATAAAAAACATACAGTTACATAATAATTATAAACAATTTTAAGAAATAATTAATTATGATCAAACAAATTATTAGTAAATAAATATTATATACAGAGAACTAACAATAAGAAAATCAGACAGTACAGGGAAGGCATGGAGATGATGGAGGCTGCGGTCAACGACATAAATAAATATACTAAATTAGCGACAACTCGGAAATTCCTAACTGACAGTTCTCAAATTAACAAACAACTATGGCCACAACTCGCTGCTCACCCGCCCCCGCTCGAAATCTCCTACGGCAACAATCACAAGGGAAGAAAGATATAAAACGCACGCCGTAGCTGAATCGACATCAGTACGCCTTGACAATGTTCCGGGATTACGGAACGAAACGTCGACAACATAAACATCACATTGACGGATGTACCCAAAACCTTGTACAACATAGGTATTGAAACGACAAAAACATAATATACAACTTGCAGAAGAAAATACTATTACTGTATATATATATATATATATATATATATATATATATATATATATATATATATATATATTCAAACACTTTCTGCTACAGTTCGTTTCTTGATGTATATAATATTTATTTTATAATGACTTTACCTCAAGACGTTTTGTCCCTATTTGGAACACGTTTCGGGAAGCCTTGTGTTCCCATCTTCAGCCTCCGAATAATACCTCACAAGGCTCAAAATTCGGAAGGCTGAAGATGGGAACACAAGGCTTCCCGAAACATGTTCAAAATAGGGAGAAAACATTTTGCGATAAAGTCATTATAAAATATATATATATTGCAACGATACAATTTAAAACTGCATAGATAGGTAATATAGAAATCATTACAACAGAGTCTACATCTGGAGGTAGGAAAATTTATTAAAATAAAACATTAAAATTTATATATATATATATATATATAATATTAAAAAAGTGAACGAAGAGGATGTATCAACAAGATAATTATTAAAATTTACTATTGTCTTATTAGTTTATAATATAAAATTGTTTATTTAAAAATTTGTCTTTCAAAATTGAGTCTATGGGCTTGCTTTACAACTATGTTACTTGTTCTGTTGAAATCCACTGTTTGCATAGGCACTCGACGCTCCGCGCCCGTAGTTCGACTGGTGACTGATACAACTCTGCCCGTAGACCGTTCGAAGATCACTAATGCTGACAATTCACGTCGTTGCACCCACGCACACTGCGATATGAACTGTTACTGTTTATTAATTTAAATTTACTTAATCTCAGGGATTTTAAAACTGGGTAAAATAGATCTGGGTGTATTGATCTTACACCGACTCCGGTTTCTTGAAGTGTTCTCGCGTAACTATCAAAATATATCGGTAGATATTTTGTACCTAGCGGATATCTTCCACTATAAGCGAAAAGCACTAGAATGATCTATTTTTTTATTATTTGAGTTCTGTAAGTGGTAATGGTTTCGAAGACCTCGAACCGTGAACCACATTCTAAGTTTAAATGAAAACGACCTGTCTCGTCACGAAAAACTCGTGGCAGCGAGTACGTCTTTCTATAACGAGTCTTTATAAGAAACCTGCGCGAAGTGTTTTCGACAGATGACCAAACTGAATAAATTTTAGACCCTCTGATTGGTTGAAACTTTAGCAACGTCACAGATGAGAACACAGATATACTGAAATCAGGCTTCTCTGTCCCATTCTCTGTCCGATTCTGCAAAGGACTGTCTAGATCTAATCTATAAATTTTATTAATTTCTTGAAGATAACGAGAATAAAAAAAGATTGAATTTATTAAAAAAAAATTAAAATTATAGGTGTGGAGAATTGAGTATATGGAAAATGTAGCTTATAACCATGAGAATACTCTATCCAAGTTTCAGAACGAAATGTTAATTTTCCTCGAAGTTATTAAATAAAATGTAAATCACAGGCGCACCACTTTCACACAAATATTTCACATGACATAAAAGAGAATAAAGTTGTGAATATGTTGACATAACATACTTTTTTAAACATATCTTGGTTCAAAACTTATGACTACTTTACAAAGAAAGAACAAAATCAATTTAAAACATGTTATATATCAGAAAATGTTATATAGCATTAGTATTCCACTTAAAAGAACTTCATATCCTGTGTACTGTTGGAATACATATATATATATATTTCAATCACTTTCTGCTACAGTCCGTTTCTTGATGTATATAATACTTTAATATTTATAACTAAATTTACCTCAAGATATACTTTTTTCCTATTAGGAACATGTTTCGAGAGTTCCTGTACTCTCATCTTCAGCCTTCGCCACACCACAAACAAGATGGCGAAGGCTGAAGATGAGAGTACAGGAACTCTCGAAACATGTTCCTAATAGGAAAAAAGTATATCTTGAGGTAAATTTAGTTATAAATATTAAAGTAATATATATATATATATATATATATACTATGTATTTTAATTTCCTTGTAATATTCTTCGTTAATGTACTATTTATAGTAATCGTTTATTAGTAACTTTCATACAGAAACTCAATAAGAGTGGTAAAACAACTTAAATACAAGAAATTATCAGAAAAAATAAAAGAGAGAACTAAAAATATCTTATAATGATTGTACGAACTGTACGGCATACAACAATCGTATAACAATAACAATAACAAGAGCAACGACGACGACAACAACAACAATAACAACGACAATAGACACGGTCCAATAATAATTACCGGAAACTGGAATACGTTTGTTAAGATGGCGCGAGAGAACATATAAAGTAACAGAATGAAATTGAAACGAAAGGACTTCTCCACTAAACTAATAGTGGAGCGTCGAGCTTGACCCTTGATTATGTAATGAAACGTCACGACACATAACATAATTTAATGCACGACCAACTATAAACAGCACATTTCAGAACTTGAAAATAGCAGAGGGAGTTCTGTTTCACACACATTGTTTGTGCATCACATTGATAGTGATTTTAATTGCAACCTATACAAGTTCAGATAAACCGCGAACCGTCATTAGATTCACAGTGAATATCAGCAGTATCCAGTTAGAATTAAATGTTAATGTTACTGTAATTTAATAAACATGCTGAATTTAACGATTTCCATTGTTTTTCGTGAATTGCATTATGAGGCATTGCAATAAGAATTAATGAAGTAATAATTGTGTGTTTAACATAAATTTGTGAAGTAAACATAAATGTGTTTAACAAAGCGTCTGATCGTTTACTAACTCTCTCTGGTGTTAAATTACGTTTACAAATGAACGTACAAATCCATGTAACAATATTATTCGATCAAAACGTCCTTCAAAGGCAAGGTTACAACAATATGTAGGAGCCAAATCGGTAACAGAGTTTCTTAATATAAGACGGAGAGTGTGTGGGTATTGGCTGCATCCGCGGTGTGCCACAGAGCAAACACAAGCTTCGTCTGTAGCAGCCGCTGATAGATAATATCTTGCAAGGCTGTCGGTTAACATGATTGGAGTAATTTTATATAATATATTCCTTGTATGGTTTTCGTATAACTAATTACGTTTTGGTATATTCTCCTGCTTTACGTGTTTTATAAACTTTTTCGAAATGCTCAACAGAAAACCATTACTTTAGATTTTTCAGCATACAAAATTAAATTATGTTTCTTAATTATTTTATAAAGCTTGTGCAATTCTATCTTCGTTATTGGATATGACAACCTGGTCGTCACCAAAAAAGGAAGGTACAGACTCTCCCGGAATCTCTGAAGTACCAATTATAAAATGGCAAACAATTTTTTCTACTCGTGTTGAATGTCATTTATTATCAACGACAGTTTTAATTTAAATAGAAGGACATTTATTTGGAATTTATATAGAAGCGTCCGCCTGGAAAGAGTGAAAGCCGAAATTCACCAAGTAAAAGCTAAAGGATACAATTGTTTGAAATAGAAAAAGAGCCATATAGAAGATGTTGGTTATCATAAGAGGCAAAGACAGATGGAGCGGACAAGAAGGAGAAGGAGAAGGAGAAGAAGAAGGAGAAGAAGAAGGAGAAGAAGAAGAAGAAGAAGAAGAAGAAGAAGAAGAAGAAGAAGAAGAAGAAGAAGAAGAAGATGATAACGATGAAGCTTCAATAGCTTTAGTAGGTAGCAACAAACAGACAATAAAGATATTACCATACAGATAGTGCAAAAAGAACTCTTCTTGTTGCTTCAAAATAATTCCTGAATTGCTCATTAACTTAGTTAACTTAGTGTAAAGACTGCCCCTTGTAAAAATGAATGGGTTTAGAAGTTGACCATTGGTGACCATTGGTAAGTTGACAATGGTAAAAATTGTTTGTGTAGTAGCTTCTTGTTTAATTCACAAGTAATCATGTTCAGAAAACATCATTCATTTTCAAGTTGTATGCGGGCACGCGGAGAATCTGAGACCAAAGCGTGAAACAAACAACACAGGGAGAGAACAACCGAATAATCTGCGTACAAGGAATATTCATAAAGTTTATAAATTTGTTTTTATTTTATAAATTAAGTCTGTTGTAATATTTTTATTTCTCTCTCCACAGCGACTTGCGTTGGATTGTAACACAATTACAATGTCAAAGCGTTTTTCAGCCTTCAAACGTTTCTGGAATGCACTTTATAGAAATAACCTTGTTTTCGCTCAGCGATTTTGTTTAGTGTCTTCGACACTTGCAACAGTCTGCACAATCATAACAGTCTATGTTTTTTATTAATTCTTGGGAAGAGGAAATCAGATCGCAGGGTGTGGTATCATTTCGATCCAATTTGCATAAAATTCTTAAAGACGCAGTGACGTAGTGTTGACACATCATTGTGATGCAATTTCCACAAATCTGGAAATCTGTCCGTTTTCTACGAATTGATTCACACAACGGACGTAAAATGCCAAAAGTAATCAAAAAAATTCAAGGAATACAAGTATGACGATATTTACTTTATTCATATTTGTTTTAAAACATTGTACCGTCTGTAAAGTGCTGATTCATAAAACCGTCTGATTCATAAACTCACTAAAACCGTCTAAAATATTTTCCTTATCTTAGAACAGATTATCTTATTCTTGAACAAAACATAAGGCAAACTCTTCAATACTGCATTGTCTTCTTCTTCTTCCGGAGCTCTACAGGCCGGGATGACCCTTGCTTCTGCCATCACTCGCCTCCAGTTCTCTCTCTCTCTCTCTCTCTCTGTTGGAAAGTTCCTCCAGTTTTGTACGGCCATTCTTCTTAAGTCTGCCTCCATCTTATGTATCACATTGATAGTGATTTTAATTGCAACCTATACAAGTTCAGATAAACAACGAACCGTCATTAGATTCACAGTGAATATCAGCAGTATCCAGTTAGAATTAAATGTTAATGTTACTGTAATTTAATAAATATGCTGAATTTAACGATTTCCATTGTTTTTCGTGAATTGCATTATGAGGCATTGCAATAAGAATTAATTGTGTGTTTAACATAAATTTGTGAAGTAAACATAAATGTGTTTAACAAAGCGTCTGATCGTTTACTAACTCACAGTGAATATCAGCAGTATCCAGTTAGAATTAAATGTTAATGTTACTGTAATTCAATAAATATGCTGAATTTAACGATTTCCATTGTTTTTTGTGAATTGCATTATGAGGCATTGCCTTCGTGAATTGCCTTCCTGGGGGTGCCTGTTCTTCTTGTTCCTTCCATGTTCCCATTTAGCATTTGCTTGGGGAGTCTCTCCTGTGGGATTCTCTCCACATGTCCCAGCCAGCTTATATGCCTTGCCTTTATGAAGAGCACTACAGTATATCTTCCCGCTGCAATATTTCATAAATTTCAGCATTTCAAAGGCATCTCCACTCTCCTGCTTCCATTATTGGGCCGTATATTTTTCTCACTATTTTCCTTTTAAATAATTTCAACGAGTTTATTGATACAGCCGTGAGTGGCCATGCTTCAGCTCCGTAAGTCACAACTGGTCTGATCAAGCTTTTGTTAGATTTTCATTTTGGTGTTACGAGACAGAAGCTTGGACTTGAGAAGATTAGGATTTGCATAATATGCTCTATTGCCAGCTTGATTCTTCTATTTATTTCTTGTGAGTCTTTGTTCTCCTCACTGAGTTCTGTTCGAAAATATACAAACCTATTTACACCACTAAAAGTGTAATTATCCAGCTCTAAGTTGTGGGACTCCGTTCTTGCCTGTGCTGCTGTCATTTTCATATAGTGCGTTTTCTTTTCATTAACAACAAATCCCAGAGGACGTGGTTCCTCATCCAGGACCTCAAACATTTCTCTAAGAGCTGTGAGACGTCTAGCTACTAAGGCTACATCATCTGCATAGGGATGTGTTTGAGTTAGCCTATACGTTAAATTGCCTCTTAAGAAACTTGTATTGTACAATGTTAAAAAATTGCCTAATATTCAAAAACACAATTATTTACCCAATATTAACTATAAAGCCAGTATGGATACAAAGTTAGGCAGTTGTCACAGACTGCTGTACCGACTTCACGGAAACAGTTTTAGAATCTGACGTTTCTGGCAAAGGAAATTAAAAATGCCCCTTTTCGATCAAACCTCCTATTCGTGAATTACGTATATAATGGAAAGGACAGGAGGAATTATTAAAAAAAATGTGATTAGCGGACAACTCAGTATGTTATGTTTAAATTTAATTTCCGATTCTGTTTATCCGAATGCTCATAAGGAAAAAACTGTTTAGTCGTTTCATATTAGGTGGTTTTTTTGTATTACAGGGATGCACTTATTTGTATAGGTTAGAGGTGTTTTTCATTACTTCCATGTTCCTTAAGGAAAGTATGGTGATGGCAAAAAAGTCGTGTTCGAGATTATTGCAGATTCTGATTGTACTACACTCAAAACATGAAAAAAGTAATTTTTCGAAAAGTGTCTGTGTGTCTGTCTGTCTGTGTGTCTGGTGTCTATCTGTGTGTCTGTCTGTAGATTTTTTTCTATGGCAAACGATAACAGCCGCAAATTCAAACAGAATCAAATAATTTTTTGCATACAGCCCTGATTTGTAGAGTACTCAAGATCTATTGATTCTGGTAAAGATCGGTTAAGGGAAAGGGGTAGTTTACCTGCAACGGTTATTTTAATCAAGAGTAATTTTTTTCTATGGCAAACGATAGCCGCAAATTCAAACAGAATCAACTACTCTTTTGCATACAGCCCTGAATTATAGAGTTCTCAAGACCTATTGGTTTTGGTGAGGATCGGTTAAGGGAAAGGGGTAGTTTACCTGCAACATTTTATATTTTAAAAGGGTATTTTTTATGGCAAACGATAAGAGTCGCAAATTCAAACAAAATCAAATAATGTTTTGCATACAGCTCTGATTTGTAGAGAACACAAGATCTGTTGTTTTTGGTGAAGATCGGTTAACGGGAAGGGGTAGTTTACCAGCAACGTTTTTCTTATCAAGGGTAATTTTTTTCTATGGCAAACGATAGCTGCACATTCAAACAGAATCAAATAATTTTTTGCATACAGCATTGATTTGTAGAGTACACAAGACCTAGTGTTTTTGGTGAAGATCGGTTAAGGGAAAGGGGTAGTTTACCGGCAACATTTGTTTTTATCAAGGGTAATTTTTTCCTATGGCAAACGATAACAGCCGCAAATTCAAACAGAATCAACTAATCTTTTTCATACCTTTTTTAATTATATTGAGCTCAAGGTGTGTTGATTTTGTTGAAGATCGGTTAAGGGAATGGGGTAGTTTACCTGCAACCTTTTATGTTTTACCAAGGGTAATGTTTTCTATGACGAACGATAACTGCCGTAAATTCAAACAGAATCAACTACTCTTTTGCATACCTTTTTGAGTTATACAGAACTCAAGGTCTGTTGATTTTGTTGAAGATCGGTTGAGGGAAAGGGGTAGTTTACCTGCAACGTTTTATATTTTAACAAGGGTATTTATTATGGCAAACGATAAGAGCCGCAAATTCAAAGAGAATCAAATAAGTTTTTGCATATAGCCCTGAATTGTAGAGTACTCAAGACCTATTGTTTTTGGTGAAGATCGGTTAAGGGAAAGGGGTAGTTTACCAGCAACGTTTTTTTATCAAGGGTAATATTTTTTCTATGGCAAACGATAACAACCGAAAATTCAAACAGAATCAAATAATGTTTTGCATATAGCCCTGAATTGTAGAGGACTAAAGGTCAGTTGATTTTGGTGAAGATCCGTTTAGAGGAAGGGGTAGTTTACCTGCAACGTGTTATGTTTTAAATAGGGTAATTTTTTCTATGCCGAACGATAACTGCCGTAAATTCAAAGAAAATTAAATATTTTTTTGCATACCTTCCTAGATTGTAGAGAGCTCAAGGCCTGTTGATTTTGGTGAAGATCGGTAAAGGGAAAGGGGTAGTTTACCTGAAACATGTTATGTTGTAACAAGAGAAATGTTTTCATGACGAACGATAACTGCCGCAAATTGAAACAGAATCAAATATTCTTTTGCATGCATCCCTGCATTGTGAGGACTGAAGGTCTATTGATTCTGGTGAAGATCGGTTTAGAGAAACGGGTAGTTTACCTGCAACGTTTTATGTTTTAACAAGAGTAAAGTACTTAATTTTGATAAATAAAGTATCTTGATAAGAAGCTCATAATAATCCACTGTAGAAACGTAGATGAAACATCTATACATGAAGAAGTTAGGTGAACGGGGTGGAGGTAATTTTCTATAAATGAAAATTATAGTTGAAGTGTGAGGGGGAGAATTTTGTATGTGTACTACGTTATCGGCAACAAAGAAGTAGTTCTTTGTTAAAATTCCTTCTCGGGCTGTTTAGCCGTAGTCCAATGTTTTCTGCAAAACCAGACTTTTCGGCAGTGCCATCGACTTCCATCTCAGTGAAAATCGAGTGCGAAAACGTGAGGTGGTATACGTTAGTGACCACAGTACTGTGGTTTAAGGCTGAAGCAATAAGTAGAAAGAAGTAGTTTCTATGGAAATATTTCATTTCGAATATGATTTTAAATATAAATCTTAGAACATGGAAGTCCTGTATGGTTCTCCATACCGATATTTTTATTAAACGGAATTTACATTAAGATATTAAATAGTAAATACACATGCTTATAACGAACAAAAATAAAATTTTGTTACCGCAAATATTAAGTATACCCCGTTTCCTACAATCTAAAAAAAATTTTACATACAATATTGGACCGAATTGCACTATATTAAGTGCTGTATTTTGATTCATATTATTTGATAGTATTGGGCACAGGTTATAATGGACTAACTATGGATTTGAACAAACAATTTAAGTCATATTTTGTTAAAATTACTTCCCGGCCTTTTTGCCCATGGTCTAAAGTTTTCGACAAAATCAGACGTTTCGGCAGTGCCATGGACTGGCTTTTTCAGTGAAAATCGAGTACGCTAACGTGAGGTGGTATACGTTAATGACCACAGTACGTCTGGTTTTGTCGAAAACTTTGGACCACGGCCAAACAGCCCGGGAAGTAATTTTAACAACATTGTCTCCTGCCGAATAAACCTACGTAACATAATCTAAATCATGTCTTAGCGCGATCCGCTAAAGAAAGGATATCACTGTTGTTATTTTCATGACATTTTCAACGTGTGTAACACAGCAATGTAAATGGAAACTACTTACAGTTTAAATTACTTGTTTAATAATATTTCATTGATTTTACCTATTCACAAAATGATATTTTTTGGGGGAAACATTGTTTTCCCAGATTGTTTTTAAAATATCTTAAGAATTTTTTTACCACGACATAAAATTTCTATATCGTAAAGACGTAAATAAAATAAAATAAACAAATTGATTACTACAGATTGTTAGTAAATCCGTGTTAGTAAATTATCATCATCATCTCCAGGAAGGATTACACCAAAAGTGATTTGTTCCGGTCCCAAGCAGATGGTCACTCCAACCCTTATTCCGGTGACTAGAGCTGGTCACTCCAACCCTTCTTCAGACGCCCCACACCTCTCCGTCCTTTCGGCTTATAATTCCATAGTTGTTTAGGGGTGCGGCAGTCATCTATTCGGTTAAGATGTTCCAACCGTTTTAACCGACACTGGGCAACCCTAGCAAGGATAACTCACGATATTCGATTCCTTCCGTACACCGACATTTCTCATGTGATCTTGAAAAGTATACTCTGCCACGTGCCTGAACATCTCATTTCGGTCGCTTGAATACGCCTGGCCTGGGATTTCGTTAAACTCCACTGCTCTGACACATAGAGAAGTGTGGGGAGGGTCATCACTTTGTGGAACGTCCGGCGTGTTTCTTTACGTTCGTTCATTTTAGAGTTCTCCTGACGGTCCATCACATATGGTTCAACTTCATATGATGTATTTTATTCATCACATCTCGAACCACGAATTTGCTTTTTTAATTATATGTGTTGTTAGTAAATTATACATAAACTGTTTAAATATAAATATAAATTATTTTGAGCTATTTAAACATTAATTGCATGTACAGTTATCATGAAAGTATAATAATATGACATATAATACTGTGTACCAAACATAAATGTAAGCACCTGCATGTACAGGGGAACCGTTATAAATGGGTTAACAAATGTTTTGAGAAAAAAACAAACAAAGGAACTGTTTCGCGACAGCTTCCAGTAGACAAAATACTGTTCCGCGGAGCTTACTATAAACACAACATGTCAGTTTTAACTCAACGCTTTGGCCTATCGAGGATTTACTACAATTACAATTTACAATTTATTACAATTTATAACTTCTTGGATTTCGTTGTCCATGACTTACCCGTTAACTAAATATAATTAAATCATTACCGACTTGGAACACAGTCGGTAGTGATTTAATTATATTTAATTTATAACTGTCAAAACTTTGTAAGAACATTAAAATATATATTCTTGTTTAAAAAATATATAAAGTGTTATTTATTATGAATAAAAAATACTAGAAATTTACGTGTTATACTGTTAAGATAAAGTGTTGTTTCTCCTTAATACAAATAACAAGAACATTGTGAGCAAATATGAATATTATTTTTTGATTGTTAATGTTAAAACCATGAGCAATCAAAGTATCGTATGCGATACTAGCAGGCCGACTAGTTCCCAGTACAGTTGTGCAGTTGCAGCGCTCTCTAGCGTTTGACGAACAAACAACGGCTGGATACAGACATCTCGTGCGGCTATAGCTCAAATGAAACCTCACATTATGCTCCTGAATCATGACTTCTTGAACGGTTGTTGACAACAGATGTTAGTGGCACAGCTATTGATTGACAACAATGGTTTTTTCTCCGAAATTTGTCGCTAAGTAGAAACTGAAGTGGACTTATAACGCGTTAAAACGTGCAATTCTTGTAAATGAATAGGCCATTACATGCGTACAGCGATCAGCAGAAGTTCTATTAAATTCAATATAACTCAATATGAACGTTTGTTTGAAATCAAAGTCGTTGTGTTCCTGTATCGCGGCGAGAATTTGCAAACGTTTCAAACAACGAGCGGGCGAAATGTGCTACGACAGTGAAGAGAAGAGAAGTGTTGTAAGAGGGGTTGAAATTTTATGGAGATGAAATTGAAATGTTGGTAAGTTTTTATCGAGCAAAGTGTTCGCATGGTAAAGTAGCACGGAGAATGTGTTTCTTTCTTTCTGTCGGTTTGAGATGAAGAAGAAGAGGAGAACGCGCGAAGAGTTATTGCCGAGAAAAGATAAGACACTACTATCTTTCTCGAGAATGGAAATTGAGTGAAGTCAAGCTATATCACCTACCGCCGCCCCTTGCCATCTGTGTAACCCCTTCTTACCCTCCCTGTACACACACACACACACACACCCCTTGTCTCGACTCCAACGCACATGAATTATTCCTCCTCGTTTTTTCCACGCGTTTACACCTTTTCTTCCTTTCTCCGCTACAAAGTGACCGCAGTAAAGCAGCGAACCATGATTATCTCCCCGACGTGTATTTAATTAATGGACTTTAAGAATACTATATTATTTTTTTCCACACTGTATACTAATCTTATCGTTCTGAGTTCAGGACACCGTTGTATTAATTTATATTGTGACTCCGTTAAATTAGGAAGGCATATGTGCAAAATCAGAGACAGGATGTGGCAATCCAATTAGCTGACAATACAGTAAATAAGTAGTAAATTAATAAACAGACACACGGATATGAGTCGTTTAGTTTCAAAACCAGGTACATAAAAAAAAATGAAAATTTTTAGGCGAGCTGGTTTTGAAACTAACCAGCAATGTCAACTCCAATTTTAATAAGGATGTATCTGTTTTAGAAACTTTTGAAGTAGGTAGGGACATGTAGAAGGTAATAAAGTACAGGAAAATGGAATAAAATGTGAATGTCAAAAAATTGGATGTGTCTGGTTTTGAAACTAGGCGACTCATATGATAATAGTTATATATATATATATATATATTTGTTTAAAATATATTCTTGTTATAACAGTTATTATTAATAAATAATAGTTTCACTTTTTACACTGTTTCAACAGCCTTCTTTTACTGTGGTCTTCAGTAAAATGTAAGCTTTTACTTACTTAAAAATATAAGATAACAGCGAATATATATCATAAAATAATAACATAGTATAAGATAACATTTGTGAAGATTATAGTAGAGAAAATTTTCGAAACAGTGTAAAAACAAATAATAAAATTATATACTTAAAAAATAAAACATAATTGTTAATAATTGCGCCCCCCACACACACCTACTTCTTATACATTACATTATCAAATAATATTTACTTCTGCAAGGATATTTCGCTTATTTTTATCACTATATGTGTATCTATAAATAAGCAAAATTTACCTAATTGTAGAAGTAATTATTATTTGATAAAATAATATATATAATATACAAATACTGTAAGAAACATCGAGAGTTACAAGAAAAAATACATACATACATGTGTATGTGTGTGTGTGGGGGGGGTTAATAGAAGGGGGAGAGAAGAGAGCCGCCGGCTGCATTAGGAGTTCCAAAGTAATTATTTCAATTATGTGCAAAACCTTTTAGGGTTGTTTTAGACTTGATGATGTCAGTGATGACGAAAAGCTTTGTCTAAACAATAAAAATTGTAGCAGTTAGCAATTTCATAAAAGTAATAGTAAGGATGGCTGCTAATTTAAACAATACGAAGAATTATGATTTCAGTTTACCGTAAATAGACGTGGGCGCTGTTGTGAAATATTGAAGAATCCAATAATCTGTATAAAAGGCTATTGTGTGTATAATAACGTAATTAATTTTCACTAACCGTACACTGTTGGCGTAAAAAAACACCACGGCGCAGCATAGGCAAAAGGAATACACGGTATTTTGCGTTTAAAAGGTGTCATCCCTTCGAATGTCATCCACTCTACGAATGAAGTCATTGCGTGGTGCAATTTAAGACTGTCAGACAGCAACAAATTAAATCATCATCATCTTCAAGGATTAAACCAAGGATGGTTTGTTCCGGTCTGAAATGGGCAAAGATTAGAGGTGGTCAGCGCTTCCTCGGAGGTCCCACACCTCTCCGTCCCCTCGGCGTATAGTTCCATAGTTGTTTGGGGATGTGGCAGTCATCCATTCGGCAAAGATGTTCCCACCAATTCAGCCGATACTGGGCGATCCTGTCGAGTATACTCATGATATTCAGTTCCTGTCGTATATCTGTGTTTCTTCTATGATCATTGAGAGTATAACCTGGCACGTACCAACAAATGAATAAAAACCTAATATTGGTGTATTAGGACATAATTTAGGAACTGGCCAATTGGCCAACTATGACAGCTATGTAGCTGGTTAATTAGGACAGCTGCGTGGAATCGATACAACGAAATAAATACACCACACGTGATGTAGTGTTAGTGTTTACGACTGTATACTGCACACTAGTACAATTAATATTGACCCTCACTACTTAATTGATGCGCTTGTGTCAATTAATGCGTCATGTTAATTACTCAATAATAATACCACCATCGACTTTACAACCGACTGACTGTTCCCCCCGGTTTTACTGTAATTATAGTCAAGTGGATAATAATGATGCATTATATCGAGTGTTTTGTTCTTCACCAAGTGACAACAATATTCATTCTTGTTGCGCTGCTATTAGCAGTTGCAGTTTCTTTTTACAATTGTATTAAGTACGGACTGATTGTAGTCGCATAAGACACGCTCAAAATATTTATATAACTAGAAAGAACTATAAAAACCATAAAAACTATAAACACTAATCTACATCTGAGGCCATATTTATCTAATTTGCAACTAATTAATGGTGTTTTTTTGTTTCTATTGTTTAACATGTAATAAACAGATAGTAAGGAGTCAAATGTCTCTAAATGCCACAACAAAAATTATTATTACAATTAAAATAATAATTATTATTATATTTCTTATATTATTACCACAATAATATTAATAATAATAATTGTTATTATTACTATTAATGAAAAGCGTTATGCAGCATTACGAAGCATTACTTCCCGGTGAGTGCAACTCGTTGATCACAAGAATAACCTCCATATCCATGGGAAAAATTTCACTGCGATATTAAGCTTACGCAGTACTTCATAGTGGTGTCATCCTATCTCCTTCACGGGATCATCTTCCTTAGTTTCTTTTATGAATCGTGTCTTGTAAATAGACATAGGTATACTGCGGACGTTATAAGCCCTGCCACTTCTTTGTCTTTTCTCTTATCACAGGATCGTTTCAAGACGGCCTGAAATAGCACTGTAGCGCTCTGGACTACGCGGAAGAAACCTACTGTTGATTGTTCATATGTTGTTTTCAAGCACTGCCATCGCCATCGTCTCCATTTGCCATTTGTTACATACAAAAATCGCGTGATACGCATTACTACCACATTCACTGCAATGGAAGTAGACTAAAACACCAATGTTATATAATAATAATAACATAATATTAAAATAATGATTTTTATATTGTACTATAATAATGTTAATGTAAAAAATAATACATATTATAGTATATATAGTATTATATATTATAAATATTAAAATATAGGCTACAATGTTAATGTTGCTAATATACGAGGGTCAGTTGAAAAGTTCGCGAAGCGACAACTGTAACTTAGTGATAAAACTAAAATTTTTCGTGTGCTGCAATTTTGTATTTTATGTAAACTCCTGTTAATTTCCAAATCTATCTATCAATTTATTCATTGTTTAGAAGCTGTTTAAAATTGTCGTGTCATGCCTGTTTTGAAAAACGGACAAAATCAAACATCGTGGTGTGATTGTTTGTTAAAAATTGTTTAGTGCCAACAAAAATTCAGAACGAAATTGTAAATGTCTTAGGAGATGCTGCGAGTTCGAAACCAATGGTTTGCAAGTACGCATTTAAGTTTAAACGTGGTCGTACGACCACTGAATACATGGTCTCACTGAACGCCCATAAAATGCAACAACTCCAGATGCGGCAGCCATCTTGCACAACGCTTTTTCACACCGCTGTGAGTTCTTGAGTTAAAGTATGATGCACACGCTCATATGAGATGACTATGATTTCAGCAACATCATCCACTCCTCAATCTGCGGTCTTCCAACACCCTGTAAAATTTTTTCAATAATGTCATTTTTTTGTTGCATTTTTTGGACGTCCACTGCTGGGATAGTATTCATTGCTTGTACGACCACGTTTAAACTCGAGTGTGCCCCACTTACAGTTGTTTCTGAAGGCGCAGCATCTCTTAACACATTTACAATTTTGTTTTGATTTTCCATTGGCGCTAAAACGTTTTTAACAGAGAATTCATCACAACACGATGTTTGATTTTGTGCATTTTAAAAACACGCGTGACAAAACATTTTAAACAGCTGGTAAAGAGTGAATAAATTGACAGATGTTGTAACGAGCGGACTCTGTCATATTCTGTATAAGTGTGTTTTTATCGTGTGTTAGCCCCACACGTTGTAGTCGTTAATTTGTGTTTATTTCTAACAGTCGTACTTTTTCTAACTTTTCACGCTGACGAGGTCCGTCGCGAACGCACGAATTACCAGTACCGATAGCTTCACGAGTGTAATCCTTACCTGTCCTTCAATGAGTAAATTTATTTCCCGGGTGGCGCCAAATTGTTTATGAAAACAATTAAAACAAGTTAAACTGAGCGGTCGTTCTATGCGGTGATGACTAATTCAAATTACCCTCGCAACTGGCGGGCATTTGAATCTCGCCGTGCTGCCGACGTCTAACGCTGGCAGACAATTTTGCTCACCGCTAAAGTACACAAACTTTATAATACATTTATATTGAAATAAAGGACGGTTATTACTACTCAGTACTAGTTTATTAACGTCAAATAGTTAATAGTTAATTAGTTAAATACAAAAATATACTGTTATTAAATAATGTTGCTCCGGCAATAAATGGACACTATTCTCAGGTTGGCTAAGTTGATTGAAACGTTTCTAAATCGACATGGCTGTCGTCAATGTTTATTTCCTACAGTTCGTTCAATCGTTGAGTTCTTTTGATTACGAAAAAGATTAATAAGATGATAATAAAGTACACTACCTTACATCAATGGTACTTATATACTATTAGAGTTAAATACAATTCGTTTTTTAAGTGTTAAAAAGTGTGTGTTAATAATTCGTAATTTGTACATAGGTTATTTTATGTTTACATACAAGTTTATATTTATTATCAATTAATCCTTGAAAGAAATTTAGTTACCAAGTTCGGAGTGGGTGTTATTTGTGTTGTGAGAAAAGTTAATTAGAATTTAGTTCGTAAATGCGGGTAGTTCAGATATAATTAACAAATCTTGTTGAATTCTGGTGAAGAGTCACTTAGTTCTTAGTTAGGTTGGGTCTATACGATCATCAATCTTCCATCATTTATATTTTGCATTGCATCTGGCTTCTCTTTCAAATAATTTGGATAAAATAATTAATTTTGAAGATTAAAATCTGGTCTATTCTCTCTGTTGGGTTAACTAATTCTTCATTAGACTTCTTGCATCCTCATCCCGTTAAATCTTGAAGTATTTATTATTATTTTAATTGAAAATTGAGTCGAATATGGTTTGGCTTCTGTATCTCTTGATCGTCAATAATGGACTAATGTTTTCTAACGGAATTATGGAATTATATTAAATAACGTTCCGTTGTTATGGCAACTGTCTATACTCTCATTGGTTGATTACATTTATGTCTATTGTTATAATATTTGAATTTTAATTCAAAATGAATAAATATTTTCAGATGGCTATTATTCTTCTGTCTTCTTATCTATGTATTAGATATTATCACAACTGTTTCTATTTTCTTTCAAAGATCATTTTGACATCCCACAAAGCTGGGTTTGTTCATGTATTAAAGTTTTGACAAAAATGTTAATATTATGTTATTACATTTCTTTCTTATTTTAAGTTTTTAATCTAACTCTGACATCTTAATATGGTTCACTAATTGTACTTAATGAGTTACTTGCCCTGAATTTTCTAATACAATAGTTAATTTCTTACAATTTGTCTATTTTGGATTTCTACAGTTAGGCATTTTATAGGCCTAAGTAGTAATTGGCTATTTCTTCTTATTTTACACAAATTAAAGATTATTTTTCATTTACACATGTTTTGCTTGGTGTCACTTATGACTTATTTACATTTTGAATTAATTTGGGCTGTTTTACAATAATTGAATGTTCTTATTAATTTACAAAATCATTGCTTGTCTGTTATTCTCTTATTTCTTTTTCTGTCTTTACTCTAATGATTATTATTATGTTTGTAAAATTGTATTTCCTTACTCATATCTATTGCCGTTTCTTATAACTTGTTTATCATTTAATATTACTTATAAAACATAACACAAAAATTAGGTTTATGGTCTGTTTACTTTTCAGCCATATTCCTTCTTACAAACTCAACTCTTTTACAATTAAAAGAACAAATAACAATTTTGGTGAATAACATTATCACACCATTTATTCTATCTTGATAATCATCCCTTGAATTTTATTATTAATATAGGAGTTTTATTTATTTTGCACTCATATTATTTAGTTTATTCTTATTTAACACTATTAGATTGGTTGTCTATCCATTTTTTAACATTTACTATATATTTTTACTATTTAAACATTGTAACAATAACATCCGTAATATCATTATGGGATCTTTATCCTGAATACAACTGTACTATTAATCAACTATCAATTCTAACTATAATAACAATATTCTGGTTACTCTCAGTTTTTGGTACCTTTCACCCTTAAACTATAGTGTTACTCACTGGTTATGGTGTCTTTACGTATATGTTGTGTTTTATATTTACTTGCTCACTCTCACTTCTATATGAGTTCTGATTTATAATTCTGGTTGTTTACCTCTATTTTGGGTTACACTTGCACTTTGCACTTTTTTACTGCACTTTAGTGTTAATAGTGGTTATTTCCTTTACTCACTTTTAACACTTACACTGTTAATCACTTTCACTTCCTACCTATCTCTCACTTTTTGTTTTTTTTTGTTTTATACACAATTGATAGTTAAGTCTGTTAACAATTTTATGTTTTGATTTACTTATCATCATAGAGTTATTAATAACATATAATATCTATTACTCTGGTTAGTGTACTTTAACTGAGATTATTTTATTTAATTTTAATACTTGTTATTAGACATTCATTATTTGTTTGTGCCTTTTCTTTATCATTAATTTGTCTTTTCTCATTTTATTGTCTTTATCTGGCCAATCTCTGGGGTGGGGTCATGGTCATTTGTTTGTCAGTCTAGTCTATTCACTTATTTATTATTCTTGTTTACAAGTCTCCTTTTTTCTTTCTTAATTCCATTTTATATATTTTGTTCATTATTATTCATTAAATTATTTTACCCTTTATCATTTATCTAATACTTGTGGATCCCCTATAGGGTCTGATTTCTGCAACGTTATAATATATCTGGAAACTAACAGGCGTTCACGCGAAATATACGTCTTGCAGCACACGAAAGATCTTAGTTCTACCACTGAGCTACAGATGTCGCTCCGCGAACTTTTCAACTGACCCTCGTATTACTATTGAAATAATACTACAGTTAATAATTTAATATAATTTAAAATATAATTGTCATCATCATGAACGACGTTGATAGGCTTATATAGATTAAGGCAAGAATATTACAAATAAAAACGAATTTTGTGATACTGAGCCCATATTTATTTTGCCCATAGTACACAATAAAATGCTAAAAACGTAATCATACTAAATTTAACTATTATTAACGGCGAGGTAGTTTTAAATGAACTGTTATTAAAATTATGTTATCAGATCTTCTGATGTTGAAGATAAGTCGGTATATCTTGTACAGAATAACATTGTTCTATACTATCGATAAAATATAAAACTACAGGTTTAGATAAAACAGGATTGTAACAAGATGATATAATACAAACTTGTATAAATGACGTGAAAGAATTGCGCAAGATGTTCGAAGCTGTTTTTATTACAGCGTACGCATTACTATATAAGGATATATATAAGGCAGGAGCATGTACGTATATAAGGATGAGTGGAGACGATAGCATCGACTCATAGTATTAATCATACATATTAACACAGTGACTTGCAACGTACCTCTTTACGAGGGGTGAGCCACGTGTAATAAATGCATCGCAAAAATGCACCCCTGCTCTCAGTGGGGAACGCTGTCGCATTAGTGTAATGGATGGTGGCTCAATGCCAACCATGTACGCCCAAGATAATGCAGCACTGTTGCGTGTGAGTGCGAGAGTTTGACCTTGAGCGGTGCATTCGCGATGCTTGCTTACCACTGAAATAATATTTAACGTATGTCCTCTGATAACACAAAAAGCTGGGAAATAAACAGAATAGTTATTGTTTTAAAATTATAATCATTTATTAAACTAGATCTTAACATCTCACGGGCGGCGTCAAAATTGTTCAAATTAGCTGCAGCCGGGCTGTTGTGCCGGGGTCGAAACGTATTAACGACAAACGTTTCGGCCCCAACATCGGAGGGCATCTTCAGTGTAAGCGATAGTTTGGCAGATATTCGCCAATTAAATCCAATATTTAGGTAAATTATTAGCGAGGGTTAATTAGCGAATAACGTTTATCGTTAACAACTTTCGACCACGGTCCAGTACCCCCGGCTTTAGCTAATTTGAACAATATTTATATTATTAACTATTACAATTAGTAACTTTTTATATAAATAATATGATAAGTGTAAAAATAATTGGTATACTGAGGGGGTTTAGTAAACTAATCCATTTGGCCCTTGTTTGAAGTAATCTAAAAGTAGTGTAGCCTATCTATCATTCCTAGTAGAACTTGTCGCAGTCAATATGTACTTTCAAGGATGCGTATAGCAAACGCCCACTCGCATGGTGAGTCGCCGGGGGAACGAGTACTATTATTCTTTTATGCCCGTCGTCCTCAAAACAATTTTTGTAACATTTATAAACCAGATTGCTGCTTCAGCACTTCTAGTACCGAATATAGCGTAGTATAAATTTAAAATACTACATTAGTTTTGGTTTTTGTTTATAAGTTTGAACATCGAATACGTTAGTAATCAGCTTATAATTTAGTATTTGAGGTATACGAAGCACTAGCGCGATGTTTTCAGGTTAGACTAATACATAACCAGCGAGCGAAAAAGAAGGGCAGTTCAGTTCATCTTCTGAGCTGCTGTCTCGTTTACTACGTTCTTTCACTAACGCATATTTACAAAGATTTCCAGATGGCGGCACGTGACATCTTTTTATGCGGCCAGCAATCTTGCGAACCAATCTTTTTATGCGATCTTTTTATCTTGGAAACCAATTCGATAAATTATTCTACTTACTTTAATTAATAAATTGATAATAAAATATTATTTTAACTGAGAATGCTCATGAACGAGAAACATATTAAAAACTGCATTATCACAATTTTTCAGGCTGTTAGGCCTTGTATAAGTTGTTTATGTGTATCATTAGACGTTTCGTTTATAAAGATGACGGACATCTTCAGTGGCGCGGAACACAGAAATGACCAACCAGCGCCTTCAAAAAGGGATGTAAGTGCCTCAACGGGATAGAACAGAGCCAAATTGTTCACATTTCTCCCGTGTCGCAGCCGACTGGCTCTGCGCACGAAAGTTACCATCTATCTTCTGTTTCTCAGATCTGCACTGACCTATGCGGCTCGCGCATGATGATGACTTCTGTCAACCATCAGCAGGGGTAGGTTGGAAACATTCCAAGTGAAAATCCTCCGTTTCATGTCACGAGCTCCTTGATTTGTCAGAAATCATGTAACCCGAGGAGATCTTCGAGTTCCTACCTTATCTGCTTTTGTGCGATTGTCAACTCTCTTTGCCGCAGCTCCGACCTCATCCTTCCCACACCTGAGGACCATCAGAACCACAGAACGTCCATCACCGATTCGCGTCAAACACCTCGGCCGATTGTTGATGACCCACCATAAAGCCATCCTTGAAGTAACTTCCGTCCACAGCCATCGAGTTCACCTTTAAAAACTGTCCTTCTCTCCATCCTTCGACAGACTCCTCCTAGTAATGTGTCAGCTGCTCGTCGCTGTTCATTTGGTCACCGGCAGGGAGGTTCTCTGCCTCACGGCGTCTGCGTGCTGGACATGAGACGGGCGACACCCGTTGCCTGCTTCTCGGCAGCAGCAGCAGTGTAACAAATACTAGTTTTCTTTCTCCCCCGCCTACTGAATGATCATTTCTAGCGAATGATCGTGTTGGCGGTTTCCCTTCCAGTTTTTGGCTACCCTTCGACTGTACCAGCTCTAAGTTTATATTCTGGCAGCCATTGGACTCGACCCAGCCAAAGACACTCCACACACACAAAACAAAGCAAAAACACAGTCTTTGTT